>JARHVA010000030.1:5977500-7387500 GCA_037957365.1 Torreya grandis
AACTCAACCAATGTACACTTGGTTTGTATTATGCACATTGGTTGACTAATCAGTGTTTGTCTTGCATAGTCAATGTTGTGCACAATAATTGATAGATATATATTAGGGTCATGTCATACTTATTGGTTGACTAATGCACATTATATTTTCATAATTCATAATTGTCAATCAATGCATATTAGTGATCAATGCACAATATGCTAACATGGTACTTATAATTAGGCTAGTGCATGTTGGGTTCACATGTATTACAGTGGTGAAAAAATGTGTATTGGTTTTGTATCTCATTTGAACTATGGACTTTGGGATCACATGGCAAGCAACATTTCATTAATGTACTTTGAGTTTGCATCGTGTGTAACATATGACTGATGTACTTTGAGGTTGCATAGCACACAATACCTAATCGATGCACATCAAGGTCACATGGTATGTAATGATCAATTGATTCACTTCAATGTCACATTGTGTGCAAAATATGATCAATGATAATGTGGTGTGTAGTGATCAGCCATGAATTCAAGGTTGCATCATACACTATGACATGTCAATGCACTTTGGGTTAGCATGACTCTCAATAATGAACAATGCACTTTGTTGTTTCGTGGCACATAATGAGTGATTAATGCATTTATGGGTTAGGTGACCAATGGATTATGGTGCTATAAAATGGATCTCAAGGTTATGTGACATGCAATGCTTGAAAAATGTGTGTTGACTTACATCATCTTGTTAGATTGCATGGATCATAATGGATGAATAATGCATATCGAGATTGCATCATATTTCATGTTCAAATAATACACATGGTTTGTATGTGGCACAATGGTCAAAAAAATATAGGTTGAGATTACAAGGTGAGTATTAACTGAACAATGCACATTGGGGTTGCATGTTATGTTGGTTAAACTATACAATATATGGCATCATAAAACATTGGATTTAGTAGTAGGTCCATGCACTCTTTATGACTAAAAATACATGTCAAGTTTGCACAACTTGTAGGGTGGACCAATGCATAAAAAATCCCATGCCACACATTAGTTGAACAACATACAATAAGGTTGCATGATGTCTAGTGGTTGAATAACACATTATATATTTGCATAATTCCTAGTGCTTGAGTAATTAGTGATGGGCTCCCAAATGTACAAACATTATAATTAAATGATGTATTGTGCTTAAATACTTGTGGTGGTAAAAAATTGCATGTAAAATTTCACAAAAGTTATAGGGATAAAATGATGCACACATGTGATATTTAAATAATGAAAAATGGGGTTGCATGATGTCAAAGGGTTTAACAATACATTATGAGGTCAAATGATTCTGAATGGTTTAGTAAAGCATGTCAGGGTTGCACAATGTGTGATTATTTATATTGTATGATGTTTAGTGGTTGAACACTTGCAGTGGTAAAAAAAATGTACGACGAGGTTACATATTTTTAAGGAATGTAATAATGCACTTATGTGGTGGTTGAATAATGAAAGATGAGGTTACATGATTTTAAATGGTTTCATAATACACGATGGGGTCACAAAATATGTGATTGTTTGGATTGAATGATGTAGAGTGGTTAAACATTTGTGATAAGTAAATAATGCATAACAAGGTCATATGATGATATGTGGTCATATAACATACCATAGGGTATAACAATGTGTGTATGTTGGTTTCATGACACATGATTGTTTAACAATGCACAATAAATACATAAGACTCAATTCATGCACTGGTCTAAAAAATGTACATGTGTGGTATGATGTAATAATGTGTATATGGTCAAACAATGTGTTATGATGTCATGAGGCATGCAATAGTTGAAAAATTTATGTATGGGTTGGATGGTATGTATTTTTTGAGAGATGAACATGAGGTTCATGTAATTTAATACCTTAATTACTCATGTCAATGTCATGTGGTGCATAGTTTTTTAACATTACTAGTCAAGGTCACATAGTGCATTATGGTTAGACAAGGCATAATAGGGTTGTATGTAGAATAATGTGCACACCAAGGTTATGTTGTGCACAATTATCAAAGTAAGTGTTAGGATCAAATGTTATTGGTTGGTTGAAAAAACATTCCTAAGTTTCCCTCTTTTATTTGTTATTTTCCAATTTGAATAAAATACTTGCTACTCACCTAAGTGGGATCAAATTGATCTCAAATGATTCAGGTTATAAATTTTTTTAGATGTTAAATTTTTTATAACTCTAAATATTTAGTAAAATATATATAAAAATAAAATATTATCTATAAATCATTTATTTAATATATAATTTGGTTTTAAATAAAATTTAAAATTTGGCACACACACACAATAAAACACAAATAAATAGATGTCCCCTCCTATATTATATATAAAAAAATTAGATGTGAAATGAAATTTTGGTATATCTTATAAAGTATAATTATATTTTTTATTATTCCATATTTTTAATGTCTTTCAAGTATGCAATACACCTTTTATAAGAAATCTTATTAGGCAAGTCTTAAAAAAATTCCATAGATCCTTCAAAAAATGCAAGACTCAGTATGAAATGTAAAGGTCTTCTAAAAAAAATTATAAGTTATATTTACTAGATCTATATATAAATGATATAAAACCCTTATAAAATATTGTGATATGGGTTGAAATACATTTTTTTCTTATTCACAACAAGGTTGCATATCTTATTGTGAGTGAGTTACATAGCACACAATGTTTTTAAAATTCCCATCACAATTGCATCAATGCAATTTGAGGTTAAATAGAATTCAACATATTAATGATGGAATTTTATGCCACATGTCACACAATGTTTGATCAATACACTTCAGGGTCACATGGTGTGAAATGATCAATCGATATACTTCAATGTCACGTGTTATTCAACATATGATCAATTAATTTGGAGTAACATTGTGTGTAGTGATTATCCATGCATTCAAAGTTGTATCACACAATTAAACATTGAAATTCACTTTGGTGTGGTATGACACTCAATAATGACCAATGGACTTCATGGTTGTATCATGCATAATGGGTGATGAATGCATTTACGGGTTATGTGACCAATGCACTTCATGGTTACATAGCACATAATGGGTGATTAATTAATTTATGGGTTAGGTGACATGTATAGGTTAATCAATGCATGTTCGATCATATATTATACATATATCTAATAGTGCATGCAAAGATGCATAATGTGTACTTGTCAAATAATGAATGCAAGGGCACACAATTTACGTTTTTCATATAATGCACTTGAGTTGATAAATGCATGTTTGGGCCACATTACATGTGATGGATAAATAATACATGTCATGGTTGAATATCCATGTTAGGGTTTCTTGGTGTGTAGTGATAAAAATATGAAGATACTAAATGGAGTATGGTGCTAAAAAATGGATCTTGAGATTATGTGACATGCAATGCTTGAAAAATGCATGCAGAATAACATTTCTTATTTGGATTTCATGGCTCATAATGGTTGAATATTGCATATCGAGGTTGAATCATATGTCATGTTTAAATAATACTCATGGTTCATATGTTTCATAATGGTTCAAAAAATCTAGGTTGAGGTTATAAGGTGAGCAGTAAAGTTGAACAATGCATAATTAGGATGCATGTTTTGTTTGGTTAAAATATATGAATAGATGTTGTCATCAAACATTTGATTTAGTGGTGTACCAATACACTCTTGATGATTAAACATTCATGTCATTTTGTACAACATGCAAGGTGGACTGATGCATAACAAAATCTAATGACACATGTTGGTTGAATAACATATAATAGGGTTGCATAATGCCTAGTGGTTGAATAATGCATGATGTGTTGCATAATTTTAAGGGGTTGAGAAATGCATGATAGGGTCCCACAATGTACAAACATTATAATAACTCAATTCATTGTCGTTAAACACTTGTGGTGGTCAAAAAATGCATGTTAAAGTCACAAAACTTGTAATGATCAAATGATGCACAATTATGGTATTAGAATATTAAAAAATGGTGTTTCATGAAATAAAAGGGTTTAGCATTGCATGATGAGGTTGCATGGTGTTGAGTGGTTTATTAATATATTTTGGGGTTGCACAATGTGTGATTGTTTGGATTACATGATGTTTAGCGATTGAACAATCACAGTTGGAAAAAATTAACAAGGTTATATACCTTACAGGGGTGGAATAATTATCTTATATGATGGTTGAATATTGTAAAAATGGGTCACATTATTTTTATTGGTTTCATAATGCATGATGGGGTCACAAAATATGTGATTTTTGGGATTTCATGATGTAGATTGGTTAAACATTTGTGATGACTAAATAATGAACGTCAAGGTCGTATGATGACATGTGGCCAGATAATGTAAGATGGGGTTACACAATGTTTGGATGTGGGTATCATAATACATGATTATTAAATTATGCATGATAGGGACAAAGACTCAAGGCATGCATTGGTTTACAAATTTTATGTGTGGTATGATGTCACGATGTGTGTGTTATCAAATAATGTGTTATGATGTCATGAGGCACATAGTAATTTAAAAATGTATTTATGGTTTAGAAGTTGTGTACTTTTTGATAAATTTGCATGAGGGTCCATGTGTAATTTAATGGCTCAATAATTCATGCCATTGTCATGAGTTTCGTGGTATTTTAACATTACTATTCAAGTTCGCATAATTCATAGAGGTTAGACAAGGCACACTAGGGTTGTATGTAGAACATTGTGCACAATGATCAAAGTAAGTGTCAGGATCAAATGTTATTAGGTGGTTGAAAAAACTTCCCAAGTTACACATTGTTTGATGGTCCTAAAAATCCAAGTTGAGGTTGATGAATAGTGGTTAAACAATGCACATTTATTTTTTTTGGGGGGGAGGGTGCATGGCACACTCGTAAAAATATGTACATATATGTTGTGGTGAATAACTATACATGGTGATGTAACTACACATGTAGTTTTTAAATAATACATGTCAAATTTGAACAAATAACTAGGTGGAATAATGAATATTACATAATGGGATCATGCAACACATGATGGTAAAATAGTTTACTTTCCTTTCATTTCATTTTTGCAAGTGTGCTTTCTTTTCAATGCAAGTGTGTATTAGTCTAGCTTCAATTCCCTATTTGTAATAAATAGTAGTTAGTTAAATTAACTCTTCAAAATGGCTTAGTGTTTCATATACAATTCAAACCCCTTACAAAGTTCTACGTTCTTAGGTTGATAATTAAATGAAGGATCCCACAATCGATATGTTATAAAGCTACCTAGTTGGGTTCTTGCTCAAGGTTAGAGGATAAATCATTAAGCTTATATATGCTAGTATATTGTATTTCCCATACACCTTACCCCCTGCTAGCTTCTTTATGCCTTGAGTAATAAACCCTTTAAACAATATCTCAATTGTTATGTTGATTATCAAAAAAATGAAATTAACAGTCATTGGATTTTTTTAGGACTTAAATTTGAAACTACTTATGTTTCCCAAAACTGAAATAATATATCACATAATTAAGAGAATAATAATTATATCTAATATAATAATTGACAATAGAGCATAATATTAGATAATTATGATTGAGTCACTTTAAAGAGGAAACCTCCAAAATAATGCAATAAGAGAATAATTCACAATATGGTGATAAAATACTAACCACTTCCTCCTATATATATTCTACTTGTTTATGATTACTCCATAGGCTAACCATACTAAGAGCATAAATAAATGAAATAAAATAATATGAAAGGTATGTAAGCCACAAATTTACCACACATATCCCTAGACACATTATAGGTTAAGTGTGTAGCATAAAATAATCATAAAGGAGTGGTTGGGTGCATATTGATTACCAATGGAAATTACATTATCCCAATCACACTAGTTTGGCCTCAATTTGAAGTGAATTAAGTTGATCATGCATGAATGTGTCCCAAATTTATGTATTTCCCCTTGTCTCAATTAGATATAGTGTTATTATGTTTATTTTGTCCAATAAACCCTAAAATTTCAAGTAAAAAGACATAAATTAATTGTTTCGTGTGTGTGGGTCATTAACGTGACATATGTTTCCCTAATCACACATTTTGGCTTGAAATCAAAGTAAACTAGGGTGATCACATATAAATGTGACAAAATATTGTTTGCATTTCCATGGTCACAAGAGGATATGGTGTGGTTGTGTCACTTTAGGCAATAATGGAGCTAATTGGAGTAAAAAATAATATAAATTATGGTTGGATGTGCAAGGGTCACAATGCGACTTACTTTTCCATAATCACACATTTTTTGATTGAATTTGAAGAGAAATGAGATGGTCATGTACAAATGTGTCTTTAATTTACCTTGGTCATAAGTGAATATGGTATTTTTATGTCACTTTTGGCTTATAAGGGACCTAATCACAAGTAAAATCAACATGAAGAGTGGTTAGATGTGCATGTGTCACCAATGCAACCCATGTTTCCCTATGCGCACCACTTTGGCATGAATTCAAATTTAATTGGTGTCACCACACATAAATATGTCTCAAATTGTCCCTATTTACCCTAGTGTAAAATTATTATTGTGTTGTTATGTTCCTTTTGGCCTATGAGGGACCTAATCATAATTAAAATTAGCACAAAGGAGAGGTTGGGTATGCGTTGGTTTGTAAACTTTAATTTTTTCAAATTGAGAAATCCTAAAAATACCAACAAGTAATAAGTAAGGCCCCAAAAGCTAAAAATATATTACATGTTTACCCAAAATGGACATCAATTGTAAAAATTCCATCTTAAAATCCCTATGTTAAATACTAAAATCTTTAAAAATGACTAAGTACTGACCAAATTGGATTTTGAAAAACTATCTTCTAAATTGTAAGTCATGTAGCTATGAGACCAGTTCTAAAAGATGTAGAGTGACCCTAATGTATTATATTTACTAAAATAAATTTAATGTATAACTTAGCATTTATTTTAGTAAACCCCTCGTTCTACCTTTTAATTGCTCACCTTTTTACTTTTTAAGGCTTCATATTTGAGTATTGTTAAGAATACCTACACATTATATCATGTACATGTTTCTAATGCATATGATATTTTGATTTTCATAGTTTTAAAAAAATGTCTCGAAGCTCAAAAAAATCTTGGATTCCTGAGCCTAAGGCCTGAACTTGCAAACACACAACCAAATTTATATTTTTGACTAGAAAAAAATCTGACTTCTACCATTATAAGCAATATGAATTTCATTGAGACATTTCCTAAAAATATTAATATAATGTCTAGCACACTCTCCTCTTTCCAAATATATGATTTTTTAATTTTTTTGACTATTTTAAGGTTTTCATTTATGTTGATTTCTAAGTATGTCTTTTTAGGCCACTATATGTCACAACTATGCATGTCTAATTTTTATTTTTATTTTTTCATTCATCTAAATGTTAAACTATTATATGGTCACAAAATAAGTCTAATTTTATACACATTAGAAAAATAACTAAATTTTAACTTTTTTAGGTAGTTAAGGGAGTCGCACAGCCGGCTATCTATCTTTTCAATTTTTAAGATCTATTTACTTGTAAAATTAATAAAAAAATAAATATTCATTAAAAAGGTAAAAACATATAGGTCACAAACTAGATGGTCTTATTTAAATTTCCATCAATAGGTTTCAAAAAATACTAAATGACACTAAAAAATGAGTGACCGCACGATCGACTATCTTCTTTTTTGTTTTTGAAAATTAGGAGTTCCAATTTGAATGTTAGATGTTTGACTAACTTATACTAAACTATTTTTATAAATATTAGTAATTTAGAGTGTATCTATCTCAAATAATAGCCTACAATTCATGGTCTTGTATGATCTTCAAATTTTGAGTGCAGTCATCTCAAATAATTTATAGAAGTTGAAATTTATCATTTTCAAATGAAAAAAATGTCCACTTAAGACCTTTTTTTTGCATCCCAAATTTCTCCACCTACCCACCTAAATAATAAAACAAAATAAACAAAATATGTAAAACTAAACAAAAGAAACAAATATACTCAAATAACATACTAAATAAATAAACTATATGAAATTAATCGCTAATGCCTAATAGGTTTATCTATTATAGGCATATGTCACTATCAGTTAGTTTGTGGTAAAACTGCATGATTCTTTGGTGTACAAAGAAATCAGAGCAGGTGGAAGACCCTAATCAAGTGTATGTGAATGGATAATGATCAAATCACACATGAATTTCTCAAAGCATACACATGGAGTTAGTATGTTAGATATTTATTAGATAAAATCATATGCAAAACACACAAGACTATGGCATTGGTAAATGACAAATGATGTACAAGGGACTGACAGAGTCATCTAGTATGATACATGCGTGATGAAACTTGATATTGAATACATGACACTACATGCCACATATTCAAAATGCACAAATTGACATGCATGGAATGAGTGGTGATTCTTCATGGCGGTGCACACTACGTTTGACAAAGGTGTAAGGAATATTAGGATTAATCTACACACAAAATGCTAACATAAATCTAATTGTGTAAGTTATATTTTTTCCTATTATAAGAACATTTTAATGAATCATTTTATTAAGATAAATATGAGGTATTATACACATGATTGATCCTATAATCTAAAAGTCAAGACTAATAAATTTTTAATATCTTTCACATACTCACTTATCTATGTATTAAAAATTATAGATATTAAAATCTGGTATTATGTACTTGATAATGTCATTTTTGACCTATCTTTACCATACATGACTTGTTTACACATATATACCTCTTATTCACCATTTTCTCACATCCACATGCTTGCTATGAGAATGACCCTCTCATTTCATTCTCAATCACCCACATGAAACATCGTAATTTGTGATAGACTAGTTAAATATCTTACTCAAACATCTCCAAATCATTAGATCCATATTCATATATCCTAGACACTAATGTTAGGCTCAGATAGTATCATCTATGGAATTGACTTGAGGTTGACATTAGTGACCCTTGCCCATCAATGATTACTTTTTAAAACTAAATTATTCCTATGGGTCGACCCATTTTCCTAGTGTGTCAGTGATGTGATAGATTACCTAAATAGACTCATATAAATACAAAAAAACCCACACTTGGAACTTATTTATCAAGCATATATTCACTATTGTACATAATTAAATCTTAAAAATTCTTCCCAAATTTTAAATCAATAATTAGGAGCAATCATCATCCAGGTTTGAGACACACCAAGCCAAGCTGAGAGAAAATATTGTCAACTATTGAAAGCTAAATTATATGTGCATTCATCTAACAAAGGATCACTATTACACATTCATATTGAGGGGGAAAATTACATGTGGCTTAACTTCCCTCTTATAATTATTAGATATGTATTCAATTTCCACCCATCAATGGGGGTGATTGGGGTCAACTCAACCCATTATACTTCCCAATTTTATTCATTTTTTACCCCTCATAAATATATTTAGGGTTTTAAGGAGAAGCAGATTAATCTATGGAGTTGAGCACATAGTCAATCATCAAGATCACACATAAAAAGGTATTTCAAATAAGCAAAGTTAATTGTATAGTTTCAGAAAACCAAATTAGCCTAGGATAGTAATGTCAGCCTTAGTCACTACCATCAATGTTTCTATCCCAAATTAACATTAGTAACTCTACATGCACAAACAACTAGTTCCAGATCTGAGTGACTCACAAGCATGCTTCAATCCCTTTATCATTATCATAAGTCAATCAATAGATAAGAAAAGCAAAGTATCTTGATCTCATTTGTACTCTCCACATTTGGTACATGACACTTATTAAATCTATTCTAGTAATTTGCATTCAAAATCATGCTTACTTATTATATTTTACATTTTTAATTAGAGTCAAGTTTATATATTAATTATAGTTTTAAAATCCAAATTAGGGTAAAACATATTGGTGAACTTGAATATTCATAATACCTTGTCAAATCTTAGGTATCCTTTAAGTTTTCATCCTCTTAGCATTTTCAAACTGTTGCATTAGGGATTCATTTTTGGACCTGATATCTAATTTTCTCTAATAATAAAAAATATACATGGACATAATTAATGAGCATATCATATATTTTTTAACTCAATCCATGATTTTTGACATTTCATATTGTTCTACTTTGATATGTGAAATTTGGATCAACTATGTAAGCAAATGGATCAAATCTTTATAAACTAATAAGGTTGAATTTAATAATGAACTATTTATCCTTAATCCACATTTTTGGGACATCTAATATTTAGCCTTGATGGATTTATCATGAATATTTAATCTAAAAATACTTGTGAACAATAAATAACCACAATGAATAGATTTTATGAGGTAAATGAAAGAGAATTAACTAAGTATATGGGCAAAAATTCACAAATGCTTGATGTAATGTTATATGTAGTGAGAGATGAATAATTTTTTTGGCTCAATATATTACATATGGGGAATAATATAACTCCTTCTGTGGTATCAACTAATATTTTGAATTTGCCAACCCAACCGTACGTGTTCAAACTTCTAACATTGGTATCATTCCTATGTCTAAACCTCTAGTCATATTTGGGATGTCCACCCAAGGTGTGGGAGCAACAGAAGGCTTCCCACAAGTTTACATATCTATTCAAACACATATGACTTATTCTCTTCCTATGATGGTTATGAATATTACATCACTAACCTATTGCATGTTCCCTTGAACAAATTGTTTTAGCTCTACAGGATAAGGTGTTACAATTAGAGCAAAAGAATCTAGATCTAGGCATTTAAATAATTCATATGATTTTATTCATAACCTCTTATCCCTTGAGATAATATATTATCCCTTACCTATAGGATTTGTATCTCCTAATATTCTAATTTATGATGGTAAAGGTGATCCTAAACAACACCTTTGATCCTTCCACAAAACATATGTAGATTACATATCCAATGACAGATTATTGACCAAGTTATTCCAAATAAGTCTCAAAGACTATGCTTTGTGATGGTTTCATGACCTCCCCCTCCAATTAGTTAGATCATTCAACCACATACCTTTTCATAAACATTGATGAGAAACTATTTTATGTGTGAATTATCAAACTCAAGGATCTAATGATCTAATAAGTGATTATGTACTATGGTATAAGATCATAATAGATGAGATGAACAATGTATGGTAGATAATTAGCTACAAGGCATCTTCAAGAAAATTTTGATTTCACCATTGCATTAGTCAATAGTATTGAAGAAATTCAAGTCTTTCAATGAGTTATGTCATTTAGTGAGAGAGCGAGAATTTGAATAGATATCTTTAAACAAAGTCAAGTATGTACCTAATACTTCAAAGACTTCAACAACTAAATTTCAAATTAAACCAAGTTACAATTTTAAATAAAATGATAACTAGAGTGAGGCAAAGACAACAATTAATGTAATATCACATCCTACAAGTCAGCTTCAATTATCTACTCCACAAAAAGGGTAATATTCATGATTATTATCACCTCTTCATGTTATAATACATAAGTTATTTGAGTGTAACCTAGACTCTTTTCCTCCACCACAAGAGTTTAATGAAATAAGACCTACACCTAAGAATTATGATAGTAATGCATATTATGATTACCATAAATCACTTGGACATTCTACAAATAGATGTTTCAAGTTAAGACATAAGATAAAAGATCTTATTGATGACAATACTATTAGGTTAAGAAAACCTATGAAGGATTCTACACCCCAACATAATTGTAATTAAAAATTGAAAATATCCAAAGATCAATTTCCTAAACATGAGACAACAAATACCAAGGATAATTTTGAATTAAATCATACATATAATGCATATCCTTGACGTGTGAAATAATATCACCTTATAGATGGAATTTTTAACACACTTATAGGCATCTTATTACAGACCCCTATGATTACATTTGATGATAATGAGATTATATATAATGAATTAGATATCCATGCACTATTCATATGAGCTTATGTCAACAAGAAACCCAAATACTTATCTTAGTTGACAATGGTCCAATTGAGAACATCTACACAATGACACTTCTCAACACACTAAAATACATACAACAAGATTTATAAGAAACTAAAAGAATGGTTAAGAGATTTGATAGAAACACATAAAACACTCTTCAGTACATTGTGCTACCTCTTCAAGATTGATCTAATACAACTGTTACACTATTTCTTGTTTTACCAAGCACAAATGTCTTTTACAAGTTACTAGAACACCTTTATATACAAAAGATTCATGCAATACCATCTACAGTTCATCAATGTATAAAATATATACATTACAATAAGGTAGTTATAATTTGAGGAATTTTATATGAGTACCCTATTAATCTAGTGGTACCTCCTCCTCCCCCACCACCACCACAGTTGGTTGTTACACTTATTCAGGAGAATTATATAGAGTTAGTGTTATCGATTAGATTTTGCACCTATTATGTTTTGTAGGATTTGTAGCACATAGGAGTCTAATCACACAATGGGATCACTTCTAATTTGTGGGACCTTGGCTAATTGAGGTGAACCTCCAAAGAAGGCTAACTTCCTTAAACTAAGCTTAATGTAACTGATATATGACTAGTTCACTTCTAACTATAGATTTTTTATGATTTTGTTATTGGTTTTGACCACTTCCCTAATTATTACCTTGGTTTTAATTATTTTAATTAGTATTTATGACTCTTTTATTAATGAGCACTCACTTGATTAACAAACCTTTGTCAATGATTTCTTTAAAGGTATTTGCACACTATAGTTCTAGATGATAGGCTATCTCATTATGCAATTTTTTAGTGAATACAATGGCTAATTTTTTATCTGGTAAACTTTGAGTGAATCAAATTACAATATCTCTCCATCACTATATATATCTTGCAAAACTCTCACTGACTTTTTGTTTAGCTTGCATCAAATCAACAAATGAAATCTCATGTTTGAGATTATAGGAAAAGTGTTACACAAACTTATCTTAAAGATTATCTCAAAATCAATTACTAAATTCTTATGCAACTTAAGAACCACTCTAAGGCTTGTCCAACTAAGCTTCTTAAAAACAAAAAAAAAGTTATATATCATTATATGCCACTAGCTGGCATGAAGCAAAGAACTCAGCTAAATATGCTTTGGGATCACCTTTCCCCTTGTATTTCTCAAATTTTGGTGGCTCATATCCTGGAGGAAATGTAATCTATATGTACTCCATATTTAAAGGATAGGAACACACATCATCTAACTTAAAATTTTTAACTTGTTTCCCCACTTGGATGGTGATGATTGCATCTTTCATTTGTTGTAATTTTTGGGATGAGAAACTAGAGGGAATATTGGTTTGCGGGGGAACATTGTCCTGGGTAGATGGTTGAGTGGTCACAAATGAAGCACTTTGAATAGGGTATGATGGAGTTATTTGTTTGTATATGTTAGATTGGTTAGAAAATGATCCAAGAATATGCATATATGGATTAGGATGTGCTTGTTGAAATTACATGTTTGGTTATGTGGTATTCTAGTTTGGTTTGGAAATTAAGGTTGGACTTGGAGGATTTTGAGGTTTGGATGAAAGGATATAACTATAATGTGCCTATTGTGGTTGAATAGGGATCTGTTGCTGACTACTTAAACCTTGTTGTTGAGTGGGAACTTGTGAACCAAGACCCTTTCTTTGAACTTGTGGTATATTCTATACAAAAGGTAATTATTGCCCAATAGTTATTTGAAAGACATTGAAACCCCCTTGTTGCATGAATCCTAGTTGGGAAGTGGATGCATGTTAGATAATTGGCACTTATCATTGACCAACATGAATACATTTTTTATTAAACATCATTTGGTTTCAAATTGGCATGTTGGTATACAAAGAAGAAGGTATGTTTGCTACTACCTGATGAGGTGGAACATTAGTTGCCCCTAGTTGAGGTGAAAATATATTAAGAATCTACTACATTAGTATACTCATTTGTGCCTATTATTGTGGAATGATAATCATCACCTATTGAGGAGGAATAGGATTCATCATATTCTATTGTTAAGGTATGACATTGGTTATTGGTTGACTACCTGATCATGTTGGTTGTGTGCTTGATGAAGTAGTTGGTTGAGGATTGATAGTAGTTAGTTGAGGTTGGGGTACAAAAGCTCCCATTCCTATGTTTGTAGATCCACTCATGGTATTAACTAAAGGCACATGTTATTGACTAGTTTTTTATGTATTAGTACCACTTTGATTTGGATTGGGCGTTGCTTATGCATTATCCATTGTGTTTTTCTCATTATTATATGTAGAATAATAAGACACTTCTTAAATAATTGGCATATGCAATAATTTGTCTACCGAAGTGTTTTATTCGAATGGGTCTAAATTTTGATTGTCTTAATTAGTTAACTCTATCAAAACTCCTATTGAAGGAACTAAGTCAATAAGAGGTTTACTCACCATGGTCATCTAATTGAAATTGTGCACTAGATTTAGGTAGGTTTGATATGTTTCCTATATTTTATTCAAGTGGTCTTGCATGAGGTTCTTTCCTTTGTCAGGCATATTAGGGTCTCGATACGTCATTCAGACTATAGTTAAAGGATTGTTAGAACAAGCATGTTGACTATACAATATGTTGTGAGGAATTCTTACTAAGCTTGGTAAACTTTCATGAAGGAAGTCCACTTGAAACTTAGCCCATACTTATATGGTTCTAACCAAAATCTCATCTTTGTTCTCTAACAAATTATGCTCAAACTTGTTTTTTTTATTTTTGGTTTCTAATTTTCTGCTACTTTGTTGATAGTCCTATGAAAATTATATGGGTTTATAAATTATTTTTATTTCTCATATGCCTAATGAAAATAGACCCCAAGTTTGAATGGTTACATAAAGGTTTTTATAAATCACTCTAGCCACCAATGCCATCTGAGTGAGTATCACTCTCCAAAAAACAATTGGCCACAGATTTATCTCTTAATGATAGCTCTTCGTTTTCCTCACAGGTGGGAACTAGTCAATAAGGAAGGGGTCATTTCCTATTTCACTAGTAGGTCCTCTCAATGGACCAACTACTTTGGGGTTCCTTTGGTACTCCTCATCATGAGTTTTAGGGTTTTCACCCAAGTACTTCACATAGTTAAGCAGATAGGTTTTACCCTAATCTAAAATAGAAGATAAAATTTAGAATAGAACACAAATACAATGTAGTTAAGTAGAAAATCATAATATTTGGTGATATCATGTTGCCAAAATAAAACTATAGATTTGAACTATCACATGAAAGGGCTAGAAATGGATCTGTTACTACTTTTTGATTACTAGGGTCCAATTACAGTAAGGTGAGAGCATACGATGGGTAGAATAAAAAAAATCTCTAGAAAACACTCTGATACCAAATGAGAGGATCCTTCTTGAAAAAATTATCATATAATTTCAAATACACAAAATAAACTATGAAAAATTAGTAATATGTTGAATGAAACAAATAGAATTAAATTATAATATAAAAATTATAGAACCGTTGGCCTCTTCAAGGAGGCAACCTCCTTTGAGCAAGCTCAATTTAATACAATTCATGGATGCCTTCATTAGGCCTTAACATTGACTTAAATACTAATTATATTCTAATAACTATTCATCTCATGAATGTGGGATAATAAAAATGTGCTCTAGGGATGACTTACAAATCATATGCATCCAAAGCAACTACTATGCTAATAATGCAAATAGAAGAGTAGAACACGGGTTCCTAACATTGTGTTCATATGTGACCAATCACCAATGTATGGTTTAAGTAATATACTACATGCTCTTTTCCATTTTCATCATGTTAAGTTAGAAGTGCCTCCAAGGCACTATCTATAGCTGATAGGTATAACAAAAATGGTTTTCCTATCATAGGGGGTAACAAAATAGGTGGATTTGCTAGGTAATCTTTTAGCTACTGAAAAGCTATTTGGTAGTGATTATCTTAGTAGAATGTAACTCCATTATTCAGAAGATGTGTAAATAGATGTCACTTGTCTACTAACTGAGATATGAAGTGTCAAATTGATGGGATCTTTCACTAAAAACTACAGAGCTGATTCAAATTGGTTGGTGGTGTCATCTTTGTTATAGCTTGGACTTTAGCTGGATCAACTTCAATGCCTCTATGAGACATAACTAAACCAAATATTTTTTTTGATGTTACTCCAAACACACATTTCTTTGGATTCAATCAAAATTTATACTTACGTAGTCTTTCAAATATTCTATGTAGTAATGTTGGATGGTCGGCCCTAGTTTTTTATTTGCCTAGTATTTTGTTGATGTAGTATTCAACAATAGCATGCATCATATCATGAAATATGATGGTCATGTCTCTTTTATATGTAGCTTCAACATTCTTAAGACTAAACAGCATTACCTAATAATAGAATATGCCCCATGGAGATGTGAATGTTGTCTTGTGTTGGTCTTCTGGTGCTATTATGATCTGGTTATATCTTAAAAATCCATCCATGAGTGAAATAATTTCATAACCCACCATGGAGTCAATTATCATGACAATATTAGGCAATGGAAAGTCATCCTTAGGGAAAGCTTTGTTTGTGTCTTGAAAATCAATATAGATTCTGATTCTTTCAAGCTTTTTGCTAATAGGTACAACATTAGATATCCATTCTAAGTAGTCAATGGATTGAATACATCTTACTTCTAAGAGTTTTTACAAATATTTGTTTACTAATATAGCAATGCAAGGATGCATCTTATGTAAATTTTATTTAACTGATTTGACATTGATATTTATCATAAGGTGATGTAAAACCAAGGTGGGATCAAAACCTGGCATGTCAGAATAAGCCCATGCAAAGATATCTACAAATTCTCTCAATAGAGCTATAAAGACTTCACATTCCTCCTTCATGAGGGACATGCCTAATTTGATCCATTTTAGGTCTTATGGAGTCCCGATGTTTACCTCTATTATATCTTTAACTATAAGGGTCGAACCATCTTCTAGGATAGTAGGTAAATATTTGAATTGTTAGACTATATCAAGGTCCTCTATTAGGATTGGCTCGTCAACTTCTCTTAGGCATGATGAATCTGAGTCCCCCAATGGGATATCTATCTATGTGACAAAAATAGTCAAAAAATTTTAAATAATTTGATCAAACACTTATTGTTTCTCAAAACTAAACTTAGATCCATATGAAAGTTCATCATTGGTGGTCTCCTAGTCTAAATCTGAAGAAGAATAAAAACCCCCATCTAATGACATATAAAACAAGTTTTCATCACTAGACTAGCCTTTATCTTTACTTTTTCCTTTTTTAGAAAGTGATTCAAAGAGGTTTTTACTTTGGGACCTTAATGTTTTATTTAATTGTTTTTGGCTAAAGGTATTCACCCACTTTTCAAAATAGGCTTCAAAGTCCAATGTGATTGAGAACCCTGATTTATGATCTCCCAACATAATGTTATCTCTAAAGCCTAGAAAATCATATATTACCTCATCATTCTAAAACTCATTAATTGATAAACTAGATTCTTGTTGGTCCCAATCTATCAATTGGGGATAGTATAATGGTAATGGGTTATTATGAATGATTGGGCTAAGGGTACATATGATATTATTATCAAACAAGTTAATCTTAGCTTGGTCATTAAAGATAAGGTTATGATTAGAATCTACTTTGCTATAGATATCCTCATCACTAGCTAATGGGGATGGAACATGAGTAAGATATATGGAGTCATCCTTAGGCAGTTTAAATCCAAGTCCATAGGGTCTTTTGTATTTGGTCATGTAAATTGGCTCAAGTGTTCCTTGTTGATTAGGTCTGAAACCTCCTCCTTCATAGTATTGATTCCTTATGATCCTATTGGGAATAAGATACTTTTCATTTCTATAACAATTAACTTGGTTGTCATTATACAACCATAATTCATCCCCTTCAAGAGAGTCCAGTTTTAGGCTAGATGCTGGTACAAATATGATAGGTCCTTTATCATTCCTCTTTTGTTACCATTTTGGATGAAATGGCTTAGCTTTAGGTCTTAAAAAGGACTTTGGAATCTATGTAAGGTCTGTAATATAAAAGGTATCATTCATTAAATATTCTCTTAGGCCATTAGCTAAAATGGTGTAATGATTGGAAGCTTCAGGAGGTGGTATGTGGGAAAGGGAATACAAGGTATTAAGATCTATACAATTTTCCTCTAGAGAATCAATATGTATAGCCTTTCCTTTATCCTACTTAGAACTTAGATTAATGCCATATTGATAATTGTATCTTTAAAAATCAGCCTTGAGATGTTTGCAATGTTCATATGGGTGCAAATATCCTAAAATATTCACTTCCATCCCTGAGTGGGAAAACATGATACATTGGTGCAATGTTGATGGGACTACATGGATCTCATGTAACCAAGGCCTACCTAGAATCATATTATATGACAACTCAAGATCAATCACATAGAAAAGTGTATCATGGGTCAAAGTCCTAATGATAACTGGCAAGCTAATGGTGCCTTGAGATTCTCTCTCCTGATTATCGTAGGCTTTGATAGTTATCATTTTTGGTTGGAGATCTATCATTATGTACCCAAGAAGCTTTATGAGCTTTAGAGACACTATGTTTATGATTGATCCATTACCTATAATGATCAAAAATTTGGTTCTAAAAAAGGTTTCAAGTTAGAGTTTCAGTGGTGGCACACTATAGAGCTCATCGAGAGCTTTCTGATGCTTTTCATGATTTACAAAATGGATTTCAGATGCTCAAGATATGGTCATTTGAAGATTTGTCAAAAAAAATCACTTGCAACATTTGGCACGTGATTCAAAAATGTATCAACATTTGGACCTATCAAAGGTCGACACGTGGCATTATTGAAAAGCCAAATGGGCCAATAGCCATTTAACATGTGGAAAAATGGCATTGACATGTTCCAAGGAGGTGACAAGATATTTAAAACCTTATCTTTTTACCAAGCGCTTGCATGAGGGACAAAGCATAAAGTCTGAGTGCCTAAAATGGAGGGAAGAAAAATTCAAACCTGGTCAAAGCGTGCCTAAGGAAGTAGGCCGCCCTTGTCCTCATCCCTAGGCACCTAGAATGGAGGAAGGAGGTTTTGAACCTGAGACCTAGCACCTAAAAGGGATAGGTCTTAACCACTTCAGCCACGGGTCTTGAAGTGTTATATAATGCACTAATTTTTACTTGAATTTATCAAGTTTGAGACTGTGTATTTGTATTTTAAGAGGCCGAGAGTTTGTTTTAAGCTTGGAGATAGCTACCAAATGGGATTTTCTCCATTATCCAACCTTATACATAGAGGATAAGCCTTTTTAATTATGTTTTGTAATTTAAGAGAGAATTATTTTATTATTATTTGGATATACCAATGGATTAAGTGAAAGGACCAAAGCACATTCGGAAGGGGTTGAAGACTAAGGAAGGATTCTATGTGACTGAGCTTGAGTATATCAGCAAGGTGGAGTTCTTGGACAGAGATCAGGCCTGAGGGAAGTTGTGCAGCGTTTCAAGAATTTGTAAGCCATTTGTTGTGCAAATTTAATAGAAATGGTCCTCACTATTGGGCGGACCCAGAGATGTAGGCAAAATATGCCGAACTCCGTTATCAATGTCGGATGGTAATTTTTCATTTGCTTGCATGTTTGAATTTAGTTTTTTGATTTCTTAAATATGAAATCATGCAAAGATTAAATTTTGACAATTTATGACATTTGATGTAAAAAACAAAAACTGGTTTAATAGGTAAATGGAAGTAACAAGTTTTTTGATCATTCCAATCCAACCAAACAACCGAGAACATTTTTGCCAAAACATTTTTCAAGTTCTTTTAAGTTTTTTTTGAGAATTTGATAAGTTTTGAGAAATTTAGTATTTTTATTTTAAACTTCACTTTGAGTTTATCAGTGGAGTTTACAGATCAAGTTGGTATCAGAGTAGTTAGAATGTTGGGTTAGCTTCTGATTGAGTTTTGATAGTTGCTTTCAGTTATTGGTTTTCAATATCACTTGATTAGATTGTTGTGTGCAGTTGTGGAATCAGTGTGTTTGCAGGAAACCATGGGAAAGTTGTCACATAAAGCCAAGATGGAAGAGCTTGAAAGCATCAATATCTAGATTCAGGATGAGAATGCATTCCTGAGATGTAAGCTCTATTCCCTTGAAGATCAAATTGCAAGTTTAAAATCAGAGCTCGAATCCAAGGATGAGCTCTTGATTAGATTGCAATGTGGTGAGTGTGAAAAGGTAAAGCCTTCAACTTTAGATGCAGAAACTATGACTAAGTGTAGTGTAAGTTTTTCACCACATGAATCTTCATCTTCTTCTACTATTTCAGATTCAGATTCTAGTAATATTATTTTTGGTGATTTTGAAAGATACACTAAGGGCATAAGATCTAAATTATTGTTTAAAATGGGTTATAATGGAGGGGGACTTGGTAGAGATAACCAAGGTATATCTAACCCAATTTAGGTTGAGCATAGACCTCTTCATGCAGGTTTGGGTTATACTAGTGTGTAGGTGGATGATGGAGAAGTTTCTTCCATGGCTAAAGGAAGACGAACTTCCAATAGCGAAGGTTCTAGGCCACTAGTTCAAAGGTGTAAAGGTAAAAGAGCTATTGAGATTCCACCTCCTGATTCTTACACTAAATCTTTTGATCTAATTGATACTTTTAAGAAGTTTGGATATAATGGACAGAAGATAATGCAATCATTTCCATGCACTTTTTGTGGGATGAATAACCATAGTGCTAAGATTTGTTGGAAATGAAATTCGTTATTGAAGCAGATTGCATGTTTGAAAGACCATTTTAATGTTAAATTGGGAATTGGCAAAAGGGGAGCCTCACCTAAGAAGGATGTTTGCACTCATTGTAAAGTGAGTGGACATAGGATTGATAGATTTTTTAAGCTTCATGCATCTTCACATTCAAGTAATGTTATAACTAAGATGATTTACAAACCTCTCACTAAGGTTAATGAAGCTAATTCAATCCATAATGTAGTTGACAATACAACCCAAGATAAGGTAAAACCTACAAGTGAAAATCCATTTAAGAGCTTAAGTCAACAATATGCAATTGATAAGGAATCCACTAAGACAATCAATTTCACTAGGAAGAAAGAAATTGTTAAGTGGATTATCACTACATTCTTTTTGCAAAGCATGGTTAAAAATTTGCCTAAGGGAATGAACAAGCTTTGATAGATGTAGAGTAGAGTTTTTGAGAACACTTCAAGATAGGTTCATCATTCTAAGTATTTTAATTCTCATATTGAATAACTCTAAGTTATGAATCTCCTATTTATGTTGTGTGAGTTGTCTAGAGGACTTGAACTCATTTGATCAGTTGGAGATAATAGCAGAATACATGTTGTCGGTTGAGTTAATTCCTTGCAACACTTATTTGACTGCTATTTTGAATGTATTTATTTGGGCATAAGGATGTATAAATGCATTGTTAAGACCCTATGGGCATGTTTAGATGTTAGGCATCATACACTTTTGGTTGTTTGCATTTGCTTAGCATATGAGTCCCATACTAGAGCATTGTATTGCAACATGTCCACAACATTTATTGTCTGTTTTCGGCATTATAAACTTATCTTGCAGTTACATTGGGAGTTGTTTCAATTTTTGGCAATTCACCACTTTACAGGATGTGACATTTGGGCAGGCAGTTTTGGTATGTCCTAATCATTTTGGCAGTTGTAGATTCACTTACTCATGCCTTTAGATTAGGAATTTTTGTAGTTTGATTGAGAATTATTTTAATGCAATTGTTTATACCTCTTGCTATGATTGGGTTCTATTTTTATTGATGTAGTAGACCAGTTATAAGATTTTAGGGGATATTGGACTTTTGGAGACCAAAAGCCCTCCATTAGGGAGGTGTGATCAGAAATTTGGCTCTAAAAAAGGTTTCAAGTCAGAGTTTCAGTTGTGGCACACTATAGAGCTCATTAAGAGCTTTCTGACACTTTTTGTAGTTCACAGAATGGATTTTAGATGCTCAAGATATGGTCATTTGAAGATTTGTCAAAAAAAATCACTTACAACATTTGGCACATGATTCAAAAATGTATCGACATTTGGACCTATCAGAGGTCGACACGTGGCACTATTGAAAATCTAAGTGGGCCAATAGCCATTTGACATGTGGAAAAATGGCGTTGACATGTTCTAAGGAGGTGATAAGATATTTAAAACCTTATCCTTTTACAAAGCGTTTGCATGTGGGACAAAGCATAAAGTCTGAGCACCTAAAATGGAGGGAAGAAAAATTCAAACCTAGTCAAGGCGTGCCCAAGGAGGTAGGCCACCCTTGTCCTCATCCCTAGGTGCCTAGAATGGAGGAAGGAGGTTTCGAACCTGAGACCTGGCACCTAAAAGGGATAGGCCTTGACCACTTCAGCCACAGGTCTTGAAGTGTTATATAAGGCACTAATTTTTACTTGAATTTATCAATTTCTGGACTGTGTATTTGTATTTTAAGAGGTTGAGAGTTTGTTTTAAGCTTGGAGATAGCTACCAAATGGGATTTTCTCCATTATCTAACCTTATACACAAAGGGTAAGACTTTTTAATTATGTTTTGTAATTAAAAAGAGAAGTATTTTATTATTATTTGGATATACCAATGGATTAAGTGAAGGGACCAAAGCACATTCGAAAGAGGTTGAAGACTGAGGAAGGATTCCGTGTGACTGAGCTTAAGTATATCAGCAAGATGGAGTTCTTGGACAGAGATCAGGCCTGAGGGAAGTTGTGTAGCATTTCAAGAATTTGTAAGCCATTTGTTGTGAAAATTTAATAGAAATGGTCCTCACTATTGGGCAGACCTAGAAATGTAGGCAAAATATGCCAAACTCTGTTATCAATGTTAGATGGTAATTTGTCATTTGCTTGCATGTTTTAATTCAATTTTCTGATTTTTTAATTATGAAATCATGCAAACATTAAATTTTGACAATTTACGACATTTGATGTAAAAAACCAAAACCGGTTTAATTGGTAAATGGAAGTAACAAGTCTTTTGATCATTCCAATCCAACCAAACAACCGAGAACATTTTTGCCAAAACATTTTTCAAGTTATTTTGAGTTTTTTTCGAGAATTTGATAAGTTTTGAGAAATTTAGTATTCATATTTTGAACTTCACTTTGAGTTTATCAGTGGAGTTTATGGATCATATAAGGACACATTTCACTTTATGCCACTTTATACAAACTTATATGCACAATGGATTATTATGGAGTAGGCCAAGGGAAGACATATCACTTTGGTTGAATGTGACTTGTTGGGTGGGAGCTAGGTGTCTAACCAAAGCTTGAAATTTATCAAGGGATATGTCACTAGCAATAGTGGATTGGGTTAATAACTTATTCAAAATGTTTTTATAGATTGTCAATATTCACAATAAATCTAAAATGGAGATTTAGGCTGGTGTCTTTTGCAATTATTCCATAATATAAAACTTATTTTTTGGGTTAGTGGTAAATATCTTATTCTGAGGTTGAACAGTTGGTTGGATAATGGGAAAAGTGGTAGATGGATATGGGCTTGGGATGGTAATCCTTAACCTCTGAGTTGTGATTGCATAATTGGGATTAAATATAGGACCATGATTGCTTAAAAATGGTGGTAATGGTGTGGGACCAGATAGGACAAGTCTCAGTTACCAATGCACTTGTATGTAGTCACAAGGTAAGGATGAGTTATCAGTATAAGGTCAAAAAGTAGAAATATCAACTTATTAGTTCACCTGCATGTGATCCTAGGTCAAAAAAGATTATCCATGTAATTTGGTTGAGTGGCATTATTTAGTAATGGTCTAGATTGATTAGTGTTTGGTATAGGATTAATGGAGATGGTATTAATACTACCCATTGAAATATGACCTACATACCTATTATAGTTATGTGTAACTACATGGTAGGTTTATTGGTTATTACCATTCTGACCTTGGTTTTGTCCATTGTTTTAACATATTTATTTCTATTATTTAGTCTACTAGTCTAGCCTTTGATTTTCAGTCGTGGATGTTATTGTTGTTGTTTATGTTGTGGAAAAGGGTCTTGATATATGCCCATATTTTTATTGGAGGTGGAAACACTACCATCCAATATGATCTCCCCATTCTCCAACATATTTTTAATTAAATGCTTGATTTGCATACATCTTCATAAATTATGCTCATTAACCTGATGATACTCACATAATTCATTATCATGGTACCGATTAGGATAAGGGATGACTTAAGGATAATGCTTTGGTATAGGCCAACTAATCAAATTAGTGGTAGCAAGTTTGTAAAATATAGACTCAATATGCTCTTCAAGGTCACTAAAAACATGATGCATAGGCACAATTCTCCTTGAAGGAGGGTTTTATAATGGCAAAGGTTATGGAATTTGTTGTGTAGGTCTTGGTTATTGCACTTGCGATGTTGGTTGAAGAGGTTTTCAGGTAGGAGTAAGCTAAAAAGGTGGTGCAAGAGTAGATGATGTTTGCACTAGCTGGACATGATGTGATTTGGTTACTCTATTTCCTACAACATTGCTATTGCAATTGAATTACTGTGGTTTATCTTGGTTATTGGCCTATGCTGATTGTGATGCTTGCGCTTGGATTAGATGTTGGTTTTGGCCACTTCCCTGATTGGTACCTTGGTTTTGATTAGTTGAATTAAGCTTGAAAATCCTTTATTAATGAGTGCTTGCTTGGTCAACAAACCTTTGTCAATGATTTATTTAAAGGTATGTGTACACTGTAGTTATAAATGATAGGCTATCTCATTATACAAGTTTTAGTGAATATAGTGTTTAATTGTTTATCTAGTAAACTATAAGTTAATTGACTTTCAAGTGCTCTCCATCATTATAGATAGCTTACAAAACTCTCACTAACTTTTTGTTTAGCTTACATCAAATCAACCAATGAAATCTCATGCTTAAGATTATAGGAAAATTGATGCACAAACTTATCTGAAAGATCATCAAAATTAATAACTAAATTCTTAGGTAACTTCAAGAACCACTCCAAGGCTTGTCTAGCTAAGCTCTTTAGAAACAATAACAAAAGGTATATATCACTATATGCCACTGGATGGCATGCAACAAAGAACTTGGTTAAATGTGCTTTGGGGTCATATTTCCCCTTGTATTTATCAAATTTTGGTGGCTCATATCCTAGAGGAAATGGAATTTTTAAGTACTCCATATTGAAAGGATACGAGCACAAATCATTCAACTTAAAAATTTTAACCTGTTTCCCTACTTGGATGGTGGTGATTGCATCTTTTATTTGTTATAATTCTTGGGATAGGAAACTAGAGGAAACATTGGTTTGAAGGGGGACATTATCCTAGGTAGATGGTTGAATGGTCACAAGTGGAGCACTTTGACTAGGGTATGATGGAGGTATTTTTTGGTATATGTTAGATTGGTTGGGAAATGATCCAATAATACACATACATAGATTAGCATGTGATTTTTAAAATTACACATTTGGTTATGTGATATTCTAGTTTGGGTTGGTGATGAAGGTTTGACTTAGAGGATTTTGAGATTGGGATGGAGGGATATAACTATACTATACCTATTGTGGTTGAATAGGGATCTGTTACTAACTAATCGAACCTTGTTGTTGAGTGGGAACTCATAAACCAAGACCCTTTCTCTGAACTTGTGGTATGTTCTATACAAAAGGCAATTGTTTCTTAGCAGGTATTTTAGAGACATTGAAACCCCCTTGTTGCATGAATCCTAGTTGGGAATTGGATGCATGTTGGAGAATTAACACCTATCATTGACTAATATGAGTATGTTGTTGATTAAGCATCATTTGGTTTTGAATTGGCATGTTGGTATGCAAAGAATAAGGTATGTTTGTTACTACTTGATGACGTGGAAGATTAATTTCCCCTAGTTGAGGTGGTAATATGTTTAGCATCTACTACATTGGTATACTCATTTGTGCCTATTTTTGAGGAATGATACTCATCACCTATTGAAGATTAATAATATTCATCACATTCTATTGTTGAGGCATGACATTGGTTTTTGGTTGACTACCTAATCCTATTGGTTATGCACTTGATGAAGTAGCTGGTTGAGGAATGGAAGTAGTTGGTTGAGGTTGGGGTATAGAAGCTCCCATTCTTAGGTTTTTAGATCCACTCATGGTATTAACTAAAGGCACATGTTGTTGACTAATTATTTTTGTATTAGTACCACTTTGATTTTGATTGGATGTTGCTTATGCATTATCCACTATATTTTGCTCATTATTCTACATAGAATAAGAAGACACTTCTCTAATAATTGGTGTATGAAAAAATTTGTCTACTGAAGTGTTTTGTATGACTGGGTCTAAACTCTAATTTTCTTGACCAGTTAACTCTATCAAAACTCTTGTTGAAAGAAATAAGTAAATAAGAGGTTTACTCACCATAGTCATTTGATTAAAATTGTACGTTAGATCGAGGTAGGTTTGATATGGTACCTATATTTGATTAAAGTGGTCTTCCATAAGCTTCTTTCCTTTGTTAGGAATATTAGGGTTTTGATATGTCATATGAACTAGAGTTAAAGGATTGTTAGAACAAGCCTGTTGACTATAAAATATGTTATGAGGCATTCTTACTAAGTTTGGTAAAATTTCATGAGGGAATTCCACTAGAAACTTAGCCCATAATTCTATGGATCTAACCAAAATCTCATCTTTATTCTCTAATAAATGATGCTCAAACAAAAATGGATCATACGTGGAAGTTGTATTAATAGAGTATGATTATTGAGGAACTAGTTATTTAGTTGTGGGTATCATAGCTAGGTATTATGAAGTTTATTCTTGGTCTTGTTTTGAATATGGTGGTATATTAACCAAATAATTAGCCAATGGATATTGGTTTTATGCCCCTATATGAATATTATAAGAGGGATAAGGATCCATCTCATAAGTAATACTATCTATATAGGGGTTTTACACCATTTATTATTATGTAACCACATTACTAATCCTTAGATTATACATGAATCCACTACGAGTGTAGGAATATATGTTGAGATCCATAGTGAATGTTTTATAATAAAAAGGGAAGAGATTTCTAAAAACTCTAAAAAGATGATGTTCAAACTTGATCTAGATTCATGAAAAGAATGGAAAGGTTTATGAAATTATTTGTGATAAAATAAGCTAACATTAAGTATCTAATGTTACACATCTTCTACAAAAAAGATTAAGTAAATGGACCAAAAATTGAAATGCCAAACTATAAGTTTGAAGTGTTTCAAATCAATATAATCTAGGAAATAAATAGTTTCTAGGTCTTTTGGCCAAACACAACATCAAAATCTAGACTCAAATAAGGCATGTGATAGAAATCTTGGCCAAATAGTGTCAAAATCTAGACTTTGAAATAGATGAGATTTTAATCTAATGGATTTGAAACACTTCTAATAAAAACTATGCATTTGACTCTTGGACATGAACTCGATCAAATAGGTATAAGGTATGAAATAGAAGGCACTGTATAGATAGTTTATTTTCTCACTAATAATGGTATAAATCTTGGTTCTTTTGACAAATACGCTAGACAAATTTGATTGTGTAACTGTGATAAACAAATATTCACAAAGGTTTACTTGGATTGGCTTGAAATTTTTTTTGGCAAACTTGGACTCTATGCAAAATAGTCTATGAAATAATGTTTGAAATGTTTTAAGCAGCATAATAATTTCTAGACTACCAAAAGACATGACAAAATGTTTGTTTCAAAAACTTTCTAAGGTAAAGATAGTTTCTCCCAAATTTGGTAGCGTAACACTATCTTTCTTAACTCAAATGGCATACATGCCTTCAAAGTTTTAACAATACATCTAAGGAAAAAAGGTATGTTTTCAAATTATCTCAATGCAAATAAGATGGTAACACAAAAAGGTTTGGTGCATAGACTCAAAGTGTAAGTGTTTAGCAAAAAATGACTTAAGTCTATCAAGTGGTGATAATGATTATGATTCTTAAACAACCTTCAACCCAAATTTAAAATTGGACCTAAGTTCCTTCAAATTTAGTGAAAATGGCAAACCCACTTAACACATCAACCCTATGAACTTATGAAGGTGCAATTTCAAATTTAAGTTATAAATGAAGGACTTAAACAATGTTTGGTAGAAGTCTAGACTTAATTGGGTAGCATAACTGTGCCAAAGTGGATGATATGACTCCAAGTTTTGATGAACTTTGAACAAGACGAATTAATGATTCATGTAGGTAGCATAACACATTTTTGTTCAAAGTAAAATGAAGACTATGTGTTTGGTTTTTATCATTTATTCACACTAAGGTTTTGACTCTAAACAAAACTTTAATCTAGGTCAAAACCAACTAATTAATTGCTCTTAGGTCTAAAACTGACAAGGTTTCTTGGTATTGTTAGAATCCATCAATATACATCATTTGAGAGGCTTTTAGTGTTCATCCAAAAAGTAAAATTCACATTATATAGTAGGGTTTTTACACCCCCTTCTCTCAAATGATAGTATTGTGACTTGAGGTGCACCTTGTACCAATAACACTTCCATGACACGTGGGGATTTGTCTAAGATATATAAGTTTTTGAATGTTTCTAGAGGAATCAATTACATAATGACTTTCATGTCATGATTTAAAATGAAATCATGTAATTGGGTGTCCATGGCACTTGTCTTGTTTTAAAAATATTTTTACCTTTTTATAACCACTACATATGTCATTTGCTTAGGGTAGTGTGATGTCCAAAGTGCAGATACATCTTGTGTGTAACTCCAACACTAGAAGGTGGTTTAACCTCTCAAAGCTCTGATCCTAATGGGAGTGGTTGGCATTAGTGCTGGGAGATAAAACCTTAGGTCAAAGCTTCCCTATAGAACTTATGGGAGGTAATGAATTCCCCCTCGTAAGCCAAGATGCAATAAAATAAATGACTAATAGAAATACTTTAGGGTCGTTTAAAGATCACCCAAACTATTGTGAGTTTTTAGGGAGTGATTTAGACAACATTATTTCTATGCCTTGTACTAGGCATGTTTTCAATAAGGATAGCACTTTTGATTCTAAAATTTCCCTAAAGAGGATGGATGTAAGAGCATACACACTCAAAACTTATTTTTACCAATCAATTAATTAATCATCTATTAAATACAAACTTGACAAATGAGTCTAATTTTAAGCACTAAAATAAAAGTTTGGTGATGTTATTTTGACCCCTTGGTCTCAACTTGTAAAAACATGTAAATATTATAATAAAAAATACTAAATGAAATAATAAGCACCTACATTCATTTTAAACCCAAAGTTTGAAGTGTTCAAGACTTAGCATGCTAAAGATTCATTTTAGGCACCAAATTTAAAGTGTGCATGATTTATACCAAGTTATTTTTACAACTCCAAATTTAATTGTATGATTAGTTAAAACACCCAAATTAACTTTTAAACCATCATTTCAACCTACAAAAATAAGATTAGGATTACCTAATTTGAATCACTTTAGAGGATGAGACAAGGACTTTTGAAAAATGATCTCTCAAGTTGATAGTCGAGCTGGGTTGACTATCAAGTTGGGTTGATAGGTGAGTTGGGTTGATAGTCGAGTTGGGTTGATAGGTGAGCTAGGTTAATAGGTGAGTTGGGTTGCACAGGTGATTTGGGTTGATAGGTGACTTGCCCTGATAGGTGACTTGGGCTAGCAGCTGAGTTGGGCTGGTAGGAGAGTTGTGTTGCATAGGTGAGTTGGGTTAGCAACTGAGTTGAGCTAGCAAGTAAGTTGGACCAGTAGCTGAGTTGGGCTGGTAGCTGAGTTGGGTTAGCAGGCAAGTTGGGATACATATTCCTGAGAATAAAACCATGACTTATCAAAAAATGGATTTTTTCTCAATTTTTTGTCTTCTTTACTTCCACACTCTAAGATCCTACATGGCAATGGTTAGTAGTTTCTTGTAGATGCAATTTGACCAAATTTGTGAGGATAGGTCCCACTGAGCATGCCATTTTTGAATATAATATTGAAATAAGGGGAGATTAGTTTAGTGTTAGTATATGAAATCAAAATCAAAATAACACACTAATAGCTAACACCTTAAGCCTATCTCAATAGGGGAGATTAGTGAATAAAATAAATGACAAAGCTCAACAAAAATTCAAGAAAACAAACATTGCTTACCTTCCTTGATGCTTCAAGAGTATAATTTGATTTGGATTGCTCAGCTTGTGCTTATTGAGTCTTCATCAAAGGAGGCTTGGCTATCTCCTCTTCTCCTTGGTGCCTTTATGATGGCGTTGGCTTGGCTTGGCTTGGCTCAATAGTTTGACATTATAATACTAATTGCAATGGATTTTTAAATGCATTTGGGAATTATAAGTTTGGCATAAAAGAGCTTAAAAATCAATAGGCAAGCCCTCTTTTTATAGATTTTTGAAATGGTTTAGGATCAACCATGACCATTCATCTCAAGATTAAGATGTGTGTCCATGAATTAATCCAAATTATGTAATTAAATTCATAAATATACCCCATAAATATTTTGGAAGAAGGGGCATTTAAGAGGCATGAGAGGCATTGATGAGGCATGGGAAGGTCTTAATGAGGCATGGGGTGGCTTGATGAGATATTTTATGCATTTATGGCCTAGGGATGTCTTTCCAAGAAATGATGTCATTTGTTGATGTATATATTCAATATTAATTTCTAAAAAAATATTTAAAAAGTTCCGTGGAAAATTAAATTAAGCTCTTGATTTGGCTTAACTAGCCTTAAGCATGATTAGTCAACTTTGATGCACAACTTTGACATTTTGTGCACAAATTAATCAAATTGGTCAAAATGTCATATTATTGACTCAAAATTTGATTGCATTAGAATTGAAATTATATGTTAGATGTGTTGAAACCATTATCCCATTTAGGATGTTACCAATACAAAATAACAAATGCATATGTCTTGTACATAAAATTTGATAGAAAAGAGTAATCTAGAGCACTCAGGTGTAAAAATGTCATTTTAACTTGAAATTATCTGATTAAAGTTAGCTACTTCATAAATTTTATTGCCCCATTTAATTATACCCTATAAAAAATTAGCACTTGAATATAAAATTTTCAACTCTTTTAATGCATTTAAGTGTTTTTAAGCTAAATTGTGCATTTTGGTGGAAATTGGTCAAAACCCTGATTGATGGTCATTGGTGGCCAAATTTAGGTGTCTAAAATGTTATATTCTAGAGTTTTTTAATGAGACCATAAATGCATAAATTGGTGATTTAACATGAAATTTGTGACCATTCGAAGATCTTCCTGTTATTCCATTGTTGTGACCAAATTTGAAATTGTGATCATAAGTTGCATGTGATTATGCCAAGATCCCATGGCTCTTGGATAATGGGATATAAATCCTTTCTCATGGTCTTCAAAGACTTCATGGACCCATGGATTTATTAAATCCATTTTATGGTCCCTCATGCATTCACCTCTTTTCATCATTTCCTCTCTTTATGTTTGTGGTCTTATTAATCAATTAAATCAATTTAAGGATTGTAATACATTTACATTACACTTTGGCTATTACTATATCTTGTAACCCTTAGTGATTATGGCATGTGTTGTGATATAGGTTCTCACAGTCATGTGATTGTTTTGTGTATTATTATAGATCCATTGGAGTTATAAACTCAAATTTGAAATTTGTCACACATCTGCCCATGGGCCCTATCATGACTTAGACTTCTAAACAAACCAAGGCCCCATGAGTAATTATGACTATGACACCTGACCTTCATGGTCTTTGTAAACTTTTTTGGTCTTATATATGAATCCCAAGAGTCTTTTGGACCTATTATAATTTATAAACCAATGCATATTTTTTCAAGTCCAGAAAGAAGCCTTAATTAAAAAAAAGGAATATTTATGGACTTATAAACTTAGGGAAATAATGTGGACCCTGATACATATATATTATGTAGTCAATATGGACATAGATACTTAATAAATAATGTACACTTGGCCTCTAAAATTGCAACTTAAAGTTACAAGGTAAATTATCTAATACCACTAATACAAATAAACTTAGAGTTACAACATTGAAATATGACCATGTGATTGTGAGTGTGATCCATGTGATCCCCGAGACCTCAAAAACTAATAAAAATCCATGAACCAAAATTGGATCTCAATATGTGATCTGAGAACCCTATTGATTTGATAAATTTGATTTGAAAGTTTTTTTTGAAACTACACCAACTCCTACCTATTTTTGGTGATGTAGGATTACCCATACACCTTGGATGCTCCTGCATAAAACACTCAAGGTAATTGAAAAATTGAGTCTTCCTCACATAGATGGAATAAATTTAAAAATTACTCTTTTGACCACTAAGATTAATGATTATGGTATTTCCTTCCAGTACACCAAATATTTCATCTACTGTTCTCTCTCTTCCACTTCCAACTTGTTAGATTTGATTCCATCCTCTTCTATTGATGTTCACTTTCATCCCTTATGTGGAAATGGATTGACCATAGGTCCACCACATCCACAAATTATTTATTTCTTCTTACCCACTATTTGGGCATAGTCTATCCAATTTCACCAAATGATTTTTTCCCCATCTTCATGCAGGATCAATCTCATCTTTGTCCAACCATGTCCACCGAGATGTTATTTCTTGCATCATACTTTATCTAGTGGGATTGAACCCATGGCTATCTTTCAACCACCTACTCCTAAATACTTCTTGTATTTGTCCATTCACTATCCAACCTACTATTTGATTCTTCAAACTATCACTCATCTCTATTTTCAGCTCCCATTTTCTAATAGATGTCATCTCTTCCTTTGATTTCATTTTTGACATCACCATTCTTCTTGTATCTATTTCATTAATTAGATTCCTTAAATAAACTACTTATTTATCTATTTATTCACATGTTATAGTTGAAGTACAAATCAACTGATCCTTTTCACTTTCTTAAGTGCATGATTTTACACTCTAGCTTCACCTCTTCACCTTAAAAGGCCTCCTTGAATGTTTCCTTTATCTTCATTTCTACACATCAACATAGACTATAGCCATAAATTACCTTAAAAACATGAGAATTTATATCCCCCATAGGTTCTCCATCCATATTCATAGTATAAGACTGATTTCCCACAAGCTTAGGCTTATCAAAGACTTCATCATTTTGCCTGCTTATCACAATGTTTAGTTTTTATAGTGACAACTCTTTCTATTTTTCTTTGTTTCTTATCCCATTTTCATTAGCACAATGCTGATTTAATTTTCCCTCTTTATCTTTTTTTGCTTCTATGTCATGGGAATGAAATTTTTCACTTATCCAATCTCCTTTGTGAGTCTTCTCTCCCACATCAAATTGTCTTAAGTGAAATATATCTTTATCCACTTCTTCATGTTGTCTATTATGCATATGATCACACTGGATCAAACCATAATTTATCCTCTTCTTTGTTATCTTCTTCATTATTTTACCTACACTTAAATCACCCATATTAAGGGAATCAATAAATCTTACAAATAATTTTTCCAACACTTCTTCATGCCTTGAGGACACACTGTACAAATCTTATCTATTTCTCACATTTTCCTCTTGGATTTAATTCACATAATGAACTTCCAAAGGTCCATTATCAAAAATCTCCATTACTATTTTTACATCATTATTAAAACTATTTTCTTCCTCTATAGTGGTCTTCAACTACACACTCCTTATGTGCATTCAATTGCACTTCTTTTACCTTCATTACTTTCTTCATCAAAAACCTGAGTTTTTTCTTTGTAAAAGATAAATATCAATTTTAGTACCTTTATCCTTTAATGATGACAACCTATTCCCACTTAAAGGATTCTATAATTTCTTTAGCATCATCAAATAATGGGTTTCCTTTTTTTTGGTGAATGATTTATTACTTCCACATCCTCTTCCATGAAGATTTATTCCTTTAAGGGATACTCACAAATTTCTATCTCTGATGCTCTTGAAAACATAATTGGACTTCTCACTTGTAGAACTCATTTTTTTATTGATTTTCAAATCAACCTTATTTTATTCACTCGCATCTCTAAGTTGATAATTTGGAAACATCCTTTTATGATTGCCTAAAGGCAATCTTCTTCACCTCTCTCTCTCAATTTTCAATGCTTAGAGCTTATTTCACCATTCTCTCTATAATTTTGGATGCACAACATGATCCATAAAATTGGAAACCATATGTTTTCAACTACTCAACATTTTTTTCCTTTCTCTTGTCTCTTATTTTGGAGGTCTCTCCAATATAGAGTTGCATGTCCACATAACTTATTTCATACAATTTTTACCCTCATCAGATCTACAATGTTTTCCTCTTAAAATAAAATTTCTAACTCAACAATCCATTTCATTAGCTTTTCTATCTTTCTTTACCACAAAACAAAACAATACTTCAAGTGGACTTAACTCTTTCTTTCACCTTCACCTTTTGTTGGTCTCTTTTCTTTGTTGGAATCTTCTACTTCAATTACATCTCTCTCCAAAGCATCCAACCTTTTTTATAGGGAAAACCACCCCATCATCATTTCTTCTTCATCTTCTTTACTCATAGTTGTAACATATTCTCCACTTGTTCCATTCTAATCTTTCATGGAATTCCTTCAACATCTCTACTAGGTCTTATACTCCTGTGAACTTCCTCTTTTATATGCCATTTCATTTCCATAAAAACAATATTATCTTTCACAAATTTTAATTTGTTTTATCAATCTTATCTTTCAAAACCTACATTGGACTCAAATAAGAGCCTCTCTTCCACTACTTTATTCACACTTGCACGAATTTTCACACAATTATGAAAATCTTACCCTCTATCAAATGCAAGCTTATGTTCACAATTTGTCACTAATATAAGCAATGTTTATTTTTTAAACTATACAATATATTCAATCAAGAGTCTATGTCCCTTTTACACAAATCTCTCCTCTTATAATAATTTCTATTATCTACAACAAATATGATATTCTTTTTCACAACTTGTAGTTAACTAAAATAAAAGAGTCTCACAATTTTATCACATAGATCTTCTTTACTTAAAAAACTTTATCACATCTACAAAAAACTCATGTGACTAGTTTGAGATAACTTGGTGTAATTCAAGGGAAGGATTCCTAGTGAATGGGTTCCCTTGGCCATGTAATCAAATTCACACAACATAAAACAATATGTATTCTTTATTTATTCAATGAAATAAGCCTTAATAAAATCTTCATTCACGGTGACTCTTTGCACCTACTCTACCCCCATCTATCTCTAATTTTCAGCCTCTATGGGATTTACATTCACTCTATGTTATATACTCTACAAATCCTCTCTTTTGGATCTCTATTATGGCCCTTTTATGATCTATGGCCCCTCTAATTTAATCTTTGTTCTCTACTTACAAGGTTAAAGATTTACTTTTTGCTAAGATCTCCCTTCCTTACTCAACCCTTTCAATGTTAACCTCTTAATATTTTGATGTTAAAATTTCCAATATGACCCATAGGTCATTTATGTATATCCCATATATACTACCTAAAATATCCCATTTAACGATTACATGAGATCTTTTCACTGCATTTCCCATTTTTACTTTCTTGAACTTTCCTTATAATTATCAGTGATTCTCAGATCTTTTTGTAATATTGATTACATGGTCGAGTTAACTTTTATGCAGCCACTAACTAAAATTTATCTTCTATATATTTATAATGAGACCTTAAATTCCTAATTTTGTGCTTTAATGCAAAAAATTTGACCATCCAAAGATCTATATGTTGTTTTTTCATTATTGCGACCAAATCAGAAATTGTGATTGTAGGTTGCACATGATAAGTGTCATGTGGAAAGATCATGGGTCCCTGCATAAATAGTTCCTAAGCCTTTCTCATGGTCTTCAAAGTCTCTATGGACTCACGGATTTATTAAATTCACCTTATGATCCCTCGTGCTCTACTTTTTTGCATTGTGGCCTCTCTTTATTTTTGTTGACCTGTGAATCATTTAAATCCATTAAAATATTTTAATGCTTTCATGTTACATTGTGGCTAGTAATATATCTTATGACCCTCATGATTGTGATACATGTTGAAATATTAGGTTCCCAGACTCACGTGATTGCTATATGGATTGTCATAGACTCATTTGAGTTATGAACTCCAATTTTAAATTGGTCATGCACCCATGACCCTACTATGACTTAAACTTGCAAACAAGATAAGGCCTCTATGAATAATTATGAATATGACATTTTTATTCTATAACCATTAGAATTTTTAAACTAATTCATATCTTTTTGGGTTTAGAAAGAGTGCTTAGTTTTGATAATGAATGTAAAAAATATAAAGTCCCTCATAGACTTAGAAACTTAAGGAAATAATGTGGCCATTGACACAAAGATTATATATTCCCTATGAAATGATGTGTGCATGGATCCAAACATCACATATTTTATTTTTGAGGGAATATACATGTGACCACCAATACAAACCAACTTGGAGTTGTTATATGGGAATGTAACCATATGACCCCCAATGTGATCGATGAGATCCATGTGATTTAAGAAAACTATTATAACTCCAATTGAACCAAAATCAGATATATTATGAGCCAAAAACCCTTTTAAACTAATAAATATTTCCTAATAATTTTAATTTAAACTATGTAACCTCCTACCTTTTTTGGAAATTCAATATTGCTCGTACACATTTGATGTTCCTACATCAAGTTTTTCCCCACATGTATATAAGTGAGTTAGGATTTTGGTTTGTTTCCATTTATTTTTTTTCTCCCCTTCCTCATTTCATTGTGTTAAATTCCCCATGAAATTACTTATTACTCTATATTTTAATGGATAAGACACCAGTTTAGAACTATGTGATTCTAGAGTCTAACCTATGTCCTTTCTAATTAAGGCTTTTCCATAAGGTCACTAGTCTAGAACCATATCATTCCCATTAGATATTTTCAATTATTTTCACTTGATTAAAATATTATTGATCACCCAAAAATACTATTCAAATACCCTCAATTCATAGAGCATTTTATTTCTATTATCTAAAATTTTAATCTAGTTCCAAGTATTTTAGTGCATTTCATGTTTTTAGTGTGTCTCAAGCACTTCAAAGCTTAGGTTAGAATACGTAGCCTCTTAAGATAGTTTCAAGGGGTGAATATAATATCTTTATGACCACCATATCCTTTTATTTGCATTCACTAAAAAAAAATCTTCATTTTAACTATGCCTATCAAAATCCCATAAGCTTAAGGAAGTTTCCTTCCACATAATTAAGCCTCCAAAAATTAAACACAAATACATGAGATTTGAACCCATATCTACTTTAGAGATAATAATCCTAGAATTTGGTTATTCAAGGAGTGGTAATATATATTTGGAAGAGTTTTAGAATAAAATGAACAAATATAAATGTTCGGTCATTAGTCAACACATATATGATAGTGGGATTTTGTAAGCTATTGGTTTCTTAACTTAAGTGTAGTGTATCAACTTGGTCTTCACATGTGAAAAATTTTAAAACCCCAATCATAAGATAAGACTATAAAACATAAGGTTTACAAATTTATAAACTTGGTGGTCATTCTTTGAATGTCACTCTTGGGATTCCTTCCCAACAAACATTTATTCTATTCTTCCATTCAATCTTTGCTTCTTTAAGTTTTACTCGTTTAATTGACTTGAATATTGAAAAACATTAATGCATTCATAACCATATAATATTAAAAAATTACAATGGGAAAACATATTATGTTTTAATTATGAATACTTTCCTTGAGAAAGATGCCCACTTTCAGGTTTCACTCCCTCTGTAGCCTACACAACAATACCTTATTCTTTCTCCTTGATTTATTTAATTTAAAAATTATGAACTTAGTTATAGCACAAAATATACTATCATCTTTCAAAATCATTGTATTTTAAATGTAGGTTCATGACCTTTGTCATTTCATCAACAGTTTTGCATAATTGAAGAATTTTTTTATCGAGTTCACAAAGAACACTCTATATGTTGCTTAAATTGTTCATTGTCTTTAACTCTCTTGAAATTCATTCCGAGAGAATTAATTTCTCATCAAAATGAGACATAGATTGATTCAAGAAGATTTGGGTCATTAGATCTTATTAAAGATTACTGTTATTTCACATCCAAGCTTGTGCTAACATCAACAATGTTAGGAGTAGGTTCCAAATCTACCTGTAAGTTTGTTATATCTAATTCCACTTATGTGTTAACACATAGATCCTATAGTTTTATTATTATATCACTCAACTCATCATTAATTATATCTAGTGATGTCACCACACTCTTTGGGGTATGTGCATAGAGTTGGGGAATAATTTTGTGGACATTTCCCATAACATGATCCTATTATTTAATAACATGAGCATGCTATTAAAATAATGTGATCACATTATTTAAATTATGTCTCAGTAATTACATAGACATAACATGATTATGTTATTAAATAACATGAATTCATTATTTAAAATAAATAACATGATCACCTTAATAATGTGACCACATTCCTTGTGTTACCCAAAACAAAAATTGAATCAAACGCAAAAAATTCTCATTTTGAATCCACGTTCTATATTTTTCCTTACTGTCCTCCACTCTATAATCGTGTTTTTCCATAGTGAGGCCAAACCTTACCCCAATTCATCCCAAAAATCTATTAATTGATGATGCCACCATGTATAAGAGGTAAATGCCAAAAATCTATTCATTATTTATTAATTTTATCATTTTTTTTTATTTTCATTGTTTAATTAGTAATTCATTTATTTTTAATAATCCATCCTATGAACCCTCATGCTACTCTACCTAACCCTCTTATTCCTTAGCCTAAGCCTCCTCCTAACCCTCTTGTTCCTCATCTTAACCCTCCACCTAACCCTCTTATTACCTATCCCTCCTCCTAACCCTCTTCATAACCCTCCACCTAACCCTCCACCTAACCCTCCTACAGTTCCACAAAATCCCCTAAGTAGTCAAGAGAGTCTATTGGACCACATTATGGAGAATAAAATTGTAATTGAAAAATTAATTAGGAGAATGAGGGATCACAATTCCACCAACACCTACCATACCTATCTATCCAATTCCCTAGAGACATTATTAGGTCAAATTGACTATATAATGAGTTAAATTGACATATGGGCTTCATATCAGGATAATTGTAGGGATCATTATGCTAACAAATTATCAGCACATGAGATAATGTACAAAGACATATAAAAATCCTCTATTTTTACCTTATTCATTAACCTAACCACCAATGCACCATTTCTAGTAACTATAAACATTTTCTAATCCATCATTGCCAACATAATTTAATCACAACCAATTTTTGGGACTGACGATGGATGGTGTTTGATTATCCATCATGTAAAAACCATGAGTTCCCATTTTATTTTTGGAGGAAAATATACTATGACTTTGTCCTTGATAAAATTTTGAACTATTTTAATTTTAGCGAGTTTTAAAGCTGAGGGAAAAGCTTTGCACAAGATCTACCAAGTGCATGTCATGCACATAATCAACCTACAAATATCTATATCCAAAATCCACTTGAACCCAAAATCTCCTATGCAATTTAGTAGGTCATGGAGATTAACACTCTGCATGAACTTAGTTCATTCACTAATACACTCATTCAACATATAAGTAGGCTCTCATAAACTAATTTTAGAGATACACCACCTATTATGCATACTCAACCCTACCCTTATAGATCTTGTGGAGCTATATACACTAGACCTTCTAATGATAATAACATTGGTGGTTTAGAGGGCTTGGATAATATAATTATGAGTGATGAGTTTTTATCATGTATATCTGGTGTGCATATATCAACCACTACACAAATGTAAGTATATTTTATATAAATGTCATGTTAAATTTAAGGTATGATTATAAATTTGATTTAGCTAACAATTAATTTACATATAAATTGAATTGATATGTATGTCATTTTTATGTCCCAGGAGGTGACGGTGCCTTCATCATCACAGTCAACATTTGTAACATTTGATTTGATGAAGCCATTATTTACATTTTTAGATCTAGTTGTTGTCTCATCCACTACTGTATTTATCTCTATTGGGATGACACCTTTTACTTATATAGAGGTAAAATTTTGAGTTAATCTTATTATTTATGTACATCTAGTCTATATATTTTTTCCTTCTAAGTTTAAGTTAAATTTATCTAGCAAAGATCTCAAATTACAAGTAAAATGCTATAAAATACACTCTTGGTTTAATAAAGGAGAAAAACTTGCCATATATATTTGATACTTTATAGAAAATTAAGTGAGAACTTGTTTACATTCAATTGATTACTCAAGTAGACACTTCTATATCATTGTAAGCCAAGACAAACATAGGCATTATTGTTACATTGTCATTGCACAGGAATTGATAGAGGTATATATTAGCTTGCAATTTTAAATTGTAAAAATAGACTTGTTTTAATATTTTTACTACATACTTGGGGAAAATATAACTTATGCAAATGTATTATGTATGCAAGGTTGTCCCATGACATCTGATAGTCCTATTCAGATGATTAGTATGGAAACTTCTCATGTTTCTTCCCTATTTCAGATACCTATTCAAATAGTTGATCCTACCACTAATTTTTTAGAATGTCAAAAAAAGATTGATCTTGACCGTGAGCTTGCAGTAAGTGCGTGTCTAAATGATTTTTTATTCTAGTTTAAAATTAATCTATTAACAAATGGTTAAATTTATTTTATGTTAATTTTTAAATAATACTTGTATTTTAATAGGTTCATCTGCAAGTGAGCTATAAGTGTAGGACCCGTAAGAAGATCTTGGAGCAATCCAAGGCATTAGAGAGATCTCCACCTACCAAGAGGGCATCCTAGAGAGAGTCTTATTTGAGGAAGGCAAAGAGAGGGAGGCTATTTTATGATTAGGATGTCCTACATGAGAAGTGATTTTTTGTATGCCTATATAGTAATGTACGTATGTTTGGCATTGTATATGTGTATATGACATTCACCTGATATTACATACTATGTTGGTAGATGTAATTTTATGCATGCCTATCATGACAATCTATGTATATTATTGACATTGTACATGTCCCTATAAGATTTTTTGAAAGTTTTCATCTAAATTATGTTAATCTATCTAATTTATATTTATTTTTAATTTAAAATATTATTGTATAATGTTGTTTTTATCTTCTAAACTTTTATCTATTGGATCTTGTATTTAATGTTGTACACAAATAAGGATTAAAAAAATGTCCTTTTCAATGTTCTAAATCTATGATCTCCCATATTTTTTGAATTAAATTTTTTGTTTGATTATGTAGTGGAAATAACTAATAACACACTTATCTATTTTTCATTTGTCAACACCCATTTACAACTTTTCAATTGATCATTAGTATACAATTTGATTTCATTTAAGGCCCATAACCAATCATGTTCATACTTGTATAATGAAAATATGAACTTATGCCTGACCTTGACTATAATCTATTTATTATAATAAAATCCAACCTTATTGACTTGAAACAAAATATTCACTGATGAGAGAATATCTTTGGCCAAAACCCTTTGTCATCCCTAATACCACCTAATGAATAGTTTCCTCTTCTATGTTTAAAAAAGATATGAAAGTTATATTAATATTGCTTAATATAATGAATAATTACAAACTCACTTATATACTCTTGTTCTCAACTCGATTCAAAATCCACTCTCAAATAATCTTATTTTAAACTAGTCAATTGCTCATTAGGTTTGTTCTTAACTAGTCACCAATATCTCAGATCTACTCTCCTTCCTTTGAATAATTATTTTTTAAGACACTTTGGATAGGTGTTACAAAAACTTAATTATTTATGTAGGTTTAAAATCTTACAATAAATCACCAACTATAGGTCTCTAAGAGATTGAGCTTTCATTCTCAAATTCTATCTTTTTAAGTTTCTAGGTCTCTAGACCTAATTGTTGTTTTAATAGGTCCATTTATAAAAATAGAGTTTGTAGCTATTAAAAATTATATTTATAGTATTATTTTATAAAATATAACATTTTCCAACCCTTAACCAATTTTATATAACTCAAATCAACAAAAAATTCATCTTATCTTATGCACAACTTTTTCAAAAATGGTCTTCTATTATTATACAAAAAAATAGTCCTATGTACCTACAATTTCAAACATCTTATCAACACAAAGATACTTTGACTAAGTATAATATCCATTCCCCATCTGATTACAAATTTTTAGAACTTGTTGTTCAATCATTTGATTTTTAGAGGTGTTTTACCCATGAAACCCTTACTTTAAATTTACTCAGAATTTTTGCAAATCGAAAGCTAATTATTGATAGTTCATAGAGCTCATTGGTATTTTATATGATATAACACATGTATATTGGTATTAATAATCCTATTCAAATATTCCAATATTCCAATTGATTTCATATAACAATTTTTGCATGTAAATAAGCCTCTAAAAATGACTGTAATAGTAATTATATAGAATTCTTGAGGGTTTCATGAATATAATTGAGATTTAAGATTGCAGTCAATATGAAAGGATTATAATCATATTAAAAAAGGATAATAAATGGATAACATGCAATAAGACTCAAAAATATTTATTATTTAGAACAAGAAAACATTTGCATAGTCCTCCTCCATTGAGATAGACCTACAACATATGCTCTAACCTCTTCAAAAAAGATATTTTTTTGTCCTTTTAAGCTCTTTGTTTGGTCTTTTATGGCTCCTCCTCATTATTATTGATGATTATCACGTTGTTATATTCTAAACCAATATTGGTAATTTACTAAAATTACTCACATTCTCTCTTATTCGTTGAAATTAAACTTACTAAACTAACCTAGTTTATAGGTCTTAATAATTACCTAAGAATATTGTCAACATATATTATACATGTATTTGGTGATGCTCTTGCATCACCTTTACTATCTCCAACTTACCCCTTTTGTCATTCACTCTTCACACTCTCTCGATATACACTCCTTAGGCTTGGCTATGCCTAGATGTCTTCCTCTTCTTTAATACTTTCAATAACACTTCATCTAGCTCTTATATCCACCTATCCAACCTTTATTCAACCCAATCAATCTACTTTCAAAGGCCTCCATGCTCCTTTACACTTTATTTCACTTTTTCCCTTTGAAATATCCCTTTTACAATATATTTACTAACACTCACAAAACTCTAAACACACACATAATTATTTCTCAAGATCCAAACTACACAGATAAATTTGGATTACACTTACTTCCTAAATCACCTATGAGACAAGAGAAATTTTTAGATTTCTCATTTACCCTTAAACATAAAATTTCAGAATTCCTAAATCACCTAATGCACTCACAAATTTCAGATTTTTTTACTTTTTATAATATTTTCATTGACATAATTACTCTCACTAAATTTCAGAAAAAGAGCATAATATTCACTCTCATAAAGGATAACATAACTCTCACAATAAAGACATAATCTTCATTTCATATGAGGAAAATTGACAATCACATAATATGTCTTACATATAAGATTTTTATATTCCTCCAAATGAGAGAATACACTTATGACACTATGAAAACACAAAATAAATGACTTACAACACCAAGGAGTGAAGGTTCCCCCAATACAATAGACACTCCACACAATTGAAATCTGAAAACACATGCACGATCTAAAATTGCAACACTGCAATCTTCCACTCTGACAATATTCACACCTAAAAATAAAATATGGATACAAATAGCAAGGGTGGAATCTTTCGCCACTGAGACCAGTATTAAAACTCAATGGAAAACCCAAGGAGAGGAAATATTGAACATGCAAGATCAATTTACAAAGGGGAGTTTTTGATTTGATAAAACATGCTCTAATCAAAGGGGAGAGATCTAATTTATATATTTTAAAATGGAAGGGGAGAGACAAGAATTGAAATTCAAGAAAGAGGAAAATTGTACCATACTTTTCTCCCACATGAAGGCCAAGAAAAAGGAAAATTGTGCCATAGTCTCCATGTGCAAGTTTGACTATGCTCCCATGTACCCATGTGATCCAAAGTCTTCAACAACCAAAATTTTGACTTATTAAGAGCCTTGAAGAGTGTCCTTCATGAATTTTATGCCACACTTCCACCATTTCAAATAGTGACATCATCTATGAAGAAAAATGCTATTTTGTCTTCTCATGCTTTTTCTATTCATCACATGCCTTGGAGGAAAAATTTTCCCCACTTGACTATTCCACCTTTTAGGAAATAAAAAATTGTCATGTGGGTCAAGCCATGTTACCTAGACACTTCTCCACCCATTCCACCTCATGCCTTCACCATGTCACCATGAATAACAACATGTGAATAGTGTTATGTGAATAGTACTAGTGAATAGTGATTTTTCACACTACTATTCCCTTCTAATACCCAAATTAGCCTACGGGAATATGATAGGATATCAGTCTTTTGCTATCAATCCTATTAGGGATTAGGGGACATTATGATCCTCCCTTCCAAAAATTTTTGTCCCCAAGAAGATGTAGATTGGGATGTTGTAGAATTTGTTCATCCTCCCATGTGGCATCCTCCATAGGCAAATCTTTCTACCTCACCAAAAATTCCCTTATGATATGGTTGCTAAGATTTTTCTCCCACACCTCTAGAATTGATTTAGGAACTAGAATCAATTTACCTTCCTCATCCATCGGTCATAACTCTAAAGATGGACCAATATGCTACCCAAGTACCTTCTTAAGGTAAGATACATGAAAGACATTATGAATCTTACTATGTTCATGCAACTTGAGCTCATAAGCAACCTTGTCAACCCATCTTAGAATCCTATATGGTCCATAGAATCATGGATTCAATTTATCTACTCCACTCTTCTTCAAATAAGCCTATCTATATGGTTTTAGGTGAAGGAATACCAAGTCATCCACATCAAATGACCTCTCCACTTTGTGTTGATCGGCATACTTTTTCTATTGGTTTTGGGCTCATTATATATTCTCCCTAAGAGCCTTCATAATATCTTGATTCTCTTCAATCCAATCATGATCATAAGGAGCTCTACTATATGTTATTACTAGATCCACAAAAGAGGAGGTATCATACCCATAGAGTGCCCAGAATGGTGTCATGTTAATGCTCATATGATGGATGATATTATATCAATGCTCTCCCAAGTGCAACCACTTCACCCATGCTTTTTGATGTCCTATCACATAACTCTACAAGTATCCCTCAATCCATTTGTTTACAATCTTTGTCTATCCATCAATCTATAGATGATAATTGGTACTCAGATTTAACTCAGTACCTACTAATCTAAACAACTCCTGCCAAAAATTACTCATGAATTAGTTGTCTTGATCATTAACTATGTTTTTAGGCAATCCATGTAGTCTTAAAAAATCTTCAAATAATAGTACCACCACCTGAGACACATTATATTATATTATAATTGTGAATAAATGAGCATACTTGGTCAATTTATCAACCACCACATAAATTTAATTCTTACCTTGAGCTTTGGGTAGGATTGTGATGAAATCCATTGAAACACTTTCCCACTTTTGGTTCAAAATAGGCAATGGTTGGAGTAATCCTATAAGAAATGAATGCTCAAATTTGCTCTACTGACAAACTAGACACTATCTGATGTGATTGAGAACATCACCCTTTAATCCCTTCTAATCAAATCTCTCATGAACATATCTATAGGTTTTGAAGTACCCTAGATGCCCTACAAAGGGAGTGTCATGTGCGGTACTCAAAATCTTCTTATTCATTCATGATTCAGGCACAAGATATATTCTACCCTTGTAGAATATCATATCATTAATGACCTTTTACCTATCATCCTATATCATCCCATCCATGATCTCATATGCAAATTGATTCTTGGAATACTCAACCAAAATATGAGCCTTCTAATCTGCTAAAAATTTTGTCATAGAGCAAAGGGAGGGTTACCTAGTTCATGCATTAGCTACTACATTATTCTTTCCTTTAACATACTCTATATCAAAATCATAAGCTTGTATTTTACTTACCCACTTTTTCTAATGATCATTGAAGTCCTTTTACTCCATGAAATACCTTAAGTTTTTATGATCTGTTCAGACCATAAATCTATTCCCCTCTAAGTACTGACAAAATTTGACCAAGGCATATAGAATGGATGGCATCTCTTTTTCATAAGTAGAGTATCCACGCTCTACTACACTCAACTTCTGACTCTTAAAGGCAATGGGATGCCTATTTTTCATCAATACCACATCTATTCGCACTCCTAAAGCATTGCATTCTAAGATGAATGGATGTGAAAAGTCTATTAATACTAGTACTAGGAATGTACTCATCACCTTATTTAGGTGATCAAATATCTATTGAGAAGGTTCTGACCAAGAAAATTCTCCTTTCTTGGTCAAATATATCAATGGTTCCATTAGTTGGGAGTACCCCTTCATGAACCTTCTGTAATTATAGCAAATTCCTAAGAAGCCTTTCAAATGAGTTAAGGTCATTGGGGGTGGCCAATCAATGATTGATTGAATCTTAACCTAATCTACCTTGACTCTAGATGCTCCAATCACAAATCCCAAATAAAGGACCTCTCTCATCCCAAATTCACATTTGAAAGCTTTAGCATAGATTGATTATGCTCCCATGATAGTCACAACCTTATCTAAGTGCCTAAGATGCTCTTCCCAACTGAAAATATATATTAAGATGTCATTGAAGAACACTAAAACAAAATTTCATAGGTGATGGTTAAACATGTGGTTCATACAAGACTAAAATGTTGCTAGAGCATTCATCAACCCAAATGGCATCACCAAAAAATCATAGTGCCTATAATGACACCTAAAAGCTATCTTGTGTACATCCTCCTCTCACACTCTAATTTGATGGTATCTTGATTGGAGATCAATCTTGGAGAAGTACATAGCTCCATGTAGCTCATCAAGCAGCTCATTAATCTTGGGTATAGGATACCAATTCTTGATGGTCCTCTTGTTGAGAGCATGGTAATAAATGCACATCCTTAGAGTCTCATCCTTCTTCACCAGCACTATTGAAGAATCAAATTGAATAGAACTAGGCCTAATATGTCCCATATCAAGGAGATCTTTGATAGTCTTCTCAATCTCTTCCTTAAATCATTAAGGATGATGATAAGGAGTAGTGATAACTAGTTTGGCCCCTTCCTCCAACTTAATCACATGCTCAAATCCTCAGTCAGGAGGTCTCCCTAGAGGTATTTCACCAAAAACCCCATTATGCTTATTTGAAAAAAACTATACATCTTTTTGGTATTCCTGCTTACCATCTTCTATACTCTTTATTGATACTAAACATTGAACTGCCTAGTTTATGTTTGTGTCTAAATGTCCTTTCCATACTTTTGACAATAACCACTTTTAGAGCACCATTAGACATTCCTCTAACACCACACATTCCTCATTTTCTTTTAACTTCAATTCCATGGTTTGGAAATTTTAAGTGAATTCCCCAAGTGAATGCAACCACTGAACACCTAACACAATATTGGTATTCCCAATACCAACCATATAAAATTAATCAGTCACCAAATGATGGCCTAATGTAATCTTGATCCATGTAACCCACTTGGTACAAGTCATCATAAAACCATCAACTATCACCATGTTGAAGCATTCAAAGTCTTTAGCTTATATACTCTACTGCATGATGAGAGCCTCATCAATGAAGTTGTGGGTTGCCCCACTATTAATTAGCATAGTTAATCATTTCCCTTGTAGCACACCACTAACTCTAAATGCATTGTACTAAGTAGTATGTAATAGTGTGCCAATGGTACCTTTGAATGTGGGTTCCAGTGCTTGGATAGACTCTAATTCTTCGTGATCCTCATGCTCGCTATGATCATCAGGTTCTTCACTATTTGAAGTCTCATTATTCTCTTTGGGGTACACCTCAATGTAGTGTATTTTTCCTTCCCCTTTGCATTTGTGTCTTGGTTCCCATGGGTTTTTATAGGTAAAACATAGCTTCTTCCTCTATAGCTCTTCTCTATCCTCATTTGGAAGGTAAGGCTTCTTTGGCACTTCATGTGTTTTTTCCTGCTTCTGCAGAAATGACTTAGTTGGGAATTTTGATGGGACCTTTGAATTGAGAATGGAGAACTCTAAATCTTGAGTTTTTATTATAGCCTCATATAGGGAAGGTGGAGAGAAATCCTTTACCCAACCACACAATGGCTCCATCAGTCCTTTAATGAATAAAGTTGTCAATCTAGAGTCAGAGACATTGGTAACCATGACTACTAGCCTCTAAAATTATGAGATGTAAACTTCAAGTGATCCCAACTACCTTAGATGTGTTAGTTCCTTCAAAATAAACTTGGGTTGCTTCTAATCAAATTTATCTATCAACCTCTGAGTAAATTCTCTATAAGTACCAATGAGCCTATGTCCCTGGGTTATCATCCCAAAGTGCCACCAATCATGTGGCACTCCTTCCAAGTGTAGAGAAGCAAATTTGATTTCCTCTTTCTCAAACATGGGGTATAAATAAAAATAGTTATCCAATTTTTGAATCCATACACAAGCAGTGTATTTTCCTAAACCATCAAAATGGGACATAGTTACCTTTCCCATCTTTTGTTGTAGCTCCTAATTTTGCACTTTGTCTCCTTTATCACCCTTGGGTTTATTCCTTAATCATAGATTATAAAATTCACTCAATATCATGGTTTGTTTATTTTCCCCATCCCAAGAATTCCATTCTTGAATGTAATCATAGACTGTTTCTTCAGCAACATGTGGTATATTTTCTTGTGGCCTTTGTTGATCTAGAAAAATAGGCTGGTAGGCCTTGGATGTAGATGATAGATAGTTACTTGTCTCACCCTTGAATTCATTATGACCTCTACTATCTTTTATAAAAAATCATTGAAAAAACTATTTCATATCATTCATGGCCTCTTGTTGTCTTCTGCTCACCTCTTCTTGTCTTTGGATCACCTCTTGATTTTTTTTGGTCATATTGGTGAGGGCATCCACAAGGGAGTCCTAAAAATTTCTATCTCCCATATATTCCTTATCAACTTCGACCTTAGAATAATTATTTCCTAATTTTCCCAAAACTCTGCTTCTCAAATGTATAGAAACAATCTGCAAAAGTTTGGACTCCACAGGCTAGCAAGATCACCAGCTCTAATACCACTAAAATATCCCTTTTACAGGATATATACTAACACTCACAAAAATCTAAACACACACACGTAATTATTTCTCAATATCTAAACTACATAGATAAATTTGGATTCCACTTACTTCCTAAATCACCTATGAGACAAGAGAAATTTTTAGATTTCTCATTTATCCTTAAACATAAAATTTCAGAATTCCTAAATCACCTAATGCACTCACAAATTTTGGATTTTTTACTTTTTATAATATTTTTATTTACATAAATTACTCTCACTAAATTTAAGGAAATGAAAATAATATTCACTCTTATAAAGGATGACATGACTCTCACAATAAAGACATAATCTTCATTTTATATGAGGAAAATTGACAATCACATAATGTCTTACATAGCAGATTTTTATATTCCTCCAAATGAGAGAATACACTTATGACACTATGACAACACAAAATAAATGACTTATAACACTAATGGAGAGAAGGTTCCCCCAATACAATAGACACTCCACACAACTAAAATCTGGAAACACCTACACAATCTAAAATTGCAACACTGCAATCTTCCACTATGACAATCTTCACACCTAAAAATAAAATATGGATACAAATAGAAAGGGTGGAATCTTTCACCACTAAGACTAGTATTACAACTCAATGGAAAGCCTAAGGAGCAGAAATATTGAACATGCAAGTTCAATTTTAAAAAGGGGGTTTTTGATTTGATAAAAAATGCTCTAATCAAAGGGGAGAGCTCTAATTTATATATTTTATAATAGAAGGGAGATAGATGACTTGAAAGCCAATAAAGAGGAAAAAATTTCCATACTTGTCTCCCACATGTGAAAAAATCCTATGGAGATGACTTGAAGGCCAAACAAGAGAAAAATTTCACCATAGTCTCCATGTGCAAGTTTGACTATGCTCCCATGTGCCCATGTGATCCAAAGTCTTCAACAACCAAAATTTTGATTTCTTAAGAGCCTTAAAGAGTTTCCTCCATGACTTTTACACCACACTTCCACCATTTCAAATAGTTACATCATCTGAGAAGAAAAATGCCACTCTATTTTGTCTTCTCATGCTTTTTCTATTCATCACATGCCTTGGAGGAAAAATTTACCCCACTTGACTATTCCACCTTTTGGGCAATAAAAAATTATCATGTGGGTCAAGCGATGTCACCTAGACACTTCACCATTCATTCCACCTCATGCCTTCATCATGTCACCATGAATAGTGACATGTGAAAAGTGTTACATGAATAGCACTGGTGAATAGTGATTTCCCACACTACTATTCCCTTCTAATACCCAAATTAGCCTACAAGAATATGATAGGCTATCGATATTATGATATCAAGCCTATCAAGGAGTAGGGGACATTACACCCTTTAAGGGCTATTTAGCCTAATAGGCCTAATATACATTCTTGAGATTGGTTTTTGACCATTCAACACCTAACTCTTTCATCACCTTCGACACCTCACTCCTGACATACTTTAACTCCCCATTGAGGTCTCTAGACTCAAGTCAATGCCCATTAATATTTTTATTACTTTCTAGTCTTGTCCCTTAAGGGTGTTAGGCCTCTTATAACTAATCTTTGTAAATTGGTTTTTGATAATATTACAAACCTATTCTAGCCTCTAAATCACCTTGAACACTTAAATACAATTTCATGCAAAAGTGGATGAGAAAAGGGAGAGAGAGTGTTTCAAGAGGTGAAAAAAATAATTAATTTCCATTCAACCATACAAGGATTAGTAATAATTTCAAGCAAAAATATTAGTTCCAAGTAAAGTGTCAATATGCAAATACTTCATCTTGATAAAAAACTAGCATTACCAACACGTTGGAGGGGGGAAGATAACATCTAGGACCAAGTTATTGGCCTCCCATTAGGCTCTATTGACAAGCTAACCACCCATTATAGCCTCAATAATGCCCTTCTCAATATAATAAAAATGTATTTTTTAGCTTAAGTTCAAACATGTATAAAACAAAACCTATAAGTAATTTATAGTAACATTTAGATCCTTCCCCTACCTCTTTAATCCCTCTAATCACACCTTAAAGTACTCAGGTGGAACCTTCAATAATAACGTGTTGGACAAGTTACAATGATGAGTCCAAAAATGCACCTATAATTTTCCCATTTTCAGAGCCTTCCAATATTCTGGGAACTCCAATAGTCTTGGAGGATACTTCCATTTTTAGATGGAGATTTCAATAGAGTCACCTGAGAAGTCAAGATGAATCTATTGATTCTTTCTAGGAGCATTTCTAACAACTTTCAGGAAAAATCACTATTCATGTGTTACTATTCATATACACTATTCACGGATCACTATTCATGGTGACTTGCCAAGTGATGATGTGGTAATGAGGTGGCTTGGAAATGAGGTGGCATGGGCCACATGGGGTCCCTTCAAGAAGTCAATAAAGTACATGGTGGAGTGGGACATCCTGGCCCACTTAGAAGAATAAAAAATAAAGATGCTCTTCACATGGGGAAATATGAAGTCAAAAGTGGGTTGGTGGATAAATTAAAAATGTTTTCTTCAAATAGGGGAATATGATGCCAAAGTTGGTGGTGACACCATTTCAAACATTGGAGGAAGTCAAAAGTGGGTTGGTGGCTAAATTAAAATTTTTTTTCTTCACATGAGAGCATAGAAAAACTTGTCTCCACCTTTGAATTCCCTTCACAAAGAAATATGGTGTATTTTTCTTGAGGTTGCACTTTGGGAGCATGTGATAAAGTCAATAAGAGGGTGGTTGGTGATTTATTGACCACATGTGAGCACATGTGCATGCTTCCATTATCAAATTCCTTCACATGGGCCAAGGGTCATATTCATGAGGACATATGGGCTTGAAATCATTATTTCACATGTGGGAGATTTGTCATCCTTGAAAAATTAACCACCCTTGAGGACTTCTATGCCCCATCTTCTCTCTCCTCACTCTTCACCTTCTCCCTTTGAAATATTATATAAGTGTTGATGGAATTCCATTGTGAATCATATTTTATCAATCAAATTCATTTTGCTTCCTTTTCCATCAAAATTTTGGTATTCAAGGATGAAATCCCTTGGTATTCCCATACAAGATTCATGGATTAAAACCTATGAATGTTGATACAGGATTAAAAGATGAAAACCCTATGATTCTACTTGGTGATCTCATTCAGAGATTACAATTGTGCCTCATCAAAGATATACAAATTATAATTTTTTTAAGTTTATGTTTTATTATATTTGTTAAATTAAGAGTGATTATGAGGTGTTGTTCAGTTTTGAGAATATTTTGTTGTATCCACCATTGTCATTGGTGTGATATTCTCTTTGTAAGGAAGACTATGTCTTGAGTCTTGATGTCAAACATATCTCTACATGAATGTATTTTCAATAAATGTATTATTGGAATGTTATGTGCTCATTATGCTTATCATTCATCATAAAAATAAGAAATTTATGGATATTAGGTGATTTAGGAAAGTTGTGGAAAACCTAAAATTATGGTGTTTTAGGTGATTTAGGAGAATCCATATTATCTATGTATTTTGGATCATTTTGAGTCTAAGTGTTATTTGTTTTAGTTTTATGTGTTTAAAAAATATTCCCAAAAAGGGATATTTTAGAGATATATAGAGTTTAGTAAGTGTGATACGTTGTTTTAGTATTTCAAATTTCATGTGTTATCTAGTGGTAGTTTTTCCTTCTTGTTGAGAATTGTAAGAAATTATGACAGTAATTCCTTCTTTATTTATAATACTTGTAATCTTATAATACAAGTTGTGTAGTGGAGTTGTATTGTGATAAGTGGTGTAATTTCCTTTAATAATTGTTGTATTGTTCCCCATATTTACATAAGCAATTCAGATTTGAGTCTTTAGTCTATGTGTGTGAAAGTTAATACTTGTGTGGTATTTTGATTAAAAATATATATATTGTGTCTAAATCCATAAGTCTAAAGTTTGGATTTTAGATTTTTGTGTATTTTAGTAGATATCCTATAAAAGGGATATTACAGTGGTATCAAATTTGTACATCCTACTAGCCTATTTAGTTTTATGTTATATCTAAGAAGTGGAATAGAGACTAATCCTATTTTTGAAGCTGAATAACTTATTGAGAATAACATGGAAGATAAATCAAGTAGAGGCCCATCTAGAGCAAGAGAAGATATGGCCAATATGGCAGCTATCATGCAACATTTGATCCAACAAATAAAGTAGAATCAACAATAGAGTTAACAAATATTTGCCCAGTTGATGTTGGAGACTATGAGGAATAGACATCTCTTTGACAAAGGCAAGAAGGAACCAGAGAAAGCCAACACATCACATGGAGGTAGATTACTAGTATCTCCAAGGATATTTCATGCCAAATTTCTACCCAAAGAGGAGGAAACATCTAAAGAGATAGGTTCTCTACACTAGCATGATGATGATGAATATTTTTTATAATATGTTGAATATATGAATCTCAACTATGAATTATGAAAGGTTATTCCTTTCAAAGTATTCATGAAGAGGGAAGAAAGGAAGAAATAGAGGAATGGTAGGCAAAATCCATTGGTTCAACCATGGAGAGACATACAATAAAGGTTCCTAAAATGGTTTGATGTGCGAGGATGCAAAGATGAACAAGAAAAGGGAATCATGGAATCTACAACTCCAAAAGAAACTAATTTCATATAAGAAGAAAAGGTGGAAGAAAAGGATCCAAAAGAGTTGAAAGATCACTCTATGATTAAGGAAGAGAAAGTTGTGCCTATAGTTCATGGACCGGTACTTGATGAAGAGCATCCAACCATGGAGGAAGATGTGCTTGAGATCTATGAAGACACTAAAGATTTGATGTCTAAGTATGAGCCTAAATTAATAGATACTTCTGTATAAAATGTTTAAGGGGCATTGATTGATGTTATAAATTAGCTTGATTTTATAGAACACTCCAGTAAAGATGATTCAAAACTTGAAGGAGGCAATGGAGAAGTAGCTGATTTTCAAAGTCATGCCAACAAGGGCAAGTTGGAAAAATGTGTTGAGCAAATCCTCTTTGCTGATTTTGATCAAGAACCTAAATAACTTCAAGTTATAAAGGACTCTCAAAATGATTCTTCTAGAAGGTATGTGCTAAAAGAGGTTTCTCATCTTTGCACTAGTTCATCCATTTTGTATAGCTCAATACTTTATAAAACGAAATTAGAAAATTTGTGTTGTGGTGATTTAACTTACCTTGATGAAATTGATCAAATACCTTTAGCATTTCAAGATTTGAATACAAATGTGGAAGAATTTAATAATCTCACCTTTGAGGATAAGTCTATTGAGTTTTACTTGAAGATTACTCAAAAGGATTTTTCTAAAGCAGAGATGTAGTTTACTATTGTAGAAGATCTTAAGGGTCCAAAAGATAGAGGTAATTTTTAGTTTGCCCCTCATCATATTTTTGAGTTGAAAATAGAATCAACCAGGAATAATCCAATCTATGTAAAAAAGGATGAGAAACCTCTTGATTTTAGTATCATAGTTGGTAAAAATCTCAGGATATGGGATCCAGGGATAGTTCTCAGTTTTGGGGTAATGTATGGGAGGTGGGTTGATGATAGTTTCTATAATATTTGGCCTCTTAGTTCTTATGATGGTGAATGGATCAATAAAAATAACTATCATGATTGGTTTCTTAGCTCACATGCAAATAATAATTCCCAATTGAGAAGAGGTGATCTAATCACTAGGGAATTTTTAGCCTATAAACTTTTTCTTGTAGCTGTTTGGAGAGTTTTGGAGTGGAGTTGCATAATAGATTATACCCATATGATGGATGCTTGTCAATTCCATGTGGCACAACTCAATTTTTTCATATCCCATGATGATAGATTTAGATAAGCCACTTGTACATTCATATTCAACTTGGGTGATGTGATACTTTGGTATCCATATGATGACACACTTCATGTTGATGCTTCATTATTGGAACATAGGGTTATCCTACTTTCAAGACTTGAGGTATGTGTAGATATTATACTTGATGAGTTCCAGTTGGACCTTTTTCCAAGGCATGGAGATGTGCATGAGGGTATAAGTATTCCAGCCTTAACCCATTAGTTTTTTGCTCATACATTGGTGAGAGGTGGTTATTCTATCTTGCTGATCAGGGAATTTTTAGAATGTAATTTGAGGACATCAACTATTTTGATGAGTTGGGGAAGTTTGGGTCACTATTTTATTGTTAGAAGTTGGCATGATGATGAGATCCTATCATCATATGTCATTGGAGGTAATTTTTTCATCATCATGAGTATGATTTTTTGTTTACTTGGGGCTATTTTGATGTATATCAACAACTTAAATTGGTTTGGCATAGTTTTCTATGCTAATCAAGGAGTTTTCAGAATGTAATTTGAGGACATCAACTATTTTGATGAGTTAGGGAAGTTTGGGTCACTACTTCAGTGTTATAAGTTGGCATGATGATGAGATCCTATCATCATATGTCATTGGAGATACTTTTTGCATCATCATGAGTATGATTTTATATTTTCTTGGGGTTGTTTTGATGTATATCAGCAACTTAGATTGGTTTGGCATATTTGTCTATGCACTTATGATGGACACTTTTCACCTCCTTAGGGGATTATTTAGATTTAGATGCACATTTGGTGATGATGACATAATGAGAGACATCTATTTCTTCACTCTCAGCTAGTATGAGGGTGTAATGATCTGGGATCTAAGTTTGGGTGTGATTGGTATAATGCTTCATAAGGATTTTGGTGAGTTACTTCATAATTATTCACTTAGTGATGTTTATATCAGAGTGGAGTAGTGGAAGGTTTGGTACAAGTGGTCATGCTTCAAAGATCATATCATACATCACTTATTAATTGGAATAAATATCTTCAAGGTCTTAGATTTGTATAATGTTTTGTCTTTAATAGACTTAGCACTCATGAATAGTGGAACCTTCAGAGGAAGGGATTTTTTTGGTATGTTTGGTTGATGACCTCCCACCATATAGTGTTTATAGACTTCTAAGATTGATATGGGATCCTAACCCTTCATTGGATCAATCAGGGTCTGAGTTGTGCATTGCTTGAGGACAAGCAATATTCAAGGAGGGATGACTGTAATGTCCCCATTTTTATAGCCTTCTAATATTTTGGGAACTCCAATTTTTTTAGAGGATAATTCCATTTTTAGATGGATATTTCGACAGAGTCACTATGCCCATGAAGTCAAGATGAATCCATTAGTTCTTTCCAATAGTAGTTCTGACAACTTTTAAGAAAACTTACTATTCATGTGTTACTATTCACGGATCACTATTCATGGTGACTTGGCAAGTGATGATGTGGCAATGAGGTGGCTTGGAAATGAGGTGGCATGGGCCACATGGGGTCCCTTCAAGAAGTCAAGCAAGCACATGGGTGGAGTGGGACATCTTGGCCCACTTAGAAGAATAAAAAATAAAGATGTTCTTCACATGGGGAAATATGAAGTCAAAAGTGGGTTGGTAGATAAATTTAAAATGTTTTCTTCACATAGGGGAATATGATGCCAAAGTTGGTGGTGACACCATTTCAAACATTGGAGGAAGTCAAAAGTGGGTTGATGGCTAAATTAAAAATGTTTTTCTTCACATGGGAGCATATAAAAACTTGTCTCCACCTTTGAATTCCCTTCACAAAGGAATATGGTGCATTTTTATTGAGGTTGCACTTTGGGAGCATGTGATAAAGTTAACAAGAGGCTGGTTAGTGATTTCTTGAGCACATGTGCATGCTTCCATCATCAGATTCCTTCACATGGGCCAAGGGTCATATTCATGAGGACATATGGGCTTGAAATCATTTGTGGGAGACTTGTAATCCTTGAAAAATTAACCACCCTTGAGGACTTCTATGCACCATATTCTCTCTCCTCACTCTTCACCTTCTCCCTTTGCAATATTATATAAGTGTTAATGAAATTCCATTGTGAATCATCTTTGATCAATCAAATTCATTTATATATCTTGTGCATCAAAATTTTGGGATTAAAGGATGAAAACCCTTGGCACTCCCATATAAGATTCATGGATGAAAACTTTCAAATGTTGATATAGGATCAAAGGATAGAAACCCTATGGTTCTGCTTGGTGATCTCATTTAGAGATTGTAGTTATGCCTCATCAGATATATATAGAGTATAGTGTTTGTAAGTTCACGTTTTATTATATTTTTTAAAGTAAGATTGGTTGTGAGGTGTTGTTTAGTATTGAGAATAATGTGTTGTATCCACCATTGGCATTGGTGTGATATTCTCTTTGTAAGGAAGACTGTGTCTTGAGTCTTAATGTCAAACATATCTCTATATGAGTGTATTTTAAATAAATGTATTATTTGAATGTTATGTGCTCGTTATGCTTATCATTCATCATAAAAATCATAAATTTTTAGGTGATTTAGGAAATTGGTGGAAAACCTAAAATTATGGTGTTTTAGGTGATTTAGGAGAATCCATATTATCTGTATAGTTTGGATCATTGTGAGTCTAAGTGTTATTTTTTGTAGTTTTATGTGTTTAGAAAATATTCCCTAAAAGGGATATTTTAGAGATATATAAATTTTAGTAAGTATGATAGGTTGTTGTAGTATTTCAGATTTCATGTGTTATCCAATGGAAGTTTTTCCTTTTTGTTAAGAATTGTAAGAATTGTGAGAGTAATTCCTTTTTTGTTTGTAATACTTGTAATCTTATAATACAATTTATATAGTGGAGTTGTATTGTGATAAGTGGTGTAATTTACTTCAATAATTGTTGTATTATTCCCCATATTTACATAAGCAATTCAGATTTGAGTCTTTAGTCTATGTGTGTGCAAGATAATACTTTCATGGTATTTTGATTAAAAATCTATATATTGTGTCTAAATCCATAAGTCTAAAGTTTGGATTTTAGAGTTTTGTGTATTTTATTAAATATCATGTAAAAGGGATATTACATCAACTTTTTTACATTGAATAGGTAACTTCTTGAGCAAAAAATGTTATAGAAGAGAGAACATCATAGGAAGTTTATGCAACACTAGAAGGATCCACTGCCTTTAGTGTCACACAAAGGAAATTAGAACCTAATTAAAAACCAATGTCATCACCATTTCACAAGCTTACACAATGATTTATAATACTACACAAAACATTTTATTGTGCAGTCTACATTAGTTCCCACACAATTGGAAGACATTGATCTAAATGTTAATTGTTTAGGCACCAATACTACTACCATAGACATTTATAATGACAAGGGTGGTTTTTTTACACTACATTTTGGGTTAAGGGGTAATCTATTAATGTCATCATTGATAATGGGAGACTTTAGAACATAATTACACTAACTATAACCCAAAGACTAGCCCTACTATTGAATCACATCCCTGACCAACTACTCTTTGGGATGGTTCTAATAGGATAAGGATGTAAAGGTTAATCAACTTTGCATTTCCAAGTATGTATTCCAACCCATGGATGTCAAATTCACAAGTGACATCGCACAACTAGAGGTGTGTAAGAGTATGCTTTGAAGATTGTATGTGTATGATGGTGATGCTACATATCAAGCCAATCCATGGTGGTAGACTGTTCATGTCAAATCTCACTTTGTCAACATCTTATAGTCACTTCCAAAGACTAAATTCACATTAGTATTCACCAATAACTGCTATAATATCATTTTGTAAATGTAAAGGTTTGTGATACTCAAAATTTGTCCAAAAGCACATGCATAATTGGGAAAGCAAGCATTGATAGTATTCCATGCCCCTCAATCATTATAACAATAATAGATTGACAAATTAATATAATAGTATGGATACTTATTTGAAGATCCAAAGGCTTTACACACACATTATGCATAATAAAACATGAGATCAATTTGTTTCTTGGATCCCTTATTATAAATACTCTAGAGTACATAGGTCCATTTGTGAGAATGATGAAGTTTTATGCCAGATCCAAGATCTCCTTGTTCAAGGAAAAATTAGGCCAAGATTTTCTCCTTATGGTTTCTTGGTATTCTCAGTGCCAAATAAAATTATTATAAGACTCTTCTACATGGACTATCATATGCTCAACAATATAATGGTGCAGAATTGGTACCCACTATCATGCATTGATGAAGTTTTTCACCAACTTTGAGGTGCATAATAATTCACCAAGATTGAAAAAATTTCAAGTTATCATCAAGGAATAGTATAATTTTCATATATGACTAAAGGTGAACTGTTACATGAGTAGAAGATGTAATTTTCATGAAACACTCGCATTTCTTATCATTCAACACTACACTAACTTGGTCTCCCTCAAAAAAATTGAAACTTGTTTTAAATGATCAATATTCTCATCAAAAAATTTGCTGAAAACAAAATTATCATCCAATACACAATGACAAAGGAATAAATAAATGGATGTATTATCTCATTCATCTACATAAAGGTAGTTTGTGCATTGCATATCCTAAAAGTTAGAACCAACCATTCATACAACCTTGCCTTATTTTGAACATTATCATCCAAATGTCCTCTTCCTTAACCCTCAATTGGTGATATCAAATTTTAAATCCATCTTAGTAAATTTTTTGGAATGTTGAAGTTGATCAAGAAGATATTCAATCTATATAATAGGGTACCTATTCTTAATGGTTATATTGTTAAGTGATCTATAATCAACACACATTCTACATGAACCATGTTTCTTAAATACTAAAAAAATATAAGAACAACATGGATAATTATTAGGATATACACCTTGACTAATTAAATATTGTAACTTTTGTTTTACCTCATTGAAATCCTTCAAGGATTGCGTATACAACCTATGATTTGGAGGTAGATTATTCAGTAGCAATTGAATTTTATGATCAATAGGTCTCACCATTGAAAACCTAATGGACTTATGGAAGACTTGAAATGTTACACTAATTATCCCATATTCTTTTGTTATTTGTTAGTAAACATGCTACAATAAGTTTTGTGTTCAACCACTTCTTTATCTTAAATATAACTCAAAAGAAGTAAAGAAAACTTCGCACTTGCATTAAAAAGCCTTTTATATTTAGAGGCCTTTACCAAATATATATTAAAATCACCTTCATAAGATAAAATGATGTAGCTCTTGCCTTTTTTTATCAAATGGTAATGATTGGCTCTCCTCATGAAGATAACATCCTGGATATACAAATAAGGGATACCAAATGCTACACCACACACATTAAGGGGCACAATGTCCACTATAACTTCATCATTGAAATGTGTATTAACACCAAACTTAATTTTACATTACTTAGTTACCTTGATGTCTACACTTTTATTCACAAAACCCAAAGCATACAAGCTTGGATGATTGTAATTCTCTATCCTCAATTTGATAGCTAACTCCTTGCTTATTTTTTTAGGTGAGAAAGTATCAAAAAGAACATCCACTTTTTTTTCATATGAATTTTAATATGGAAAATATTAGAAAGTACACTTTTTTTAGCATTACTACTAGTCAAACATACCTCTTTATTTACAAAATTACAACACAAACTCTCATCCATATCAGAGCTACAACCAATGTCTTCACCTTTGAGTGTGGTCATGGCCTTATTATTTTTTTTTTTCTAAAATAAATGCAATTTTGTATGTAACTTTAATAATTTTCCTCAAAATATCTATTAACATCAAAATTCCCATAATGCCTTTTATTATCCTTCTTAGAAACAAATGTAGCATTACGTTGACCTTTTCCTTTACCCTTATGCTTAAAACCACTTGTTTCTTTGGAGTGATTTGAGAGGTAGATGTAGCATTATTTTTATTTTCCATATTCAAGTAGTGAGCTTCATAAAAATCCTCATTTACACTTGTACACTAGGCCAAGAGGACAGGTCTCCTCAAAAGGTTATGAAACCCACCAGCATACTTCATAAAGATGTCATGGTCCACTATATCTTTTCCCATTTGGACAGTCTTCCTGTGGACCCCACTTGTGTACTCCTACATGCTTGGGCCTTAATTTTACCTAAGATAAAATAAGATAAAGATCCTTCTTGATTAGTATTTTAAAATCACCCCACTTAGTAATAGGAGGAAGCTTCTTAAGAACCAAGGTATGAATATAAATTTCAAATTAAGTTAAATCATGATTGATTAATTTTAACCTTGCAAGAGAAATTTTTTTGCTCTCATTGATCTAATAAAAACTAAAATATACTTTTATTTGGGCTGGATAATGGTCTAGCCTCTCCACATTTATATGTTTGTCATATGGCTAAATCTCTATCTTTGCCTTAGCCTTGAAGAAGGTGGATATTAGTTGACATGGGGTTGTTGTTCCATCTTCTCATGATTGGGAGAATCCTCCTTAATTTCTTTCAATGTCTCTATAAAAACACCAAATTTCTCCATGAGAATACCCATGATGGACCATAACCGATCAAGCTTGCTCATAGAAAGAGAAATTCTAGTCATTCCTTCAATCTTTTGAAATTTATCTTCTACTATATAGGTATTTTTTTCATTATAATGAACCATACTTCTAATCCCTTACTTCCACTTTGTTGTGGAAATTACTTCTTCAAATAGAAATGTTAGGTTGTGGAGCTAAAAGCTTCACTGATGCAAATAGGGGAGGAGGTTGCTGAGTGTCACAGACACCGACATCGGTCAGGCCAACCGATGTTGACAGGGTGTAGATAGAAGAGCAACTGACGTCGATCAAAATTCAGTCGGTGTCGGTCACCTCCAGGTAGACAGGGACCGACGTTGGTTGACTGTGCAGTTCAAAACTACCAGTTCACAGATAGTTAGTTAATGAACTGAGTGTTTGCATGTTGAGAGGCTAATTTTAGTCTTGGGCTATGGATCTAATTATTGTAATTAGGTGTCTAATTATTGTTTGCATGAGATCTATTTAAGAGACTCATGGGTTGTATTGTAATTTGTGCTAGAGTAAGAGAGCAAAATATTAGCTCCTTCTATGTGTGAAGAGAGCATGGTGTGTTCCTCCTAGTGCCACAGTGCCAAGTGTGGGTGTTGGTTTTAGAGAATCAAAAGGGTTCTTCAAGGTGTGTAGGATCTTGGTCAGCAGGTGTGCATGGCTACGTTAGGAGATCTACATGGTAAGTAAGATCATTGATCTGTAGGTGTATGTGGGTGCGGGATCTAGGTTTACAAGTATGCAGAACCAGATTGATTTGTAGGTGTGCAAGATCAAGGAGGACAGCAACACAACAAGGAGCAGGATCAGGTAGGATCTACTTGGAGTATAGTGTGTACTCAGTTCTAGATCAAGAGAGGAAGGCAAGGTAGTTCCTTCCATAAGTAAGATCATTTGGGTTGTAGTTGTTGCATTTTAGGGGAGATCTACTTAGAGTGCATGGAGCACTTGTGGAGTGCGTGGAGCACTAGAGTACTGGCAGTAGTGGATACTGACTGGTTGGAGGTGAACAACTCTGTGTTTGAGTTGTGTGTTGGGACCGTAATAGAGAGAGCTTTGAGGAAAGAAGTACTGTACACTTGAGGTGTGGGAAGCCCCTAAGAGGTGTGGAGAAGAAGTGGCATCTTCTTTATTGTATTCTTTTTTGGATGAGTATTAATACAAGTTGTGTATTGTCTCTCATATTCTGTGTTGTTTCTAGTTTCTAATTACTTGTTACTTTTGGTTAATTTCGCATCTCAAGTTGCTTGTATGTGGTAATCAATTATGCTTCCACGGGTTCCTAACAGTTGGTATCAGAGCTAAGGTTGCAGGGAGCAGGGTTTGTGTTTGGTTACAGGTCACTCTCAGGGGTTTCTGATTGAGTGGGAGTATAGCAATGGCAGAAGAAAGTAAGCTAAGAATGGAGGAATTGAAAAGCATGAATGGTCAATTACGGTCCTATGGAAAGAAAGAGTAGGGAAAAGAATATTGTTGGTTGGTAGAAGATCAGCATGAAGGAACTGAAGAAGTAGATGTTGTAGGTGTTGTTGCACAGGATGCTCTGGTATGTTTCTTGGATAAAGTAGAATCTTGGTTTATAGATTCTGTTGCTTCTTTCCATGCAGCCCCAAAGAGAGGAGCTGGTGTGCCTTGCCAAAGAATTGGCAAAGGGGAAGTGAAGTTGAAATTACAGGTGGCCAACACATGGGTGTTGAAGGAGGTCATGCAGGTCCCAGTGTTGAAGATATGGCTAATTTCTTCAAGGAAGTTGGGTGATGAGAGATGCACAAGAACTCTCACAGCGGATGCACTTGAATTAGCTAGTGGTAAGAAAGCAGGTACTCTTTATCTACTTGCTTATATTATTGATTCTTCTTCTATTTCAGAGACGTGGATTTGTAGGCTTGGTCACATGAGCAAGAAGGAGATGCATGTTCTTAAGAGGAAGTCAGATGTGTTTGACAGGCTTAAGAACTGGAAAGCCTTGGTGTTTATGGAGGAGATGGCAGATAGAAATCAGTGGAGAAGGTTGAGTAACTCTAAGTAGAGTAGTTTGGATAGGGATTTGATTCAAAGAGAGCTCGTGAGTAAAAAGTCATCACTCACAGGTGAACATAGGTACCGGCATTAGTCAAGAGGAACCGGCATCGAACAGACAGGTGTTGATGTCGGTCATGTGCAGACCAAAGCCGGTGGTGTCAGGCAGGGTAAGACTAACGTCAGTCAGGAGAACCGACATCGGTGACAGTAAGACCGACGTCGGTCAGGAGGACCGACATTGGCAGAAGGTAGACATTGACATCGGTAGAGTTAGTATTCAGGACAGGCACATGGAAACCGATGTCGGTCAAATGCAAACTGTGTAGTGACTGAGGTCAGTCACTGTAATAGATTTTGGGTAGACAGCAAGCTATCAAGGAGTCTCAAATGCCCATATGGAGGACTAAAAGTGGTAAGTAAGCCTCAAATTCATTGTTCCTCTTCTTTATACTTGTTGCTCACTGCAGAGCAGGAAGGATCCAGGAAACAGTGGGAGCATGGCAGGAATATGATGCAAAACCAAATGGGAGATTTGGTAGGGTTTGCCAGCTGGTATGAAAGCACTGAGAGATGAATGGATACCTTAGTTAAAGAATAGAGAGAATGGATACGTGAGACGGAAGGCCAGGTCATATGGTCTTGAGGAAGCTATAGGACAGTGGTATAGGGCTGACAAGTGGTACCAGGTGGATGACAAAGTAGGGCTTTAGTCAATGTCAGTATAACCATTGTGTTTATCTTACCAGGTGGATGATGGTCAGCAACATTATCTTGTTACTGTATGTGGAGGATGAGCTTGGTGCAGGTTCAGACATACAGGGTTTTTCTGAGCTAAGGGTAAGGTTAGTTCAGTGGCATGTCATGAGGAATTTAGAGCAGCAAAATTCTTTGGCATGAGAGACATGGAAGATCACAGGTTGATTTTGTCTCCAGTGGGAGCTAATGTGGATCAGGTGTTAGTGAGGTTCAATACGCAGGATGTCAGAACTGAGCACACCAAGGGCTGGACAGTTCAGTGTCTGAAATCACATGAGGTCTAGTATAGACCTGAGTTTGCCCAAGCAGTGGGTGCTGTCAGAGAGTTAGGAGCCAATTCGAGGGAAGTGGGTTCTCAGGTATTTGAGAGGGACCAGCAATAGGGATTCATGCTATGCAGGGTCAAGGACTTCACTACATGGGTTTGTAGGTTTGCAGATGTGGCAGGTTACTCGGATGACAAGAGGTGCACCACAGGTTGTGTGGTGGGTGGTCTTCAAGGTTGAGCTTGAAGAGGGATACAAGATAGGAAATAGATTAGATGGGGTATAGGTACAGGTACAGTGCATCTGTTTATCTCCAAGTGGGAGATTGTTAGGTTGTGGAGCTAAAAGCTTCACTGATGCAAATAGGGGAGGAGGTTGTTGAGTGTCACAGACACTAGGTGGTCAAGCCAACTGATGTCGTAGGGTGCAGACAGAAGAGCAACCGATGTCGATTAGAAGTTAGCCGGTGTCAGTCACCTCCAGGCAGACAGGGACCGACGTCAATTGCCTATGTCGGTTTAGAACTGCCAGTTCACGGATAGTTAGTTAATGAACCAAGTGTTTGCATGTTGAGAGGCTAATTTTAGTCTTGGGCTGTGGATCTAATTATTGTAATTAGGTGTCTAATTATTGTTTGCATGAGATCTATTTAAGAGACTCATGGGTTGTATTGTAAAGTGTTCTAGTTTGAGTTGAGCAAAGTTAGCTCCTTATGTGTGTGAAGTGAGCAAGGGTGTTCCTCCTAGTTCCACAGTAGTGCCAAGTGTGGGTGCTAGTTTTGGAGAATCAGAAGGGTTCTTCAAGGTGTGTAGGATCTTGGTCAGCAGGTGTGCATGGCTATGTTAGGAGATCTGCATGGTAAGTAAGATCATTGATCTATAAGTGTATGTGGGTGCGGGATCCAGGTTTGCAGGTGTACAGAACCAGATTGATTTATAGGTGTGTAAGATTAGGGATAGATAGCAACACAACAAGGAGTAGGATCAGGCAGGATCTACTTGGAGTACAGTGTGTACTCGGTTCTAGAGCAAGAGAGGAAGGCAAGGTAGTTCCTTCCATAAGTAAGATCATTTGGGTTGTGGTTGTTGCAGTTCAGGGGAGATCTACTTGGAGTGCGTGGAGCACTTGTGGAGTGCGTGGAGCATTGGAGTACTGGCAGTAGTGGATACTGACTGGTTGGAGGTGAAAACCAACTCTGTGTTTGAGTTGTGTGTTGGGATCGTAAGAGAGAGAGCTTTGAGGAAAGAAGTATTGTACACTTGAGGTGTGGGAAGCCTCTGAGAGGTGTGGAGAAGAAGTGGCATCTTCTTTATTGTATTCTTTTCTGGATGAGTATTAATACAAGTTGTGTATTGTCTCTCATATTTTATGTTGTTTCTAGTTTCTAGTTACTTGTTACTTCTGGTTAATTCCGCATCTCAAGTTGCTTGTATGTGGTAATCAATTGTGCTTCCACAGGTTCCTAACAAGAAATAGGATAGTGTGACCACTAGCTCCTCTTATTATTGTGACAGGCATATACTACAATATAGTCACTGACACACAAAAGGACACTAATACTAAACTAATTGTGATACAAATGTGAATCATAAACTAGGTGGATATTCTACACTAATATTCACCAACATAAATCATGTACTCCTAGTTCAACATATGATTAATATAAGAGTGTTTTAGACTATTTTCAATGCTAAAATAGAGATAAACAAGTGTTATAAATGCAATGTAAAACATATTGAATATATAAATGGAAGCTTAAGATAATTCAAAGCATAAAATGAAAACACAATATGATTTGGAAAAATTTGGTGTGGGAAAAACTCCAGTGGGTGAGGTAATTGTACTTCTCTTATACTATTTAATTCAATAATTATATAAGTTACTACCAGAAATGGTCTTCATGGATAGATATTTTATTATTAAACTATCCAAATCTTGCATACATGATTTATTTTTACTTGTTATACACCACATGTAGTGATCCAACATAACTAGAACAACCATTCAAACTAGGATACAATGAGACAACATTAACCAAACTTACAAACTACAATGTCAATCTAACTTAAAAATTTGTCATCAATTTCTATGATTATCTTTGATTTATATCGATATTTTATTTATACCTTTTCACCCTAGAACCCACCAAAGACTTCAAATAATCATTGCCAAGAAGAAAAGGCATTTACAACCACTCCTATACCCATTTTTATTCGATGGTGAAACCCTTAGATTCAAAGGCTACAAGTTGATAACTTCATCAATACAATAGGAATTTTTACCATCTTAAAACCAATCCTACCATTATAACTTAACTGAATTTCTCATTTTACATGAACACGCTTGAGTAAATGTCTTACATAATGTTTTAAATGTAGGAACTACATAATTAAGTTAAATGGAAATGAACTAAACAAAATATCTAGTAAAGTAGATCCATATTTTAGATGGGGAATCAAGGTCAACACTAACATGATCAACTATAACATCATGAGTAGACAAATCACCATATCAAAGAGTGGATTGGACTATCTTATAATATTTGGACAACAAACGAACCTTAGATCACTATCTATAAGGATTAAAAATTCTATAGGTGGATCTTGCAGATAAAAATGATTGAATGATGAGTAAGCTAATCATTTCCACTATATAAAAGGATGTAGGTCAAAGCATTGGGTAGAGGGATGACCTTGATGTACACAATGAGAAAAAGTTTGGACTTCACTAGATTTAGTATAAGCTGATTTTGGATGACTTGATAAATTTGAGGTTTGGATTTCACATGATTAACCAATAGGTGAAGACTCATCTTGACATTTATTTATAAAGCCTCTGCTTATAAACCCTAGAGTAACATGATGTTTATTGAGTTTCATTGTCTTCTAGATTCACACAAGAGGTGTAAAATTGACAATAGGAGTAAAAACATATATTTTGTCCACAATTGGTTTATACTTCATTTGAAAAACCTCAAGTTTACAAATAAAAAATTAAACAATAGGATTTGGGGCACTTGTATATATAATAACAGGTTTGACTAATTTCTCAAAAGTAGATTTGACAACTAGTTTGAAAATAGGTTTGACAACATGTTTTTTTTGTGTATCTAATGTTTTTTAAAACCTAGAAATCCTTTTTCAATAAACATAGTCCTAATGATAAAAAGGAATAAATAATGACTTAAACTAGACTCAACATTCTTCAAGCAAAGTATCTTTGTGTGAATTTCAAAGTAGAATATAAAGGGATAAAATTATATCTATGTAATGTGTGGATACCATGACATAGATGAAAAAATAAATTAAAACAAAATAATTCTTAACACAATTTGTGTCAGGCTCAACCAATAATGTTGGAAAAATAAAATACTTGGTTTGTTACATCTTTTCACTTGAACTACATTTAAACAAGTCAATTGATAAATGCTTTCATATTTATTTCTTCATAATATGACAATACATTCTTATTTCTCATTTATGTAATCAACTTTTCAACGTATAATCAAAAGATGCATTAACGCCAAAACATGCATTTACAAGCTTCAAACACAATAAGGACAAAAGCAATGTCAATCTAAATCCTATTTATAGAACATACAAGTAAGATGACTTATAGTTAAGGATTTTTTTATTAGGAATATCCATTAACTAATGCATCATGAGTCTAATACTTTCTCAGACATACCCATTTTATCATTCACTCTTCACACTCTCTCACTATACATTCCCTAGTCTTGGCTATGCCTAGATGCCTTCCTCTTATTTAATGTTTTCAATAACACTTCCTCTAGATCTTATATCCACCTATCCAACCTTCATTCAACCCACTCAATATACTTTTAAAGGCCTCCACACTCCTTTATACTTTATTTCACTTTTTCCTTTCAACAGCTATTTGGCCTAATACATGTTCTTGAGACTAGTTTCTGACCCTTCAACACCTCACTCCTTCAACACCTTCAACACCTCACTCCTAACATACTTCAACTTTCCATTGAGGTATCTATGCCCAAGTCAACTCCCATTAATAGTTATATTACTTTCTAGGCCTATCCCTTAAGGGTGTTAGGCCTCCTACAATTTATTTTGACAACTGATCTTTGATAGTATCACAAACCTATTCTATCCCTAAATCACCTTGAATACTTAAAATATAATTTCATACAAAGTGGGTGAAAAAATGGAGAGAGTGTTTTAAGAGGTGAAAAAATCAATTATTTTCCATTCAACCATACAAATATTAACAATAAGTTCAAGTAGAAAATATTAGTTCCAAGTAAAGTGCCAATATGCAAATACCTCATTTGACTGAAAACTAGCACTGCCAACATGTTTAGGGAGAGAAAATAACATCTAGGACCATGTTATTGGCCTCTAATTAGGCTCGATCTACAAGCTAACCACCCATTCTAGCCTCAAGAATGCCCTTCCCAATATAATAAAAATGCAATTTTTAGCTTAAGTTCAAACATGCATAAAAAAACTTGTAAGTCATTAATGCAAAATGTTAGATCCTTCCCCTACCTCTTTAAGCCCTCTAATCCTTCCTTGAAGCACTCAGGTGGAACCTTCAAGAATAATTCATTGGACAAGTTGCAATGATGGGTCTAAAAATGCAACTTTTTGACATTAAATAGGCAACTTCTTGAGCTCCAACTACCATTTCTGCCTTTGAGACCTCTATGTCATATAGGCCATGTCAAAGGCTTTCCCCTTAGACTCGGGGTTGACTTAGTACCAAATTGACCTTACAATTGTCTAGTGATTAACATCAACATGTATGTGAGTTATACCTTATTGGCCATAACTACATGGTGGTTGCATTTACAAATACAATAGATTAAAACTAACCCCATGGATTTCACTTCAACACAAAATGTTTTGTCATGGTCAAACTAGATATTATTGTACAAACCTTGTACACTAGATTTTACATTTCCCACCTAACAAGTAACATTCCCAAAAAAATATTAGATCCCATGATCTTGCTCACAAAAAAAGATAAAGTTACTATCTTCAATAAAATACTAAGGATTTTCATAAGTAAAATGAACTTTCTTTCTATAATTGAATTACAGTGGATTAAATGGTTTTATTCATAGTTTTCATGGCATATAAACAATAGAATAATTAACATGAGTGAATTTGAGACATTTTTTGATCTCCCTTCATTATTTAAGCTCCTTCATAGGATTTGTGTTGAGATTTGTTTAAAACCATTCAAAGTTTACTACCCTTCAGTTACAAACTATCTTATTTTTATCTTTAGTGGTTATGTTGAAGAATTGGTTCCAATGCTTCATCACTAGAAAATATACTTAATAAATTGTGGGTGAGACCATGTTGAGAAGCATTTTAGTTTGTGAATTTTGTCTGAATTAAAACATCTATATATAGGGGTGGTTCACAATTTAAATGGATCAATACATCTAGAGCTAGGCATGTTTCTACATCATTAAGTATGACAATTTGTTACAATCTCAAGAAAGCATGAACTTATAAAATATTTCCAAAGTTTCAGAACATTTAAGTTTTTTATCTAAAGAATTATATTGATTTCTCTTAATGAAAAAAAATCATTGTGACCAAGTTGAGGAGAAAAATAATGGAGAATTTTGGGCTAGGAAGATAATGTTCTTGTGCCATATGTTCCACAACATATTCTAAAGGGGTGGTAAAAAAAAAAGAAATGATCACCAATTTATGTACTTTTTTCAAACCCTTTCCATGTTGGCATATTGTACCTCATTATGCGTGCACCAAGATGGGATGTCATGGGAGGAGGGATCACTTGTATAATTCCATAAATGACCTTAATTAACTTATTTATATGAGGTTTGAAGTATGATTTCTAGTACACACACCAAATTGTAATTATAATAGCCATATCTACCTTGTTTCAATAAAATTTTCCATTCATTTTTGTATCAACAATGCTTTATGCATTAACCCTCTCATATTTTTTTATATGCCTACATATAATGTCCATTTTCTTTAGTGATGTAATATTCAACTACTTTAAAGGATTGTAAATCTCTATTACATCCATAAAAAAATTGAAACATCTTATTCTGGAGGAGTTATTTTTTATAACAAATTACACTACTTAGATGTACCATGGGGAATTGAACTAATCTTTAGCTTTTCAAGATCATAGTTTGTCAGCTTAGTAATGAAATTATCATCAAGGGAATTTTAAAATATAATTATAGGTGTATTCCTAGTATTTAGGATGTGGATATGCTATAGCAAGAGAAATCTTAGTTGTAATATGTGGCCTCCTCTTCTACTTTATATTGGATTATCATCCCACCAAAAAACTATTGATCATGAGTATATTTATGTTAGTTATGAATTCTTCTAAAATTGAGTGGTGTAAATACAAAATAATTTTACCCAAACCTCACATTTAGTTGGTTTATTACCAATTTTGCCTTGTGGGGAATAATTTCATTAGAAGTTGAAGGACCCAATTTCTACCCAAATATCCTAGTCAAATCTTGTATTCCTCATAGGACAATGCATAAGAGCTCCTCAAAAAAAAAATCTTGTCTTGTCTTACTAATGCCCCAAGATTACCTTAGCCTACATCCATAATAAAATGTATACATATACTTAGGGAAGCCCAATAATGATTAAAAGGTAGATGAAGATAGGAAATGAGTCTGCTGAAATTGGTTGATTGATCATTTTATTTGGATTATGAATTTTCTAATTAACAAAACATGTTGCATGTTTGTCATTCTTTATAGTTGAAATAATAAACAAATCATTATTAAAATAATTCTCCTTATATTTCTCAAATATTTTGATTTTATATATATTATGAGGATAGAGGACATATAGAATAGAAATGTCTCTTTAAAACCAATAGGGTGGCTCCTTTTCTACAACCAAACAATGGCACAATTTTATAGTCTATGATATTCGTGGCTAATGAAAATTTCCTTATATCCCACTATATAACATCCTTATGGAAGTCACAAGGAGCATCACTTTATCTACCAATAATGTCCATAATAAAGTTCCAAAACTTGAAAATATATGAATTTTAAGGATTTGGTTGAGGATAATTTTTGTTCTTGGACATGATAATGGAATTTGAACTAGCCTCTAACTTTTAAAGACCAAATTTTTCTCACCTTTGTGTACTTATCATCAATAAGTGAAAATTTCAACCATTATATTAATGTGGAAAATGGAAAGAGAAATCCTAGTTGCATTATGTACCCTCTTTTGGTAATTTGGACTATTTTATGCCCCCATGAAATATCCTTCATATCTATTATTTTTAATCAACAACCTATGTTGTTGAAATATATCATACCATGAAAATTATTCTTTAAAAATAATGTATACTTTGTCAAATTAATAGTGTAATTATAAACCACTTGTATCTAGCCCCTCCATATTGAGTGTATTGATGCAGTACTCAAAATCACTACCTTTTAAATCATGTATTTTTTTATGATTTTCTTAATGCATTACCATGTACATTGAAATGAAGCCCACAAGCATAATATAAGTCTTCACCTTGAAGGGTAAATCACCAAATCTTTATCTCATGTTGTAAATCTTTAAAATCCCAGTTCTTGACCAAAACATGATCAAAATATGTTTCAATCTAATACAAATTATTAAGATTTAACCTTTTCTAGTTTACTTGCATTTCACATAATTGATCATGTGAAAAAATCTAAAATTTAGATGTCTCAAAATGAATACCTAAAGTCTATTCCGTATCATCTTGATAGATTAGTCAAATTCATTAGGGGAAATAATCCTAGTAACCTTAGACATGCATCCAAGGGTATCCCCATAGTCCAATATATCTCAATTTCTCAAAATCTAATGAATGCCTCTACCCTAATATTGAAAATTTAGAACCCTTCCATGTCTCCCTTTATATTGAAAGTCTCAATCTTAGTAACTATATCATAGACTCTGGAGACTTTGATAATTTAATGTATGTTAAAGTTGTTCATACACTTAGGCTTACATGTACAAAGAATTTTGGTTGATGTTTTTTATGGGGACAAAGATAGTGCCTTTATTGGTAAGATTAAAGATGCCCAGGTACCTTTGGCTGCTTATCTTCAAAAGAAAATCAAAATGACTAACTCATAATCGCAAACATTCCCATAACCTATGGAATGTTATTGAGAAAAATATTTTGTAGAGATGTAGGAGGAAAAATATATATGGATTGGTTTCAAGATATGATTCTTATGAAAGGGATAAAAAATACAAGAACCTAAGCTCAAATCACATACACAGTATGAAAATTAGATGATCCTCTTGATGATATTTTATGTGAAGAGACATCACATGATAAATATATGATGATGTTAGAGGAGATCTAAATATTCCCAAACTCATTGAAGTCAATATCAATGATACCTGGATTCTAGAGTTTGTTGGAAGCCATTTCCTTATTGGTGTAGGTGTTAGAGTTGTTTTTATTTCCCCTACTAATGAGTTATTTCCTTTTTCCTATAAGTTACTATTCCAGTGCACAAACAACATAGTAAAATATGAATTTTTTCAAGTTATAGAGGAGATGGGTATAAGTAATATAAGGGCTCAATGTGATGTTGAACTAATTATCAAACAAGTGTGAAATCAATATCAAGTGAAAAATGACCATTTGAGGAAATTTTATAATAAAGTGTGGGATTGTATTGAAATTTTCAAGGCCTTCTATGTAGTTGTGTTACCTAGAGAAAATAATTCCAAGGTTGATGCCTTAGATGTATTTTCCTCTTTTATAATTCTTCACTTAAGGATTGATGAGGAAAATTACACCATAGAATTTATCTATGGACCAAATGTACCGAATAATTCAAAGCATTGACATGTGTTCAATAATGATGAATAGATCATAAGTTTCCTTGAAAACACTAGTAACTTCATAAATATATACTTCCAAAGGAGATATATAGCGTATAGAGAATATTATTCTTATGCCAATAAATAAAAAGTCAAAAGGAATGTTGAAGTTGGGCTCATAATTATAACTAAATATGAAGTCAAGGATGGAAAAGAGGATGATAGAGCTATCGAACTCAAGGGAACTAATATTCTTAAAGGTTTGGTCTCACTTGAAAAATTGCTCTATAAGCATGACACATCAAAAAGATAATTCAAGAGGAACCAAATGTATATCTTAAATATGAAAAAGTAAACATCGGTAGTAGTCTCACTTGAAAAATTGTTCTATAAGCATGACATGTACATCAAAAAGATAATTCAAGAGGAACCAAATGTATATCTCAAATATGAAAAAGTAAACATCGGTAGTATATAAGGGTAGATATCTATGAAAATTGGCAAATGTTTCTATAAAGAAGAAATATAGGGACTTGTGAGTCTTTTCAACTTGTACTCAAATATTTTTGTTTGGTGATATGCCAACTTGAGGTTTCTTAGACCTAAATAGATGAGGTCTAATATATCATTAAGATCTGGTGTTAACCTTTGTAATCAAAATCAAAGGCTTTAAAATCCCAAGATCGTTGGTAAGATCTATGCAGAAACAAAGAAAATTTCAAAATTTGTGATCATTTTACTAATCCATCACTCAATCTGGGTAGCAAAGATTGTACCTATGAGAAATAAGAGTTGAGAAATTAAAATCCCTCTTGAGTTACATAATCTAAATTAGACATATGTCAAAGACAAATATTCATTACATAAAATATATTAGGTTTTAGAAGCAGTAGCTCAGTATAAAATGATTCTCTACTTGACAATTTATTTGGATATAATCATGTAGAAATGATTCCTAAAGGTCAACACAAGATTGCGTTCACAAATTCATGGGATACCATTTCATATAAGTAGATTTTTTTTTACTCATGTCTACCGATTCCACATTTCATAGGGGTATGGACCTATATTTGAGTGACATGAAGAAAAAAATCATAGTGGTATATCCCAAAGATCTCACAGTGTTTTCAAAAAAGTGAAAAGATCATTACGAGCACCTCAATATGGATTTTGAAAGGTTTCAAGCTCAAGGAATATCACTGAATCCAAATAATTCCATCTAAAAAATTATTGAAGGTAAGCCATATAATTTTAAAGGAAATAAGTAAGATTCATTCTAAAATAGTAAAGTCAATTCAATAACTGTCTTTTCCTATCAAGAAGCCTGGAAAACACTCCTCAATAAAGCAAATTTATTGTAAATATTTATACCTATTTTTTATGAACTTGTAGACACATAGCCTAGAAGATGAGAGGTAATGTGTCTTTAAAATTTAGTGGTGATGGTAAGAAATATTTTGATAAGATTAAAAATGCTATGCTAGTGTGACTAGACTTTAAGAAATACTTCATTGTGTATAACTACTATCTTAACATATGTTGTCAAAAAAATTCATGCAAAATAATTAAGAGGGTATAGAATAATCTATTGCTTTCATGAGATATTCTTTGAATTTTCACAAGCTCAAGTATTCTCCCATCAAAAAATAAGCTTTTGTTGTGGTCAAAGGTATGAAATTCTTTAGATTGTACATCTTGAATTCCCACACATAGGTGATGGTACCATACATGGTAGTCAAGAATATGCTGATGAAATAATAAATTGATTCAAAAATGAGTGGATGGATTACCAAAGTGCAAGAATATGGCTTAAAAATCAAGCCCACTAAGTGAAACAAAGGTAGAGGTTTATGTCAACTGATTGTAAAGGGAGTCAATGATTAGAAGAAGGTTGGACAAAAGGCCTTAACAAAGAATATTTTAAAGATATTTCATTGGTAGTCTTCATTGTCTCTATTGATCAATGGTACTAAAATATTGCCTTATTCTTGACCCATGGAGAGTGCCCAAGGCATCTAAATGCTAAAGAGAAAAGAGAGGTTAAATTGAGAGCTGATAGGTATGTAATCTACGATAATACTCTTTTTTATAAAGGTTAATATGTTTTCTTTTTGAGATGTGTTGATAAGGAACAACATAAGAGACTACTAGAAGCTTTCCATAATCAAGGATGTGGTGGTCACTTTTATTTCCTTGTCATGACATTTAAGAATCTAAGAGCTCACCTATACTAGCATATAATTCAAAAACTCTCAATAATAGGACTCAATGCGTAAAGCATGCTAGAATTTTGTTGGAAGAATGAAACTTTCCCCACTTACCTTTATACATGTAGTAATATAATATCCCTTTTAACAATGGGGTTTAAATTTCATTGGTACATTGAATATACATTCTAATGCAAGTCACACTCATGTCCTCAATACAATAGACTATTTCACAAAGTGTGTTGAGGCTATTCCTATAAATAATACATCTAAAGAGATGTAATTTCATTAAAGAGAACATTATATTTAGATTTTGAGTACCAAAAAAATTGATAAACAATGCTTCCAATTTATCTTCTTTCAAACTTATGGTTTCCTACTACGGTTATGTGATATCCTTATTTCTCTCTTCATATTACTACCCCCAAGGAAATGATAAAGTAAAATGAAGTAAAAATAACGTTGTTACCATTATCCACAAAATAATGGATGAAAATTAAAAGAATTGTGTTTAGATTATTCCTATAAAGAAGACTACATCTGAAAAGATGCAATTTCATTAAAGAGAACATTCTATTTAGATTTTGAGTACAACTTTTTTTATAAACAATGCTTCTAATTTATCTTCTTTTAAACTTATGGTTTCCTACTATGATTATGTGATATCCTTATTTCACTCTTCATATTAATACCCCCAAGGAAATGATAAAGTAAAATGAAGTAACAAAAATGTTTTTACCATCATCCGCAAACTAATGGATGAAAATTAAAAGAATTGGAATAAAAGGTTAGATGATGCATTGTGAGAAAATTGCACCACTTTGAAAAGAGTCATTGGCATTTCCCCATTTCAGTTTTTTATGGTATAGATGTTGCAGTTCCCATTTTTTTGGAGTTCCTTATTTTTTAATTAGTGAGAGTGATAGAATAAGAGAATTTAATAAATACTCTAGATAAAAGAATTATGCACTTAATCAAGTTGGAGGAAGAGAGAATCATGGTTGTATACCGGATCCTATAATCCCAAAGCAAAGTGAAGAATCTCTTTGATAAGAAGGCTAGAGAAAGAGACTTTAGATTGGTGAATTGGTTATCCTCTAGGATAAGAGGTGGAAAATTTTACTTCCTATGGATGGACTTTTCCAAATTCTATCATTTTTTTAGAGATGATACATATTATTTGTCTTATGGATATGAAACTCATCTCCCATTTCCTTGTAGTGGGAAATATCTTAAACAATTCAAGCAATAAGAGTAGGTTATGGTGCAGTTCATAATAGGGTTCCTAGTGAAGGGATGCCTTTGTCCATGCAACCAAAGTCATACAGCTTAAAACAACATAGAATCTATGTTTATTCAATGAAATAATGCCTTAACAACATCTAAATTCATAGAAACTCTCTACAACTACTTTATCCCTGTTTGTCTCTAACTCTAAGCCTTTAATTCTATATTGTAGTGGTTAGATATAAAAGAGGGTATCTAATTAATGATAACCTCTAATTATGTGATGCTTAATTAGGGTGCACACATACAAAATACCAACTCATAATTCTATTTGTAGACATTCAACACAAATAACACACTATATTTGTTGATTTAAAGACATTACAATGTTTAAACCAATAGACACACTATAAACTATATGCCTCAAAAATTTTAGAGTGTAAACATGGATAAAAAGATCACCAATGTAGTCTAACATCTGACTGGTTCATTTATAATTGCTTGCTTTTCTATTTTTTATTTTAATTATCTTTTTTTTATTAATTAAGGCAGCAAATCAGGGGCTGAACCCTATACAGTCAAAAAAGACAGGAAAGTTGGCAAACAAAAGATGCCAGCACCGAACCAACAGCACAGCTGAGAAACAAAGTTAGAAGCAAAACAAAACACTGGAAAGACCAGAGTCAGAAAAGATGAAACTACATAACTATATAATTAACAAGATCCTTAAGATTCTCATTGTCCACATTGTTAGCATTCCCTGGATTACCCACAACTTCCATGATCTGCAATGGCCTTCTCCACATGGACCACCTTTGAAATCTATCTTCATCATCAATGTGCATCATTCATGCTCCGTCATCTCCTTCTGAATGATCTCTCTAATGTTTGGGGGTATATGAGCCCCTTGTCGCCATACCCTCCATCCTGAGAATTGTTGACCAAGGTTGGCACAAGCATCAGCGACCCTGTTACCTTCTCTATAGGTGTGGGTAATCTCAACTTTGGAAAACTTTTGTAAAAGAAACTGGATGCCCGTAATGATGTCTTTTAGATGGATACCAATGTTAGATGCTTTATTAACGGCATCTATGATCAACTTAGAATCTCCCTGAATATTCAAATTTCTAATTCTTAGGGATATAGCTAACTTTAATCCCCAAAGTAAGGCCATAGCTTCAACATAGTTATTGCTCTGGCAACCCATGCCACCAGCATAGACAGCAGACATCCCTCCTTTTTCATTTCTTATTATTCCTCCTCCACTTTCTTTACAACTCAATTGGATGCCCCATCAAAATTGAGTTTCATCCAATTGGGTTTAGGTGGTATCCATTTAGTATGAAGTCTCTGAAGAATTTTGGAATTGTCATGCCCAGGGATAAGGTTTAAAACCTTCCATTTGGTAGCAATTTGACTTTAAAATTTAGATAGGGGTTTCTTTGCAACACTAATATGAGTTGTTGTAACACTTTCCAAGATGGTCCTAGCAAAGGAGTTAAACCCCTGAGCAGCATTTCTAGCAGTGTCCCTGAAAATTCTATGATTTCGCTCTTTCCATAAAGTCCAGCTCAAGCATGGTAGAGCTTGCTTCCATAGTTCCTTAATCCAGGGATGTGTGAAGGTTGAGTTATAGCTAAGAATTACTTCTTTAAGGTAAAAATTGCAAACCCATTCAATGCCAAAGTTGTTAAGTATTTTGCCCCATAAATCCCAGGTAAACTCACAGTGTATGAATAGGTGTAAAATTGATTCCTCTCTAGAACCACATAGAAAACATCTATTGACCAAAGTAAACCCCCTCTTTTGAAGGTTAACTTGAGTAAGGATTTTGTTATGGGTAGCAACCCACCAAAACAAGTTAATCTTTGGAATGAGTTTATGATTCCAAACCTTTTTCCATACCTCCTTATTCTGAGCTTCAGGTATAAGTAGATGATAGGTAGATTTGACAGAGAACGATCCATTCTTATCCGGCCACCAGTATTGTTCATCCTCCTGAGGGAAGAGCAAGATTTTGATCTCCTGAACACATTGCTAGATCTCTCAAATTCTTGGGATAAGCTCAGGCCTATGCACACAGCAATCCAAAAGGTTTTTCCAGCTCCTTATCCCATTGTTATTTTCCATATAATCACTAACCCTATCACCAAAGAACTAAGTAGTCAGGCCTATAATTTCTCCATAGTTTCCTTGGGAGATGAGAGGCTTCTCCCTTAACCAATTATCCTCCCAAAATTTAATTTATCAGCCATTTCCAAGCTTCCACCTAATTCCCTGTTTGAGAATACTTCTACTTTTTAGCATTTTATTCCATATCACAGACCCCTAGGGTAATCCCGCCTGTTGAAGAAAGTTGGAATCATCAATTTTATGCATGTATTTGGCATACATTATTCCCCCCACTCACTATTGTTGTGAATCAGATTCCAACTAACTTTTGAGAGGAGGGCTTTATTCATTTTCCTAATGGATCTTATATTAAGTCCACCATGAGATTTTGGGAGACACACTTTCTCCCATCTAACTAAAGACATTCTCTGTGTCTTCCACTCCCATCCATAAAAATTTCCTTTGGATCTATTCCGGCTTTTCAGCAAAATATGTATGAATTTTAAAAAGAGACATGAAGTAAATAGGAATACCTTGCAAGGATGTCCAAAGAAGTTGCAGCTTACCCGCACTACTGAGTAGTTTCCCCTTCCACCCAAGAAGTTTCCTCTATGTACGTTCCACAATACCATTCCAAAAACCTGAAGATACCTCTTTGACCGAGAGTGGGAGACCTAGGTAGGTAGCTAGTAGGCCAGCCTCAGCACAATCTAAGATATCAATGATTATATGTCTAAGTTCATTGGGAGTGTTGAAGAAGTACACATTGCTTTTCTAGAAATTTATTCTTTGTCCCGAGTCTCTGGCATAATCATTAAGTATATTCTTCCATATTATTTTAATTATCTTTTTTCCCCTTTTACATCACATTTTTATCCTCCTCTCTTCTCCCCACTTCAGGGGATTCTTTTCTTGACCCCTTAATATACATATCATGTCTCTTCACATTCCTTTAAGTCCATAAAACACTCTAATCCCATGCATTTTTTATCAAAAACCATTATATTTTTTTACCTATTCTATGTTGTTTTTTTTGTTGTTGATTCATTATTGAAATGATGTTCCCAACTATTTCTTTTTCTTTTTATTTATTTATTCATTGATGCAATATTGTTTGAACCCTTAGATTCTCCTACTTCAAAAACTCAAGGTTTTTAAAATGTGAAAGCCTAATCACACAGATGAAATAAGTGGCAAAACCACTCTTTTGACCATGAAACATAATGGCCATGGCATTTTCTTCCAACACACTAAGTACTTATAGTTTTTTGTCAATCTTTCTCTTCCATTTATAGCTCCTCCTTTTGGTTTTAATTATATCTTCTTCTTATTATCTCTCGTTACTCCTCTTTTTATGGATTTAGACCCACCATAGTCTATCCTTCTTTGCTAAATATGTATCCTCTTTTCTCTCAATCTTTATGTGGGATAAAACCCACCCTTGTCCGACCACTTCCACCCAAATTCTCCTTATAGAATATTACTTTCTCTTGGGGGATGAAACATGCCACTAAATGACCACATCCTCCTAAAGCCTTATTAGCTTTATTTATTCACTATCCAACCTATTATTGGATCCTTCATTCTTCACTCTTAACTATTTGTAACTCTTCTTCTCTTATGGTTGTCATCTCCTCTCTTTCCAATATATTTATTATGCCTTAATCATTTATAAGAGTCTTCTTATTCCTTCACATATTATTCACATGTTTTGACTGACATACAAATCAGTTATTCCTCCTCTCTTTTTTGAGTGCATAAATTTGCACATCTTGTTTCACCTCTTTTCATTGGAAGGCCTCTATGAATGTCTCCTTTCTCTTTATCTCTGCACATGCACATAAAATATAGTCCCCATAGGTGCTTCATCGATCTTCACAATTTCATTGGCTAATATAATAATTAGCTTTGGATTCTTTTCATCATTTTCATTTTTTTTAGTTGATTCATAAACCAGTTACTCTTTTTCATTTCTCATCCTCTTTATATCAGCTCTAGGATGATTGATTTCTCCTTATTTCTCCTCTTCCATGTCATATGAAAATAAATTTACAATCTCTGTGTCTATATAGGGACAATGCATACCTTCACTCATAATAGTTTCTTCTCCAATACCTATGTGGGATGCTACCACATATGCAACATCACTTTTATTATTCGTTATTCTTGGTAGAAACAAGTCCATCATCTCTATCTCCATATTTTTTAGAACTTCACATTGAATAAAAACATTAATGGAATCAATAGTTCCCACAAATAATTTTTTCAAATCTTCATCATGGCTTAAGGACATATTTCCCAATGCTTCTCTAATGCTCACATTAAAATCACTACTTTATCTCTCATGATGGACTCCCAAAGGCCCATTCTCAAAAAGCTCCATGGTCTCCTCATTCTTCTTTATATTTCCTTCTTCTTCATATGGTTGGTCTTCAAACATACTCTCCTTATGTGCATTAACTTGCATATCAACAATATCTATTGTTTTCTTCATGGAAATATGCAAATCCTCATGGTTTCCTTATTCATTCACATCTATTATTTCCTTTAAGGAAACATGTATCATTCCTTGGTTGTTCTCAACCCTTCTTCCCTCCAAAATAGAAAAGACAAATACATTTCCTACCAAGGAAAATTCTGAATTTTCCCACTTATGAGATATCATAAACTCAATCCCATAATCAAATAATGGGTCTCCTTCTTCCAGTTCAACAACTATCACATCTATATCCTCTTGCATGATGATTCCATCCTTTATGTACTACTCAAAAACCTCTTTCTATTTGTTGTTTTGAAAATAAGATTTGAGTTTCTCACATGGAAACCTTACTCTATTGTTGCCTTTCAAGAAAGGCTTATTCTCCTTACTTTTATCCATCTCCTTGCTACTTCTCAAAGTAAACTTGAACTCCTCACATGAAAACTTTCCTCTCATATTGAATTTTATGTAAATCTTATTCTTATTCTCTTTTGTCTCAAGAATCAAGACAAGAATTGTATAAAATCATTCTACTTTCATTCTTGAGTGCACAACATGACCCATAAAGTTATAAACTATATGTTCCCAACTCCTTACCTTATTCTTTCCTCTCCCTTATCTCCTCTCTAGGAGATCTCTCCAATATGCAACTGCAACTCTGTTGGAAATATTGTCATTGATGTCAAAGGTCTAGCATTATTGGTGATAAAGGCCCCATTGCATTTAATGTTGTTTGTAATAAATATATCTTGGCTAATATGATTTAATATTTATTTAATATTAATGAATATATTTTTGGTTGCATATGAGACAAAATAAGGGCCCATGGAGAAGTCGAAGAGCCATGGGATAAAGACAAAAGAAGGATGGGATGCATTTTCCCATGCAGAGTCATTTTGGGGAATACCAAGAGTCACCAAGTGAAGACAAAAGAGTAAGGGCGAATTTCTCATTAAGGGACACTTTAAGGAATACGAAAAGTCACCAAAGATAAGGATAAAAGTGGGAAGGACGTTTTTGGTCATGAAGGGTCACCACATGACTTTTCAAATGCTTGGATATGAAGGGTCATCCAAGAATGGTGCCATTTTCCATGAGGATTGAAGGGTCACAAAGGGGGAAGGCCAAAGGTCATTTGGAAAGCTATAAATAAAGGCTTGAGAAGCCATTTGTGAATATGGGAGAGAGAGGTTGATTTGATATTGTAATATCTAGCTTATAAGAGCAATTGTGAGAGATGAATATGATTTGTATTTGTTATATCTAGCTTAGAAGAGCAAAGGTGAGAGAGAGGAAGGAGATGTTGTATTGATCTATCATTTGTTGAGATAGCAACATTGAGAGATAGGTGTGTGGTATAAACAAAGGGGTTGGTGTTCGGCAAAGGGGTTGGTGCTCCTGTGGGTTGGTGCTCATGAATTGTTGTTGGGTTGGTGCTTGGCAAAGGGGTTGGTGCTCCTGTGGGTTGGTGCTCACGAATAGGTGTTGGGTTGGTGCTTGGCAAAGGGGTTTGAAGCTCCTGTGGGTTGGTGCTCATGAATTATAGCTGAGGTTTGTACTCGGCAAAGGGGTATGGTGCTCCTGTGGGTTTTTTCTCATGAATATATTTGAGATAGATTGTCTGTGGTTTTTCCCACATTGGGTTTCCATGTTATATCTGGTGTCTCTCTCTATCTTGTGTGATGTTTATTGTTTGAGTTTTATTGCATATCTTAAATGTTTGATTAAGTGGAATTTGATAAAGGGAAAGATTTATAAGATATATAATATATTGATTCACCCCCCCTCTCAGTATATTTTGTGTTTAACAATTGGTATCAGAGTAGGTTCCTTCAGAAAGGGTTTAACAGCTTGAAGGTAGATCAAAGAAAAGCATAAGATGGCCAAGCAGCTAAAGAAGGAGAATCAAGAGTTGAAATCTATGGTTGAGGCTCTTAAGGAAAAGGTGTGTATCTTGGATTCTAAGTTGGCTATAGAAGTAAAAGAAAATAAGATATTTATTCAGGATCTTAAGAATCAATTAGAGGTTGCAACTTCAATTTTAACATCAAAAGAAGAAGAGTGTAATCATTTGAAGGATGAGTTAGATTCATTAAATGATAATCATGAGAAGCTTATACTCAAGGTTGAAAAAGATCATGAAATGTTAGTCCAAGGAAAGAAGGATGCAAGTTTTGTAGGCAAATCAAAGAAGCCAATCAGGCAGCCCAATGCTTTCAAGTTTTCAAATTCTTTTCATGGCCGTTGTTTTGTTTGTCATCATGTTGGTCATAGGGCAAGAGATTGTATGAGGAGAAGCAATGAGTCAAAGGGAGATCTCAGTTACATTCAAGAAAAAGGTATGAGAAATATTATTTGCTTTTGTTGTCATGAGGTTGGACATATTGATATATTATGTCAAAATAAAGTAAAGAGATATTCAAAGTATGTCAAAGGTTACAGTGCCTCTAAAAGATATGAGAAGAGTAAAATTAAGGTTTGGAGACCTAAAATAGTAAGGGTTGATCAATTTGATTTCAAGAATGAAAATGAATTACTTGCTATAGTAGATAAAGAATTAGATAAGAAGGATTGTGCAAAATCTCTTGTTACATTTGAGCATGAGCTTTGTCAAGATAAGATAGTTGCAAAAGTTGAGAAAAAGAAAAACATCATAAATGATAAGGTTAGTAAGTCAAAAAGGTTAGACATGCTTAAATGGATTCTAAAATAAAAACACAAGAAGATCAAGAAATAGAGGAGATGTAGGAATCTCTTGAGATTTATTTCTAGAACCCTATTGTGTGGGGTGTCTCTTCTAGGCTTCAAGGAGACACTTTTAAAAATTGAAGCATGGTGGATGCTATTGGATCTTGGTTATGTTGCATGACAAGAAGGTGATTTGGAAAATTAATTTGTATATCTTTTGAGGGAATATATTTTTGAAGAAAATTTTGCATCAGTATTATGGTTTGAGGCTATTAGAATGATTCTTGCATATGTAGTGTTTCAAATGATTATGGTCATAAGAAATTAGAATGTTGAAAAAGAGCTAACAGTTTTAGAAAGAAGGAAAAGGATACTCATGCAGATTCAATGAAGAAGGATCAAAGTTTCAGAGTTCCATTCATCAGGAAGAAGGTTCAGACATGTTCATGGTAGAAGAAACAACCTGAAGATTCTATGATGGTGCAGACAGCTCTGCATGTGAGAGGTAAAGATCAGCCATGGTTCATTGATAGCGGATGTTTGAGGCATATGACAGGAGATAAGAGTAAATAAGATCAATGGTGGTATAGTGAGATTCGAAGATAAAACCATTGCCAGGATAGCCAAAAAAGATTCTCAAAGGACAAGTAAAATTAGATATCTTCTCAAAGATCAGTGAGAGGAGTTAGGAGTAATATCTATTACTTCCTACCATTGATGTTCAGCATCAAGTGAGGGGGAGGTCAGTGTTAGCTCCAGGCAGGCCCTTTGCCATTGATGTCAAAGGGGGAGAATAACAGGTACAGGTATAGGTGTAGAAAATAGGTACAGGGAATAGGTACAGGTTGCTACAGTAAGGGAGAGTTACTGTATGTTTTTAGATGACAGTATGTGCAGGTGACAGGATGTGGTAGTTTCAAGATTGAGGTTGCCGTCAATGACAAAGGGGGAGATTGTTGGAAATATTATCATTGATGTCAAAGGTCTAGCATTATTGGTGATAAAGGCCCCATTGCATTTAATGTTGTTTGTAATAAATATATCTTGGCTAATATGAGTTAATATTTATTTAATATTAACGAATATATTTTTGGTTGCATATGAGACAAAATAAGGGCCCATGGAAAAGTCGAAGAGCCACGGGATTAAGACAAAAAAAAGATGGGATGCATTTTCCCATGAAGAGTCATTTTGGGGACTACCAAGAGTCACCAAGTGAAGACAAAAGAGTAAGGGCGAATTTTTCATTAAGGGACACTTTAAGGGATACGAAAAGTCACCAAAGATAAGGACAAAAGTGGGAAGGACGTTTTTGGTCATGAAGGGTCACCACATGACTTTTCAAATGATTGGATATGAAGGGTCATCCAAGATTGGTGCCATTTTCCATAAGGATTGAAGGGTCATAAAGGGGGAAGGCCAAAGGTCATTTGGAAAGCTATAAATAAAGGCTTGAGAAGCCATTTGTAAATATGGGAGAGAGAGGTTGATTTGATATTGTAATATCTAGCTTAGAAGAGCAATTGTGAGAGATGAATATGATTTGTATTTATTATATCTAGCTTAGAAGAGCAAAGGTGAGAGAGAGGAAGGAGATGTTGTATTAATCTATCATTTGTTGAGATAGCAACATTGAGAGATAGGTGTGTGGTATACACAAAGGGGTTGGTGCTCCTGTGGGCTGGTGCTCATGAATTATTGTTGGGTTTGTGCTCAGCAAAGGGGTTGGTGCTCCTGTGGGTTGGTGCTCATGAATTGTTGTTGGGTTGGTGCTCGACAAAGGGGTTGGTGCTCCTGTGGGTTGGTGCTCACAAATAGGTGTTGGGTTGGTGCTCGGCAAAGGGGTTTGAAGCTCCTATGGGTTGGTGCTCACGAATTGTAGCTGAGGTTTGTACTCAGCAAAGGGGTATGGTGCTCCTATGGGTTTTTTCTCATGAATATATTTGAGATTGATTCTTTGTGGTTTTTCCCACATTGGGTTTCCATGTTATATCTAGTGTCTCTCTCTATATCTTGTGTGATGTTTATTGTTTGAGTTTTATTGCTTATCTTAAATGTTTGATTAAGTGGAATTTGATAAAGGGAAAGATTTATAAGATATATAATATATTGATTCACTCCCCCCCTCTCAGTATATTCCATGCTTCTCCACATAATCTCTTACTTGTAATATATACCCTCATGGGGTTTTCAATACACTTCTCTTAAAAATACATTTATAACTCCACTATCCAATTCATGAGCACATTTGGGCTCTCTTTACCAAAAAAAAATATTAATAGTGGGCTTACCTCTTTTTTTCACCTTGACCTTTATTGATCTATTTCTTCTATTGGGATATTTTACTTTACCTACTTGGTCTCTCTCTAAATCATCTAACCTTTCTTGTAGGGACAATAACCCTATCATAATTTCTTCTTCATCCTCTATACTCACAACTGAAACATCTTCACTTTTTGCACCTTCCATCATGTCCAATATTTCTTGGACTCCCTTCAATATATCAACCAAGTCTTCTATCTCTGGTGACCTTCTTCCTTTATGTGCCATATCTTCCTCAACAAGTAGGCTTCTCTTTTACAAATAGACTTAAAAAATAGTATATCTCACTTCCTCAACACTTTCATGACTTCTTTCACACCTTCAACAAACTTCTCCTCTCTCCAATGCAAGCTCCTTTTTCACAACTTACTTTTCATAGCCTATAATTGACTCATACAAGAGCCTCACACACCCAACTCAACAAGGAAAGTTCTAGCTCTGATACCAAATGGTGAAATCATAGATAGAGTATACACTTAATAATAACCTTTAATTCTATGATGCCTAGTTTTAACACACACACACACATAAAGAGCAACTCAAAATTCTATTTGCAGACATTTACCACAAAGAACACACTATATTCCTTGATTTGAAGACATTACAATGTTTAAAATAATAAATACATTATCAACTATGTGCCTTACATGTTTTTGAGTGTAAAAATTGAGGAAAACATCACCAACATATTCCAACATCTGATTGGTTCCTCTATAGCTTGTTACTTTTCTATTTCTTTTCTTGCAACTCCTCTTTTCCCCCTTTTGCATCATGTTTTTATCCTCCTCTCTTCTACCCACTTCATGAGATTATTTCCATTACCCTTTCTAAAATGTACCATGTCTCTTCACATTAATTTCAATCCATAAAACTCTCCAAACCCTTGCATTTTTCTTCAAAAATTATTAATTTTCATTTGTTGTTGTGTTGTTTCTATTACTATCAATTCACTTTCAAATTTTTTTCCCAATTGTTTTTTTTTTTTTGGTTGATGCAAGATTACTCAAACCCTTGAATGATATTATATCATGAAAAAATTTCAACTTCTCTCTAATACCTCTCTTTTTTATCTCTATTTTGGCCCTTATTTAGTCTGTAGCTTCTCTATTTTGAGATCGGATCTTGATTTGTAAGTTTAAATCTCTGGGTCTTTCCTCAATCCTTCCAATATCAACCTATTGATCATTTAATGTTGACCTTTCTAATGTGACTCTTGTTTATATCTTGAACTCCCATACATCCCACCTAAAAAAATTCCTTTAGTAGTATCATGAGATCACTTTCTTACTTTTTACCAATTTTCTCATTTTGAAACTTTTCTTGTAATTGCTTATGATTCTCAAAAGATATTTTTTTAACAATGGCTACACAGTTGGGTTAACTATTTCATGGTGACCACTAGGTAAATTTTCTCTTATAGAGTTTTCCAATTAGACCTTAAATGCCTAAATTGGTGCTTTAACATGAAATTTGTGACCATTCGAAGATCTTCATGTTATTCCATTTTTGTGACCAAATTTGAAATTGTGATCATAGGTTGCAAGTGATCGTGCCAAGTGCCAAGATCCTGTAGCTCCTGGATAACAAGCTCCAAATTCTTTCTCATGGTCTTCAAAGACTTCATTGACCCATGGATTTATTAAATCCATTTTATGGTCCCTCATGCATTTTCCCCTTTTCATCATTACCTCTCTTTATGTTTGTGGACCCATTAATAAATTAAATCCATTTAATGATTGTAATACATTTTCACTACACTATGGTTATTACTATATCTTGTGACCCTAAATGATTATGACACGTGTTGTAATATGGGATCTTAGAGTCATGTGATTTTTTATCAATTGTTGCAAACCCATTGGAGTTATAAACTTAAATTTGAAATTGGTCACACGTCTGACCATGGTCCCTATCATGACTTAGACTTATGAACACACCAAGGCCTCATGAGTAATTATGACTATGACACCTAACATCCATGGTCTTTGTGAACTTTCATGGTCCTGTGTATGAATCCCAAGGGTCTTTTGGACCTATTAGACTTTATAAACCAATGTATATTTTGTCAAGTCCAAAAATAAGACTTAATTACAAAAAATAATATATGTAGACTCATAAAATTAGGTAAATAATGTGGACCATTATAGATATATATTATGTATTCCCTATGGACTTAGAGACTTAACAAATAATGTACACTTGGCCTCCAACATTTAAACTTAAAGTTGTGAGGGAAAATATCTGAGACCACCAATACAAAGAAACTTAGATGTGAGACATTGGATCATGATCATGTGACCTTGAGTGCGATCCATGTGATCCTTAGGACCTCAAAAGCTACTACAAATCCATGAACTAAAATTGGATCTCAAGATGTGACCCGTGAACCCTTTTGATTTGATAACTTTGCATTGAAAATATTTTTTGAAACTATACCAACTTGTAACTTTTTTTGGTGATGTACTATTACCATTACACCTTGGATGATCTTGCATAAAACACTTGAGGTAGTTAAAAAATTGAGTCTTTCTCACATACATGGAATAAATGGAAAAATTGCTCTTTTGGCTACTAATATTGATGATTATGGTATTCCCTTCTATCACACAAAATATTTCATATATTTTCTCTCTCTTATACTTCTAACTTGTTGGCTTAGAATCCATCATCTTTTATTGATATTCATTTTCTTCCCTTATGTGTAACTGGATCAACCATAGTTCCACCACATCCACTTATTATTTATTTCTTCTTATCCACTATCTGGGCATAGTTAGTACACTTACACCAAATGATTTGCTCCACATCTTTATATGGGATCGATCTCATCTTTGTCCAACCATGTCCACAAATATTTTATTTCTTGCATCATATTTTCTCTAATGGGCTTGAAACCATGGCTATCTTTCAACCACCTACACCTACAGACTTCTTGTCTTTATCCATTCACTATCCATCCTACTATTGGATTCTTCCTTCTATCACTCATCTCTATTTTCATCTCTCAATTCCATCACTTCCTTTGATTTCCTTTGTCACATCACCATTCTAGTTTTATCTCTTTTATTCATTAGAGTCCTCAAATAAACTACTTATTTCTCTATATTTTCACATGCTCTAGTTGAAGTAAAAATTATTAATTCATCTTCTAAATTCTTAAGTGCATAATTTTGCACTTTTGGCATCACCTCTTCACCTTGAAATGCCTTTTTTAATGCTTTATTTCTATTCATTTATGCACGCCAACACATACCATATCCATAAATTAGCTTAAAAACATGAGAATTTATAGCCCCCATAGGTGCTCCATCCATATTCATAATATAATATTGTTTTCCCCCAAGCTCAGGCTTATCAAAGCCTTCATAATTTTTCCTACTTATTAGAATAATGCTTGGTTTTTCTAGTGACAACACCTCTTTAAATTTTTCTTTGTTTCTTATCCCATTTTCATTAGCACAATGTTGATTTCATTCTCCCTCTTTCTCTTCTTTTACTTTTATGTCACGAGAATGACATTTTTCACTTATCCGATCTCCTTTTTGAGTCTTCTCTCCCACATCAAATTGATTTAAGTGAAATATCTCATTTTCCACTTCTTCATGGTGTCTCTTATGCATATGAGCACATTGGATCAAACCACAATTTATCCTCTTCTTTTTTATCTTCATCATTGTCGGACCTACACCTAAATCACCCACATTAAGGGAACTAATAGATCCCAAAAATAGTTTTTTAGTGATTATTCATGCCTCAAGGACACATTGTCCAACTCTTCTCTATTGCTCACATTTTCCTCTTGGATTTCATTCACATGATGGACTTTCAAAGGTCCATTATCAAAAATATCCAATACTATTTTTACATCATTCTTCAAACTAATTTCTTCCTCTATGGTGGTCTTTAAATACACATTCCTTATATGCATTCACTTGAACTTCCTTTACCTTCATTTTTTTCTTCATAAAAAACTTGAGATTCTTCTTTGCAAAAGATAAATATCAATTTTAGTATCTTTATCCTTTAATTATGACAACCTCTTCCCACTTAAAGGATTCTGTAATTTCTTTCCCATCATCAAATAATCAATTTCCTTATTTTGGTGAATAATTTATTACTTCCATATCCTCTTCCATGAAGATTTATTCCTTTAAGGGCTACTCAAAAATTTATCTCTCTGATGATCTTGAACACATACTTGGGATTCTCACTTGTAGATCTCATTTTCTAAATTATTTTCAAAGCAACCTTATTCTATTCACTCACATCTTTGAGCTGCTCATTTGGAAACATCCTTTTCTAATTGCCTAAAGTCAATCTTATTCACTTCTCTCTCAAGTCTTGATATTTAGAGCTTCTTCCACCACTCTCTATATAATTTTGTATGCACAACATGATCCATAAAATTGGAAACCATATGTTTTAAACTACTCAACTTCTTCTTTCCTTTTTCTTGTCTCTTATTTTGGAGGTCTCTCCAATACACAATTACATGTCCATGTAAATTCTTTCATGAAATTTTTAACCTCATAGGATCTATAATGTTTTCATCTTCAAAGAAAATTTCTAACTCAATAATCAATTTCATGAGCTTCAATAGCCCTCTATACCACAAAACAAAACAATATTTCAAGTGGACTTAACTCTTTCTTTCACCTTCACCTTTGTTGGTCTATTGTCTTTGTTCAGATCTTCTAATTCACTTGCATCTCTCTCTAAATCATCCAACCTTTCTTATAGGGACAACCACCCCATCCTAAATTATTCTTCATCTTATTTACTCATAGTTGCAACATCTTCTCAACTTTTTCCATCCCAATCTTTAATGGAATTCCTTCAACGTCTCTGCTAGGTCTTCTACTCCTATGAACTTCCTCTTTTGTATGCCATTTCATCTCCAAAAATAAGATTATATTTCACAACTTATAATTTATTTAAGCAATATTATCTTTCATAACCTACATTGGACTCAAATAAGAGCCTCTTTTCCACTACTTGATTCATACTTGCATGACTTCTCACACACTTGTGACAATCATACCCTCTGTCAAATGCAAGTTTATGTTTCACAACTTGGCACCGATATAAGTAATTATTATTCTTTAAAACCTAAAATAGACTCAATCAAGAGTCTATATCCCTTTCTCATAACTCTCTCCTCTTAAAATAATTTCTCTTACTTACAACAAACATGAGATTCTTTTTCACAACTTGTAGTTAACTAAAAGAAAAGAGTCTCACAATTTTATCACATGGATATTCTTCACCTACAAGACTTTATCACATCTACAAAAAACTCATGTGACTATTTTGAGATAACTTGGTACAATTCATGGTAAGGATTCCTAGTGAAGGGGTGCCCTTGGCCATGCAGTCAAAGTCACATAATGTAAAACAATATGTAATCTCTATTTATTCAATGAAATAAAGCCTTAATAACATCTTCATTCATAGTGACTCTTTGCACCTACTCTATCCCTAGTTATCTCTAACTCTAAGCCTCTATGGGATTTACATTCACTATCTATTATAGAATCTACAATTCTTCACTTTTTGATCTCTATTATGGCCCTTTTATGATTTTTGGCCCTTCTATTTTAATCTTTATTCTCTACTTGTAGGCTTAAAGCTCTACTTTTAGATAGTATCTCCCTTCCTTCCTCAACCCTTTTAATATTGACCTCTTGATCTTTCGATGTTAACCTTTCCAATGCGACCCTTAGTTGATTTCTTTATGCCCCATATATACTACCAAGTGTTAGGTTGTGGAGCTAAAAGCTTCAACCTTTGCAAACTAGGAACAGATGGTTGCTGAGTTCTACAGGAACCGGCGTCGGTAGCATGACCGACGTCGGCAGAATCCAATGCAGAAGGCCACCAGAGACGGCAGAAAGTCGGCCGACGTCGGCAGAACCAGACCAGCAGGGACCGGCGTCGGTCGCCTGTGTGTTTCCGAAGTGTTCGTTTCACGGACAGTTAGTTAAGTGAACGATGAGTTTGCATGTTAAGACCAGCCAGAGTCTTGGGTTGCGAGGATAATTGTCTAAATTAAGAGTCTTAGTTATTGTTTGAGTTAGGGATCTATTTATAGACCCATTGGCATGTATTGTTTAAGGCATGAGATAGAAAGGAAGAGTTCCTTCTAGTTGTAAGATCTATGAGTTGCAGGTTGTTGCAAGCTCATTGGAGATCTACATGTAAGTTTGATCTTTGAATTGCAGGTTGCAGGTTCATGAGAGATCAGCTTGAAGTGCTATAGAGTGCTTGGTGTACCGGCAGGGTTATTACTGACTGGTTGGTGAGGTGAACACCAATTCTGTGTGTGAGTTGGTTGTTGGGACCGTTTTTGTGTAGGAGAGTGTGTGTGAGAAGAATTACTGTACACTTGAGGTGTGGCGAATCTCTGTAAGGTGAAAGAGTGTGGCGGCTCTTTGATGTATTCTTTTCTGTATAGTGTTAATACAAGATAGTGTATTGTCTCTCATATTCTGTGCTATTGGTGAATTCTAGTTACTTGTGTTTCTGGTTATTTCCGCATATTCAATTGCTTATATATTTGGTAATCATACTGTGCTCTTTCTGAGGAGCAAGATCCTAATGAGTGGTGTCAGAACATGTTTGTTGTTCTAGATTCCTGACAAGTGGTATCAGAGCATGTTTGTTGTTCTAGATTCCTAACAAGTGGTATCAGAGCTTTTGGTTGGGATACTAACAGATTGGTGTAGATCTGGGTAGTGTGTTTTGATTACAGGTTACTCACAGGGTTTTTGTTTGAGTGGGAGTTGAGCAATGGCAGAAAATAGTCAACTACGAATGGAAAAGTTCAATGGCAAGAACTACCAATTATGGAGGATGCAGATTGAGGACTATCTGTATCAGAAAGATTTGTACTTACCGTTGGGTGGGGTTGCTAGCAAACCCTTGGATATGAAAGATGAAGAATGGGAGGTTCTTGATCGGAAGGCTCTGGGATCTGTTAGATTGAGTCTTGATTCATCTGTGATTTTTAGCTTATCACAGTGTAAGACAATGGTGGAGTTGATGAAGTCTTTGGCAAATTTGTATGAAAAACCCTCGGCTTCAAACAAGGTATTTCTTATGAAGCGTTTATTTAATTTGCAAATGTTGGAAGGTGGATCTATTCATAGCCATCTTAGTGATTTCCATGGTTTGGTAAACCAGTTAAGTTCAGTGAATATTGTATTTGATGATGAACTTAGAGCTCTCTTAATCTTGTGTTCATTACCTGAAAGTTGGGAAGGTTTGGTAATGGCAGTTTCTAATACTGTGTCTCCTTCAAAAGTCTTAAAAGTGGATGATGTTGTGAGTGTAATCTTGAATGAAGAGATACGCAGGAAAAGCACAGGTGAATTATCTGGAAATGCTTTGAGTGTTGAAGGAAGAGGAAGGCCAAGAGAGAGGACAGAGCGTGGGAGATCAAGGTCGAAGACAGGCAAAAGATCCAAGTCCAGGTATGGCAGAATAACCTGCTGGAAATGTGGAAAGCAAGGGCACTTAAAGAGAGATTGCAGATCGGGTGAAGATCATCATGAAGAACATGAAGAAGAAGCAGATGTTGCAGGCTACGTTGCACAGGATGCTCTGGTATGTTCTTTGGATAAAGTAGAATCTTGGGTATTAGATTTTGGTGCCTCTTTTCATGCATCTCCACATAGAGAATTTTTTCATGAGTATGTCCAGGGAGACTTTGGAGAAATTTGTGTAGGGGATGGTAAGTCTTGTCAGATTGTTGGCAAAGGCAAAGTGAAGCTGAAATTGCAGACAGGTGACACATGGGTGTTAAAAGAGGTCATGCATGTCCCAGTTCTGAAGCGGAATCTGATTTCGGTTAGAAGTTTGGGTGAAGAGGGTTGCACAGTAACTCTCACAGCGGACTCTTGGAAGGTTACCAAGGGTACACTTGTTATAGCTAGAGGTAAGAAAGTAGGTACGCTTTATCTATCTACTTGTTTTACTGATTCTCTTTCTAGGTTATCTACTTCAGCTGTAGATTCAGAGATGTGGCTTGATAGGCTTGGTCACATAGATAAGAAGGAGATGTTGGTTCTTGAGTCAAAGAATATGCTTTCGTATTTGGAAGGCATGGATCGTGGTTCCTGTATGCAGAAGAAGAAGGTAAGGTTTCTTGAGGAATCCGATGTTAGTGATAAGAACGGGAAAGCCTTGGTTTTCAAGGAGAAAGTGATGGACAGAGTTCAGCATAAGGTGCAGAGGAATTCTGAGCAGAGCAAGGGTGATTTGGACAAGGTTTTGATCCAAAAAGAGCTCGCGGGAAAAAGTCAGGTCTCACAAGAAAAACACAGAGACCGACGTCGGCAGGAAAACTGGCGTCGGTGTCCAGACAGGGACCGACGTCGGCTATGTGCAGCCCGACGTCGGTGACTCAGGGTAGACAGAGACCGGCGTCGGTCAGGGGAAACCAACATCGGCAGGGAGGCAGTCGCAGGAAACCGACATCGGTCGGCTGTAGACTGAGATGTGACCGGCATCGATTACTGAGACAAATTTTGGGTGGACAGCGAGTTGTCATGGAGTCTCAAGCGCCCATATGGAGGACTGAAGGTGTAAGTAAGTTCTTAAATTTGTCATTTCCCTTCTTTACACTACTTGTTGCTCACTTATGGCATAGGACCAGGAAGTTATTGAAGAAGCAGAACAGGTAGATCTAGGAAACAGTGGGAGCTTGGCATGGATGAGGATGTGATTCCTTGGAGGAGAACCAAACAGGTGTTTTGGGTAGTGTTGCCAGCTGGAAGTAAGCACTGAGAGACGAATGGATGTTGAGGATGAAGAAGAGCGGAAATGGATACGTGAGATGGAAGGTCAGGGTATATGATCTTGTTTTAGCTGCAGGGCAATGGAGGTTTGATCATTGTGTTTCTCTTTACCAGGTTGGATAGTATTAGCTACACTATTCTATTTTCTGTATGATGTGCTTGTTGCAGGGTTACATATACAGGTATTTCTGAACTAAAGGTAAAGCTAGTTCAGGTGTTTGTCATGGAGAATCTGGGAGCAGCAAGATTCTTTGGCATGAGTGTGTTCTAGAGACATGGAGGTCTTGTTGACTTTGTTTCAGGATGATTGTGTGAAGCCGGTTAGCACGCCGATGGTTAGACAGTTCATAGAACAGGTGTCTTGATTCACATAATGAGGTTGAGTGCATGGTATGTACTAAACCTGAGTTTTCCCAAGCAGTGGGAGTTGTCACAAGTTTGGAGCCAATCCAGGAGAGTAATACTGAAGGGCAGTTCAGTGGGACCAGCACCAGGTGCACATGCTATGCAGGGTCAAGTTCTTTTTCTACGTGGTTGTAGATGCGGATGTGGCAGGTAATTTGGATGACATATTTTGCACCACGGATTTTGTGGTGGTTGGTCTTCAAGAGTGATCTTGAGGAGGGATACAAAGCCAAGGAAACAAACTAGATGATGTATAGGTACAGGTATAGGTTGCAGCTGTTTATCTCCAAGTGGGAGATTGTTAGGTTGTGGAGCTAAAAGCTTCAACCTTTGCAAACTAAGAACAGATGGTTGCTGAGTTCTACAGGAACCGACGTCGGCAGCATGACCGACGTCGGTAGAATCCAGTGCAGAAGGCCACCGGCGACGGCAGAAAGTCGGCCGACGTCGGCAGAACCAGACCAGCAGGGACCGGCGTCGGTCGCCTGTGTGTTCCCGAAGTGTTCATTTCACGGACAGTTAGTTAAGTGAACGATGAGTTTACATGTTAAGACCAGCCAGAGTCTTGGGTTGCGAGGATAATTGTCTAAATTAAGAGTCTTAGTTATTGTTTGAGTTAGGGATCTATTTATAGACCCATTGGCATGTATTGTTTAAGGCATGAGATAGAAAGGAAGAGTTCCTTCTAGTTGTAAGATCTATGAGTTGCAGGTTGTTGCAAGCTCATTGGAGATCTACATGTAAGTTTGATCTTTGAATTGCAGGTTGCAGGTTCATGAGAGATCAGCTTGAAGTGCTATAGAGTGCTTGGTGTACCGGCAGGGTTATTACTGACTGGTTGGTGAGGTGAACACCAATTCTGTGTGTGAGTTGGTTGTTGGGACTGTTTTTGTGTAGGAGAGTGTGTGTGAGAAGAATTACTGTACACTTGAGGTGTGGCGAATCTCTGTAAGGTGAAAGAGTGTGGCGGCTCTTTGATGTATTCTTTTCTGTATAGTGTTAATACAAGATAGTGTATTGTCTCTCATATTCTGTGCTATTGGTGAATTCTAGTTACTTGTGTTTCTGGTTATTTCCGCATATTCAATTGCTTATATATTTGGTAATCATACTGTGCTCTTTCTGAGGAGGAAGATCCTAACGAGTGGTGTCAGAACATGTTTGTTGTTCTAGATTCCTGACAAGTGGTATCAGAGCATGTTTGTTGTTCTAGATTCCTAACACCAAGAAAATCCCTTTTAACGATTGCATGATATCCTTTCACTATTTTTCCCACTTTTTACTTTCTTGAACTTTCCTTATAATTATCGATGATTTCTAGAAGATCTTTTTGTAATATTTACTACATGGTCGTGTTAACTTTTGTGTGAACACTAACTAAAATTTCTCTTCTAGAGATTTCCATTGAGACCTTAAATGCCTAAATTGGTGCTTTGATGTGAAATTTGTGAGCATCCAAAGATTTATATGTTGTTCTTTAATTGTTGTGACCAAATATAAAAGTGTGATTATAGGCTACCCATGATAAGTGTCATGTGTCAAGATCATGGGTCTCTGCATAACCAATTCCTAAGCCTTTCTCATGGTCTTTAAAGTATCTATGAACTTGTGGATTTAGTAAATTCACCTTATGGTCGTTCATGCTCTACTCCTTTTCATTGTGGCCTCTCTTTATTTTTGCTGACCTATGAATCATTTAAATCCATTAAAATATTTTAATGCATTTGTTTTATACTTTGGATAGTAATATATCTTGTGACCCTCATGATTAGGATACATGTTAAAATCTCAGGGTCTTAGATTCATGTAATTTCTATATGGATTATCGTAAACCCATTTGAATTATGAACTCCAATTTGAAATTGGTCATGTACCCATGACCCTAACATAACTTAGACTTAAAAACAAGATAAGGCCTCTATGAATAATTATGACTATGACACTTGCATCTAAACCCATTAGACTTTTTAAACTAATGCATATCTTGTCAGGTTCAGAAAGAGTGTTTACTTATGAATAAGAATGTAGAAAATATAAATTCCCCCATGGACTTAGAAACTTAGTGATATAATGTGGCCACTAACATAGATATTATATAATCCATATGAAATAAACAAATTATAAAATTATGTGTGCATGGATCCCAATAATACAACTTAGAGTTGTGAGGGAATATACATGTGACCACCAATACAAACCAACTTGGAGTTGATGCGATCGATGTGATCCCTGTGATTTTAGAAAACTATTGTAACTCAAACTAAACCAAAATTGGATATTTTATGAACCAAAAACCCTTTTTAACTAATAAATATTCCCTAATAAGTTTAATTAAAAACATGCTAACTCCTACCTCTTTTTTCAATTAAAGATTACTCGTACACCTAAGATGTTCCTACATCAAGTTTTTCCCCACATGTATATAAGTGAGTTAGGATTTTGGTTTGTTTCTATTTTTTGTATTTTTTTTATCACTCCTTCCTCATTGAATGATTTTAAATTCCCTGTGAAATTACTTATAACTCTATATTCCAATAGATAAGGTACCAGTTAAGAACTATGTGATTCTAGAGTCTGACCTATGTCCTTTCCAATTAAGGCTTTTCCTTAAGGGCACTAATCTAGAACCATATCATTCTCATTAGATATTTTCCATTATTTTCACCTTATTCAAATCTTATTAATCACCCAAAACACTAATATTAAAATCCCCTCAATTTATAGAGCATTTTATTACTATTATCTAAAAATTTAATCTAGTTTCAAGCATTTTAGTGTATTTTAGGTTTTTGGTGCGTTTCAAGCACTTTAAAGCTTAATTTAGACTACATATCCTCTTTGGATAGTTTCAATGGGTGAATATAATATATTTATGACCATGATAGCCTCTTATTTACATTCACCTAAAAAAATTCTTCATTCTGACTATGCCTATCAAAACCTCATAAGCTTAAGGAAGTTGCCTTCCACATAATTAAGCCTCCAAAAAATGAAACACAAATACATGAGATTTAAACCCATATCCACTTTGGAGACAATAATCCTAGAATTTGGTGATTCAATGAGTGTTCATATATATTTGGAAGAGTATTAGAATAAAATGAACAAATATAAATGTTCGGTCATTGGTCAACACATATATGATAGTGGGATTTTGCAAACTATTAGTTTCTTAACTTTAGTGTAGTGTATAAACTTGGTCTTCACATATGTAAAATTTTAAAACCCTAATCATTGAAGAAAACTAAAAAACACAAGGCTTACAAATTTTCAAACTTGGTGGTCATTCTTTGAATTTCACCCGTGGGATTCCTTCCCAACAAACATTTCTTCTATTCTTACATTCACTCTTCACTTCTTCACTATTTACTCATTTAATTTACTTGAATATTAAAAAATTACAATGGGAAAATAGATTATGTTTTAATTATGAATACTTTCCTTGAGAAAGATGCCCACTTCACTCCTTCTGTAGTCTACACAACAATATTTTGTTCTTCCTCCTTGATTTATTTAATTTAAAAAATTTAAACTTAGTTATAGAACCAAATATACTATCATATTTCAAAATCATTATATTTGAAATTCAAGTTCATGACCTTTGTCATTTCATCAATACTTTTGCACAAGTTAAGAATATTTTGGTTGAGTTCATAAAGAGCACTCTATATGTTACTTAGCTTGTTCATTGTCTTTAACTCTCTTGAAATGCCTTCTGAGAGAAGTAATTTCTCATCAAAATGAGACGTAGCTTGATTTAGGAGGATTCAGTTCACTAGATCTTGCTGAATATTATCATTATTTCACATCTAAGATTTTGCTAACATCAATAATGTTAGGAGTAGGTTCCATAGCTACATGTAAATTTGTTATATCCAATTCCACTTATCCATTAATGCATAGCTCCTATAGTTTTAATATTGTATCACTACACTCATCTATAATTATATCTAGTGATGTCATCATACTCTTTGGGGGTATGTGCATAGAGTTAGTGGAAAATTTTATGGACACTTCTCATAATGCAATTGCATTATTTAATAATGCTAGTGTGTTATTTAAATAACATGATCACTTGATTTAAATTATGGCTCGATAATTACCTATAAATAATGTGATTATGATATTAAATAACATGTTTACATTATTTAAAGTTAATAATGTAATTGTGTTAATAACATGATTGTGTTCCCTGTGTCACCCAAAAAAATCAAACCAAACCCAAAAAATCCTCATTTTGCATTCATGATCTATCTTCTCCCTCACTTTCCTCCACTTTACGATCATGTTTTTCCCTAATGAGGCTAAACCTTGCCCTAATTCATCCTAAGAAGCTGATAATTGATGATGCTACCATGTAAAAGAGGTAAGTTCTAAAATCTTATTCATTATTTATTAATTTTATTAAATTTTTTTTATTTTCATTGTTTAATTGATAATTTATTTATTTTTAATAGCCCATCTTACTAGCTATTTTATGACTTTGTCCTCTATGACATTTTGAACTATTTTAATTTTAATGAGTTTTAAGGCCAAGGGAAAGGCTTTGCATAAGATCTACCAAGCCAGAAGCTAAGTGAAAAATATTTTATTCAGCTAAGTCTTTACTTGTTCATTCTTTTAATCTTTGTGGGGAGTAAGTATTTCTTTTCTTTTGAGACCATTTTTGGCTAACTGTTAAATTATTTCAGACAAGCTGTTTGAGACAAGGTTTTCAAAGGGTACCTTTTTTTTTAGAAAGTGGACCTAAGTAGAATTTTTGAATAAAAAGACCTTTTCAAAAAAATTGAGCAAAAAAATCCAAAGAAATTCCTTCGAAAGGAATTCCTTTGGGAAGAATGGCTGAAGCAAAATTTTGAAGGAACTTTTTCAGAACTCTGAAGGGTGCCTTCCTTTTAGAAAGGGCATTTAAGTGAAAAATAGGGGCACTTTACAAGAAATATAAAGGTTCATTTTCAAAGAAAATTGTTCAAGGCCAAAGAAAAGGAATGAATTCTTTTGGGAGAATTGTCTACAGAAATAAGTTATGAAAGAAAAGCCTGAGATAAATTCCTCTAAATGAAAATCCCAAAGACATAATTTCCTTCGAACTTTTGTCTAAAGGGATTGTTCAAGGAAAAAAATCAAAGAATTTATTTTGGGAGAGAAGTTTGAATTAATTCTTTCAATTTAAAATTTTTGAAGAAATAAGTCCTTAAAAAAAAAGTAAATGGCCCAAAAATACAAGTCTAAAGGAATTAATGACAAGCCTGTAAACATCAAGTTTGAGCCCTTACAAGTAGCTATTAACTTAGGTCAAGTTTTCAAATGATTCATCAATATTGTTGTGAGCTTGACACTTGTCAAGATATCATGATCAAAGATCAATGGTTCATGAGGGTCCAAGCTTGACCAAATCAATGGATGAGAAAAGACTAGGTTTTCAAAAGGATCCTAGTGGGATTTTGATAGCCAATTAGTAGAAAAGGATGAGGATTTCTCCTTTAAAATATGATGATGTGGTATAAATCTCACATTCATAACATGTAAAGTGGTCAAACTAAGAATATATGCATCTAGGTGGAGCAGTGGACATGCAAAGTAAAGGAACATGCCAAGTTTTAAATGTAAAATATTAAATCATTTACACTTAGCAGGAGCATGCAACTACCTTCGACATGGCTTTGTTAATTATATAAAAATTGAATTGAATGTATGAGGGGATCGAGGATATTTTTGGTGATCTTAGATGGTTAATTTTATGGTCAAGGTAGTTACATGCTTTGAATGTAAAGACCTCAAGGAAAATAGTGGTGGGTGTAGCCATTTATGACCGCCTCTCCATTTTCTCATGGGAGCCCCTTCTTCTCTTAGCCCTTTCTATTATATATAGTGTCTTTGGAGCCTAAAAATAGATCCCTTGACTAGTGATAGAGTTACTCTATCAAAATTTCCTTGTAACACTCTCTTTAAGAAATAAGATGATTTTTTTAATTCTAGTTTGAAGTCAAGTGTACATTATTGGAGATTAACTTGTAGATGTGTGTCCTTTTTCATCATCTGTAGATTCTCTACGTATCTTTATTTAACTCTTTTGTTTCTTTGTAGATTGTGTGAAGTGTTAGACATTAGTGCCTTCTGGAAGTTTCACAATTTTATAGTGTCTCATACAGACCTATTCATTTTGTCCTTCAAATTGTAGGGTTTCCCTTTGACCTCCACACAAAATACTTATGCTTGTGGCCTTGAGATAAGATCAGAATAGTCTATGTTTTGGTTAGTTTTATTAGTATTTATTAAGTTTCCTAGGTTGAAAGTGGATCATTTTCATATTTTGGTGCATCACCATCCTTAGCTCAAGTTTCCCTTTCATTTTATCTTTCTCTCCCATTTCCTTAGTTAGCAGTAGATTTTAGGGTGGGAAACAAGTTAAACTGAATCATCTAAGGAGCTAGCCTTATTAAAAATCCTAGAGTTTCAACCTCATTATAGGATACCCATAGCTTAAGGTTGCTCAAATATTTTAGCTGCAAGTGAGATAACCTAAAAACTCTCCCATAAGGGTGCAGTTCTAGACTACAATAATTTCTAGCATGCCTGATGGGACTACGTTGTTCACTGAGTGAAGAGTTTTGGTGTTATATTCATCCAATTAGCCTTTAGAGGCATGTGTTCCAACAACAATGGTGACTCTAAGTATTCATCAATTGTTATAAGCATCTCAAGTGCCTAATCATCATTATTTGGTATGTATAATCAACCATCTTTTGATCAACATGTTTATTCTCTACCTCACCATCACACTTATCAAGCTAATAATGTTTGTGTTCCCCCAAGTGGCCCTCAAACAACTTATCAACCCTATTACGGCCTTTGCTCCCCTCCTACTCATATGTATGACCAAGATTAGTCTCCTTTGCATTTAAATTAGTCTACTAATTCCCCTTATCAAGACTATGTTTATCCTGTTACATCCTTGTCAGGATTCAAGCAAGCATTATCAAATTATATTGAGTTAATAAGGGAGATTGGTAGGGGTTTAGAAATTTATTCATTCTTCCTTATTCATGTTCTATGAGAGGCAAATATTTCTTTTAAATTGGTCAAGAATAGGTGGTCAATTTGTGAGGATGAATAATGGGAAGTTTGTGAGAAGGACAATAAGGTGTGGTTGAGAAGCATAATCCAAAATTTTGAAAGTGTGTTGATGTATTATGAAGATTATCATACTCATTGAAATCATTCCTATGTGTCCTCTCCCCTCCAAGAGCCTCAATCTCAATTTCCAAAGGTTTTAAATCAACCCCCTAATCAACTGTGTCAAGGTCCATCCTAGTCAAGAATCAAAGAAGAAATGCTGGACCAAGGGAGAACAATCATGAAAATAAATAAAGAGGTTGGACTTGGACAATAACCCCATTCATACCATGGAGGGGATAAGGAGCTTCTTGCATAATTTTTGGAATGTGTGGGAATCCATTGAAGAAGGTAACTATCCACACATTGAGAAGTAGGAGATGAAGGAATGGATACTCTCAATAGAGGATATGTTAACTCATTGGGAGGATGAGTACGTCAAAACCAAACCAATCATTTTATCCTCTCCTACCCCTATGCCCATTCCCACTCAAGATTTTGAAACCATCCCACTATGGATCTTCTCCTACACCTTTGACCTTGATTATGTCATGCCCTCTTTTGTGAAACCACCTCTCCTATACTCATTCAAAAATAAGAAAAGGTGGTTTTTCCCTACGCATTTCCATCATGGAAATTAATTCAAAAAGGTATAGAGAAGGAATAGGTGTCAGTTGTGGTGATCCAAGAGCCAGTTCAAGAGAAGGAGGAGTTAGTGGTTGAAGAATATAAAAAAGAGGTGTTAGCTTAGCTCAATGAGATTTCCCTATAATAGTTCTAAGACTCTTTTTCCCTCCCTCAATAACCACTAAAGAGACCACTCAAAGTACCTAGTTGGAAAGACACTCTCTTAAGCTGCAAGCAAAATGAACTTCTTCACCCTCCAACCATCTCCCTCTTGGAGGAAGAGCCTATTTTTCAAGGAATAGAGAAGGATCTTAGAGTCAAATTTGAGCCTAAAGAGGATAATACAAGTGTTTATGATGAGGAGATCATGATAGGTAGTCCACTCTAAAAAAGGGGGGAGAAATCAAGTTTGAACCAACTATTATGGCATGGATTTGACATTGGTGAATTAAAGCCTGAAGGCAGTACTGATGCCTTCATACTTAAAGAGGTGTGTATATAGGATGTAGCTAAGAGCAAAGAGGATTTTGTTTGGTCCCAAGATCTTCCATTTGGTGTGGCTATAGACGAATATGACCAAGGTGAAAAGTTTGTCATAGTCAATTAGTTAGTTGACCATGTTGGAGAGGTCATGAATGAGCAAGAAGATCAAGATGAAGTATGATAGTAGTTATACCATGACTTCATTGATCAGGTAGAGGTTATAAACTAGCATATGCCTCCTCCAGAGTATGAGTATGAACTCACCAATCAAGTTAAATAAGCTGACCAATCTTAAGATGAATTATCCATTGAAGTTAGTATTGATGTCTTCAAGAATGAGGGGGAATGGTTAGATCTAGAGTGACAAAAATATGATATGTTGGGCCTTAGGTGGATTGAAAAACTACCATATGGCTCCTTTCAAAGAAAACAAATCAAATATGGAGTTAAATTTGGCATTGTCTCAGATGACCAAGAGGAAGTTGCCTTTTGGGATGAATTAAAGCTTTTCTACTTAAGTCTAGACAGTAAACCAATCACCAGTTCAAAGGAGCCATCACATGTTGTGCTTGATTCAAAGCAAAAAATTGAGCCATCAAATGAGAATATTTCAAAAGCACCTATAGTCTAACATGAACCAATTTTGGAGGACATGAACTAATATGTCTACATCAGAGACATGTTTGTTCCATTCCATCCATTATAGAGCACATCAAAAGGATTGGCCATAAAGCTGCCTAGTTCACCAATTTTGGTACCTCTAAAACAAGATGTTTTTCATCTTTGATTATTACTAGTGAATAATACTCATAGTTTCCCATTTGATCCAGGAAGGAGATACTTGTAAATTGTAACCTTGTATATATTAGGATAGATTTCATGCTTTCCTCCAAGTGCCTTGTGCACATTTCCTTTCTATTTTGTTTTTCCTTTTCCAAGTGCCTTGGGCACTTTATTTTGTGTTGTCCTTGTTTCTTCAGAAGGAAGTTCCAAAAAGGGTCAGCCTTGTATCCAGTTTCAAACTAGCTTAGTTACAGAGGCTAATGACTCCATGCCCAATGGACTAGACAAGGCAAGTGGTCTAGTTTCTCAAGCATAGCAAGCATGCTTCCCTGAGAGTCATGAAAGATGTTGGCCATTTTTGGCCCAATATAAAGCTCTTGCATGGTTTTATTAAGTACTGGATCAAAGGTGTAGAAATTGATCCAATAGCAATGTTCAAGGATAAGCATGTAAGCCAAAATCTAAGTGCAAAATATTTTATTCATCGAAGTCTTTACTTGTTCATTATTTCAGACTTTGCAGAGATTAAGTGTTTCTTTTATTTTAGGTCCTTTTTTGGCTAAGTGTTGAATTCTTTCAGATAATTTGTCTAAGACAAGGTTTCAAAAGGGTGCTTTACTTTTGAAAATTAGACCTAAGTAAAGTTGTCAAAGAAAAAGACCTTTTCAAAAAAGTTGAGGGAAAATTTTTAAAGAAATTCCTTCAAAAGGAATTCCTTCAGGAATAATGGCCAAAGCAAAACTTTGAAGGGACTTTTTCAAAACTCCAAGGGTAACTTCCTTTCACAAAGGGAATTTAAAGTGGAAAATAGGGGCACTTTAAAAGAAATTTTAAGGTCCATTTTTGAAGAAAATTGTTCAAGGCCAAAGAAAATTAATGAATTCTTTTAGGAGAATTATCTGTGGAAATAAGTTTTGAAATAAAAGCCCAAAATAAATTCCTCTGACTGAAAAGCCTGAAGACATAATTTCCTTCAAAATTTTGTCCAAAGGAATTGTTCAAGGAAAAAATTCAAATAATTTATTTTGGGAGAGAAGTTTGAATGAATTCTTTCAAGTTGAAAATGCTAAAGAAATAAATCCTCAAAAAAAGAGAAAAGCAAATGGCCTAAAAATGAAAGTCTAAAGGAATTAATGATGGGCCCACAAACATCAAGTTTGAGCCCCTAAAAGTAGCCATTGCCTTAGGTCAAGTTTTCAAAGGATTCATCAAGATTATTGTGAGCTTGACACTTGTTAAGATCTCATGATTGGATATTGATGGTTCACAGGGGTCCAAGCTCTAGCAGATCAAAGGATGAGAAAAGGCCATGTTTTCAAAAGGATCCTAGTGGGATTTTGATAGCCAATCAGTAGAAAAGGACAAGGATTTCTCCTTTCAAATTTAATGGTGTGGTCTATAGCTCACATTTAGAACATGTAAATTGGTCAAACTAAGAATAGATGCATCTAGGTGGAGCAGTGGACATGCAAAGTGAAGGAACACACCAAGTTTAAAATGCAAAATATGAAATCATTTACACTTGGTGGGAGCATGTATATACCTTTGACATGGCTTTGTTAGTTATATCAAAAGGGACTTGAATGCATGAGGGGATCAAGGACATTTGTGATGATCTTGGATGGTTCATTTCATGGTCAAGGAAATTACATGCTTTGAATGCAAAGAGCTCAAGGACAACAGTGGTGGTTACAGCCATTTATGACCCCCCTCTCCATTTTCTCATAGGACTCCCTTATTCTCTCAATGCTTATTGTTATATATAGAGTCTTTGGAGCCTAAAAAGAGATCCCTCTATTGGTGATAGAGTTACTATGTCAAAATTTCCTTATAACACTATTTTGAAGCAATACAATGAATTTTCTAATTCTAGTTTGAAGTCAAGTGTACATTATTAGAGCTTAAATTGTGAATGTATGTCCCTTTTCATCATTTATATATTATCTACATATCTTGATTTAACTCTTTTGGTTCCTTGCAAGTTATGTGAAGTTTTATAAATTGGTACATTTTGGAAGTGTCACAAATTTAAGTACCTCATACAGACCTATTCCTTTATGTCCTTCAAATCACAAGGTTTCCCTTCAACCTCCACACAAAATACTTATGTTTATGGCCTTGAGATAGGATCAGAATAGTCTGTGTCTTGGTTAGTTTTATTAGTATTTATTAATGTTCCTAGGATGAAAGTGGATCATTTTCATATTTTGGTGCCTCACCATCCTTAGCTTAGGTTTCCCTTTCATGTTATCTTTCTCTCCCTTTTCCTTAGTCAGTAGTAGATTTTAGTGTGGGAAACAAGCTAAACTGAAGCATCTGAGGAGCTAGCCTCATTAAAAATCTTAGAGGTTCAACCTCATTACAGGATACCCATAGCTTAAGGTTACTCCAATATTGTAGTTGGAAATGAGAGAGCTTGAAAAACTCTCCCACAAGGGTGCAGTTCTAGCCTACAACATTACTAGTGTATAAAAAGGCATGAGTGCCTTAGAATCATCTTTGTACTCTCTTAGGCCCATTGGTGTGAAACTTAATCCACATAAATATTCATTAATGTTAATAGGTGTTGGATTATCCTCTATGGTAGCCTAAGAATCTATATCAGAGTTATGGATGTATACTTCTTATGAGTTAACAAATAATAGTAACTATGTTGTGATAATCCCATCATCCACCCTAGGTGGAGGTATCTGTATTGTGGGAGGGTCCTCCTCTATCATGTGTGAATGTAATTATGTTGTACGAGGATCTAGAATAGATGTAGGAATATTTTTGTTAGATTCACCAACCTCATATATATGCATCTACTTAATCAAGATTATGTGAAGTGGGGAATCTATGAGAATATGAGGTGTCCCATCTGAAGATGTACTCGAGGTAGTAGGCTCGATGAATCTTTAATATTTGAATGGTTTATCATCTATTAGACAAGTGCATAAGTATATGTCATGTAAAAACTTCACATTTATATGAAAAGTTGAGGGTATAGCCTTTATAGCATGTATACAAGGTCTCCCAAGTAATAAGTTATAGTGTAAATTATTAGGAATCACCTAAAACTATGTAGGTATTATTTTTAGACCAATCATAATACCCAATGTAATAGAGCCCAATGTTTGTCTAGGAATGTCATCAAAATGTATTATATTCTTATATGTCTTCTAAATGTATGCTATATCAAACCCCATAGTCTATATAAATGTGAGGTTATATATTTTAAGTCATGAACCAATGTCAATTAGAACTCATTTAATAGCAGTGGTATTGATTTGTGCTTGAATAAAAAGAGGTAAATTTTGAGTAATAACTGACTGTGATGGAAAATACTCTTTGGAAAAAGATATAACATCCTCAATGTCCTTGATAGTGTTCATGATAGATGCAAAGTAAGTTGGTTTTGTGTCACAAGGCAAAGATGTATGATTGAGTGTTTGAAAAATAATATCTTTGAAAATAGTTACATGTTGAATTAATTCCAATATGGAGACCTTTTCCAATGTGTTTCTCAATTAATCCATAATATCAATTTTTTTGTGTTAATCTCTAGGTCTTGTTGTAGTGTGTTAGGGACAAGGAGTGATGGTGGGATTACATTGTTCCTATATATTCTAAGGAGGCACCATGTCCCATCTAGTAATACATCAAATTATAGGATATGTTATTTTCCAAGGGAAAGTAGTAGAGGAAAGATGTGAGTAAATATAATCAACTAGTCTAGGTGGAAGCAAAAAAAAAAGGAGTCCTATGAGCCTTATGTCATCAATTATTAACTAGAGGTAACTCAAAGTTATCCATGTAGAAATGATCCTCATAAGAATGGAACTCAAAAGAGGGAGGACCAATGTGTAAAATAAGTTGAGCTCTGACACGATCTATGGGGGAATGACATACATGTGAATTTTTCTAAAAATGGTAGGTAATAAGCATGTTAGGCAAACAACAAAACTTTATACCAAAAAGTAAAAAATAACATCCATAATGATAATCATGATGATAAGCTGCAAATTGAAAACTAAGTAGATGCTTGAAATAAGAAGGTAAACCCTAATGGTGTACTAGGATTTTAAAATAATGTGTTTGAAGTAAGACAGGTTCACCAAATACCTTAACCTTTTAAGAATTAGATGAATGTAAATCCTATGTTATTAAAGAGTTGAACACAATAAATCAGGGTAAAAATATGCAATAAATACATCCACTGATCTAGAATAGAATTAACTTAATTTAACTTTCTAAAAATAATAATAAATAATGTAAATAATAACTTAGCTAGAAAATGAGTGAGATGGATGATCTAGAGGATAAAAACTAAGATAAAATCTTATCTAAGTATCTCAAACATGATCTAGGTGTCAAAACCCCTCCTAGATAATACCAACCTGATTGGATATTATCACCATGTGGTGCTAGTGTCCTTATTTTGGTAGTAGTGTCTTCTATGCATAACTATTATAAGCTTCAGGGTACACCTGTGTCTAGATATATCAAGCATGTTCCTGTGTGCATGAATTTTAAAACCCTATAGATGACTTGTTTTATTTGATTTTATGAGCAAACCCTAATCTTCCATGTTGTTAGGCATCCAGTTGATACAAGCATAAAGTGTGTTTGTTAGTTGGGTAGGTTGGACATCCTCAACACCCTATTGTGATGAGAATTTCCTACATACCAATACTCTGAAGAGGGATCAAGCCTGATGTAGTTATCCCCACCTAAGTGTTGGTGCAAGTGCAAGTGAAGCTAGTATGATTTTAGACCTAAGTGATTTGAATGTGATTGAGATTATAAATCTAAGTTATCTAAGCTTAGAAATGTTATAGATGGTTGTATATAGAATTAGGGTAGAATAGGGATTGATAACCTTAATTGTGCACAACTCTTCTGAGTTTATAAGTGTATTTACATATAATTTCCATCTAGTGGTTAAAAAGATAAAAGTTATATATATACTACTATAGTGCTTATGCGGGTAATAAAATAGGTCTAGGTTGACCCTAGGTGGTATAATATTTAAAAAGATGTCCATTTGTGAAAAAAGGATGGAAAGGATAGTAGTTCCAAAATTGGGACACTAGCACCATGTGATGTTACTATCCTTATTTTGGCACTAGTGTCTAGGCGGCAAAACCTGAGGCATGAAGGGCCAGAATGTAAGAATGAGGGTATGATACTACTTTAGGGATGACTAGGGATGGTTGTGCCCTACACGAAGGTTGGATAAGTGTGAAAATAGTACTTAGGATAGGTTTAGGGCTAAGCTAGGGATAGGTGGTTTCAAGTGGCACTCTTAGCACTCAAGTGTCATTTTTACGTGAGTATAGTACCTATGTTTATAATTTATTTTTATTTATCCCCTTTATTAAAATCATTCACTCCATATATTTATTAATATTTTTCATGAATCACCATCACTCATTACACTATTATAATGAGAGATGAGCTTCAGGGGGCATGCATATACACATTAAATTCACTTTATTGACATTTTATTACCAATGTATTATTGACACATTAGTTTCCTTGAATGTATGCATTCAATTACATCTGGGATTAGGTGGGTTGGCTTTAATAATTTTGTGAGAGATGTGTTATGAATAACCTTCATACTATACCACCATCACAACATTTTCATATCATTGTATTTTTCCTCCTCAACCTCATAATGCTTTATTTTACCCTTTCCCTTTTTGTTTGTTATTGTTGACATCATCAACCCAATTTGATGATATTCCTTTATCACGCCCAGTTTGGTTAGCATCATCGATCAAGCCAATAATGTCTAGTTTATTTTTATTTCTTTGGCCATGTCAATGATGCCAATTAAAATTATTTTTTATATTTTTAGGAATCTTACCTCTATTTATAAGTTTCCCCATATCATTTCTTGCCGAATAACAACTTATGATCTAGTTTTGTTCATAGATATTCTTAGGGAAGGTGAAGAGGACTATTGGTTAAGGAACTTAATCAAATGAAGACAAACTACAAAATGCCCTTGAATATCCAAGAATATGAGTTATATTAGTGAGATAAACCAAGTCTTTGGAGTCCCCAATTTTAGTCTATTTATGATTTATCTTATATATATTAACTTCACCTAAAATAATCCATCCTAAAGTGATAAAATCCAAGGGGGATTAATGCACCAACAATTTATCTCAAGGTAAGTATCCCAAACCTTATCCCCTTTATTTTAATCATGGTTTATTTTTTAATGTTATATGGTCTATTGTTTTGATAGTAAAGTATATACTTGTTTACATTTAATTTATTTCCATCGTTATTTAATTAATATTACAACCATTGTCATTACCATGATCCTTGACCTAATGACCATAGCTCTTGCTTTACCATTTAGTTACACTCCACATCTACTAAGATCCTCCACCCACTTTCTTAAAATAGAGATTGTATGTGTGGTCTCTTTTGTTATATCCATTATTATCTCCTTTGCAAACATCCTTTTTCTATAGTCTTAGACTAGTTTATGAAATGATATAATTATGTTTTGGATATATAATGGTCTTACATTTTTTTTTTATAGGCTTGTAATATATAGAGACCCATTTCTAGGCCTAATTGATAGGGTCATGGTTGAATAATGTATAAAATCCCAAGAGTGGAAAGGTATGATGAGAAACAACCAACTTGGGTCAAACAAAGTAATTATAAAATAAGTTTTGAAATCAATGCACTTATAAATTTAGTTGACTTATTTCAAAGGATTACCTAAATCATGAATGTGATAATTAATACCGTACCTAACAATTTTCTTGACATGGAGTATGTGACTACACACCTAATGTCGAATGGTGTAGCCAAAAATAGTTTTGAAGGCAAAAATGGTAAACCTATAGTTGATCTCCATTGCAGGACAACCAAGTGATGGATCCCATGCTTTTTAAAATGAACTTATGTCAAAAAAGGGTACTACTATAACATGGAAATACTTGGTAGAAATCAAATGAATAGTATTATGGATGGTAGTTTTGTTGTGAATGTTCTTCCAAATGTTATCTACAAAAGTCATGAAGAACCAATAATTTGGTCATTTACCTTCAAATTTGTGGGAGCTAAATAATGTGACATAAATGTGTTGGAAGTACTTATGGCACAAAAGGTATTTATAACCCACCTCTTTACTAAATTTTGTAGTTATCTCATTATGGAATAAATCCTATGACACATCATTTGGTTGTGTTTGGTTAATAAAAGAAAAGCATACCAAAAATAGAAAATAAATACTCTCCATAAAAATCAAAGGTTGGAAATATTTTATGGACCTAAAGAGTTTAGAAATACGTGAAGATTCAACCTCATTCAACTCATATTTTGAACATGAGTGCTTGGTAAATGGAAACCCACGTACTATGGAGTCAAAACATGAAAGGATCTTGGAGTTACAATTATGTTATGAAGATGCAACAAATACCCTCAATGGTCTCTTCTAGAGGATAAAAAGTTATGAGGTGTTATAATGATATTATAATTTTATTGAGATTATGTAGATCAAAGGAGATAAATTACAAAGATGTGACTAGAAAAAAAAGTTAGCGACACTAAGTTATTTTGAACCAACATCATTATAGTCAACTTGCCCTACTAAGTTCAAAGAATATAAAATTATGATGCAAATTTGGACAATAAGCCTACCCACCAGTTTGGGGATGTAAAATAGATGAAGTATAAAGAACCCACACTAATAGAATTTGAGGAAATAATGACACAAAAGTATCATTTTTTAAAATTTTCATGAACTATGGAATAAATTGAAATAATAATTTTATTTGATGTTATTTGTGTTAAATATATGGTTGCCTCAAAAAATAACTATGAATCTTCCAAATTTATCATACGTTTATTTCTTGGTGCACTTTACATCTTGAATTATGTCAAGAGGTGCCAATGTGTAACATTAACCATTTGACTTGCTCTTTAACCTTCCCCAAACTTCCAAAAGTGAGTTTTTAATTACACACACACACACACCTATCAATATATGATATTATGTCACAAAATAAAAAATTAATAAATAAATACTTGATTACATATCTATTTTTAAAATAAAATTAATATTTAATTACCATCATTAGAGATTTATTATTTAATATAAATTTTAATTAATTACTATATTTAATTTACAAATATATTTTTAATTGAATTTTTTAAAATTAATTTTAAACAACCATTGTTAAAGTTTTGAAATTAATATATAATTACTATTTTTTATTTGATATGGTAAAATCCAAGTTTTATAGGGACCTAGAACCACAAGAGTGCATTACAAAAGTTTAAACAGACCAACTAGGACCGAGAGACCAAAAAGCAAAAAATAATACTTAAAATGAAAGTAAAAAAAGGAAAACATAGCAGAACTAGGAGGATGGTCCGTCCTGAGGGTATTTAGATTTAGTAGTGTCCTTTACCATGATCGTCAGTTTGTCCTTTGAAATTTTGTCCTAAGTACAGTTTTTGGGGCCTTCAACCGCTTCATTGGAGAGGATCATTATAGGACGCTTCTTACCTTTTACCTATAAGGTAGACTGTTTGGGGGGGACTCCCTTGGGGGATCCCAAGGGGGGTTTTACAGCCTTAAGAATAGATAAATCAAGGGTTTGAAGGGGTTGTGTAGAGTGAATAAAGTCTTGAATAGTTGCTTTAGCCTATTTGTGTAATTCATTCCAATCCTGGATAAGTTTGGCCAGGCCAAAGCCAGCGTATTTCACCTTTGTGTTAAAATTTTCTATAAATTGTTTGTTTCTTTCCAATTTATCCATAACCATGGCCTTTCCTTTCTAGGCTAATTTTTTAGGGGTCCCTATCTCAATTGGTTTTTGTTTGGGAATAAACAATAGTTTGAGAGGGAGATCATCTGGGGAGGCTAAGATAAGCTGTTTTGGGGGGTGCAGTCAAAAGGCTGGTGGGATCCTCCTCAAGGAGTCCTCCCTAGAGGAGGAACCCCTACGAGAACATCCTGACCTAAAATTGCTTGGATGTGCTTAATAAGGAGGAAGATCATGCCTTGATGTAGAATGGGATTGGTATCATTTATTTGGTGAAGTAAGACTGTGTTCTCAAGGGACTCAAGCAAAAAATAGGGCAAACTAATTTTATACCCAATAAAATGATTTAGAAGTAGAAAATGGTGGGAGAAGATTAGTGTATATTTACCTTCTAGCATCATATATTGCATGATCTAAAGGCAAATCTCTAGCCAATAATGTAGGAGGTTAGCCCATGGGAACCCTTTCTTGTCTATCTACATGAAATCATTTATTCTAAAGAACCATTGTAGGGACTCTTACTTTTTTGATTGGTCCTTTAATTCCTTAGCACCAGTGCATGACATACCAGTGACATCACCAATGAACTCCTCTAAGACATTAAGGGTAGTGTCACACATATAAACCTTCCACTTTGTCCTAGCCACCATGAAGTCTTAGGTAATCTCGATGTTATGCATAGTGACTTTTTCTATAAATTTTATGAGGACCCCCTTTTTGAGCTTCTTCCAAACTTTATTTTTCTCATGAACCTCCTTGCAAGATGTTGGTTCCAATTGATCCGTATCACCACCCATGGGGACCAAGAATGCAAAGTTGAGCTGGGAGAAATGAAGCTTCTAGATGGAGGAAAGATGAGTACGACACAAATGGGTGGGAAGTCCCATCGAGAGCTTGTAAAATTAATTAAGATCCCTTATTTTGAAATGACTATAGATCAGCTTGATTAAGATCTACCCCATCATGGTGAGATCATGCAAGTCCAAAGGGATGGATTTTTTAATTTGCATTGGTACTTTCATTATGAATGGCATTAAGGACATTAGGGTGGATGCTACCTGCATTGTGATAGTTTGTTAAAAGGTGGAGATTGACCCTAATGTTGGTAAGGAGGTCAACCACCCTATTTCATTCCCTATAGGTGTTTATGAGTTGAAAATGAGGTATACCTTTTAGGAGGTGCTTCACATCATCAATTAAGTCCTTAATAGTGTGGGAGGGTGTATTTTTTCCTTTTAAAGCATTAAGGATGTTCAATGAGTCTTCCTTAATAATGATCCTATAGTGATTAATGATTGATTCCAACTGTATGCCCCAGAGGGCCACCTTGGCCTCAGCTAGGTGGTTTATTTGAATACATATGGGTCCTACATATACCACCAACATCTCCCCTTTATAATTCCTTATAATGCCTCCTCCCCTATATAACCTAGGTTACCCTTGGAGGTGCCATCAAAATTCAATCTCACCCAGTCATTTGGAGGAACCTTCCATTTGGTGTTCTTGTGTATTAGCTCTTTTGAGGGAAAATGTAAGACCAATTGGAGATCCTAATTTTTGAGAATGAGCAAGGTTGAGGGAGGTAGGTTCTTTATCTTTAGGAGGGAAAGTTTTCCAATTATCCAATATGGTCTAGTAGAGATGAGAGAAGACACCATTAGTTGGTATCTTTTTATTGAGTAAAAGGCCATCATTGTGAATTTTCCATATGCACCAAAACCAATGTAGGAGGGTAAGATGGGAAAAGAAGACCAGGGAAGGTAAATTCCAAGGGGGATTCTATTACATGATGAGGTTTAGGATGTTGTTTGGTTTGACCCAGGTTATGTGAGGTGATTTAATTACCAATTAAAAAGGGTCAGACTGAGGGGACATTCTAGAAAAAGATAGTGAATAGAGTCTTCTGCACTTCTAAAGATTGGGCACCTTTTGGGGATGATTAATCCCCTTTTAGATAAGTTATCAATAGTAAAATTTTATTCTATGTCACAAGCCAAAAGAAGAAATTAACTTTAGGAGTTAGGTGCTTTACCCAATAATTTTTTCTAGAGATTCTAGTCACTTTCCAAATTGAGGTCGATGGCGTGTCCTGAGGCCATTGATTAGAAGCCATAGTCTTCTACCCACTAGAAAAAATGATCATCTTTTTGAATCGAAGGGATGTGGACCTATCCTAAATATAGGTTGGGATTTTGAATGGTTGAGATTTTTCCAGTGTTATATCTTCACTAGGGAGGACTTTCCAACACTTTGTTCCTCCCTTGATTTCCAAATAATCCTTTATTTTGGAGCCCCATCTTTGCTTAAGCTATCTATACCACTTGTCCCAAGTCCTCTATGTGGAGAGGGGAGTGGGGGGTATACAAATATCTTCTTAAAAATCAATTTTCTTGCCATTTCCAATTTTCCATAAGATGTCATTCTTCAAGAGATCCTTGTAGCTAGTTATGGCTTTCTAGAAGATTGATATGTTAGCAGGGCCTTCTTCTCATAGTAATTCATCCTCTTCCACCCCTTCTAGGTATTTATCCTATAATATTCTTCTCCATTCACCATTTTCCTTCATTAGGCATCAGCCCATTTTTGCTAACAGGGCTCTGTTCATGTATTTTATGTTTCTCAAGTTGAGGACTCCATTAGCTTTTGGGAGATAGGCTTTTCCCACGTAATCAAATTGAATCTGAATCTTTCTTTAGTGCCTCTCCACAAAAAAATTTTTTGGATTTTTTCAATTTTGGATACAATATTGGATAACATCTTAAAAATAGACATTTGATATACTGGGATGCTCTAAATACATGCCTTGAGGAATTGGTATTCCCCTATTTGGGTGAGGAGGTGTCCTTTCCAACCTACTAATTTTATTTTGATGCGATCAATTAAGGGGTTCCAAAGATGGGAGTCTAATTTCTCAATAAAAAGAGGAATACCTAAGTGAGTTGTTGGTAATTTTCCCACTTGATAATGAAGGATTTTGGCAATTCTTCTCTACTAAAGGGGTGGAGTGTTGATGAAGAAAAGGAAACTCTTTTGGAAGTTGATGCATTGGTTAGACACTTTTTTATAGATATTTAAAATGCATTTAAGATGTTTATCTTCCTTGATCAAAGTATTTCCCAAGATAATAATGTCATCAGTGAACTATTGGTGAGTGATGGGATTTGTATTTTGGGCCATCGAGATACCCTTTATCAAACCCTGGTTGCAGGCTCTCCTCAAGCTTCTACCCAAGATTTCTACCAAGATGATGAACAAATATGGGGAAAGGGGGTCTCCATGTCTCAAGCCTCTTGAAGCTAGAAAGAAGCCTTTTAGGAGCCCATTTATAATAATGGAAAACTTTGGGGTAGCAATGCAATTCTAGATATTTTTCTTGGTGTCATGATTCATCCCAAGCTTTTTCAAGATCTGCATTAGGAAGTACCAAGAAACTCAGTCATAAGCCTTTGACATGTCTAGTTTGAGAAGCATGCCTTGCCTTGAGGATTTGGAAATGCAATGCATAGCTTCATGAGTTAAGAAAATGCCATCTATGATTTGTTTGCATATCATAAAAGCCCCTTGTTACTCTCCAATGACAAAGACAAGAAGAGATTGCATGTGTTTAACTAGAATGGAGGAGCAAATTTTTTAGGTAGTATTACATGGGCTTATAGATAAAAAGTCATGAATGTTAGTGGCACCTTGTTTTTTCAATATTAAGACCAAAAAATTATTATTGATTTCTTTGAGAATAATTTTAGAGTGAAAGAATTCTTTAACAGCTTCTTCAACCTCCAAATGAATAATGTCCTAAAACTATTGGAAGAAAAAGGGAGGGAATCCATTTGGTTTGGGATCCTTGAGTCCTTCCATGGAGAAGATAACACTTTTAATTTTTTCGTTAGAGGGGATCTTTGTGAGAGTTGCATTATCTCTAGTTGAGAAAACCTTGTCAAAATTGGATAGGGTGAAAGAGACTAGAGAGGCCTCAGGTTCTCCATCCTCTGAGAGAATATTCTTGAAAAATTTTATAAAGTGTTAGGAAATGTCATATTCATCCTTGTTGATGGTCCCATATTCCAATTATAGTTGGGAAATTATGTTAACATTCCTATGTCTCAAAGCTAAATGATGGAAACAAATTGTGTTTTTATCCCCCTCCTTCAGCCAAAGGCATCTAGGTTTTTGCTTCCAGAAAACCTCTTATTTTGCTTCTAGGTTGTGAAATTGACATAGGAGGTCCTTTTCCTTACAAGACTCATGTTCATTTTAATTCTCAGAGGCACTAATTTCTTCAATAATTGAAAGTTCCACTTCAAGGGCCTTCTTCTATAGAAAGATATCCCAAAACACTTCCTTGTTCCATATTTTTAGCTTGTTTTTAATAAAGTTAAGATTTTTTATGAGAATGAACATGGCAGAACCTAAAAAGGGTTATTTTCACCAGTCTCTAAGGAAATTAGTGAAGTTTGGATGATGAATCCATATGCTTTCAAATTGAAATGGACTATACTTGGGTTTGGATATTTTGTCAGCTTCAAAGACTAGGGGATTATGTTCAGACCCAATCCTAGGCAAGGAAAAGAGTCTATTGGAAAAGAGAATGTCCTAGTTTAAAGATATCAAGAATCTATCAAGGTAGACTTGAATTAGTTTTTCTCCCAATATTTTGTTGGACTAAGTGAATGGGATTTCATTGAGGTCCATGTCCACTAGGCCTGCATTAGCAATAAAGTCATTGAATTCTAGCATGCTATCTATGAGATCAATGAATCCACCTTTCTTGTCACCAGGGGTGAGGGGAGTATTGAAACCACCTACCACAATCTAGTTCTAATTAACATAAATCTTATAAAATTTTGATAGTGCTTTCTAAAGAAGATTCCTAGTAGATTTGGAATTAAGAGCATAAACATTGGTAAGAATCCATTTATCCTTGTGATGTCAGTGAATAAGACTGATATTTGATTAGTGAATTTCCATAGTAAGCCACCTTCTAAAAGTACCCAAATAACTAAATGTTTAAATAACTCCTTTTCTTATTTTTGTGTTTTATCCTCCTCTTAAAAAAATGTACATAGAACTTGTAAAAGTCCTCATAAAAATAAAAAATTATTCATAATATTACATGTATTTAAAAATATAAATAAATTATTATTATTATTATTATTATTATTATTATTATTATTATGATGTTAAATCATATATTTCTTAATATTTTATTTTTTATTAAGGGTAAACATTTTTTAAATTAGAGCTATGAATTGGAAGTGAAGGTTTTGATAGATCCCTCAACCTGTTACAATTTTCAATAAGTTAATCAATATAATTCATCAACAACAAATAGGGCCAATAATCCCTAACAATAAAACATTAGCCAACCAATAACTAAAACATAATCATGAAAGACTCATAAAATAAATATTAAAGCTCATCCTCAAAAGGTTTTGACGGGAACCCCTAAGCCTGGCAAATAACTCAAAAGATGTTAAGTAGAGATTGACAACTTCCAATAGGGCATACAAACATTTGATAAGACAATAAATAATCAACAAAAAAACTCATTTGAGCAATAGGGATGAACAAAATATCGGTCCATCTTGGATCTAGGGTAGCCAATGTCCCACCTACAATCCCATGGCTAAAACTCTTCTGCTTCAATAAAGGCACTGACTTATTACATCCCTCAAAAATATATTCAACACGACATGGTTAAGGGTAGAAACCACTTATAATATCAAAGCCCATACTACAAACCAATAAATTCAACTTCAACTACTTTCACCAATGCATTATCCTACTTAGTTTGAATCCTTTAAAAACTAACAAAGAAACTAGCTTATTAATGATGAAATCTTTACATTCTATGAGCTGAAACTAAAAACCATGATCTCCTTCTAAGAAGGGAGAGGGATAGGAGGACACCAAAAATCCAAACCCAAAAAAATTGCTTGCCAACAACAGGTATAACTATTGAGATTCTCATTTCAAACTACCTCCCCTGAGCTTCAAACTAGTTACACCCAAGATTTGACCTAATAAAACCCATAACAACTGAGCCACTAGCTAGTCATGAAGTAGGGAAGCACCCAGATCCAAATAAATCAATTCAACACTCATTACAAGGCACTATAGTGGAGTGAGTGCCTATCTAAAACCAATCCCCCATCGAAACAAGGTCATCATAGGATAAATCAAAAATTAGGGACAACCCACATAGGATAAAAAGAGGAAGATAAAAATAAGCAAGGAGATAACCTTCTCGTAGATGGATAAAACAAAGAAGAAACCCCATACGTCAGTGAAACCATTAGGGTAACAACCCATTATTTCCACCTATATACCATAACTCACACTTAAAATACCATATCCATGAAATATAAGGCCACCATAGGAAACAAAACCCTAAAATGACCCACATAGATCTAACAGATCTATATTATTTAAGAATTAAGCTCTTGTTTCATCTTTAATTTTTTTTAATTATGGTACACATATTTTTATATCTTAATGGCATTGTTAATCATATGTATGATTTTCATAATTTTATAATTAAAATTTTAATGAAAATATATTTATCAAAAAAATATAAATAGCTATTTATACACTAGCACATGAAAAGTAGGTTATGTTTCAAAACAATAAAGGGAAAAGTATTTTTTATAATAAAGTACATGAAGATGTCACTCAATCACTTAATATGAATTTATTCACTAATGAATGGGTACATTATAGGAAAATCAGAAAAAACATCTTTAAATTTCTTTTATTAAAATAAAAATATAATCACAATCTACATTAAAAGCTCTACATTGAATCAGTTTATAATATGGTATAATTTTAAATAGGTATATCATCTTATCAATTTATATTAAAGTAAACTTCTAAACCTATTCTGATTATTTCCAAGGGAGGTCTCATAAGTGCTCATGTATGTATCAATAATAGTCAAATGAGAGATATGTGGTTATTATAATACATCATATGTGGGTTGAATGGTAAGTATAATTGATAGAGTTGATGTCACTAGTGAAGGTGGAGTTGATGTGCCTGTTGGAGGTAGATTTGATGTAGGTGGAAAAGGTAGATTTGATGTAGATACATGAGATAGGTTTGGTATACATGTAGAAGGAGGATATATGGAGTCCACTCCTAGAGTCACTTGAGGATGTTGAACCCCTAATATGATCATGTTGCATTCTTTAATATTACATGTGACCACTCAGGGGTAGTGTGTTACATGTCAATAAATATTGAATTTGATTAGAAAGATTTTATTTATGTCTAAATTTTTTAAAATTAATTTAGCCTCTTATTTATAAAAAATATTAAATTAGTATTAATTGTAGAAACATCATAATCCAAATCTAGTTGAAATTTAATGAAAAAAATATATTTTATTTGAAACAATTATAAAAAATTTAATATAAATCTATTTAAAATCTAAAGTAAATATTAATTAATAAAACCAACCTTTTCATCCTATGAGGATACTTGAAATATTTGAATGTGCCCACTACTTCTCCTTGGCTCTTTAAATTGGACTAGTTGTTCTCTTCTTGCATAACTTTTTTCGGGGGTTTTAAAATTCTACCTCATCCTCCTTTTTCTTCTCTCTACCAAATCTCATCCTTGGTAGCATTTTGAGTAGTGAAGCTTACTTTGGAGGTGTTTAAAAATAGAAATTATGTATATCTATTTCAGAATGATAGATATTTGTATTCTCAAATCTCTATACTAAAGTCAAATAATGGTCAAATGATTACACATCAAATGTCTAGTAAGTTCCATCAGTATGGTTGTGTCTACAATTGAATACAAGAATCTCTTTTTTGGTGTATATCCTAAAGTTTACTTTTCAAGGCACTCAAGTAAATTGATAATAGTAAATATTATCTTCTTAAGTTTGAATATTTAAGTTAGTTAAGAATGAACAAATGATTACATACTATATGTCTATTAATTTTCATTAGTATGGGTGTGTCTACAAGGTGACTTTAAGAATCTCAATTATGATAGTGTTTCCTTGTCATGATGATATCATGTTTTTATTACAATTATAATCTAGTTTAAGATATTAAACCTTGAATGGGCATATATAATTGTTGTTTGAGATGTAACTATAGCTAGTTTGGGTTAAGGCAAATGATAGAAAACATTTTGTTAAAGAATGATTTAATTGGAAAATAATATTTCTAGGGCACATGTTTACTTAATAATAGTTGTCATCCTTACTATAAAAATGCCTTTTATATCATATAATAATTGTATTGCAGCAACATGGATGTTATATTTTGTCAAATAATTCATGTCTATTCTCTATGTTGCTACATTTTACATATAAAATTACATTATAGGGTATCTACCTTACATATTTCAAGATTTCTACATAAGGGTATGTACATTAGTTAAATCATAATAAAAATTAGATATTTTAAATATATTGTAATTACAAACACTTGGCATACATGTATACAAAATGTGGTAGCATACACACACCATACACAAGGCAAGTGAACTATTTGAAAAAAATGACACAAATAAATGTGTTCGCATGGACTAAAATCACAAAATAAAAAATAAATAAATAAATGGTTAAAAATTTAACAATCACTATTTTTTATTTTTGATGTTCAGAGTTGTTAGTGTAGTAATAAATATATTTTTTCAATAATGAGAGACCCATGTTTAAATCCCATTCTATGACAATACGACCCCCACCCAATGGACAACCCATTAATGGGGAAACACAAAAAAGTGGTTAAAAATATGTGGGCATGAATAAAAATGTCTTTAAATCCCCATCCTTAGTATGGTGCCATAATCACCCTGGGGATTTGTGTTGTACCCGATTACCCTTAACCAAAACATTTTTTTTTAATTATCAATTTATTAAAATTATTATTTATTTTTTGGTAGATTGTGTTTGTTTTACATTTGTGTTGTGGTGGTTAGTACTAGTATGGATAATGGATCGTAAATTTCCAACCAACTGCCTATTTTATTGTAACCACCTAATTCATCTTGGTGTTTGGAGTATAATAAATAAATTCATTAATAAATTGACATTTAAACAATTCAATAGTAGTAAATATTAGTATGATAATCTATAATATTAATATTTATTCAATAATAATAATAATATATTACTATATTAATAAATTAACAAATATTAGAACTACCTAGATAATATCAATTTCTACATATAATAGATATATCGATCAGTTTTAAAAAAATATTGAATATATAAATAATTGAGGAGTAGTTATTCTTAATTAAAAAACAAAAGTTTATTAATAAATAATAAAATACACCAGTGATCGTAAAAAAATGGGTGGAAGATGTCACACCCCAAAATAAGGATTAAACCAAAGCAAAGAAAAAACCTCAAGAGAGGGATTATATCACAACATTAAAAAATTATTGTACAATCACAATAAGTGTAGTTCAATACAAAAAAGTAAAAAAATTACAAAGACCAATACCATTAGGTTGCAACTGTAAACATTGTGGCTAGAGGAGGCAAGAGAGGGGGACTATCACAGTTGTCCCACCCACCACTATATAATATTATAATCTAGATTGTTAAGAATGATATAATTAATTATAATAATTTATTATAAAGATAAACAAATTAATAATTAAATAGGTAACAATAACTATTTTATTTGTCAATGAGATGTGGGTGACTTGGTTAATTGGATTGGTTATTTCAAGCCTCATCTAGGTTCAAATATATGGAAAGGCATATGAGGTTAGTTGTGGCCATGGTTTATATTCTCAGAGCCATTAATGGCCATTATTGGTATATCTAGTATATGTGGTAGATGATCATTTGGGGATCTAGGCCTCTGACTATGTCCCAAACTGGTTTGTATCTCTAGTTAAAAGCAAACATCTATCAAAAAATTTTAAAAATAACTATTTTAGTTCATCTATATTCTTAGAGTTAATGATTTAAATATTTTTTTATTAATTAATTTTTATTTGATTTTTTATTTTTGGTGTTAAGTGTTAGCTCACTTAAAAAATAAAAATTAGAATAAATATATTTAATAAAATTTAAAGTCCCAACATCATAACTCTTTTGGTCATATTTGTAAATATATACCTAAGTCTGCTTTCCATAATCATTATGTTCTCATTCTAATGGATCCCACATACTAGCAAAGCAAAAATATCAATATGCACAACACTCAAAATTTCATGAAACCATAATCTCTATTGATTCACATTGAATAATCAAAAGCATTACATAAAAAAATTTAAATATACCTCAACTTGAAATTGGAGTTGACATGTAAACATTAATTAAAGTTAAAAAACTACCTAGAGTTAACTCACCCTACTATATTTAGCAATTGTTATTTTTAGTAGCTGATATTTTTAATAAGTTTTACATATGAGTTGAGATAGGCTTAAAATATCCACTTATCCTCTAGAAACTACAATTAAAATAATGGATGAATGTCAACTCAAGTTCATGTCCAATTATAAAATAGCCTATTTCTAAAAATAAAAAAAAATCTTGAAAATATATATATATAATGTATTTTTGGACCCTTAGATGATGGCGTATGGCCTCCAATTTTTTTTGAAATGTCTCTAACCAAATAGGGAAGGTTATAAATGAATTAAAATTTTTCATATGTTCATTTTGGCTTGAACAAGAGCTCAAACAAACTTACAGATCAAATGTTATGGCCTCTGAAATATACGTCTATGCATCATTCTTCTCTGGTTGAAAACAACTCAGTTGTTGCGAGTTGCCCTGATTATACTACTGCCATTTATTTTTGTCAATTTTTTTCAACTCCCATATTGAAATCCAATTGTTGTCTTCATGTTTTATTCCTTCCCACTATACCAAATACCTATTATAACTTTATTGTCTTGTATTCATTGTCTTCTTATTCATAACCTGCACTATCTTTCCTTTCTTCTTCCTTGATACCTATTTTTTCCAATCCACTTATTCATATTTTTCTTCTTCATCATCTTCTCCTTGAAAATCATATAAATCTAAAACATCAAATCCTAGAGAGATATCAAAAATCTATGATAAACTAATTTCATAAGTATTGTCATTGATTTTCTTCACAATTCTACACATTTCAATTTTCTTGTACTTCAACTTGTTGTATGTTACCTTGAAAATATTTCTTTTCTCAAATACACTATCACCAAATCTTCTTCTTCAAATACCTTTGACCTTCTTATTACATATTTTATATATTTATACTTTTCTAACATTTTCTTCTAACTTCTTCTTTCAACTATTGTAGGTGTTCTATAAATGCTTTTACATCATCACAAACTAATTTTACAATTGGTAACTGTAAAAAATCTAAAACACCCTTTGGATTTATGTCATAAATTATATGGAATGATTATTTCATTTTTTATCTATTCATTTAATTGTTATATGCAAATTTAGCTTTTAATAAATCTAAGTCCCATTGTTTGGCCTTCTCTCCAACTATGCATCTTAAAATAATTTCCAAAATCATGTTTACTACTTATATTTATCCATCTATTTTTGGGTGCTATATACAACTAAATTGTAGTTTTGTTCCCAGTTTCTTCCATAGAATCTTCCAAAAATGACTTAACAATTTTGTGTCCCTATCTAATTTAATGATTTTTGGAACATCGTGTAATCTCACTATATCCTTAAAAAATAGCTCTACTATTCTAGTGGCATCATTAGTTTTCTTACTTGAAATAAAATGAACCATCTTAGAAAACATGGCTGTAAAAACAAAATTAAATCATTTCTTCTTTATGTGTTTGGTAACCCCAACACAAAGTCCATACTCAAATTTGTCCATGGTCTTCTTGAAACTGGTAGTGACATGTACATCCTGTATTTTGTGCATGGATTTTAGAGACCTAACATATCCTACATCTTGAAACATATCTTGCCACATCACTCTTCAACTTTGACCAAAAATACTTCTCCACCAAAACTATTATCTTATTCTTACCAAAATTTCCACTGAAACCACCACTATTCAACTCTCTTACAATACTGTCTTTTAGAGACCCAACTGGAATACATAATTATTTTCCCTTGAAGAGATAACCATATTATATAAGGTAATAATCATAATTATAACTTCTCTCACCTCTTAATGTATTTTTTCATTGCTCAACTATCTTACCAAAATTTGGATTAGTATCATATAATTATTTAATAACTTCAAATCTAACTACTTCACTCACCATAGTAGTTAACATCACCACTCACCTGCTCAAAGCATCAACTACCTAATTTTTCATTCTTAATATATGTTTCAAAAAAAATTATATCCCTAAAATAAATACACCCGCTTTTCATGTCTATTATTTAACTTATTTTGAGTATTTACATACTTTAGGGCCTCATGGTTTGTATATAAGATAAACTTCTTAGGCACTAGGTAATGCCTCTATTGTATTAATGTTTTACAATGGCATAAAATTCATCATATTTAGAATAATTATTTATTACCTCATTAAATTTCTCACTAAAATATGTGTTTGGCCTTCCTTTTTAACTCAACACAGTATCAATTCACACATGTGAAGTATCACAATCTAAATCAAACACTTTGTTAAAATCTGGTAATGTTAAAATAGGTTTTTCTATAATCTTCTTCTTCAAAAATTTAAATATTTTTTTCATTGCCTTTCTCCACAATTTTTTTTCCTCTCATACAATTTATTATTAGTGAAAAAATATTACTAAAATTCTTAATGAACTTTTTGTAAAAAGTTGTTAAACCATGGAAACTCCTTACCTCTTAATGTTCTTTGCAATAGGCCACTCAATAATTGCTTTTAACTTTTCTTCATCAATTATTATACCATTTTTTGAAAGTACAAACCTAAAAAATACCAAACTATTATGTATAAACTTACACTTCTTTAGATTTTCATAAAGCTTCTCCTTTCTTAACAATTATAATACCATTCTCAAATATCAAAATGTCATCAAAATAAACCACTACAAACTTACCAATGTAATCTCATAGCACTATGTTCATCACCCTCATAAATATACTTGATGTATTATATAATTTGAATGGCATCAACATCATTTCATATAATCTATCCCTAGTCTTGAATGTTATTTTTCATTCATCTCCTTCATGAATTTGAATCTGATAGTATACACTCCTTAGATCAATCTTAACAAAAAAAAACTGTAAGCATACCCATCATCTCATCTAAAAAAGGTATAGTAATTTGTATTTGATAATTATTTTATTTCTTACTCTACTATCCACACACATATTCCATGTCCCATCTTTATTTGGAGTTATCAATATTGGTGTTGCACATGGACTCATGCTCTCCCTTACTACACCCTTTCTCACCAATACAGTAATATGAATATTCAATTTTACATTTTTTGTTAGACTCATTCTATAAGTTATTTGATTGGGTAGAGTTGATCCTAGAATCAACTCAATATAATGCTAAATGTATCTCTTTGGTGGTAAATCATCTATTAATTGTTGGGAATTGAGGTGTATCAACCTTGACAAGTCAAAACACTATTCATGAGTTACTATTAATAGTCACTATTTATGTGATGAGGTGGTAGTGGTGAGTTGGAAATGACTATGCAAGTGATGTGGAAGGTGATGTGGTAGGTAATGCAGGTGGTGATATAGATGTTGATTTGGCTTGTGATGAGTTTGTATAGCCTATGGAGGAATCTACATGATGTAAGTGCATGTGAGTGGAGGTGGGGCATGCCACTCCACTAAAGAGACAAATTGGTGTCCTTTGATATACACATGATTTTTATTTAGATGAAAAATGAAAAAGAATGAATATGAGGAAAATTTCTCAGTTGGCCTCATGATCTTGAGTGAAGGAGAAGTCAAAAGTTGATGGAGAATCTCTTGGAAGCATTTGGAGTCACATGGGATAGTGGGGAACAAGTTACTATTCTAGATTGGAGGCACATGTGAGAGTGGGGTGAAATTTTTAGAGGCTTGTGAGAGTGGAGGATGATGTGTCACAAGTGGGCCATAGTTTTGGTGATGTTCTTATGAAGGTTGTTATGCATGTGTATGGTGCAATCTTGTTGATTTGATTAATACATTGAGCTACTTTAGAGTGTGGGGTTTTTTTCTCGAAAAGGTTTTCCCCATGTAAATCACTTGTTATGGTATGCTATTATTTTAAATTTTTATGTGTTTTCTTTAATTATATAATAATTTAAAATTGTTTTCATATTATCCTCTCTTGGTTAGTGTAAGGTATTGTTTACACAATCTCATATTCCTATCAAGTGGTATCAAACCCTAGCTAGTTTTGGTTCTAGTTGTGGGTTTGTTGGATTTTTTGAGCTAATCCATTTTTTAGTGGGAGCTTGTGCAATAGATATTTGGATTTATTTTTTGCATTAATTTTAAGATGGAAAGCACATCATGGAGAATGGAGGTTGAAAATTTTTCAAGCAATAATTTTGAATTGTGGAAGCTAAAGATGGAAGAACTATTGATTGACCATGATCTATGGGATGCTATTAATGAGAATGTTCAAATACCTACAGATCCAGATGAAGCATATAACTATGATGTGATGAATAAAAAAGACAAAGGTCTCATCATATTATGCCTAGCATATTATGTACTATTAAGGTCCATGAAGAGACTACAGTAAAGAAGTTATGGAAGAAACTAGGGAGATCTACTAATTTGTCTCTTGTTAATAAGATTTTCTTGAGAAAGTTATATTCTTTAAGAATATATGAAGGTGGACAAATTACAGACCACCTGAAACCATTTAATATGTTGGTGGCTCAATTAGTATTTATAGGTGTTAAAATGGATGAGGAAGAGAGATTTTAAATTTTGATTTATTCTTTGCCTGACTCATGGGATTCTCTTTTTATGGATATAGGAAGTACTTATATGACCTTGAAAGTTGAGGATTTTTTAGGTTATTTACTTACTAAAGAAGTAAGAAGTAAATTTTCCATCAATGCCAAATAGGCCCTGCATGTTTGAGGAAGATCTAAAAAAAGAGGCAAGAAGAATGAGAAGCATGAAAAGTCTAAATCCAAGTCCAAGGGGAGATCCAAATCTCCTAGAAAGACCAAGGTGAGATGCTAGAATTATGGTAAACATGGTCACTACCAATCAGAGTGTAAAGAGGAAAATAAGAAAAAGAAGTATGATTCTAATTCTGAATCTGAGAAGGAAGGTAGTGATGTATTCATTGTAACCTTGGAAACCCATGCAGGTAATGATGCATGGTTAATTGATTCAGGTGAATCTTATCATATAACCTCTAATAGAAATTGGTTTTTTAAGTATGAGGAATTTTATGGAGGTATGGTGTACTTGGGTGATGATTCTTTTCTAACCATTGTTGTCCATGGTAGAGTTAAAATTATATTTCTAGATGGAAGGATTAAACACTTTGATGGTGTGTTGCATATCCTAAGACTAGCTCATAATTAATTATTTGTGAACAAACTAATAGATGTACATGTGTAGGTTGAATTTTTTGAATCAAGTTATAATATGGTTGGAAGTGATATGGTGATGACTAAAGGTGTCAATATTGGCACTTTATACAACATTGATGCATGCACAGTTGAGTGCAATAAAACTTTTGTGAAGACTACATCTTAGACTACTTCATTGGAGAAAGAGTTCATCATTATTTCTACAAATGGTCATGGTTTTTTATTACCTTAAGGTGCTCATTCTATGGAGTTAAAATTACTTGTAGAGAAGACTATGTTATGGCATCAAAGACTTGGCCACATTAGTGAAAAGGGTCTTAGGGCCTTGAAGAATAAAAACCTTGATGAAGGTTTTATTGACTGCAATCTTGAATTTTATTTTTGTGAGCATTATGTTTATGGTAAACAAAACCACATTTAGTTTTACTCTAGTTCTCATAAATCATGTGGTGTATTGGATCTTATCATTCTGATGTATTTGATCATATTAATGTTCCTTTGATTTATAAATCAACATATTATGTTTCATTTATTAATTGTATTAGAAGGACATGGGTTTATTTTTTTAAGAGTAAATCTAAATTTTTCATTCACTTTAAAAAATTTAAAGCAATGTTGAGTTGTAGACTGGAAAAAAATTAAATGTTTGAGAACTGATAATGGTGGTGAGTTTTGTTCTAATAATTTTGATAGATTCTGCAAAGAATGTGGTATACAGAGACAAAATATAACTCTATATTCACCTTAGTATAGTGTATTTATATAATGAATGATCATGATATTGATGGATAAGGTTAGGAGTATGCTTAGTGGTGCTAGACTAGAACAAAGGTTTTGGGTCAAAGTTGTAGCCATTACTTGCTACCTGATCAATAGGTCTCCTACATCAAAGCTTGTTAATAAAACCCCTATGGAGGCATGGTCTAGATGTAATCCTTAATTAAGACACCTTATATTTTTTGGTTATGAGGCATATGCACATGTGCCAAAGGATAAGTGGGCAAAGTTGGAAAATAAGGTTGTGAAATGTATATTCATTAGGTACAGTTATGGTGTGAAAGGATAAAAGCTTTGGGATCCAGTATCATAGAAGGTGTTATATTATAGAAGTGTTATTTTTTTATAAACTAAGCCTTCTTCTATTATACTTCAGCTAGAGAAAATAAAAAATAAATATGTGATTCAACGTCCTCTTACACCTAAGAAAGTTGAGTCAAGGCCATGAGAGAGACAAGAAGTTGAGGAGAGTTCATCAAGCTTTGAATCTTTTGAAGAGGAGGTAGATGAAGAATAACCTCTAGCTCAACTTGTTAGAATGTATATAAGGCATAGAAAACCACTAGAAAGGTATTCTCCTAATGATTGGAGATGTATAATTGCTTTGAGTACTAACATTGATGGACAAGGATCTGCAGAAGAAGATTTGGGTATGAATAATGTAGAGTCCTGTAAGGTTGCTATGGAAGAAGAAATGGAAGATTTGAATAAGAATGATACATGGTAACTTGTACCATTACCTAAAATATGTAAGCTCATTGGATGTAAATGGGTGTTCAAGAAAATGATTGGCTCAAATGGCATTGTTGAGAAGTATAAAACTCCGTTGGTTGTAAAGGTTACTCTAAGGTTGAGGGTGTTGATTACGGTGAGATTTTTTCTCATGTTGTTAAAATGGCATCCATTAGATTCTTGCTTTCGATTTTAGTAGCTTATGATTTAGAGATTGAGCAAATGGATGTGAAGATTGTCTTCCTTCATAGTGATTTAGAGGAGGATATTTATATGGCATACCCAGAGCACTGCATGTTGAAAGGTAAAAGAAATTTGGTTTTCAAGTTAAATAAATCTTTGTATGGTCTCAAGAAGATTCCTAGGATGTGGTACCAAAAATTTGATACATATATATTGATTTTGGGTTTTGAACAATCTAAACATGAGCATTGTGTTTATTATAAAATTGATGGTGATCATTTCTTAGTTATTACCTTATACGTTGATGATATGTTATTTGCTGGAAATGAGAAATTTTTTATTTTAGAGCCTAGATATCAATTCTCAAAAAAAATTGAGATGAAATATCTTGGTATTGTGAGACATTCTTGGGATGGAGATTAGAAGAGAGAGATAGAGCAAAAAGCTATGGCTTGGCCAGAGTAAGTATGTGAATTCAATTTTATAGAGATTTAACATGCAAGATTATAGACCATTGTGTGTTCCTTTTTTAGTTAGAATGAATTTATATATTGAAAAATGTCCTCCATCCCCATTAGATATGGAAGACATGATCATAATGCCTTACCATAGTACATTCATAAGTTTGATGTATGTTATAGTCTGCACTAGACTAGACTTTGCCCAAATAAAGGGAGTTATTTCCCATTATATGTCAAATCCTGGTAGAGTTCACTAAGATGTAATTAAAAGGGTATTCATATATTTATAGGGTATCTTAGAGTATTAATTATGTTATCATTATAACATGATTAGAGATAGATGTCCTCTTGACATTCTTGGTTATGTGGATTCAAATTGGGTAGGTAATGTTGATAGCAGAAGATCCACCAGTACTTATGAGTTTACTTTGTTTAGTGGTATAATAAGTTGGATGAGTAAGTAGCAGAATATGGTCACTTTGTCCACTACAAAGGCAAAGTATATGGCAACTACTCATGCCTATAAATAATTCATTTGGTATAAGAGACTATGTTCAGATATTAGGTTGAAACAAAGTGCAATTATAATTTATTGTGATAGTCATAGTGTTATTTGCCAAACTAAGAACCCAAATTTTCATGCTAGGACCAAACATATTGATTGTAGGGTGGAGATGATAAAGGTATAGACTCTGATGAATGTTGTAGATTCATTGATTAATCCCATGACCACAAAGAAGTTCAAATGGTATTCGTAGTCTATGGGCCTCTTGGCCCTTAGTTGTTAAGTTCATGTTGATATGGTTCTTATGGGTCTTTCAAGGTATTTGACAAGTGGGATAATGTTGGTAATTGAGGTGTCTCAACCTTGAAAATTCAGGACGTTATTCGTAAGACAATATTCAAGAGCTATTATTCACAATCACTACTCATGTGATGATATGTCAATGGTGAATTGGTAATGACTGTGCAAGTGATGCAGGTGGTGATGCAGGTATTGATGTGGCTTGTAATGATTTGGCATGGCTCATGGAGGAATCTACATGATGTAAGTGCATATGAGTGGAGGTGGGGCATACCACTCCACTAAAGAGACAAATTAGTGTCCTTTGTTATCCACATGATTTTGATTTAGGTGAAAAATGACAAAGAATGGATATGGGGTGAATTTATAAGCTGGCCTCATGATCTTAAATGAAGGAGAAGTCAAAAGATGATGGAAAATATTTTTCACACATGTGGAGTCAAATGAGATAGTGGGGAACAAGATATTATTCCATATTGGAGGCACATTTGAGAGTGGGTGCAATTTTAGAGGCTTGTGAGAGTGGAGGATGATGTGTCACAAGTGGAAGTTCCATTTTTGACCAAAAAACAAGACTAAAAGCATGTTACTATTGATGAATAGTAGTGTCACTAAAGGGTGGTGAATTTCCTTGCCTTGCTCATGAATTTTCCTTATTTTTCATCTTATTTGTAACTTATATAAGTAAGAAGTATTCTCATTTGTAATTTGTATAAATTAGCTAAGCTTTTTAAGCTTTTAGGCTAGAGAGTTGTGCAAAGGCACTGAAGCTCTTAACTAGTTCTTCTCCTGGGTGTATAACTGATGATGCTTCTATTAAGGTTACTCTACAAGTTTATGGTGTAATCTTGTTGATTTGATTAATACATTGGGTTACTTTGGAGTGTGGGTTTTTTTTTTGAAATAGTTTTCCCCACGTAAATCACTTGTTATGGCATGTTATTATTTTTAAGCTGTATGTGTTTTCTTTAATTATATAATAAGTTCAAATTATTTTCATATTCTCCTCTCTTGGTTAGTGTAAGAAATTATTTCCGTGATCTTGTATTCCTTTCAATAACTCACTAGGTATAACATTTGCATATTGTTTCAACACTTTTGTTGCTTCGATTGGCATTTGCACCACTTTTGTGTCTTTTATTTTTTATTAATGAATAATAAAAACCTATCATAATCATGTCTTTGATAAAATTTTATTGTGGAAAATATGTTTTCTACATTCCCTTCTTCTTTAAGAGGTAATAAAACTACATTTGTACCATCTTTCCAAAAAGTATATGTATTCTTTGCTCCATCATGAATTAGTTTTATGCCATATTACTATGGCCTTTCCAATAACACATGGCATGCATTGATTGGAATAACATCACACCATATTTCATCCTTATAATTCTTTTTATAGAAAACTTAATTAAACACATTTTATCTATTGTAACTTCATTCTCATTCTTAAACCATGAAAGTTGATAAGGATAAGGATGTTTTTCACATTGCAAACATAGTTTCTCTACCATTTCCTTAGCAACTATATTTTTACAACTACTACCATCTATAATTACTTTACATATCTTACCTCCTGAAGTGCACCTTGTTTAAAAAATGTTTGTACATAACCATGTATCACCACCTTATTTATTATGCACATGTTCTTTCTTTGGATTTATCATTGTTCTCCTCATAATGAGATTTTATCCTTTATCTATTGTTACAACTTCTATATTTTTTTTTAATTTTAACCTCAACCAAATTCACTCTTGGGTGATCTTATTGCCTCTTTTATTTTTCATGATAGTGTAGACACTTAAATATTTCATGTCCTTCTTCTCCACATATATAACAAACATAAGGCTTTCATGGACCATTCTGTCCTCTACCACCACCATATTATCTACCTCTATAAAATCCTCTTCCTCTTTGTTGATATTGAAACCCTTATCTATTATCCTCTTATTTTTTCATACCACAATGTGGTCCTCCTTTAGTGGAATTTAACATACTTCACTTCCCTACTAGAGGTGATTGTCCTCTTTTTGGCCTAGTTGATCTTCTAAAAGCTTATGTATTTTTTATTCTTCTGCTTTCAAATTTAATTTATAAGCCTCTTCCAAGTAAATTATTTTATGCATGCTCAATTCATCTTGAATATAAAACATCAAACCATTTACATACGTTATGTCCATATGTTTTTCTATTTTTTCATGCTCCACTCATATGGAAAGCTTGTAAAAATCATTTGTATATTCTTGTGTATTATGTCCTTTTAACTTAAAGTTTACAATATTATTTATAGGGTTTGTGCATAATATACATGAAGAAATTTCTCCCTCGGCTTCTTCTCCATATTGATCCAAGTGTTGATCCTTTCTTTACCCTTTCTATGTCTCTCTTTATTCAAGTGGTCCCACCAAATAGTTCCATGAGCCTTCCATTTTGTGCATGCAAACTTTACTTTCCTATCTTCTCTAAGACTTTTCCATTAAAAAAATGTTTCCATGTTATTTAACCAGTATATCATCTCCTTTGGTTTTAACTACCTCTATACTCTGAAACTTCAACCTTGTTCCTTCATTCCTTCCCTCTAAAGCCTAAACCATCCTTTCTTCCATTAATGGTGGTTATTCTTCCTCATTTTTTTTAACTTCTTCATGGTCAATTTTTTCCTATGTTTCCTCTCTCTTGCCTTTATCTTTAATTTGTGACATTTGTGATAATTGTAGTTAATTATTCCACTTGCCTCTGCAATTGTTGCATAGTCCTGTTCATAAGTGCAATTCTTCCTAGTCCTCTCAATATCTTTACACATATTATTCAATCACAAAATATTCTCCCAAAATATAATTTAAAAACCCAATATAAATTCACAAATATATTACCTCCAAGAGTCAAACTTACTCTGATACTGGATGATGAATTCCACAGACTAGCAAAGTAAAAATATCAATAGGCACAATACTTAGAATTTTGTGAAATCATAATCTTTATTGATTCATCTTAAATAATCAAAAAAATACATAAAGAAATGTAAATAAACCTCGACTCAAAATTGGAGTTGACATGTAAAAATTAAGAAAAGCTAAAAAACTACATGGAGTTAACTACCCTATTATTAGTAGTAGCTGTTAATTTTAGTAAGTTTTATGTGCGAGCTCAAACAAGCCTAAAAAACTCCACTTATCCTCTAATCACTAAAATTAAACTAATGGATTATTTTCAAATCAAGTTCATGTTTAGTTACAAAATAGTCTATTTCTAAAAATAAAAAAATTATTATATTAAAATGCATTTTCAGACCCTTAGATGGTCATGTATGGCCTTGAATTTTTTTTGAAAACATCCCTAACTAGATAGGGTAGGGTATGGCTGAATTAAATTTTTTGAGACCTTCATTTCAGCATGAACAAGAGCTCAAGGTCAAAAAAACCTTACATATCAAAGGTTATGTCTTCTTGAATATAGGTCTTTGCATCACATTTTGATGATGGATCATGGTGTGAGATCCAAAACATTGATCTAAAAACACTTACATAGTTTAATAAAAAAAACACTCTCCTGAATGGACTTAGAAAAACTTTCACTCTTACATTAAAAATTTATGAAATAATTACATTATTATTATTTTTGGTTTGAGTAAAATTAAAATATATTAAATAGTTAAATTATTATTATTTGTTAATTTTAATAGATAATTTCAACCATTAATAGACAATAGCATTATATAACATTGGTGAAATATGAGATCTAGACATTAATAAGTATGACATGTATTAAATTTATACTCATATTCATATATATCCTTGAATCTAGTTGTTATTTTTAATACGCCGCACATCCTTTCTTATCTTCAAATGAATGAATGATATATTTTAATAAGTCCTCAAAACCAAGCAATCTATGGAACCAAGAGCTACAATAAAGTTGTTCCTTGATAACAAAATTTCACAAAATTGCAGGGGGACAGTTAATTTATGTTTCATGGTTGAATTATAATGTGTACAAATATAATTTTCCAACAATAAACCTATCCCAAAAATAAAAATTGAAGATTATGGCCACCATATTTGTAATTATTGGCAGAGTAATTCTCATGATGGTGGTTATTTTATCTGCCTCTTCCAAACATAGGCATCCCAACTTTTAGATTAAATGGTGAAGGATAGATCAGCCAGGTGACTTACAATTTCACTATGCCAATATTTTGGTAATCATTATAATACTTTATGTTAACAAAACTCTCAACACGCAGGGAGTTAGAATTAGGAGAAAGTAGTGTGATCTAAATCTATGACTTTTCAAAATAACCCTGCACTGAGTAATCCCATATGAGTCCATTCTAAAATGGGTGGTTAAGATGTTTTTTCCAAGGGATTCCAAGACTAAATAAATTCATCTTCAGGTTTGTATTATCCTTGTCTTGGGCACATATGGTTTTCACATTCTTTGCATGCATGTTTATTTTACCACTAGGTTTTCCATCTCCTTTTCATTTTTGACCAACACATCTACGATAGTTTTGAGGGTGAAATTTAGAGCTCTTGATGTTTTATTATCATTATTGTTACATATTATTTGATATTTTAAAAATTATCCAAACTCTATGTGATATTGTGCATGATCTTGCTTTGAGACTGAAATACTACCCTCACTTCCATGATTTCCAATGTGATTTGTTGTAACCCATTTTGAACTTCCATTAACATCATTTGAATATTGTTATTTGTCTATGTTTCTTCTTAAAGGACATATGTTGTTCTTTGTTCTAAGAAAATTTTAAACTCCCATTCAACATTTCACCAATTTATTGATTATTTTGAGTCTATGATTCCCCCTCCTCGTCTGCCTACTTATTAATGTTATGGTTTTAATTTTTATGATTTACATGTTTTACCTCATTGTCACATATAATTTAATGGTTGTATCATTTTATTGGCACCTTATTTTATCTCATTCATGCTTCATGATTTTCAAATGTGTGCCATTTTATTTCCTTGTTTCCTCTTTTCCCTAACTTTTTATGGATGTTATTCTATGTCCATTAATAAAATGGAAGTGTAATTTTGTCCCCCTCCTTTTTACTAAACTTAGGAGTATTGTAGGCTTCATTAATATACTCACTAGCATTCTTAAAGTGTTCCTCCTCTTTTTGCATCATGTTTAAGCTAAAAGTTTAGTTGTTCTCTCAATATAACACCTAAATGGATATAATCCTATTTTGACAAATAGGTGCCTATGCATCCATCTAAAGACCATTCTCCTTAGGGTTGTTGCATTTCCTTCATTTACATCTATCAAGACTTTTGATTTTAATTTCATATTTATTGGGATATCTACAAAGTTTGTTCCTCTTGTTAGGTCTATGATTGACATTGTGGGCTTTTTTATTACCATTGAGGTGATAACATGGTGATATTAGCCACTTGGTGATGATATACAAGGCCATTTCCCAAGTATATTGATGAACATTTATTATGATTTCTAAAATTACACTACTTTGATGTAAAAACTTTAGGCTATGATAACTAACATGTTTTTTGTAGTTGTTGAACATCCTTGGATCTTGTTGTTTTATTATAACTTGATATGAGGAATGGATTAATAAAATTTCCAAAACATGCACTTAGTATCACCATCCTCATATTGTTTACTTATGGGCAACTTGATCACAAGACTAATGTCCCAAAATGAAAAATCAACAACCACCTTTTATTTCCAAATTAGGATTGATTTAATCAATCATATTAATGCTTCTAATTTGTTCTTGCAAGTTGAAATTTTTAGACACCTAATTTTTTTATAAGTCCCTTTTTCATATCATATTTTTCATGTTTTAGCACACTTAGTCCACTTGTGTACATCTTGCTTATTTTGGACATCTCTCACCCCCTATTAACATCTCTTTGGCCTTGATTCATCTAGATATTCTCATATCATGTCATATTTGTCAATTTTTAGGTTTAGGATCTTAGTCATCCATTCTCTGAACCATCTTATCTTATTTTTAAGCCTTTTTACCTATTAGAATATAATCAACAGTTTCATAATTTTATCTCGTACAAATTTGATAACCTATCAATTTTTTTCTGTCTTGGTCTTTTGAGTTAATCTTGCCTTGGTCTGATTTCACACACATTTGATTTCATTCATCACATTATTCCATGTTGACCTACGTATATCATCTCTTATAGAGCCCTTTATATACAAGTCAATCCTTAAGAATTTCCTGACAAGCAACCAAGGTAGGAATTTCAATATCCAATTTATCAAGCCATATACATGGATTTATACACTTGTGAAAAAGATTTCACATTGAGGCTACAAAGTATCTAATCATTTCTAAGTCTTGTATTATTACCACCTTGTGTCAAAAAACCTTATAGCAAGAAAATAAAGTTACATTTGATTATCTAGGAGAGGTGAATGCCTTACTCTCAATTGAGTAGGATTCCACTCATATGCACAAAATAATTACATTGACTATTATTTCAAGCATGTGGAATATGTAGTTGCATCTCCTCAAGGGGTACCTGAGTCAGCTAACATGTACACTCTTGTTTTGTTACTATATTATGGGTTAGGTCAAGGAAAAAAAGAGATAGTTCAGTATATTTTGTAAATAAATCACACATCCTTACTCTCCATTAGCCTCTAAATGTGCCCCAAAAAAAATAGATTCAAAAACTAATCAAGGTACACAATCAACAATAGGGTATATAGTCAATAACAACAAAAGTACACATTTGGTAACCTATCAATAATGTATTGTACACATTTGGTATTTTATTGATTATATACCATTACAATTAGTACTCCATATTTCATAAATTTTTAAAAATTGATACATATCCTAGATCCAGTTAAAAAAAAATTCAACTCTTCCTATGTGTATTAGTTTTCATGTCCCTTCACCTTTTCTTGTTTCTCATTACTTTTCCAATCATTTGTCAAAGCTTTTAGTTTATAAATTTATCAAATTAGGGTTATTAGTTATTATTTTGGAATGTATTAATTTATATCCCCTTATGCACCTTCTTTTATCATTTTATATTAGTATTATTACATGGGTGTCACCATTTAGCAAAACATTTTGGTGAATCCAATCTTACAATCATTTAACTTGGGCTCACAACCTTCATCCCCATAAGGTCTGATTATTTTATTTTTTGACTAATTTATAATTATTCCCTTTATCATGGTGGTTTTTTCTTCACCTTTCATTTGTGGTCCTCATATTTATATTCACTTCTCAAAAATTGGTGAACCCCTCCATTCTTCAAACACTTACACCTTTTAAGGTTTTCCCTTGGGGTTTGATTACTTATTTTTCATTTCATTTCAAATCTAGTTTTTATTTTTACATTTCACTTTTATTTTATTTTTCAATCATTATGCATATATTTCTTCATGTTATTCATGTTTACATCTTATGGAAATTTTGAAGCCTAGATCTACACATGATACTAAGCGAAGTGTTAGATTGAGCGGTACTACTTGTGATTTGTTTCAATTTCTTTTATGTGGTATTCATGATACTTTACATAAAAAAATGGTTGATTCAGATTATTTTTATTGTAATCCTTTATGGTTATCAATCCTAATCCTAAAAATGATCCAAATGTTAATGGTTATGTTGAGAATGCCAATTTTGATGATGATTAAGTGGATAGTATTAACGATAATGCAAATTCTTTTGATGGTGTTGGCCCTAATAGAGTTACTATAATTTATATTTATAAATATATAATTAAAATAGTCATGCATTATTACAACCTATGTTTCTTAAGTTAAAGGAAGTAAAAAATAAAATTAGAATAAGGAACCTACACTTGATAATACTAAATATGTTCCATTGAATGTTTATAATCTATAGATTAGATGATCTACATCTTCAATGGGTGGTGAGGATAGTGATCCTAGTGTTATTAATTATTAAGTGCCTATACCTAGAGTCATTCCTACTATTATTGCATAACCTAATGCTTTTTTGGTGAGGTTATCAATCATATTGCTCTTAATTCTCCTATGCATATACCTAGTGTCATTTTTACTATTCCTACATAGCCTAATGTTTCTTTGGTACTTCCTAATTCTAATCTAATGGCTAATATGCCATCATGGCTTGATTCTAATGTTTTATTTCTTGGTATTAGTCATAATAAATCTACAATCAAGCCTCTATGCCTACCGATATTAATCTTAAAATGGATCCCACACATGATCCAACATCTCAACATTCATTTATCCAACAAAAAATTCAAGCTATGTGATTCAAAATCACACAAATATATTAACGATCTAACATTTTTACTCATTTCATTATCTCTCACATTATATTACACAATCCATTGGCTCATTAGGTCCTCATTCATCTTTTTTCATCTACTTTTTCAATGCCTAAATTTGATTTTTACAATGTCAAGTGTAATCCTTCACATCACATTAGATCCTATTTTGATTTGTGTTTGGTTTGGCTCGAGATTACTTATTGATGACCAAGATCTTTCCTATAAGTCTTAAGGACTATGCCTTAGATTGGTTATATTTCTTACCTATAGGCTTCATGCATCGATTTAATAATTATTTTGACATTCTCTTATCTTATATCTTTATAAAAATTGAACAAAAGATAATTTTTTCTCAAATTGCACATCTTAAACATAGACCTATTCTATCTATTTTTAGGTTAATGTGATCATAATAGGATAAAACTAATAGAATAATCAAGTTGATTAATATGAAAATAACCAAACTAAATTTAATTTAACTATCCCAATATAATAAGTTTATATATATGGAAAACACCAAAGGAATTGAATTCTTAACTTGTTTTAGGACTGTTGATGTTTATGACAGGATACAATCTTCAAAAATTATCAAAAAATGGCTTGAGAGTGCTTGGGTCTAGAAAAAATATGTTTATTTAACCTAGATAAGTCTACTTTTATTAGACACTTGTGTGGTTTGACACTATCTAATAGGGTGTGGAACAATCATTTGTATTCTTATCAATTTGTGATAATTTTGGTTATTGTGCTTGCACAGTGCGACACTGGACCTACTAGGGTGTGAACTATCATGTGTATTCTTATCAATATATGATAGTTATAACCATTTAAACTACATATAATAAGGGTTATTGTGCATGTATATGTTTGTGTCCCACATGAATATCTCTATTATCCTTATCCTTGCCTCAAAATCTAGTTTTGTGCTAAAGAACCACTATAAATTGGGTAAAACATGTGAAATGGAAGGAATGATCTAGCGTTAGTCACCCCATGTTAATAAGTGGTGCCTACCTATCCAATATGATGAAGAGAAAAGTCAAATAAAATGTAGGTCTCTCACCTTGTTGACTGTGTGAAAACTTATGTAATACTAGCATGTATTGTAATCATGAGTATGGATTTCAACACTTGACAAGATTTATATTTTTTAGATATAGGGAATTTATTCTCATTATGTAATGTACTTCCTAGTGATAAATAGATAAGTTTCAAATGTGATAGGTTTAAGATTGATATGTTTATATAACTGACTCTTTGGGTAATTTCCTTCGAATTTATAGGTGAAATGTATGGGTTGATCCATGTAAATAATTTAAATTTGGTAAAATGAGCATTAAATCATGTGTAAAAAAATTTGACTCATGTAAACAGGTCTATAGTGCAACATTGTCTAAAGGAGCATGGACCTGACTAGAGAAAAAGAACAATGATATGATATCAAGTGACTATCTAAAAAATATATCAAGATGTTCAAGCAAATTCTAGGGAAATATTGTGTAATAATAATGGAAATTAAATAATTTCAATCCCTTATATGATTAATGGCTAAGATATAATATGAACAAGATTCATGTATGCATGAATAAGTCAATTATGTTAAATATTGGTCAAATTACACATTTTAAAGTGTCTAATACCACATATGAGTATTTACATTTTCTCCTATTTCATTCTATAAATATAAATTCTAGATTAAAGGATAGGAGGTGATACTTAAGAATAACCTGATTTGGTGTGCTCAAGTATGTGATGTGTGTTATGTCTTGCTCCATGCAAACCTAAGGGTAACGATGATCAGGTACGCTCAAGTATGTGATTTGTCTTGCACATTGCTATATGTAAACTTGTATTATAACATTTAAAAAGTAATTTTTACTTATGATATATAATTTTAAAGTAAAAATATTGAAAATATGTTAAATAAAATATTAAGGAATGAATACACTTGTGTGCATGTGTGCCAAGCTTGTCTTCTATAGACAATGGAGAATGGGATAATCGTGTCTCCTGTAGATTCTAGTACAAAACCATGGTTTGATTTGAATATAACCCAACCCTCATTGATATAAATAAGTACATACAATTTTTGTCACACATAACTTCAACCCCACACAACTCACTACATCTGAGTAATGGATAAAAAAAATGTTTCTAATAAATCTAAGAAATCCATGCATAATACCTAATAATATGCATAAAATATTGGAATTATCTATTTCATATGGGTTATATGATTTAATTTGAGTAATGTTCAAGTATAATTTTTTTTAGAATGTGTCACATATCTTTTGCATATGTTTCCAACCTAATAACCTATGTAATCTGAATTTAAAATGTCATAATATTTATTAAATTATGAACATATGACTTGAATATGCCCCCAATCTATAAAATACAACTAATAATTTGATTAAAACCTATAATAATCACTTAAACATGTATATTCTAAACTAAATTGTACCCAAATTATGAATTTTATGTGATTGTGAAGTCTTAATCTCTAAGACAAGCCATTGTGTATGCCCCCTTTTTGAGGTAAGGAATGTATCTTGCAAATTACTAAGCATAAAATAAAAGAGTTAAATTCATCATGTTATATATAAAAATATATAAGTAGTTTGAATCATGTATTAACATGTGCAGAATATGTCATCATATTAAGAATAGGTCATCTGAGTATGTATAAAACATGTATCTTAAGGCATACACGTGCCAGTAAAGATAAATATATCAATAAAAAATGCACTGAATAAATAATGAGCACCCATAAAATAAGTACTAAATATGTGTATGGTGCATGATATCTATCATGGAACCATAAATAATAACAAGAGTGTGTGATATGGATTATGACATAATAAACTCAATAGACAATCCTATATTTATCCACACATGGAAAATAGATTCACACATAGTGTCATGGGTATGATGCACATAATAAAGCACACTTGATAGCACTTAATGTCATAAAAGGAAACAAGCCACACCCAATGGAAAATTAAATGTCACACAAGGCTAAGGGCCACACACAATAGATGATAAAATTTCACACACATAATGGACAATCAAATTCCATGTAAGAAATGGATAATCAAATGTCACATTAACAAATGTACAATCAAATGTCACCTAAAAAACTAAAAATTAAATTTCACATGCATAATAGACAATAAAATGTCACGCAATATAAGAGTAAAGCATAAATAGAACTATAGTCACATAATGTAATAAAAATTTAAGCATCACACCATATAATATGTAACAACATCAACCATTCATGTCCAAAATAAGGCTAATCTACATAATCAATGTATTTTTTTATCGCATATATAAAAATAAAATATCTATTGAAATAAAAAATATAAGCAGTATGAGTTGGAGTAAGTCATGTATAATCAGTGTAAAGTAGCTCAATATTATCAATGGAAATAGAATGATAAAACATGTGTAAAGTAGCAAGATGCCCCTAGTAAAAATGTGCCCCCAGTGAAGTAAAGTAGCTTATAGGTTTAGGAATGTCTCAAATATGTTTGTCCATGTCATAAATGAAGTGTATGTCCTGCATATCACTCATATATACCATGAAACACATGTGCATGTAAAATTTTAGATATAATGTTGTTAGGATTTGATATAGCTTTATGCAAGGATTTAATGCATTTCAAATAATCATAGAGCCAAACCATATAGAGAACACAATAGTATTATATATATTATTCTAATTAATAATTCAATCAGGATATTACATTTTTATAAGAAAGTATTCCTATAATCATGGAGGTTATATCTCCACAAATATCTCAACCATACCCCTATGAATACACAATCTAACAAATAACCTATATGCATAATATTTTTTTAACTCACAATAATATCATAACCAACTAATATATTCTAGTAACTAAACCAAAAAACCATTAGTGAATTATTACTCATGTAATTATTCACTTTAAAATATTAACTCAAGTTATATGTGAGGTTAACTTTTCCTAACATTCCCTCCTTATGCCTTACATGGTAATTTGTGTTTCACAAGACTTAATGAAAGTAGAGAAGGAACATCATTAACCATTCACTATCGAGAACACATCAATCGAATCAATGTGGGAACTCCGAACAGGAATCATCTACCATCAACCATTCACTGAGGGAACCTCATCAACCTATACAATGTGAGAACTACAAGCAAGAACCATCTATTCAACTTTCACCCTTGCATATTCATAATACTTTTTTATGCATTACACTATGTGGGAAAATAGGAAATACACCTCTTATTTGTCACACATATAAATAAGTGATGAAAAATAAAATGTCTGTGTGTGTGTGTGTGTGTGTGTGTGTGTGTGTGTATTATTAAAATAAAAGTGGCCCCATCATTAGTGACTAACAAGAGACTTGAATGGCCTCCATCCTCCAATACCTCAAACCTTCTTCAAAAGAAGCTACTTACTCAGCTAATGAAGATTTGAAGCTCAGACTTTGCATGTCATTTTTTATGACAAGACCCCCCATAATTTAGAAATCATGTACAAATGATATTGCATTCATTACAATAAAGGTTTTGACTTTGATGACCAAACAACATAAATGTATTTTTGATAATGACCAAAAAAAAAACTTTGACACTTTTTGAATTTTTTGATTTTGACACATTAAGACATCATTTTAGACTTGTCTTAATAACAATCTCAAAACTAATATTTTAAATCAACATTTAAATAATAAAATATTATATAAATTCTAATATTTAAATAAATAAAACTCTAAAACATGACTTTCAAACATTTCAATACATACCAAAGTCCACCTATAAAATTAAAACTTAAAAATAGTTAACACTTATGTACCACTGATTGTTTGAGCCACGAAAAATCTTGAGGGGATGCACAAATGAGTAGGACAACTAAGTCCAGTGGATTTGAGTATTTATAGCTTTCATGATTATGTTTTATGAGCACGTTAGAGGGAGATCAGGATAGGTTGCTTGATCTAAATGGTAGAATGAAACCTGAGTGAAAGTTTGTATTTGAACTCCACATGCCATTAAGGTGAAATTATGTGTAGCTACTCAAGTTTTGGGATGTGATTTTGTTCACTATATAATAATGGAAGCATGAATACCATAACAAAATGTTACCAAACAAGACTTATAAATTGAGTCAATTCTCCTTTGATGAACTTGATAGGCACTATATAACTATAAATATCTGTGGATATGGTAGAATATGCACATGAAATATTGATCTAAATAAGCATTAATTTCCAATGTTGGTTGTAAGAGGATGATTATTGAACTATAGAGGTGTATGTGGATCTCAAAGAATTGTGTAGAGAATCTCAAAGTTGCATATAAAGTCATATAAAATTCCTTAAACTAGCTAAATGTTGTAAACTTATACAAAAATAAACTATGTAACAAAGCTCATCATAGATTATTCTTATCTCATACCTTGGGATGAAGCATAGTAAAATAGCCCCTCACATGCTCTTATTAAAACATACCCACTTTGATAAACTATTACAATTTGATAGAGCTTTATGCAAGGAGTTAATGCATTCAAATAATCATAGAGTCGAACCATACATAAAATACAATAATATTTTTTTTATATATATATATATATATATATATATATATATATATATATTATTGTATTCATTCAAATTAATAATTTAATCAGGATATTATATTTTATAGGAAAGTATTGCTATAATTGTTAGAAATCAAAACTTCACAATCAAATGTCTGATACTGGATGTTAGGAATAAAACTTTGATACTACATGTTAGATCAATGAGTTATATCCCATAGTGAAAGTAATTAACTATGGAATAAACAAGATACAAAAGAATAGAGACAAGAGGGAACACTTTATACAGAGATTACATTGAAACCTTATAATGTGCAAGGAAAAACCATGGGCAAAATGGTAGCTTTTAGACTTCATATTAACACAACTCTCTTCTACAATAACTCCTCTAGCAACTCCTTTAATGCTTACAAACAAGCACTCAATACTTCTACCTGAAGTAATGAGGTTGTGATCCAAGCTTAAACTAGCCTACAGGATCCAACCTCTAAGCATGCAAGATCAAGCTTGCATGGATCCTCTAACAGGATGAGTTACAATAGATATCTCATGTATATTTATGCATTTACAATAAGAGAGAGAGAGGGGAGAGAGAATACAATAGTGACACCAAAAAATTCACCACATTTGGGTATCATGTGATATCCATAGTGGATTTTTTATCTTCATGTGCAAAAGTCTTCAAGGTATTTTCACTTTATACAAGAACACGTTCCACCTCCATGCGGCTCCAAAACCATTGTCTCCCACTCACACATGTGAAGATAATCTACTACAGTAGCCTTCTTATCTTCATTATCCATGTGACCACATGAGTCCAAAAGGTGCTTACAATCAGCTTTGGACTTTCTCCACACATGATAATCTTGGACACATCTATAAATTTACCCCACACCAACCCTTTTGTCTTTTGCACCATGTGACTATCAAAGAAAAACCCATGTTCCTTAGTGGAGTTTTATGCACCAATCCCATCACATCAACCTGATCACTCAAAAGGACCCTCCATGGGCCTATGCCACATCACCAATCAACCACATCACCCACAAGCCACATCACTAACTAGCCACATCACCGGCATGCCACATCACCATGAATAGTAGCCATGAATAATGATGGTGAATAGTGATTTATGAATAGTGACTTCACATCCTAAAAATAATCATGGAGATCATATATCCACCAATATCTCAACCATATCCCTATGAGTACACAATCTAACAAATAACTTATATGTGTAATATCGTTGCAACTCATAATAATATCGTAACCAACTAATATATTCTACTAATTAACCCAAATAACCACTAGTGAATTATTACTCACATAATTATTCACTTTAAAATATTAACTCAAATTATATGTGAGACTAAATTTTCCTAACAAATGTGATATATATGATAAAACATGGAAAAAATCATGCAAACAAGCAATACATGTCATGCATAGGTCCTAGGCTTGATTTTTTTCTATTATGAAAAAAAATTATGAGATGTTCATGTATAAAATCAACTTAAGTGCATGATTTTCATAGGATTATTTATAAATTTTTCCTCAGGTGAATCCATGTGATAAACCCTTATACCCAACTTCTCTATGATTATAAAAGGTCCTTGCCAATTTCGTTTGAACTTGCCTTTGGTATCTTTATTTGCATTTGTATTATTTTTATTCACTTTTAGAACTAATAGGTATTAGTGTTTCTTATGTAGGTTATTATATTGTGATATGAGTGTTTGTGTGTGTGTGTGTATTGAGATTTATTGGCAACTTATTTATGTAATTGTGTGAGAATAAAATGAGTTATGCGTGAGATAAAATAACTCACTAGAAGATAGGCTTGTGGGAGAGGATTTACGAGATAGGGTAGAATGATTTGTGGGATTGGAGATGAGTATTGAATCATTCCTTGTAGGAGAATAAAATGTTATATATTATAATAATTTCTTTTGAATAAAATATGTTTTTGTGATCTACCAAATTATTTTGAGAGTAATCTCAACTAGTTTCTAACACTAGTATCAAAGAAGGTGCCTAAGGGACTTGTATGAAATTCTATTCTTGTCCATAATAAAAACTTTAGAGTGCATACCACATCCAATAATTTTATCTATCGATAGACCTTTATTTTTTGTCAACACTTGTACAATGCATACCATTATAAATTATAATTGATAGTAATTATGTGTATTATAATTTATTGGCTATATTATAATTTTTTCATTGATTATATTAATAAATCAAGCTATAAAATTGATGTTAGGGATTATAGAGCATAGTTTTGGGTTTTGATCATTGGCTACAAATCAAGCATCCATCCATGCATCCAACTTTGTGGTGGTATTTCTCATCTTGGTAGAGTTGAATATGGCATGGTTGAGTTAGATATAAACTTTGACTATGATTTCACCTGGGTTAAACTCCACTCATATCCTCTCTACATCTTTGTGACCTATGTTACGCTTGCATCAAACATGAAGTCTCATGTTCTACTCAACATTTAATTCTAAGATTGAAACTTGAGCTCCCTAACCCAACAATGACCCTTCCAACATCTATTCCATGATAGACTTGTGCCTCCATCACCATGATTTGATTCACCTTGATATTCATCTCTGTCTTAGCCACATACAATAACTCTCCATGGTGTTTTCCCCATAGCACAATTGTCTACATCCTTCTCCTCAAACTATAATATTGATCTCACCTACAATTATTTCGTGTCATAATTTTGGTCAAGTCATGGTTTTAGATTAATGATTATTGTTATTAGGATTATATGATGGTATTTATTTTTTTATTTTTTATGTTTATAAGTTTATAGAGTTAGTAATTAAATATTAAGTTAATTTTTTTAAGTTGAGTCTATAATATTGGAGTCCAAATTCAAAATTGTCAAAATAGTTTATCAATGATAGTTATCTAAAGAGTCATAACTATTGTAAGGATGTATTTTTAGATGAATCCAATGCCCATTGAGTCAACATTGTGGTGGCGGGGGGGGAGGAGGTGGTGGGGGGGTGGGGCGCGGGGGCGGCACGGGGTGGCGCTGGTGGGGGTGGAGAAACTAAATCCACTTGATAAGTTTGATAGAAACAAATTTCATACATGGAAAATCCATATTTAGTTATTGCTAATTGAAAAATATCTATGGGATATTGTTAATGGCAATATAGTACAACAAATAGATGTCAATGCACTCCAAAAATGGAAGATCAAAGATAATATCCTTATCCATTATTGGCATTGGTTTATCAAAGTTTTTTTTACATCATGTAGACTTCAAAATTATTCTAAATAAATATGGGAATCACTAAATACACTATTCAGATCTCACATTGATAGTGCTAAAATAATAATGTAGGTATAAAAATGGAAGAAGGGTATATTATCTCACATCAACAAGTTTAATTCTCTCATAAACCAATTGGAAGGAATAAAATAATATGATGAAAAAGCCATATTGCTCAATAGCATGCCCAATAATATGTCCAATATGGTGTTCACCTTAAGTAAATTGAATCCAAGTTTGGTGAACATTAAATCCATATTGCTTAGTGAATGAAACAAGGTTTCAATAGAATAAAAAGAAGTGATTTTCACACAAAATAATCCCAACACTTCTTACAAAAAATATAAACATGTGACTAGGTTTAAAAATGAAAAAATAAATACATGTGTTTTTACTGTAAAAAGCCAATACATGTTCTTTTGAACTGCAAACAAAGATCACATGATCTTAGTTATGGAAATTTGCATGATAGAGAAATGTTAACAAAACAAATTGATGAAGAAGAGAATAATCCCATTCCTGATGATGAGAAGTTGATCATCAAAGTGAGAAAAATATCTATAGTAATGTTTGTCATCTCCCTATTTCAGCACTAAAGGGGGGAATGATATGTATTTTTGATTCATATGTGGTTTATTATATTGTGATATGATTTTATGTGTTATGTTGAGTTGTATTAACAACTCAGTTATATAACTATTTGAGAATAAAATGAGTTGTCAATGAGATAAAATAACTCACTGTAAGATAGGCTTGTGGGAGAGTCATTAGGAGATAGGGTAGATTGATTTGTCAGATTGGGGATGAGTGTTGAATTCTTCCTTTTAGGAGAATAAAACACTGTATATTTTAATAAGTTATTTTAAATAAAATATGTTTTTATGATTGACCAAATTATTTTAAGAGTAATCTCAACTAGTTTCTAACAAGAACCAAGTCACCAACTTCAAATTCATGATTTCAAATTTTATTATTATATGCCTTCTTGATGTGATTTTGATATACTCTGAGGTGATCTAGAATATGTATGCATATATCATCAAATATTTCAAACTTATGTAATCAATTTTATCAATCCTTATTATCCTTAATAATCCCTTTGAGAGAAACACGCAAGGATGGTATTTCTAGCTCTAATGGCAAAACTACTTTTGTCCCATAAACAAAATAATAAATAGTAGACCTTGTTGGTGTATTAATACTCATGTGGTAATCCCATAAAGTGTAAACCATCTAATTATGTCAATCTTCACCATGATTTACAACTGTTTTGCTTAAAATTTTGGCAATTATCATATTTCCTTGTGAAAAATGTGTGATGAATTTTGTATTTAGAAAACAATTCTTAACTGTGTTTTTTAAAAATATTATCTATTATAATATCTTATGGGAGCCCAAATCATGAAATAATATTTTTCATAAAAAAACATGCACATGTCCTCTCTTGTAGTTGATTGCAAGGGTATTACTTCCACCCATGTTTAAATTATTATGTCATTGTGATAATAAATTTATAATCATCATATGATTTTGCATTTATCTTACCTATAAAATAAAATTCACATATATAAATGGCCGTATAGGTTATAATTCTTGTGAAGGTTTGTGATTAAAAAAATTATGTCACTAGCATTTTTCATATAATTTTGCATGTTATTAACATTATTTCTCCATTGTGGGCCAATATTAACCTATCCTTAATAACTTACAAGACAATACTTTTTTTATGGAATGTCTTACATAGTCATTTTTATGGACCTCTTTTAGATATAGCTTGGCTTCTTCTCGACTAAGAGATGGAAGTAACTGCCTACCAAATGATCACTTAAAAAATCTACTTTGATGATAACATACCAAAATACATATCATTATAATTTGAATTTATAACTCTTTGAAAAAAATTGGGGGTTACAGCTTTATGTAAGAAATTATAGATATCACTATACCATTCTTAATTTCATACGCTATGCATGGTCATAAGATCTAATAAAGCCACTATATTCATTGTCGTAATTAATGGTTGATGTAACCATTGTATAGTAAAAAATTATTGATTGTCATTAATATCAATAGGGACTAGAGAAGTTGCAATAACCATGGCATCAACATGACTATTATCTTTTCCAGGTATACATTCAATTGAAAAGTTATCAAAATATGTCTACAAATGTTGTACCAAATCTCTATATGGGATCAACTTTACTTATTTTATTTGATAAATGTCTGTAACCTGATTAAAAATGAATTTTGAGTTCCCTATATCTCAATATATTTTATATATAATATGCACACGATATACAATTCTAGAATCAGTGCCTCATATTCAGTTATATTATTCATGCATGAAAATCTTAACCGATATACAAATGGCATAGGTTATCCATGATGATTATTTAGAACTATTATTGCACCAACACCTAAGGCACATTTAGATCCATTAAAAAACATGGACCATGTATCATTATCAATATGATGTGTTGTAATATCATTTCTAATATTATCATTGACATGTGATGTGTTAATTAATCATGTTGTAGTTAATTGATCAATAATTACTTGTCCTTTTTATGTAATTTTGAGATATTAATTTTAAGTAAAATTCCATAACAAGCATCACCCATTTAGATATACATCAAGATAAATATGTTTTTCACATGAGAAAATTGGATGGATCCCCTTTTGTAATAACATGTTTCTCTATTGAGCATATAATTTTGAAGTTTATGAGCTAAAATTTGCTTGTCCATTGTATTGTAATTTTGTTCATAATCAACTAATGTACAATTGACATTTGATCATTATCCTATTGTGTCAATAAATACCCTAAGGCATGATTTATACTATAAATATATAATAATAAAGTTTGATCTTAGAAATATTATGCTTTCTTAATTAAGAAACACACTCAAGTTTTCAAAACTTAGAAAGTTCTCAAACCCAAGCATTTGTTTTAGTTGAATTTACTAGGAATGGAAACATGGTTTGTATACCATCAAGTGTATTCACTCCTATGCTCATATTTAAAATTAATATTTTTTTATATTCATAGCAATTTATTGATACATTGACTATGTGCATTTGTTTGCAAAAGTAATGCATATATACCAAGAGATGTCAATGTATGTGGGTGGATTCTTGCCCAGGCATTGTAGTTTTTAAATCCTTCCTTCCCCAGGTAATTGTAGGTACATGATTCAATTATTATTTTACTTTGATGCATGCATGCATTTACACGCATACACACATCAAGTTAGAATGTTTAATATCTAAGTGGGCTTAAGTGACCCTTAGCTTACCTTAGTAGTTAAATAAATAATAATAGTAGAATATTTATTAATACAAGGTGAAATCCTCAAGTAAATAAATCATAAAATTATATTTATTTAATACTTAAAAATATTATTAAATGAATTTCGAGATGGTTGGACCTATTAGTTGCAATGGTCACCTCCCTTTACCTTTCATTATAAATGGGGTTTTACCCCTATTGTGAAATATTGTGAATTATATTTTTGATATTTACATGTGGAAAATATTTGGAAAGGTTTTGTGAAGATTGGTTGAGAGGAAGTGCGAAGAGGAAGGTTATGTATTGGGGTTCATAAGTTTCTTAATTATATGAATACCAACATTTGTGGGTTTTTTACCTTTCAAGGTTTTCCCACCTAAATTTTATGTTATGTGTACAATTGATCTAGTTATTGGTTATTACCTTTCTAGTTCATCTATAAATCTTATTTAACATTCAATATACTTTGCATATTGGTTTCTTATCATGTTATCAAAGCCTATGGGGTGGATTTGATTAGTAATCCATTGTCAGTTAATTTATATTTTTTTACCCTGAAACTCCTTGATACGACCCTTTATTTAGATCTTTGGTGAATCTCATATCTCGATTGTTTATCAACCAGAACAAAATCAAAATAACCAAATATCAATTTAAGACCTTCAACAAGTAGCATTATAGCCTGGGACCCTGTTACTAGTTTTTTGTACATTCTCCCTACGTTGAATATCAATTAAAAAAATTAGCTTGGAGCCTCTGTTGCTTGTTTCTATGTTTGAAAGGTTGAAAAATCATAGTTTAAGCATGCTACTACCTGTAGAAGGATATATGAAGTATCTAAATCAAATTTTGAATTTTTCTCATCCACTTGGGGTGCCTTTACAGTAGTAGTAGCAGCAAAAGATCAAATTTTGGGCAAAGAAACTCATTTTTAATTATACAAGCTACATCAAAGGGCCATTTGGATGTAATCTTAAGCTTTAAAGAGCTTGATTTTAGCCTCCTGAAGCTTATGGAAGCTCCCTTACATCTTCTTGAATGCCATTGTCACCTACATTAAAGGTTAGTACTAAGTTTTTTTGGAAGTATTTTTTAAATATTTGGTTTAACTAAAAATCTAATATTCCATGCAACATTTGAGGGGCCCATCTTATTTTATTTAATTTTTACCCATCCAAAAAAAACATTAAAATCCTTTTTTAATACTTTTTATATATGCACAGGTTTTTTTTAAAATAGAATTCAATTAAATAAGGTTTAAAAATATTATTGTGTGTGTATATTTCTAACTATTGTAGTAGGAGGGTTGGTTGAATTTATTTTAGTAGAAACTTGAAACGGGGGATGTCTTGTGTTCAAATATCTCCAACCCTATTTCAAAACTATTTTTTCTTTTCCAAAATTAATTATTTTTGAATTTTATTTTTTGGTTTGCAGTGCCAATCTTCTCACGTGCGAACCCCTCTCTATTGTTGACCTTCTTTGTGACATTTGACCTAGTTAAAACCTTTTCGACCATAATCATGTAACCAATAAATTTATAGGTTTCGACACCTTTCAAATGCATTTATGTGGTCCATTTTTATTTTGAAACATATTATTATTATTAATTCAATGTTTTTAATAAAAGTGTTTAGATAGTTGTTCTATAGACGACACTTTTGACACCTATTATTATGTAATTTGTTATAATTTTTTACATTATTTTATATCTATTTGAGTAATTAAATATTTATTACACTACAAATTCACTTTATTTTTTTAAATAGAGTGCAAAATCTCATTTAAAAAGTTTGATTTTAAGATTTTATCTTGTTTTATACTATCATTTTTAAATGGAAGTTATAGCTTCACCTAACTTTATATTAGATAAATATCATATGCTTAATGGTTCAAATTACAATATATGAAAAATCCATATTAAAACAAAATTTATGGCCTGAAATCTATGGAACATTGTCATTGAGACTAAAAAATCTCCATCAGGATGACATGTAACCCCTAAACTTTCAAATACATTTCAACAAAAATTTTAAAAATCCAATTCAATTATCTTATAAAGTGTTAAAGATGAATTCCTAGTCCATATTGGTAATCAGGAGTCTTCTAAAAATGTTTGAAAACTACTTGAATCTATGCATGGGGGCACTCATCTCTTAGATAATTAAATTGATTCTTGAATTATTGACTACACCTATGAAAGGTAATGAAAAAATTATTAATTTTTTTGCTAAAACTAAAAATATTAAAGCTCATTTAGATGGACGTAACTGTAATTTAATTCAAGATCTATTATTTTATTTCATTATTAGTTGAACATTCAGAAAAAAAAAATCATAATTTTATTTTTATTTTGAATTCAAAATATCAAACAGAGCAAGATGTCCCTAACCTTACCACTTTGTTTTCTTTCCTAATTCAAGAAGAGCAAGCTATGACTAATTGTTATTATAAATAAAATGTCATTCAAACACTTCTCACTATCAATCCTATTTTTGAGAATAATAGGAACCAAAAGTCTAACCTTCATTTTGTTAATGGCTCAAATAGGAATATAAAATCTAGTGATAAGAATCATAAATCTTTTAATGGGAATTGTAATTTGTGTGCTAAATTTGGTCATAGAAAGGAAATTTGTTATAAAAAAAGATAAAGTTAATAAATAAATCTTCTAAAAATAACAAAAGAAAGAAATCTAATCAAAATAAATAGAAGAATCAAAACCCTAATCAAAATAATAATCAAGACCAAAATTCAAATATTTACTTTATATGATGTTTTATTTGCTTCAAATAACAATGAATGGATTATAGATAGTGGTGCATCACACCATATGACTTGATCATCTAATATTTTGTATGATTCTATACATATCTCTAAAAATATTTATCTAGGAGATAATTCATTTTTAGAAACAACTAAACAAGGAAAAATAAAATCTATAAATGTTGTTATTAATGATGTTTTATGTGTACCTAAACTTGAGAAAATTTTACTATCTTGTTTTCAACTTATAAATAATAATTTAATTATAACATTACTTAAAGATAGCTGGTCTATTATTAATCAATTTGGTTCTCTGATTGTTGAAGGTGTTCACAAGATTGGTTTATACATTTTCTCTGCTTCTTCTACATGTTTTCTTTCATCACATAGTAAGAATGAATCTCGATTATGATATAAATAATTAGGATATGTTAATTTTATAATTTTACATGATATGTCTACTCATAATCTTATTTTTAGACTTATTTTATATCTTTTCATTATGAAACTTGTGAAGGTTACTTACGTGGTAAGTAACATACTAACTCCTTTCACAAGAATCATGATGTGAATTCCTTGCATCATTTACAATTAATTCATGGTGATATTACATAACTTATTGAAGTTGTATCTCTTAATGATTTTTCATATAATGTCATTTTTATTAGTGATTATACTAAAATGATTTGATCATATTTCATTAAAAATAAATATGAAGTATTTTCTAAATTTAGATAATTTAAAACTTTTATCAAAAATGCTTCTAACTTTTTTAATTAAAAAATTAAGATCTGATAATGGTAGTGAATTTATTAGTAAAGGGTTTGATTCTTTTTACATTAATTATGGTATTTAAATGGAATTAACAACTCCTTATTCTCCTAACCAAAATGGTATTGTTGAAAGAAAAAATTATACCATTATATAAATGGCTAGAACAATGTTGCATTCTAACAATGTTCCTAAATTTTTATGGGTCGAAGCCATGAATACTATTGTACATATTTTGAATAAAGTCATTACTAAAGTTAATCATCTTTATACTACTTTAGAAATGTGATCTAAAAATAAATCTAGTGTGGCTTATCTTAGGATCTTTGTTATCCCTGCTTCCATCTTTGTTCCTAAAGTTAGAAGAAAGAAGCTTGATTCTACCTCCCATTCTTGTATTTTTTTAGGTTATGGAGGTCAGGCTAAAGATTTAAGAGTATATGATCCATTTAAAAGATAAATCATTGAGAATATGAGTGTTCTTATTCTCTAAAAAAAATTATGAGCCCTTTGGAGAGCCTCCTTAATATTTTTCTTTTGATGAACCTGGTTTTCATGTTTCTCTTTATGAATAAACTAATACCCTAGAGGAAGTTAATCTATTTTTGGATAACTTAGAGTCTGAGGAACCCCCTGAATTTTATGTTCAATCTAAAATACCTAAATGCTAAAATTCCTAATTTAATCTTTTAATATTGATAATCTTATTAAATTAACTAGGAGTCAACATTCTTATCATGTCTTAATGACTATGTATGAATGTGAATCTCAATCTTTTTAGGAATTCACTCAAGATTATAGATGGAACATTCCTATACAAGCTGAGTATAATGATTTAATTAAAATTAGACTCAGATCTTGTCCTTCCTCTACCTGAAAGACATATTGTTAGCTATAGGTGGCTCTATAAAATCAAGTAGAACTCAATTGGTAAAATTGATAAGTTAAATCAAGATTAGTTACTTGTGGGGTTTACACAAAAAATGAGGATTGACTATGTTGAAACTTTTTCTCCTATATCAAAATTTAGTACTATTAGATTAATTATTGCTCTTTCAACTCAAAATGGTTGGATTATGCACCAAATGGATGTCAAGAATACATTTCTAAATGGTGATTTAGAAGAGTAAATCTATATGACTCAGCTTAAAATTTTCACTGACCCTAATAGAGAACATTATGTGTGTAAGTTAAATAAATCTTTGTATGATTTAAAACAAACTCCTCGATCTTGGTACTCTAAAATTACTTCTTTTTTCAAAGAACTAGGTTTATCTAACTACTATTCTAATAATTATATCTTTGTTAAAGTTAAAAATGGTCATATTATAATTATTATTTTATATGTTGATATTATTTTAATTACTGATGATACAACTAGTTTAATTTTTCAATATAAGGATAAACTAAGTCAAATATTTTAAATGACTAATTTAGGCATTACACATCATTTTTTAAGAATGGTTATCTTTCAAGACAAAAATTCAATTATTGTCTCATAATCTAAATATGCACATAATTTTCTTATTAAGTTTAATATGCTTGATTGTTGATCTACATCTACTCCTATTGAATTTGGTGTTAAATTTGATCCAAAACCTGCATGTGAAAAAACAAAACCTACTCTATATAGATAGTTTGTTGGTAGTTTGATTTATCTAAACATTATTAGTTCAGATATTTTATATTTTTAGGTGTTGCTTTTAGATTTATGTAGGATATATATTTGGATCCTTAGAAATTAACAAAGAGAATACTTCAGTATATCAAAAGAATTATAAATTTTGATTTATTTTATTCTCTCATTAATAGTGTTAATTTATATAGTTATTATGATGTTGACCATACTAGTGATACTATAGATCACAAATATAATTCTACACATGTGTTTAAGTTTGGTGTTGATGTTATCACTTGGAGTAGTAAAAAATAGCCTATTATCTCTATTTCTTCTACTGAAATAGAATACAAAAGTGTTATGTAAGTTTCTAAATAAATCATGTGGATACGAAGGTTTTTAGGATAAATTCATTTGGATGTTTCTCATAGTACCACCCTTCATTTTAATAACTAAAGTTGTATAACTCTTGAGAAAAATCTAATGCATCACCAACAAACTAAACATATTGAAGGTCATATGCATTTTATCTAAGAGAAAGTCGTCAATAGTGATATTGATCTCTAGTTTTATCCTAAGGATAAAGAAATAGCATATATCTTCACAAAACCACTTGGTGATACTAATTTTTATCAAATTAGTGTAATATTAGGCATCTTAAATTTGCCATTGAGGATGAGTGTGCATGACAATGTCACTTCCTAATGGCCATGTGTTCCTTCTTCTTCTCTATACTTATTCTCATTGTAAAGCATTGTAAACTGCATGTGGAAGTTTTATTTTTATACCCTAATATATTAAAGCATACTTCATAATGGAGGTCCTTATATTATAAAAATCTCTAAATATTCATAGTTGACTATTCATGAGAAATTGTGAGATGTAGTCTCATGATCATGCTAGCCTAAACTTACTTTCGAGTAGTTTATGGATTATAATTCCTTTTTTTTTAAAGGTGATAATTGGAATGATGAAATTTTTTTAATCCTTCAATTATGTACATAGTATAATTCTTTTTTTAAGGTGACTATGACTTTTATCCCTGCTTAGGATTAAGGGAGTGTCAAAACATTTAATATCTAAATGGACTTAATTGACCCTTAGCTTATCTTGGTAATTAATTAGATAATAGTAATAGATTATTTATTAATACGAGGTAAAAACCTCATGTAAATAAATAATAAAATTATTTTTATTTAATACCTATCAATGTTATTAAATAACTTTCAATATTTTTGGACCCATTGGTTACAACAATCATCTCCCTTCACATTTCACTATAAATAAAGTTTTACCTCTATTGTGAAATATTGTGAATTGGAATTTTTGACATTTATGTGTTGAAAATATTTTGAAAGGATTTGTGAACATTGGTTTAGATTAATTAAGAAGATGAAGGCTATGTATTGGAGTTCATAAGTTTCTCAATTATATGAATATCAATATTTATGGGTTTTTTACCTTTCAAGGTTTTCCCACCTAAATTTCATGTTATGTGTATAATTGATCTAGTTATTATTCATATAATATTCTATTCAAGTTAATCTCTAGATATTATATACTATTAAATATACTTTGCATATTGGTTTCTTATTACATCAAAGTGGGACATTATGTAGACATCTAATTTTGGAACAATGTCCTTTCTCATTATGTCTTTGTCATGTATTTCTACAATTGGTCCACTTATGTCCATTTGGTTATTTTAGTACACCTTTACACCCTCACTAGAATTTATTCAACCTTGATATATATATCTTAAATTTTTTATATTTTTCTATTGTTAACTTCAAAATCCTAATCATGTATTCTCGGAATAGTTTGATCTCCATTTTGAGTCTTTTTCCTCTTGAATCAAAATCAAAAGTCTACCAATTATGTCCTAGTTTGAATAAATGACCTATTGATTATATCCCCTATGTTTTTATTGGTCCATTTTCATATGACTAATTTCATGTGTCTTGAATTTCACTTAACACTTGTACTATGGTTGGCCTTTGTGTATCATTGATGCAGGAGCATCCTTCTAAGGATGACTTGTCTTGTGTTTGTTTGAATAATTTTAGTTTGATCAAGTATCTAGGTGGTCATAAAGTTTGTTTAGGATATTTTAAGGGTGTTGTGAGTCTTATTATACACTTTTTAATCTTTTTCAAGTGTCTAGGTGTGCTTAGGTAAGTTAGATTTCAAAATTGGCATTTTCCTACCAATTTTAATAATTTAAGTTTTTAACTAGTTTTATCTAGTTTAGGTGTTGAAGGAGTGAACTGTAGTAATCTTCAAAGTGCAAAATGGTTGATGTAACTTATTTTAGACACCATGTATCTATACATGAGTCTTATTTCATACATGTAAAAAATATCAACCTTTGAATATGTTTCAATGTTCAAAATTGATTGCTAGTGACCATTGGGAGGTCCAAAAGTAGTTAGAGTAGTCATAGGTTGTATAAAACTTGTGAATTTTTTTATTTGGAGACATTTTCTGGTATGAAACTCAAATATTTATGAATTCTAAGATGAATGAAAATGGATATGAGCATCTCAATATTAAAGTTTTGAAAATACAGGCTTTATTTTAGATTGTGTTTTATGTTCAAAAACACCTAAGCATACATTAGGTGTAAGGATAACCCTATGAAAAGATGTTTAATTTAAATAATACTAACCCTATAGATTAAAATATCTAAAAATAATCAATGAGAAGTTTTTGTTTAATAAAGAGATGATGTAGACTCTATGTTCTTGTAGCGTGTGTTAAAAATGACTAAGAATATAGGGAGTACAAAGAAAGTATATGTGGAACATTAATATAAATAATTATATGAAATGGTAAACTATTGTTTTTAGTTTTATAAAAATTAATTTTTAAGTTTCAATTAATTTAGATATATATTACATATGTAGTGTGTTCAAACCTTGTATAAAATTGTGTCTACACACATAGTCAACCCCAAAGTTTATGATAAATGGTGAACAGAGGTGTCTAGAAGAGGTCCAATGAGTTGAAAACTATGTAAGGTGATTAAAAATTGCTGGAAAAAATTTCATAGTAAGGGGAAATTCATTTTAAAGTTTGAAAAATCAAATTGACCCTTCTCAGGTTTGATACAAATTGTGTAAACCCTATATTAGGGTTTCTAGGAAAAAATTTCTCCTACAAGAGTTTAACCTTATGAAAATTCATAAAAAATTGTGATTTGATATTAATAAATGTCTAATAAGATATTATGAGATTTTTGGACCAGTCAAGTATGGATACATATGGTTATGGATGACTATGTGTGTCACAGGGTATTGGAGGCCTAATTGGGCCTAGATAGAGCCTCAAAAGGGTTTGAAAAAGGATAATTTTGAGTAGAGTTAGGAATAAAAACTTCATAGAGAGAGATAAAAAGATAGAAGGTGCCAAGAAATAACATTATTTTCTTAAATCCAATCCATACCCATCTGTACTATTGGAAAAATCCAAAAAAAGGCTACAAGACAATCTATCATAGTGGAAGAAGGTATGTATGTTGTGAAAGATAAACTAAGAGGTTTTATGAGTTGTATAAGGAGTCCAATAGGACTGTCATGATCATTATAAATATCATAATAAATAATAAACAAACATTTAAACTCAGAGTCCTACTGTGAGCTATATAACCTATGAGCCTTGACAAAAGTGAACAAGTTATATTTAATAAAGTTTGAGTTATTTTGTTGTTTCCTCTACATCATTTGGTATCAGAGATTAAGATCTCTTGGGAAGGTAGTAATTTAACATGATAAATATAAGATAAGAAGCATCAGTATCCCAAATAAGGTTACAAGCAGTTGATCTACTAGTTGTTGAGGTGATAAACTTATTGGTAAGGTTACAAGCCATGGAGTTGCCTCAGAGAAGAGAGATGAATAGAGGATATGTGAGTGAAGAAAAATATAAGGTTCCTCAAGAATAATTTATAAAATAAGGAGAGGAATGTATATTATAATATAGGTTTATAATAGCATTCCTTAGAGTGACATCAAATCCCAAGTTAGAGGTGCCAATGCATGAGGGCAGTCTTAATGTTGAAGAGTTGGTTGATTGGATCACAGTCATAGATAAGTATTTTGATTATAAAGAGGCGAATGAGGCAAATAATGTGAATTTTTAAGTTTCAAGGCTGAAGTTTCATACATCCCTATGGTGGAATGGAATATAGGAAGAAAAAATAAGAAGGGGAAAAGATAAGATAAGGTCATGGGATAGAATGGTGGCCAAGATGAAGGGAAAATTCATGCCTAAGGATTATCAGACTAAATTTTTTAGGATGCTAAAAAATTTGAGACAAAAGGACATGATATTGAAAGAGTTCACAGAGGGATTATACAAACTAACTATTAGAGCAGGACACATAAAGGAGAATGTTAGAAAAGGTCTCTAGGTACAGTAATGCCCTAAAGTTTATCATTCAAGATGAGATCAGTATTTTATCACCAAGAATAGTATAGGAATCCTATAAATATGAATTTAAGGTAGAGGAAAATTTTAATATAATTCAAAGTCAAAAAAATAGAGGGAGAGGTGGTATAAGCTACAAAGGTAGAGGTCATCCAGAAGGAAGAGGACAGCCAGGTAATAGAAATCAGTGGCAAAGTCAAAATAAAGAAGTTGGAAATAGTTTTGAGAGTTCAAGTCAATCTATTAGATTTGGTTATGGATACATAGGTGGAACATCATATTGAAGAGGAAGAGGATACAGTGGGTTTACTATCAAGTGCTTCAAATGCAATAAGTTTGTAAGGCATAAATCATATGAGTGTCTAGAAGATATTCAAAGTGGAAATTCTTGGAGTGAAATTAGGAATCAAGTGGTTCAAAAATAAGAATAAAGTGTGGATTCATTGCTAAAATATGTATAATAACTTCAAACAAGAGATATTTTGTTGATGAGGAGAGTAATTTTGAAGACAAGCCATGAGGATAAAGAGCCACCATAGAGAAAGGCATTATTCAAGACCATGTGCAAGAGTAAAGGTAAATGTTGTAAATTCATAGTTGATAATGGTATCACAAATAATCTTGTGTCTTCCATGATGGTATCTAAGATAAGATTAGAAATCAAAGAGAATCCAAGTCCTTACAAAGTCTCTTGGATTTAAAACAGTCATCAAGTCCTAGTAAATGAACAATATTATGTAGATTTATAGATTAGTGGGTATAAGGATAGAATTTTGTGTGATGTGATTCCCATTTATGTGTGCCATATCATCCTTGGTATACCATGGCAATATGACAGAAGATTTATGCATGATGGTAGATCCAATACATACACCATTAAGAAGGATGGAAACAAGCATACATTACCTCCATTAAAGGATAGTCAAGCATGGAAGGAAGTACAAAGTAGTGTGATGATGTTTGATAAAAAATATTATATACCACAAATAAATAGTTATAGCATTGAGGACAAAAGTGTGATAATTGAGAACGAGTGCCAGGAAGAAGATGGTGTAGTATAAGTTACCAAAGCAATGGTCGAAGAGGATGTAGCAGTTGATAAGAATTTTAAGGTATTAATTTCAAGTAACAAATATTTATTGAAGTCATCTCAACATGATCATTTTTTTTTAAATGACCATTTGGAAAGGATGTTTGTAGACTTTTCTTATCACTTGTCCTTAATAAAGAGCATGGAGTATCTAGACAACTTTGTTAAGAAAGTTGGTGTGTTAAGAGAGTTTGGTATGGGAAGTGAAGTGACTATTCAAACAAAGAGTGAATAGCATAAAGAAATAAATAATTAAGTTGAAGAGTTTTATAGTATTGTAGCTGAGAATATGGAACAACAAGCAATAGTCCAACAAGAAGTAGATCTAAGCACAAAAAGGATAACCATACAAGTGCAAGAGTGAGGAATCATAGAAGATGATAAGGAGGTTATTATGCTTAAATTGTTTGTTCCATGTGTAGTTTTTTATATGAGAACAACAATATGTTTAATATGATCAGCTTGGAGATCAATATTTAGAGAGATAACCTTAAAGGAAGATCTAATACAGCCTTAGCGAAAGAACAAGGAGGTCTATGTTTCAATCATAGGCCTTGGGATCCTAGAGGCTATGAATTTAAATATTTGGAGTGAATAAGAGATATTTATGTTAAGGATAAATTCAATATAATTTTACTAAACTTTCATGGAAATTTTATTTTTCACCTCAGTAGTATGATGCAGGAGCATCCTTTTAAGGATGACTTATCTTGTGTTTATTTAAATAATTTTGGGTTGATCAAGTATTTAGGTGGTCATAAAGTTTATTTATGATTTTTTAAGGGTTTTATTAGTCTTAATATACACATTGGAATTTTTTTCAAGTTTCTAGGTGTGCGTAGGTATGCTAGATTTCAAAATTGGCATTTTCTTACCAATTTTAATCATTTGTATTTTTGAATGGTTTTGTCTAGTTTAGGTGTTGAAGGAGTGAGTTGTAGGAATATTCTAAGTGATAAATGGTTTATGTAACTTATTTGATACACCATGTGTCTATACTTTAGTCTTAATTCATACATGTATGGAATATCAACCTTGGGATATGTTCCAATGTTCAAAATTACTAGTTAGCAACCATTGAGAGGTCCAAAGGTAGTTAGAGTAGTTATAGGTTGTGTAAGACTTGTGAGATTTTTTGTTTAGAGATAGTTTTTGGTATGAAACACTAATATGTATTAATTCTAAGGTTAATTAAAATGGAGATGAATATCTCAATATTGAAGTTTTGAAAATACAAGCTGTATTTCAAACTATGTTCTATGTTCAAGAACACCTAAGCATACATTTTGGTATAAGTATAACCCTATGGAAATATGTTTAATTTACATACATACTGACCCTATAGAATAAAATATTTAAAAAAATCAAGAATAAGTTTTTACTTAGTAAAGAGATGATGCAGATTTTATGTTCTTGTAGCCTATGTTTAAAATAACTAAGAATGCAGGGAGTACAAATAAAGTCTATGTCAAATGTTAATCTAACTAATTATATGAATTATTAAACTATTGTTTTAAATTTTCTTAAATTTTCTTATGAATTTTCAATTCATTTAGATATATGTTGCATATGTAGTGTGTTCAAACCTTGTATAAAATTATGTCTACACACACAGTCAACCCCAAAATTTATGCTAAATGGTGAATAGAGGTGTTTAGAAGAGGTTAAATAAGTTTAAAAAGGTGTAAGGTGATTAAATATACCTTTAAAAATTGTCACAATAAGTTTAAATTCATTTTAAATTTTGAATATGTAGATTGACCATGCTTAGGTTTGATACAGATTGTGTAAATCCTATATTAGGGTTTCTCGACAAAAAATTATCCTACAAAAGTTTCACCTCATGAAAATTCCTAAAAATTTGTTATTTTATAGTGATAAATGTCTATTAATATATTATGATAGTTTTGGACTAGTAAAGTATGGATACATATGATTATGTGTGACTGTGTGTGTCATAGGGCAATGGAGGCCTAATTAGGCCTAGATAGAGCCTTAAAAGGGGTTTAAAATATACTTTTGAGTAGAGTTAGACTAGAAACTTCATGGAGAGAGATAAAAAGGTATAAGGTGCTAGGAAATAACATTATTTTCTCAAAACCAATCTATACCCATCCATACTATTGGAAAAATCCAAAAAAAGGCTACAAGATAATCTATCACAGTGGAAGGTGTGTATGTTGTGAAAGATGAAGTAAGAGGTTTTGTGATTTAGATATAGATTCCAATAGGACTATCATGAGAATTATAAATATCATAATAACCACTAAAAAAACATTAAAACTTAGATTCCTAATGTGAGCTATATAACCTATGAGCCTTGCAAAAAAGTGAACAGGTTGTATTTAACAAAGTGTGAGTTGTTTTGTTGTTTCCTCTGCATCAATCATGCTCATAAAAATTTAATATATCCATTTACCAAAAAGTAAAATTATCAATGAATCATCTTATCTCCATTTTAATTCAAGTTATTTGGCTTCACATTGACCTTATCCATTTCACACTTGTCATTGAGCTTGCACATTGAGTCTTCATCATTTTTACATTTTTTCAACTCTTATGCCATCATTACATTGTGTTAGAAGAAGGTTATATTGAGAAGAATATAATTTAACTTGATTATATAAGAGAGGAGGTGAATAAATTTCTTTTACTTATTTTTATATTGCACTCACATACATAAATAACTAAATTAATTATAATTTTAAAGATGTGGGATATGTAGTTGCACCTCCTTAAGGGGTAGTTCAATTTAGCTAACCTTATAAAAACTTGTTTTATTATTAAATTTTAGAGTTAATTCAATGATAAAAAGAGAAGACTTTTAATTCATTCTACCTACTATACTCTCCATCATCCAGTGCACCTACCCAAAAATTTATAGAATTAGAAACTAATTAGATCAGATTATCAATGAAAAGGTATGAAATTGATAGCAATATAAGTACACACTTGATGGCTTGTTGACTCTATCATTTATAAAATCAATAACATAATGATTTTTCCTAGTATCATTTTAGGTCTAGATCTATAGGGAGACATCCAATAATCTTACACAACTTATTTCTAGTCTCCGAATTCCATAATTATTCCCATGTGTGTCAATTTTCATTATTTTCATTACTTATTTAAACATTTGTCATACTTTGAGTTTTTATTTTTACATTTTATGGTTTTTTATTACTATTTGAGACTGTATTTTATTATATCCCTTTTGTGCAATCACTTTTCCATTTCATTGTGGCATTTATACTTGTATGTCAAGATTCAGTAAAACACATGTTTAGACACCTAATTTTGGTACAACACCATTTTCCATTATTTCTTTGTCATGAATTTCCACACTTTCTCCACTTGTGTACATTTTTTTATTTTTGGACACATTTTAAAGTCTCTTCAACCTTGAACCATCTAGATTCCTTACATTCACTACAATTTTTGTTATTGTCAACTTCAGGATCTTAGTCATTCATTCTATATTCAAACTGATCTTTGTCATGAGCCTTTATCCTCTTTGAGTAATAATCATTATGACATAATAATCCCTTCATCATTTTTTTCTCTTTTACTTTTGTTGATCCATTATCCCTTGGTTGGATTTGTCATGCCTTGAATTTCACTTATCACTATACCCCATAGTCATCCTATGTTTGAAGTATACAAGAGATTCATACATATAAAAATATATCCTTAGTCATTTCATAAGTGGACTTGGAACCAGGTCTCTTACAATCCATTTTTTTTATGCATAATCATATGGCCTAATCATATTTTTTTTCACATTTCCAAGATGCTTGCACATTGAGTCTACATTGCATCTAAAAATAAGTGTTCTTCATTAACATCTTATGTAAAAATAAGGTTATATCCAATCATAATTATAGTTGATTATCTAGGTAGAGGATATCAATCCCTTTTTGTTTTTAGGTTTGGAATTAATTCACATGCACTTGAAATAAATAGAGTCTTGATTCCAAGTGTGTAGGATATGTAGTTGCAACCCCTCAAGAGGTTGTTTGATCCAAGTAACTTGTGCACATAATTTTTTTGCTTACATTTGAGGATTATGTATACGATCAAAGGAGAATAAATTTAACACATGTTATCCATAAAAATTTTAATATAAATCCATAACCTTGTTTGTCATCAACTTGTGTAACTGTATACAAAATCATAGAATCCATAAATCAATAAAGACATTATTTACTATAGAAGACAATCAATAGGGAAAAGGGACAAAAATTACCATCTATTGATTCTAACGAAGACATAATTAACCCTCTATAATTTTTGACCCAAAAGCAAAACATAGTCAAATTTACAATATTGAAAGACAATCACTTATAGAAGCCTCTCCCAGTTCTAAACTTTAGAATTATTAAAGTGTGTTCATTTCTATCATTCTTCATATATTTTTGTTTCTCTTACTTATTAAATCATATAGTTGTATTATTTGTCAATAATATAGGCTCTAGGCTAGATTTGATTATTATTTTGGACTTTATTTATGTAGATATTACTTGAGCCTTACTTTTACCTATTTATTGTGGCATTAAACCTTAATGTCACTAATTTAATAAATTAAAATTGGTGAACCCAAACTTTCAATCATCCAACTTAGGGTTTCATAACCTCCCCCTATAGGGTTTAAATTCCAATTTTATACCTGTCTAATATGATCTTTCAATTTTAGGTGTGTTTCTTATTACTCTAGAAATAACCCGAGAGTCCATTATTTTTATTATGCTTACATCTTATACCATCTATGAAAGCTAGAACTAAAAATTCTAATAAGTGAAGAGCTAGGTTGAGTTGTGTTGCTTATGATTTGATTAAACTTTCTTTCTTTCCTATTTATGTTTCTTTAAAATAAAAAATGATAAATGCTATTTAAATTCCTACTTCTTATACTATTTAACATTGAAATTGTAAAAGGTAGAAATTTGAATGTAAATATGAATGATAATTCAAATTTTGATAATCATAATGATGATGAATATGATTATGAGTATAATTATTTTAATGACATGAATGCTTTCAATAATGTTATTAAAAAACAAGTTTGTAGACTTTTTTATTTTAGAGGCCTCATTTGGAAGCATCCTAAATCTTTTGAACCTATATTGCTTAAGTTAAAATAAGTGCAAAAGAAAGATTTACTAATGAATTTATGCATGATAATATTACAAATGATCCTTTTAATATTCATCATATGTCTATTGGAAGAACTAATTCTACATTAAATGGCAAGTTTAATGCTCCTACTCATACTCATATGCCTCCACCTAGTTTTACTCCTACTTAGTTTACCTCCTCTACTCCTATACAACCTATTATATATCTTGTGTGCCTCCTATGACTAATTTACTATCTCAACCTATTCCTAATGTTTTATCTCTTAGTATCTATCTTACTCAAAATATAATCAAGCCTCTATTCTGACCAATGCTAACCATATGATGGCTCCCACACATGTTATTACATCTAAGGATGCTTATATTAAATAATATCTTTAAGATATACAAGATCAAATTAGTTTACTTACCTGAGGATCTCAAAATCCTAGTCATGTGGTTACTTCTATAGATATATTACATAATCCCTTTGCTCATGAGGTCCTCACTCATATTTTTCCTAAAAAACAAATTGGTGGAAAATTTTAAACAATATAAAGCAAACGGTGATCCTCCTCATCAAATTTGATCTTACATTGCTTCATGTTTTTTTATCATGATGCTCAATATTTTTCCTATATGTCTTAAAGGCTATACCTTGAATTGGTTATACACATAACCTAAAGGTTTTGTGCATTTATTTAATGATTTATTTGATATATTCTTTGCTCAATTTGTCCTTAAACATTAGTTAAAAGGCCACATTTTTCTCAAATTTATCAATTTAAACAAAAATCTATTGAGGTTATTGTTGACAATTTCGACCCCACAGGTCAAATTGCAACCCTTATCATTCAAAACTTGCATAACCATGCCTTTTGTCTAAGTGTCAAGAATTGGTCTTTGAAATTTTCCCAAAAGGGTCATCTTCAACAAATCCAAAGGAATTGGGATTTTCCAAAAGTTCAAAGGAATTTTCCATTGTAAAAAAACCCAAAGACCTAAATCCCTTCAGACTTTTTGTCCGAAGGAATTGTTCAAGGTGAAAGAGACAAAAACTCCACAAGAAAAGGTCCTTGTCGAAAATATTGAAGGACATTTTCATAAAGCCGAAGAGGCATTTACATGAATTCCTTCAGATAAATTATCCAAAGGAAAAGGTCATAAAGAGAAAAGCTTCGAATAAATTATCTGAAGGGAAAGTCTGAAGGAAAGAAAGAAACAATTCTTTCGAGCAAATTGCTCGAAAGAAAGAAAAGTCCAAGAGTGAAGTCGTAGACATTTTATTTGAAGAAAAGGCTAAAAGAAAGAAAATAAAAGAGGAGTACTTTACAAAGATCCTAAATAAAAATCCCACAATAATTGGACAAAACAAATAAGGGTAAACAAAATATAAAGTTACCCAGTACAAATCTAAAGGACCAATTAGTCAGGGACAAGTGGGCATAAGCACATTCAACTAGTGGGATTTCAAAAGCCAATCAGTAGAAGATAATGAGGACTTCCCCTTTTAACTCTGATGACATAATCTACATCTCACATTTAGAGTATGCAAAGTGGCCCAAGCAAGATTACACTATAGTAAGGAGCACATTAAGTTTTTAATGCAATAATCAAATTATCCAAAATTGGAAAAGACATGAAACTACCTTCAAGCATGGCTCTCTTAGTTCTAAAAGGAGACTCAAATGCATGAAAGTCTCAAAGAGTTTAACTTTGGATGGTTGTTCAAGGAGAGCTTAACATAGAATTTCATGCATGCACTCTTGTCTATCTTGTTAATCAAATCCTTTCCAAACACTTTCAACTTAGCTTCAAGTGGAGTTTTCTCTTTGAAGATTGGTGTAACATCATGCATGAAGAGAATAAAATTACCAAAGATCCATGCATGTTTAAATAATTATATATTTATTATCAATAAGGATTATGAAATGGGCTCACCATCATTTTCAATGCCAAAGAGCTTTTCATGCAAGGCATAAGATAAAAGATATTATTTGAAAGATTGGTTATCTTGGCATAGCTAGAGTTGGACTTGGGTTGATGTGGGAGTTGATCTCCTCTTCAATTTTTACTGCTAATATCTTGGCTTTTGTATGCTTTTTCTATATAAGTTGGATTTTTCAACCATCTTAAGGATCCCTCTTTTGGCAAGACTAGACCATACCAAAATTTGAGTTTTGTAACCTTTTTCAGATAAATAGAAGGACTAATTTCATATTCCAGGGTGCTGGTATAGTGTATTTATGTCAATGATTTGAATATGTGATAGAATTTTCTTCCTTGTTAAGTTTTAATTCTTACCTAGTAGTATATTTGATCAGATTATGTAGGTCATGTTCTATGTTTGATGTCTTTTGGCTGAATTCATAGTGGATATAAGTGGTTGGTTAGTGCCTTGAATTAGGCCTATTCCATCATTTCCCTCAAGCTTTGATCATAAAATAAAAACCTTTTCATAAAATAATGATGCATAGGAGTCAATTGGAGTTGAAAGTTCAATCTTTCTCTTGTCTAATCAGTGTTTTTAGAATCTCAAATTGAGTGGATGAACCAAAATATAGGTGTATCACCATCATTAGATAGGATTTCATTTCCATTTTATTTCTTACCTTTTTCTTGTTAGTTTTTAGCTTAGAGTAGAGATCTTAATTGATACACCAAAGGGAGTTATCCCTTATAATCTAGAGATTCAATCTGCTGATTAGGCCACCCATAACCTAGGATTGTTTCCATGTTTTAGCAGACTGTGAAGGCTTAAAACTACCTTCACAAGGGTGTGAGTCTGATTGACAATATTTTTTGGCACACCTGGTGGGACATCGAATAAATTATTTATGTATCTAAAGAATTTTGAAGCTAAAGAGAAGTAGTTGCAACAGATGAGAATATTTATATTCATCACAAACTAAATATTCTTCAGGTTGTAAGGTTCATAACACCATTGAGGCAATTATTTCATGCCAAAGGTTAGCTAATAAAGGTATTCCTTTTGAATTATATCATATAATAGATCAAGGATTAGGAGGGCAAATCTATATCCTCAAAAGAAATATTTGTCTCCTAGTTATCCTATTGTTCTAAGCACTACAATCTCCACTATCCAAATGGCTATCAAAAATTAGGTGTTTGTTCCATTCAATAGAGTTAGCCCACTGAATCTAGCCTAGTTTGATGATATTTTTGTATCTACCCTCAAGAGCATCCCATTCTTATCAATAAAAAACTAAACAACCCCTATTAAGCATATCCAAGATGTAGTTAATCTTTGTTTAGTCCATAATGTTGTTGAGGATAATGTTTCTATTAGATTGCTTATTGCTTCCTTCAAAGGAAAAGCATTGTAATGGTATAGAAACCTCCCACTAAACTCCATTTCTACTCAGGATGAATTGGGTGTAGCTTTAGTCAAGCAATTTGAGGACAAATCTAATCACCTATCTTTAGTTGAGTAATTAACTACCATAAATAGAGCTCCTCATGAGTTCATGTCTAATTTTAACCTCAAATTCCAAAATACATGGACTAGGATACCTGTGTTGATTACACCATCTCTTGAATATGCATTTATGTATTATTTAAAATCCCTTAACTCTGACATTAGTGTGATGATATAGTCAATGGGTGGTACTTCTTTGCTAGATGCTTATGAGGTTGTAATTAGGGTAGAGAACAGTTTCATACAAGATGGTAAGATTTATCTAGGACCTATAATGCCTATATTCCAAAAATTTAATTATATACCAGCCCCTCAAGTTCCTCAAATTCCATTCTTAGCTCATATTCCATCACCTCAAGTTTAAATTACAGCCCCTACTAGTCAAGGTAATAAGATAGGAGAGTTGAAAAGCTTGTTACAATCCTTTGGGAATGAAATAGTGCAAATAAAGAGACCATAATATTAGTCTAATAGGCCCTATCAACAACAAAATTATACCACCTATCAGCCCTTCAAAGATCAAAGGCCTCCTTATCAAGGTTTCAGAGAGAATAGACCACCTTATCAAACACAAAGAGCCATAATTATAGGTAATCCATATGTTGCCGTTGATCCTAATTTTCCCTCCACTTCAAAGGCCATTTTTCTCACCCCACCTCAAAACAACTTGATGCAGAATTTAGATTGACATTCCTCAAATATCAATGATGCTCAAAACCAAACCTTGGTATCATAAAACATCACTATGCCATAAATAACATAAGAAGAGTTTTCTTTTCAAGGAGGTTAGTACCAAGATACAAGTTTGGAATCACAAGGAGAGACTCAACAAGTTCAAGGGTAGCTTGATGCCATTAATGTAAATTGGCAAGTGGATGATCATGTTACTTTTACTTAAGGTGTTGAAACTAACAGTACGAGTGGTCAAGTTGTAGCTGTAACTAAAGCTAAAAGAAAAGCCATTGATGAATTACAAGAGGTGAAAAATGTTTCAAGTACTCCTAATATTATTTATAAGAGAATAAAATAACAACTTTATACCCCTACAACATAGAAAAAACAAAATATAGAGGTTAGTAAAGTTCATCGAATACCCCTAGTTCATGAGCAATCAGTTCTTTAGAAAGTGCAACCTAAGGTTGGTGGATCTCAGTTCAGTATAGTGGATCAAATGAAAAAGTCTAATATCAAAATTAGCATGTGGGATTATCTTTAAATTATAGGAAAAAAATATATTCTCATCCAAGAGCTTTCAGCTCTCAAATTGTCTCCAAAATTGGTTGACGAAGGAGTTGTCTAGCTAATTTGGATTAGCCAATTAAGAAACAAGTACAACAAGTAAATAAGATGGAAAATATAGATAAAAATAAGGTAAAAACAAATAAAATTATTCCTTTCTACCTTTATTTGATAGTAGGTGATACTTTGGTTCATAATTGTATGGTGGATAGTGGAGCTAGTAGTATAGTCATGGCTAAACAAATTGCAGACAAGCTTGGCCTTGTTTATGAGCCAAACATTAAGGGGATATTAAAAATAGATGGGTCACCAACAAAGATGGTAGGCATCATCAAAGATATAAAATTGACATTACATTCTTGTCTCAATGTTACTATTCAACAGGATGTTATTATGGTATACTTGCCTCCTTACTTTGTTATGTGCCTTTCAAGGGAATTCACCTCAAAGATTAGGGGATATTTGTCAACTGATTAGACTTATTTGTTGTTAAAAACTAGGTATGGTACCAAGGTAATGATTCATTCTAAATCTATTACACGTTTCTATATGGAGCCATATATACCAAGTGTTTTAAACACTAACGGTATCATCTCAAATAATGTGCTAAAAACTAGTGAAGTAGAAAATGGATCACCTTTGGATGGAGTTCTATATTTGTTTCTTGATGAGTGGGATTCTATTTTGCATGAGCATGATCCTTATAAGCTGATTAAAGAAGAAGGACATGGTGTGTATTACCTTCATGAGAATTATGTACCAATTCCAGCCATGGTTAAGGATGATGAATCTAGTGAAGGTTTATGGAAATTATACTTTGATGGATCAAGGAATAAACATGATATCAGGGCTATAATGATGTTGGTTTCTCCAAAAAATCAAAGGTATTTATCTTCTATTAATTTTTAGTTTGGTTGTTCAAATAATGTTGCAGAGTATAAGGCACTAATTCATGATTTACAGTGGCCTAAGAAGATGAAAGTCAATTCTTTACAAGTGTTTGGTGATAGTGAGCTTGTATTCCACCAAGTAAGAGGTTTTAATGTATGTAAAAATTTGTTGCTTAAATATTAAAAGTATAGAATATGGGACTTATTTAAATATTTTCAAGCTTTTAACATTTAGGCAATACCAAGAAGTAAAAATAAACATGCAGATAAGTTAGCTACCATTGGGTCACAATTTAGTATCCCAACTGATATAAAAAATGAAAAAAATTAGTCACATATAAAGGTGGTTTTAAGGCCTTCCATTTTAGATAATCATGAGAATTGGCAAGTGTTTAAAGATGATAATCAAATTGTGAGATTCTTGAAAGAGGATGCTAAGTTTTCTTCAAAAAACCAATCAAAGCACCTGCATCAGTATGGTGATCAGATTGTGCAACTAAAAACAAATAAGTTACCTAAGTGATTGGTCACACTTGAGAACATTTTTAGTGGTGATGATGAGTTAAGGAAGGAAAAGTCATCCTTATCAATAATAGAAGAACACTATGCCAATGTATAGATTGTAGCTAGTAAGATTTTAAAGTTGGGTAAGGTATGAACTCCTTCACAAAAAGAATCTTTCATTAAGTTATGCACAAGTTTTGTTGATGTATGTGCATGGAAATATAGTGATCTCAAGGAATTTGATGCAAGTTTAGCTCAACACACCATTGAATTAGAGGCTAAAACTAAACCAGTAATACAAAGACAAAGGCCCATTAATCCTAAGCTTGAGCCTTTGATAAGAGTTGAGCTTCACAAGATCATAGAGTCAGCTATTATATTTCCAAACAAGCACTCAACTTGGGTGGCAAATCTTGTTCTAGTATAGAAGAAGAATGGTGAGATTAGATTGTGTGTTGATTTTTGTGATTTGAATAGGGCTTCACTTAAAGATCACTATCTATTGCCATCAATGGAATAAATATTATAGCTTGTTGCAGGTTTAGATGGGTTTTTCTTTTGGATATATATATTAGCTACAATCAAATTTTGTCCAAAGAAGAGGACCAATTTAAGACAGCCTTCACAACCAAGTGGGGGACATTTGCATATATAAAAATTCCATTCAATTTATCTAATGCTGGAGAAACCTTTCAAATAGCCATAGATATGGCATTCCAAGGCCTTCTTAACAAGTTTGTACTTATTTATTTAGATGATATAACAGTGTTTTCAAAAAGTGCAGAAGATCACATGGTTCATCTCAAGCAAGTGTTCGAAAGGTGTATGCAATTTGGAGTATCTCTAAACCCCAAAAAATGTGTCTTCTCAGTTCATGAAGGTAAGCTTCTTGGACATGTTGTTTCAAAGCATGGTTTAAGCATAGATTTTGAAAGGGTAGACTCCATTCTTGCACTTTCCTTACCTAAGCAAAAAAATGCTATGCAAAACTTCTTGAAGAAAATAAACTTCATAAGGAGATATATTTTAGATTTTGCCATTTTAGCTAAGCCACTTACAACCATGCTAAAGAAGACTTAGAGATTCAGTTGGTCCAGAGAAGGAATTATAAGTTTTGAATATATTTAGAAGGCCATAGCTAGTGCTCCTACACTTATAAATCTAGATTTCACAAAATAGTTCATTTTGTATACTTATGCTAACATGGACACCATTTCAGGCATTCTTATGCAATAAAATCATGAGGCTTTGGAGTAGCCAATAGATTTATTTAGTCAAGGCTTGGAAGAATATGAAACAAGGTAATATTTTGTTAAAAAACATGTACTTTCAGTTATAAGGTCTCTTAAATAGTTTAGTTACTTGTCTAATAATAAAATACACCTAATGGTTCCTTATCCAAGCATCAAGGAGTTCCTTTTGAACAAAGATATAAATGAGAAGAGAGCTAGTTGGATAACCAAGGTAATGGAGTATGACATGGAAATTAAGGTCACAAAGTTGATTAGAGGTAAAGAACTTTGTGAGCATCTACCTCAAGACTTGAAAGAGACTAATGAAGTTGTTTTGGTGTCAAATGATGAAGAGGTTGTAACAGGACATACCTCACCTTCTAGATGGTTTCATGACTTGGTAAGATATATCCAAGATATTAATTATCCCTCTCATCTAAGTGCTTCATACAGAAGATATTGGTTATAATCAATTCCATTTTCTTATTGATGGTGTTTTGTTCAAGAAAGATATCAATGGCATGTTACTAATGTGTATAGAGCCAAACCAAACTCAGAGATTGCTTGAAGAATTTCATGATGGAAATGGTAGAGGAATTTTTTCTACAAGAACTACAGCCCTTAAGGTCATGAGAGGTGGGTATTATTGGCCTAGATTATTTAGTGATTTACATGCATGGGTAAGGAAGTGAAAATAGTGTGTTATGTTTGCAGGAAAAGTGAAACTTACAGCTTTACCTCTTCAACGAATTATGATGGATCAGCCCTTTTTCCAATGGGGATTGGAATTTATTGGTCTTATAAGTCTTCCTTCACATTCAAGACATAAATGGATTCTAATTGCTGCAAATTATTTCACACATTGGATAGAAGTAGTGGCATTGAAAGAATCAAATAAAACCAATGTTCTAGATTTCTATGAAGGTTTGATTACTAGATTTGGAGTTCTTTCAACCATTATTTTTGATAATGTAATGGCTTTTGTGGGAACTAGGATCAGCCAATGGGCTGTTCAACATGGAATTTATCTTAGCACTTCATCAAACTATTATCTACAAGGCAATGGCCTTGTTGAGTCTACAAATAAGAACTTATTGAAGATCATAATAAGGATTATCGAAGACAATCAGAGGTCATGGCATCTCAATTTAAAGTCAGCTCTATGGGCTGATATGATCACCCACAAAAAATCAATAGCCAACTCTCCATACAAGCTGGTATATGGTAAGGAATCAAGGCCACCCATTTATCTTAAGTTTCTTACTTTCGAACTAATGCATCAACTTGAGTTGCTAGAGAATGAGCCTATGGAGATTAGGTATGCTGAGCTTATGGAGTTGGAAGAGATAAAAAACCAGTCCATGCTAGCCATGGAAATTTATCAAGCATAAGTGAAGAGAGCTTTTGACAAGGGAGCTTCTTCATGAATTTTCAAAAAAGGATATTTGATCCTCATGTGGGATGAGTATAGAGCTAAACCAGGAAGGCACACAAAGTTTGATTCCTTTTGGAGTGGCCCATACATAATCTTCAGTTGTAAATCCCACAATTCCTTCTAGGTTGCAAAGATGGATGGTGAAGAGTTTCCAATCCCAGTCAATGGGATACATTTAAAACATTTCTACTGAAGAGCTTGGCTCCTTTTACATAGTTAGTTTGTTTGTTTTCTTCCAATTTTTATTCAAGTACATTAGTTTAGTTATATTTTATACCAAATACATGATTTGTTTGCACATTTGCTTTGTTTAGTTAGTTGTCCTATTGTGTGTGTTTCCCTTCTTATTTTGGAGGATGAAGGTTGTTTGTTCCAAGTCAAAAGAGAATTTGCAGTCATGGACCATATTTGACATTATTTTATGAGTTCAAATATCATGTATATCATTTGATTTATCAAGCATAGCAGGCATGCTTCCCAGTTGAGTCACCAAAATGTTGACAATTTTGACCCCACAGGTCAAATTACAATCCTTATCATTTAAAACTTGCATAACTATGTTTTTTCTCTAAATGTCAAGAATTGGTCTTTGAAATTTTCATAAAAGGGTCATCTTTAATAAATTTGAAATAACTGGGATTTTCCAAAATTTTGAAAGAATTATCCATTACAAAAAAAACCCGAAGACCTAATTTCCTTCGAACTTTTTTTCCAAAGGAATTGGTCAAGGCGAAAGAGACAAAAACTCTACAATAAAAGGTCCTTGTCAAAAAGCTCGAAGGGAATTTTCATAAATCCAAAGAGGCATTTACACGAATTCCTTTAGATAAATTGTTCGAAGGAAAAGTTCATAAAGAGAAAAGATTTGAATAAATTATCTGAAGGGAAACTCTGAAGGAAAGAAAGAAACAATTCTTTCGATCAAATTACCTGAACAAAAGAAAAGTCCAAGAGTGAAGCCATAGACATTTTATCCAAAATAAAAGGCCAAAATAAATAAAATTTGAGAGGAGGATTTTACAAAGAGCCCAAAAAAAAAGCCCACAGTAATTGGCCAAAATAGAGAAGGGTAAAGGAAATATAAATTTACCCAGTGCAAATCTAAAGGACTAATTAGTCGAGGACAAGTGGGCATAAGCACATTCAACTAGTGGGGTTTCAACATCCAATCAGTAGAAGACAATGAGGAATTCCCTTTTTGACTCTGATGATGCAATCTATAGCTCACATTTAGAGCATGCAAAGTGGCCCAAGCAAGATTAGACTATAGTAAGGAGTACACTGAGTTTTTAATGCAATAATCAAATTATCCAGACTTGGAAAAGACATGTAGTTGCCTTCAAGCACGGCTCTCTTAATTCCAAAAGGGAGACTTAAATGCATAAAAGGCTCAAAGAGTTTAACATTGGATGGTTATTCAAGGAGAGATTAACATAAAATTTCATGCATGCACTCTTGTCTATCTTGTTAATCAAAGCCTTTTCAAACACTTTCAACTCAGCTTCAAGTGGATTTTTCTCTTTGAAGATTAGTGTAGCATCATGCATGAAGAGAATTTAATTATCAAAGATCCATGCACATTTGAAGAATTTAATCTTTATTCTAAATAAGGATTATGAAATGGGCTCACCATAATTTTCAACGCCAAAGAGCTTTTCATGCAAGGCATAAGATAAAAGATATTATTTGAAGGCTTGGTTATCTTGGCATAGCTAGAGTTGAACTTGGGGTGATGTGGGAGTTGATCTCCTCTTCTATTTTCAGTGTCAATCTCTTGGCTTTTGTATGATTTTTCTACATAAGTTGGCTTTTTCAGCCATTTTAAGAATCCCTCTTTTAACAAGACTAGACTCTGCCAAATTTTGAGTTTTGTAACCTTTTTTAGATAAATAGGACTACTTTCAAATTCCAGGGTGCTGTTATAGTGTATTTATGTCAGTGATTTGCATATGTGATAGAATTTTCTTCTTTGTCAAGTCCTGATTCTTACCTAGCAGTATAGTTGATTAGATTATGTAGGTCATGTTATGTGTTTGATGTCTTTTGGCTAAGTTCATAGTGGATATAAGTGGTTGGTTAGTGCCTTGAATCAAGGCTATTCCATCATTTCCCTCAACTTTTGATCATCAAATAAAAACCTTTTTATGAAATAATGATGCATAGGAGTCAATTGGAGTTGAAAGTTTAATCTTTCTCTTATCTAATTAGTGTTTTTAGAAGCTCAAATTGAGTGGATGAACCAAAATATAGGTGTATCACCATCATTAGATAGGATTTCCTTTCAATTTTATTTCTTACCTTTTTCCTAGCAGTTCATAGCGTAGAGTAGAGATCCTAATTAATACACCAAAGGGAGCTAGCCCTTATAATCTAGAGATTCAATCCACTGATTAGGCCACCCATAGCCTAGGATTGTTTCCATGTTTTAGTAGACTCTGAAGGCCTGAAACTACCTTCATAAGGGTGTGAGTCTGATTGACAATAGTTACTAAGTATGTGTTTAGATTCAAAACTATGCTTACCAAGATGTCTCACTAAATACTTGATAGTAAGATACAAAGTATTTTCTCCAATAGTTTATTTGCACCACTTAAAGAGAAAGTTATGTTAAACATTTACCAGACCTTTTATGAGCTTTGTCATATGGTTTGAAACTTTTGGATTAAGTTTTTACAAATTAACATGCTAAAATATAGGCCTAATGCCCCTACCTCTACTACTTCCAAATATCAAGATAAATCAACCTTCAAAGTAAGGCTAATTATGCTTCAATATTTTAAACTTAAATAATAAGGGATTTTTTTGTAGACATTATATCTCAACCTCCTAAAAATCTCATCCTTACTTCTATAACACCTAGAAAAATTATAAGGTTACCTGATCTTCCTCAAAAAATGCTTAAAGAGTTGCTTGAGTACAATATGATATATTTCCCTTTGCCATGTGAGTTGGATGCTTCTTGATCTTTGCCTAAATGATATGATGTCAATGTATATCATGACTACCATAGAGCTTATAGACACTCTACTAATAAATGTTATTCATTAAGACATAAGATACAAGATTTAATTTATAGTAATTTTATTCAATTTGAAGGCTAAAATATTAAATTGAATGAATCTATTACAATGCTTAATCAATGTTTTAAAATATTCGACAATCCATTATTGAAACATGATACTAAGAAATAATAAAATGTTCACATGGATACATTTATACATCAATCAATGGTTTTTAATGAGCATCTAATTTTATAGTAGTATAGGTATGGTTACTAGTTCATAAAATTAAACTCCATTTATCACATTTTAAGACCGTGAGATTCCAAAATATGAGACTAATAATGGTCCACATTATTTAAATGATTTTATTGGTTCACATTCTATAATTATACAAGGCATAATGGTAGACAATAGTTAAATAAAAAATTTGATTACAATATCATTTCTAACTAGTATAGGGTATACTTAATGAGATGTACATGACACAACCATGCTACTTAAGAGTTATGACAGTCTTACATAGACCCCCATCAGTGGTATTACATTACCAATAATTGTAGGTCCTAAGACCTTATTAGTATGGTTTTACATATTTTAGCTAGTGGTTCATACACTTTATTACTTAGATGCTTGTGGTTAAATAGAATGAGATTAATCCCATTTCTATTACCCCGCTACCTTAAGTTTGTGTATAATGACAAAGTATATACTATTTATATCACACATTATGAGTTACCTATCAAACCTCATAAATAACATGTATATTTCCTAAAGTGTTTCCTAAAAATTAGATGAATTAACCTCATGTGGTATTTTCTACTATTTCACACCCTAGAGTCATGGTCCCTATAGTTCTTTCATTTACAAATTCTTATCCTCAAAATTACGTCTCCTAAAGTTAAGAATGTTATAGCTACACCACCAAGACATATAATACCTACACATTCATGGCCTAATATTGATCTATAACCACTTTCATTAATTTATACCAAAATACCTATAAAGATTTTATTTATACAAATAAATATATAAACTATAATGTATGTTTTCTTCTAAGAGGTTAAAGTGGCTCCTCGAGCCCCTTACCACCATATCTCTCTTTAGGATGATGATTTAGTTATTATACAACACCTCACCATATTTTAGATACTTCTAGTGACATATTTGCCTCCTTAGGTTAAATACCTCATATTTTATATGGGATTATTAGTTAGACATTTTAGTCTATCCCTTCTACTTCATTGATACATCTTACTACATTAACATTTTTCAACTCTTTCCTCTATATTCCATGTCTTTCATGGCCCTTCCTCCCTTGATTTTTTGACTTGCCTTATATCTCTTGTAGATTTGACATCTTAGATTTTGCCTTTGTGTGCATTGACTTTAACCTAGACCCTTGTTATATGTTGTTTTTTATGTTGTCATTGCCCTTGCCCCTTGATTTTTTATCCCATTTCAAATACATGCATAGAGTTCCTGATGATGATATCATACATATAGCAAGACCTTACATCTTAACATGCACTAAGTTCTAAGGGAATTTGAAGGTTGTTTGAAATCATCCTCTTATTTTTTTAGTTTGTACCCCTTGGCTTTCCTATTTGCCTCATTTATCCTAGTTTTTTCCTTTCTCTCTTCTTGGGGCCCCTTGGCTTACATGTTTACCTTCTTCATATTTATTTTTCTCCTTCACTCCTCTTCTTATTTTTTCCTAAATATGACCCTTGGATTACATGTTTTCCTCCTAATTTATGCCATTTGGCTTCACTTATTTCTCCATTGAGTTTACCTAGCTTTTTCCCCTTAGCCTCCTCTTTGTGTGTGATCTCTTCCTTCTGGAAAACTATAAAAGGAGAAAACATAAAAATAAAAAATTATTTGTCAATGGACACATGTAATCCTTATCTTCATATGCCAAAGGTTTTACATATACATGTTACACACATACTTCTCATGGTATTATTTCAGTGGGTGAGATGTAAAATATACAGGTTATATATGTCATGGACTTACAAATGCTACACATTTTCATGATGCTCACATCCCAACAACATTTCCACATTGGTGGTATGCCTTATACAAGGGCCATCTATTTTTAGTGTGTTTATGGTGATATCCTTTATAATTTCAAAACATCATATGGAGATACGTACATTGATTATACATATAGTAATATTCCCTACATAAATCATGCTACATGGATACATTATGTTTTCTCTTTCATGCCCTATGATTACTCAATATCTTACATGTGCATTTTTGTGTTTCTAGAGTTCATGTGTATCCTTTATTGATGTCTTGTTTTATGATTTAACATAGGATCCTCTACTCATCATCTTGTGTCTTTATTTCTTGTGGGTCATATGTCTTGTTCAATGTTTGTCTATTTTATATTGGCCTAAAGCCCTATATGTCATATACTATGTTTGGTGTCATGATCCATATCATGCATGTAACTACTCATGATATAGTATGTTTGTTGATTATGTCACCTTGGTCCTTACCATGCATCTATTGAGACATACTACTATTATTATGTGTGTGCTTCATTTCCATATCTATCCCACCTAGGGGCCCATTACTAAATTGGGTTATATCATTTTTCCCTATATTTTCTTATAATTATGGGTATCATACCCTTAATTATCTCCTATAGCTTATCATCCATATCTTAAGCAGATAGATCTTACCACACCCATATGCTTATTAATTTTACATTGATTATATATTAAGAACCTACATTATTATACTTACACCTAGTCACATGGGGTTATTTATATATGTTGGGTACTTCCATATCCTACCACATTGGGTCATAACTCATTCCCTATCACTAGACTATATCAGGACATATTTTTTCCCCCTCACTATCTCATCCTTGCACAAGGTTGTGACTTCATTTTGAGTGTTACATGATCATATTATTATATATATGCATACATGCTTTTACAAATATTCTAATATATTTGACTGTATTTTATTTGATTGTAACATGTGATGTAAGTAGTTTTTTATTTTGAGATGAGTGATCATAAGAATATGTATCAATCCCTTGCTTCAAAAGGGGGCATATATCTAGATATTATACCACCAGATTTATATTTTGCATGGATTAAGATTATACAAAGAAGTAATAAAATTGATAGATATATGCTTCTTTTATCAAGAAGAAGAGATAAGTTTTCAATAATTGCTCTAAAGTCTTTAAGGTTTTAGACTTTCCTCACAAACTTGTCAATACTCAAGAAGACTCAATTTTTGGAATCCAAGAGTGGCAACATAGTTTGTGTAGCACTAAGTGTATTTATTCTTAAATTCATATTTCATTTTTTATTTCATTTTTTGATATCTATAACTATATAGAGAGATATTAAATACATGCATTTATTAATGATTGTTTGCACATACACCAAGATTTACCAACATATGTGAGTGGGGCCTAGCCCAAGCATATAGGATCTTCATCCTTCCTTTAGGTAGATGTAGGTACATGCTTGAGTTTTGTTTTACTTTGATGCACATATGTATTCACACACAATCACAAGAATGTGAGGCATTATGGAAACACCTAATTTTGGTGCAAAACCATTTTCTATTACATCTTTGTCATAAATTTCCACACTTAGTCCACTTGGTTAGATTTGGCTATTTTTGGAAAAAAAATCACCTAATTTAGTCTCTTTCTCCTTGACCTATATATATTTCATCATATTCATGCTAGATTTGTTTGGTGTTAACTTTATAATCTTAGTAATCTATCTTATATTCAACCCAATCTCCATTTTAATCATTTTTTAACCTTTGGGTCAGAATCGATAGTTTATTGATTATGCCCTACTCTCTTATTTATTATGAGTCCATTCCACATTGGTTTGATTCTCCACCCTTTAATTTTTTCTTCTCATTATACCCCATGGTTGACATATTTTTAAAGTATTGTAGGGATCCCTATATATAAATATATCCTTAGTTAATTCATAAGTGAACTTGGAAAATCAAATCTCTTACAAGCCATTTGTATAACACATAATCATCAATTCTTATCAACAATTTTGTACATTTTTCTAAGAACCCTAAAAATTGAGTTTACATTTTGTATACATAAAATCCAAGTCTTATGTCATCAATACCTTGTGCCAAAATAAGGTTATAAGAAACCATATAGTTGTAGTTGGTTATGTAGGGATAGGAGGTGAAACCCTTTCTCTCATTGGGATATGAATTTACTCACATGTACTATAATTACATAGAGCCCTGATTCTATACATGTGGGATATGTAGATGTAACTCCTCAAGAGGTTTCATGAGCTAATTAAAATGCACACATAATATTTTATGCATAGATTTTAGGATTAGGTCAATTTTCAAAGGATAAGTAATTTGATGCATATTGTCCATCAGATATTCAAAGTGAAGCCACAACCCTATCATCAACCTACACACATGTATAGATTATCATAGAATCCATAAATTAGTAAAGGACATAATCAACCGAGAAAAAGACAATCAACATGAATAGAGGGACATAATCAGCTCTCTACCAAATTTGATTAGGAGATAATCAGACACCTATCAATTCTAACATAGTAACAAACACAAAAATTTCTAGAATTATAAAACAATCACTTCCAAAAACTTTTGCCAATGTGGTTGTTTCTATCATTCATCATCTTTTTTCAATTCTCGTATATGTTCAATTTTCTATTTATATTGTTGTTAATATTTTAGGCTCTAGGATAGATCTAATTGTTGTTTTAGACTGTATTTTTATAGATCTTCCTTGTGTCTTAAATTTACCTATTTTATTGTGGCATTAAACCCTAGTGTCACTAAAATAGTAAAATAACATGTTAGAATGCAAGTATTCCCATGAAGAGAAAACAAAAATATTATTGTAGTAGAAATGAACGTAGGATGAAGGAATTGTTTTATTCCCTTATTATAATTTTAGTAGATTTTAACTAGATAAGTGAAGAGGGTTAGAGAGTAAAACATTTACTTTCAATAGATAATTTTTTATTTATTTTTAGATGATAGATATTTTTACTTATATTCTCTCAAACACAATGGATATGTTATTATAATATTTTTTGTATGGTTTTTAATCTTGTTTTTTGTTTTAAAATCATCAAATTAATGTTTTAAAAATTACATACATTAGATAGAGAGAGATGTGAACAAATTTGTTGACCCTAAATTTGGATACAAAAGCAATATAAATAAGGCTAAGTATGAAAGAGTGTGCATGAGACACACTCCTCCATATTAGGCTATCTCACAAGATAAAATAAAGGATGATGTGCAAGGCATGGGAGATGTGTATGATGAATGACACATAAGTGCACAAATATAGAAAACACAATTTTAAAGTTAATTAAAGTTCTAAGTTGGAACGATATGGATCACATGGGAACTAGGTCTAAAAAGTTTCAAGCACCAAGGAAGTAATTAATCATATGGGTCAAGATCTAGCGTGAGAAGAAGCACATTGTATGAATTTGCATAACTAGTTTGAAACCCAAGGGTGTATTTAAAGGATATGCACAAAAAAATTTAACCCAAGGGTATATTAAGAGAATATGCACATTTTTTTTTTCAAAATAGATAGTTGGAAGCCTACTCATTAGTAATTGGTAGGGATAGGGGATATATGAAACCTATATATAGAACCATCAACCTCTAATTTGAGACATCTTAGAAAGTCAAACATTTGAGGACATGATCTTGAAGAGGTAGACATTATGCAAATGAAAGGTGAATTTGAGAATAAACTTAGGATTTGTAGGAATATGCAACCATGAAAATCTTATATACCATTCATAATATGCTTTGTAAGCTTAGATATATAAAAGCATGGTTGTAATGGATAATTTATACATTGATGATGCACAATGCATGTAAATATTGTTGTGGAATATACTGTAATAGTAATTGATATGGGTATGTTGCATGTTTAGTTGTTTGCTAGGATTTACCATATTTATTTTCACATAATTTATGTCTTTATGTTCATCTTTGTATCAATGGGGTTCTTGATCTTTTCTTGTTGTGCCTCAAGTGAACACTTAAGTCTTTGGGCTTAAGTGATATGTTGGTGTAGTAACATTAAGTGTCCTCTCTATCTATAGTGCATAACCTAGTTTACACTTAACTAAGGAAGGTAAAGAAAAAACAAAGCAAACTTCAAGCAAACAATTTTTATTGAAACAAATGTTAACTTGGATAGAAGAGAGATCTCAATTACCATCACTTATTATCAATTTTGCATGGGGATGTCTCCCAAAATGTTTTAGGTATGGGCAGCCTTGGAGGGGACGTCTTCAATTTTTTTTAAGTCCCTAATTTTTTATTTTTCTGACACTTTTACTTTAAAATAGACCCCCATCTTATCCCATTCCCAACCCCACCACCTTTCCCCACCCCCCCAACAAAAAAACTATTATTTTTACAAACACATTGAACCCTAACTTTAAAATTACCCTTAAAAAAATTAAAATAAAGTTTAAATCCATAAATGTCATTAAATAGAGTTAAAATATTAAAATATTAATTTTATATATTATTTTAATGATTGTCCCTTGCCATCCCCAATTTTTTTTATTTGTATTTTTAATGCAATCTTGGATGGGGTTTATCATTTACATGGGCAACTTGAAGCAATGACTATATGTTATACATGGAAGATATTCAATATCAAATCAATTCTAAGGAACCATTGACTACATATACCATCTACAGGAGCATGTAAATGAAACAACAAAGATAAAATATTAGATCATAAAATGTAGCCATATATGATCATTAAGAGGAAAATTACAGTACCCTACTATTAAATGGTGGATTGAAGTCTATAATTGTAGTCAAAATAATGCTTGTTGGTTTAGGTATTAAGGTCTCAACAGACACATTAAAACACAATTTTTTCTCCTCTGATATTCTACTTGCACTAAAAATTGATGATGTTGAAGTAGTTAGTATGACTACTTAATATTTCACCCCATCTATCCCAAGGTATCAGTGTGGTTTTTTTATCTAATATTATTTGTTCATTTGTTTTTTAACATAAAAAGAAAAGAATCAGGTATTTTTGTTTTAATCTTTAATATGTCATGTACAAGTTTTATTACAAATTTAATTAACAAGAAGATATTGAGTGTCTAAAAAATGGGATTTGTAATTTTTTTGAATATTTCAATAAAAACCAAAATATGTGATAATTTAGCATTGCAAGTTTTAGATCTTAACTTATTACATTCCTTTTCTACCAAACTATTACACGTATTTGCATTTCACATAATATTAGAATGTTTGGTGTATGCAAGATTGAGAATTCCAACCCAATAATATAGTTTCAATATGAAAAATGGCCATTAGATTCCTTGATTTCATGCATAGTGCAAGAATCTTCTTCAATTTATGACATTCACCACTAGTGTTGGACAATAGATAGTTTGGCCACTGCAACTACTATAGCAAGAAAATCATACAATATGTTCATTAATGATATAAGGGAGTGAATATTGGGTGTAACCTTTAGTGTTTAATGAGTATAGGTTGAAGTGTAAGGTAATTCATTTGCACTTCAAAAACTCATGCCTAGTAAGAAGTTGTTTAACATAGATTGAGTAAGAATATAGTATATTTAGGTATGTTGGTTAAAAATATTAAATATTAAATATTCAAAATATAATATATAAAGTAATAACAAGATTAATTTATGCATCTTATAATTTTTTTTGGGAAGTATGTAAATTTTATATGTATTTTTATTTTACACCCATAAACTTGTGTTCCATTGACCTTCCACAAGTACATATTGATGTTGTTGCTAGTATACTTTTTCACTAATGTCAACAATGATCAAATGAGTGTTTAAATGCACAACCCATATAAATTGCATGCATTTAGCCATTAAACAATTGTAAAATTTACTAGTTTCAAATCCATTTCATATAAAATTGAATTTATAAGAGTTCATTGTGACATATAGTTATTACCCCTATACTTGTTACTTATTTTTTTTGCATAAACCTAAGATCTTTTTCAAGGATTCTAAATTTATCATGGAAAATTATAGTGGCTATGGTATAGTTGAGTTAAAATGGCACTATATCATGGAATGCTCTGCATATTTTGACATTCGAGCTAGATGCTTGGAAAACATGCATGGATATTTATGTCCACCATATTTAAAGGAGAAAACATTGAAAAAAGGGGAAATTTTGACCAAAACCTAGAGCAGGTGAACAAACCTTCAAGGGAAAAATAATCAAAACTATTTGAACTTGAGTCTTGTTACTCAATATTCACTTTTCCCAACAACTTTGTCATGCATTTCGTTATGTTTGCTCTTAGGATTCCATGGACTATTTTGGTCTTGTGGACGTTATTAAAATATTTATCTAGCTATCTATATCTACTCATAACATTTATTATATTTAGAACTTTTAAACTCAAATATAATCAATTCAAAAATTAATTATGTAATATTTATAAAAAAATTAATTACATATTTTTCTAAAAAAAATCTTAATAAATATATGATATTGCTGGTTTCTTTTGGTGGTATATCCCTCATTGAGAAAAATATAAAACTCAAGAATAATTTAAAGGTTAGAGTATGAGAAGCTTAAATCTCAAAATATTAGATTATATTTACTTATTCGTTGTTATTTTAAAGAATTAAAAATAATTTATTATATATATATATATATATATATAGAGAGAGAGAGAGAGAGAGATAGACCAAATCTTTGGCTAAGCATTAAGAATTATGGGGTTCCATTTTGTCAAATTCACTTGGGGATCAAACCCAACCTCATCCCTTATGATATCAGGTTGTTGCATTTAAAAGAATTAGTCCCTAATAAGCTTATTGTGAGCCAAACAACTTCACCAATGAATGAATGACCTTTCAACATTTTTTTTTTAGTACTTCACTAATTTAATAGTATTTATTTAATAGTTATTTATGTTAATTTACAGCTATATTTAACTATAAATAATTTGACTCAAATTGAATAACATGCATCCTCTATGTTTCAAATATATTATATTTAGAATTTAAAATCATATTAATATATATATATATATATATATATAAAATTTAAACTTAGAATTTGAGCTTGTTTAATACAAAATCTTACCTTAATAGGAATGTATCTTCTTAACACAAATGAGATGTCTCTATTACATGTAGACTATATGAGTATTTTTAAATAATAAATTATTGCCTACATACCATGTGCATAATTGATAATAGCCAAAAAAAAAATGACATACATGGTACAATTATTCACTATCTATGCTAAGGTTTAAAGTTTTGCTCAAGTGATGAATACATTCATACTTCATCTAACAAGAAACAACATTTGACAAACACATCTTCCAATAAGAATCTATGTTTATATATATATATATATATATATATATATATATATATATATATATATATATATAATTTAAACTTAGAATTTGAACTTGTTTAATACAAAATCTTACCTTAATAGGAATGTATCTTCTTAACACAAATGAGATGTCTCTATTACATATAGACTATATGAGTATTTTTAAATAATAAATTATTGCCTACATACCATGTGCATAATTGATAATAGCCACACAAAAAAAAATTGACATACATGTTACAATTATTCACTATCTATGCTAAGGATTAAAGTTTTGATCAAGTGACGAATACATTCATACTTCATCTAACAAGAAACAACATTTGACAAACACATCTTCCAATAAGAATCTATGTTTGACAAACACCTCTTCCAATACACAAACATGCACCATAACATTTGTTGTTATCTTTTTATATTGTTTTTTTCCAATGCACCTCTTCCATTAAGTTTAACCCTATTTGGGAGAATGAAAAAAGACATACATAGGGGCAAAAGTAAAATGGAAAGAAAAGATGTTGATTGTAAATTTCATGACTAGTTCACATCATCTTAGGTGTGAAATTGATAGGTGGACAATACCCAAAGAAGAATGGGAAAATAGAACATGTTTATTTTGTGACAAGGGAGTAGCGGAGACAAAATCATACTTCATTATGGATTGTGTAGCCTATAATGACATTTATATCATGTACAAAGGCAACTTGAGGGTTGACAACTTAATTGATTTATTTGAAGAGGAAATATTAAACACAACATCAAGTTTTCTAATCAAGATCCATGGTAGAAGAGTTAGGATCAAGAAGAGATTAGATATTTTACAATATTAGTAGGTAGACCTTATGTCAAGAATTTGTGTTAACACGAAGCAAATTTATTGAAAATATTGGTCCCATCAACTACTTGGTCTTGAGAATGTTATTAAAATATTTCATTCATTCATTCATAATATATGAATTTACTTATCCAATTATTTAAAATATGAAATAAATAAAATGAAAAGAAAAAAAATTAAATACATCTATGACATCCAACTATTTGTAGACCACCTATTACTATTGATATAGCTAGCATCGAGAAGGGATTATAAACTTTATAATATTAATAAAATAGCCCCAATTTCAAGAGTTTGTGTTAATGTGAAATAACTTTATTTCCCTTGTTGTTCCCATAAACTACTTGATATCATGGATGTTATTAAAATATTTCATTCATTCATTCATATATAAATGATTAAGCATATAAATAATCTCCACAACTTTATGTGGTGAGTCAATGATGGTTTTTAGTAGAGACATGGATATTCTATTCTATAAATAATTAATATTATACAACGTACACTTCCAACATAGACAACGAGAAGACAAATAGTTTCCAATGTAGGCTTCTGATGCAGTCAATAGGGTCCTCACTACAAACGCTTGAAATAAGGGTTTTTATAGGATACTAACTAGCACCAGTAGATAATAGCTTGGGTAAATGAAGTTCAACAATAAAATCAGCCAAAAGACCACAAAATCAATAGGTGAGTCTCACAATCTCTATTCTCAAAATATTTATTGGGCCTTGTTGTGTGTAAATATTTAGTTAAGGTCAATAAATGTCAAAATAATAAAAATAGTTTCAAGTGAGTAAATTTTACCTTCAATCATAAGAATGAATATGTGATGAAGGAATAAAATACAAAGGGCCATAAAGCATTTGAGAAAAGTATGATGTCAAAGGAAAGAGTGGCATCACTACAAATGAATGAAATAATTTTATTAATAACGTCTACAACACCAAATAGCTTATGGGATTAAAAGTAGTAACAAGTGTATTTCATGTGAGAATAGCTACTAGAAAAGAAAGGGATTTCTTATTATATTTGTGAAATGTACATTCACTTTTTGATATTGGATCTTCTACTATGAATCTTGATAAAAATATGTTGTTTTGTCTAGTTTTGCCTCTTCAAACAAAGTGGTCAGAGTGTCCACTTTCAAGTAAATCAGATGTTACCATAAGTTGCACACTCAATAATGTAGTGTTATTTTTTATCTACCATGCCCATGGTACAAAAAAGACATGTTCTCTTTTCCTACACTTTTTAAAGCATTGTCCACCTACTTGTTTCACATGTAAGATAATCTAAGCTAGTATGTACTTGAGCCATTGACATCTTGGCCTTCCACTTGATTTATGATCCTATGTAGGTATTTTTGTCATAATAACATGTGGGATTAAATTCTTAGACATATTATTATTTCTTATGCCCAAGTTGTTTTGTCCACATGGCTATTTAAAAAAAATCACGTAACTATTTGTTTCCTCATTGGTGTTTGGGTACACTTCCATGTCAATGCCCCATTATCTCAACCACTTGTTGTTCTATTTCATCTCTATGTTATTTATCTTGTTTAACTATTTATTCACTACCATTTTAGGCCACTAGTGAGTCTCCAAAAAAAAAATTCATCTTTAAGTAACTTAACATTTAAATCATGGTTGATGCCTCCAACAAGAAAGTGCCTACTTTAGGTCATAAGATCTCATACATAATTAATGTTTTAATTTTGAGGCTATTTGTTATTAGGTGTTTTTGAATTCTTTTTATTTGTATTTATTTAATATCTAACACATTGTTTCTCCAAACTTCATATCCATAGACCACTATTAGTGTGACAAGCAACATGAACAAGGTCATCTTGGTTTTCCAATCCCATTATTTTGTGTTCATGCATCTATTTTTTAGTGAATATAAATCCTTTCACCTCCATTTTATTCTTTTTATTCTAAAAGTATCCCAACTAAGCTTTTGGAAATCAAGATTGAGGTACTTGTATTAATCCACCACTTCCAAAGAGCTTCTTTTGAAAAGGAACTTAATTTGTTTTTTCCTGCCATAACAAAAAGACTATAGCTTTGAGTTTGTTGATAATCACTTGCATCCCAACCTATTTAAAAAAAACTCATGGGCCTTCAAGTGTTATCTCAAAATACATGTTATTTTTTCAACTAGGATAAGATCATCCTCATATAGAAGTAGTTTTACTACATATCTAGCTAGGTGAAAACCCCCTCCACCAACTTTGTTAATCCACTCTTCTATCTTATTTATGTATAACCCAAATAAAGTATGGATAGCAGACACTTTATTTGACACCAATGTCACTTCAAAACCATTATGATATTATTCTATTTGTTCTAATTTTGATTTAGAGTTAATCATAAATCCTATTTAACACTACTCTATACTAATCTGTAACTCTAAGTTCCTCCATCTTGATCTAGAGTTTTCTTCTAAGCACTATGTCAAATGCTTCTAGGCACTGTGTCAAACATTTGTTTAAAGCCAACAAAGCACCAAAAAACTTATTTTCCTTAGTTATCCCATACTTTTTCAATCAAGTGCCTAAGAGTGTTGTAGTGATTGATAATGGAGTGTTTTAGTCTAAAACCTACTTGTCTTTTTGTTCTTTTCCCCTCTTTTTCTTCTTAGCTAATTTGGTGCTCAACCATACTCCTAAATAGTTTTCCAAGATGAGGATTAATCATGATAGTTATATTATTTTATGGGTTATTAATATTTTTGCTTTTATAGAGAGGAAGAATGCCACTTGTCATCCAATCTGTTAGGAAGCCTTCCTGAGTGACACCATTAAATATGATTTTGATGTGTAGTGTGAGAACTTCCAAACCTCATTTTAGATATTTTAATTTCAACCCATTTTTGTCTTGTGCCTTACCCCTTGCTAGCTTCTTTATGTTTTGAGTAATGTCCCTTCTAGATAAGAGCTCAATGTTAAGCCCTTAAACTATGACACAATATTTATTTATATTTTCATTCACTAGTTAATTATTATTTTAGGCCAACTTATCAATATGTAAGGGTGGGATGAATGGGTCTGACTCTCCCCATTCATTCTATATATAGGGATGAGTGTGGCTCACTCAAAGTAGGTTATATTTGAGTTATATATTATTGTAAGGATTTGGAGGTTTCCCCCTTAAAGTGACTTATCATATTTATTTATTTTTTGGTTAAATTGTGATTTATTACTTTAATTGTAAATAAATTTAATTACAAGTGATATCAAAGTAGCAATTTGGGCAACAAAATTTTTTTTCGTTATATCTATCAAATCAGTGTGAATTTTTACATAATGTTTTTGTTGGAATTTGAGGATCATATAAGGAGTCTAAAATAAAAATTTGAAGACCAGAAGATCCATTTTGAGGGAGTTATTTCATTTTCACTATTTCCATAAAATTGCTATACAGTCCACAATTTTTGGGATTTTTCAAATTTGTTTGCATTTACAAAAAGCTCACAAAAATCATGATTAGGTCCATTCTTTGTAGTTTCTGAATTGAGGAGAAAATAAGTTCCATATTTCTTGGTCAAATTTGGGTCAACAATTAAAATCTAAAAATTAGGATGGATATTAGTAAGGTTGTTTATGGTAGGACCACATACTAGGGGCAAGGGAAATGGTGATGCCACTCTAGGGAAAACTCCTAGAAAAGAATATATGGAGTCACCAAGTGGATCTATGGTTATGGGATTTTCTACAACTGGTCATAAAGTGAGTCAGGTGGAGTACAATATGCAAGGCATAAAAACTAGTATGCACGAGTTGTAATTGAAGATGATGAATAAAGTAGATCCAATCAATCAACACTTGGATGATCTCATAATAGAACTTGGTACAAGTATAAATATTTTTAAGCATCCTCAAACCTAACCACAAATCATTAATACTCAGGTCAATCAAGGTAGATCATTAGGTCTAAATCTTTCATAACCCAAAGCATTATGACACTCTTCATTTATATTTGCATTCATTAGTTGAATATTACTTTAGGTTGACTTATCAATATGTAAGGGTGGGATCAATGGGTGTGGCTCTCCCCATTCATTTTATATATAGGGATGAGTGTGGCTCACTTAAATTAGGTTATATGTGAGATATATCTTATTGTAAGGATTTAGAGGTTTCCCCCTCGAAGTGGCTTATCATATATTCTATTATATTTCAGTTATATTGTGATTTATTACTTTAATTTTGAATAAAGTTAATTACAATTAGTTATTGTGTTGATTATTAGAAGGATGTGTTTATCTTGATCTTTTTCTTAGAATAAGTTTTCATATTATGACCATTGGATATTTGTAATATTTTCTCTATTTGTTCCTTTTTTATTTAGTTCTCTCCAAAAGTCTTTTGGGTTATGTTTCCTTCGAGAAATTAGTTATTTACTCCTTGTGCTCATATAATTTTCCTTTTTAGATTATATCAGTTTTTCATAACCCTTATTATTTTTTTATCCATCCTAAAAGCCCTCAAAGTTTTTTTGCTATCTTGAACTTTTCATCATACCATGGATTTGTCAAAAATTTAATTGTATTTCCCTTCTTAGGTTAGATCTTTTGCATGCTTTTAGTGCTTTGTGAATTATGGGTATCAACATATTATTGCTTATTGGGAAACTAGTTGTACATGATTTATTATTTAGGTGTTTTTCAAGGGTTATTTTATATTCTCATGAGTCATGAGGATTTTACCTTGAAAAGGTGTCTTTTTTAAATTGTGGACATGTTTACCTTGTTGACTATTTATTTGCTTGTCAATATTTATACAAATTGGTTTAAGATATGATTTTTTTTATATAGGTTACTTTCTAACTTTCATCTTTATCAATCTCAATATAAATCTCTATGAATAAATAGTATATTCCACTAAAATTTTACCATTGTATGTTTTACAAGTGATGTTACCCAAATTTGGCCATTTTCATATGCCATTGCAAATAATAAGGCCATAGATACTACATAACTCCAATAATTCTACTCTATAGCACATAACACCCCCACCTCCATCTTGTGAGGCCCTTTTCCAATGCTAATATTTTTTTATCTAACCAAATGGATTACTTTTCACACCACCATTGATTCTCTAATTGAGGAACTGGTTGTTTGTTGTATTTGCATTGAAGTATCTTATTAGCATGACCTCGCTTAAGGTGTTATATATTGAGATGTCATTTTTTAGCGATGCATATGGGTATTTAGAGTCTAATTTATTTTTCTTATATGTTTTTGAATTTCTTGGTGCAAAGTAGCAAGCAACGAGCCTAACCGTTAACTCATTTTCCATTATTTTTAGCCATATGTATAATTTATTTGGGTCTTCTTTCTCCAATTTATAATTTTGCCTCACATTTATCTAATTATAATTGTTACTCCCCATGTTTTTTTTCAATTTTAATCTTTTTATTCCAAATTGTTAATTTCCCTATACCCTTCAAAATGATGTCTTTTCCTTGTACTATAGGCCCCAACTTGGGACCTCTCCTTTAAGGATAACCTCTACAATTATAGCTTATCATGGTAAATTGTTCTCGGGGGACCCCAAATCCCTATTTATTGTTTATCATTTGATAGCCAATTTGGGCCTTCCATTCTATAGCCATGCCAATTTTTCTACATTTTTATTATTTTCACTTTCTCCCATTCTTTCCTTATTTCTTCTTCTTGTATCAGATTTAGGTGTTCATCTAGGTAAAATTATGTGCCCTTAAGTAACCTTTTATTCCTTAGTATCATGTTCTTATATGTTATGTTTTTCATTAGAGATTTCATATGTTTGGATTTTTCTCCTCCTATCACTTTTTTTATCTTGTTTGTCTAATGGATATGCCCTATCTCTTTCAACTTATCTTCAAGGAGGCATATTTCCTATTTCCTAGTGTTTGTGTCTATGTCATAGTCCTTCACCCTTTTAATAATAATATTTTCATCCCTATCATGTCAATCTCTTTCTTATCTCTTTTGAACTTGATATGTTTCTCTATGAGTTATCTTTGCTTATCTTACATTCCTCTTACTGCTTGTGTCTATTACTTGACCTCCTCAATTTGATCTATCAAGTTATTTTCCTTTACTTCAATATTTTATATTATGGATTAAATATATTTAATTTGTGGTATGTCTTTTCCTTTAGCCACACTTGGCCCATTTCCCTCATCTACTTTTAATTTATTTAAAACTCATTTTGTCATGAACAACTCTTGTTGTCCTTTTTCCCTAGTGTTTTGTAAATTGTTTACTTGCTCCTTGAGTAATTTATTGATTTTTATTAATTTTAGAATTGGATTTTGTGATTTATTTCACTTTTTTGTCTTCATACTATTCATTTTATTTTATGGTGTTGATTCATCATTTCATGTTCATTATCTCGTTCACATACAATTTTGGTGACTATAATAGTGGAGTTGATGTGGGGATATATAGTTGTTTGATTTCTTGTCTCTAGTCAGCCCTTTCTCCTTTGTTTTTCAATTATATATCATTATCCATTCATTTGATTTAAGAATTTCCCATTACTTCCTTTGTCATTCCTCTTATCCTTTGGGATTAATTGATGCTTACCATATATATTGTCACTCCCATGTTAGATACGGTGATTGATTTGAGGGTATTATTTCATTAACTTCTTTGGCTCATATCCTTCTTAAACCACTTTACTCACTTTGTTCTACCCCTTTATTATCATTTTTCTATTTGTTTTATTTGTGTGTGTTGTGTTTTAGTGGTAGAAGTGGTAGTTGTCAGAGTGTTGTTAACTACCCTTAATAAAATAATTGAGTTTTTGTATTCTTCATTTACTTCAGTTTTCTTATTGACATTGTTTGGATATCCTTGCACCTTAAAATTCCTTTATTTTATTTTGTGTTCATGTACATCAATCTTTCCACTATGTCTAATACACTGGTATTTGGGTATCCCAATACACATGGGTGTATGTATGACCTTATGCACCAAACATTATGGCTATGTAAGGGTTTCGATTAAGGTATGGGTAAATAACCAAATGCCCTATGGGGTGATGTACTATGCATTATAACATGATTAACATGCACTCCTATGACATCATTGTTATTAGTGGTCCCTATATTTGTTTTTTATTTGATGTTATTTTACCATATCACTACCAATAACCCTTTATTCATTTGACATTGTAATGTATGTAATCATTATTTTCTAGTATTTATATTTATGGTCCCATTATTTTTTATTGATCTACTATTTTTGAGGTATCACTTTCACATATATCTTTCAATTTTAAATATTTCTTTCCCCTTTTCAATTGGTTTGTGTTATCTCTATTCCTCTCTAGTTGTTCCTTCATCACCACTTCTTGGATTTTTGGTATTGATGTGGTTATAATGTCAAAGGAATAGTGGGACACTAGTAGTGATGTGATATAAAAATATTGAATGGAAAAACACCTACAAGGACCATTCATGGAAATAATATCACATGAGGTCATGTTAAACTTGTTGGACTACCCAATACATCACCTCATAAGACATTTGATTATTTATCCATATCTTAATCCCAACCCCTAAATAGGCACAATGATGGATGCATTATGGTTATATATACACTATGTTGGTATATCCACAAACCAGTGTATTAGACATAAGGGAAATATTGATCTATATGAATACAAATCAATATAAAATAATTTTAAGGAGCAGATAAATTTGAACAATGTTAATGAAGAAACTGAAACAAATTAAGAATAAAGAACTTAATTATTGAGGATAAGCCACAAAACCTCGATAACTATTATTGAAACATAATGAATGCAGAGATTATAAACATTAAAAGGACAAGAAATGGGGAAGTAAAAATTGAATAAAGTTATTCAATTAATATTATAACCAAGGTAGTCAATGAAACATTACCCTCAATTTGGTCACCATGTATCCAACAAGGACTAACAATGCATTTAGAAAGCATGGTTCGGTCCTAGAAGATGAGGGAATTACAAAGAAAGAAGTAGGGGGATTTATTAGATAGTAAAAATGAGGGTGACACATACATGGAAAACAAAGAATAAATGGATGAATAAAGATAAGAAAACAAATAGATATATATCCCCATAACAACACCACTAATGTGGTCACTAGAACTATATGTCAATAAGCTAATGAACATAAAAAAGAGGCTTGAAACCATAGAAGCAAAGGAATAGTTGGAGGACAACATTAAGAATTAAATCATATAATCCAGTTGGATATTAATAACAAAAAATAAATTACTCAATGAGAAAGTAAATAATTTTGAAAACATTGTGGAAATAGAAAACAAGAGCTGCACACATTAAAAAAAAATTATAGTAACTAAAATTGGTAGGAAAAATGGGCCTAGAGAGGCAAAAAAAAGACATACCACAAATAAAAGAGATTAAATCTATAATATCAACCATGTAAGTAAATTAAAATAACTTAAGAGACCAATTTTAGGAGGCCAAGTCTTGGGCACTAGCAATAAGAGGACTATTAGACAAGCGAAGAGAACTTATAGAGAAACATGTCAAATTGTAAATGAGAGAAGAAAATTATAGACATAATAGGGCTGAAAAAATAATTATTAAAGGATTGAAGGACCATGGTGATGATGAAAATACCAATAACTTGGAAATATACTTTGTTGAAGACAAGTTGTAATGAACAAGGCATATCCGCTAGGGGAAATGATCAAAAAAATAGTAGGAGGGAGGGACAAACATATAAGAGTTATGAAAAACATGTTGAGAAATCAAATAGTCAATCACAAAAACATATTTTTATTTAGAAAGTGACTATTACATATATAGGGATAATATCTCCTATAAAGTAGGAGTGAGTATTAATCCCTTTATTCTCTTAATTTTATTTATCCCCTAATATATCTCCCATAATCCTATCTCTAATGGATTGCACATACATCTCTTTTAATACATATTTTGAGTTATTATAACAACTCATTTATTTACACAAATATAAACACATACATACTTATGTAATTTACTCATCCATATAAACACTAGCACTTATCATTCCCACCTTAGTGCTAAAATATGGTAAGGAAAAACATTAATAGAGAAAGTCTTCATTACTTTGATGAGTAACTTATTCATTATTTGATGGTTTACTATTTTCTTCTTGATCACTTTCTTTTGTCACCATTGCTTTATCATGCAAATTTCCATCGAGAAGGTCATGTGCTCTTCGTTTACAATTCAGAACAACATGGCCTAGCTTTTTACAATAAAAACATGTGTATTTTTTTTTTTTCATTTTTAAGCATAGTCACATGTTTATATTTTTTGGAAGAAGTGTTGGGATTTTTTTGTGTGAACGTCACTTCTTATATTGAAACCTTGTTTCCTTCATTAATCAATGTGGGTATGATGTTTTCCAGGCTTGGATTCAGTTTCTTAAGGTGAACACCATATTGGACATATTGTTGGGCATGTTATTAAGCAATGTGGCTTTTACATCAGATTATTTGACTTATTATTGTATTCATGCCAATTGATTTATGAGGGATGGAACTTGTTGATGTGAAATACTATGTCTCTACCTTCTTTTAATTTTAATCCATATAATTTTTGTTTCATAGTTATTTTTGCACTATCGGCTTGAGAACTGAATAGTGTGTTTAGAGATTCCCAAATTTCTTTGGAGGATTTTTTGAAATCCACATGATTTAGATAGAGCTTTGATAAGCTGAGACTAATAAGGGCCAAAACTTTTTTGTCTTTAACTTTCCATTTTTAGAGCTCATCGACATGTGTTGGTCTTGCCACAGTGTCATCAACAATGTCCTATAGGTCATTTTCAATTAGCAATAGTTGTATTTGGATTTTCCATGTATGAAAACCCTATCCATAAAACTTCTCAACTTGACTCATTTTTTCCATTTTACACCCCACACTTTTGACTTAGTGGATGTCAAATTCAACTAATAATACATCCTTACAAAATTGATAAATCTTTTGACAATGACAAGTACTTGACACTTTTGAAAATAATAAAACTTCTTAAAAAATCCATCAACTTAAATTATGACAAAAATGACTAAGAATTAAATTAAAAACTAAGCTATAAACCAATAAAATCTAAAATAACTATGACTTGACTTTTAAAAATAACAATAACTTGACATTAAAAATAATAATTTAAGGTTTAAATACTAACTCTTATAATCTTATAAACCTAAAATTTTATTTACCTAAAATAATTGAGATCATAAAAGATATTATCAAAATAAACACTTTTAATTTTTATATTAAATTAATAAAAATTATATGATGTTTAATACTATCTAAAATCCTAACAAAGGAAAACAACACGAAATGAATTGAAACCTAAACAGATACTTAAAACTAATATCAAAGACCAAATACTCCTTAACCTCCCTAAAAAAAATAAAAAAGTGTCATTATTTTTACTAACTCTAGGAAGGAGGAGATCAAAGGTGGAGGAAGCTTAGAGACTTTTACGTAGATTGAATTTGAGGTGAATGGTTTCAAAAACTAGTGCTCAATGGTGGAGTTGTTTATGTTGCAGGTATGTAATGTGTACGAGGCAAATGTGGAGTCAATGCCAAAAATGACTGCTTCCAAAAAATGTCGATCTAAAACACAGAGATATAGAACTCAGACTTGTGACAAAGATGAACTCAAGCAAGGAGTAAGTCTATAAGGATGTAGGCTAAGGAACCTTTGATGTAAGATTTTTATGGTTGTACTTTTCTATTGATGGGTTGTCTCTTTTTATTTTTTTAAAAAAAATACCATCACATCCCTCATGGATGGTTTGTCACCCCTCATTTCTTTAATAGTGTAAACAAATTCCTCTATCATAGTTGTTATTTGTCTTTTAGCCTATGTGTACCTATCAAGCCTTTATTCTTGAGCTTGTGTGTACTCTCATAATTTCCAAAATCTCTTCAAACCTTTTATGGGTTTTGTTGTCTTCCTTCTAATCTTTCCAGAACATTTTTAAATTCTAAGGAACATATCAAAATTTTATTGAACCCAAAATTTTAAGATAAAATATAAAAATACAAACATATATATATATATATATATATATATATATATATATATATATATATATATATATATATATATATTGATTTATCATCAAAATTTTGTCATTATGAATATTGTGTGGTCTGCACTATTGTCTCAATGTCAAACTTGATGAATGGCCTATAAATTGTAAAGAGCAACAGATGTGGTCTGCACTCAAAATATCTTATGATGGATAAGGCCAAGAATTTTTCAGAGAGGACCCAAAAGCTCTGATCCCAATGTTGAGAAATCAAATAATCAATCAAAAAAACATATTTCATTAAGCAAGTGACTATTATATATATAGGGATAATATATCTTATAAATTAGGAGTGAGTATTAATCCCTTTATTTTCTCAATTTTATTTATCCCCTAATATATCTCCCACAATCCTATCTCTAATGTGTTGCACATACAACTTTTGTATTACATAGTTTGAGATGTTATAACAATTTATTTATTTACATAAATATAAACACATACATATTTATGTAAAATATTCACCCATATAAGCACTAATATTTATCAAAACATAAAATACAAACATTATACTAATAAAAAAAATGTTTCTTAAGGTCACACAATTTTACCTAGATGAATAAATAACCTCAATACAATAAAAAGAGAGAAGAAAAAATGGGAGGAAATGAAGATAACAAGAAATGCAGGAAAATGGGAATGGATACAGAGTGAAAAAATGAAAATTAGCCACTGAATGATACATGAAATAAGAATTTGGGTGCCCCTTGGAGCACTTGATCATGGTAAGCTGGAGGTATAGATGTTATCCTTGGAGGAAAGGTTGAGGTTTGGGACCTAATGCAGAGACAAAAGACATGTTTCTTGCCAAAAATTATGAGTAAGATGGTTACAGAGTCCCAAATTTTGAAGGTATAAGAAAATATTAGTGTGGAATGAAAGGACTAAAATTGACAAAATTACATCAATGAGTACAATCCTAATAATAGAAACATAGGGTACAATTATAAAATTAAAGGAAGAAGACACAGACACATAATACACATGGTTGAAAATAGTAAAAAATGAGTTAACAGTTAGAATTGTTCTCTACCTCTTTGCACTAAGAGATTTGAAAACATATAAGAAAATAAACGTAGATTGTACAGACCCATATGTGTCATTAAAAAATAAAATCCTAAAATGTAGCACCTTGAGGGAGGTCATGTTAATAGGGGACTTCAATGTGAGGACAACAAACAACCAATCACTCAATTTGAGAAACAATGGTAGTACAAAAAATAATCCATTAAGGTTAGATGAAGAAAAAGATTAGGATTGGGAAAGGGCCTCACAAGATGAAGGTGTGGCTTTTACAAACTATAAATCAAAATTATTGAGGCTATGCAGTCTCTATGACCTAGTCATTTGTAATGGCATGAGAACATGGCCGAATTCAGATAATATCACATATAAAACATATAATAGATAAATTATTGTGGGATATGTTGGGTTCTTTTCCCTTAGTTTAGCATTACTTTTCATTAGTTACATGCTTAAATAGGATAAGAGGTCCAACTAGTTAGTGCCCTGGCTTATCACGCAAGAAATGGTCTCACATGTTCACCCAAAGTGCATGGCTTAAGATCAATTCTAGTTGGTTCTATTGCACGATGGTGTATATTTTGGGATTTATATACAAAGGTGATTAAACATGCACTTAGTTATAAATAAATATATCATATTTTAAGCTAATTCATATCATGTACTCATTTTATACTTAAGTTGTTTATCACAAGAGATAGGCACAAATTAAGAAAAAGAGTAGTAGTACCACTAGTTCCATAAAAAGTTTACATGTATTTTAACATCACAAGTATTCTATTTTATTATATTTCAATGGTCACCATACATAAGTCTTGATTCATATCAATAACATGAATAAGCTCACTATTACATTTATCATTATATAGCAATAACCAACAACATCAACAACCTTATCTATAAAACTAGGGGTATTTATACAAGATCCTACCCCGGTCATTTAGTTACAATATTAATATGAAAATGATGACTTGCCAATGACCATTAACAACAATGAGTCATGGCATATCATTAAATTTATTCATATATATATGTGCCTAACCACCCCTATATACCCACTATATGTTAGATACATGATATTGTGTGCTTATCTTCTCACAAATCGATGCTACATCCATGCTTGACTTATTCTCCTTTGATTCTTGTGTGAACCATTTCCTTAATAATTTCCACTTTTTGCACTCTTTTCTAAGTCATATGCCAATTTTTGAGTCTTGCATCCTTAGTTCCTCTTTGTTTCTTGCATCCTTATTCTTTGTGACTTTCTTCTTCTACGCCAAGGTCTATTTTTGCACCCATCTCTCCCATGTCATCTTATCAAAAAACACTTTGAATAAAATGATACAAAATTTAAGGTAGAATATCACCCCACACTAAGTTAATAGTATATCCTAGACTATGCACCCTCCTCAAGGCCATCATATACCAAAAATTTATGTCTCATTTGCTCGATTTAGCCCTTGACCTCCTCATAATGGTTTAATGCAATTTTTAGCTTGGAGGTAATTTCTTCAACTTCACATTTGAGTCATTTGGTCTCCTTGGGTTGCTCCAAAAAATCACTCACTTGAGTTGTCAAAAGCTCAAGTGATGCAGTAGCATCCTTGTAGATATCCTCAAACATTCCAAAATCTATCAAAACTTGTCCTTAGAGTGCTATAAAACTAGTTTTAAGATCTTAGTGATGAGTTCTAATCTTAGTTTCAAGTACTTCCAAATATTGGAATGCTTTGGCACACTATGATCTATCCTTAATTATGAGTGCATTCTTGGCCAGTTGCTAGAGTTGGTGTTCCTCTGGCTGAAGCCTAGCATCCTAAAATTTGGTAGGTTATGTCAACTTTATAAAAACCCCATCTACTATGGAAGTTATGGCACCCACTCAGGCTAAAAAACTCTTGCATACTTCTATAGATTATGTAAATTACTCCATATCCCAAGTTTGCTCATGTTGGGAGTTGACTTGGTCTTTGTATTCTTGTAATAAAAGATTCACCAAGGTATTTATATTATCAATGGTTTACTTGTAAGGGGTACTCCATCAGCAAGTGTCAGCTCTTGCTATAAAATTGATTTACATAGTTTTAGAGTCTTTGACCATGTTGTCATCATTGCTTCCAACTGGTGATTGAGCTTGTCTAATTCCTATTTAAGATTTATTCTTTTAATGCATTCATTTTCATACAAGGTGATGACTTATTTATGCTTTCACTGAAGTTGATTAACATCATATCCTTCTAGAGCATTTTTTTGTGTAACTGTGAGATCTAACTTAATAAGGGTTGTGTTTGCTTGGGCCAATGAACATTATCGAGGATCCATCCAAAATACTTCAAGAAGATTCACCCCATCTAGAGCTAAATCCATGCCAGCTAATAGAAGCTCAAAATATTGTTTATCATTAAACACATACATATAAAATGAGATTTCATATCATGTTTGATTGAAATCATCCTCCTCGGGGAAATACCCCCACATATATAATTATTCTTCGGGGATGTTTTGCTAAATATATCCTTAAACAGAAAAGGTATCATCCTTAGTTCTTTACTACTATTTTGATTCCTTAGCAGGCCCCTTACCCTTATTTGGGTCGTGCTCAAGGATATCGATATCTAAATGAATCTATTGTTGAGTGTTTGAGCTAGCATCTTGGTCCTTGGCACCTAGATTTGTGCCTCTATCTACCCATTCTTCACTAGCAAGACTTTCAGTGTCTATTTGTGCATAATTAGGGGTATAATATTCTTGTTCTATTGGGGTTTCCTCTTCAATATTTTAGGTGTATTCTTTAAGTTCTTTTTTATGTGATATTTAAGTAATCATTGGCCTTTGTTCTGATACCCCAATAATTGGTTTAGAATTCCCCTATCCTAATGGAATAGTGCTCTGTTGGGCAGTGTCAAGGCATTTTTTTGTTATGCAGGCAAGCCTTTTGTCTTTGGGAGATGATTAGGCAATCCTTTATTGCTTAGGTTGCTCATCTTGCATGCTTCTAGTGACATCAGGCCTTGGCCTCTTTTCTTCTCTGTGTAGCCTTCTTTACACTGTTATTTATGGTGAGAGAAGAAGGGTTTCTTTGGGGATCTCTTAACTACTTGAAGCCTTATTCTTAGGCTTGATAATATAATATAACATATGAATATGTCCCCCAAAGAGAATCTGATACACATTTATATCCATAGTATCTATCTTAACCTTCTCCCTATATGTTTTTTTCTAAGTTAAACATATAATTTCCAAAGAATATGAGTTTCAACATCAATTTTATCAGTGTTGATGTGTACCTTGCACACACAGATAATGCAATACATAGAGTTTTTGAAGTATTTGTTAGTAAAATCATATGGTAACTTAAGCCACCCAAATAAATTATTTTTGGGCTCTATCCAAATACACGCAAGCAAATAATGTTGTATCACAGAAAATTGGGTTTGAGTTCCTATTTGTGTCTATAACTCTTTAAGGATGTGACATTCAATATCGAATGCTTCCTTCAACCCTTCAACCCTTCAAACAATCCCTTCATTTTTAGTTTGTGGGAAGGGGATATGGTGCTTGGATAAGTGAACTATTGAAATCAATCTGAAGTGGACTTGGTCTCCGATGGGTATGCCCAATTTAAATTTTTATTGACATATTCTAGAATGCCAAATTCATCAAATACTATCAAAAGAAGAATTACACCCCATAGAAATTTATGGTTTGGAAGGTGGTGGGCCTTCTCTAAATCCTCCGCAATCTTCTTAGAAAAATATAAGGTGTAATTATATTTTTATTGTTGGGCCATCTAGATCACCACATAGAGGTGTGTCATGTCTACCTCTTTCCACCTATCTTCGCCCCCAAGCTTGGTCATTACCAAGTGAAAATATACCCAAATGGTGAGGTCCTAGAGGCTAGTGATATATATATTGATTGGCCTTCCTTATATTTTAGTGTTACCATTAACTTCTCCACTTCCTTATGGTCCTTAAGATCCACATTAATGTCTATGCCCAAACTTTGTAATCATGTCATTTTACTAATTTGTTGGGTAGTGATTCAAATCCTACACCCTGTAAAGTACAAATAGTCTTCATAGATGCATAAGACCAAAAATATCACCACTTCCATCGGATTTCCAAAATAAGTCAATTGAAATAATTGGAAAACCCCAACATCATTCAACTAATTGAAAACTATGAGGTCATAGGTGACATTTTTCCTTTGATTTTGGTGCTTGACTCTGTAGTCTCACTGTAGGTCTCCCTTGTTCCTAAGCTATCAATAGTTATAGTCGAGTACTTGATACAAGGACACCTTGGACTCCCATTTTTTCCATGCAAGACCAACTCAAGGTATTTTATTTCTTCAATCAACATAGAGGGTGGAGGTGGTGTTGTGGACTTCTATTTCTCCCCCGCTCACACCATTATTAGTTCATTCTTAATATATGTTTTTATTTCTTGTTATGACATAATATCTACTTACATACTAAACTCACTTGGGGTTTCCTCTTAGATCATTATAGGTCATCCTCATGTGCCTTCATACTCTTCATCTTTAGGTATGACTGGTAAATGATTGCCTCTCTAGACCTTCTACTTTGGTTGCATCACCCTCTGAGGAGCCTGAAGGTTGACACACGATCATCTAACTCTTCCAAATAATACATGTTTATTGGTTTGAATTTCCTTGGATTTCTACTTTAGCATCCTCTAATGGATTTCTACTTTAGCATCCCCTAATGGTAGATGCTGATACCTGCAACTTGTAACTTCCTTGACAACATTCCTTCAATCATAATTTCACCATTTTACTCATTCACGATCGTCACCTCACTTCTTAGCTTTGAATTTATCATTGGATTTTGTTGAACACTCCTTTTAGTGGCTTAAAAATGCTTCACTCAAGCTATGTAAGATCAAAAAAATCAATGGTAAAGTATTAAAATGAGTACCTTTTAACATTATATAGTATTGAGGACTTACATACATTTGTTCTCCCATGCTTTCATGCATCATTTCACTCATTAATATTATCAAATGGTATGCCACGACATCTATTTGGCACATTTTCCATTATGATTAACACTTTATCCATTTAATACCCTTGTCCCATCCCCATGATTTATTCATAATACATGCCAATGGTAAAAAGATTTAAATGATTTAAATTTCCATTCTCCAAGGCGGGAACTACTTTTTCCTTTCTGACCCATTCATAACAATTTTTCCTTTGCCATTTTCCACACTTCAAGTCAATGCCACCTCCTACATGAATTGATTTCTCCTTATATGCTTCCATTTTTGTGCCCATTATGTTCACATTTCCTTATGATTTCTCTTGCACTTCCACTTATGCTTTTCATTGCACATGTACCCACCATGTGTACTGCTCTTCACTTGCATGCCTTTCCTGTGTGTGATTCCTTCCAAATTTTAATTTACATGTTCCATATTTAATTTAATCATCTTTAAACTTATCCCACACTAAAATATTATCATCATCCTCCACATGCATGACCAAAATGAAAATAAAAGAGAACTAAGTGTTGAAATAAACTTAAACAAAAGGTGCACAACCAATGTGTTGATGTATTGGAAAATAAAACAAAAAGGCTAAACTAATCTAGTGGCTCATACCTTTTTGATAATTCTTAGAAATGTTACATGGAATGATAAGGCCGAAGTTAACTACTATTCAAATGAACTAGAAGAAACTGGACATCTAACTTCCCTAACTTGCATGTGTCAGTGGGATGGATGCTATGTGTTTTAACCTTTTAGGGTTTATCTATGTAAATCTTATGTTTGATTAAAGGGTTGAGTAGTTTAAATTAGTAAAATAATATGCATAAAATAACCAATAATTTGTTATAGGTTTTGCTAGCTTTGACTTTCTAAAAATAGTAATAAATATGTGTAAATAAAGACTTATCTAAAAAATGCCTGATATAGATGATTTGAGTGCTAGAAGCTGATATTAGAGCATGTCTAAGTGTCATCAATTGGATCCCTATGTTAGAACCCCTCTTGGATAGTAGTGTCACACTTGGAAAATAAAACCAAATGGCTCTAGTGTCTTAAAAATGATACTAATAGCCTCTATGCAAGACTGCTCTAAAATTCTAGTTGCACTTATAACTACGTTTCTAGGTTCTATTATTGTGCACGTGAAGTTTGAGACTCTGTATTGTGCTTGTAATAGATGATTCATGATACAAACCCTAATCCTCCTTTCAAGTAAGGTATGAGTTTAAAAGTGTGTTTGTTAGTAGGATAGGCTAGACATCCTCAACACCTCATTATGAAGAGAGTTTCCTACATACCAATACTCCGAGTAGGGATCCACCTGATGTAGTTTTCCCCACCTAAGTGTTGGTGCAAGTACAGGTGATGCTAAAATGATAGTGGTGTTGAATTCCTTGAGTGTGCTTGAGATTGGAAATCTAGAAAATCTGAGCTTAGGGAAACTATAGATGGTTGTATGCATAAGCATGGAAAAATAGGGATTAATAACCATGATTTTGCTCAACTTATTTCATATTTGAATAGGTATTTTGCATCTAATTTCCATCTAGTGGATAGAGGTATAAAATTCATGTATTTATAGTGTTTTTTAGCTTGTGCAGATAATAAAAGATGCTTAGGCTGACCTTAGGAGGGTTTGATTTTTAAAAATATATCCATTTGGGAAAGATAGGGTAAAGGACATTAGTGATATTTTAGGGACACTAGTGTCACATGGTTATAGTGTCCTTAATGTGGCATTAATGTCTAACTAGTATGACGTTAGGCATGAAGGGATAGGATCGAGAAATGAAGGTCTGAGATATGTTTAAGCTAACTAGTTTAAAGGAAAAAGACTACAACGAAGCAAAATGACTAGTATAAAGGAAAAAATAAGTGTACCTAGACTTACCTTGTAAGTGAATCCCATGAAGTTGAGTTTGAGTATGTGAATATGGTTTTGCATATGTGAAGTTGGTTCTTCATATGTGAAGCATGATATAAAGCATGACCTATAAATGAAATGTGCATAAATTAGTCCTTACTTAAGAGATGTCAAAAGCAAAAGACTATGTTGAATGAAGAAGTGACTGAGTAAAATTGAGTAAAGAGATGGGAAATGGGAAAGGAATGAATACACCTCATTGGGTATAGAAACCAATGCATGAACTTGGTGACAACCTATGTGTGTGCATGTATAGTTTGATCAAATCATTGAATATCTTGGACTGAGATGATAACTTATTTAATCTTCATGTGTGAATGGATCAAGAACTCAATCTGATTTTGACTCCATCATTACCCACTCTTGCTTAGTGGATCATGACCTGTGAATAACTTGGATTAGACTGAAACTGTGTCCAACCCTCTCATGTAGGTGGCTCAATAACTCAAGTAAGATATGACTCCATCATTGCCCACCCATGTGTAATAGATACATCTAAAACTAAACTATGCAAAGTGTTGTAAATATCTAACTGAGTATATCTAAGTGTCTCCACAGCCACTTGGGTACATTAGGTGGCTCTGGGCCACTCAAGAATGCTAACCACTATAGATGGATTAAGGTATGAAACTGGTGGCAACCTAGAATATGATGTCAAGTATATACAACATATAAAATGGCATGGATTTTGCCATTCTATATGATCAACTTGTGTGTAACTGAGCATATGGAAATAATGTGTCATGCACATGCCCCTAATATGATATCTGAGTATATTAATGATAGACTAAGTTTTAATTACTGTATTTGAATATTTGAATTGAATATTGGAATGATCATGCCATGCATTATGCCCCTAATCTAAGCAACTGATATGAATTTGAGTTGAGCTAGAGTGAATCTAAGTAAAATCTGAGCATAAATATCAAACCTCTAGCTGAATCTATGTAAACATGTATTGTACTTGGCATATTATCTTGTTCAATCTAAACTATCCTAAAAATAGGGTTGTTGGATAGTAGCACCACATCTTGGATAGTATCATCATGTGGCATTAGTGTCCCTATTTAGGTGCTAATGTTTGTTTGGTTTGAATTTTTTGTTAGGAATATAGAACAAAGCAATATTAATAAATTAAAGATGGAAATAAAATGTAGAAAACACAACATAATAGAGACAAATATTTAACGTGGTTCACCCAATATGGTCTAAATCCACACAGAAATAGCTAGTCCTTTTATTATTCAGTCCAAAAAATGAAGGGAAAAAACCTTAAATACATCCATTGTCATATCTTATTCACTCACACACTTCATTCCGTCATGATTACAATGCCCTCATATTAAATGAGGGTTACATATTATGGAAAAAACGTACAAATATAGTTTTTACCATTAGATCTATGACCTAATAGTGAATGGTCCAGATTTACTATGAAATTACAATATTTTATAATGCATTTTTTTTTTTAAATTGCTTTCATGGCGCTGCCCCCAAACCCCCACTAGGGGGGGCTTCCAAGTAGGTCACCACCCCCACTAGACCCCTATGGTGACCATAATGGGGGGAGTTTCCCCCCACACCCTCCAATCAAGAATCGAGCATTATAATAAGATCAAGGTCCACCATCCAATAATCTCCCACTTAGATATTGACTATTGAAACTCCATCACTATAACTCTTCCTTGGACTTTTCTTTAAAATTTGACCCTGGCATGTTTCTCATCTTCCTTGTTATCCCTGAAGACCTATTGAAACTGAACAACTCTCTAGATTCTCCTTTGTGACTACTTTTATTAATGTATCTACAAGATTATAACTTGTATGGATCTTTTCCAACTTCAATTGACCATCCTCCAAAATTGAATGAATGAAGTGATACCTGAGTTGTATATGCTTGGTTTTTGAGTGGAATGTTGAGTTCTTTGCTAAATGAATTGCACTCTAGATATCACTGTACAAACTATAATCTTCCTATTTATGCCTCAACTCTTCCATGAATTGTTGCATCCATATCATTTCCTTGATATCTTTTGTAGATGCAACATACTCTACCTTTGTAGCTGACAAAGCAACTATCTTCTACAATTTTGAAATCCAAATAACTTTTGTATCTAAACAATGAAAACATAACATGTGGTGTTCCTCCTACCATCTAAATCTCTAGTCATGTTTGCATCAACATATCCTTGTAATGTAACATCTAAACCTTCATAACACAATCATCTATCAGTGGTCCCTCTCAACTACCTAAGAATCCACTTGACTGCATCCCAATGATCCTTTCCTAGATTATTCATGAACAACTATCACTGCATGAGTAATATCTGGTCTCTTTCATACCATAACATACATTAAATCTCCAACTACTAAAGCATATGGAACTTTAGACATGTAATTGATTTATTCTTGAGTTTTAGGACATTGTTCCTTAATTTAAAGTGCCCTCTGAAATATGTCCTTACATATTTTTCATCTTGCATATTAAACCTTACTAACACCTACTTGATGTACTCTTATTGAGACAATATCAATTTTCTATTTTTCCTATATCTTGTTATTCTAATACAAAATATTTGGTTTGTAGCACCCAAATCCTTCATTGTAAAATAATTTGCTAATTTTATTTTTAGATCATTTATATTTTGCATGTTAGACCCTAAAGTAGGCATGTCATCTACATACAATAACAAGATAATCTAGCTGCCATTATCTAATTTATTAAAATAGACATAGTGGTTAGAATGACATCTACTATAACCTTGTTCTATCATAAACCTATCAAATTTCAAAAACCACTGCCTTGGAGCTTACTTTAGACCATAAAAACTCTTATTCAACTTGCATGCCATTTTCTCCTCAGATTTTACTTCATATCCTTGTGGCATATATTTCCTCCTCTAAATCACCATCAAGGAAAGCAGTACTCACATCTAACTATTCAAGGCACAAATCTTCTACTACTACCAAACTTAAAATAGTTCTTATGGAAGTCATTTTTATAATTAAATAAAATATTTCATCAAAATCAATACCTTTCTTTTGTGCAAACCCCTTTATAAAAATTCTAGCCTTATGCCTCTTTTTGTCTCCATATTCTTCTTTCAACTGAACCAAATCCCATGTTTGGTTATGTACCAAGGACTCCATCTCCTCTTTCATGCCTCTCTCCCACTTCTTTTGATTTCTACCTACATTTCTTCTTCATAGATTTCTAGCTCACCACCATCATATAATAATAAATAATAAAGTGAAGAAGAGTATCACTCAGGGAGTCTACTTTGGTAGATCTTCTAACTACACTTTCAGAAGTTTGAGGTACTTGTTATTGTTGTAGTTATTGCACATTCTAATTTTTTGGCACTTTTGGAATTTTATTTCCTATGATTTCATCAAGTACTGCACATTTTGTATTTGGCTTTTCTTGTTTCTTTCCCTGTAACTGATCTTTGTACATGACCTTCTCAATAAAGATCACATCTCTACTCTTAATGATTTTACAATTTTTAAAATCCCATAAACAGTAACCAAAATCATTAACTTTATATCTAATAAAATTACATTTCTTGGATTTTGATTTAAGCTTGGTTCTATTTTCTTTATCAATATGGACAAATACTTCACAACCAAAAGTCTTTAATAAGGAATAATCTACATTTTTACTAGTTCATGCTTCAATGGAATGCCACCATCTAAAGGACTTGAAGGCCCTTTGTTTATTAAGTAAATAGTAGTATCTATAACATCTACCCAAAATTGTAAGGGCAAGCCTATATGTAATCTCATGTTCCTTGCATGTTCCATGATTATCTTGTTCATCTTTTCTAACACACCATTTTGTAGTGGTGTTCTTGGAACCATCTTCTCTCTACATATTCCATGGGATGAATAATAATTATCAAATTATTTGTTGTAGTATTCACCTCCATTGTCTGATTTGACACACTTTAACTTATTTCTTATCTCATTCTCAACCAAATATTTCCATTTCTTAAAAGTATCAAAAACATCAAAAAAATTCATATGCAATAAACCCAAGTTTTTCTAGTTACATCATCAATAAAAGTAACATAATAAGTAGAGCCACCAAAGAATGATACCTGAGCCAGTCCCCATACATTTGTATGCACAAGTTCTAACTTTTCATACTTCTTTGTCTTCCCAAATTTGATAAATATAACTCTCTTCTATTTTTCATACACATAATGCTCACAGAAATCCAAATCCACCTTTCAAATCTAGCAACAAATTCTTTGAGTGGAGAACTTGCATTCCCTTCTCACTCATGTGCCCAAGTTTATAGTGCCATAATTTTGTATCCTCTTCTATAGAAACTAAATCAATAGAAGATTCAACATTACCATTAGATAAATATAATGTACCTACCTTCTCTCCTTTTACTATTACCAGTGATTTTTTAGCGACCTTCCATGACTTTTCTACAAATGTAACTATGTAGCCCTCACTTCCCAACTACCCTATTGAAATTATATTTATTCTCAACATAATAACATGCCTCAACTTCTTCAGCAACCATTTGTTTCCATTCTATAATTTTATCTATATCTTACACTTTCTTAAAATTTTACAAGGTTCACCATCACCCAAATAAACCTATCCAAAATCACCTTAAACATAGTCTTGAAAATATTTTTTATGGGGTGTGGCATGAAATGAAGCCCTTAAATCTAACACTTAAGAATCATTAATGTTATCTAAATAAAGGATTAAAGCATCTTGTAACATGTCACCTACTACATTTGCTTCCTAATTTTTATCTTGTTGTCCATCTCCTTGTTTTCTTTTTCGAAACCAACAATCTTTCTTCAGGTGTCATTTCTTGCCACAAATCTAGCACACAAATGTTCCCCTAGATTTGGATATGACCTTCTTAGACTTACCATGATTACCTAGGCCCTTTCATCTATATTTTTATCTTCCCCTATTATCCATAGTAAAAACATTACCTGATGTCTCACATGTGCTTTTCTATCGCATTTTCTCACTAAGAATAACACCAATAACATCATCAACTTTAAATTTTTTGAACCAAAGAAAAAATTAATCATAGCCATGATCAATCCATTCTAGCTTTCTGGTAATGAGTACAGAATAAAAACATCTCTAACCTCATCATCAAAATTTACTCTTATAGAGCTTAACTGATTTGTGACCCTGTTAAATTCATTTTAATGATCAACAATAGACCCACCTTCTAACATTTCTAGATTAAATAAATTCTTCATAAGAAATACCTTGTTGGAGGTTGAGGTTTTTTCATACACTCTATTCAATGCCTTTATCATATCCATTATTGTCTTTTCTTTTGAAATATTAAATGCCACTGACACTTCTAGGCACAACCATATTGTTCATAATACCTTTCTGTTAACAACCTTCATATCTTCATCCTTCATAGTCATCAAATTTTTTACTAATCTACCTAATGGTATGAAAAGATCATTCTGATATAGATAGTCCTCCATTTACATCTTCTATAACTAGTAGTTTTGTTCATTGAACTTCTTGACCTTAAACTTTCCTTCTTCTGCCATTGCCCCACTTGAACTAGGAACCCTCTTTTCCTGCGAGTTTATCTGCCAAATAAACCTTTGGCTCTGATATCAGTTGTTAAGAATATAGAACATAAAGCAATATTTATGAATTAAATATATAAATAAAAAGTAGAAATCACAACATAATAGAGACAAAGATTTAATGTGATTTACCCAATATGGGCTACATCCACACAGAGACAGTCAGTCCTTATTATTCAATCCAACAAATGAAAGAAAAAAACTTGTAATGTAGCCACTATCATATCCTCTTCACTCACACATTGTGTGTCTCTATGATTGCAATGCCCTTATATCAAAAGAGGGTTATTTATTAAGGTAAAAAAGTACAAACATAAGTTCTACTGTTAGATTTGTGACCTAATAGTGAATGGTCTAGATTTACTATGAAAAACAATATTTTAGAATGCATTTTTAACAAAAAGTTTCCCCTGAACCTCCATAGAAACCATAGTGGGGGGATTTTCTTCCCCACACCCCCTATCGAGAACCAAGCATTATAATAAGCTCAGGCTCCACCATCTAACATTTTGTTGAAACCCTTCATGTTATACTTAGAATAATGCAATAAGTTTTTTTTTTAAATACTTAATATTAATTCACTCAAATCCATAGTAATACAGTACAACTTAGCTAATTAAATTATATTATCACTAACTTAAAACAATAATAATTTTAAATTTTAATATTGAATGTAATATAATATCTTACAACTACTAGGAAAGTAGATACATTAAGACTCAGCCATGATTGGTCCAATAATACAACAATTATTTTTCAATTATAACAAATATATATTATAATTACATTTCCATTAGGCATTCATCCTTAATACAATAAACAAATATCAAGCACTCTTGAGCTCGAGTTGAACTGACTCATGTATCTATAATAATCTAAGGTGTAGTCTTTAAATAAGTACTATAGTGGGGAGGGAGAGCCTCATTCAAGTGATTTTTCACACAAACCATAGACCATCAATCCCCCACATAATTCCCTATCAGGGAATGGCCCTCCCTTCATAGATAGGTAGATGGTAATAGTGCAAGAATCTAGAAAGACATGCTAGAACTTTGTGTGCTGTATGATTTCTACTACATGATGTGTATCATAAAGAAAACACATTTCTAGCATGATATCTCATAATATACAAATGAAACATATGAAATGACAATGTCAATCTAACATTACTTTAGCCAAATTTTTCAAATAGCATACGATCATCTAGATCAGTCAATTTCATAACACACCACTTGATCGGATTATCTACATCTAACATTGGTGGTGCTACTTAGGCTAGTGAATTACGTCTCACTACTTACTTATCATCATGAATGTGGGATATATTATAACATATAGAAAATTATATAACTTAAAGATTCATTCAGATTCATCCTATTATAAGAAGTGTGAACATACTAAGTATGAAAATAATCATATTCTTACATTTTGTCTACCAAATACATATAATAAATCTAAAACATGTTATTATTACATAAATAACACTATATAACAAAGCATGGCCCATACAAGATCATACCATCCAAGTATACTTTAAACAAAGACTATAATTGTTTGAATGTCATAGGTAGCATACTACTTAAATTAACAACCAATGGATTCAATTAGAATATTCCTAATAGCAGTAAAAACAATATATTTATGGAAATATACAAATACATATATTTAATTATTCTAATGGTATGTGATAAATCAATATTCATTAAATTAATAAAGAATAACATTCATCAAATACTACGTCAATAGAAACATGTCATTTGATAATTTCATACATCAAACAACATTACTTTCCAGCTTAATATTTAATAATGCAACATCAAGCTCGTTCAACTAAAAAATGATTTAGTATTCTATATCAATATTTACACTACGAATTATCACAACAATTAATCAAATATATTTAAGATACAACCCTGATGACTCAACACACATGTATGAACCCGTTTGAACTTACATTTAATAGTAAGGGAGTATATATTGATACATGGTTTACACATACAATAAATAATATGGCTCATTATTATATAATCCATTTATCTATATACATAGTCATCAACTAGTAAAAGTATGCATAGTGTACAATGTATTTTCGTTAACTTACCCTTTTATGAGTATCAAGTAAATATAATTAGATAACTCAGGTACTAAACCATATCCCTTCAACATGTAGTAAGTTTAATAAGAATATTAATTCCTCCCCCAATTTATTCAATTCATTATGATCATTTTAATAGATTCGGTAATTTTATGAAATCAAACTTAGCTTCTTGTTTTTCCTACCTTTTTACTACATGTTGACAACCTTAATTCACTCAACTCATAATACAGAAGTGTATTTATTAACTCATAGACTTCTAATTTCAAACTAATATGTAGTCTTAATATAATATTCTAAACAAGGGCATAGACCATTTTTATGAATATTATACAGCTTGCTTAATTACAGGCAAGATTCGGTTCATAAGCCAAGACGCAATCTACAGTTATAAAAAATTGTTCATATATATAAAACAATGCATTCTATAGTTAAAAACAGATGTTTGTATATATTTAAAATGTAGTCTATAGTTATAAAAGTGTTGTCCTTATATATATAGAGCACAATCATATTAGTATAAAATATTATGCTTGGATTAAAATAAAATTTAAAATCTAAATCTGAGTGTCTAATATAGAGGCAAGATAAACTCAACCAAATTATTATAATTATCAACTAAAAGTCTATGATTAATTCAAAATATACAGACTTTTATTATGGTTGATTCCCTTTTCTAACAAGACATAACTAATCATTCTCAAGGTTTTTAAATGGTTTTTACTTAACTAAATGTTATGCCCAATTCTGAAATGTTTGAAGACATTCTGAGTTAATATTCAGCCAAGACTTAAGAGAAAAAAAATACCAATAACCTAAAGGTGCAGTCAAATACATGGGTTGATCTTAATGAAAAGTCTTGTGTACAATTCACAAAATAAATTATTCTAAAAGTCTCAAGCACATCTACTAGTTTGTAAGATAAAAGTATGAAGATACTAATATTTAAAAATTATACACACAAAAATATGAATTGTAGAACCAACCTTGTAGGATATTTGCCTATGGTAAGATGAACTCACTTGGATCTTCTTGCTTGTAAAATGCTCTCTCAATTCTCCTCCTCCTTCTATCTTTGTATATCCTCTTATCATGTCTTATTTAATTTCATAAGACTTAATTTATAAAACCCTCCTTCCTTGATTCTGTCATGCCCCTTTCTTTACATGCCATTTATTCCTCAATCAATGGCGATGGCTAATGTTAATATGAGTTTGCATGTTGAGTTCAAAATAACAGAACTCTATAATTAATTGCCATAATCATGCAATCCTTTATTCCTACTCAAAACTAGAGATCACCAAAAGACTACTCATGTTCAAATTTAAGTTATACAAATCCTTCCCATTGAAGCTTCTAATTAATAATCATTTCTTATAAATCAAATCATTCGAAGGTTGACGTTATGCAAAACTAGATAAGTATGCTTATTATTAACAAAGCCAATGTTAAACAAAACTTTACAAATCATTTAGAAATAGGTTTATTATCTAAATATTTTAACATTTAATTAGGATAGTCCCCATAGGGAATTTTCATATCAACTTTAGTAAGAGCCTATGTTATGATTTAAAAATGAGGTTAGCCTAAGCCATAACCGATTTTGACCAAATTAGATACCATATTAAATGTTATCATACAATAATTTCCAAACCTATATTTCAAAAATTATAATGTTATAACTATGTATTTGTTTGTCAAATATGCTATAGAGAATAGTTCATTGCCTTTGACTATTTTTAAAAAGATGCAATAAATAATACAAATTACTAGTTTTCTTAGTAATAATGTTACACAAACACAACAATCACAAAGCAATCATAATTCAAAATCAATCATAAGCTATGCATAAATTGAAATATGATCACTACAAAAATACTCAAGAACTCATAACCATACTAACTAGCTAACTAGATTAAACTAAAGAGTTAACAAGTTATTCTATTGTGTTGTGTGAGTTTAGGTCACTAGCAATTCCTCTACCATCTCCCAATCATCCTATCTACTCCATCCTCTCCAATGATGTTTTCTTTCATCATGATCTGAGGGTAGGATCTATCCAACATCCACCTCACAACAAGTAGGTAGTTAGTATGAGCCATCATATATATCAACCAATGATGCAAAACTAATAAATATGTATCTACAAATTATAAAATAAGAAATTACAATTGTCACATCATGTAAACTAATTATTATATCATTGTCCCATAACTAATATATGTCATAAAGCTCAAATCAAAGCAATAATAATCAGATAATAACCATATTAATCAACATATTTAAAGGTTACAAAACATAATCTGAAATCAGGATGTAACATCCTTCCCTTTAAAATTGGTCATCATCCCAACGACATTTATTAAAATAATAGTTTTAAAATATCGAAAAAGTTTAACAAAAATAAAAACATAATACTGAGTGTCAATTCATGTAAACAAATACAAAAATAGCCTCTAGAACTCATCATAGTCTTCCCAAGTAGATCTATCCTCAGAGTATTGGTCCCATAAGACCTTACATTATGACACCTCTTTATTACATAAATGAAGTTTACGAGTGTCAATTACTCTGATTGGTTCTACCATGACCACCCCAAGATCTAAAACATGTGAGGGATCAGCTATATATTTTTTAAGATAAGATACATGGAAAATATTATGTAATAGAGCTAGGGATGGCAGCAATGCAACCCTATATGATATAAGATTGACCACTTTTAATACTTCAAAGGGTCCCACATATTTTGGTGACAATTTTGCTAACTTCCCAAATTTAATAGAGCTCTTCTACGAATTAACCCATAAAAACACTTTATCACCCATAAAAAACTATCTATTTATCCTCTTCATATTATTGTAACTCTTATGTCTATTGTTGGCTTAGCCAATCTTTGTCTGATTAATCTGACTTGATCTTCTATTTTTGAAATCATCTCAGGTCCAAAGACTACCCTGTCCTCTAACATGTCCCAATTGATTGGTGTCCTACACCTCTACAATGCCTAAAATGATGCCATTTTTAAAGTTGATTGGTATGAGTTATTATATGCAAACTTAACCAATGTTAGATAATTTATCCAGTTATATCATTGATCCATGTAATACATTTGTAGAAGATCCTCTGACACCTAATTTACTTGCTCAGTTTGACCATTAGTCTCTAGGTGATATGATATGTTAAAGTTTAGCTGCATATCCAAAGCTAAGTTTAGAGTTACCCAAAACCTAGAATTCATCTTAAAATCATGATCTAAAATGATCTTCTCTAGGAATCCATGCAACCTATACACTTCCTTTATGAACCTCTTCACAAGGGTAGGTGCATCATCTATCAAATTGTTAGGTATGAAATGAGCCACCTTAGTTAGTTTGTCAACAGTGACCAAGATCATATCATGTCTACTCCATAACATTGGTAAACCTTGGACAAATTCCATATTGGTCACCTGCCACTTTCACTCTAGTATATCATGTGGATATAACAAACCAGTTAGGTGCACACACTCAGCTTTCACTTGCTAACATTCCAGACAATGTGACACAAAATTTATCACATCTCTCTTGATTTCCTTCCAAAAATACAAATGTTTAAGCTCTAATATGATCTTGGTTACTCTTGAATGTCCTAAATATGGGGCATTGTGTAACTCCTTTAACATTATGCTTTGCATATTCTCTCGATCTAGCACATACATGCTCTCATTGAAATGTAGAAGACCATCACTCTCAAAATTGAATCCTTTATATCAAAGATTTTGAGCATTATTAGAAAATGCTTTTCTAACTTTATCATAGTATTCATCTCTTGGTGAGAACTTAACCACATGATCCATAAAACTACTCCTGATAGTAGCTACAATTGTTATGTACCTTTTATGATTCAAAGCATCAACTACTTTGTTCTCTTTACCTTTGATGTAATTGATATCAAAGTCATAGTCAGAAAGAAACTCTAACCAATGTCTATGATGAGCATTCAAATTTGATTGGGTGAAAATTTATTTGAGTCCCAAGTTATCAATCTTGAGCTCAAATGATTTTTCCAACAAAAAATGTTGCCAAACTTGAAAAGTATGAATAATTGTTGCAAGTTCAAGATCATGAGAGGCGTAATTAACCTCATAAATTTTTAGCTTTTTTGATTCAAAATCCACTACTGCATCATCCAACATAATAACTCCTCCTAATCCCTCTCCTGATGCATCTATGATCACTAAAAATTGACCATTGGGATTAGGAACTCTCAACATTGGTGTTGAAGTAAGTCTTCTTTTCAATTCCTAAAAAACTACTTCACACTTCTCTGATTAGACAAACTATTGGTTTTTCCATTACAAGGAGGTAATTGGATTAGCTATCTTGGAAAAGTTTAAAATGAACTTCCTATAATAGCCTAATAATCCCATTAAAATCCTTACCTCATGCACATTTCTCAACACTGGCCACTCCATAATGGCTCTTATCTTATTTGGATCTATAAAAATACCATCTATAAAAATAATATGCCCTAGATATTGCACTCTATCTTAAAAATGTGCACTTAGACAACTTGTCATATAGCTTGTGATTCTACAACCATTGTAGAGCTAGTTCCAAATACTATATATGTTCCTCTTCATTCTTGGAATATATAAAAATGTTATCTAAAAAGACCAAAACAAATTGATCTAAATAATTTCCAAACACACTATTCATGAGATTCATGAAAGTTTTTGGTGCATTAGTCAACCTAAAAGGTAACATCATGAACTCATAATGCCCATAAAGAGTTCTGAAAGATGTTTTCAAAATATCCTCATCTAGAATCCTCAACTGATGATATCTTGATCTAATATCTATCTTAGAAAATAATGTTGCTCCTCACATTTGATTAAAAAGGTGATCTATATGAGGTAGTGGATACCTATTTTTAATATTTACCTTGTTTAACATTTTGTAATCAATGCAGAGTCAAAGAGTATCATCCTTCTTCTTCATAAAAATAACTGGTGCACCCCATGGTGACACACTAATTTTAATCAACTCCTTGAACAATAATTCCTAGAGTTGAGATTTAAATTCAACCAACTCATTGGTTGTCATTCTATATGGTGTCTTAGACTGTGGTTCCAATCTATTTATGATGTCGATAGAGAAATCAAACTCATGTTTGGGAGGCAAACCTGGTAATTATTCCAAAAACACATCATGAAAATCTCTAAAAAATGGATAATCTTTGATAAATGGTTCTTTAGGTTCCTCCATTTCATTTATCTTGATGATAAATGCTTGGCACCCTTTTGCTTGAGCCCACCTGAGTTACATTAAAGAAATCTACTTGAGTCTCAACTCTCTCTTTTCACCCTAAATTTGTGTATGATTTCAAAAAATATCAAGACACTCAGCCTTCTTTAAATATCAGTCAACCTTGGCCTTGTGTTTAAAAATATAGTTGACTCCTACAATCACATCATATGACCCTAGAGGTGCTAAATATATATCCACTATAGTTGTAAATTTAGGCAACCCAATTTTTGCTTTAACTAGACACTTATTAACCATGACTTTTGAGTCATTCCCATATTGTATCAACCATGTATTTTCCATAAATCCATCTTTTCTAGGAAACTTTCTAAGTATTCTAGGAGCTATAAAACATTTAGTAGCCCCTATATCTATCAAAATAGTAATTGGATGATCAAACAAAATATGTAATAGCTCTATGGGTGATGATTAAAATTTGACTTGTTGATTATCAATTTCTACATGAATACACTACTAAAAATTGCCCTATTGAGAATTAGGACCTTTGTTCTTTGACTTGTCCTGAGTGCATTCATGATCATAATAGTCTCCTTCATAATTGAAATAGCCTCTAGTTGAACCTTTCTTGTCAGTCTGTGGGCTTCCCTTGAAACTGCCTTTGAAGCCATTGCCTATTTTCTTCTTGTTGGATCCAATATTAAATTTGGCATTATGGTTCTTGGATTGTCCCTTAGAATCTCCACTCCTCTACTTCCAATTCTTTTTCTTGAAAGTTGGATTAGAAATTCCAAAAAAAAATTTAAACTTTTCCCTGACCTGTGTAAGAGACATCAGCTTTTGCTCATGCTTCATCACTTCCTCAAAAACCTGGTCCATGATAGAAGGTCCATGAACATCTACCTCAACATTGATCTAGGGTTTAATCTCATGATAATCTTCTTGATTATGAAGCTCTCTTCAGCTTGATACTAAGGTACATACTTTAAAAGTTTGGTGAATTGCTCTTATTATTCATTCACCAACAAATATCCTTACTTTAGACTCTATAAATATGTGAGATTCTGATTAAAATAAAGTTGTGTTAGCTATTGTGACCTAAACAACATCACAAACTGCTCTCAAAGTTATGGTGGTTGAGTTAAGGTTCATTTCCAACTTCTTGCTGGCCCACCAAGTAACTACCTCACAAACCAACTAGTAAGCTCCCCAAACTATTTTGGTGACTTCAGATTAGTTTTGAATCTCTAAATACTTTTCTATCTCTCTCATCCATGCTTCAACTCCATCACCTAGAATAGTTCTATCAAACTTAGGTGGACTCAACTTTTTCATGTTCCTAAACAACTATGTAGTTACCTAAGTTATCGTATCCTACTAATTTTCCTATTGAATGGGGTACTTAATAGGTTCTTCTTGATGTTCTTCTTTTCCTTGGCTATTAAATTCTTTTTATAGGGTTGTGATTCGATCCCTAGTATCATTCATAGCTACAAAAATTTAATCCAGCTTTGTTGAATGCTTAGTGGCAGTTAGGTTAAGATCATTTAGAGGCTTATTATCATTAACATTTGAATGACCCTCACCCAATGCTCTAGTTTTCACCATTATTATTTCTCACTTAATATAAGAATATGAAAATGTTAGCAGACTCATTAAGTCCTAGAGTTTGAGTCTAAGCTCTGATACCACATGTTACAACTCTTCATTTTGTACTACAATTACAACTACTAGGAAAGTAAATACATTAAGACTCAGCCATGACTGGTCCAATATATAGCAACTACTATTAAAGTATAAAAAATATATATTACAATTACATTTCCATTAAGCATTTAGCCTTAATAAAATAAATAGATACCAAGCTCTCTAGAGCTTGATTCAAACCAACTTGCATGTCTCTAATAATCTCAAGTGTAGTCTCCATGTAAGTACTGTAGTGGAGAGGGAGAGCATCATACGAGCACTTTTTCATACCAACCATGGACCATCGATCCCCCACATAATCCCCTATTAGGGACTAGCCCTCCCTTCATGGATAGGTAGATGGTAACTATGTGAGAATCCATAGAGACATGATATCGTACAACATGCAAATATGTTTCTAACATGACATAAGATTTATAATACATGATGTGTATCATAAAAAAAATATGTTTCTAACATGATATCACACAACATGCAAATCAAACATATGAAATGACAATGTCAATCTAACATTATTTTGGCCAAAGTTTTCAAATAACATATGATCACCTGGATCAGTCAATTTCATAACACATCACTTAATTGGATTATCTACATCCAACATTGGTGGTGCTACCTAGGCTAGTGAGGTTCATCTCACTAACTACTTAGCATCATCAATGCATGATCTATTATAACATATAACAAAGTATATAACTTAAATATTCATTCAAATTCATCCTATTAGGAGAAGTGTGAACATACTAAATATGGAAATCAGCATACTCTTACATTTTGTCTACTAAATGCATATAATAAATCTAAAACATGTTATTATTACATATATAGCACCATATAACAAAACACAGTCCATAAAATATCATACAATCTAGGTATTCTTTAAACAAGGACCATAATTTCTTGAATGTCATAAGTAACATACTTCTTAAATTAACAACTAATGGATTCAGTCGGAATATTCTTGATAGCGGTATAAACAAGCTATTTATGGAATTATCCAAATACATACATTTAATTCTTCCAATGGTATGCAATGAATACATATCCATTCAATTCATAAAGAATAACATTAATCAAATAGTACATCAATAGAAACATGTCATTCAAGAATTTCATACATCCAATGACATTACTTTCCAACTTAATATTTAATAGTGCAACATCAAGCTCATTCAACTATAAAATGATGTAGTATTATATATCAATATTTACACTATGAATTTTCATAACAATTAATCAAATATACTTAAGATATATCCCTAATGACTCAACACACCTGTATGCACTTGTTTAAACTTACATTTAATATTAAGGGAGTATATATTGATACATGGTTTACACATACTATAAATAATATGGCTTGTTATTATATAATCTATTTATCTGTATGCCTAGTCATCCACTAGTAAAAGTATGCATAGTATATGATATATTTTGGTTAACTCTACCCTTTTTTGAGTATCAAGAAAATACAATTAGACAACTCAAGTATTAAATTGTATCCCTTCAGCATGTAGTAAGTTTAATAAAAATATTAATTCCTTCCCTAATTTATTCAATTCATTATGATCATTTTAACAGATTCAGTAATTTTATGAAGTCAAACTTAAATTCTTATTTTTCTTACCTTTTTACTACATATTAACAATCTTAATTCACTCAACTCATAATCCAAAAATTTATTTATTAACTCATAGACTTCTGATTTCAAACTAATATGCAGTCTTAGTCTAAAATTCTAAATAAGAGTGCAGACCATTTTTATCAATATTATACAACTTGCTTAATTAGAGGTAGTATTTGGTTCATAAGCCAAGATGTAGTCTATATTTATAAAACATTGCTCATATATAGAAAATAATGTAATCTATAGTTATAAAGAGTTTTCCATATATATTTAAAACACAGCCTATAGTTATAAAAGCATTATCCTTATATATAGGATGCAGTCATATTAGCAATAAATATTACACTTGGGTTAAGACAAAATTTAAAATCTAAATCCAAGTGTATAATATACAAGATAAACTCAGCCAAACCATTATAATCCTCAACCAAAATTCTATGATTACTTCAGAATATACAGACCCTTGTTCTGCTTGATTCCTTTTTCTAACAGGACTTCACTAATCATTCTCAAGGTTTTTAAATGTTTTTTTCTTGACTAAATGTTATGCCCAATTCTAAAATGTTCAAAGACATATTTTGAGTTAATATTTATCCAAGACTTAATAAAAACAAAATACCAATAACCTAAAGGCACAGGCAAATACATTGGTTGATTTTAATGAAAAGTCTTGCATACAATTTACAAAATAAATTGTTCTAAAAGTCTCATGCACAACCATTATTACAACTCCATCAATTAGTTTGTAAGATAAAAGTATGTATAAACCAATATTTAAAAATCGTACACACATAAATATGAATGATAAACCCAACCTTGTAGGATTTTTTCATGTGGTAAGATGAACTCACTTGGCTCTTCTTTCTTGTAAAATTATCTCTCAATTCTCTTCTAACTTCTATCTTTGTATATCCTCTTACTGTGTCTTATTTAATTTCATAAGACTTAATTTATAAAACCCTCCTTCCCTAATTCTATTGTGCCCCTTTCTTTACATACCATTTACTCCTCAATCAGTGGTGATGGCTAATGTTAATATGAGTTTGCATGTTGAGTTCAAAATAACTAAACTCTATAATTAATTGACATAATCATGAAATCCTTTATTCCTACTCAAAACTAGAGATCACCAAAAGACTATTCATATTCAAATTTAAGTTAAATAAATCCTTCCCATCAAATCTTCTAATTAATAATCATTTCTTAAAAACCAAACCATTCAAAGGTTGACTATATGCAAAACTAGATAAGTAAGCTTATTATTAACAAAGCCAATGTTAACTAAAACTTTTCAAATCATTTAGAAATAGGTTTATTATCTAAACATTTTAACATTCAATTAGGATAATCCCTATAGGGAAATTGCATATCAACTTTAGTAATAGCCTATGTTATTATTTAAAAATGAGGTTTGCTTAAGCCATTACCGGTTTTGACCAAACTAGATACTCTATTAAATGTTACCATACAATAATTTCCCAACCTATATTTCAAATATTATAATGTTATAACTATGAATTTGTTTGTCAAATATTATATAGATACTAGTTCATTTCCTTTGTTTATATTTAAAAAGATGCAATAAATAATATAGATTACTCGTTTGCTTAGTAATAATGTTGCACAAATACAACAATCACAAATTAATCATCATTCAAAATTAGTTATAAGATATGCATAAACTAAAATACGATAACTACATAAATAATCAAGCACTCAGAACCATACTCACTAGCTAACTAGATCAAACTAAAGAGTTAACAAGTTATTCTATTGTGGTGTGTGAGTTTGGATCACTAGCAATTCCTCTGACATCCCCCAATCATCCCATCTACTCCAACCTATCTGATGATGCTCTCTCTCATCATGCTTTGAAGGTAGGATCTATCCTACATCCACCTCATAACAAGTAGGTAGTTAGTATGAGTCATCATATATGTCAACCAATGATGCAAAACTACCAAATATGCATCCATAATGTACAAAATAATAAAGTACAACTGTCACACCATGTAAACTAATCAGCATATCACTGTCCCATTACCAATATATATCATAAATCTCAAATGAAATCAATAATAATTAGATAATAACCATATTAATCCATAAATTCAAAGGTTAGAAAATATAAGGTGAAATTAACATGTAACAAATTCTATGTCATTGTACTGATTTCTGATTTCTTAGTTTTTATTTGTGTTTACCTATGTCTGATTTCCTAAAAGTTAACCTATGTGCTAAAAAATGTTTTGTAAATTCAATGTAGGAGCCTGATATCAATGACAAACCCCTGTATATGACCCCTCTTTTGAGGGTAGTTGTTGAACCTATGCAAGAACTATCCTCAAAATAAATAGCTCTACAAAATGTCTGTTAGTTAGAGCATATATGATAACTACATTATAATCTAATACAATGTGCAAAAATAACATTAAAATGTAAGATAATTTGAGCATAAGTATGTAATGTAATATGTATTTCATGTTTATCATTGCACAAGGGTGCCAAGATAGATGTAATCAATGTATATAACAATAAATCTGAGTAGAACTAGGTAGCTACCTAGGGGGATGGGGCATGATGTCCATCTCAACACCCAAGTAGGAAGGGTAGATGCATGAGGTCTCTCATGGCATCGATAACTGGTGTGTGTAACAAGAAAAGACAAGTTTCATGGCCCTATCACATATAAGAAAGAATACATACAAAACACATGAGGCATGCAAAATACGAAGGGGCCACAATATAAGGTACATGGGCACATGTCACTAAATTTGAGAGAAGAAGACATACAAGGACATGTTCAAATTTCCACATACACAAACAAGAATCAATTTAGCTTAGAGCCACATATAATGACATGTTCAAATGTCTACATATATAATCAGGAAAGCACATAAAAGGGACATGGGTACATGTCCAAGGCATACATGAATAGAAGTGGCATAGAGCCAAAGAGTAATGGCATATTCAAATGCTCTCGAATAGAAGAAGTGTAGAAAATAAAATCAAGTCTAAACTAAGAAAGATATAAATGAAAATATGCATGAATGTAGTACAAATCTATGTAATAGTGAGAATGTACATATGTTGAGTCTAAACTAGTGATAGTCGACAAAAAATCTTAGTATGAGTAGTAATGACCAATATCAAGATATATCAATGCAAAAACTTGAAGGTAAAGAATGTAAAGATAGAACCTGGTAATAGAAACTATGTATAAAATTCCCCTACATGTGTGGATGTGTCAAATTAATAACCCTGAATTAGTTTAGATACCCCCAGTAAGTAGATGATAGCAAGTCTAGATCGATGTAGTGGACACGAGTCCTGCAAGCACTCGATAAGAACAAGTGAAGCATTTATGTATGATAAAACTGCCTATACTAAGATAGCTAGCATATTTAGTGTCTATAAAATATAAAAAATGTATACATAACAATGCATATAATCTATAAATTTTGTGTTTTCTAACTAATATTTGAATGTTTTTATGTTTTGGCATGTTATATTATTTATGTACTTTCCAGATATAAGCTATGTAAAAGAAAATTAAAATGAACTATGTACAAGGAATAAGAGAAAATAAAGTATGTACAAGAGGGTAGGAACCATACTAATTGATGAGTCTCATGGGATACTCACTATTACTATGACCTATGTCAAATAAGGGAACTATGATCATACTTGCTATGTGAAAGTAAACTATGATCCCATAATCTATTATAATGAGAAATTTGTGTATGTGTCTATATCAGTATATGTATATGTAGTGGTGGTATGAATCTATGGCACTAACTATGGTGTATTATTAATTATACGGGTCTTAAGAACCCATCTAGTATAAGAATTTATAGGTGACACAGCTTCCCTATGCTAAGAACCCTAAAATCCCAATACTATTGATCTTAGCATAAAATGAGTGGAGGAAGACCCTATAGAATATGTGACATATCTCTAACACAGGGGTCTCTCTAATAATGGTCTCTATGGAAAAGTATGTGTACATGTAAATACTATAAGAGTAGACCTCACCTGCACTGGTGGCTCTACTAAACTCTATGATGTATGCATAAGAACTATGCTCTAACCTATAACTGATAATTGTGTTATATTTGGTAATAGTGTTAGACTATAACTGATGACTATGTTGTAATTATGTGTGGTATAGGTAGAGGATACTCATCTAGTAGACCCTCAACTTTAACCACTTGATTTGTGTGTATGTATTTTAGGCATCTATATAATATTTATGGGATGGATCATATATGTTATAACCATGGCATACCTAATAAATATAAAATATGCTTGCACTAAGTACTACTAATAATCGAGTGGCTATATGTGTTGGTCCAACCTATAATGGAAACACAATCTCCCTAATGGAGCTTTGAACATGACCATTGAAACCATTAATGACTATATCTATGGGGAATATATCTTGATTTGAGTACCCCAAGTGATGTAAAATTTTCATATTGTACTTGTTAATTCTTGGACCATTATTAACCATAACACTCTAGATAGGATGATGGTCTATATATGCTCGTATAAAGAGTGCATGTAAATTTGTATCATCATCAACAATCTCCTATTTTGAGAAGGTGATGAGTGGTCTAATTGGAACCACAGTGTGGTACATAACAATGATTTAATGCAATAGGTGTGCCTCCTCTATAATAGTATGATAAGAAGCTGGTGGTAGATGTGCCTTATATGTATAATGAACACCTGATGTGCTTCCTACCTCATTCATTATGTGGTTTAGAAATGAATTTAAGAATATTTTTAATGCCTTAGATTCTATTTTTTGTACTTTTGGTGCCTTTGTGTGTGTGCCCACATCAATAATATTAACCTTAATTAAATCTTGTATCTTATGTTTTAGGCTTATGCATTTATTTTTTGTATGACCTAGTGCCCTGTGATACTCAAAAAATGGGTTAAAATCATAGTTCTTTAGAAGAGGTCATGTCGTATTAACCTCTTTAATGGGAGGGAGAGATGTGACATTGCATTCCAAAAGGTGTTGTAAAACCTATGTTGGTGACTCCAGAAGGTTGGGGAAGATTCAACGTTGAGGAATTGATAAAACCAATCTAGGAGATGGCTTAGAAGCTACGTTGACTATGGCCTTTTGATCACTCTTATTCTCAGTGGCCCTTACCTTGTATGAAGGCTTATTTTAACTCTTAACAGTTGATTTTGATCCATTGGTATATTTTAGTTTACCCATTGATACAAGCTTGACCTCTCTTTATTTTACTATGTGGCATAAATCTGTGAATGTAGGAAACTTCTTAAACAAGATAGCTTCATGTAATACTGGTAAAATACTTTCTTTAAATATGTCCTGATGCTCTTTGTCTACCATGGGGCTAGTTAATTTGGTTAATATAATCTTCTATCATAAGACATATTCTATGATAGGTTCATTTGACTTTTGTTTCAACTATGCAACTTGGCCATATGATATTTTGTCATAGATATTGATGGAGAAGTGTGCTAAAAATATGTTGGCCAAAGGATTGAATGGAATGATAAATTGATATGGTAAGTCAAAAAACCATTGTAGGCCATAATCCTTTAAATTGCATGGAAATAACTTCATGAAAAGCTAATCGTTAGACACGTAGTCCAAACATGTTACATGAAAAGCTCTGAGATGGTGCTCTAGGTCACCCTTGCCATCATATAATGTAAGTTTAAGTTCCAAGAAATAGGATGTAAAGGGAGTTGCCTCTATGCGATGTTCCAAAGGTGTATGTAAGATAATATTAGAATCCAAGATGCATGATGGCCTAGTGGATCCATTCTCAATATGTAACACCTTAGCCTACAGTTTATGAACCTTGTACATAAGGGATTGTACTTTTGGAGTGGAGGAACTAGTCACAAGAGGTATAGTTATCACTGACGGTTGTTGAATTATAATTTTAGGTTTTACTAGAAAATTTGACCCCATTGTAGGTGTAACAATGTTATTATATGGGGGAGTTAAAGATTGACCATTGTTTGTTTTATTCTTGATTTCCAATATGGCTTGTAGGATTTGTGCATGATCAAGGGGCAATTCTTGAACTCTATCTCTAAAGCTCTATAATATCTCATCTTTGTTGAAAATCATGTCATCATTTTTAATTAGAGGGAGAGTGTCCTAATTATGTATCTATTATAGGCTAAAATTGCACCCTTGTGGGAGAGTTTTTTAGGCTCTCTCACTTCTAGCTATAATATTGGAACAACCTCAGGTTGTGGGTATCCTGTAATAAGGTTGAAACTCTAGGATTTTTAATGAGGCTAGCTCCTCAGATGCTTCACTTCAACTTGTTTCCCACACTAAAATCTACTATTGACTAAGGAAAAGGGAGAGAAAAATAACATGAAAGGGTAAATCTAAGCTAAGGATGGTGATGAACCAAAGATGAAATGATCCACTTTCAGCCTAGAAACCTTAACAAATACTAATGGACCTAACAAAGACATATACTAATCGGATCCTATCTCAAGGCCACAAGCATAAGTATTTTGTGTGGAGGTCAAAGGGAAACCCTACAATTTGAAAGATAGAAAGAAATAGGTATGTATGAGACACTATAAACTTGAACAACTTCAAGAAAAAGATCAATGTCTAACACTTCACACAACCTACAAGGAACAAAAAGAATTGAATTAAGATACGTAGAGAATTTATAGATGATGAAAAGGGACATACATCTGCAAGTTAAACTCCAATAATGTATACTTGACTTCAAATCAAAATCAAAAAAATCATCTCATTGCTTCAAGAGAGTGTTACAAGGCAATTTTGATAGAGTAAATCTATCGCCAATTGAGGGATGACTTTTTAGGCTCTAAAGCCTCTATAGATATCAAAAAGAGCTGAGAGAAGAAGGGGCTCCCATGGGAAAAAGGAGAGGGGGTCATAAATGGCTACAACCTCCACTATTTTCCCTGATATATTTGCATTCAAAGCATGCAACTACCTTGACCATGAAATGAACCATCCAAGATAACCACAAATCTCCTTGAGCCCCATATGCATTCAAGTCCTTTTTGAAACTGACAAAAACATGTCAAAGGGTAACTACATATTCCAACCAAGTGTAAATGATTTGATCTTTTGCATTTAAAACTTGGTATGTTCCTTCACTTTGCATGTTCGTTGCTCCACCTAGATGCATCTATTCTTAGTTTGACAACTTTACATGTTTCAAATATGAGTGGTAGACCATATCATTAGAGTTTGAAAAGAGGAGTCATTGTTGTCTTTTATTGATTGGTTGATCTATGTGCCACTAGGATCCTTTGAAAACTTGACCTTTTCTCATCTATTGATCTCCTTAAACTTGGACCTCTACGAATCGTTAATCTCCTTGCCAGTTGGATGCCCTTGAGCCACTTGTCCTTGATTGATTAGCCCCTCAAATTTACTGATTGTTTGACCTTAATGTTCCTTGACCACTTTCTTTTGGGTACTTTGTTTGGGATTTTTTGTGGACTTTTTCCTTGTGCCTATTTCTCCCAAAGGAATTCCTTTAGATTTTCTTCGAGCTTTTCTTTTTCAAAGGAAAAGTCTTTTTGTCCACTTTTTCTAAAGGAATTCCTTCAAAAAAAATTCCTTCAGCCTTTTGTCCTTGGGCACTTTTTTGAAAAAGGTACATTCAGACTTCTTGTTGAGTACCCTTCAGAAAAAAGTAAGTGGTCTTTTGGCTTTTGAAAGTGCCCTTCAACTTGCTGAAAAAGACCATTTATTCAAAAAATATATCTTTCAAAATTTTTGAAAAAGTGCCCTATTTGAAATAAAAGTACCCTTTGGGGAAAAGTGTTTAGGACACTTTGTTATGGAAGAATTCCTTTGAGAATTTTGAAAAGGGCCATTTTATTGAAGAGTTACCCAAAAAATTATCCTGGATAATTTTCTCGAAAGAAAAGGTCTTTATCTTTTACTTTGAACATTTTTGCCAAAAGAAATATCCCTTTGAAAACCTTGTCTCAGACAACTTGTCCAAAAGAATTCAACACTTAGCCAAAAAAGGTCCCGAAAGAAAAGAAACACTTGTTCCCCACAAAGTCTAAAAGAATGAAAAAGTAGAGACTTAGCTGAATAAAAGATTTTGCACTTAGCTTCCAGCTTGTAGGCTTATTCTTGAACACTATTGTTGGATCCTTAGAAAACCTTGCTTGGATCATCTCTATTTGCAAATGTCGGATCCATTTCTAAACTTTTCACCCACTGCTTCATCAAACCATGCAAGAGCTTTATATGTGGGCCAAAAATTTCCAATGGTATAATCTTGTTCTTGATTGTATTATTCATCTTCGGATGTATTATCATTGAAATCCACATAATCAAGGTGTGAAAGATGAATAGTTATGATAGGCACCTTATCCATGTTATAGGCTCGAATAGCAGGAATTTGAATATGATTTATAGGATTACTACCTAATCTATCACTTCTTCTTAATGGAAGAGAGACAATTTTTTGAGATGGCATACAGTAAACAAACTGGAATAAAGCTACTAAAATAGAATATATGAAATCTAAAAAATTTAAAGTATCTAATAAAAATAGGAAAAAGAAGGATATAAACCCTAAGAGCATCTAGTGTTAGGGTTTTGAATTATAATTACTTCACAAAAATTTAAATTATATTTAAAAAAATGAAACCCTAAGTGGGATTGATTAAATGAGCTAGGTGATGCCAAAAAATTAGAATAGAAGTTTGTAATCCTAATTTAGTCCACAAAAAATGGGAGAAGGTAAACCCTATGTAAAACTAAGGTTTTAAGTAATATTCAAAGAGGGTTTCACCAAATGTTTCAACCTTTTCAATTTTATCTATGTAAATCCTATGTTTAATTAAAGGGTTGAGTGGTCTAAATCAGTGAATTATTATGCATAAAATAACCACTGATTTATACATATTTTGACTAGATTTGACTTTCTAAAAATAGTAATAAATATGTGCAAATAAAGACTTACCTAGAAAATGCTTGATATAGATGATCTGAGTGTTAGAAATTGAGATTGGAGTTGGTCTACGTGTCGTTAACTAGATCCCTATGTCATAACCCTCTTGGATAGTAGTGTCATACTTAGATAGTAGCATCATGTAGCTCTAGAGTCTTGAAAATGATGCTAATGTCCTCAGTGCAAAACTACTCTAAAATTTTAGGTGCACTTATGGCTATGTTTGTAGGTTTTGTTCCTACATGCACGAAGTCTAAAACTCTATCTTGTGCCTACAATAGTTGATTTAAGATGCAAACCCTAATCTTCCTTACAAGTAAGCTATGAGCTAAAAAGTGTCTTTGTTAGTAGAATAGGATGAACACCCTCAACACCCAATTGTGAAAAGAGTTTCCTACATACTAATACTCTGAGGAGGGATCAATACTAATGTAGTTCTCCCCACCTGAGTTTTAGTGCAAGTGCAAGTGATGATAGATTGATAGTGGTCTTGAATGCCTTGAGTGTGCCTGAGATTGAGAATTTGGAAACTCTACGCTTAGGGTAGTTCTAGATGGTTGTATGCAAAAATAGGGTAGAATAGGGATTAATAACCTTGATTTTGCTCAACTTACTTTGTGTTTAAATAGGTATTTTGCATCTAATCTCCATCTAGTGGATAGAGGTCTAAAATTCATGTATTTATAGAGTTTTGTAGCTTGTACAAATAATAAAAAATGCTTAGGCCAACCTTAGGAGGTTTTTACTTTTAAAATATATCCATTTGCGAAAGATATGGTAAAGGATATTAGCACCATTTTAGGGACACTATCACCATGTAGCTCTAGTGTCCTTAATGTCCATTTGGTAGGCTAATGGATATGAAGGTCTAAGATCAGGAAATGAGGATCTAAAACTATGTTTAAGCTGACTAGGCACATCTGTGATTTGTACAAAGGCTATAAAAGTGTGATAATATGCTTTACGGCTAAGCTATGAATATGTTGTCTCAAGTAGCACTTTTAGCACTCAAATACCACTTTTATATGATTACACTATGAATGATGAATGAACCATCCCAATGGATGTGAATTTTATTAGAGTGACATATGAACTTGGAATCATATACCAATGTGTGCATACCATGAGAAAAAGTTTCATTTTTGAGATGTCTATCATGCTAGGATTTTTTCTTCTATTTCTCAACTCCCTGACTCTAATGTGCAAGAAAATGTGCTTCATCTAATTATAATAAAGCATTAAGGCATGCTTTTAGAGATTCTTCATCATTGATCCATCTAATACACATAATAAATAAATAAATAAATAAGGAATAAGGAACTCCACTAGTAGAACTATTTCAATCATTTGTATATGGTTTGATAGACCCATAAGATAATAGAATTTCAATCATCCCCGTTAGTGAAATCGATATTACAAATCTTTGTTAAGGTGTAGCCCAAGATCTTGTTAAAATCTTCAGTAGTGTTGTTGCTTGAGGGTGGTATGGAGTTGTCTTATGGTGTGCAATCATGAACTAGACTAAGATTATTCTTATCATTTCATTGAGGAAGTGAGCGCCTTGATCACTTATAAAATTTAAATGGTATCCATATCTAGTGATGATATTTTCCCAAAGGAACCTGATGGTAGTTGTAGTAGTATAATCATGTGTGGGCACTACTTCAACCTAAAACATGAGGTAATAAGTGGTGATAATGATGTAGCATGTGTCAATTCATCTTGAAGTAGGGGTTATAGGCCCAAGAAAAACAATAACTCATTTTTCAAAAGGTTCATGAGCCAAGATTGGATGAAGAGGCATAACATCCCTATAGTTTGGTTTTCCTACTCGTTGATAAATATCACATTAGTGCACACAAGCTTTTACATATTTGAATAAGGTGGGCCACCATAAACTAGCTAGGAGTACCTTTCATGATGTTGCATCACTAACATAATGTCCTCTAGTTACACCTTGATAGACCTCTTGAAGGAATTCCATGCATTCATACTATTTAAAAGACCTGCACAACATCTCATCCCTTCCCAATTTATATAGGTCTCTACCAATAAGTTGGAAAGGTATAACATATACAACTATTTAATTTTTCTCTTGGGTGATAAGATGGTCTAGCACAAATTCTATTACAATAAAATTAATTATTTCCTCTAGTTATTCAGTTAAAAAGTTATACATCAGGAAAATCATCCTCTATAGTGCATACTAGTTCACTAGACTCAACATGCAAGAGGTGGTTAGGACTAAAATTCACTTTGCCAAGTTTTATGACCACAAAGAATTAGAACTCCTCAAAGAGAATGATCTACCTACAGATTCATCCATGCAACACTGGTTTATTCAAAAGTTACTTAAGTGCCTCATGATCCATAAAGAAGATGAAAGGAGTGAATAACAAGTATTAGAGAAAATTTTAAAGTATATATACCATATATAATGTTTCTAATTCTATAGTAGATTAATTCTTCTTCATCAGTGTTAGCTTATGACTAGAAAAATATATAGGATGATCCACATCCCATTCACTAGGTTGTGCAAGGATAATTCCCATATCCATGGCAGAAGCATAAACTTGTACATGAAAAGATGTCATCCAATTTGGAAATTGGAGGATGGGTGCAGTTACTAATTTTTCCTTCAAGGTCTTGAATGTTTTTTGATGTTGTTTCATCCAAAAAGGAGGCAATTTTGTTTGAGAAATCATTCTAAAGGATATACTATATTAACATAACTAATAATTAACTTACGATAATAACATGTGTGACCAAAGAAGATGTGGACTTCATGCCGAGTGGATGGAGGTGAGAGTTGAACAATAACCACAATCTTGGCCAAATCTAAGAATATTCCATTCTAAAAAATGATGTGCCATAACAAGATCCCAAAAGGTGTGGCAAAGAGACACTTTTTTATCTTTAAAGAAATTTAAATTTGTTGATAGTGCACAAGCATGGAGCATAAATTGGCACAATGATCGCGCACCAAGTCATACACGATCCAATCATCTAGATATACTTGAAAGAAACTATGGATGAAATATTTAAAGGCCTCTACCACAATATAATAGAAGATTATTGGTGCATTATTTAATTCAATAGCATAACATTGTATGTAAATAACCCCCATTCAGTGGCAAAAGTGGGCTTTACCTTATCTTCCTCAGCAATTTGTAACTGATGATAGCCTAAAAATCCATCAGTGAAGTTATAGAATTTACAACTAGCGACACCTTCCAAAATCTCCTCTATGAATGGTGTTCAAAATGGGTACATGACACACAACATTTAACTATCTATAATCCATGTAAATTCAAATTCATCCATAATTATTGATGTTAATCACCATGGGGCAACCCATTTAGATTCATCAATTGATGTGATATCCCTGGTGTACAACATACCATCATTTTCTTCTTTAATGTGTGTGCATAAATTAAAATTCATTCCATACAGTCTCTTCCTGACTAGGTGAGCTCCCTCAACCAATTTGATGTGCATTTTTCCCAGTGTTGGATGTGATTATTTCATCTTTATGTAGTTTTGTGGGAAAATATCTGCATACTCTTGTAGAAGTTCAAAGATTTTAGCCAATTCTACTTTAGGCTAGTAATTTCATATAGCAACCATCTTGGGGGCGTCTTTTGTGCCAATATTGTATTGAACCACTTGGAGCAGCATAAAATATGGTTTTTTCTTGGATGGTTTATTATCTCTCACCTCACAAGCCTCCTATTATGTAGGTAATTTTAAGTGATCAAATTATAGTTCTGGGAGATCAATGCTAGTACCCTCATCAACTTGACATATAACCTTCTATTTACACTTTTAGATCTATTATATATGGTTAAATTTAGATGGTGAGTTAGGTTCCAACTAATTCATGTTAGGATTACCAGGTTCTTAGAAGATATATAAGTCATCCTCAATGTCACCATGCATGGTCTATATTTTGTCTTCAGCTAATACTTGATCACTTGGTACTGTTTGATGAATCACTTGTAAGGATTAGTTTAGACTTGATTAGGCTGAAGCACATACAATGGTGGTGAGAATACCATGTTTGATGCATCCACAAGTATCTGTATCCAAGTATGTCTCTTGATGAACATACCATACTCTAGACCAAGTGTGTAGAGTGCCATAAATACATGTACCCATAAAGATTCTAGTAAAAATATCTCATCATCATTTTAAATATTCTCATAGGTCACTAGATGGTCGCTTGGGGACTCATTACCATCATAAATTTGTATGATATAAACCCAATTATAATGGTGAAAGTAATGATGTCGCGTGATACATACTTATTCCCATGTTAACAACCTATATTGATGAGTAACCCACCAATGGGTAGTTATTCCTTAAAGTACAGTAGGGAGTGCATGTATATGTTCATCTTCATAAACATAATAAACCTCTAACTAATATAATTATTCCTTAACCTTTATTTGGATATGAAACCTAGGTGTTTGATACAATTAGAAAGGTGGAGCATTCATTAGGTACCCACCAATGAGTCAAACATACTATAGTGCTTAGGTAGCTTATATGGAGCATTTATTTGTCAACTAACTATAGAAAAACCTCATCTTGTGAGGTCACATTCTCCATGTGCTCAATGTTCACAAGTAATGTTGGTGGTGTCAGAGATGGATTGTGCATCTCCCTAATGAAGCAGACAATCAGGTGTAGGAATTAGATATTCATTTCCTTGTGCCATAATGTTATAAAAATGATTGAGGTCCTCATCAGCATCAAATGCTTCTATAAAATGGGGCATTGATCATCAATGAGAGGAATGACGATACATTGGGTGTCATTCTCAAAGTTGATGTAGCACTTCTTAAAACATAAGTCAACGGTATTGGCATAACACCATGGTCGACCCAATAGAGCTAGAAAATCATCATCTTCATCCAATTCAATTACTTCAAAATCACCATTGAAAGGGACACCCATAATGTTAACAGCAACATCCTTGAAAACTCCTATAAGCATTGTCCAAGTATTTTTGGCCATAAAAAAAACATGTGTAAAGGGTTGCAAAGTAGGGATCCCCATCTTCTTATATGCATCCTTTGTGAGAACAATAACTTCTATACCAATATCCACCCATGTATCTCAGATCATCTAGCCATCAATGGATGCATTTACCATGATCTCCTTGTCACAGTAGGCATCTAGTTGGCCATAGGATTCTTATCAGTGTACATGGTTTAAACAATGATCTATAGGAGTATTGGTTGTCTATTATCATAACTAGTTCTTTAAGAGGGGAATGATGTTTTCATTAAAGAGTAGTTTATATAACTCTCAAAATTTATCCTGACTAAATTTTTTTAAGATAGTTTTTTTTCCATCACAACATGCATGGTTGCATCCTTCTCCTTAAAAAACTTGATTTCACCTTGTAAATCATGTACTAGGGCCATTATGTTATGAAATACCTCTTTCTATTTTTGAGCATCAGCGTAGTGTTTAGCACATGGTTATTCACACTAAACCTTCTTCGTAGGTGGAACTAAAATGGGTTGGGAATGAGCACCACTTTGTGTCATGATATTTACTTTAGGTCCCATTGGTGGAGTGGTAGGACACAATATCCACTCATCATTTGGATTTTTGGCAATATTTATCATCCCAACACCCTTTTATTATTCACTTTGGTGATATCCATATATAAGTCAATGCATTCTTCCAAACGATGATCATTCTTAAAAAAGGCACAAGTTAGGTAAATTAGGCGATTGCACTAATAGTGGTCTCAAGATCCACACTTGTAATAGATATTGGGTAGAAAATGACCACCCTCATGCCTATTGCTATGAACTCAACCCTGAAAATATTGTCCTCCACTAGACTCTTGATTATTATCAACATAGGTTTAGCGAGTCCTTCTTGTGCATGTTTTATGGATCTCATTGATGACTCAATAGTCATGAGTACCATATGTGTATGCATCACATATTTTATAATAAAGTGACAGTTTCCTACATAGCACGTTAAGGCAAAGGAAAATTCCTTACATCATAATCCTCTTGGTGAATATCATAAGACTATTTTGTTATGGCATGAACATTCCTCTATGGGCAGTTATTCTTATTATGGCCCTCTATTTTGCAATCAACACACCATAAGTCATTATGGGTATCATGAGCATTATTGGTCATTTATTTCTCTAACTAAGAGGCCATAGTAACAATCTAAGCCTCCATAAAGAGGTTGATCTCCATATCTATAATTACCACAGCTTCAATACAGAGAGTAAATTCCAATGCTCACATGGCTTAGTAAATGTATTTTGGGAGAGAACTAGATGAAACAAAAGTAATAAACCTCCCACAAACCATTGAGCATAATGTTTTGAGTTGATCTCAAATGATAGTTTTTAAATAATCATTTTAAAATGTGCATCATATTCATGCACACTCTTAGTGAGCTCCTATTTTATGTCCTTTAAAGTAGTGATGCTTTGTTTCTTAAACTTAGGAATGTTAAACCCCTAAAGGAATGTAGTTTTTAATGTTTTATAGATCACAAATGCTTACTGAGGGTTGAATTTGTGGTACCATTTTTGCACTTGATCCATAAAAGTAGTGGCAAACTAAGTAGCCTTTCATTCTAAAGAAGTGATCTCCCATGCTTGCTAAATGAGTTCAAACTTATGAATGTGTTTTGTCACATTTTTGACACCTTGGTATTCGATGAGATGAAGTGTCATCTCTTAGTACACTATAAGTGCACTTGGTGGTTGTAGTGGACCATATTTTGGAGTTCCTCCACCTCCCCTAGACATATGTGATTGAGGTCTACTACTGCCTCTAGTGCCACCTCCTGATCTTCCTCCAATAGAACCATCATCGATGCTTCCCCCATACCTCCTATAGTAGTAGGTGTACTAGAAGAAGTGGGTGTTAAAGAAGGTTGATTTGATATAATTGGGCATATAGTTCACCAGTACTAATATTAGGTCCACTTGGCATTCCAAATTGAGCTATAGGTTGTATTTGCAATAGAAAAATCAATGCTAAAGCTAGATTATTATGCTGAAATTTTACTCCCAAAGATTTTTCTAATAGCTCAGCTTCAGACTCTTCATACTCTGCACTATCACTACCCCAATTTATTACAAGAATTATATCAAACTCAAATGCATGAGCATGCATTATGGTGGAAGAATTGGGTCTATCTGGATTGGGTTCCACTGTTAGTGCCTATCCTGGTTCTTTCATGCATACTTGCACTATTGAAGGGCATGACCCTATGGGTAGGGTTTACTCCTTATACCTCTCTATTCTCTTATGGATTATTGCAACACTTCTAGTATCCTCCCATTGACCCTCAGGTTCACTACCTCTCATAGCATTGTATCTGGCCTCATCATACTTGTGCTTGCACCATTATTATGGCTCAACTTTCATGTTAAACTCCCAATATCATACCATTGCATACCCCTCCATTTCCCTACCAGTCACATTTCTCATGCGTGAGAGAGGTAAGCCATCCATATAAAATTTCTCAAGTCTAGAATAAACCATAAGATTTGTAATCTCTAAAGGGAACTATTTGATATACCTTCCTCATGGTTCTCTTAGGAAGTTTAATTGTGTTCTTTTGGGAAAGAATATGTAGAGAATGTATCTTCTAAAACATAACTTTTAAGTGTTTTTTGTCACAATACGTCTACTACTTGTGTCCAAATAACATCCAACTTAACCAGGTTCATTTTTCTCTCTATCGACCATGAAGCCTTTTGCCCATAATTTCTTGAATGGTTTTGCACATACATTTTAAGCCAAGCATGTAAGTGCACAATTAATTATACAAAGAATGCTTCATATAGAGAATTATATATATTCTTCTCTACCCATGTTTGTGTATAAATTCTTGGTTCAAGATATTAGAATGTGAAATTTTCTTCTACTGTACAAATCTATAGCTCAATATTCTCCAAAGAAAGTCTCTCAACCATTGTCCTAAAATCATGTTAATATGTGCAATAGGTCCCATTAATGGCACCAAAATGTTGGGTTATTTTCTATTATATTAGCATTACTTTTCCCTGGTCATGCACGTAAAGAGAATAAGAGGTTTAACTAGCTAGTATGTTGACTTATCATGCAAGGAATGATCTTGTGCGCTCACCCAAAGCATGAGGCTTAAGATCAATTCCCATCAATTATGTCATGTGATTGTGTATACATTGGGATTTATATACTAAGGTTATTGAACAAGAATTTAGTTTTAAATAAAGATACCATAGTTAAGCTAATTCATACCATGCAATCATTCCATACTTAAGCAATTTATCAAGAGTAAAGAGATAGGCGTAAATCAAAAAAATAGTAGTAGTACCACTAATTCCATAACAAGTTTACATGTATTTAATAGCATAAGTATTACATTTTATTATATGTCAATGATCACCATACACAAGTCTTGATGCATATTAGTAACATGAATAAGCTCAATATTGTATTTACCATTTTAAGGCAATAATCAATAACATCAAAAGCCTTCTAAGTGAAACTAAAACCTAAATTCCACTTTCTCAAATAATAGATTTTGTTTCCAACTCTGGTCCTCAAGTTTAAGCTAAATCTTGTCAGGTAGACTTTTGTAAAATCCACTTCGACATAGATTTTGGCAAAGGTAGTGAAATGTCATTGAGTCATTTCATGAGATTATAAGTGAAGTAGACCAATGGAATTCCCAATAAAAGAGAAGGTAAAATTATACTATAAATGGAGGAGTAAGTTAAAAACTCTCACTTAAATAGGGGTAGAATAAATAATGTCCACTGAGGTGTCAAATGATGAGTATTATGGCTTCATACAAAGCCCAGCACCCCACCCCAAAAACCAAGGCCTAGATTTGAGGATCAGATCTTTGTCCTCAGTAACATCACATTCCATAATAAAGAATTCATTCACATAGGGATAAATACATATCTCCTAAGAAAGCAAGGGTTTTCCAGATGAGGAGACCCACTTGTGAAGATCGACTAGTTTTGGCCAAAAACCATTAAACTGACAGATAAGTCCATGCTCTTGATAAAAATCTTATTGATCAACAACTTCTTCCCCAAGTTTAATGAATGGGATAGAATTTTAAATGTCTATAACGATTCAACCAAAATTAGGTGAGTTTAAAGGATATCATTGGATGCTCTAAGGCACCTTCAAACTAGAGAGAAGGGCCTTGAAATTTAGATAGAAGGGTTGAATGTAGCTTGTCACACAAATCTATAGAGGAAGAGGGCAGGGATGATGTAGACAAAAAATAAGAGAAAGCATGAGGCAGGAACATAGGATTTGATAGGAGCAATGTCATAGGGGTAGGAATCTCCACATTTCCAACCTACAATAGAGTTGCACAAAGTCATAGGAGCTGAGGGAGATGCAATGAAGGAGTAGTTAGTGTAAAAGCAATTGTTAAAAGAGCTCATAGTTCTGTTAGGAGGAGGATCTCATTTATTTTTTGACCATGTAATCTATTGAACACAAATTTGAAGTAACTTATGATGGAAAAACAAATAGAAAGGGTTATGAATAATTATTACGGTCTAAAAAGAAAAAGTTACATAAACACAAGGAGAAAAACATTGATTTCTCTCAAGAAACACAACCCTCAATGCTTTTGGAGAGAATTAAAACACAAGAGAAAATAATTAGAGAATAATATCATAGATACCTAATGGTTAGAATATGTAAAATTACTTTATGAATGAGATGTGGATAAAAACATCCCCCTCATAATCAACACAAATGAACTATTCTCTAAATGAGACATTAGTTCAGGGATAAAGGGGCTAGTTGGGGGTAAGGCACAAGATAAATACATGATCCAAAGATAAATTTCTTAAATAAGGTTTGGAATTTATCACACCACATATCAAAAGCATATTCAATGGCATTTAGGAAGGATTATTGATAGATTAGATGACTAATGTTGTTATTACCCTCTACAAAAGCATAAATATCAATAACTTGTCAAACAATCATAATCATCATGATTAACCCTATTCATGGAATCTATTTGGGAACATTATATATTTAAAAATTAGCAATGGGTATAAAATTAGGGGTAAAAAGCAAAAGGATAGGAAGGTTTCAGATTTAAAAACTCCATAATCAACCACTTCATCCCTCTAGAGCAACTAATTTGAAAAAGTATGGGATAATCGAGGTGAAGAAGTTTTTTGTTGATTTATTAACATCAAAAAAACATTTTACATGGTTCCTAAAATCAAACTCTAGAACAAGATGGAGGAACTTGGAGTTCTAAATGACTATAAACTAGTTATATGTAGTAGGCTTTATGATCAAGTCTAAGCCAAAATCAAAACTGGTAAAGGAATGTTAGAATGCTTTATAAGTGACATTGGTGTCAAAAAAACTTGTTTTTTATCCATCTCTATGTTTGGGATACATGGAAAATATAGAGGAATGGATAAATAAAGTTGCTGGAAGCAGTGTCCACTTAACTAGCTATTTAGTAAAGTTACTCCCATATGCATATGATCTTATCTTAATTGCAAAAATAATACATAATTTGAGATAAATTTTGAGGGCCTTAGATATTTTTTGTCAAGAGGTTGGGTTCAATTGAATACCAAAAAAATCAAAGTAATGATCTTTTTATTACATAGAAAAAAACAACCTCCTTTTCAAAGGAAGCACTTTGGAAGTGGTGTAAGAATACAAGTACCCTGGCCTTTTTATTATAGAGAAAAAATACAAATTAAATTCCTTTGAAAAGGAATCCCTTTGGAATCATTGGAATAATATAATTAGCTTGATTTTGATGTCCACTTAGCTTTTTACTGCTTTTTTGACTTTAAAAAATAGACTTGGTGCCTAGAAGCAACCTGTGGAGTATGATGGAGGAACCTAGAGTTCTCGATGACTATAGAGACATTGTACATAGGATTTATGATCATGTATGAGCCAAATCAATATAAGAAAAATAATGTCATAATGCTTTCAAAGTGACACTATTGTCAAACAAGCTTGTCTATTATCCCCCACCTTATTTGGGCTATACATAGATAAGCTAGAGGAATGGATAAACAAAGTTGGTGGAGGGGGTGTGCACCTAACTGGATATGTAGTAAAGTTACTCCTATCTACAAATGAGCTTATCATAATAATTGTAAAAACATTACATAGTTTGAGAGAACACTTGAGGGCCTTTCGAGTTTTTTTATGATGTTAGGATGCAAGTGAATATCAAAAAAATCAAAGTAATGATTTTTTTATTTCAGACATAAAAAACCAATTTAACTTCCTTTTTGACAAAATCCTTTTGGAAGTGGTGGAAGAATATAAGTACCTTGGTCTTGATTTTGAAAAAAAACTTAGTTGGGACACTAGTAGGACAAAAAGAATACATGGCGGTAAAAATATTTATACTCGCTACACAATAGATGCATATATGTAGAATTATGGGATTTGAAAACCATGAGGACCTTGTACATGTTTCATTTCACACTGATGGTGATCTATAAATGTGAATTTTGAGGTAGTTATGCATTAAATCTGAAATGGAGATAGATAAAGAGAATAAAAAAACACTTAATAATAAATTGCCTTAAAAATAAAATATTAGTTCCATATGAAATTTATTAGTCGAAAGAGGTGCTTTCACGTTGGAGGCATTAAATAAGATTTAAATGATTGTTAGTATGACTGAAAGAAAGAATGAATGAAAATGGAAGGCCCACTAACAGGCCCACTGACATCCTTGTGTGGCATGAGTTTAATTAATAAAAAATAAGTTGAATATTATTGAGGAGGTTGATAAATAGACATTGGTTAATAGATAACTAATACCTATTAAAATATATTTAATACCCTCACTTAATGGCTAAACTAGAGATTACTCCATGTCTATTTTGAAATTTTACAAACAAAATGGGACCAAGGGGTTTAATCATTTAATATGTAGGCTACTCTTTAGAGGCATAATAGTGAAGAGAAATATCACCATAATCAATTATCATATGTAGTTATGATGAATCTTAATGTGTTTGGTGTGAGCATGATATTCAAATTCTTTACCATCTTCAATACGCCCTAATTATCACAAAAAGAGAAAGAGGAGCAAGTATAATTTGAAAATAAATCAAAACCCAATGTAGACAAATTACTTCACAACTAGCATTAACCATTGTGCCTTGTACTCTATTTTAGTGGAAGATATAGCCACAATGTAATGAATCTTGATCTACCATGAAACAACCCCTAACCAAATGAAAATATGTACTTAATGGTAGACCTTTGAACATAAACGAATCCTTCTGAATTAAAGTCTGTGTAATTTTTCAATCTAAAATGTGCTATCCTTTGATATAGGATGCTAAAGTTAAGAGTTCCTTTGACATAGTGTAAAACTTGTTTTGTTTTTTGCTAATGTATGAGCTTAGATTAAGACTAAAATGGATAGATCTCTAATAAAAAAAATTAGATCCAATTTTGTGGATAGAAGATATATCAAATTGTCCACCATTTTTTTGTAGAGTGATTCGTTGACCAGTGATGAATCATTGTTGGTTAACAGTTTCATCCCAAAACTTCATAGGTGTAGAAGAGGGATTGCAATCTATCACCCCAAATTTATTTAAGAAACTTGTGGCATACTTGCCCTGAGATATGAAACTGAGATGGTAGCGTTTCAAAAATTCTACACTTAAGTAATAGTGTAGTAGGCCTAGATCGGTCATGTTAAAAATAACACACAAATCTATTTTCATTTGTTGAATTACAGTGGCCCCACTACCTGTGATGAAAATATCATCAACATAGACAATAAGTATCACAATGTCATCACCATCACTTTTGAAATTAAGATTTGGATAAAAAAGACTCCTTTTGAATCTATAATTTTATAGATTTTGATCAATCTTAATATATTAGGCTGGTAGAGTCTGCTTAAGTTCATATAGAGACTTAATCAGCCTAAAAACTAGATGATCACTACTTGGTACCTAAAAAACTTCATGTTGTACCATGTATACCTCCTCATCCAAAAATTCATTTAGAAAGATGCTCTTTACATCCATCTGAAACACCTTTCAATCAAATTGAGCTCCTATGGAGAGAATCAAACAAAATGTGACCTTTACAGGAGCAAAAGTCTTCTCATAGTCTATTCCCCTTATTATGAAAAGCCTTACACAACAAGGTGAGCCTTGTACTTGTCTAAAGTACCATCAACTTTCAATTTGAATTGGTACACCCATTTTCATGTAATGAGATATTTACTGAGAGATAATTCCACCAATTTATGGTTATGGTTCTTCTTTAATGCATCATATTCAACTTGCATGGTAGTCTTCCATTTAGGTTTGCCTTTTGATTTGCAATATCTCTGTCATGCAGGTACTATGAAAAGATCAAAAATAAGAGCAAAATGAACATGCTCAACTAAATCAATAATTATCTTTCTATTCCTATGGTGTTGTACATCTAATTGGATCATTTCATTCTCTCACACATCTTGTATAGTGGAGTAAAACCACTTAGGCCTCTATTGCACCAAATAATCTTGTGATGGTTGAATCTCAATCAGATTGGTAACCAAGTCAGGTTGGCATTGTTAATAGACTAGTGTACTGGAAATACAAACCATGGGATATTGTATTAGAGTTTGTGATGAAGTATAATATGAATTATATTCCTCATCTTTCAAAGGAACTACAATACTAGATTCAAGTACCTCAATGATTGCTTGGTAGTTACAAGAAAAGAAGTATTTTGTCTTTTTCACATCAACATCTTGACCAATGATTATCTTATTATGGATATATCAATAAGTCAATAGGCCTTAGTTTGGTCACTATATTCAACAAAGAAATATCTTGTACTCTTATAATCTAGTTTACTCCTTTTTTTATCATGAACCAAAGTATATGCAGTAGAACAAAAAAAACAAAAAACCATTACCTCAAGTTTGATTTCAAACTAAACTTCCTCATGTCTAACACCTTACAAATATTTACAAGGACTCTTATTCAATATAAACACTATCATATTCGTGACTTCTTCCTAGTATTTATACAATAGACCTCTATTGTGCATCATGCACCTAGTCATCTCTATGATATCTATATTTTACCTCTCAACCATCCCATTCTATTATGGAGGGTACAATACATTCAACTATCATTGAATACCTTCCTTATAGTAGTTTTATTGGAACTACATGAAATTGGGTTCACCCCAATCGTGTCAACACACATGCAAAGGAGTAGGATTCCCCAAAAAGCTAGGGTCATGGGTGGCCAAGAGGGCCCACTTAGAGACTCAAGATCAATAAATGCTAGAACGAGTAGTAGAATATACATTTTGAGTCGATAGGCTCATGATATATAATACCCTCAGTGTCTATTCATTCTTCCATAATAACTATCAACTCTCTGCCATTCCACATGAATACTTGTAGCTCCCACCCCACTCCCCACCTCCTATAGTGTTTTGATCCATTTGTTTGTCTGGTTTTTCACCATCACTTTGAAAGTTTCAAATGGTGAAAAATAGTTAAACTTATTTTTCAAGAAGTAGGCCCACATCTTCCTAAAGAAATCATTTTCTAAAAATAGAAAATACCTCACATTGAATATTGTAGGTGATTTCAAGAATGGCTCATAAAGATCTACATGAATGAGATCTAAGAGCCCCTATGCATGCCAAGCATCTTCAATTAGAAATGGCTTCTGCTTTTGCTTGTTAGACAAACACCTTACAAATATACCTTATTTTTATTGTATAGTAGGCAAACCAAGAGCCATGTTGGTTGTTCTAAGTTTGGGTAAGTATTGAAGATTTAGATGTCCAAATCTCTCATGCCATTAAATGTTGGTATTATCCTCCACAACTCCTAAATACGAATAGACTGTGGTAGGGTCAACAAGCCTATAAGAGTCTCCTTGCCCAATTCCTAGGGTTACTACCTTGTCCTATTTTAAATCACTACACAATAGACTTATTTTTAGAGAAATTCATAATTATATGGAATTTTTAGTTAACTGAATAATAAAGAAGATATTTTTATTCATTCTAAAAAATACTTCACATTCTTTACTATGAATTTTGTAGCATTATTTAATACTATATGGATATCTCCTATCCTTCCTATAACATGCGATTTCCCATCATCAAATGAAACTGAATCAGAAAAATTGGTATTTACAGTAAGTTTTATGTACCATTGTTAGGATATGTGAAATGTTTAGATGCATAGGAATTAAAAAACCAACAACTAGTAGCACTTTCATCCGAGCATGATGCCATGAGAATATACTCTTCTTCAAAATCCCATCTAGTTTCAATTATTGTCACATTTGGTTGACCACTTAGCTTTTTATTGTGGGAAAGAGCATATTTTTATTTCAACAAGCCTTTTTTACATGCTTAACCTTATGGCAGTAATAAAAATTAACTTTGGTATTTGTAAGATGATCCATCAGGGTACATTCCCACTTCCCCTTTGATTGAGCAATAATTACACTCTATTTATCCAGAGCTAGACTCACTTATCTCTATTTGGTTGTGTTTCTTCTATAGCAAATAGAAACTAATTTGATCAAAGGCTATGTTTTAGATTTTTGCCTGTTAAATAGAACACAAAGATTGAGAAAGAACCAAATTGCATTACAAAACATACATTCCATATTTGAACAATACAAGAAGGCCTTTTAAATAGGCAAAAAAATGAACCACCCAATAAACATGTGAAAAGGGTGGGTAAAATAACCAACGTCAGCTAGCATGAAATAGCTAAGCCTGATAAACAAACTAGCCTCTTAACCCAAGTAGTTAAGCAAACCAACCATAAACCTATTACCTTAGTCAATAACCCAAGGTTAATACATAATTATTCTAACACCCTCCCTTAATTACAAAACCAGAAACAAGACCAAGTTTATCTCTAAATTTTATGAACTTATCTGCACCAAGTGGTTTGGCCATTATATCAACTGGCTACTCTGTAGTGGGGTGGTAGAAGAGACTGATGTCTTCATCTATAACCATCAGATGTAATGATGGTAAACCTCAAAATCTTTGGTCCTATCATGGAATACTGGATTCTTCACCATCTTTAGAACACTTTGGTTGTCACAAAAAATTGGAGTAGGCTTTGATGACTCAAAATGAAGATCCTCCAAGATTTTATTTATCCACATAGTTTCATAACCTGTACTGACCATAACTTTATACTCTACTTATATTGAATATAATTCCACTATAGTTTGTAGTTTAATCTTCCATGAGAAAACTCCTAAACCAAGAGTGAATACATATCCTATTATAGATTTTCCTAAATCTACTGATCCTACCTAATCAGAGTCAAAATATATTGAAAGCTCAAAATCTACAGACTTCTCATATAATATGCCAAGGTCAAGAGTACCTTTGACATATATTAATACCTATTTTTTAGCTAACTAATGTACTTCCTATGGTTTAGACATGAACAAAGATAGAAAACTCATTGCAAAACAAATATTAGATCTAGTGGTAGTGAGGTAAATGAGACTACCCACTAGCTACCAATACATTGTTTCATTGATCGAAGGTGAAGAAGTGTTAGTTGAAATTTTAGATCCAACTTCCATAAGTGTTTGATTTGGATTACAATCCATCATTCTAAACCTTTACAACAATGATTTTGCATACTTATTCTATGACATAAATACAACACAATCACCTTGCCAAAACTCAACACCTAAACACTATTTCAATAGTCCTAAGTCTATCATGTCAAAAGTAAAATAAATATCAACCTTCATCCACTAAAAGAGATTAGCACTACTCTTAATGATGGATAAATCATCAACATATATAATTAGAATCAAGATATCATCATTAGACACCTTTACATAGAGAGTTAGTTCAGAGTTACACCTTTTGAAACTATACTCCCTAAGGTATGTATCTATATTCATATCCCAGGCTCGAGGAAACTACTTCAACCCATATAAGGACAAGATCAACCTATAAATAAGATGTTCTAAATCAGGAACCTTAAAACCCTATGGCTAAACCATGTAGACTTCCTGCTCCAAATCTCCATTCAAGAAAGCACTCTTGATATCCATTTGGTGCACCTACCAACTAAACTGAGCAATAATAACAATAAACAAATGAAAAGTTACCATATTTGTAGTAGGAGAAAAAGTCTCCTCATAATCAAACCCTTCTTCTTGTGCATAACCTTTTACAACAAGTCTAGTTTTGTGTTTGTCCAAGGAACCATCTGCTTTGTATTGTAAATCCATTTACAACCAATGGATTTATTTCCTGGTGGTAGTTCCATGAGCTCCCAAGTATTATTTTTCATCAAGGAATCATATTCAAATTGCATGGTTGATTTAAAATCATGCTTCCCTCTGGCCTATAAAAAATAATTAGGCTCAGATACATGTGAAACAATAGTTGTTAGAGCAAAATTGTCATGCTTGCCTCTATTACCAAACTGCTTTTTTTATCTCAATCTTCTTCTTTCCACACCCTGTGGCAAGTCTCCCTCCTTTAGTGCTTCCATTGTGGAAAAATACCACTTTGGCCTCTTTGTTTGTTCTATTGGAACCTCACAATGACCTACAATAATTCCCTCCCTAGAATGTGATTCCATTGATGAACTAGAATCCTACTTAACTTTCACACCACAACTTATAATAAAATCATTAGAAGAAAACAATGACTCGATATCAGAAACTATACCAGTTGTTGTGAAGTATGGCATCTATTCATTTACTATGATATCATTATTTACCATAACTTTGTCAGTAGAAACATCAAGTAATATGTAGGCTTTTGACTTCTCACTGTACCCAACAAAAATGTATGCTTTGCTTTTCACATCCAAGTTACTTCTCTTTTGATTAGAAATAACTACAAAAGCTACACAACCAAAAATTTGTAAAGCACTTACATCTAGAGTTTGACTTGACCAAGCCTCAATTGGAGTCATATATTTCAATTCTTCTGTAGGATTTCTACTGAGGATGTACACTACTGTATTCACTGCTTCTGCCCAATATTTATAAGGGACAATTATTCTTTGGACAATACAGTGAGCTATGCCCATCACTATCCTATTTCTCCTTTTCACAACTCCATTTTACTTTAGAGTGTAAGGGGTAGTGTACTGTATATGTATGCCTTCAGTGGCATAGAAATCCTTGAACTATTTTGAGATGAACTCACCCTTATTATCTATTCTAAGATATTTCACTGACATTCACACCTATTTTTTAACCATAGCTTTCCAAGTAAATAATTTAGAAAAACAATCATATTTCTTCATTAGAAAGTATACCCACTTTTTTTTAGAGAAATAATCGACCAAAAATAGAAAATAATGGGCTCTAGAAGGGGTAGGTGTCTGCATTAGACCATGCAAATCCACATGTACCAGATCAAATAATATATTAACTCTTAATGCTTTACCAACATCAAATGAATGTTTAACTTACTTCCCCAACTGACATCCAGTACATACATGATGACTATCCCAAATAGAAGGAATCCCACTAACCATATTCATCTTGTTCAATGTAGTCAAATACTAGAAATTCAAAAGCCTATACCTTTCATGTTATAGTGAACTTATGATAACAACCACTACAAGTGCACTTTCCTTTACCCTCTATGGATCTACAAGCTTATACAAACCTTTCTCACCAATCCCAATAGTAATAATCTTGTTATCTCTAGTAGTGACTAAACATTATTGTCCTTGAAACTTTACAACAAAATCAGATTTTGAAGTGATCTCACTAATTGAAAGTAGATTTTTGTTTATATCAGGCACATACCTAACATTCTTAAATGTATACCAAACTACACCATTAAAACTGATTTGAACATTACCATATCCTTTTACAAAATGAGTTCTACCATCTCCCAAAGATACAAATTCATCATTACTGTCATTTTCAAAAAAATCCACATATCAGTCCTTATGGCATGTATAATGGCGAGATGGCCCTGAATCAAAGTACCAAGCTCGATCCACTATATAATTACCACTAGAAGACATGAAAGTAAAATCAGAATATGTTTCCTTGCCTTCACCTTTAGTTACATTCGTATGATGAGCTTTTTTTCTATGGTTAGCCATATCTTGTTGTCTTTTCCTATAATATTTATTAAGGTGACCAAGTTGGTTACAATAAAAATATTTCCACTTAGATATCTTATTAGAACCACTTACTTGAGAAGTTTCTATCAAAGAACTAGTAATTCTGCCAAACTGCTTACCCTTTCCCAATGAATAATACACTCTCTGTAGAAGTAGATGTAAAAAACATTGTCTGCTCTTGTCATCTCTCCTTCTATAATAACAATGTGGATAATTTTTCAAAGTCCAAAGTCTACATCTCAATAATCATGTGCAAGGACTCCACAAATGACTCAAATGAAGGTGGAAGATTCTACATAACCAGAGAAATCAAATCTTGCTCATCAACAAGCTTTTACACAACCTTTAACTAATCACTAATGTCCTTGATCTATAAAAAAAACTCATAAATGAAGCCACCTTCTTGCATCTTAGTAGAAAACAAAAAATTATTCAAATACAACACCTTACTAGCTTTAGAAGCCTAATATTTAGAAGTAAGATTAGTCTACAAAGTTGATACAATGGTTGCATTTTTGACCTCTGAGATTAGATTATTTGCTAATGATAGTTTTAACAACATAAGAGCCTCCTAATGACGTTTATCATAGTCATCATAACCAATGATAGGCCTTTACTCTTTATCAAGCACTATTTGATCAAGGTTATGATATTCACATATCATCAAAACCTTGTGACTCCACAAACTAAAGTTCTTACCTGTCAATTTTTGAGAATCTGGTAGTAACAGGTGTTGAATACTAGCCATTTGACCTAGTTTTTCACAAAAATAATTAAACCAAAAAAACTATAATGAATTTTATAAAAAACACTTTTATACATTAATTATGTATTGACACTGAACAACTCTACTAGTTTTTAGCAACAAACTCAATATCGTTTTCAAGGTCTCAAATTTTATACCACTAAAATAATTAAATCGGGAAACCTACAACTCTGATTTAAAAATTTCCTTCTCCATCCACATCGAGATAAAAAAACCTAGAAAATAGTGAAATTTTTAACTTCTCGAATACTTTTGTAATTATTAATCAGTGGTAGATCCCCAATAACCCCTATTGGCTAAAATTTTGATTTGTTTTAATTAAAAAATTAAAAAAAATTGAAATAATAAAACTTTAGGTTAAAAAATTTTCATGAAAATAATTAGCCAATCAGAAAATTGGCCTACTTATGAAACTTGAGGCATAGATTTTGAGCCCGTTTCTTAGCCAAATCACAAATCATCTACAACACTATTCAAATTACAAATTAAGTCACAATTTAGACTCTTATTTCACTGAAAATGATCAAGATTTGAATTTTTCCTTCTCTCCATGAATTATACAATGTCGTACACCATACGACCTACATAGAAAAAATAAATAAAGGATTTAAATCCACCTGAAACTTCTTCCTCTAACCTTATTTTTATTTTATTTGGTCTTTTGATCCTCTCGAGCAGCTTTTTGGTCTTTAGGTTGAGCTTACAAAATTTTCTCTCCTTCGGCTCTCCACTGGGTGCATGAAGCTCCTCCTTGGTAAGACACTAACCTCTCTGGATTCCACAGACTTCCACTCAGGCTCTATGAACCATGGGATATAAATACCATATGAGATAGAACATAGAGATTGAGAAAGAACCAGATTGTATTACATAGCATACATTCCATATTCGAACAATACAAGAAGGCCTACTAAATAAGCAAAGAAGTGAACCACCTGAGAAACATGTGAAAAGGGTGGGTAAAACAACCAATGTTAGATAGCATGAAATAGCTAACCCTGATAAAAAAAACTAACTTCTTAACCCAAGTGGTTATGAAAACTAACCATAGACCTATTACCTTAGTCAATAACCCAAGGTAAATATATAATTATGTTAACACTGCCATCAAGTATAAAACCTCCATAAATGATTCATGAGAGGGCATCAAGTTGTTTAAAACAAATGAACACATGTTATCATCATCCACCTTTTTGTTTATGGCAACCAATTGGTCTCAAAGATATTCTATCTAAAGATGTTCTGATAGGGACCCATCCTCATTCATCTTTGTAGAAAATAATCAATTCTTTAGGGACATGATTTAGATTTTGCTAAAGTTTGATATTTATCTTGAAGATTGGTCCAAAGATCACTTATAGGTCTTTTTTTTTTTAAGAATAATCTGACTGTAATAACAATACTCCATAATAGTGAGTATCTTGTTACTCCAAACATTATAGTTCTAGCTAGTAAATTTATGCACTTCTGGCAAGACCTTAATCTAGATATTGGCCATAACACTACAAAAAATGTCTAGAATGCACTCTAGTCTGTCTATGAAAATACATTTAAAAAACTAATGAAAATCATAACTCCAAATCTATTTGTACAAAAACCTCTACAACTTAGAGCTTACACAAAAATGTCTATAACTTCTAGTTTACACAACAATTTCTATATCTTGCTCAAAGAAATCACATTTTTTTGGTTTGTACTCAGTGAATCTAAAAATTATATTTTCAAATTACCAACAGTGTGTAAAATAGGTTTGTATGCTCATTTTCCTCTTGCCATGCCCTAGAAGTTTGCTAAACCATGTTTTTTTTATTTTCTTCTATGCATAGCCTTACATTTATGAAGTCAACTTATTTTCTACATATTATGTCCTTTGTAACTCATGTTTCTCCCTACTTGGTTCATTTTCTCCCCTCATGGTTACATTGATATTCACATTTTAAGTTTGGAAATTCCTCATCCTCCTCTTCCTCATACATTCATCAATGATGCCATGAATTCTTCTTGCACAAATTCCTTTCTCTATAAATCACAATGGAATTATCATTGTTTGCTTCTAGCTCAAATCACATTCACCTTTTCTTTCATGTAGTTCATACCATTTTCTTAGGGCTTCCTTGAATGCTTGACTCTTTTCAATTCATGCTTGACTAGGGGTTATTCAAACACTCATTCTAATATCAATGTCGGTAAGACTAAAAGAAAGAATGAAGAGAAATGGAAGGCATAGTGACATACTTGTGTGGCTTGAGTTTTATTAATAAAAAATAAGTTACATATAATTGAGGAGGTTGATAATTGAACATCAGTTAATAAATAACTAATAGTTATTAAAATTTATTTAATAGCAACATGTTAGATATGAAATGGAGACAAATCAAGAGATTAAAAAACACCTAATAACAAGTGGCCTCAAAATTAAAGAATCAGTTTCATATGAAATTTATTAGGTACAATAGGTATTTTCCCATTGGATGCATCACCTATCATTCAAATGTTAGGTTATTTGAAGAAGATAAAAAGCATAAAGACTCGTTAGTGGCCCAGAATGGTAGTGGAGAAAGAGTTAAGTATGAGGAAGAAGATGTGGATTAAATAAAATAAGAATTGGATGAGTAAGTGGGGCATTAGCATGCAAGAGTGCCCAAACACCAATGAGGAAATGAAAAGGTATGTGAGATAAAATTTAAGGGTAACTATGTGGTCAAAGCAATTTGAGTGGATGAAAAAATACTATGTCAAAGAGTTTAATCCCATTTGCAAGCATGACCAAAAAGCCTATGAAGGATCATAAATCAAATGGGAGATAAAAATGTTGATGGCCCAACTAAATACTAGCTTGCATCATCTTAGATGTGAAATCAATAGGTAGATGATGCCTAAAGAAGAATAGGAAAAGTGAGCATGCCTATTTTTATACCTTAGTAATGGTATAGACAGAATTACACTACATCTTGGAGTGCCCAACTTAGAGACATTTGAATCAGGCATGTCAATAACTTGAAAGTGGATACCTTGACTGCCTTGTTTAAAAAGGCTAGGCTAGATTAAACTTCAATTTTTTTCACCAAGATTCATATTAGAAAATCCAACATAAAAAAGGGAATGGATATTTTATAAACTTAAGAGTGTAGCCCTTGTTTTAGGTAATTATTATTGCATGGAGCACCATTGTTATTACTTTTGGTCCCATAGATTGCTTGGTCTCGTGGATGTTATTATTTTATTTCATGCATTCATTCATTAATTTTTTTAATAAAATTATAGTATTTTATTAAAAAATGGTATTTAAGAGTATATTAACTTACATTAATTTTTTAATGAACAAAATTATAAAATAAAATGTAAGATTTTAATTATACCCACAGAACCAAGGAATTAATGAGACCAAAAACAATAAGGGTCGTATAGCGGCTAGTCCCTGCCTTATTGAGAATTGAAAACTATTTTTTCTTTGATTTTGCATGCAATTTTACAATATCAACTTGCTTTATATTTTGAACTTGAAACTTTTTAAGAGACCATGTCAAATTGTTTTGCCTTGAAAATGTCAATTGAATTAGCTATTTAGCCTATAAATGCAAATTATTGTATATTAATTCAATGAAAAAATATAATTATTGTATGTTCATACCATTTTTGAAATTAAAAACATTGTTACCAATAAATACTAAACATTATAATCTGGTAACTGCACAAATCCGGGCTTATTATCCACAAGGATAAATATACGAGTTATCATGTGCATTCATTTGCAAAATTAAACTTCACACAACTATATATATTATGTCAACAAATTATTGTTAAATATATAACTAGGTGTGGAAGGTGCTCAATGGTGTTAGTTACTTCTAGTTCAAGCCTTTTAACTACCTAATAAAATGGTAGTGACTAATAGTAAAGATTTAGTTCAAATAAATTAACTAAAAACTTGAAGACAAAATGGGAAACTATGGTGGAGATAATCCAATGGTTGCATGGTACCATCTAGGATGTACATATTCAAGGGATGGACAATGAAGGAGTGCATTTGGCCAATATCAATTTATTTCATAATTTTAAATTGATTGAGATGTGAAAAAGGAAAACATGATAACAAAACTAAACATTACTAAAACTTATAATGGTTATATCCAAGATTGGAGAACATGGATTCTCAACCATATCTAAAATGAATAGGGTTGTGATTTAGAACGTAAATTGTAATTTTTAAATAACTACTTGAAACTTTCATACCTAAAGTATACAATTTTTGCATTCTAAATTGTTATCATTATTTTAAAGCTTTTTATGATCATATTCAATTATTGAATCGATCAGGTTATAACTGCAAACTAGAACCAATAAGTTTCTTCACCTAATTGTGCCATAAATACATAGGTACATGAATCAAGAGACATTTCATCAGTCATTAAAAAGATAATCATAAACTTTATGTATTATGCTAATATATAGACATTGCCTCTCTTTCGACATACTACAAATGAATCTTTTTTTTGCATCTAGTTTGTTAACCCATTATTGAAAGTGTTATTACTAATATTTGGTTTAGGTCTTTCAACTTATATGAGGCCTCTACCCAATCTTGTGTCCTTATGTTTTAGAGATGCATAGCGTACTACAAGTAGACAATCTAGGAAATTCATTTAGTGTGTGTATCATGCCTATCCTATGATTGTTTGTCTTATCACATATTATGAACATTGTTGTAAATATAATTTATTTGCATATTTATCTAACAATGTGACATGTTTTTATTTGACATCATTTAGTATTTTTGTGAACCCACTTTTTTTTTGTGCATATTTATTTACTGTCGACCTTGCTGAATTTAAACCTTCCAAAAGCTTGAGAGTATATAAAATTCAAACCCGTCATGGTTTAAAAAAAAACTATCTAATACTATGTTGACCTGCTAAGAATACCTCTAGAGAAATATGAAATGAATCTAATCACAAACATGAAGATACAAATTTAATTTACCTAGAAGCTGATATAATGATTTTATTAAAATTAAAAAAAAACACAATTTGTAATTTTTTGTTAAAACTTCATAGTCTAGCATCACATGCATGTCATTATTGTAGAAGCTCAGATAACACTATTGTCTATCAATTGACAAGTTAATGGATGAGGCTTTCAATAGAGCATTGATATTTTAATGAGGCCAACTTTGTAACAAAAATTTGAGGATTTTATTGTTCTTAGGAAAATACAAGAAAAGTTGTGGGTAGATGTTAGTAGACAATTTCAAAATAAATTGACATGGTAGAAGAGTATAAATCTTAGCATGGCAGGGGGACTACAACTTATATATGTAGTTATTTGATAAAATCAACCACCTAGGCATGCATTTGAATCTTTAAAGTTCAAAATTAAAATTCCAAAAACAAAATCTCTACAATTTTAAAGTAGGAGTTAAATGACAACCTTAATCACTGGGGAAGTTGCTTGTTTGACTAGTGACCTTATTTATATGAAAAGAATGTCTAATATTTTTAGTGGGATTATGATTTGGAGGAGTTGTATGTTTAGTACAATTATTTGGATGATAAAAATGAAGAGCTCCAGCGATTTCTACCCTCAGACTTTGTCTCAATTATAGATGTTTGATGCAAAGACAAAGTCATTTATTCTTTAAGTTCTCTGGGGTATCCCTGATGTAGATGAATTTCATGGTTGGTTGTCTCACTTCCCATTCTGAATTGACCTTCTAAATTTTTTTGATGAATACTATGATCCTAAAATCCAAGTTATACTATCTATTGCAGATGGGCTACTACAACTTACATCTATCAAGAGAGAGAGGAAAGATGGGAAGTTGTGGAGGGAGTTGTAGCATAGTATTAGGCTTAGTTGGATTTTTGTGAATAAGAGATTAAAACAATCAGTAATCATTGCAAGTTAGAACCACCTTAGAGTAAAAAGGCATTGGCCTACATATAATTACTTTTTAATATGTTTTGGATCCATGCTTCCTACTCACAACATTTTGAATTGCATTATTGTAGTGAAATGTAGAGTTTCTCATATTGGAGTGGAATAAAATATGCAAACATTGAATATAACTAAACCCAACATGCATTTAGAAGACTTAAGGCATGCACATCTAAAAGGAAATAATAGTTTACTTATCCTTAAAAGAGCTATGAGCTGTCCTAGGAGTAAGAATTACAGTGAAGTCTTAGAATCTTGTCAACAATATTCAAAAGCACAGAGTGAGTTAAAGGAGGAAAAAATGACAAATGAAGATAGGGAATATAGCCTTTGTATAGTAAGTGTTATATCTACCCTTACCTCATTTTTGTACTTTATTTTATTCTCTAAGAATTCAATGGTTATAATTTATACACTGCTATATTATATCTAAATAAAAAATTGAATTTCCATTTGTGCTTTACATTTTCTTGGAATTGATGGAAGAGACATATTTTGATTTAAATAAATCAACATGGTAGAAGAGTGGAAATATTAGCATGTAAAGATGACTACAACTTATATATGTAATTATTTGACAAAATCGACCACCTATGCATGCAATCATTGATTGGAATGATTGTGGGATATAAAAAAAAGCTAAAAGTGAAATCAAGCACAACAACAACAAAATGTATGTTAGATATAGATTTGAAGAAAAACACTAATATTGAATAAGCTATATATATTTGTGCTATATGCTTTGTTAAAAATAGGTATTCATTACTACTATATGGATAACAATACATGGAAAGTCATTATGGTTACATGGCATTATGATAACTAGTAGGATTTAGAGGGATATTGGTGTGACAAAGATTTGATAGATCCTAATATTTGTTCAACTGATTTTGAGGTATCTTCCCAACTTCAAACCACTGTTTGGCTATTAAGATTCCTTCTTTATGGTTTTAAGCATATGGAGAAGAGAATGGAGAAATTTGATCAGAGAAAAAATAGAGATGATAGATACTAAAAATTTTAAGACCACAGGTATAAAATTGGCATCTAAAAACCAAAAAATTGCATAATCAGATATTGCAAAATCCTTAAATACAAAACCAAAATTAAAACATACATGAATTAGCTAGTTGCAAACATTTAGTTTCAGAAGTAAGCTAACTTAAAACATACAATTTCAATAAGAAGCTAACAACTATATGTTTCAAACTTAGAAAGGGGCTTCTTTTGGTTTTCTTTAACAACTCTTAATTATAAAGATAATTCATTGTTGTATTTAGACATGAGATTACGTTTGGTATCTATATCATACTCTTGTTGAAGAAGTTTTAAACTAATAGCTTATTTATGACCGAGAATAGACAATAATGAAGCCTAAGAAATGGAAATATACATTGTATGTTTAAAAATCATGAAATGTAACACATCGACAAGGAATTTAGAAGCATCTTTCAAAATGAAAAAAAAAGTATTTGTGTGTGTGTGTGTGTGTGTGTGTGTGTGTGTGTGTGTGTGTGTGTGTGTGTTTGATGTGTGTAACTCACATTTTGACATACCTTTAATAGTTTTCCATGTCAGCATATATGATCTCCTTATGTTGGTTGAGTGTGAATTTAGATTCAATAGAGAAATATTGTAGCATGGATATGGTAGTAGCTTTGTCTTTTATGTAGTCTTTATTTGAAATTTATGTTAACAATGATAGCAATATTTTCAGTAGTGGCCCTAAAAGAAAGCATTGTAAATTGTTATTTGTGGTAGTTTTGAGATGGCAAATTAGATGATGTGTATAAAAATAGAAAGTTTCTTCCTAATAAGACACACAATGTATAGTTGTAGAATGTGGTAGTTGAAGGGTTTGAATTGGGACATTGCATTTCTTGCAAATGGGTTAAAATGCATAGAATATGCATTTACAATTGATAATGTTCCTTAGACATGTGAAAATACATATATAATTTATAAAAAGATATTAATGTGAAATATTTATAGCAAGGATTGTGTTTCAATGGTATTGCAATTACATTTTATTTAGTTCTAACACAATGTAAAAGGAAATGTAAGTTTTGTATTCTAGTTGTAAAAAAATTCATGCTTTGAAAGTGAAGAACGTTTTCAATTTTTTTGTGGAAATTGTATTGTTAAAAATGAAAGAAAACATGAGAAATAACATACTTCTGATTTTTCATTTAACAATATATTTAAGTGTTCTACTGCTTTTTTTTTTTTTAATGGAGTGACTAATGTTGCTTGACTAGTATTGGATGTTCTTTATGGGCCATTTCATTTCACTAGATTCTTGAAAAGAAAGATTGGAAATTATTTATTTTGTAATTTTTGTTGAACGCTATAGATTAAAGGCTCAAACATTTCAAATAGATAGAGCTGTGAAGTTATAAATGAAATAGTTAGTTTTTTGGTGTATAAAATATGATTTAAATAAAAGAGCACATGAAAAGATATCAACTCGCCTATGATACATCATTTTTAGAATTTCCATCTATAATTTCCAAAATCAGTTGGAGGCCAAACTTTTTTGTAGATGTTACAATTGCAGTAATTGTATTGGTTGCATATACATTAGTGGTGCTTAGAAGATGTTTGATTGTAGAGTCTAGTATGAACTTGTAATATGTGAAAATAGGTGGTATAGTTTCAATTATGCTTAATTCAATGACCAATAATATGATGTCACAATCTCCATGATCATAACTAGTTTTAGGAGCAATTCAAAAGTGTGTTATGTGTATTTCTTTCCCTGCAACAATTTTTTCTTCATGTATTTGAATCAAGTCCATGGCTATGTTGAGAGTAACTGTCATTTCTCCTTTGGCTTTTGTCACATCAGCACATAGAAGTTGTTTTTTTTGTTCTATTTTTAGCATTGCTTTGTAAACAACAAGAACTTTTACTTTAAATATGTGGCTGACTTTGTGAATGCAAAGGTCATAAATTATTGTCGATCCAGACCAAATTGTTTTTATACTATAAATAAGTAAGAGGAAAATTTTAATAGTTGTGAAATAACATCAAGTAAGAAATTATGAGATTATTTGTGCATACCATTTTGATTCATTTTGTATTGCTTTGGCATCTTCTATGATTCACATTGATGTCTTCATGTTGCCTATAAAAATGTAACAAAATTAGAAGAATAAATATAATAAAGTGTGTAAGCACATCTAATATATTTTTTAATTTAAAAATAAAGCAGATAAATTATAAAATAAAAAGTTTTCATGGTAGAATATAGTAAATTATTAGTAAAAGTACTTTATCGTATCAATTTTGTATTTCTAAATTGCATTGTTCTTCATGTTCATTACATATGGCCAAAAAAATAAATCCATGATCACTCTAGTAGTAATATAATTTTAAAATGTGATCTTCTTGTATTTGTATCTTTGACCATACGCGATCAATAATTATTGTTGATAATGCATTTTTCCTTTGCACTAAAAATTGCCTATTGTGATTTTTCATGTGGTGTTCAAGTTTTTGTGCATTTTTATTTTTATTTTTAATGTCAATGTTGAGATCCCATAATATATAAGTATGTCTGTTTATGCATCATTAGTAATAGATATGATCTCTGAAATAATAAAATTTGGTGTTGCATGTAAATTCAGTATTACAATTTTATGGTTATTGCTAATAATTGTCACCAATATTGCTTTGATGTTACTTCTCTTGTATTGCATTTGTTTTTAAAATCGATGTATTTTTTATGCAAATCATGATTCCATGTACTTGAAACATCGAAACACAGTTAAAATATTGTAATAAATTTTTATGATGTCATAGTTTTCTATATGTATTTCTCGTAAACATAATATGTCAGAGTGCATCATGTCATGGTCATTGAACACATCTTACATGTGGGCTCATAAGCTTCTTGTATTCAATTATGATATAAGAGAATGATGATTTGTATTTATTATATTTTTTTCTAGTTTCCATTTTGCATCTCTTTGTAGGCATAACATCTCACTTGTTATCTTTTATTTTACCTTGAAAATTATCATTATTAATGGAGCCAATAAGTACAATGACACAATGCATCATATGTGTGATAATGTTTTGTATGCTAACACATGATGTGTTACTCTAGAAGGGTCAAATGCAAGTCCATCCATTATCAAGCCTTGCGATCTATGTATTTTTCGTGCACATGCAACTTGTATTGGAAATTATTATTTAATCACTTGAGAATGTTTGTTGCATGTCTTTGGTACAGATTCAAAAACACATAAAATTGGTGTCTAATCGTGTTCTATTACTTATGATGTAAGTGAGCTAAGTTTGTAAATTAATGTTGTCTAGTATGTGGATCATCAAATTTAATCCATATAATGTCTATATCATTTGAAATTATGTGTGATTTGAATATTCCGTCTAAGCCATTGATCAACCCATCTTTGACATTGTAATTTACAACATATATTTTGACTAGTATCTCAGGTTTCAATACAATAGTAAGAGGAAGTGTGCATGAATGATGACATGATTTTGTTTCTCTATATACATTTTCTTGTTCATCAATTGCATGAATGATCATATTATTTCTTGGAATAATAGAAAACATTTTAGCATTGTGTTTTCAACATTATATTTTCTAAAAAAGAGATTTGGAAATGTTGGATTGTTTGGTGTTGGGTGCAAACAATTTTTATTAATATAATGTGTCATCATGTGTTTGAGATGTTGTGCGGAAATAATTTAGAACTTCTACAAAATTTTTGTTGTCTTGTCGCATTGTTGTCTATGATTGGTAAATTTTTACATTATTTTTCCAAAAGTCATATGAAATGATTTCATTGTTTATTTTTGGATATTAAAAGATTAGAAAATCATTTACAGGTTAGAATTGATAAAAGTCTCTGTAAAAAATCATATATACATTTCCAAAATAGGTTGTAGGAATGTGCATTATATATTGTACTCTTTTATCTATTGAATATAAGAATTGTAATCTACAAATGATATTTCATCTATAAAAAGGACTCATAGTAGATGGTAGTGCTTTGATAGTGTGTCAAGCATTTCAAAAGTAAGTGGAATAAGTTTCGATTTGTTAAAAGGTAGAAGGAAAGTAGAGTGCAAAGTTAATCCACCAACATTGTATGTTACTTTTCCAAGATATGCTAGTACTAGTCCTTTTGGCATAAGTGAATCACTATCTATGAATTTGTTATCCAAACAAACTAATGTTTCATAGATGATTTTTACTGTAAATGTTTTCCCCATGCCAACACTTGTTAAAAATGAATATATTGGTTTTGATGGATTGATTTGTTTTTTCATTGCTACATCTTTTATAATTGTTGGTTGTTTTATGTTCAATGATTTTTTTCTTTTGTAATAGTCATATTTGTCAGATACAAATGGGTGCGTACCTATTTCAAAGGATTTCACATTGTATTTTATTTTGTCTATCTCTTGGAGAAAGTTTAAATCAAATTTCAAATCATAGTTTTCATGAGTACTTTCATTATTTACTAGGTTAAAATTTGTTGTGTCGATGATGTTATTTTCAAGTTTATTATTGTCAACAACTTCATCTATGTTTCCCCAAGTAGATTTTATGTCGTAAGTGAATTTCGCTTCATTTTATTTGATAGTTTTTTAATGGAATGTGTATGTAGATATCCATGTTTGGAAGCCATCTTTTAGATTTTATTCATTTTCCATGAAAGGACTATATAACAATAGCCTTTCACAATGGTTTTCAATGTCAAGGTTTTTATTGTATTGGATGTATCGAATAACATGAGATTTGTTTTCCTTTGGATTTTCTTTCCATTTTTTAGGTACTAAAGAACAAAATCTACAAGGCAAATGTTTTGTAGTGATTGTGGTAGTTCAGTATAGTAGTTTATTAGAGATTTACACATTACATCCTCTGATTGATCAAGGTCATGGGTCAAAAGTGCAAGAGGTTTTAGAATGAAAGTGCATTCTTCTAAAGGACTTGTGTTTATGAATATGCATTTCCTTGAACAACAGTTTAATGGTATTGACAAAACTATGTGCATAGCTTGTTGAGCATACATCTATTGTCTATTAAGCAATATATTTCTAAGGTTTTGTATCATTTGAATAGCATTTATATTTATGGCTTGATGTTGTTTGCGTATTATTTCAAATACCTTTATCATTAACGTATCGAGTTTTATCATATAAGAGGTATAATAAGATGTTAAAACATAATGATTAAGTATAAATTGTATATCTGTATTTGCTTTCCATAGCTATGGCATTTTTATTAAAAAACCATTAGTCCATGCTTTTGATGGTTTTTGTTTCAATAAAATTGTTGGTTGTTTAAGTGTGCTTTGTTTTACTTATATGTATTCACTTTCATTCATTTCTAATTCTGTCAAAAACATATTGTATGTGATATAGGTTTCATACCGTTTACTTTCTAAATTAGTATAAATATGTATTGAATTTTCTATCGCTTACTTGTTATTTTCACATGGCTCAAGGATAATTTTTCTTCTCATTGAAGAATTAGAAAATTGTATCTACATCATGATTTTGTCTTTTTCTTATAGCTCTTTGTGTGGTGGTGTTCATATAGCTTGGCTATGTTTGAATCGAGGGTGCTTGTGTCACAAGTTATATAATGATATATAAACCTTGTAATCTCATTGCTATTATTTCCATAGATTGGTGTAAATTTTATTCATAACATGAAATGTGCATGTTGATTTCCTCAATTTTGAAACTTTGTAATGGAGAAATGATCTTGTATTGGTCTAAAGAAATAATCATCTTTGTATATCATTTTTAACATTGACTTGATTCTATATACGTAGTATCAAGTACATGTGACAAGATCTTTTGTGAACAAGTAACTATGATCAACTTCATTAAATATATTAGTTATTTTTGTAGTTTGTTTTTGTTGATGTCTATCATGCAATTTCATTATTGCATTTATAAGTGGTTCCCATTGGTGTTCAACACTTGAAAATGAAACAAAAAATGTTGGTGGTCCCAATTGGTGAATCAATACAAATATATTTTTTCTTATTTGTTTTAAGTAATCTGGCAATATTCATATTTTAAAAAAAACTGATATATCCAATATTTGATTTAATTTTTTTTCTAATTCTAGTTTATACTTAACATATTTTGCTAAAAAAATTCTTCCTTTTAATTTCACTTTTCTAATTCTTATCCACATTGTTGTAGCTACTTGGTATATGATAATTTTCATTACTTTGAAAAATAGATTTGTATATGCAAATGCATAATTATGATGTTGTAATTCCCATTGTGCAATTTTAGCGTATGAAAATGTATTGTTATGTTCTCATTACGAGGCTCCATAAAAAAGTGTTGGAAATTCATTTCCTTAGCATACATGTCTTTGAAAATTCCAAGTGGTTGTTGACATTCTGATGGTACAACTTAGATCAGTTTATCTTGTAAATCATGAATACATGTTGATTATGTAAATTCATGTACCATTGTGTAATTAGGAATATTTTCTTCATCTTCACTGGTTGTTTTGCTATTTTCTGATAATTCATTAATGTATTGATTCATTTTTTCATTAGTATGTAATAGTTATTTCCAATCTTTTATTATTATAACATTTTGAGATTGATACAATTTCCTCTGACACAATTGCTTTAGAGCGTGCATGATGATGTTTGGGTGGACCCTTCCTTTTTGACATGCATTTTTGTATTCTAATTTTATTTTTAGTTCAATAGAAATTTTATATTTTTCCTCTAATAAACGTGGTAATTTTTTTTGTATTATGGAAATGTTAGATGGTACATCGATAATTGTACCTATTAATCCAGTTTGTGATTTTTTAATCCTAATTATCTAATTTGTGCAAATGTAATTCATAGTAAAACAATGTGCTCTTTAAGATCTATGAGCATTTGCACATATGTCAAAGGTTTAATTAAACAAATCTATTGAGGTGTTGTAAATTTTGGAATAGTTCCATTTTGCAATGCATTATTACATCTTGTGTATATTTTCTTGGCAAATAATTGATTGTTCTTTGTCAAGTTTGCATATGTTTCTCTTTCTGATTGCTTTAAATCTATCATGTAATACTTAAAGTGTAATTGAATGATATAATAACCCTTTTAGGTTTATTTTAACAATTAACTTTAAATCTGAGTGCAAAGTAAAAATCCCATGAAAATACACAAATCTATCAGAAATTTGGACAAACTAGTCAACATAGAATTTGACAATTTTATCACATAAAACCTTGAAAAGTCCTTTAATTTATAAAATCTGATTTTTACATTGATATGGAATGTTATAACATAAAAATATAAATAAAAACTATGAAATCTAAAAACTACTACATCAATTCACCACACTAAAACTACAAACTACACAACACTATTTTACGTTGATTTGAAGGATGAATCTCCACAATTCTCAAAGATGATCTAGAAGGGAAAATGAGTAGAAAGAATACTAATTTATAAAATTATAAAACTAAGTTACAATTAAAACACACTTCACATAATAAACCACACACACTGGAAAACCTACAAACAACACACACAAACTACACCCTGGATCTGCAACTCTGAAAGCACATTCACAACCTCTGAGTGAGATTTTCCTACTAAACCAAAGAGGTTTCATATTATGAGTCAAGAAATCAAATGTTTTTTTTCCAATTATCTCAATATCTAATGGGTTTTTGTCTAAATACTATGGATTAATGAATAAAAGTTCAAACAATATCATGAAAGACATGAAAGAATTATAATTTGGCAAAAGATGGATTTACAATGAGAGATCCATGAATAAATATAATTACAAAGGATAAGAGAGGAGAGGAGAAATAAACTCCATGGAGAAGAAATAAATGTGCCACCCTTCTAGTGGGATCACTATTGATCCATAGTGCCTTGTTTGTCACTTATGCAAGGTCCAAAAACTAGTGGAAAACATCCCTTGTCTTTACCCAAGCATTAAGATAATGCATCCTCCATAAGAATTTTGACCCACACCCACTCATGAGTTCATATAAAATATGGAGATCTTCTTTGTCCTTGTCCCTCACTTTCATCCACCACCTCTTTGTCTTTGTCTTCCACTACTTTTCCACCATCTCTTTATCTTTATGCACCTTTCCACTAAAGTCCAAAATAACTTTTTTACTTTAGGTAAAACACATGAATCAATGGGCCTCCATAGAAATTCGACCCATCCCTTCCTCATATGACTCAGATCTCATGTGAGATCCCTTGTGGGTCATTCCATCTCAACCACAAGCCACATCACCCGCTACATCAACACCTGCATCACTTGCCATGTCACCATGAAAAGCGATGATGAATAATAACATGTGAATAGTGCATGCGAATAGTAATTTGGGAATAATGCTTGTGAATAGTGATAAAAAAAATATGGGATGGCCAATAATCCCATAATATCAATTTTATTTAAAATGGGACATGGCAAATCCTCCCTTTCCAAAATTGCTTGTCCTCTAGTAATTACAAACCATGATGCTCAAGAATCATTGTGCCAAGGTGTTGCATCCAACTATAAGACCCATATAATCTATAACTTGTACTTGTTAAGTGATCCAAACTCTACCAAAGAGCACTACAAGATATTTGTGACTCAAAATTCCAACACCCCTAGACCACTCATGTAATTCGATCATCCTTGTGAAAAATCATTTAACCCCATGAGCATAAATGTCAAGTAAATGTGCATGACTCAAAAAAACATTAATGCAAACCTTCATAGGATATTTGATGTTAGGCATGACTTCACATCCTTGACATGGGTTAAGAAATGAAAATGTGATGGTACTGAACCCTTGACTCTAAATGTTACTAGGATCCCAAACAAATCTCAAGAACTATGTACCATGCATCTGTTGCACCACTCTTATATTCATCTAAAATTCCACAACTAGGTTAGCATTCATAACATATGTAACAATAACGATTGTGAAATTATCATAATATTTCCCTTGCTTATGTCTAGAGATATCTCTTGGATCCCAAATTATGATGTGTAGGCAGCTTTAAACAAACAAAAAGATCTATGTGCTTATTTGTATCAAAATTATTCCCAAGATGGCCATGGACATGTGCAATATCATATGTTAATCCATTTATTGAATTATCTTTTATCCTACTATTCTAAATTGTCCCATTTTTTCTTTCCTTGAGAGCACTATCTAATGGGTGATGACATGCATTGGTTCCCTACATTTGATCCATGTGATCCACCCATTAATCCTATTATCCTTCATAATATGTCCCTTAAGCTCATATAAGGTTAGTTCAGATTTTGGTCTTATTCATTTGTATGACATAATGAAATCATTAACATTAATGATATGATCTTGTAAATTCTATCTTGTAAATATTTCAATGTAGCATCTAGATACCACATCATTATGCATCGACAACTTTGAGCTAAAGGATCTAAATGCACTCTTTTACCCTCCTTAGAATGATGTCAAAGCTGAAATATGTTGGTGCTATCATTCCCATATCTTGAGATGATATTGTAAGAGTGCTTAACAAACACCTTATTCATACCAGATTAGATGATAGCATGTGCATTGTTGAGTCCCAATGGTATAACCAAAAACTTAAAGTGTCCCCAATGACTCTAAAAAGTAGTCTCCTAAACATCTTCTCTTCTCATCCATGTCTGATGATATCTATACCTCAAATCGATCTTTAAATAATACATATGATCATGTATCTCACCAATAAACTCCTTTTTGTACATGTTGAGATGGACGTATGGAGTGATCATGATATACTTAGAACCCGATTACACTCTTATGATGTGTTTGAGTCTTCTATCTAGTGGTAACCCTAGAGGCAAGTCACTAAACACCATGTTATGATTGTTAATAAAATTACCAATATGATAAATACATTCCTTACAAGGCATCAACAAACTAATTGTTTCCCAAACAACTTATCTATTGAGAGAAGACATCTCTACTATTGTAATTGTTGTCTCCAAATCTTGCACCTTAGAAGAGGGTGTTCAAGCCTCTTCTAGATTTGGGCAACATTGGACTACTTCCAAGTGTGTGGGGCACCTATGGTGGAAGTAGACCTCTAGGATTGAAAGGGATAACTCCCTAGATATGTCTTGATGTACTTGTCACCTAATCTAATACTTACTTGTGTGAAAAGAGATAAGAGTTACATGAAAGTAAACTATTCTAGGGGGTGATACACCATGAATATCTCCACAATATTATCATACAAATACACTAAGATACAAGACACAAAACTAGCTTCTACCTCTTAGAGCACTCTAACATTAGCATTTCAAACATGAAGGTGGAATATATGAAAGACTACTCAAGGTGAGTTAACCAAAGATTAGTTTTAGACACTAAGGCTACTTTTACACTTGAAAAATAGACTCATACACTTAACAACACTTCATGTGACCTGTTAGAATGAAACAACCTGCATTAGACATGGAAGGATTGAGAGGAAGCAAGGATTGATATTAATCACTTAAATTTTCACTATACATCTCTTCACACACTTAGATAAGATAGTTTGTAGGATAAAAACTAGAATGCATAACTTATTTCAAATGAAAATTATAATATCAAACTAGTAGGGATTTTCCATACCAGGTGTGGTCTCCTTTCAGTAGTTAAAATGGCTCACCTTTATAAAACCTAAAAGAAGAGAGAGAAAAGAGAAGTTCAAGAGGCACAAGGACAAATGTATAAAGATGAAAATTAGTTATAATACATGGAAATGAGGCAGAAGAGAGATCAATAAATTGATGTGAACATGTGTCCATCCCAAACTAAGCACCTTCCTCACATGTGGTATTAAAACACTTAAATCACTCTCCCTTGGAAACTGTCTTCATCATGGGATTCCTTGAGCATTCCAAAATAGGTTAGGGACAAGTGTCTCATGTGTACTAAGGAGAGGAAGTTAAAAATAGGCCTCTACCTACATTGGAAGTTTTCTTAATCATTGGCATTCCCTTACACAAGCATAATCATCATTTGTAACCATAATCACTCTCTAATAGGATTTTCTTGATAATTGGCACTAGTATATTTTTATCTTTCCTAACTAATCCATACCAGGAGTCTCATGACACATGGTAGGACACTTCATATGCATGGTTCCATTAGACACATCTTGAAAGCTCTCCAAATTTAGGTTACAACTCTTTTCACTAGGTCACTTTAGACTAGCTGAAGTGAGGGGCCTAACAAGGATACTTATGGGAAATTATAAGCTCTATAAATGGCATAGGGATTTTTTTCAAGTCCTAAGCTACCCTCCAAAGTTATTGTCATCCCATGATCATCTCCAAGACCTAAAAAACACAAGAAATTATCAAATAAACCTACTTTTTGCTTCATCTATATGGATTCCATACAATATAACTCCATAACTCTATACCTCATGAAGTTTTCAACTTCTCTTTAACTCTTAGGGTCAAATTGGTTCATTTTGATGTACTTTGAGCCTCATTTCTTCCATCAGGTTACAAAACAGGGTTTGGGGAGGGTTTTGAGTGCACTAGCCCTTAAAGTATTGTTCATAAACCTATGACATTTGAACTCTAAACTAATACCATAATTTTATACCTTGAGACCTCCTTCATCCTCTTATAACTTCTTAGAATCCCATGCAATGTTTCCACATAGGTGTGAGCATTTGAAGTTGACCTGTCGATTGCACGCCTTCAATTGACATACCCTATCATGGTGTTGGGTCCAAAAATGAACAATATGTGAAATATTCTACATAATAACTACTCAAACATGACTTATGACATATTAGGGACTCATTTTGGTCTATTTCATTGGTTTTTTATCACCTTAAGTAGTTTTGGGCTCTCTTTAGGGCTCTATTTCCTTGATAGGCCTAATGGCTCTGATCACCTTCTCAAGGATTTGCTTCACTTAGACCTATTACCAACCATTATGAGTCTCCATTAATGCTTTTATATGTTCAATATAGATTTTTATAGCTTATTCTCATGGCCATCTTAACCCCAACTCTCATACTTCACCATTTTTCTCCAACTCCGCAAGTTTTAGCCCACTAAAAGTGCCCTATCTCTGAGACCAAATAGAAAGTATTATCCCTATAAATTCAATATTTTTTAAGGTATAATAGGATTTATAAGGTCATGAGGATCCCCTGTATCAATTTTTAGACCTTAACTCTTCCATTTGCCCTTCCAACTCTCAAAGAACTTGAGGCAGACTTTTGAGGAGGTGATTGTCTGCAATGTAGAAGTGTCGTTAGGCCTTTTGTCTAGGTAGAATAGTATATCCTAGATACCACTTTATTCCCACTTATTAGAGCATATATTATATTTTATATAGGTTTTATGGATGCTTCATAGCAAATTTTAGCTTCTAATTCCAAGAATAGAGCCTCAAAACGACATAAAACCTAAGATTGGGTTTGCATAGGCAAATTATATGTTGTATTGGTAGACCCCTAATTCTTCTATTTTCATGGTTTAGTATTTTGGACATAGTGTATATGATCCCTATTCATCCTCTATAATCATTATTCCATGCTTTTTACTTATTGATATCATGTTATAGGTTCTTTCATTCACCACAACACTATCATTTTGTTCACTGTTTGATTGAGACAGTCACCTATTCCTACCTAAAGGTTATCATGGTTTGAATAAAGTTGATTATAGTGGAGTATATTTCCCCTTTAGATTCACACCTTAAAAATAAATCTAAACACATAAAATGAGCCTAAATCACCAAAGCATATGCAACTATTCCTCCTTCCATGCACTTGTTTGATCACTACCTGGACTGAGACATTCTGCCCTAGCTGTAGGTGTTGATGGCTTGGTTAAGGATTATATTTATCCTTAAGCATATAAATATGTGTCACATGATATGTGTTTCATTTGGGACTTACTTGCCTATTTAAATGAGCTCAAACTATGCCCTTATTTACTTAGGACCTAGTTCCTAAAAACTCTACCCGTAAACACAACTTTCCAAACCTATTATAGGTTGTCATAGTGATGTTTGGGATATGCTTGATCATGATTTGATTCTCCTTGAAGGTCCTAAAATCAGGAAACACTCGTATGCCTTATACTCACTTTGAAAACTCAAGATAAGGTCAAAACCTTAACCTTCTAGTTCATTGTTTGAAACCTTTACTATGGACAGGGAGTAAGCTTGGGGAGGTCTCAAAATATCCATCCCCTCTCCTTATGATCTCTTGAGCTTATACACATTTATTGTTCATCATACAAGTAATTTGAGCATGGATACATGCCTTAGGATGTGGTATGATTGAAGGGCTTATTATAATCCTAGTCCTATAGATGTAATTGAAGCTTTTAGTGTGTTAGAGGGCACTTTTGGGCATCCAAATGACAATCTCCCTCTAAACATTTTGGCCTCAAATTTGGCATACGTGTTGTATGTGGTAGGGACTAATAAACCAAAAAACCAAGAGAATATTAAGTTCCTTTAATCATTTTATATTTTATTTCAAAAAACTTAAGGACCTTTGTTTTGGTCATTTTGGGACAATTAGTCTAAAATCACAGTCATATTTCCTTGAAACCTTCATAACCCCTTTTGATTCTTCTCCATCAAGTTTTAATTAACTCAAGCTCTCAAAAGTGAATTATAAATAACTCAAATGGATTGAAACCATTATAAATATTATTATTCAGGCATGATTCCATCATGGAGACCCCTGACTGATCACTCCCTTTGAATATGCAGACATTGAAAGGAAAGAGTGGACTAGATGAGGGATTTAGGCCTCATGGTCTCTTCATTGATCATAAAATTCACTTTCATACTTCAAAACACATAAGACACATTTAATTAATTCACATTAATGTGTAAATATTTCATTCAAGGCACCTGTAGGTGCATATTTTTGAGCAAAGGCAACAAACATGGTCCAGAGCAAGAACAAGCCTATAAAATGCTTTCCTAGGCATTTGATGACTTTAAAATATAATATAATCATGAAAAACCTATGGATATTCATTATATAACCTTTAGGAACACATGAAATAAACAAAATCATCAAACCAAAACAAGGAAATCTGAGACAAGTGCAAACAGTGACCCCATCATGGATGCAAGTGCATAAAAGGCTTCTTGGAGTCTACGTGATTGTTCATAAAGGATAATATATTAATATGACAAATATTTCCATTAAATTTAAGTATACTTATATACCTTTCACCCACCAATACCATTCTTTCCAACTCCAATCGTACGACCCACACCAAGTGTTTGAATTTGGCCTTTTTTGGCTTGCAAGGAGAAAGTGGAAGAAGAAGAAGTTGAAGATGAATTTTTTTAACTTATCTCAGAAATAAAAGAAATTAAATGAATATGATGAGTGAAGAGACATATTTCCCATGCTTTTATCTAATGGAGAACTCAATAAGTCTGTACAAGTGCCCAAAAGGGCCTAAAATTAAGGAGAAACTCCCCCTTTCTGCATATAACTGACTCTTTAACAGAACTATGATATATCCTAACATATCCTAACCTCCTACACGTTTAAATATCTCTTGGTGACAAATTTTCCTCCTTGGAATTTCATACAAGTCATTTATTATGCTATAAAAATGGCCAAAAGGCATATTTTGCATATAAAGCATGGTAAAGGACAAATATATGACTTAGAAACACCTTGAAACACCTAAATGACCATATTAGAGTATTTATAACACAATTTTAACATTTTACTAAGTTTGACCTTGGTTGACCAACTTTGACTTTGTTTGACTAGATTAGTACAAGGAGAATGGGCTTAGACCAAGGCTAAATGGAGGATAAGTAAGATGTTTAGACTAATATGAGATCCCTATAATACATTTTAAACCTTATTAAAATGTTAAAAATGGTATGGGTTAATAAAATTTGACTAAAAGTCAAATTTAGTCAACAATAACCATTTACGGTGATCCATGAGAAACCCTTTTAAGCATCACATCTTTTTCTTCAAATTTAAACTTAAGTTCCATGGAATTGTGTGAGAAATAACCATTTAAGTACAACCATTATATACTATCAACTATGTTAGTTTCCCTAATCCCACAAAAAATGAATCGTCACATACCTCATGATCACCCATGGCTATGTTGAGTTGTCAGGTTATTTTGGTGCATGGAATGGTGAGTCTCTCTGTAAAAATGACCTTGAGGCATTCAAACTCATCTACCTCAAGTCTTATCCCTTTTATATTTTCACCTATCTAAAATTTGATGAGTGTTTTCTCAACCACATGATCTATTTCAAACTTTAGAAACAAGTGTATCAAACAAGAGCTCAGATCCCATACCTTTAAACATACATGAATCTTTTCCTTCTTGATGCTAGGAAAAATGTAGCCATATTGTGGCATCAAATCATTATTGAATACTCCTTCATACATCCAAGTCTTTTTGGAGATAAAAATATCATCAACATGAATTAAAGCACAATTTCTTACCTCCTCTTCTTTGGGTTGAAAACTCCTCCAACAAGTGACTAAAAACTCTACTTTCTTGGATTTCAACTCTCCCATAAAATGCACACCATGCAATATTTGTGCTTTGTTGATTCCTTCAAGACTCATGATATATAAGTCTTTAAATATCTTTCTCACCCAAAAGGATGACTAATTATCTTGCCTTCATGATGCTAAGAATTTTTAGTATCTCCTCCTTCATGAGTCCTTCAAATTCATTGTAGTTTGATACCCAAAGAACTATAACAAACTTAGTCACGTCTTGAACATCAAAAAGACACTAAAATTGCTTACCCATATCTAGCATCAAAATTCCTATAGTGACTATCTCCATTTGTCTATCACTTATGATCTTGTCTTCAATTGTGGTACTTAGCTCCCACAAGTGAGTTATAAACCTTGAGAATTGATCCTTCACAAGGTGGTTAGAAAACACAACAAAATCTAAGTGATTCCTCTTGGACATCCCTTCATTCCAAATGAAAACTATGGAGAATTCAATAGTAATATCAAAGCCTCTATCCACTTTTACCCTCAAGAGACTATCTAGATCCCAAATGGAAAGGTAATTTGGAACTTGAAATGAAGAGTCCAGATGCCCTATACTGCAAGTTATATCTCTTACTTTATCACCTCTCTTTGCATGCTTTCCATGATGATTTTTTTTTTCTAGTGACATAGGTAGAATAAAATCTAAAATATTTCCATATCTTTGGCTGTAAATAAAATGCTCATCCTAATACCTTTGGCTGTAAATAGAATGTTCATCCTCATACCTTTGGCTGCAAACATAATGCTCATACCTTTGGGTGAAAATATAATGTTCATCATCATACCTTTGGCTAAAAATAAAATGATCATCCTCATTTTCATATCCATACACAATACTACCTTTCAAATCAATCAATGGATCACCATTTAGAAGTTTGATAGGTAGTATATGACTTGATACATCTTCCTGCAATTTGAGATCTTTGTATATGACAAGTGATGCCTTTTGCTCCTTGACTTTAATAGCCTTTTCTTGACATATAAACTCACTAGAAGTCAATAAAACATTTTGGGTTTTGAAATATTTTTTACCTTCAACTTATATGACATGGAATTCCTCTGGTTCAACTCTTTCTTCCTCATGTGAAAAAATTTTGTCCTCCTTACCAATCTCTTGAAGTTTGGGTTCTAGATTTTCTTCTTTCTTTAAGAATACTTCTTCTTAAATGATTCCTACCACTACTAAAAAATAATTAAATGACATGGCTTCTTTAATTTCTTTAGAAAGAGACTGATAATTTTTATACAAACTATTAAACTTAGAACTCATGGGCTCTATTTCTCTTTTTTCTTCTGGCACAAACTTGGGTTGTGTAAGCCCAAGAAATTTCAAGTATCTTCCTATGATTCAACGTATAGAATGGAAATATAACTAGATCTGATATATCTATAATAACCCTTTTAGTATTATTTCAACAATTAACTTTAAATCTGAGTGCAAAAGCAAAATCCCATGAAAATACACAAATCTGTCACAATTTTGGACAAATTAGTCAACATAAAATTTGGTAATTTTGTCACATAAACCCTTGAAAAATCCTTTGATTTATAAAATCTGATTTTCACACTGATATAGGCTATTATAATAGAAAAATATAAATAATGACTATGAAATCTAAAAACTACTACATTAATTCACCACACCAAAACTACAAACTACACAACACTGCCAACATTGTTTTACCCTAATTTGAAGGATGACTCTCCATAACTATCAAAGTTGATATAGAAGGGAAAACAAGTATAAATAATATGGATTTATAACCAAAAAAATTGAGCTACAATAATATCACACTTCAGATAATAAACCAAACACACTAGAAAACTGGAAAATAACACACACACACACACACACACACACACACACACACACACACACACACAAACACACACACACAGAGCACCTTGGATCTGGAACTCTAAAAGCACATTCATAACCTCTGAGTGAGATTGTCCTACTGAACCAAGGGGATTTCATCCTATGATTTAATAAATCAATGGTTTTTCATAAATAAATCTCAAACTCCAATGGGTTTTCATCCAAGGAAGATGGCTGAATAAACAAAAGTTCAAATAATATCATGAAATACATGAAAGAGTTGTAATTTGGAAAAATATGGATTTACAAGGAGAGATCCATGAATAAAAAGAATTATAAAGGATTAGAGAGGAAAGGAGAAAAAAACTTCATGGAGAAGAAATAAATGTGCCACCCTTCTAGTGGGATCACTATTGATCCATAGTGCCTTGTTTGTCACGTATGCAAGGTCCAAAAACTAGTGGAAAACATCCCTTGTCTTTACCCAAGCACTAAGATAATGGATACTCCATAATAACATCCACCCACACCCACTCATGAGTGCATATAAAATATGAAGATACTCTTTGTCCTTGTCCCCCAGTTTCATCCACCACCTTTTTATCTTTTTCTTTCACTACTTCTCCACCATCTATTTGTCTTTATGCACCTTTACACTAAAGTCTAAAATAACTTTTTGACTTTAGGAAAAACACATGAATTAATGGGCCTCCATATAAATTCGACCCATCCCTTCCCCAGGTGACTCACATCTCATGTAAGATCCCCTATGGGCCATGCCACCTCACCCATAAACCACATCACCAATTGCATCAACACCTACCACGTCACCATGAACAGTAACATATGAACAGTGCTTATGAATAGTAAATTGGGAATAGTGCTAGAGAAATATTGGAATGGCCAATTTTCCCACAACATAAAAATTATTGAAAAGGGTACATGAAAATTGCAAACTAGGCACACATGTTTTGGTGTGTTTTGAATGTCTTCTATGAATTTTTTTATTGCATTGTTTGTTTGATTCTATGCAATATGTTTCAAAATGTGAAATGGTGTTTTATAAGTCTTAGTAAATTTTGTCTCTTTCATATTGCAATCAGTATTATGCTATGGTGTGTCTTGAATAGCTTCTTTCAATTTATTTGTTTCATTGTTTATTTGATTTCGTGAAAAATGTTTAAAAATGTGAAAGGATGTTATAGGTGTCTTATTGAGTCCTAATCCTTTTGTATTAGAATTAGTAACAACAACCTCATTTTGATCATTTTGTATTAATGGTTCATAGTGAATGTGACTTGTGTTTTTTTCAATAAATACTATGTTAGAACTATTTTTAGGTTATAAACAATTACAATATGTATTTATTATACTTATAGTAGTACTTGACCAGAGCTAAATTTTTGCATTTGGTAATATTGACATCCACTCCAACCAAAAGTCACCCCCTTCATTTGGTAATATTACCAAGTTTATAATATATGCTCACTAGTTTGCAATTTTACTTGTGTTTTATATTAAATTGGCTCCTAATTGTTTGTAGAAAACATAATACATTTTTATTTTGACACAATATTGCATTACAAAATGATTGTGCAAGATATCGACATAAACATTGTATATCGAATTCAAAATTTGTTAATTGATAAATAGAATTGAATAAGCTTTTGCCACAATTATATGTGTTTAAGTCAAGCCTAAAAAATCCATTAAATTTCATTGGTTTTGAAATATTTGTCCAATATGACTCAAGATTTATGCACATATTAGATAATTGAATATGTGTTGACGACATAGTGTATTCACTATTTTTTTTACAATATAGTGGTTCGTAATGGCACAAATAGGATTTGTGTCATAAAATAGGAGTGAGTATGGAATTTTTTGACATTATTCATTGAATCAAAGGTAATTATTTTTTCTTGTGAAGGACCAAATGCATATTTATATATTTAGCCATGTAGCTAGCCAATGTTTGCAAAAGTTGTCTCTCCACAATCCAATTTCAATTCTAGTAGAGGTATATACCATAGATAATTGCATTCTATGAAAATATGTTTGAGTTTCATGTATTCCATGCAATATATACAGTTCATCAGGATGTAACTCTAGTTCATATGATTTAATTACAATATGATCACCAATATGTAGACAATTTAAGAAATGGCCAATAATGCCATTTCTCAATTAGGAAGGTGTCTATTGAAAATGTAATAGCATGCAAAATGTGTCAAAGAGGCAATCTCCAACATTATAATAAAACGCTTGACCTCAAAAAAGATAATGTTCAACCAAAGCATCATCAATGTTACTTTATTACAGTTATATTTTTTTTTCGTATTGCTCTACAATTATTGGTTTATTCAATGCTTCATTGTATTTTCTTTTATGTTTTTTAAGATTCGAATCCATTGCTTTTATGAACCAAAAAATATATAAATATAATTTAATGTACATATGTTTACTTCGTGACGTACTAACTTGATTTGCAGTGGAATACAAAACTTGTGAAGCCCTACAAAGAAAAAAATACAAACTAGTTCATATAATTTAATTACAATAGTATCACTACTATATAGAAAATTTAAGAAATGGTCGATAATGTAATTTCTCAATTTTGAAGGTGTATATTCAAAATTCAATAGTATTTTTTATAACCAAGAAAACCATAGATATATTTTAATATACATACCTTTGGCTAGTGATATACTACCTTGATTTATAATGAAATGCAAAACTTGTAAAGCTTTGTAAACAAAAAATATAAATTAAAAAAAAAGTTAAACTTCCAAATAAATTAAATTTTAACCTAGTTTTGGATAATATATTCCAATAAAAATGAGGATAAGGAGTTGTGTTCATTGGTGAATAGAGGTTTACTTATGGAATCAGTTCACATGTAAAGGCAAATCTGAAGCTAACATCCTACTTTAGTTTTAGAGAATCAATCATCATAAAAATGAAGATAAATAATTATGTTCATTAGTGAACAAAGGTTTACTTATGAAATTAGTTTACATTTAAAGGTAAATACAAGGCTAACATCCTTTTTTTGAGGTGAATGTCATACCAAGATATGTACCACCAAAAGTATAATGTTGCTTGCACTTTTGAGCTTGCAAATACAAAGTTCCCTCAGCTACAATGCACGAGAAGATAACAAAATTAGTACCTAAAAGTTCATCATAACATATTTTGATTTTTAAAAGGCTTCTTAAGTCTACTACAACTTATTAGAGTGGTAGCTTAGTTCTAAGTAGCATAGTGAGTTATCCTTGATACATATAGAAAGCTCTATAAAGTGCAACAGTCTCTTGTTAGTAAAAAAATACTCTTGATACAGTAACAAAGTTGCACATAGTCAAGTAGAACCCTATGCATTTATAGCTATTGAGAGAAAAAGCTTAATCACCAAGTACTTCATTCATTTTTTAAAAACTAGGATAGCTCCAAAAAATTACTATGTTGTTTTATCATCAATGAGTCTCTATAGGTATGGTCATAGGCAAATGCTAATAAAAGAAAACACCAACTCAAGTTAAATTTAACTTGTTAGTCGACATAAAATAATGTTAAATGAGTTTCTATTATAGTGACATCCACGTGAGCCTAAACAAAGAAGTTTTAATAAAAAATTAAATTATAACATGCATCCTTCAATTATTCTTGGCATATTTCTATTATTGGATGTTTAATTCATTACATGTGGTATTAGATCAATGGAGTTTTTATCTACAAATCAGAAATTAGATTACTATTATGTTAGGAAAAAAATATTGTTGTGATTTTGCGCAATTCATAGAGAAACCTAATTTTTCCTTGAAAGGAATTTGATACTAATATTAGACATTGGTGGCACAAATTTGAAAATGAGTTTCAATAGTTATTGGAACATTTTTATACCATTGTACCTTGAAGGAAAAGCTATGAATTGGTGGAATAATTAATAACCTTAAAATTAGTAGGCTCATTTTCACTAAAGGCTCTTCTTAGCTACACGTGAATGAAAATGATAAGAAATTGAACCTACAAAACCAGGAAAATGGACGACTTGAATATCAAACTGAAACATCAAATATTGTAAGTCAGTCAAATAATTATCACAAAAATTAATGTTAGTCAAGTCTTCTTTTTTTATTAAACTTTTCCTCAATATGCTAGACACAACATAAATTTTCCTCAAAGATGGTCAAGGCACTCAAAAACACCAAGGTGTCATTGGTTCCTCAAGTTGAGCTCTATGTAAATCCTACTTTCCAATTTTCATGCCATAATTATGGATGACTGGAATATCATTCTTGGATATGACTAGTTATGAACTTTGAGAACCATCAATCTTAATGTGCAAAAGTTGTTCAAGAAAATTTACCATAGGAAAAAGAAAGTGTGATTTTGCATTGAGTATTATAGTGGATGATAAACTAATCAAGGTCAGAAACACATTGTCATGTGTGAGTTGGACATAAATCCCTTATAAGATCAAGAATCTAAGGAAGAGAATGTTGAAGAATCTAAGATCACAAGGAAGAATTGAAGCACAACATATATTTGTTTATCCTATCTTCAATGTCATTATCTTCAAATATTAATGCATTTCATTAGCATCATGTGAAAAGATGTATTTTTTCCATCGTCAAATATTTTTTGCAACCTAAAACATTGGAAAAAAGGGGATAATTATCATAACTTAAATCCAAGTCATAAAATTAAATGTTGCATATTGAAATATGAAGAAAAATTATAGATGTAATGTCCTACAAGTTTTAATGTTGAAATTCTTTTTAGAAAAGGAGATGGGGGAGTGTGTGTGGGAATCAATTAAGAGTGTTTAGTTCAGGGTCATATCATAAATTTATGAGCATCTTGGCCTCTTGAAGAGATAATAGAAAATATTAGGTCCTCAACTGTCGAGGATTGAATTTTTTGTTCACTTGTTTCAAGATTGAAGATTTTGATCCTGGCAAACTAAGTGTTGAAGATTAAGTGGTAGAATGGTTTAGACTTTTGAGCATTAAAGCTTGTATTCATATAGAAAATATTTTGGTTTGGGTGAACTTAATATTTTGGATGGGTGTTGAATGGTTAGATATATGAGTCATGTTTTAAATAATGTGTTAGGAGCTTGGAGATTCTTAGTGGTGGTGTTGTAGCATTTAGGCTCTAAATTTTGAATCTCATAAGTTCAAAATTAAAATTAACAAAAACCAATCTTTACAGTTTCAAAGGAGTTAAATGGAAACCTTGATCATTAATGACCTTGTTTATGGCATCTTAAGTAGGTTGGATGGTATGACACTTACAAGTGTTGCATGTGCTTGTGTTGACTTTTGTACCATAACCAGAGAAAAGGGAATTTGGGAGAATGTATGCTACTCACTTTGGCCTTGTTGGCCAATTTTGGCCCACATATAAAGCTCTTGCATGGTTTGATGAAGAAGTGGATCAAAGGCGTAGAAATGGATCCAACATTTACAAATAGAGAGGATCTAAGCAAAGTTTTTCAAGGGTCAGCGATAGTGTTCAAGGATAAGCCTACAAAAGAAAGGGCTAAGTGCAAAATCTTTTATTCAACTAAGTCCTTGTTCATTCTTTCAAAATTTGTGGGGACTAAGTGTTTCTTTTCTCTTAGGTCTTTTTATTGAGCTAAGTTTCATGGTTTCTTTTGAGAAAATTATCTGCATAATTTTCTCGAAGGAATGTTTCTTTTTGGCTAAGTGTTCTCTCTTCGAGATTTTTGTTTCCAACTAAGTGTTGGAATTCTTTCAGATAATTTGTCTGAAAGAAAAGTTTCGAAGAAATTATCTTTTCCAATCAAAGTTCCCCAAATAATTTATCCGAAGGGTATTCTCTTGGGGAAATTGGTCCTATAAAAAAAAAAGTCAAAGGGTCACTTTCTTTTCAAAGTGGACCAAAACAAGAATTCCGAAGGGTTTTTTTTTTTTTTTTTTGAAGAAATGGTCCATTTCAACTTTGTCGAAGGGTCACTTTATTTTCAAAGTGGACCATTGCAACTTTTTTGAAGGTATTTTTCAAAGGGAAATGGACTATTGTAATTTTGTTGAAGTCTCATTTCAAGACCATTTCAAAATTCCCAAAGGGTATTTTTCCTTTTGGGAAGGTCACTTTTCAAAAGTTTGAAGGGTATCTTTCCCTTTGAAAAGTCCTCTTCAATAAATTCAGAGGGTCTTTTCTTTAAATTCCTTTGGATAAATTATCCACAGGAATTGTCCATTACAAAAAACCTAAAGGAATTGTTCAAAGCAAAAAGTCTAAAAAAATAGCCATTTGAATTTGATATCTTGAGATGTTATCGTAGACATCAAAGATGGGTCTCATCAAGTGGTTGTTTTCATTCAAAAGAGGTCAAAGGGAGTCAATGAATCTCAAGGGAAAAAGTGTACATGATAGGTGTCAAGGATGCATTCAACTGGTAGGAGATTGATGACTCACATGCAACCATATCAGGTAGATCAATGGTGCGAATTAAGGATCTGAGTCAGTTTCTAATAACCAATCAAAAAAAAAAAGCCCAAGCGACTGGTAGGAGTTGGTAAGTGAAAATTAATGGATAAGTCTTTATCCTTTGATATGGCTCTCACCTTTGACAAGCGAGCACTTGATCAAAGACAACATGGCTAGGTCTTGATTCAGAGAATGGGGATTTCATCCCTTTTTAGGTAGGACATGCAAAGCCAAAAGGGGCACACCAAGTTTTAAATGCAAGGATTTACTCATTCACGTCAAGTGGGAACATGTAGCTACTCACGACATGGCTCTCTCAACTCTAATAAAGGGAGACTCAAATGCATGAGGGGCTCAAGAAGATTTGTGGTGATCTTGGATGGCTCATCTCATGGTTAAGGTAGTTGCAAGGACATAGTGGTGGTTGTAGCCATTTATGATCCTTCTCTCCATTTTCTCATGCAAGCCCTTTCTTTTTCTATTCCCTTTCTCTATATATATATTTCATGTTTTTTCATTTAAGGGATTCCCAGTTTTTAGACTTTTCTATCTCTTTAGGAGATGGGACACTCTTAGAGATATTGTAAAATATGCTCAGCTTGACTAAGCTCAACCCTGTCAAGAATTTGTAAGAACTACCTCTTGATGCAATAAAGGATTTTCTTTGCCTATCTCTTGCCTTGGATTTGTGTCTATTGAGTTGTGCACTATGGCACTGTGTGAAGGATAATCTTCCTCATCCATAGTCCTACTTTTTGACCTTATTTAGGGAGTTTTTCAATGTTGTTTGTAGGTTTGGTTGAGTGCTCTTTTTGCCATTGATGTGAACTTTCAGTGAGTCTTATAAGTCTTATTTTTTTGCATTAATTTCTCCCCAAACCTCTTTCATGATATATTAATGCAACCAGCTTGATCTTGAGATTGTGTAAGTTAGTATTATCCTCTGTAGAACTAGTGTGAGTTCAAGCTTATGGGAGTTTCCCATTTTATTTTGGTGCATCACCTGGTTAGGTTTTTAAGGATCCCTTATCCCCCTCTCTACCTCTTTTCCAAGTAAAAACATTAGTTTTAGGTGATCTACCAAAAGGAAATCGGCCTTCTCTAGAGGTTCACCTCACTACAGGATACCCACAGCAAGAGGTTGCTCCGATATTGTAGCTGAGAGTGAGAGAGCCTAAAAAACTCTCCCACAAGGATGAAATTCTATGCTACAATAGTTTTTAGCATGTCTAGTGGGACCAAGGTGAGGAAGATTGTTGGTGTGTGTCTCCTCTATCAATTTTTGGTAGCATGTAATTAGCACCAATGGTAGCTCCAAATCAAAGCTTCTAGTTATGAGCAGACTAGGTTTGTCTCTTTGTAGATTTTAATCAGCTCCTACATCTCACTTGACATATGAGGCTAATATGAATAGTTATGGTGAATATACCTATTATTAGCCTCCTTATCAACAATCCCAATTTGGTCCTCACAATCCATATAATGCCTATCTACCCTATCAAGACTATGATGAACCTTGGTGAGTTCCTCATGATCCATATATGCAAGAATATTGCCCTGATCCCTCCTATGGATAACAAACCTATCATAATATTTATCCTCATCAAACCTATCACGTACCATCTATATCAACACTTAGGTAGACTCTAATAAGCCTTGACAAGCATGATCTAGAATTGTGCTCACATAAATGTTATGGTCAAAATGTCCCTACTCACCAGATCCATTGTGTGAGAGGGTCATTAAGAAAAATAAAAGTAGAATGGGCCCCTATTGAGAGAGCAAATTGGAACAAACTCACAAATGACATGACGGATATAGGTGATTACATTCAAAGCATTGAGGACAAGCTAAAAGGACTCGAGGAACAATAGGGCCAATCTCGCTAACCTTTTGTGCCTACATATACACCACTTTAACCTTATTATATGCCATCAATTCCTCCTCGAGTTACCATTTCAAGTGTTCCTTTGAATGTTTCAAGTCCTTCATAGTTTCTTTAGACCTTTCCTTCTTGGAAATTTATTCAAAAGAGCTATCAAAAAAATTAAGAGCTTGTTGTAGAATATCTTGCTACTGAGATCCAAGGCTATGTTCTTCCCCAAGAACACCTTATGAAATCCTTCAAGGTTCCAAGCTAGAACCAAGAGGTAAATTCATGGGCTAAGCAAGAGAAGGTAGATCTAAAATTAAGAGTCCAGACAAAGAAGGATATGAACCCCTACAAATCTCCATCATCCCTCTTCAAGAGCCTTCTTCTATTCCTAACTACCTTAAGGAGGATCTATTTCAAGAGAACATATAAAAATAAATTAGAGAGTTAGAAGTGAAGCCAAGGAAAGAAGAGGAAAAGCAGAATCGAAAGGTCAAAGGAGAGCCTTTGTCTTTCCCATCTTGGAAATCCATTCAGAGTAGTGGGTAGAAGAAGGAAAAGGTGGTGATTCCTGAAGTCAAATAAGAGACCTTGCAACCTGCACTCCTTTCCCCTCAAAATCCCAAAGCCTTTCCTTCATGGATAACCTTTCAAGAGGCAAAGAACTACGAAGAGGAGGTGATCCAATTAGAGCAATGTCAAGAACAAAATTAGGAACCTATGGTAGCTTCCTTGAACCTTTCTCACCTTGTTGAGTGTTTTCTAGAATCTATTATGCCACTCTTTGAGAAAGAGCCTCTCTTCTGTGAGGAAAACCAAGAAGATGCATCCAAAGAGGCTAAGGAAGAGGATGTCACGAGTAACTACGAGGAAGAAATCACCATATGCCCCCCCTTGGTAAAAAAAAATCAAGTCAGCCTTCTTAAATGAAGGGGAACATATTGAAGACTCTTTTGTAGTTGTGCATGAAATAGACTGCACTATTGAGGATGCAAAGCTACCACTTTATGTTGAAAATGAGGGGGTCAGGGCTATTAATTCCTTGGATGAACTGCCATGTTATAAAAAGGATGAGGAAATGAATGAAATAGCTGATCAAATTGATGAACTTGTGGAGCAGCCAGAGGTTACCAATCGGTCAAAAGGCTCAATTGAGAACTTGTTGGAGATCTTGAGAGCTGGATATTTTCTTCTCCAAGGCAACTATGGTTTGGTTGCATCCAAGGAGAACAACCTTGCCAAGCAGATCAAAGGGGATGGAGTGGGTAGTATTTCAACTCTGCCACTTCAAGAGTTCATTGTAGACATGGACTTATTTTAGGGCTTCAGAATGGGCCATACCTAAAAAACATAAAATAAAGAACAATCCCAGTCCTACTAAGGACACCTTAGAAATAAAAGAGGTATGCCTTGTTAAGCCACCATTGGAAGTTGCAGTTAAGGAGCCATATGAAGAATTTGAGACTATTTTAATTCACATAGCTGACTTAGTTGGAGCTACCTAGTTCTCATCGAGCACAATGACAAAGAAGTAGACAGTTGCAACAAAGAAGAAGTAGACATCAAGACCAAGGGTCAAGAAGTTGCATGCCTTATTCAATCCCTTATCTCATGATGCAAGAACAATATCAATCTTTCTTTTTGATCCAAGAGGAAAGGGTACACATAGTTTTAGGGTGTATATATTATATTATTTTTATTCAAATTCCTCCAAGTGTTGATCAAGCATATTTATTTGTTGTCTTTGTTTTGTTCTAGGCTAGTTTCCTTTCAATAAGTGCCTTGTGCACATTTCATTTCTGTTCTATTTTTTCTTTCCCAAGTGCCTTAGACACTTTGTTTTGTGTTGTCCTTGTTACTTCAAGAGGAAGTTAGAAAAAGGGTTAGCCTTGTATCTAGTTTCAGACTAGCCCAGTTACAAAGGCTAATGACTTCATGCCCAATGGACTAAATAAGACAAGTGGTCTAGGTTCTCAAGCATAATAGGCATGCTTCCATGAGAGTCACCAAAGATGTTGGCCAATTTTGGCCCACATATAAAGCTCTTGCATGGTTTGATGAAGCAGTGGATCAAAGGCATAGAAATAGATCCAACATTTGCAAATAGAGAGGATACAAGCAAAGTTTTTCAAGTGTCAACAATAGTGTTCAAGGATAAGCCTACAAGCCAAAGGGCTAAGTGCAAAATATTTTATTTAGCTAAGTCCTTGTTCATTCTTTTGGACTTTGTGGGGACTAAGTGTTTCTTTTCTCTCAGGCCTTTTTATTGGGCTAAGTTTCATGGTTTCTTTTGAGAAGATTGTCTGCATAATTTTCCCTAAGGAATTTTTTCTTTCAACTAAGTGTTCTCTCTTCGAGATTTTTGTTTCCGACTAAGTGTTGGAATTCTTTCGAATAATTTGTCCGAAAGAAAAGTTCTAAATAAATTATCTTTTCCAAGCAAAGTGCCCCAAACAATTTATCCAAAGGGTATTTTCTCAGGGAAGTTGGTCCTATACAAAAAAAGGCCAAAGGGTCACTTTCTTTTCAAAGTGGACCAAAACAAGAATTCCAAAGGGTATCTTTCTTTTGAAGAAATGGTCCATTTCAACTTTACCGAAGGGTCACTTTCTTTTCAAAGTGGACCATTGCAACTTTTTCAAAGGTATTTTTCAAAGGGAAATGGACCATTGTAATTTTTCTGAAGGCTCATTTCAAAGCTTCAAAGGACCATTTTAAAATTCCCGAAGGGTATTTTTCCTTTCAAGAAGGTCACTTTTCAAAAGTCTGAAGGATATCTTTCCCTTCAAAAATTCCTTTTCGACAAAGCCAGAGGGTCATTTCTTTAAATTCCTTTAGACAAATTGTCTACAAAAATTATCCATTGCAAAAAATCGAAGGAATTGTTCAAAGCAAAAAGTCCAAAAAAATAGTCATTTGAATTTGAAATCCTGAGACATTCATGTAGACATCAAAGATGAGTCTCATCAAGTAGCCATTTGCATTCAAAAGAGGTCAAAGGAAGTCAGTGAATCTTAAGGGTGAAAGTGTACATGATAGGTGTCAAGGATGCATTCAACTGGTAGGAGATCGATGACTCACATGCATCCATGTTAGGTAAATCGACGATGCAAATCAAGGATCCAAGTCAATTTTTAATGATCAATAAAAACAAAGGAAAACTTAAACGAATGGTAGGAGCTAGTAGGTATGAATTAATGGAGAAGCCTTTGTCCTTTGATATGGCTCTCACCTCTGACAAGGAGTCACTCGATCAGAGGCAACATGGTTAGGTCTTGATTCAGAGAATGGGGATTTCATCCTTTTTTAGGTATGACATGCATAGGCAAAAGGGACACACCAAGTTTTAAATGCAAGGATCGATTCATTCACGTTAGGAGAGAACATGCAGCTACTCATGACATGGCTCTCTCAACTCCAATCAAGGGAGACTTGAATGCACGAGGGGCTCAAGGAGATTTGTGGTGATCTTAGATGGCTCATCTCATGGTCAAAGTAGTTGCAAGGACATAGTGGTGGTTTCAACCATTTATGACCCCTCTCTCCATTTTTTCATGCAAGCCCTTTCTTTCTCTCTTCCCTTTCTCTATATATATCTCATGTTTTTTTCATTTAAGGGGTTCCCAGTTTTTAGACTTTTCTCTCTCTAGGAGACGGGACACTCTTAGAGATATTGCAAAATATGCTTAGCTTGATTAGGCTCGACCCTATCAAGCATTTTTAAGAACTACCTCTTGATGCAATAAAGGATTTTCTTTGCCTATCTCTTGCCTTGGATTTGTGTCTATTGAGTTGCGCACTATGGCATTGTGTGAAGGATAATCTTCCTCATCCATGGTCCTCCTTTTTCACCTTGTTTAGGAAGTTTTTCAATGCCATTTGCAGGTTTGGTTGAGTGCTCTTTTCATCATTGATGTGAACTTTCAGTGAGTCTTAGAACTCCTCTTTGTTTGTATTCATTGCTCCCTGAACCTCCTCCATGAAATATTAATGCAACCAACTTGATCTTGAGATTGTGTAAGTCAATATTGTCCTCTACAAAACTAGTGCAAGTTCAAGCTTATGGGAGTTTCCCATTTTATTTTGGTGCATCACTTGGTTAGATTTCTTAGGAGCCCTTATCCCCCTCTCTACCTCTTTTCCAAGCAGAAACATTAGTTTTAGGTGATCTACCAAAAGGAAGTTGGCTTTCTCTGGAGGTTTAACCTCACTACATGATATCCACAGCCTGAGGTTGTTCCAATATTGTAGCCGAGAGTGAGAGAGCTTGAAAAACTCTCTCACAAAGGTGAAATTCTATGCTACAATAGGCCTTCCATAGCAAATGAGGAAATGAAAAGGTTGATTCATTTACTGGGTGGATTTTGTAAGTTCTATGCAGATTACTTTCCTCTTGTATCAAATGAAGAGAAAGTCTTAGATTTTTAGTGGGATTCTGAATTGGGGGACTTGTATGTTTGGTCTGATTAATCATATGATGAAGAGCTCTAGGGGGGTCTACCCTCAAACTTTGTCTCAATTATGGATGTTCGATACAAAGATAAAGTCATCTATTCTAAGGTCCTCTGGGGTATCCCTGATGCAAATGACTTCCATGGCTAGTTGTCTTGCTTCCCATTCTGAATTGACTTGCTAAACTTTTCTTATGAAGATGATGTTCCTGAAAGCCAAGTTATACTATCCATTGTAGATGTGTTGCCACAACTTACATCTATTGAGAGAGAGAAGAAGGAAGGGAAGTTATGGTGGACGTTGTAGGACAATATTAGGCTTAGTTGGATTCTTGTGAATAAGAGATTAAAACAAGTAGTAAACCTTGTATGTTGGATCCAACTTGGAGGACAAAGGCAATGGCCTACAGATAATGACTTTCTAATACGTTTGGATCCATACTCCCTACTCACAACATTTTGACTTGCAAGGTTGTCAAGTGTGTTATTGTACTGAATGTAGAGTTTCTCATATTAGAGTGGAAGAAAATGTGCATACAACATTGAAGATAACTAAACTCAACATGTAGTTGGAAGGCTTAAGGCATGCACATCTGAATGGAAAGAATAGTTTGCTTGTCCTAAAAAGAGCTATGAGTTGTTGTAGGAGTAGAAAATATAGTGAAGTCTTATAATCTTGTCAACAATATTCAAAAGCACAGATTGAGTTAAATGACAAATGAAGATAGGGTAGATAGGCTTTGTATAGTGAGCGCTATAGTTGCCCTTGCCTCATTTTGTTACTTTATTTTATTCTCTGAAAACTAAATGGTTGTAATCGTTACACTAGTATATTATATTTAAATCAAAAATTGCTTTTTCATTTATGTTTTACATTTTCTTGGGATTGTTGGAATCGACAAATTTTGATTTAAATAACCATTTATTAAATGAATCAATATCCCCTTTGATTAGCTCCATTAGACTTGCTAAATCTAAGTAATAATACTCTTGAAGAAGAGTTGGGAAAATACAATCGAATTTGTGGCTAGTAGTTGTGCATAAAGGGTTATCAGCTCTTATTTTCTTGGGAAGATGCATAATCTTTCTTTATAGATGACGTCAATTGTCTGACTTTATGTTAAATTATATATGTTCAAAATAGTTGTAATGTTTTATAATCGAAAGAAACGTGCCACTTTTCATGTTCAAGTGTGTCTGAGGTAGCTAAGAAGATGGTTTGCAAATGGATTTGAAAACTAGGTCGATATGTGTTAATTGGAGACTAGTCACACCACCCTACAAGCCCAACTATTTTAAAAATTTGAAAAGTACAAAAACATAATTCAAAACAATTGACAAAGAATCAGATTATCAAGCAAATTCTTTATGTTCTTTTATGTGAAGTGGACGTACCTTGTAAATCCTTTTGAACTTCGTCTCTAAATAAAAATTGCATGACTAAAGATGATTTGCGTATCAAGCGCGTTGTTAAAATATTTCATAAGTAGAAATGAAAACAATTAACAACAACTACGACTTTCCCAAATGTGCTTCGCAAATTGTGATCATAACTGTCACATGTAAATATGGAAATTTTATTTACATTAAGCTCCATAAAAATGCTAGAAATATATATTAGAATAATAACCATAAAGTTTCATATTCATGACTAGTTCACCTTCCAATTTCTAAGGAACAAATGCAATAAGTGGTAGATGAAGTATGTACTTGGTACTTAAAACGTAGTTGAAATGCCATTTGTAACCGCATATCATAATCAAGTTAAGTAGTGGAGCGCAACAAATGGAAAGGGGCTCCCAATAGCAATTTAAAAGACATGCATTCAAAATACATAATTTGTTTTGCCACTTGTTATCCTAAAAAATTGTTTGTTCATGTTCGTGAGCATAGAGTTACCATTACTGTCGTTGACAGATACTTGGAGTTGATTGCAGTTGAAGTGCATGTGGTATTTGGGTGCATAATTTAAACTACAGTAAATGCGGTCATAATTGTTTAGAAGGAATATCTGACAATAACACCTAAGTAATATTCCATTTTTTCTATATAAAACTTTATACAATTTTTTATAATTATTTAAAATTATATTTTTAAATTTTTTCATTGGTTAAATTAGCATTAAACTAATTGAAAAGTGATTCTTTAAGATCTGTTTTGACAGAGACTAATAATAAGAATGTTCCGTGAATAAACTATTTAAAACTCATTTAATTTAAAACATTAAATAAAATCAATAGGTGAAATAAAAAGAAAGGAAAGGACCTTTTAAGATTCATGACGTTAAACACCCAACTCAAATTTATAAAATAACTTATAATATATCAAACCACCTTATAGGAAGTACCCTTCCATACCCAAAATAAAAAATAAAAACAAATAAATAACTAAAATAATAAGAATGCTCCATGCATAGACCATTTAAAACCTATTTAATTTAAACATTAAATAAAATCAATAGATAAAATAAAAGGGAAGAAAAAATCCATTTAAGATTCATAACGTTAAACACCCTACTCAAATCTATAAAATAACTTATAACATATAAAACCACCTCATAAGAGGTACCCTTCCATACCCAAAATAAAAGATATAAATAAATAAATGCAATTGCCAGCCTGCTCTTCTTTTTAAGCTTTTTTGATTTTTGATGAAGTATTTATGGTATTTAAATTTAAAGTTGTGAAATTTGGAGTCAAGGCGAAAGGCGGGCAAAGGAGTGTGAAATGATGGCAATGTGCAGGAGAATCCTGGGAAGGGGAAGAGAAAGGGGATCCATATCTTCTTTTTCATTTCTTCTCTTCGATACCAACAGCAACAAAAATTACACTTCTACTTCTTCCTCTATGCTGAACAGCTCTGTGAAAGCAGCGGAAGCTGCCAAATTCGCTGCAATGGCAGACAAATGGTGAAGACACACACCTCTCCTTATACAATTCTAATTTCATGCTATTACTCATGCTCATGTTTTAATATTATGTTACATGCAAGGTAAGATTTAGGGTTGACGTTTATCCTGCTGGTCTGTGGATATAATTTGTTGTGTTCTGGATACACTTGACAATTTGGTGGTCAACAACAATGAGCGTATAGCGGACTTCGTTCCAGGATCTTGACATGACAACAGAGGATTTTTCATTGGCCGTAATAGCAGAATGATGCAAAGGTCGAGTCCTCTGCCTCTCTTGTTTGACAATCTCACATAAATTGCTTTGAAGGCCACCATTCGGCTACCTTGGACCAACAATTGCAGTTCAAACAACTTTCTTAGTGAGTCGGTTTTGACTTACTAAATTGAATGCAATCCCAATAATCGAGATTGCTTACAAACTGTTTGACGAAATGCTCTATGTTCGAAGCAAGTAACGGCTCAAGAGATTCTCTGTATCCGTTGGGATCTTGTGTCCTGGGTGGATGAAGTCGTTCTCAGTCTCCATGAGATGATGACAGCTATTGAAATGTCTGAGTGATGCCATGGTTTTGTTAGGAAGAAGGCCTTCATAGAATCTTCCTTGCATGGGAAATGTACGACAAAATGACAAAACTTGTTTTTCACCTTTTTTGGCCTCTTTAAGTGGGCGTTAGCTGTGTTCTTGTTTGGTTATGGGTACGGGACTTGTGTATGGAAGATTGTGGTGAAGATTTTCTTTTTGAATAGAGCGTATTCTGAGGGATATACTAGCTGTCTCTGGTTCTTGGAATGTGATTAGACAGTGTTTTGTTTATTGTTTCTGCATCTCAAAGGACGGCAGAGGACAATCAAGATATGGTCATTGAAGAACCTACAGATCATTCTCAGAATCCGTATAGTGAAGATCAGATCATTCCCGATGATTCAGATTTGTTACATAAGTGGCAATTAGAGAGGGATATGGCAGAAATGGTCAATAACTTGGTTGGGGACTGTTCAGTTAGTTACGAGGCTACCCAACATGCCTATGAGCCAGACTTTCAGGTTCGTCTCTTTAGTAATTCAGGTGATGGGGATTCAGGATTTGTGGAGGTTAGATCTCGGGAATTATCTATGAATTTGGAATGTCTGAGGACCAAAGGGGAGAATTATGTGGAAGGGTTTATGGGAGCAGTCTCCAGCTTGATGAGTGTGATGGTCAACCAATAGATGATTTTCCTTCACCATAAGGACGGCTGCAGCTGTTAAGAAGAGGAAAAGATGTGTTAAGCTAAAAGAAGCTATGGCAAATTTGGTATTGGGTGAAGATATTCTTTGACATCAAGTATTTGAGATGGAAGCTAAAACACTAACTGGGAGATTCTTTGGTAGACCTTGTTATGTTAATAAGTCTTTGAGGGAGCGGATAGTTTTTGTTTGGAGTCCTTCTCTTGGGTATGTGCCAAATTTTTATCTATTCGCCTGGGGATGGCTAGCTTTTTTTTTCAGGATGGCAGAGGATGCTGCGATGATCTTACAAAGGAGGTGGTATTGGGGTTCCTTTGCTCGAAGTCGGAAGAAATGGTCTCCTTGTTTTGACCTGAGAAGGGAATCCAAAGCATTACGGCCTATTTGGGTCAAAATGCCAGGTTTACCTTTGGAATTGTGGTCTAATAAAATCCTAAAAGAGATTGGGAACTCTTTGGGGACTTTTTTGGATTGGGATAAAGAGTTATTAAAGAGTAATTCACGTTCCTTAACCAGAATTTTGGTTGAGATGGATCTTAGTGAGGGTCTTCTAGAGGTTATTGAGATTGATATTGGCTTATGGAAATATATTTAGATATTAGATTATTCAAAAGTTCCCTTTCGGTGTGCATGATGCCATGTTTATGGTCATCTGGCTGATGCCTGCTTGCAAAAATTTACTAGGTAGCTTTGGAGACCTAAGGTTTTAGATCATCCCATTCCGGGGAGGATGAAGCAAATCGCTGTTGATTTGTTAGATGAAGGGAAGAATATCGAAGATCCTCAAGATTTTTTGGGTCAGCTGGAGAAAGTCCAAGGTGAATATGGTTAGGATAATTCTGACGTAGTGGAGCACACGCCTAATGATATGGAAACCTATGAATCAATAGGAAAGGCTGCTACTATAGAAAATTTGGCTCCGTTTGGGTTAGATGAGGCATTGGATGCTTATGAGGGGGAATGAAAAAACGTTTTGGAGGATATGAAGGAAGGTTGGATTTTGGTGTTGAATGAACCCGAGTCTACCATGTCTACTTTCGGATTAGGGAATAAAATTCTCTTAAGTTCTCAAAAACCTTCCACAGAACTTCCTTTTGTTCCTAGTGTAATGGATAAGGGAATGTTTCCTTCATTCTCTCTTTCCTTATGCCAAACCTTTGGTTCTTTTAATATATCTCCAGCAAATAGGTCGTCCGTGGGGGAATCTATACATCTCTCTTCACGATCTAGATGCAATGGGGGTGAGATTCTTGAGAACCATGGTGGGAAAGAAGGTCAGCTTGTGGACAATTGTCAATGAAATTGTGTTTTGAATCCTCTCAAGTCCTTTTCTCCTTTGGGTAAAAAGCCCTTAATCCATAGGTCCAAACAACAATCCTCTAACAGCTTGGAGGAAGGGGTTACGAATATTGGAGGAAACAATTATTATCTCAGATCTAGGAAGAAGGATGGTGAGGATGAAGGGATGAGCGTGTTGGGTGGTCTCAGGCTTGATTACGTGAGGGTAAAGTGCAAGATTGCTGTCGGAAGGAAGTCACATCTTAAACAAGCTAAAAATCAAGCTATGAGGGATATACAAAGTGAAAAACAATGAACTATTTAGGGGTTCTTAGAGCAAGAAAAAACCCCAGATTAATATTTTAATTTTAGTACTTTCTCTTAACACATGGGGGATGGGCAGTGACTCCAAAAAAGCTGCCCTGAGGAGGTTAACTAAGCTGACATTCGTTTTTTACTGACATTCGTTTTTTACATGAGACTGATTGAGGGTTCAAAAGCAGAAAGTATTTTGCATTTTATTATGAAAGATTGGGATTACATTTCTTTGGACTCTGAGGGGCATTCCAGAGGCCTTATTTTGGGGTGGAAGAAGAGGTCTTTTAGACTCATTAATTCTCTCTCTTGGTTCGAGATTAGGTGCTCAATTGCGTTATTTTGAAAAGGGGCAGACTATGTAGTGGTCAATTTATACAGATCCTATGTTAATAACATTCAGTTCTGGGATAGGCTGATGGAAATGGAGTTTTTAAAGGATAATATGATTATCTTGGGAGGTGATTTAAACTTTAGTTGGAACAGAACCGAGGTGGGGGTCTAATGGGAGACTGGATCCTCTAGCTGATTACTTTGTCCACAAATTTGAGGAAATGAGGATGGTGGATGTTGAACCTTTCAAAATTGTTCCCAAGCTGGAGAAATGATAGGTTAGGGGATGATTATATTGCCAAGAGACTAGACGGGTTCTATGTTTCTAAGGCTATCTTAGATGATGGGGAAAGGATTCGGTCTTGGATTGAAACTGGTAGTGACTCAGACCACTTTCCTATTATGTTGCACCTTGGCTACGAGTTAGTAAACCTTCTAGTCCTTACAAGTTCAATCCATCCCAGCTGGAGGATGTGGAGTTTTAGGAATTTGTCAAAGATATATGGAAAGGGTCTGATAGTAATTTGGGGGACTCAGCTTGCTTTCAGTTTACCTCAAATTTATGGAATGTTAAGGTTGCGGCTTCTCAATGGGTTTTCAATAAATCTTGACAACAAGATCAGATTCTTACACAAACTGAGAGAGAGATTGCTGAGTTCTATGATGCACAGGGTAATGTTTTTTTCAATGACGAGGCTCAGGCTAAGATTAGAGTTTTGGAGAAATTGAAATGTGATATTTTATTAGCTCGTGAGGCAGTTTGGAGAATGAAAATCAAGGCTATATGGTTGGCAGCTGGTGATGAAAATACAATTTTTTACCATAACTTTGCTAATCATCGGAAAAATATAAACACGATATGGGAGATGCGTAAAGAGGATGGATCCAAAGCCAAGTCTTTCTTTGATCTTGTTGATTTAGGGGTTAAACACTTAAAACAAATGTTTAAGGAGGTTGAATGAGCCAATATTGCCGAGATATTGAAACTTTCTACTTTCTTTCCCAAATTTTCTTTAGGTAAAGATAATGAGATGATGATGGCATTGGTTTCTAAGAATGAACTTAAATCCATTCTCTTATCTTTTCAAAAGAGCAAAAGCCCAGGCCCTGATGGTTGGAGTGTGGAATTTTTTTCTACGTTACCAATATGGATATGGGTATGAGAATCGGAAATGTGGATACAGGGATTTTTTTTGGGGGCTTGGATACGTTTTGGATACGATTATACAAAAATATATATAAAAAATATAGCCATATAAGCAAAACTAACCACATAATATGCATAGAGGAAACATAATAAGTTAAATAACCACAAAACATACTAATAATTCAATGCCAAATATCATAATATTCAATTGTCGAACTTAGATTAGTCTTATTACAAGTACATAGTGCAAATGTTAAAATGTATGGACAAAAATAAAGACAAAAGAAAATGCATTCTCTGCAGTTTGGCGAAGATTACAATGAGATGAACCGGTGTTAAATCAACTTAAGACTATGCCTTGTTTTCTTCTTTGAGCTTATTCACGAGTTGAGCTTTTGTATTATACTTGTGCAAATGATCTTACCGTATATACTGCACAAAAAGAGGCTTGGAGAACCATATTTTTGGGACAAAGGATAAGCAAAAAAAACCTCTCCCTTATCTTGATCATGTTACAGACATTTATTTCCTTTATTTTGGCAAGGTTGAAACACGATCCAATAACTGAAAGACTTGTTGACTTGCTTCGGCAACCTTCATAGTTGTATACAGCACTAATAAAAAAGACAAAGATGAATCGATTGAGGCTCATGTTTTGAAAACACAGCCAACCATTGAAACTGCAGAGAGGTTTTCATACAACATTTTATTTTTTGAAGTCCATGTTTGACTTTATATTAAGCGAATTTGAAAAAAAATTGGGTAGGAAACACAACGGAAATGCCCAGGGAGCGTCCCTGGGCCTGCGGAAACATCCGGATATGTCCCAGATGTATCCGGGCATTTTTGCAGGCCCAGGGAAGCTCCCTGGGCATTTCCCTAGTGCTCCCATATCTAGGAGTGTTTCCCTGGTATTTTTGGCCCCCCCAGGGGTGTATCTGGTAACATAGGTTTTTTGAGGCTTCTATGAACTGATTGAGGACTTGCTAAGGGTGATTTAGGAAACTAAACTTCTAGGGAGGATTCCTACAGATATTAACTCAACATTTATAGCTTTGATTTCGAAAAAAGATAGACTTGAAACTTTTGATGACTTCAGACCTATTTCGCTATGCAATTGTCTTTATAAAATTATTGCTAAGGTCATTGCTAACAGAATCAAGAAAGTTTTTTCAGACTTAATTTTGAAGAACAATTTGGGTTTCTGAGTGGAAGACAAATTCGTGATGTGGTTGGAGTTGCACAAGAAGGTTTACACTATTAAACTTAAGAAATTGCCTGCAATTGTCATCAAATTGGATCTTTTTAGAGCTTATGATAGAGTGAGTTGGTTGTATCTCAGATTAATGCTCCTTCATATTGGTTTCAACACATGTCGTCAATTGGATTATGGGTTGCATATCTTCGATCACCTTTGCCGTCCTTATCAATGGTTCAGCGTCCAAAATTTTCAAGCCTGGAAGAGCGCTGTCTCAGGGTTGTCCTTTATCTCCAATTATTTATTATTTTGGCTGCTGAAGGTTTAAGTAGAGCTATCAAGGATGCTAAGAGGTCTGGGTCACTCGAAGGGATCAGAGTTGGTAGAAACATTTCTTTAACTCACCTCTTATTTGTTGATGATGTTATCCTTTTTTGTGATGGCTCTCTTAGGGATGCTCTAAGGATTAAAGATATATTGGAGAGTTATTGTATCGCCACGAGGATGGAGATCATTATGCATAAGTATACTTTAGCTTGTTATGCCCTTTCAGATGATGAGGAGAGACATATTGTGCAAATTCTTCCTTTCTTCAAGATGGATTTTCACTCTGGTATCAAATATTTGGGTTTTGTTCAGAACCCTGATGCTTATGGAAAACAGGATTGGGAATGGATGGTGGCCAAGATTGATAAGTCTATAACTTGTGGTGTAATAGGTGGCTCTCTTTAGGTGGGAGATTGACTCTTATGAAGTTTGTTTTAGAAGCTATCCCTGTCTATTGGCATGGGTTAGTTCATATTCCGACTAGGGTCCTATAAAGATTAGAAAGAGATGTTTTAACTTTCTTTGGACTGGCAAAAAGGACAAAGCGGGTATTGCTTTAGCTAAATTGGTTAGTATTGCCAAGCCAAACGCAGATGGAGGGTGGGTTCTGAAAAATATTCATCATTTTGGCAAAGATTTGGTAGCTAGGAGTTTTTGGAGATTTATTTCCCAGGATAATTTGTGGATAAAGGTCACTGTGCATAATTATATGGAGCCTCTCTCCTTGGTGGAGTGGATAAGGAACCCTACTAAATCTATTTCTAATGTTTCTAACATATGGAAGGGTTTAGTACTAGCTTACCCATTGGTTGGTAATTGACTAGCTTGGAAAATTGGTAATGGTGGGAAAGTTAGGATTGGAGCTGATCCTTGGGTGGGGAGTGGTAATGCACACAAGCTTCCAATTAACATTATTTTGCAGCTTCAGGATGTTCGTTATGCTACTTTAACTCATGTTGCTGATCCTACAACTACCTCGTTATGGCAACAAGGGTGGTTAAAGACACATCATTTGGGTATTGTGGGAAGAGACGGTGATTATTGGAATGACTATGTTGGTACTTTGGCTTGCAATCATGTTCGGATCAGAATTGGGGTCGAGGATGAACTTGTCTAGATTAAAAATCCTCATAAGGGGGAGTACACTACAAAACTTGGCTTTTGTAGGTGGTCTTGTGAATCAGTTTTGGTGGTGGAAACCTATTTGGAAGGTCAAAACTCCTTAAAAAACTAGAACCTTCATGTGGTTGGCTCTTAATAACAAAATCTTAATTTGGGATACTCTGATGAGAAGAGGTGGGCAGGGACTGGGCAGATGTACTCTGTGTAAAGCTGACTTTGAAACCATTAATCAACTATTTATTGAGTGTACCTATACTCATGATGTTTGGGACGACTTGGGGGTTATGATTAGGAGTCCTAGTGCTTGGCATGGGGATTTCCCTGAAGCTTGTATGCAGAATTGGTTTACTAATTTGAATTTACAGCTCTTTAGAGCTTTACCCTTTGTTACGGCATGGGGAATATGGTTTGCTAGGAATGCTGATATCTTCAAAAACACTTTAATTCCTTCTTTTCAGACTGCTATATAGATTCAAATTTTTTTTGAAGGCCTGAAGAAAGTTATGAAAAACAAGGTCCCAAGACAGATAGCCCCAGTGGTGATCGATTGTGACATGCCTTGGGGATACTTTGATGGGGCCAGTCAATGTATTCCAGTCCATTGTGGTGTTGGTGGTGTCCTATACATCAACAACAATCATTTTTTTCAGTTCAAAGCAGGTCTAGGGATGGACACTAATAATTTTGCTGAATTAATGGTTCTCAAGTTACTCTTAAAGATTGCTTGGGACTGTAATACCTCAAGGATACAAGTGATGGGTGACTCACAGGTGGTTATAAATTGGATGCTAAAGGTTAATGGAATGGAGAGCCTTCTCTTGGCTCTTTGATCAGATTAACCATATGGCTAAGGTTTTCACCATCGTTTTGTACAAACATGTGTACCGTGAACTCAACACAATGGTTGACTTGCTGTCCAAAGGTCTTCTTTTGGATCTTGGACAATGGGCTAAGAAGGAGACTAAGGGGGGCATTCCTCAGCGTCCTATCTATGGAAACTTTCATGATTTATAGTTGTTTCTTCTTGTTGTGTGGAGGTGTTGACCTTAACTTGGATAATGAGGAGTTGAAGTGTGATGCGTTGGTTTTCCAACTGATTACTCTGTTTTGGGGTGGTCATGTTTTTTGTGAAGTGTCATTGTTCTGGCCTTCACACTTGATATCTCTTTTTACTGTTCACTTTGGCACTGGCCTTGATGTTCCTGAGTGAGCTGATGATGGTTTTGGACGGATTTGTTGTTGAAGGGTAGTGCAAGGTTTTGTCCTTTTAACTTCTGCTCGTTGTTATCCTATGTTGTTGCTTGCTGCCGATAAGGATGTTTGGCCCTGTTCTTGCTTTGTGACATTGTTGCCAATGTGTCATGCTTTGAGGATTCTCGCCTTTTGAATCATCATTGTTGTTTTTTGCATGGTGGTTGTTGAATTCTTCTTGCTCGCTTTTTCCATCATCACATCCTTTGACGGGTTGTGGTGCATGGGTTCTCTCTGGTTCTTTGGTTGTTTATTGTTTTGTTTCCTTTTGGGCCCTTTGGGTGGTTGTTTGGGCTCTTAGGAGTTTGTGGTTTTTGTTCTGTTGTAGTCAGTGCTTTTTGCATCTTCACGATGTAGCTTTTTTCAATGAATAAAGTTACGATTTTTCTTTGGAAAAAAAAAAATTTAGGGTTAGGGATGTTGATTGAGATAAGCTTAAGTGGTAAAAGAAAATGGGCCATGCTTGATTCAAACCCTAGGAGATATGATAAAGTGTGTTAAAATTGAGCAACATATCACATCCAACCAGCTCCATATGGTGCACTCCAAAGGACTAGGCTGTGTGTAAGTCCAAGATGACTTTGATGGAGGGGATATTCCTCGATTGCAATTTCCCAAAAAATAAATAAAATTATCAAATAATTGAAAAATAGTTAGGATGAGGGGGCACTTGCAATGCAGTCCTTTACTTTAATCATATTCTGAAAGAGACTCTTTTACTTTAATCTAGTCGTAACCTTAATTTTAGAGCTTATATCTCAAGCCTTTGTCATCACAAGGATATTGAAGGATGGTCTGATTGACAAGTCACTTGGAGGTTATATCTCAACATGGCGTTGAGACTCAGACTTGGCAGGCCCATTTTGGTACTGGACATGGCCAAAAAAAGTTGACAAAAATTTAGCAAATTAAATCCATCAAAACTCATAAAAACGACCAAAATATTGACAAAAATCAATAAAAACGAGTCCATGTTGTAAATCTTGTTTTTTTCTCTTGTGGGTGCCGCAAAACAGAAACTTCGATGTTTGAATGAAGAGAGAGAGGCAATTTACCAGCTTTAATGCTTTTTTAATTGTGTTGTAGGAAACGCCACCGCCCCACATTCCCCTGGAAACGTTCCCAGTATGGAAACGCTCTAGGTACCTCCTGAAATTGTACCGAAAATGCCTAAAAACTTACCAGAAACCTACGGGATGTTTTCAAGGTGTTTTCGGGTGTTTCAAAGGGATTCTGGCAGGAAAAAACGGTCGAATTCAACAAAAAATAAAAATAAAAATGTAAAACCAGCTCGAACCAGATAGATATAAATAAAATAAACAAGTAATAAGTTTACATTTAATTAGGGACATCTAGTTTCTTATACTTTAAGTTATATTTTATTTATATACTTTCAGGATTTTTGAGAGTCATTTCAGACCTCTAGGAGCTATAATGCAAATTCTAGGCTTTGGAGGATCCTATCATATTTCAGATTTAGTCAGATTCCAGGGTTTCAAGGTTTCAGACTTAGCCATATTTCAAGGTTTCAAGATTTCAAGGAGACATCATAGGAGGTATGAAGGTTGCATGAAGGGATGTAGGTATGATAGAATAGTATGATAACATCTCTCGCAAAGTGCCACAAGCCGATCCCACCCCATTCCCTGTGCACCCCGCAAGGCATACACTTTGAGAGAAATGCACTGGCGAGCCCTTGTGAGAGAAAGCGTCAATGAATTATAAAATTGAAAAATAGTGGGAGTGGCACTCGTGATTTTGAGACCAATTTAGATGATTTATTCTATATTTGAATGTACATTTTGTCTTTGAAGTAATGAATGAATGAATACTATATATTTATAAGTGTTTTACTAAAAAAATGAGTAATATGCATTGCTTATATATATAATAAAATGTACGGACGCATCCACGACGTTTCCAAATTAAGGTTTTTGAAAAATGGCGTTTCCATGTACCCGAAATGTACCCGTACCCATACTAAAACAACATAGTTTTTTCCCTATATTTTAAAGTGTTTTATTATTGAGTGGTGAGTTTCCTAATTGGGTGAGCTGGACTGGTTAGGAATCACTCATCTTGGGACTCAGCGAATTTTCTTGAGACTCAGAGAGCCTCAAAACTATGATTTAATCAAGCGTCAAGCAATCTTTAATTTAGAGTTTATGTCTCAATCCTTTATCATCTAAAAGGATATTAAAGGATCTGATTGACATGTCACTTGGATGTTATAGCATCTCCATCTCAACATACTAATTTGATAGGACCCATGAATCCATATAAACACATGGAGTGGAGGGAATTATGGGCAAACTATTATTATACACGGTGCAAGTTGGTATACTCCTAAATTCTAATGACCTCAGTATGACCATTGCCAAAACAACAATGCAGGCATAGGAGGGCCATTTGACATATGCAGCTGCCGTCTTTTTCGAATTTAGCTTCACTATTATTAGGCTCCAACCAACCGAACATTTTCTTCCAAACCAATAGTAAAACTATGGATGGGTCTCCAACAATCTCACCAATGGGACCATGCTCCTTAATTTTCCAAAACAGATTGAGTGGAGTTGGGGCCAGAAGAAACTAGTGCAGGTCTCCAATGTTCCCTTAGTGGGATTAAATGAGACCATGTCACGATATCAACAGATAAATGCACTCAGTTAGTTTGGGTATTTGTGTGGGTCGTGGGTTATCATAATTTTTTAATCTTTTCTGGTAGTTAAAAGACTTTTATGCAGTTCATTTTGCTTTTCTGTTAGTTAGCTGCGTTTTATATAAAATCTAATTACTCCATGTTCAAAAAGGTAACGAGTCATAAAGGAAAAGTAACTGTAAATAAGGCCTTAGGCCTTTGATTTTCTTTTATATTTAGGGAAAAGCTTTCTATGCACAAGTCTAGAAACTAGGCTTTGGCGAAAGCTGAAAGGCAATGTTTATACTGGGCTTGGAACTTCCTTGACTTAAGTTGGCTTCTATAACTCCTCAAGAAATTGATCTTTGCCATTCAGTACTGTGTTACGTATAATCAATATTCAAATAGTACTTAAGTGCCATCATCTTTTCTATTATAAGGGCAGTTAGATACTTCATTCTGTCTTTTCCAGTTTTGAAACAGAAAATGGAAAATAGTTTCTATGTGATTACTTGGAAATTCAGATTTTAGTGCTCTTTTCGGATTTCAATTTTCAGTTCTAAGTTTACTACAGTTATTTTAGATTTTGAGATTTGTTTATGAGCATTCAGAATTTCAGTCCTGTCTATTTCAACAGTTCAAATTTAGATTCTTCTATTTCTGATACAAGGTTATAGCATAGGCTACAGTGGTATTAAAACACTTTCTTGGCCTTGTGGGAAGGCCGAAAATGACCTCCTATGCCGACTTCCATTGTGGTGATAATTGGGAGTTAGAAATTTTATTATATGTGTATGAAGTGATAAAAGGGCCCTTCGATGGGATAAGAGACACTTTGGAAGAAATTAGCCAAACCTACATTTTCTGCTGCTGGCTACGGATAGAAGGAAATGAGAAAGTGACAACATTAGAGAAGGCTATTATGGTGCAAGAAATTGAAGAAGAGTGGTTGGCAGTAACGAAAATGGTTGTAACCCATTTGCAGACAACTTCAACAAAAAAGAGGTCAATCTCGAGAATCAAATCTAGTGAGAGACGTAGAGGGTAACTACACTAATCAGAGGTTACTAGAGAGGATTCCCATCCCTAAGTTTGATGAGTTCAACAAAATATCAAAACTAGAATGTGGATAGGTTAGGTATCATGTTTTTTCTGAATAAATCTTACCATACCTTTTTACACCTTGAAGGGCCACCCTTTTGTTGGTGGTAAATGACGGAGTGAGGACGGAAAGCGGATGATTAGTCAAAGATAACAACCTTATACTATAACCTTGAGGCTCAGTCAAAGATAACAACCTTATATTATAACCTTGAGGCTCATACACAAGAAGATTACTTCATGACTCTGAAAAATTTGAAGTAACAAGCCTCTATACAAACTTGAGAGAATTTCACCAAGCTAGTTTACTTATTCAAAACATTCCTTGACTTGTTGTTCTGATCTATATTTAAAGACTCTTAAGGATCCTTAAATGGGTATGTCAAAAATCTCGAGGCTTGCAATTATTGAGGATACGATTCAGTAAGCAAAAGCTTAGTTGAAGGTTAAGGGGTTGCCTTATTGCAGTAACTCTTTCCAAAAATATTCGAACAACCAAGGGAGAACCAAAAGGTGATGTGAAAACTAAATCTCCTCGTAACTCTGTGGCTGGACCTTCAATGAGAAGTATAGTAGACCTTCCTATAATTGTCAATTTATTCTCAAAAGGGCTCTGTTCTAACTACAAAGTGATCTGGTCCAAGGGACACAAATGCAAATTGCTTGGAAGCATCGGCAGGATTGAATTCATGGATGAAGATTGCAAGGAGATGGTTGGAACTAATGATGCTGTAGAAATGGAGGTAAATACCCATATTGAGGACCACAAACAACGAAAAATGCTTTCTTTCTTGCTGCCATGTTGGAAAGAATTATGAGACAAGGGTGACCTAAAAGGCATTACAACTTCGTCATGGGTAAAGAGGCTAGAGGGTGAGAAGCCCAAAGCGGTGGATTACATTTAACGTTCCTTCCCCGTTACTAACAAATGCTTATGGTGCTTGTGTGCGCTAAGTGAGTCCCCTTGCCTTGTAAGTATTAGTAAAAATGGATGAGGAAAAATGTCTTCAAGGTAATTACTATTGATGGACACCATCTTGAGATGACTTAAACACACGAGTAAAATCCCACAAAAATTAATAATCTAACTAATGATATAGTAGAAATAGAGGAACACACCCCATATAAACGACCCAAAAAACAAGAAATGATGTCTTTCTTGCTGCCATGTTGGGAATCATCCAATGTTAGATTCCTTTAGGATAAAAACAAAGTCAAGAGTAGAATTGGGGTGGCCATCAACGGCTCTCACAACACTTGTAACTATAAAGATGCTATGTTGGCGACTTTAGTGGGCGTAAAAGTTCACCTCTTCACAAAATATTCAGGTGTTAGTGGCCAATAGCAGAATGATGCAGTGTAAAGAGACGATCGAAGGGCTGAAATTACAGACAGACAATTACCGATTAAGCTCTGATTTTATACTGTGGCTCTAAAAAAGATTGTTATGTCCTAGGCACACAATGGTTGAAGATGCTGGGGGAATCCCACATGAATTTGGATGAGTTGTACCTAAATTTTGACAAAGGAAGGCAGCTGATTACGTTTAAATATCAACACCTAGTGCCAGTAAATTATTTTTTTTCAAAGAAAATTTCCAAACTACTTTCTATTGATGAACTATGCTTTATTTTCTAATGTAATCTATGAAGGGCTTACTTACAGGGGGAAAGACACTAAATCCAACAACACAAAAGGGGGTACAACGAATAATTTATGAATTCGCAGATGCTTTCTAGGATCTATTTCATGGGTTGCCACCAGATAGGAGACAAGAACATCTCATCTAGTTGGAACTGCGGGCCAATTGATCATTTTTCCTCTTTACAAGGATCCAAAGCTATTTAAGGATAGGAATCCAAAATGGCATATATTCCCTAGTAGAAGTCTTGTTGCATTTCTAATAGTGTTCATAAGGAAGATGTTTATTTTTGTGCGTGCATTTATTACAAGGAATTGAACAAGAGGTTTATAAAAAACAGCTTCTCCATTCCATGTGCAAACAAATTGTTGGTTGAGTTACATGGGGTAACCATATTTATAAAGATTGATTTGAGATATGGATCTACAACTTCAATTCACAAACCCAAAATTATTTATTCGAATGGGCCAAGTATTTATTAGATAACTATTGCACCGTCCATTGTGTTTATTGTTTTGTTGGTTGCAAGTTTTAGATTTTTCATTTATTTTGTGAAATATTTTCTTGCTTTGATTGTGTTTTTTTCCTTTTGGTATAAAAGTTTGCCCGTTCTCTTTAGTGAATCTCTTTGCCTCATCAACCTATGGTTCTTATGGGTCCTCCTTTCTATACTAAACCCAAAGAAAAAATACAAGGGCAAGGGAAAAATACAAGGGCAATGATTATAGCACTTGCACATACACCTAATACAAGTTTGTAATCAAAACACATTAGGCTTGGTATAGGTCAAACCAATGCCAAATAATGGTCTAGTGATGCGGCCCCTTGATTATTATGGTCGTAAGCACCACTAATTTGATACTTCAACCAACTTCATTTCCATCACCCAACCAATTCAAGATAGCAAATAAATAGTGTAAACCATAGTTCACATACCCGTACTTGGTGAGTACTCGCCCAACCCCCAAAAAATTTTCTCGACAAATGTTCGCCAATACTCGACAACTTAAAAATATACTTAAATTTATTTAAAAAACACAAATTTTAATACAAATTATAGTTACAAAATGTATCAAATGAGTATGTAAAACGTTGGAAAAGTGTTTTCTATTAGATTTGAATACAAATAGAGTACAAAATTGCATAATCATGTGAATACAACAAATTGATACTTATAAATTTATGATGATTGCTATTGAAAATCATCATCATAAATTGCATATGAATGCAAGATACAAATTGTAATTATCTACAATTTTTTCTTCCTTGCTCATGTGAAAAATAAGGGAGACTGAGATAGTCTAGTCCTCACACTCGGCTGCCCCTCCTTGCTCTGCCTAGAACACTGCACCTGTGGCTCCACTCTAGTACCAAATGGTTGTGACTCCTGTGCATCATGTTCGACAACATCTACAAGGTTGTTATCCAATCTAATATCTCTTGCTTCTACTGCACCCTCCATAGCTTGCCTCTTGAAATCAACGATCTTGTCCTCAATGAACAAGGGGATCTCTTCGTCTTGTGTAGTCTAGTCACTATAGGAATTGATCTCATCCAAATTGATAGGCTCCTATGATGTGTCCACCTTTTTTGTGCAAAGCTGAAGGTTGTATTGCAAAAAAATAAGTCATTGAGGAGTCGTTGAATCAAGTTATTGCGCTTCTTTGTGTGAATGGCGTCAAAAAAACCCCAGTTGCATTTACATCTAGAAGCGCTACAAGGTTGAGTTAAAATTCAGAGGGCTAGCTTTTGAAGATTTGGCTCATTTCCACCCTAATCTTCCCACCATGAACCTACAAACAAGATATTCAAAAGTTTTTAAGCAAATAAAAATTGTAAATTTGTAACTTGTAAGGTACAAGTAAAGACTCCATTTTTTATTACTTGGTGACTGGTGGATCTCCCTCGGATAGCTATTGCTGAAGAAAAGAGCCTCCCCTACCTTGCTTGTGGTTTTGCATCTCTAAAATAATGAGGTGCCTCACCTCAACTTTAGGTGTCATACTCTCAATGCATGTTGAGAGGCTCTCCATAACCTCTCTATTAGTATCTTTGAAGCCAACGAAGTAGAAAAAGTTGGGATTAAGGTAGTACCCCACAACATGGATGGGTTGGTGGAGTTGATTGTTCCACCTCCGGTCAATTAACTTCCAACTGGGATCAAATCTGGCACTATCTTCCCTAGAAAAGTTTTGGATGGCCTCTTTGGCCCTATCCATGGCCTCACAAATGTATCCTATTGGGTTTTGCTCTCCATCCACCAAGCACAAAACCCTCACCAAAGGCTTCGACACCTACAAAGTTATGAAATTCAAACAAGTTAAAGTTATAAACCTAAAAATAAAGTAAATATTTAAAAAAAATGAAAATAAGGGAATCAACTTGAAATTTAAATTGAAATTTGAAGTTACCTTGATTATCTTTATAGCTGTCTTTGCAAAGACCTCATCAAAAATTGCCTTTGCGACTTTGCCTCCATCAACTTTCTTTGAATATTTTGAGTCCGCCCATACTTTGCTCACAAACATTTGCTTCAAAGCTGTCAACAAACTACAATTACTTTGCAACGTAAGGAAGTTAGTTGCAAACCTTGTGAAACCTGCTCGCACAAGCTCTTTCCCTCTGGTGTGATTTCTCATCAAGTTGAGAACCCAAGGGTGATTATAAATATATTTGGTGATATTTTTGGCCTCTTCTACAACCGGTTTCACCGAATCAATTTTGCCTATGTCCTCCAAAATAAGGTCAAGGCAATGGGTCATGCAAGGGGTCCAAAAGATTGATGTATGCCTCTCCTTAAGAGGTCCCCCAACTGCCCCATATGTTGCTGCATTGTCAGTGATAACTTACACAACATTCTCGATGCCCACCTCTAAGACAACCTCCTCGAGCATTAGGCTCAAAGTTTTTGCATTTTTAACTTTGTTAGAGGCATCAATTGACTTAAAAAAAAACCATCTCACCATTTGAAGCCCCCCAAAAATTGATGAAGGTGCGGTTCTTTCCATCCGTCCATCCATCTGAAAGAATGGTGCATCCAAACTTTTGTCACAACCTCTTTTGATCTTCCATAATCGACTACATATTCAACAACAATTTGGAGCAACTTCCCACTTAAGTCTCTTGGAAAGGGTGCTTACAACTATCAATGTCGTCACTAAATACTCCCAATACGGGCTCATCGTCACGTTGAAGAAAAGGTTGTTGAAGTATCAGAAATTTGCACATGCCTTATTTGCTTCCACGTGTGCTTCATTGTTCCACGTTCTACCTTGCAGTGAAAGTTGTGCACTAGATATGTTTTTAGGTACAAAAAAGCTCTGTATTTTGTTTTTGCTCGAACTGGATGAAATGGATGTGCCTCACATGCGTGGACCGCGACTAGAGCCCACAATCTCTGTTATAGCTATCTCAATTTTCTTTGTCGATGCGGGAGCAATGGCTATTGTTAAGGCTGCTTGTACTTTGGCCTTCTCTATTTTCTTCTCATCCAACAATGCAAGCTTTGCAATCATCTTTCATTTTGCTTCTTCCATTGTATTGGGACACGGTGTGACATTGCGGCAAGCAATGCATATTATATATTACTTGAGGCAATTGATGCCTCTAAAAATCTTCTTCAAGCAAAATGTACAAATTACACTCGACTGGGATGGCCCAACTGGTATGATATACTTCCAAGTAGTGGTGTGAGCTTTAGTGGGACGACTACCATTGATTGATTATGACCTTGATGTAGTGCTGGATGCCATTGTATGCGAAGTCTAATGGTTACCCTGCAGCATGTTCAAATGTAAAAAAAAGTAAAAAACATTTAAAAAAATTATACTGTAAAGTTGTGAATGTAAACCAAACCCTATGTATATGAAAAAATATAAAAAAATATAAAATCTAAAAAAATCCTAAACCATAAATTTGTAAAACTAAACCCTATAAACAGTAAAAAACCAACAATTTTACTTAAAAATTATAAAAAACTAGCATAAATCGTGAATAACAATTATGGAATTGAATGAAATGCATGTACATTTGTAAAATATGTTTACAAATAATTTACATGCTAGGAAAAAAGAAAAAAAGAAAAAAAGAAAGAAAAAAACTAATATGGAATGCGAATTCACTCCAATTCACTCCAAATGTTGTGTGATGAGAGTGTGGGGCATGTATGCTTAAATATGATACATTTCTATGTGTTTGCCACATTTTTTCAATGTTATGGATGTGTTTTGACCAAATTGGACACATTTTTCACCCAATTGGACATGTATTTGTAGTGTATTGAAAGCGAGCGAGTAGTTGCACAGTACTTGCCACGAGTACTGTGGGAATACTTACGAGTATTAAAAAAATCCCAGGTGAGTTTAAACGACAAGTATTTGCCCAACAAAAATCTTAGCAAGTACTCACTCGACGAGTATGTACATTGTATACTATGGTGTAAACAACTTTTTAAAGTAAATTTCTAAATTCTTGTTCTAACATTCATTCCATGCCATCACAATTCATATAGTTTGGCTATCATCCCTAACAAAATGGTCAACTATTCAATCATTGAACTATCATGACCTTGTTGGAACATGTTATGTTATCTTGATCTGTAATGTCCCCAAGAAATTGCCTCGTTGGAAATTAAATGCAGATTTATTTTTATCCATGCTGCAACTACTTGAATTTATCAAATGGCAGCGGTTCTAGAGTGTGTTAGAGTGAGAAAATGTGCATTAAAAAGAGTACAATACTTGCAAACCATAAACAACTAGAAAGGAATGGAAACGACACAAAAGATTTTAACATTAGACATCCCTATGTGGTGAAAACCAAATAGAAGTGATAACTGCACATCTTCCTCTTCGTCCCTTCAATGAACTGGGCCAATACAAAGAGCTCACTCTCTTTGTTTTCTCCAATCTTCCTAATACTATGATGAAAGAATTACGAGTAACATAGAATAATTACGATCATGAATAACTGGCCACTCACTAGTACTCTCTCACTCATTCACCAAGTTATGCCTAGACTCCCGTAGATCATAGATTCATTATCAATGATCCCCGGGTATGAATTCTCTAGTTCATGACCTTTATTATGCATTTTAGAGATCTCTATTCGAAGACCAAAGGTTCTTGAAATGCCTAGAACCAGAGGATCAATCGATTTAGATCGTTACTCTGATAGTTCAGTTGATGTAGACAAAATCACCACTTAGTGTAGATCGGTAGTTATAAAACTGTAGTTCCGGTTTTGAAACTACTGCTATTTGCAGCCAGGCGGTTTTGGAACCACCCCCTACAAACACCGATGGTTTTGTCACCTTTTAGGAAATACTTTGTATGAGCACTGTTTGTTGATTGAAACCAATTGCCATATGGGTCTTTGGAATTTGTTGGATTTTTGATGCATTTCATGGATCCTTACTGATCATACCTCCCTTTTTTGGGTGGCTTTTGGTCCCACAGAAGCAAGCTTACTCACGAGATATAGGAAGATTCCCTCGTCCAGCTCTTTGGAGCTTCTGTAAAGTTGTTGGCGTTTGGTCTTGATCCCAACTTGGAAATTGGCTTTAGCCTTTTTTTGTTCCTTTGCACTTTCCACGCAAAATATCTTCCTCACACCTCCCTTGTTCATCCCAAGCTCATGTTTCCCACTCTTCTTGGTCATCCCAAAGAAAAGTATCCACATGGGAAGGTAGTATTGCAATCTTCCTCCTTATGCAACATGGAAGGTTCCTAAGGATGTGCACATCCTCAAGAAAACATGCTGTGAAAGAGTGGTGGCCAATTCTTCCTCCTTATTCAACATAGAAGAGTGAATTGATTTGCCTCTCTTAGAGTTTGCTATTCCAACCTATTGCTCTATTGCAATCTGATTGATCTCATGGTTCCACTATCATTCTTCCTTGACGTGTCCACTCATGGCTGTCCCATGACGATCTCTTGTATGTGGATTTGTTTCCCAATGATGCTCCAATGACTTTGGAGCTGATCATGCATCTTCTTCCTTCTCAATGAAGAGTAATCCAATTGTAATGCTGTTACATCTAATTTGTTAGCTGAAACATACATGCTACAGCCTCCTATGATTCTAAAACAAGCTAAAATGGCTATCATGTTCAACTTGCATCCATTCTTCCTACTACAACACATTGCTATAGAAGAAACATACATTGTACAATGCCTAGTCATTGCCAATGTTATCAATATATGCATACCACAGGGCTTCCCACAACAACACATTACTAAAGAGGAAACATACATTAAACAATGCCTATTCACTGCCAATGTTATCAATATATGCATACCAAAGGGCTTCCGTATCAAAATCATATTTGAAACATACTGCAACCATGTCCAATGTGCATCCAACAACTTAAATATGCACGCTTCATCTAGCCATATCTACTGCAGCTTCTTATGTGCATGCTATGCATATTACATGCATGCTGAAAATAGCCCTCTAAAATCAATATGATGCCCATATACATACAACTATTGTATGATGCTAAAATCAGACTTTTACATCAATGTTGAAATTATTGAAGTGACCAAATGCATGCTACAACAATTAAATGATGCTGAAATGACTCTTTCTCATACTGCAATCATTTGCACATTTGCATTTTCAAGAGGAGAGGTTATATAAAATATAACGATGGAGAAACACAAATCAGCTTATTATCCATTATTGTGATGTTTTAATTTGTAGAAGTTGCTGCTCAACCTCATGTTTTGAGTGCTTACTCTCATGAAGTGTCTTTTCCTCTTTCCCTTCCTTGCTATGCAACACAAAAAGTGGTGAGTGATAAGGCCGGAAAATTTCTGTTTGCTGCCCCTACTTGTTATTCCCAAGTGGATTTTCTGTCCCATGCTCACCTGTGATGAGTACAAGGCCTCCCATGTTTGTCCATACAAGTGGAGTTAGTTCCTTGTTTGCTTTTCCAACAAATTGAAACATACAACAATTTGAACATATATATGGAGTACTACTCAATGCCCATACATGTGAATGCAACTCAACATTTTATTCTTTGAAAATCTTGTAAATGCTCAATTCAATAATCAAATGAAATCCCCTTACCGCTACTTTCTTGCAATGGTGATGAAGAAACATGTGAGAGTTGTTATCTTCTTGATTCTTGTGCTTTGGTAGGATCTTTTCCCCCTCTTGTTTTTACCTGTCTATTCATACATTTGCCACTCTTTGGGTGAAGATTTCGATAGAGTTTCCAACACATTTCCTATTCCCTCTAACCTTGCAATGGGTCCAAAATTTGTTAGAATTGCATATGCTAATATCAAGTGGCTTCTTACCTCCTTGGAGTGTGTCTTGGCCATCATCTTCTTGTTTGCTTGAAGAATGTATTCTCTCTTTACCATCTCTCATAATGAGTTTGGGCTCTTTAGTGGAGGTTTGTTTGCACACAGCCATACAATGGTTCCTCTTCCCACCACAATCGCAAGGAACAAGATGCTAACACAATTGTGCTACATGATCTTCCTTTTACAATTGAAACTAAAGATGGAAGACATCTCTTTGGCATACTTCTTGGGCTGCCCCCAAACTTGTTTCCTTCCCTTCTTGGTCTTGCAAGTAGTAAAGTTGGAGGAGTGTAATCTCTCCATTTCCTCTTTGCATTTGCATCAGGGTATTTTTTAAGGATTGGAAAAAAATATACTTGTAGAAGGCTAGATGAATTCTCAAGCCATTATCAAACATAACATAGGGGAATAATTGTCAATTTCCAACTGAGAGCATATGATTTCAGTGAATGTTTGATATTTACGTAATTACCTAATGTGAAAAATATAGACAAAAAAATGTTGTGAGGTGAATATAATTTTACAATACAGGTTTTTGAGGCGAATATAATTTTACAATACAGGTTTTTATCACAATTTATATTAAGAGTCGTGTTTTGAATTTTACCATCATGTTGGTATGTGTCTTAGTTTATCTAGAGGCTTTTACATATCAATTTTAGCACTAATTTATGTATAGGAACATTGAGATTGTATTAGTTCATCCACCAAGTTGAGTTAGTCCACCAATTTTGTGCAGATATGAGTCGTGCAAAAACAATTATGCATTGACATGTGGACCAACTCTGCCTCAAATGTAAATAAAGATGTCAGCTAAATAATCATCAATTGCCAAAAGAAATTTTATCCCTAACAAAACTTATGCCATGGACCTGCCAAATGGCTTAGAATCACAATATGAAGCACAATTGTACTTTATCATGAAAAATTTTCATACAAGAATATTACAAAATTAGATGACTCTTTTTCTCTCATTTATTTATCTACTAATAAATTATTTACAAAGATTGAACTATCTTTGCACTGCTGGAAGATTTGTCACTATACAGGGTATATGGCTCCTTATTTTGGCAGTGCATTCAACTAGGCAATTGGCCATTATCAGCTAATCCTCACCTAAACTTTCCTCACCTTCTCCAACCCCTCCCATGGTTGGACTTTACTATTCTGGACACACCTTTCGCCGACAATTGCAGTAATGCATTGAACTGCCCGTAGTAACACTGTGATCAAAGTAGTGATGGTGGCTACCCCAAAAGATTGAGAACATTATAATAGATACTACAAGAATAAAGGCAACAACTAATTAGGTGTGTTCAAGGATGATTTTTCCCAAAGTCATTAATTATGAGGTGGAACTATGGAACTCCAAAGCTTTGAAATTATAATTTTACATTCTTTATGATTTGTAAGTGATTAAAATTTGTCCAGCCACAAAAGGAAGTGTTCTAAAAAGTATAGTTAATCTCCCAGAACAACTGAGACGTGAAAATAATCTATTACAGGACTAATGGAAGATGAACACAGGCCAAACTTGTATGTACTATGTCCTTTTGATCTTTGTTAAGGTTCCTATTTCAGAAAAGTAGGCACTTTGTATACTATTCCCAAGGTGAGCTCCATGTGCCTGTGGGTTTGTCAGTTGAATCCCATGCAATGCAAACAAAAAACAGTCTCATACACCATTAAGCCACAGTAATGATGAAATAGCTCACGGGTCTTCAATCAGTTTGGAACCATGACCTAACTGGTCCTCCTCTCCATAATGCCGCGACCTTACTGGGTCCCCCTTCTGGTAAAGAGAAAAGGTAGGGTGAGGTGCGTGCACCAAGGCCTGGGGCAGATGAGCTTCACAGGCCTCCCATCTGTTCTGAGCCATGAATATAGAGCCTCCGTTCCGTTTGGAGCTGATGATCTTAAGGGCCTCCCTTCCGATAAAGCCGTGAGCTTAAGGATACCTGATTTCAAGATAAACAATTAACAGTTAAGGAAAACTCTCTGTGAGACAGGAAAAGAGCTAAATTCCAACTTTGTAGATAAACTATGATCAACAGACCAAATCAAATAAGCTTCTAGTGTTCGTAGTCACACAGTTGAGAAAAAGACCAGAATACTGAGGACGTGTGCAGCAGTCACATACGTTACCTCAAAATTGTACTCTAAAATGGATTCAACTACAGACCTCAACAGGTGTGAAAGCTGAACTTGATGTTAAGCCTGATGTTGCACTGCTGCTTCCATACTGCTTCTCCTTAAACCTGTAATGTCACACCACGCATCAATTTAGGCTAACCAACAGCAAAATAATAAAAAAACATGGCGAACTTGGTACAATTATCCCATAGAAAAGCACTTACAAGACTAAAGAGGAGTGGTTTACCATTAAGTTTTCTTCTGCCTTCACAAAAAAAGTATGTACAACCCAATAGAATCCTATTATTTAAGATTTTGCATACGGCTCAATTTAAAAACATGAACTAGTACAAAGGAATGAACGTTCTGCATGAATATCTAAAAACCTTTTGGACACTTTAGTAGCTGCAAGCTTGCTTTGTCCCTGATACTCGTAGTTTCCGACTTCCAGCCTGCCCTATCATACCATATCCTTCTCCCAAACCATCTCCCCTAGTCCAAAAGGATAGAAGATACCATAATTATAAGCAAATACTTTCTCCTACAAGAGGGCAGACAGGTAATATATAATAATTCTATACAAAGATGGCAGAAAGGTAATCTATAATAAACAAGAGCCAGTATGCCCTGTTTCAGACTCTGCCCCCTCGTTCCACAAGCCCAACTCAGCCATCTCTAAAAATGAATGTCCTTGCTTTACATTCAATACTGCCTTATGATGCATGGACAGAGATTAACTGGTATGAGGAAATCAAACTTCTTCAAAACCATTCCCTCATCCAAATCACATATATCTAGCAGGCATGCTTGCACTAGTGCTATAGGGACCATTTTAAACAAGAGAAACACCAGAATTAAATCCCATTCACTCTAATGTTGCCATCCATTTTTACCATCTACAAATTTCCAGTTAGTACATTTTCTTGATAAGTTACTTTCTTGTTTTAATACATAGTTGATTCCAGGCAAGACACTATATCCATGAGTCATGTTCTATTGATTTCTGCATATAGGGGCCTAAATGCCTGCCCAAGATTCCCATGTAAATTTTACCCAAAGTATACCCAGATAACAACTGTTATACCCTACCTCAAACCACTACAGTAGTTAATCAACCAAGAAGATTTTCTTACAAGTAAGAAGTGGCAGAAGGATTTTATTACAAGTAACAAGTGGCAGAATTTTTTTATTACAAGTAACAAGCGGCAGAAAAGTTCTTAGGTTAAGCATAGTCACTGTCCAGGTTATATAAACTTCACCACAAATTGTTTCTTAAGATCTGATAAACAACATTATATCACAATGATCTTATCAAATTCCCTAAGGCAACTCAGGAATGCAATATTGAAATTGGTCTTAATACGAGAACAAGTCTAAAGATGACTGAGCTGATGCTAACCATCATTGCCCCTATAAGACCATATTAGATCTGTGACAATCAAGATTCAGAACTCCTTTCAAGTCTGAGTTTATCATATTTACACAACACCCAACAGGGTGGGCCATGCCAAACCTTACAATACAAAGCTATAGTATCATACCATTTCAGTTCTTAGATACATTCTACAACAGTGTTTCCAATGTCGTAATCACAACCAACCCCAGTTTCCATAAACATGTTGGGATTTTAAATCTCATACAACGGTATCTACATACCTCCAAATGATCCGTAAACTAGGTGGATATACCACTCACCAACATGGACCCTTTCAAGTCAAAGTGTTCCTCTCAAGTTCTATGCCATAAAAAAGAACCTAAAATGTTGTATTAAGATGTATTCCAGCTCTTATGAGTGACATCTACAACATACAAAATAATATGCAACTATTCACATGCAATCTCCACATGCTACATACATTGCATATATTCTTCCCACTCTAAACATGCTACTACTCCATATGTGACTCCAATTGAAATGTTTGCATAGAAGTGGAATACCAAATGTGAAGTTCTTTAACTTTTAGGGTTGAGTCTTGAGCTCTCTTAAATGCCCGTGTATTAGCTGATGCAAAGAAGGTAAATATGCAAGTAAATGAAACAAACACATCAACCACAAAAAGAGATAACGCAAGACATACCCCGGAAAAATTCAATGTGAGAAAACTCCAGCAAGAGTGAAGCCATGCTTCCTCATCTCCACAATGTTTTGTAGTTTACAAGATTTTATCATCTTGGGTTTACAAGGAAAACCAACCTTATGGCTCCCACACTCGTAATGATTTTTGCAAGATTTAGTGGAAGACTTGCCTCTCAAGAAAGGAAAAGTTACTAAACTCAGTTGTCATAACTGTATAGTCTTCAACTATTGAACTTAGCTATCTCCACCATGTAGTCCTCCTTCTTGGATGGATCTCTATGCATTTATCTTTGATGTCTCCTTTGATTTCTTTGATTTGATGTCATCTGCCTTGCCAAGACCTTTATTTATCCTTTCCTAGCCTTAAAACTTGCCATGAAACTCAATTGAACCGCTAGATGGAAGGAGAAATGTAAAAAACCATTCGAATACACAACTCTGGAGTTCTACAAGTGGCTTTGAAGATGCACAGTCGGGCTTTGAAGATGAATAGTCGTAGCTTCAGAGGTGATCAGTTGGGCTCTCGAGATCGACTTGAAACAAAGTCTACTAATTTTCGAAGGCCATAACTTTTGCATACAAGTTTGAAACGTGCCCTTTTTTTGAACTTGTCTATTTTTTCAAGAGGAATCCAAATATGTAATAAAAAATTATTTTTGAAGCCAAACATATGTTGTTTTAGCCTGTACAATAGAAAGTAGTATTTTTCTAAACTCGGCATTTTGCAAATTACTCATATTTGACAGTTGATTGTTTTACCAATTGAGGTGGATGATATACATGATCAAATTTCTGATCACACGCTCAAAATTTAAAGGCCTTTGGGTCCCACAAAAGCTATAAAAAGAAGAATAAGATTTACCTCCTATCTTGCCAAATGAGATACCAAACTTATCATCCTCTTGGACAGTACCTTGCTAAGGTTACAATCTGATCAGCTTTTGGACAATGCCTTGTTCAGGTTCCATTCCAATCTAATTAATTCCTGGATCAACTCTCCAATTTGAAGGCTTTCAGTGCCGCGATTTTAGAAATGCAAGTGGTGAGAAAAATCTTTACCCCTCTTCTTCTTTGAACGCCCTTTGGATTTTATTGCTCTCCTATTGTTGATGCTCTTTCCTTCATTTGCAACACCATCTTTGTCCCACTCCTCTTGGCCAATAGGAGCAAGGATCTACAATGGGAAGTACAAAAGACCTTTGTTCCTCATGGAAGGCTCAAAGAAATATCAGTTTTCAAATAAAAAGAAGAGGCATATCCAATTAAATTTTTTCTTTCTTAAGCTTCATAGTGTTACCTTTGGAATCTTTTTTTGTTCAAGTACAACCATACCCTGCTGTCACAAGGAACCTATGCTTAAATCCATGTTGAATATGTCCGGCTTTGCATTTTGCAACTCTCTTATCCTTCTTTTTTTTGGAAGAGTAATTTTGCTAAGCTGAATGCTCAACCTTTTTCTTGTCCCTTGGATGGCTAGTCCATCAAAGACTTTGGGTAAATACCATTGCATCACAAAAGCCCACAATGTCTTGCATCAGAAACAACATTAGTGGAATTTGAATCCACCTTGCTACCAATGAATCAAGAAAATCTTTCCACTAACAGTAGCTATCCAAGTAATGAGAAACTTCTGCACAATGGTCACTACAACCACCACCACAATAGAACACAAACAAATCTAACATAATTGTGGAAATATGTTAGCAAACCTTTTATGGCAAAAATAATAACCTGCTCTAATACCAATTTGATCCGTAAACTAGGTGGATATTCCACTCTAAGTTTCACCAACACGAACCCTTTCAAGTAAAAGTATTCCTCTCAAGTTCTATGCCATAGAAAAACACCTAAACTATTATTTTAAGATGTATTCCAGCGCTTATGACTGACATCTACAACATACAAAAGAATATGCAACCTTTCACATGCAATCTCCACATGCTACATACATTGCATATATTCCTTCACACTCTAAACATGCTACTACTCCATACATGACTACAATTGAAATGTTTGCATAGAAATGCATTACCAAATATGAAGTTCTTTAACCTTTAGGGCTGAGTCTTGAACTTTCTTAAATGTTTGTGTATTAGCCTAGTTGCAACGAATGTAAATATATAGGTAAAGGAAACAAACATATCAACTACAAAGAGAGATAATACAAGACATACCCTGGAGAAACTCAATGTTAGAAAACTCCAACTAGAGTGTAGCCATGCTTCCTCATCTCCACCATGTTCTACAGTTTACAAGATTTTGCCTTCTTGGGTTTACAAGGAAAACCAACCTTATGGGTCCCATACTTGTAATGATCTCTGCAGTATTCAGTGGAAGACTTGCCTCTCAAGAAATGACTACTAAACTTAGCGGTCTTAGCTGTGTAGTCTTCAACTCCTAAAATCAACTATCTCAGATGTGTAGTCCTCCTTGGATGGATCTCTGTGGATTTATCTCTGTTGTCTCCTCTGATTTCTATGATTTGATGTCTTTTGCCTTGCCAAGATCTTTATTTAGCCTTTTCCAGCCTTAGAACTTTTCGAGAAACTCAACTGAACTGCCAAATGGAAGGAGAAATGTAAAAAACTGTTTCAATACACATGGCTCCAGAGATGTACAGTCGGGCTCCGGAGATGTATAGTCGGGCTTTGGAGATGAATAGTCATAGCTTCGGAGGTGAACAATTGGGCACCTGAGATTGACTTGAAAGAAGTCCACTAACTCTCGAACGCTGTAACATTTGCATATGAACTCAAAATGACATGCCTTTATTTTGAACTTGTCTGTTTTTTCGAGAGGAATCCATATATGTATCAAAAATCACTTTTGAAACCAAACATATGCTGTTTTAGCCCGTACAACAGCAACTAGTACTTTTTTAGACTTGGCATTTTGCAAATTACTCGTATTTGACAATTGATTGTTTTACCGAATGAGTTGGATGATATATATGATCAAATTTCTGATCATAGAAGCATGAGAAAGGTAAGACAATTCAATAACACAAGCTTATAACATCATGTCACAAATACAACCATGTTTATTACACCGTATGCCCATTGGATTACAATCGTATTGCATACAATCCCCTGATAAGAAGACATTACCTAGGTTTGCAGTCATCTCCACAAGCTATAACGAGATACTATAGGATAACACCCAATGAACAAAATATAAGCACCTCCTTTTTCTCAACATACGGTTGTTTTCACCTTACACAAGAATGGGTATTTCTTCAACAGTAAAACATGTATATTAAATTTTCCTCACAATGTTCTACATACTGCCTCTGAAAGCTGGATTTATCACAACTTTCAATACCAATAAGTCTCACAAATAATCACAGTTATGGGCAAGTCAACATGACCCCTGCCATATACACACATGATATGAAACAATTGTTACCATTTGTTACAAAAAAAGCAATGAAGAACTCACATATCCAACTGCCAAGAAGGAGACAGCTAACAATACGCCTTCACAACTTCCCAAGAATACTTACATTCTTAAAACAAACAGACCTACAGGCCAGCATGAGGTATGTTACTTTCCTAGCTGTTTTATTTGCTTGTGGCCATGCAGGCCTTGTAGATGAAGGCAGGCAATACTTTCATTCTATGAGTAGGGAACATTATATTTCTCCAAGAGCTGAACACTATGGCTGCATGATTGATCTTCTTGGTCATGATGGGCTAGGCTGGCAATACTTTCATTCTATGAGTAGGGAACATTATATTTCTCCAAGATCTGAACACTATGGCTGCATGATTGATCTTCTTGGTCATGATGGGCTATTGGATGAAACGTACGATTTTATAATACCAATAGAAGCCAATGCAGCTATGTGGGGAGCATTGCTTGGTGCCTGCATAAATAATGTTAACAAAAAGCTAGGGAAACTTGTTGTGTAATGTTGATTTGAGTTAGATCCACTAAAGGCCAGAAACAATGTGGCATTGTCAAACATATATGCAACAGTAGCTGCGTGGGAAGAAGTAGCAGAGGTAAGAAAGTTGGTGAAAGATGGGTGTAGTGAAGGAGCAATGACGCATCTCGATTGTAATCGATAAGAAGTTACATGAATTCTGTGTAAAGAGACACATCGTGCCCACAAATTGCAGAGATTTATGATCAATGAGCCAGTTTGGCTGCAGGGATGGATGAAGCAGCGTGTCTGCCCAATGCAAATTCTGAATTGCATGATGTGGAGAAGGCACAAAAGAAAGGCATTCTTTGCTACCCTAGCAAGAAGTTGAAATTTTTTGGGGGCTTATTAATATACCTCATAGGATGCCCGTATGAATTGTTAAAAACCTTTGTGTTAGCGGCAATTGCTATGCTCTGATGAACTTTATATCCAGGATTGTTGCTCGAGAAGTTGGTGTAAGGGATGCAAGCTGCTCTCGTCATTTGAAGCATGAACTGGGTAGAATATTTTTATCTTACAACTGAGGACCTAACAACTGAATCTCAAGAGGAAATAATTGAGGATAGCATGTTGCAGCAAAAAATTAGGCATACACATAGGGGAAAGCAGGAATATTTGCAGGTTGTCCTAAGGGGAAGGTTCCAAGCAAGGAAAAATTGTAGTCCAAAGAAGGCAAAAGAGGACTTTCCTCATCTCTACATTAGGGATGTATGATCTGTCATGGATCAGTATTTTAACTGCCACTTGGAATCTGCTGGCTCAACAACATGAGCTGACAATTTGATGATTTCAGAGTTAGTACCAGACCCTTGAAGTCAGGTCCTAATAGCTCCATCCACATCTCTGCCCATTGTTACGACTCCTTGGCTCATTGGCAACATTCCTGCCACTTACATTCCCACCAGGCAGGTATGTTCTAATTTTGGCAGTAGTATCGGGAAACCTATGAGAATGCCAAGAAAGGAAAGTTACAAGACCTCGAAGGAAAAGCAATATATAGAACGTCAGTAGATTCCAGCAGCAAAATTGGGAAATTTCAATTGCCAAGAATTCAAGCCATTAGTCCTTGTCAGTAATTACATTCATTTTTACACTTGATGGAGGTGGTTCTCTTGGGTACATTCTCAGTAGTAACTAGATAATTGAGCCAGGGTTAGGATGTCTGAGATGGTATGTCTTGTAGCACTCTGGAAAGGAGTCATATTTACATTTTTATTCCAACGAGAGCACTTCTCTGAATTTCAGATTTATCAACCTTTCTAGCCCTGTAGCATTCCCAAATCATAGTACCACTATAGCATTTGGGAGTTTTAGAGTCGTACATTCACAGAGAATGCATTCATGAATTCTTTTGAGCATGGCGTTTTTCTACCACATGAAGGTTTTCTTCTCATAAATTTTGATGATTCTATTATGTGTGAGGCAGTTTTGTAGTTCCTGCAGAGTATATCCATCAAATTTCTGCATAGGAGCAAATGTAATCAATTAAGTACTTGATTTCAGCAATTTCAGTAGCATTTTCATATATTTCAGTCACAGGCACATTGAAATCAGCAATATGTTTTTGAATGTATATATGCAGTGAATAGTATCTACTATCAGCTATAAGTTGTGCCCATGACAAATCCAAAATTGACGAGCAAGACATGGTTTTCACACATGACCAAGCTAAAACGCTAGTTGACTTTGTTTATTCATGAATGTAAGAGCAATGCACAACAGGTCAAACTATTAGTGGAAAAAGCAATTCAAATTTTAGTTAACTGATAAGACCATTTGGCAGGCATAGACCACTAAGACAACTAAATAAACCAATGTCTATAATGAGTTTGCAGCCTTGGTTTGTCAGGCATTCAAACATAAATCCCTTTGAAGATGGCTATGCAAGTGTAGACCATAATATTAGTATTGTCATATTTATCAGTGTAAATACATCTTTTAGTAGCCGATGTGTTATGTGGTTGACGATTATATTGTTGGCATTAGCTAATTTGTAATGACTTTTGTTGGTTGTCTTCGGGTGTTGACGGCTGTGTCAACCGCCAACCATAAGTTATTTGTCTTATAAATAGAAGGATATACATGAGGGAAAGGGAGCTTGTATCTGGTCCTCCTTGTACTCTATGCATTGTATCGAGACTTATCTTTATGAAGACAAAATTGCTGTTGTTTGGATACTCTGCTCTGCCATGGTATGTCCTGCAATTAACATTCTGTTTACACTATTATTGGTATTATAGAATTTCTATAATCATTCTACATTTTGGCACCGTGCCTTCAAAGAATGTTGGGACAAGTTAAAGTCAATTCACAGAGAAGCGTGACAGGGCACCCCATTATCTAATACGATCTATGTGCTGAACATAACTGTGAAACATAATGATGCTATTGACTCTGCACAAAGGCAGAAGAAAGAGAAACCTAGTCAGGGAGGAGACCACAAAGCTAAATGGTCTAGTCGATTGGTGTAGCAACACAAGAAAAGATAAACGCTGTAACCGACAGCCAATTCTAAAAAACCATCAAGCGAAGTATGAAGAGGAAGCTGAAGTGAAGCAAGGCCAAAGCATAAGAAGTCATAGCTAGAGTCAGAGCCGGAGCTGGAACCTGCGACATCACATGGAGAAGATAGCTCTTGCAATACCTCCTCAAAAAAGACTGCTTCTGCTAAGTCTTCTGATGCAAGAACTGAAATGGCTCTTCCTACAACTCTATAAGATGATGGCACCTACAATCTATTTGGAGAAGATAGATCTTGCATTACCTCTTTGATGTAAAGAATCAGAAACTGGCTCTTGCAACAACTCCTGTAAGATGGTAGCACTCGCACACCCTTTGGAGAAGATAATTACTACAACATCTTCCTGATGCACGGAGTCAAAGGCAAGCTCATGCAACAACTCTCGAAAATGATGGCACCTACACATGATCTAGGGAAGATAGTCCTGCAATATCGCTTGCCACTCTCTTAAAGCTGGGACAACATTAATGTCTTGGAAACAACTCTACGAGTTCTCTCACACAAATAGCCGATCATCCTCAATGCTACATAAGAACAACAATTGACAACCAAGTACTCTAGGAAGAGCATCATTCATAATGTCATATCAAAACCTATGTCATAATAATATCAACTGTATCCATCCACAAACCTGAAGTGTGGATTGCTCCCACAATATACCCCCTTAAGCCACTATGGTTACCTGAATAAACTTGAAGAACAAATACAAAATCATATGGGTGCATAAAATGCCCCAACAAGATCATTCCAAAAAGAATTATCTCATGAAGAGGTGATTGTAGATGTCGAAGCAACCAATTTACAATATCTAAGCTATTTGACTTTTCGATTCATAAAGCATTTGAGCTTGTCGGCATCTCCAACCATAAAGCTTTCAAGCTTGTTAACATCTCCAAATGAGTCCAGTAATATCATCAAGAAATTTCTACAATAAATACCTCCATTGTACCCTCACCATCAAGTAAGTGGAAGATGATGTCTTAAATATCAGTTCGAGTCCTCCAAATCATCTATAGAATCTCCTTGTGTGATCCGCAAAAGCGCATGGATGGAAAATCAGAACAACAGAATGTCCACACAAGAAAGGATGGCAACTCCATATCTCTATTTACATCTTTATACTCTTAGAAGTTTTCTTCATCTAGAAGCTTACTTGTACACCCATTGCGATCTATATATACATAATACAAATGAGTGTACATCATATACAATTGCGACATTCTCTTGCATTCTCTCTTGTTGCTTCAATTTTGCTTCTATCATTTGGTATCAGAGCCAATTTATAGCCTTTAGATCTAATCCTCTGAAGGGTTTCTATATTTTACGCTTCCTAGATCTAATAGCATTCTCTATCAATCATGGCCTTCGATTTTAGTCTTCTTGAGGGTTTATGCTTCTTACTCGCCACCATATTATTTTCCTACTAACTTGCTTCAGAGCCTGCCAATTGTGGCCTTCAGATCTAGTCCTCTCAAGGGTTTCCATCTTTTACGCTTACTAGATCTAAAATCATTAGGCTTCTCTTGATCAGGGAACTAGATCTAGACTCCTTGAGGATTCCTACGTCTTATCCTCCACTAGATCTACTCTCTTCATAAACCTTCAGATCTGGGAATTGACTTCAATGTTGGTGTTCTTCATGAGTTTATCACTACAACATACAGTAGCTTCAGAAATATGTGTTTGTGTTCAAGTCATTTTGCTATTTTTTTCTAGAAAAAACATTTCATCTTGTAATGTTGGTTTCTCCAAGCAGAAGCGTTTTATCAAAAATGATTCTTGTACCTTGGTAGATATTTTTGGAAACAGCTATGTAGATGTTTATTTCCAATTTCATTCATTGATAATGAGTTCAGGAATGTGATTCGAAATGTTGGATTTAAACACCTTTGCAGATATTTCCAGAATTCTCTACCAACATGCAACATTGCGAACAAAACCTTAAATCTTTGATTCTTGCCCCATCAGAAAATATTCTTCGAGAGCTTTTTGGTAAGTGGTCACATTAAACATTTTGGGTAATATTAAAGGATCTACGACCTTGAGAAGTTGGCCTTGTAAAATTGCTGTGCTGTTTTTTCCCGATTGCAACTTAGATAGAAAGAGACAAAATTTTATATCTTGCAATTTGGGGAAGCAAATCGATTGTGTTTTTTTTGCATCGAAGACATTTTCATATGTACTTGGCTAGAGGTTTTGTTTTCAGATCATTGGCTGCAAAACCTTATGACCCTCTTTCTAAGTCTAAGGTCTGATCCCCAAGGGCTTTAAAAGCTTCAAGGGAATCAATTAATATTAGAACTCTTAAGCAGATCGTTGTCAGTCATGTTGGCACTCTCGAACAATTTCTAGTCATTCAAATAAAGAACTAGACCAAGCTAATGCAAGAAATGATGAAAGTTCCAGATTATGCTTCTGAAAATTAAACCATATCAACAATCATACATCTTCACAATGGTACCACCTAGCCAACATTACCAGTTCGTGGCCCTAGGCATGCGTTTGGAAGCTAGGTGTGAACCCAGTGCTGGTGCAGGGTCCGGTGCGTAGCCCCAATGACCAGGGTTCGCCACTGGGCACCCGAGTGCATTGGGGGTTCTTCCCAGAAGAACCCCCAACGCACCCAGGTGCCAGGGGCGAACCCTGATCATTGGGGCTACGCACCCGCAGTCGTTGGGGCCCAAAAGCTGGGAAAAACGTTTTTATTTATTTTCACCAAACCCAATGCATTGAAATAATAAAAAACACCTTACTTAACCCTAAAAGACAAAAACAAAAGCATATGTCAACACAAATGAGAGGAATAAAGTGACAAAAGGAAAAACACTTGCTTTTTATTTTTCTAAATTTCTCATTGCATACTTCAACTGCATTGCTGTTGCAGGTTTGAATCTTCATCAAGCATCATTCTAGTCATTTGCCTATGGTGATTGAGGAGCCATTTGATATCAAGGTAAGTTTCTTAGTTTTATATTGTTTTATTTTATTTATTTTGTCATTTTTTAAATTTTTACTAGTTTCTAGCTCTGCTGCCCTAGGGTTTGTTTTGATTTTTTTAAATTTTGTTTTTGTTTTTTTACTTGTAGTTATATATATTATTAGTCTATTACTACAATCAACAATGTCTCGTAGCTCTTCCTTCAGCAGCCAAAAGCAACACAAAATGGACTTGACACACTCACCATTGTGGAAATATACAACACTGGTAGACCAAGTTTCAAGGGGTGGGGCCTATATTTGGAAATACAATATTTGTGATTCTTAGTTCACAAGCTCATATTTTAGGGTGAAAGCACATTTATGTCACATTCTTGAACGCGGAATCAAATTTTGCACGGGGCAGACTAACTCTCCATTGCCACATTCAAAAATCCTTGAATTCATCAAGGAACAAGAAGATGCAGCTGCCGCACATGCCATGAGATTCAGTCACCCTCTAGCAAAAAAAGGCAAGGGATCAGGGAAGCCACTTGTTTCCCCAAGTTCTACTCGCGGTTCTCTGGTTGTGCCTGTTGGAAGACATCCATTTTTGGGAGCAACCCCTATGCAAGAAGAGGCTTCTCTTCTAGTTACAAACAAAAGAACAAGAGGACCATTGGATAGGTCTTTTCAAAATGAGAGCAGGGAGATTACGGATCAAAAAATTGCACGATGCATATAGGCAAATGGATTGTCTTTCAATGTGGTTCGATCACCATATTGGCAAGAAATGGTGAGAGCAATCAATGAGGCCCCAAAAGATTGCAAAGGCCCAAGGTTTGAAAAAGTCTGCACCACTTTATTGGTGAAAGAGAGAAACACTGTTGAAGATTTTTTGAAGCCAATTAGAGATGCATGGGTTGAAACAAGGGTCTCCATCGTTTTTGATGGATGGAAAGATGCAAGAAACAGGGCTTTGATCAATGTGATTGCAATATGCCCTAAAGGGGCAATGTTTTTGAAGGCCATTGATTGTGAGGGGTGTGTGAAGGATGCAGAGTTCATTGCCAACATCCTCATCGAATCCATTGAGGCAGTTGGACCTGAAAATGTTATCCAAGTTATAATGGATAATGCCAAAAATTGCAAGACTGCGGGAATGTTGGTGGAGGCGAGATATGGACACATTTTTTGGACACCTTGTGCTGTCCACTCAATCAACTTCATGTTGCAAAAGATGAGGAAGCAAATTTACTGGATCAAACAAGTGTATGATGAAACTAAGCAAATTCAAATATTTGTCACCAACCATCAACACTTTCAAGCCATTTTCAGATCCTTCTCGACATTGGACTTGTTGAAGGTATTTTTATTTTTGTTTCAAAATTATAACTTTTTTATTTTTTAAATTAGTACTTCATACTTGTATAACTATATTTATTATTTTTAATAATTTATTTTTGTAATAGGTTGCTCCGACTAGATTTGCTTCTCACACAATCGTCTTGAGACGACTTGTACTAGTGCGACAAGCACTTAGCAATATGGTCATCAACAACTTGTGGGGTGTATGAAGGGAGGTGAGCAAAGAGCGGGCCCAAAGAGTGAAAAACTTGATCCTAGATGATGATTGGTGGGCCCGTGTAGATTATTTATTGAGTTTCACTGAGCCCATCATGAGTATGATCCGTTTTGTTGACATGGATCAGCCATGTTTGGGAGAAATATATGATGGCATAGACTCAATGATTGAGAAAATAAAATTCATCATTAATGAAAAAGAGCAAGATCTTGAGGAGAAATTTTTCAGACAAGTGCATTCTATCCTTGTTGAGTGGTAGAACAAAATGACCACCCCGCTACATCTCCTTGCCTTTGCATTGTCTCCTCGTTTCTATAGCACGGAGATCCTTACTTTGCCGAGGAGGGTGCCACCGTATAGGGATGTCGAAGTGGCTGAAGGGTACAAATTGGCAATGTCTAGGATATTCCCTGATCCTGAAATAGAAGACTTGGTTACAAGCGAGTTTGGGGCTTTCATTACCTCCCGAAGTCATAGTCTTGGTGCTCTTCGGGACAAATACAAGAAGGATGGTCCTATGTGGTGGTACCTTCATGGCCAAGGATCACTGAACCTCCAACCTATTGCAATCAAGATCTTGTCAAAGGTAAGTTTTGTATTTTTTAAGTTTTTCTTTTTCTTTTAAAAATTTTAAGTTTATGTTTAAAGTTGAATATAGGCTGCAAGTTCATCTTCTTGTGAGCGAAATTGGAGCACATATAACTTCATTCACTCACAAAAGCGCAACAAGGAGTTGGTCTACATACACTCTAATTTGCGTCTTCTATCACGCAAGAACCCAAAGTACAAGGAGCGGATGTCAAAGCATTGGGATATAGATCTAGAGGTTGTTGACTTGGATGCTTGCATATCCCACTTCTCATTAGATGACACAGGCAGTCCTTCGGGTTCGAGGATACAAAACGTAGCTAGCGGGAATGGCAGTGCAGATAGTCCATGTGGTTCTACTTCTAATGAACCACAACATCATGATGTTGACGCTTTCGATGAAGAGCAATATCAATATGACTATGAAAATTGACTTTTATAGTTTGAACTTTAAACTTTGATGTATCTTGTAATTAATTACAGCCACATGATAATTTATGATATTTGAATCTTGATATTTGATAATAGATACTCATTTTAATATATATGATTTTCATTTATCATTTTATCATTTTTGTTTAATTATTATTCATTAATGGCTGTACTTATAGTTATAGTTATCATTTATGATTTTAAAATTATCAACTTATCATGATTCATTTATGATTTGACTCATTTATCTCTATTTGTTTAGTGGTTAATGACAATGACACTAATTTCCTATGTATCAGGCTAGAATTTCTATATTTTTTATTTTTTTATATATTTTTTGTACGGACGAACCCAATAATGAACCGAGGGAAAAAAAAATTGCCGTACCGGTGAACCAGGTTCTTCGAACCCACACCAGAACCAAAAACGAACCGGTAACCTTGCACCTAGCACTTGGTTCCACCAACACAATTAATATTGTCGACTTCAATTCCTATAGTTTCGAAGGAAATTGATGATTCTCCTTTCCTACCATCTCTATAGAATCCTCACTATCCTAATCACGAGGCATCATGCAGTCCTTAGATAGTTAGCCACATGATCCACGGTGATTGTTTTGGAGACTATAACTGCCCTACACTAGGGATTATGATTGTGAGCAAGTTAATCTCTCCAACTATGATCCATTCTTCTTCCTAAGCTCAATGATAAGTTCTGAAAATCAATGATGAACTCTATGTTGCTCATGCCATTTCTCAATGGACAACGGGCCTCGATCCTAAGCAAGCTTCCATAGAACTCAAAGTTGGACTTTTAATAGTGTTGGCTTCTTCTCCTCTTACTTCACTGCTTTTTAAGCAGAGAGGACACGTAGCGACTTCTCATTGAGTGACTTCTATGATTTAGTTCTATCCTATGGATTAATTACTCACAAAACTACAACACTATTTTTGCAGTATTGAGATTCCATTTGGCATCAACAAATCATTTCATTCTCCAAGAAATTTCAATTATAGGTGTTGCAACTCCTCTTGTTCAACATTTGGATTCTATCCGTTTCGGAACTCCATTGTCACTCTGTTCATGCACTCCATACTATGCCAAATTTGATTTTCTTCTAGGTCGTCTTTGAAGCTATGAGGTGGTTTTGATCATTCATTGAAATTGGGGATAATTTCCTCTAAGTAGGATGGAAACTGTGAGATATAGCCACATTTGCCATTGTATTTCATTAAATAGAGTCACAAGGACCAATGTAGATTATTAAATGCTTTGTGTAGCAACCTGGGCTTGTTGTATATTCTTAAATGTTGTACATATCTATTATCTTAGAATCTTCCTTGTACATCCTTTGTATTCTATATTTACATAATACAAATAGGTGTACAACATGTATAGTTGTGGCAATCTCTTTTGTTCTCTCTCTCTCTCTCTCTCTCTCTCTCTTGTTGGTTCAATTGTGCTCATATCATAGACAATTGGTATGGAAGACGACACAACACAGCCAATGAGACCTGAGAAACTTTGAGAGCAGAGGACATGTATTGATGTTGTTGTGGAGGGTCATGAAAAAAGCACTATGGAAAGCTATGATTATGATTTTGTGATAATTAGATAGACTATTTGGGGAGGGGCTAAAGCGGGCTATTGTGTAGCACTGTCTTTATGGATTGAGTTTGAGTGAACAACATTTGAAGAAAATGTATACTTTGTACGACTTCTTAATATTGTCACAAAGGATTTTGATTTTTAATTGATCTGTAATTTTGCTCAAGGGCTATCTACAAATGGATTTTTTAGCGATGCCATAAGGCTTGGTGGAAAGTCAGCATGTCCACCAAGGGTTGTGCAATGGGATTTTTTTGTTGTATTGCTCTGATATTGTGACCATTGATGTATTGGAGGACAATTCGTCTGAGGGATGTATGTAAGTGTTGATGATGGCTTTGGTTAATAGCCAAGCTTATTCTTTGTTGTGGATATCTTGATATGTTAATTATTTATGTTGTGCACTGAAAAGATCCAATGAATGTTTCCCAATAAAAGGGCTGGGTTGTTATATCTTTGTGCTGATTGATTTTTAATTTTGTTTCTTTCCACAAACATATCATAGAATAGAATGCTTTGATTACACTTGCACCTAACATATCACGATAAAACACCATGCTTAGAACAATACCACATCCATGTTGCATAAGAATTGTCATGAAAACAATTATAATCTTATTGATTGTTGGTGCCGATCATGTAATGAAGCATGCCATTGGATATGTCCATTTACAAGTGTTATGACTCTTTTCGTGTATATAACTAAGCATCTATACATTCATTAATTATTTGGGCTGTGCCCTGAAAAGATCCTACAAATCCTGCACAATAAAAAGGCTGGGTCGTCATATATTTGTGCTGCTTATTTTTAATCTCGACTCTTTTCACAAGCATGTCATATAATAGACTGATTTTAAGATACTTGTTTCCAAGAAATTACGATAGAACACCATGCTTAGAACAATACCATACTGATTTTGCAAAACGATTATCATGAAAACATTTATAAGACGATTGATTGCTGTGGCTGATAGTATAATGAAGCATGCCATTAGATATTTATTTGCAAGTGTTATGAGCCTTGGTCCTGCTTATATAGCTAAACACCTATGCATTAATTATTATTATATGGCTTTGCAAATAGTTTATCCACTTTAGATAACTCATGAATCAATTCATTAGGTTACATGATTTGAAGATGTTCCTTTCCGTGGAGAAGAGAGGCTATTTATGGATAAAAAAATGAAATAAAGAAAGTATGTTAATGTCCATGAATGAACAAAAGTAGGGTATTGGGACTCAAGAAAACATCCAATTACATTAGAAAGTGCTAGGGTAAAAGGTCCCTAGGATCAACGACTAACTAAATAAAAGAAGAACAAAAGCACTGAAAATAAATGAGGAGTAAACCCAACGAAATAAAACCCACAACCCATGTGGTTAGGGTACCAATACAAATAGCCATGTGGGGGGAGCGAGAACCCCAAAAGAAGCACAAGTTGACGAAAGCTGGGAAGACTGAATGGTAGTCTCATCAAACATCTTTGACTGTTATTTTCATTAAAAAAACATCTATGATTGTGCCCGAGGCAGAGGAATCAGTTGTGTCATTGTCTATCACAGTGAAACGGCTAATACAAAATTTGACAATGCTCATCGGTGATTGTTTAGGGCTGAGGGGGCCAGGGTGGGTAATCCTAGAAGGGAGCAAAGCACTCCCCCTAGAATCCCTTTTAACATCCAACACTGAAGAAACTCCCAAGGCAGCGAAGAAACTCGTAATGTGCGCTTGCCCCGTGGCCCGGTATCAAAGGGCATGGACACTATTAAAGGCATCAAAGGGCATGGTATTGTGAATTTGAAGTGGATGGGGGGATAAGAAAATAAATTAAAACAATTAGGGAGTATCTAAAACATAAAAAATGATGAGCGTGAAGGTAGTTTTGACGAGAGGGGTATATTCTATGATGGTTTAAGAATGAATCATCTAGTAAAATAATCAAATAATTGACAACAAATAATAAGTTTTAGGAGGGGTATATCTTTATGTACTGAGAACATGAAAAAAATATGTAACACAAAGGACCACCAGATAGTTTTGCTTCTCATACTTCACTTGGGGCAATTTGTTTTCAAATTTCTATTTTTATTGAGTGGATATATTTCTCAAAATTCATGTTTTATATGAACTTAAATTAATCTTGTTGATAATGTCCAGTCTAAGATATTTCCTTGTCTTAGGTTGGTGTCATATAAGTTGATTATAACTTTATTTCAAATTTGAAGTGTTTATATACTCAAAAGTTCAAAACATCATTCAAAGTTATACTTTAGGTTGTTTATAGCGCTTGAGATGTTGAATGTTATGTGTTGTGTTTTTCTTGGTTTTCTTATACCATAATGGGCTATGCTTTTAAATCTAGCGTTGGTGTATTATGGCCAGGTGGGATTATGAAGGGCCATACAAACCTCTGCATTTGATGAACCCTACTAGAATATCCTTTATTCGTTCTGCACTTTGTCAGCACTTCAGGTTCGGACATATTTTGTTTTCACAATAGGTGGACTTTTGTTTAGGTGCTCTATAGTTCCTTTTCTTATTAGAACTGTTTACTTTCTCTATCCCATGATACCTGTATGTTGTTTTCCAGTGATAATGTGGATGAAAAGATGACCATGTATATTCATTTAGGGAGATTATGTTGTGCTTTTTAAAAAAATATCTCAGACAAGGAAAATTGTTCTGGAACTAATCATTCTAAATAGAATCTCGAATTAGAATCAAACTTTAAAATGCAGAATATGGATTTCATGTATTGCCAGGAACATGTGCATGTAAATATTTCTCTTACAGGTGTAGCCAATTTTGATTTGGTCGATCACGTTGTTTTCTTTGGCAACTTTTGGGCTTCCAATGCTCTACGTTCAAAGAGCCGGCGCCTTAGACTTTCAGAACATGAGATTGCCAAACATTATTTTTGATAAGCTTATTATATTAATTAAGATTGGAAGTTATAAAATTCAGGCAAAGATGTGAAGACTACCCAACCTGAGCACCATATAAATACATATATGTTTGATACTCTATATGTGAGAGGATGTAGTTGTATGCATGGCAGAAAAGGAACAAAACTAGGAACATAGAACCATAAGGATTGTATACATGCTCTCAGACAAAGTATACATATTTTTCCGCCTCAACCAAAATGAAAGTGGGGTGATTGAACCCAAACAAGTTAACCTCAGACAATTCAGTATACACAAAGGCCTTATGATAAGAATCCTGCAAAAGGGAGGCCATACTTTTAATTCAGAATATGTACATATTTATAGTACACGAGCCAACCTATTTTTGATATCCTTTTTGTGAGTAGGGTTGTCCATCTTCTTTTAGGAATACCAGTTCTCACTACCATAGTGCTCACACATGCTTCTTACAGAAATGGCCACGTGTTTTTATGTTCTTTATTCATCTTCATATTCTTTTATTCATGATCTTATTGTGGCCCTCACACAAAGCCCTATTATGACTTAGGGCATACAATTCCTGACCAAGATTATCAAATAAACGCTAATACTAATATTCTCCTCCCCAATTTTTATTTGGAGATCTTTAACAATGTTAACATACATAGGGTCCAAATGTTTAAACAATGCAAATAACAGAGATCAGATTATACTACTGCACATACACATCTTGAACAACCGTGAGAACATGTACATAACATAAGATATGATAATGAGGAGGTGATGATTACAATGTACACAATAGAATTCCAAGTACATTTTACAGCTGAAAGGATGCCATCAAGGACAGCATAGCTGAAAGCCCTTGGTCGTGACTTTCCAAACCATGTCATCTCATCAACTTTTCAATTATGATTCAAGAACAAAGCTTAATTTATAAAGTCATCAAGTTAATGCTTCAATCTTCAAATAGGAAATTAACTAAGTACCCACTTCTCCCTCTACACTAATGCCTCAACAAAAATATTGGCAAGAGTCTGGGCTGGCATCAGAGTATTAAGTGGAGGGGGCTGTATGGTCCTGATCCAGAGATGGTACTGTCTTCTGGGATACTGCCATAGTGAACTGATTTGCTGAATCAATCTTTTTCTGATGTGACGGATGCTCTGGGGACCATCAGTTTATTGGGATTTTGCTGTCCCAACCATTTCTTTGTCTGGTTTTTCACGTCCTCTAGAGGATGAGGATACGTAAGAAGTGTCACAAGGGATGCCTCTCTCAATCTGCTCTTGTATTCTTTGCAGGTGGGATATGGTAATCATATCAGCTACTTTGGATGGCTCAAATGGACATCAATCGAAGGTTAATCTAGAATACTTTTGGGCCTTTAATTTTGCTGATTTCTCTGACTTTTTTAGCATAGACTTGATAACATTTTTAGCATAGACTTGGAAACTTGGTCTATATCAATTGCCTAAGGCGAAGCAAGGGATTGATATGGTGGCCTTGAGGCAACATGCTAGCTAGACTCTTAGGGAAACATGTTACAAATTTTGTCAGCTAGACGAGAGATGAAAGAAAGAGGAAAAGAAAAAGAAGAAAACATAAAAGGAGAAAACAGAGAAAAAGAATGGAAAGTACAACATATAGAATAAGGAGCAGAAAAAGAAGAAACCCTACCTTTAGATCAATAAAAGTAGTAATAAGGGTCAAGTATTATATTTACTTCAAGGAACTTCAATATTAGCAATTCAGAGGTGCATTCAAAGGGAGAAGGCCATTGCCTCTATAAATCCTAACAGCAAGTATAACTCCAACCACATTGACTCGGCTAGGTAATTGTAATTTCAATAAAAAATAATTAAGGACATTGTATAATAAAAAGGTTCAAGTTTTGGAAGATTTGAACCTACTATGGACAAATACGTTTTGCATTTTTATATCTAAATTTTCTATGGCTATGGATATTGTGCTTGGATATCATTGGTTAGAGACTTTGGGAAGTGTCAACATTAATATGCAAAAAAAATTCATGAAGCTTTGGTACACGAAACATGAGGTGATATTGGAGGGTATTTCACAACGTATAAGGGAAGAGCATAAAAATTATGAAGAATGGCACAAGGAAGAAAAGCACGAGGACTTGAGGGATTGTGAGGGAAACTCAAACCTTTCACCTACTCAAGAGGACAAGAAATAAGTGGAAGATAAGGTTGAAAGGACAAGGAACAAGTGGAAGATAAGGTTGAAGAGTTATGTATTGTTGAGTAGTACAAGAGTAATGACTATGGACATGCATGGAATTAGAGAGCAATAACTATAGTTGTACAACATAATGAACTATGGACAAATGTGGAATCCTGGTAGCAAAGAGGAAGCATGGAATCATAAAGGGCCATTAAGGTCACATTTGGATGATTGAGCACAGTGTTAAGTGTACACACATTTTTGCAAGTCTTACTACTTGGTCTCTCTTCATGAGTGGCACTGTTTTACACTTGGGCCTCAGGGATTATAATGTATATATGAGGTTATGAAGTAGCTGATTGGGGTGCACACTACCTTTCGGGAGTCATATTGGGTTCAATAGGTAGCTTGTGGGTTAATTTATATGGGTTGGTCATGCATGTAACTTGTGGGTCAGGGGCTTACCCTCCCCCACTATTTTTAGATGAGTGGTTATATAGAGGAGGCTCATTGTTGTAAAGGCATCATGGATCATGGATTGTGTATCACTTGTATTGAGTAGTAAAAATAAAGTAATATAGAAATTTTGGCTCTCATCGCTGGAGATCTCTTGGAGTGGTCTTGTAAGGAATATTGCTGGAGATCTCTTGGAGTGGTCTTGTAAGGAATATTGTATCATGCAATCCTCCCTTGAGGATATTTAAATTTTGAGTATATTGAATATCAAGGTACATTGGCCAAACATACATCTTGTGTTGTGCATTTTGGTTATATTTTCAACATTATTGTGTATATTGGATATTTGGTTCTTAATAAGCATACTATTAATGAAGGCCATGGGAATGGATTTCCATTGTCATAATATGACTAATTAAGACTTATACAATCAAATATTTTGTTTGGCATTCAAAGATTGACCACCAAGTTACAAACAAAGTATTGACGAATAAATTTGCATAGAATGCCAATGAAAGTGGCATTGAAGATGTTGCAATATCTTTTATAGCCAAAATGTCCACCATAGGAGGATTAATGAGCCTCCTTTAGCAAAAGTTGTTGAGAGGGCTCACTAGGAATGCAAAGTTGGGCAAGCTTATACAACAACACATCTCTCAAATTGTGATCAAGGAAAGGCATTTGGTTAATCCCTAAGGGCTAATGGAAAGCATCAACAATTGGACCAAATTAGGGATCCTTGGGGTAAAGATATTTCCATTCATCATAGGCTTTAGATTGAGCTTTCAAGATGTTGAGAAATGAGCAGGACAACCAACAAGGTTTGCCATGTTGTTAGTGAGGTCCTTCTTATACTTGGTTGCCAAATGAATCCATTGGATGTAAGTTTCCCACTTCACATGATTACATTCTCGAATCTTCGACTTAAGAGTTTAAAAACTAAAGAGGCTGGGGATTAGTACAGTGGATACTTTTTTTATTGAGAATCTAATGGCAACACTGCTTGAGTACATGGACCAAGGCATAAAATTCCTAGTCATAGGTGCTATAACTAAGTTTGACCTGTCGCTTGGCCATCAGACTAACAAGTTTGGAATTCAAAGATTGACGACCAAGTTACAAACAAAGTATCGACGAATAAATTTGCATAGAATGCCAATGAAAGTGGCATTAAAGATGTTGCAATATCTTTTATAGCCAAATTGTCCACCATAGGAGGATGAATGAGCCTCCTTTAGCAAAGATTGTTGAGAGGGCTCACTAGGAATGCAAAGTTGAGCAAGCTTATACAAAAACACATCTCTCAAATTGTGATCAAGGAAAGGCATTTGGTTAATCCCTAAGGGCTAATGGAAAGCATCAACAATTGGACCAAATTAGGGATCCTTGGGGTAAAGATATTTCCATTCATCATAGGCTTTAGATTGAGCTTTCAAGATGTTGAGAAATGAGTAGGACAACCAAAAAGGTTTGCCATGTTGTTAGTGAGGTCCTTATACTGGTTGCCAAATGAATCCACTGGATGTAAGTTTCCAACTTCACATGATTACATTCTCGAATCTTCGACTTAAGAGTTTAAAAACTAAAGAGGCTGGTGATTAGTACGGTGGATGCTTTTTTTATTGAGAATCTAATGGCAACACTGCTTGAGTACATGGATCAAGGCATAAAATTCCTAGTCATAGTTGTTATAACTAAGTTTGCCTTGTCGCTTGGCCATCTAAGGGCGTCCTCCCATCAATTATGAGTTGAGAAGGATCACTATATTTTGCATAGTGAGAGGACATGTCTTGGTTCTCTCTCTAGGAGGTGGACACTAATGAGCATTTTATTTTCAGACGTCCCATCTACTATGAGATTCGAGAGAGGTGTTGTTGTCTATTTAATGACTCCGGTGGTCCTCTATCCATCTTCCACTACCCTGATCAGAGATGTTTAGCCCCTCTTCCTTCTAAAGGTTGTCACTTTTAGGTGTGGGACCTTGCAAGGTATCCCTATAGCTATTATGTAGATTACCTGCTTTCAACACATCATCACAGCAGGTACAGGCACCAAGTGCCCATTGGATGCTTCCAATTCACATATAGAGGGGGACAAAGTAGTTTGATAATGCTCATCCTTGCATACCACCACTAGGGTACCTTAGCCTTCTTTCTCTCATTTTAGGTGTTGTGGATGTACTTTATTTCGGTGTTGGGGGTCTTTTTAACCCCCTTGGCCCGCCATCAAGGCCATAAGGGTAGACACACATTAATAATTTCTTGTGTGTCACTTGGCATTCTAGGGGGAGTACCTTGCTTCTTGTTAGGACTGTCCAGTCGGGCCCTATTAAGCCCGACCATTCTATGATGGACATTATCAATCTTTCATTGACGATTTCCCGGTGGTCAATGATGATGCTATTGGTTCTTCTGGCCCAAACCATGCTATAGACATGTGAATACAATGTTTTGTGCTCTTGGTAACATGCTTTGATATTTTTGAGGTCTATGTCAGGGCCATGTTCCATTGCTTCATTAGAGGGTCCTTCCCTTTCTTGGTTAACTGCACTTAGATGTTGTTGTTCAAGAGTTCTAACCATTTTTGGCTTATGCTTGCTTGCCTTATTTATTTACTTTCATAGCCTAGGGTCTTCTTACCCAAGTTATTCTCTATTGTAAGTGGTTATACTTATGAGTCCCATTGACCTGATTTGGTTGTTAATATCATTTCTTTCTTTCTTTCTTTCTTTGTTATTTTTTATTGTTTGGACCTTTGCATGTTGCATTGTGGGGTTGAATCACTATTTCCACACTTGAAATCACTGTCTACGTACAATGACATATCTCTCTCTCACATTGCTATATTGCATGCATAATGATAACTTGCATTAACATTTTATCAGATATTTACGCATATAACAAATATATAACAATAAATAACAACAATAAATCGATATAAACAGTAAAGAAAATAAGTATTGATTGCCAAGGGTTAAATCACTATTTCCACACTTGAAATCACTGTCTACGTACAATGACATATCTCTCTCTCACATTGCTATATTGCATGCATAATGATAACTTGCATCAACATTTTATCAGATATTTACGCATATAACAAATATATAACAATAAATAACAACAATAAATCGATATAAACAGTAAAGAAAATAAGTATTGATTGCCAAGGGTAGATATTTCATCATTTTAGACTTGTTCATATGAATAGGATCGAAGGGTTATCAACAAAGCTATGCCTTTGGTGATATCCTTTCAAAATAATTATATATAATTGTCCAATAACACAATAACTTAAGCTATTTAATGCTAATTGCCAAGGGTAGATATTTCATCATTTCAGACGTGTTCATATGAATAGAAATGAAGGGTTATCAGCAAATCTATGCCTTTGGTGATATCCTTTCAAAATAATTATATGTAATTGTCTAGTAACACAATAAATTAAGCTAATTAATGCTAATACTTATGCAAAATGTAGCCATTATGTTGCCTACACAAAGCAACAAAGGTTTTCATGTACCAACTGAAAGAACAGGTTCCTATATTTCTCAATATTGATTGACTACACAACCATGTAGTAAGGATGCAACAATGAGGGAGAGAATAACATGTTAGAACACGATATGGATGGTACACACAATTTACCAAATTATCATTATAGCACAATAGATCAAGATGATCTAAATGAGGCACAACCCTCATCTATTTATACATATGAATTTAATTTCACTTAGGTGGTTATAACACACGTTGGCCTCCATTACAAACAAGGTAGGTTGTGGTAATTATAATACACCAATGTGGGTCCAAATAAATCCAGTTTGAATGATCTAGATCCTAGGAGATTTTTGTAGACAACATTCTAAGTTGCTAGAACTCAGATATATTGTATGTGGAAGCAAATATATAACAAGTACTCCAAAATGGAAATAACATTAATAAACGAAGCATAGGTAAGATATAAAACTGTAACATGAATTTTATAAATCTAATCATTTTGTACATGGCATTATCTTGAAAGAGATGAACGGCTGTTTATCTTCCTCTATCTTCTTGCTTTCTATATACAATGTTGTAGAAGTAAAATAACCATCATGAAAGATGAAATGGTTTCTCTTCCACGGGTGACTCTTTGCCCCCTTTTAGTTATGGTTGAGCTGCGTCAAGATGTAATTGTTAAAGCTGGCCATATGGTGGGATTTGCTCCACAAAGGATTGGAACATAGATATTGCCAAGGCATATTAGTATTGCCGCTAACATGCAGCATTGGAATTGTTGGTGTGGTATATGTTGGAGCACTAAGTAGGCCTCGACTAGGTAGAAAATTGGTCTTGGTGGTATTGCAGACCATAGAACATGGTTTGGTGTTATTGTAGACCATATAATTGCATTGGGTGTTTTTGTGGACCATAGAATTGTGTTAGATGGTATTGCCAATCATAGATTCTGGTCTATCACTTGGATCACCTAAGGTACCTCAAAGTTGTATCTAGTTAGCTTTGATAAGCAATAATTCCAAGGACTTCTCAAACTGGTGCCTTAAGGGTCCAAATGAACCCTAACCATGCACATCCTAATGTACACCCAAAATCAATGACCCAAGGGGCATGACAAGTTGGGTTTACAACAAACGTGCAAATATGCATTAACATCCACCCTTAAACCGAACTTGGAGGGCACAAGGATGATGACATTACACAAAATTCTCCCTTAAGCATAACTTTCTTAAGCCATTAGGGAGAAATATTCTCCATGTTACATATGTTCAAATAACTCTCTCGATGCTAGTCTAATATTAAGGTCTCCAAAGTCAATTCAATCAACTATGAACCACCTAGAACCAAGGTCACAAATGCTTTGCAACAAAAAATTGAAAACTGATGGATTGAACTCAATCTTGTAGAGTTCGGATCACAACACTATAGAAGAGCAAAGATGAAATCAACAGGGTGTGTTTCATGAAGAGCCATCCCAAAGTTTACACAATCTTCAAAAGCAGGAGCCCTCACCCTTGAACTGTGAAAGCTTGTCGAAAGCTAAACAAATCCATCCGAACCATTAAAGCTTGCCAAAAGCTAAAGAAATCTGCCATGAACCATTAGATAAGATAAATATATTAATGTCTGGCAAATGACCACATAAGTAGGTCAAAGGGATCGCAGAGTACAAAAGTGTTAGAGCAAAGCGGGAAATCCAAACGATTTCCCATGGAAAACATAGCGGAAAGAGAAATAGTACAACAAAGAGCGATAGCAACTAGAAAGAGGCGAAGAACAACCAGCAACCAATGACCCCAACCAAACAGAGAGGTGGGAAGGTACAATATGAGAGAAGAACTAGGAGAAGCAATGAGAAAGGTCCATCAAGGAGTGGACCAAACTCTCCTAACATCCGAGGCTATCAAAAAGAAGCTCAGAATAGATGTGTAACCAATGGAGGAATTAGAGTGTCTGGTCTGTCCCGTGTGATGCTATTTGGAGGGAGTAGCTTGTCGTGATGATCTGGTGGATCTAGTCTGACTCTTGGGGCTAGGACTGGAATGGTTATGTCGATGAGATCCCAGGGAGTTGTGAATGATCCCTCAGATCTGCACTGATCTAGAGTGTGAAGTTGTGCTAATGTCAATTTGGCTCTTAGTGCCTCTCCCCAAAGGTAGCACCGTAAAGAAGGAAGTAATCCGCTAGATAGAATGCGGTATAGTGGGGCCCTGAATCGTGTGGTCATGAAGCCTGGGGGCCTCCTGCATGTATAGAGCCAAACATCTCTGGTCTTCATATTTGAAGAAAACTGAGAGAGCTTGGGTCTCCCTGAAAAGGCAGTGAAACCTCCCTCTGATCTCGTAGTATATGGGTCAACGGAAGATGAAGTGTTCTTCCATGTCGACCTCCTAAATGCTGCATAACTGACAAATCCTGTCTACTCGATCCATCTGGTGATCTGTCTTAATCCGAAGCCTATGAGAACCCACTCTGAACTATCCAAGGGGAATACAAAGAGCATGCATCCAATGGCGGAAAGTGTATTGAGGACAGAGAATAAGCCCATTCCCTAGTTCCAAGAAGTGATCTGCATAAAAAGCCATCTTTGGGTGTAACCCTCCGTAGGGGTTAACCCAAGTGGTATGAATAAATTGTCTGTAATTATCCTCCCTGATAATCCTCTTCATCTCTTGTCTTGTAGGTAGAAGGTGGCTCAGAGTGTCCAAGGAGTATTGAAATGGAGGGAGACAGTCCATCCTAATCCCCACAGACCCTAAGAGATTTGAGATCCTAGTGTACCAACAACGAGCTTGACCAAGAGGGCTAGAACGAGCAATAGCCTCTGAAGAACAATAAGCTAAGTACGGGTATTCATCACACCCCTTCGCTGAGTTGGTGAAGCTCCAGATGTGATGTTAGAGCTTTCCCAAGAGATGCTAAGATCCGACCCAAACCAAAAGGGGTGCACCCAATAACCAAAAGACCATCAATGCCTCGATCAAAATCATTGAGTGCCACACATTCGCTCCACCATATTTGAAGCTAGTTAGGTCAAGAAGAAATCAAATTCCATAGCAAGGTATCATAAGCTGCATGATGCTACCCCATAATAGGGCCACACATGTTGGAGGAAGCAACTCCACCATTGGGTAGTCCATGTCATAAGTAGCATCCATAATCATATATCAAAGCAACAAGTTGTCATCTTGAACCTCCTCAATCGTTTGGTTGAAAGAAACAAACCCAAAGCAATAATAAAGAGCAGATATGCAAGCTTCATCCTTTGAAAAGCAAGAATCAAAGTGTATAAATGTCCAAGTACACATAAGCAAGCTCCATGTGCCTAGAGACAAGAACCAAAGTGCATTGCTAGCTGAGTACAAATAAGCCATCTCTATCCTCCCAAGATGTAGAATCAACGTGCACCAATATCGCAAGTCATAGTAGTAATCTCCACAAACATAGTGTGTAGATTGCCATACTATCAACCCCCCTTCAAGCCACACTCATTGGCTCAATTAATCCAAAGCTGAAAAATCAATAGAGGCACAAATAGGGCCATCAATCCATTATCATATCACTGTCATTAAAATGCCTCATCATGGCTATCTTATGCAATGAAGAGTTCCACAAAGCTCAACAAGAAGATTATATCAATGAACTTCTTGGCATATCCATTAAGTTGTCAAAATTTAGATATGATGTAAAAGCAATCATTCAAGTGTTGTAGAAAACTCACAAATCTTTAAATCATCCAAGCCATCCATCAAACCAACCCCAAAAATGGAAACTCATATCAAAGCATTGAGACCATTCATAAGCCAACCATGGATGGTATCCTCATTAAGCAAGCTCAATATGTGCAAATGTGGATGCAAAGCCCAAGCATAAAACATTAAATCTCGTATGGTCTAGCCTATCACCATAAAGGGCACTTCATATAGACTTAGGACTTGTTACTATAATCACGGTTGCTATATCAAAAAGAAGTAAATGATGACCCCACCAAGCTAAATGGGTTCCAAAACAAATGCTTAAAAGAATGGAAGTATCCTCCAAGCAATCCCATCTCATCATTGATAGCATAAATGCAAGTCCACCCTCCAAATCATCATACTTGACATATCCTACAAGAATGCTTGAAGCTACTCACAAGATGCCATAGAATCATATGCAAGATGGAAATACTCATTCATCAAGGCTAAAGTCAATGTAGTAACTCTCCACCTTTTCTTGTCAAGAGATCACAAATCATGAAGATGCCATGTGTTGAATGGAGAAGTTCATGCTTAAACTCGTATAGAAACAACAATCCATAGACTCCCTGTGATGTTACATCCTTCAGATATGTTTTTCAACCCAAACTCAATAAATAGACTCTCTGAATCGGGGCAGGATCAGAATGCACCTCAAGTGATCCTAATAGCATGCACAATGAAATATATTGATAAACCCATGAGATGGCCCAGAGGCAAACAGGTTGTAACCATAAATAAAACTTATCAATGGTGAGAGCCAAGAGGCCTCACTGTTAGAGGCCCTGCAATTGAATGATTTCCTCAAACATGAGCACAAGTAGCTCCATGACCTAACATCTATCCATCTACAATCAATAACATGTGTGAATCAATAACTTTCTCATCTACTCCCCTTAAAATAATGTTGAGTATAGCTGCTACTTTGAGACGTATATTGAGGAGTATAATGTATTTCTAGAACGAAGATTCCTATAGGGTTTAGAAACTCACCCATCTTTCTCCAAAATAGATGAAAGTATTTGTTTGTATTGCCAATTAATAATTGGGGTTCACTTTTGTGTATCGCATGACTAATTTCTAATACTTCATTGTCAATTAGATACAGTGGTTGGACCTATCTTCTTTTTTGTGTTTGTCTTATTTTATTTCAAGGTTCCACCATAATCATGTATGCTGGTCTGAACATTTTGTACTCAACCATACGCCGATGTAGAGTGATGCATGTATTTTGAACAATCATATAAGTGCAAGAGTTAATCATCAGATTCAAATTGCTCCTTTTCTAAATCAGATCCAACACTTGAACTTGATTGTTCTTCTTGCATTACTTCATCCGTTAGTGCACCCACATTATATTGTGTGCACACAATCTTGACTATAATAGATTTGTGCTCCCAATCATGAATTGTCTTGACTTGCTCTAGCCAAGGTTTGTCCAATATTGCAACTATATAACTATAGTACTCTTTCCATTCTTATTATCACAAATTTACACGATAGTTGTTTTCTTGGCAATCATAATGTCTTAATTTGGCAAGGCACTGAGTGGATCAATGCAAATTTGGTTTTCCCTTTTTTATATGAAGTGTGTTGGTATCAATGGATGTTGTCGTAGTTTTTTCCGTACATTTTCTTGAAGTATTTTCAGCCCTAATTCTCCACTAATCAAATTATTTTTCAGCTCTAGTTCTCTTCCTACGATTGTAATCTTTGGTGTCTTGTTCTTCCCTAAGCTTAAATGGAACCATCACCATAGTACCATTGATTAATGGTAGTAATTGTTGGATAGGTTTGTCCATCAAATTACCCTCACTATTTATATTGTTTCCTTTTACTTGTGATTTGCCCATTGGTATTTCTAGTGGGGGTTGTGTGCATCCATTTAGAGGTTCGCACACTTCAAAAGACAGGAAGTTCGAAGAAAACTTCTGGGTGTGATTAGGGAGATGCATGGGGTGGCCAGTTGTGAGGAGAAGAGTCAGGGCAACTCTCATTGTGATGTTCTGTGTGTGAGCGTGAGGTTTTGGACTCACCCCTTTAGTCTCAAACAAGACACAATGCAATGCTTAAAGAGAAGTGTATGATTGACCTATCGATGCAGGGGGTGGTTGGTTGGATCACTTTGGTGTAATTGGTTTGACAGTGAAGAACGTTGTCTCCTCAATCACAAAATTAACTAGGTTATGGGGAGGAATCACCCAACCCACCATGCTTTTTGAAGTCTTTGCAATAAGGTTAGGCCCGCTATTGTCTTTTATCGAGTTTTCTTAAGTTCAGGAGGTAAAGGTTAACTTGACATGGAGACAAGTTGATGCATGTACAATTGACTCTTCTCGATTACAAAGGGGTTCTACAATGCATAATCTCCTTTATTTATTAGTTCAAATTAAGAAGCATAAAATAGAAGGTTATACCAACAAGAGTCGAGGCCAGTTTCAGGGCCCAAACAACCAATTATGGGGAGGATTCACCCAACCCACCACGCTTTGGGAATTCTTTGTTTAGGTTTACGTCCTCAGTTGTCTTTTACCGAGTCTCCTTCATGTATCGACACCCAACCTCCAATCTGGAACTAGATAAGATCGGTAAAGGTTAACTTGATGTGGGGACAAGTTGAAATGTGGAAAGTTGAGCCTTCCTGATTACGAGGGGGTTCTACAATGAGTAATCTATGTTCTTTATTAGCCTGAATTGAGGAAGCATAAAATAGTAGGTTATGCCGGCAAGAGTCAAGACCGTTTTTGGGGATGCCCAAGCAACTGATAAGACTAGTAGCTGAACCTGAAAAACTTGTTAGTGATAACAATGAAGATCTTGTAAGCACAAATAGTTATCCATATATCGATGTCATAATCCGTTGAGTTAACCAAATAAAATATACAAATAAGCTAATAAAGGACAAGATGCTGATGTTTTTGTGTTTTAGATGTACGAGATACAAACTATGTGCTACGACATGATAATGAATGCAATCCATTGCTTGGCATGAAATGCAACTATGTAAAATATGACTAGACATATGAAATGTGACTAGACGCTAAGTATGCTAAGATGCAAAGAAGAATTTTTAACCTTTGTAGAAGTATAACTTGTAGGTTGAAGTGTGACTTAGAAAGTCTAAGTAGTGTATGTGCTTTATGTTCTAGAGTGTAGATGCAATATAACCTTTAGTGTGATATGAAATACAATTCATAAGTTGCGAACCTAACTTAGAACACATAGTATCAATTAGAGCTTTAGATAGAAATGTGGTGGGACCTTACACCTCCTGAACATAACACTCAATGTATAAGTAAAAGGCATGTTTTTAAATGTTTATGGGCCAAAATGTAAAAGAGAGTGAAACCTCCCGAGAATTACCCACTACAAGTGAAATGGGAATTATGATATCACACAACTTGCAAAGAAGAATTCTTAACCTTTTTAGACTAAGAATAACTTGTTGGTTTAAATGTGACTTAGAAAGTTTAAGTGTATATGTGCTTTATGTTCTAGAGTGTGTATGCAATATAACCTATAGTGTGATATGAAATACAATTTATAAGTTAGATAAATAAGCAATGTGCACTTTTAGGACCACATATATTTAAATGTACATGCAACATAATTTATTATTAACCCTCTTGAACACAATATAGAAGTGACTTATAACTTGAAATTAAATGCAGGTAAGTTACAACTTAAATGAGGCTAACCTAGAATGCACAATGTCAATTAGAACTTTAGAAAAAAATATGGGGGGACCTTATGCATAACAGCTCCTGAACATTAAACTCAATGCACAATATAAGGCATGTTTTTAAAATGTTTATGGGCCAAAATGTAAAAGAGAGTAAAACCTCCTGATAATCACCCACTACAAGTGAAATGTAAAATATAATATCACACAACTCACAAAACAATTATTTAATAAATAATTTGAGTTACGGCTTACAAAGTTGTGGAACACAAGCAATAATGGAGATTGCAAGTGAAACTAACCTAATAAGAATCTAAAGCATTCTAATTAACATGAAAAATACTATGAACCGGATTGTGCTGTTGAAACCTATAATCTTGGATTACAAAGACATTGATCCAATATATATTTAGGGAACTCATATGAGTAGGGAACTTGGATGATCCAATGCAAGAGGGGAAGCCTCATGAGAATTGGACTAAAGTCTGATTCTGGGAGACCGACAGGGCAGGCTATATATATAGTTGGCAGTCAAACAATTTCAGGCCCTATCGGAATGATGTGCTTGGGATTGACCTGCTCTTGTTAAATGTATAGCTGTTTACATTTTTATAATGTATACTCATTTGGTAAACACCATTTTTTCACAGCATTTTATATTTGTAACAACACTTCTGATAAATATACTCTTCAGATGCGCTTCTCGATGCTTAACTATATCACGGTGCCATGTTGTTGCGACGTGCATGCCAATAAATATGCCAACTCCTCCAACTGATAGTCATTGATTAGTGCTACGGATTTCTACTTTACCCCCCAGAGACTTTTATTATGTTCAAGAAGACTTAAGTAGCTATTATGACTTGAGTATATAAAATCTATCTTATTTAAGCTTTGATGAATGACTTTGAGTTCTAATTTTAATATCTTTATGTAACTCTACAAATACGGAACCTCAAAATTGTTATGGTTGCATAGGTTTCATAGTTCCACGGAGTTCCCTGATGGGGGGACAGGTTTCCGGGGGGGGGGCGCAGGGACGGGTTTTCGGGATGGGGGCGACGGGGGCCGGCGGGGGAGCGGTGCAAATACATATAGTACTTGAAAAATTAGTTATAAAGATATGTATAAGGAATATGTATATTGCATTGAACATCAACAATTTAATATTTAAGTTTTAACTTTTTAACAATGAAGTTTGAACCATTGAACCAATGAACATTGAACATTGAAAATGAAATTGAAAATATTGAATTCATAATTTTCAAAATTTCATAATGATGATTCATGATTACAATCCAGTATCAACAATGCTCAAAAACAAAATACTAAATACTAAATGCTAATGAGTCAATGGCTAATCATCCTCAAAGTTCTCTCCAAACTCCTCATCACTAGAACTGTTGGACTCCACATGATCAAGCTCCTCCAAACCAATACCAATCAGCCCTGTCTGTGTAGCATCATCATCAATATGCGCTGGCTCTACATCCCATCTAGTTGTTGGACTCTCTTTGTATGTAAGTGTGTTGCAATCAATGAGACGCAAGGCACTATGTACAGTCACAAGCTTCTCTGCCCTCCTAGAGGTAACCCTGTTCCTCTTAACAGAGTGGACAAAGCTATAAGTAGACCAATTCCTCTCAGTAGCAGAAGAATTAGAAACCTAGGTTAGGGTAGAGGGCTCACAAACCAAAATATTTTTTAAATTAAAAAAAAAATTGATATTTTGATGTCCACCAACGTGGGGGATGCCTGCAAGTTCCTTGGGGGGTCAAGGGATGTCTGGGCATCCCCTAGACGTCCTAGAGTCCCCCAAACGCTCCCTTTTTAAAGGGACATCCCGGAGACGTCCCCTCTTAGAGGGAAACGACCTGGGGACAACAACGATTTGGAGTGGTGGTGGAGGTGCGGCAAGGGGACGTCCCCCTGATGTCTCCACATCCCGGAGACATCCTCATCCTAGAAACGTGGGGATTTTGGAGGGAGGGGACGCGTCCTCGTGGAACATTGATAGGGTTTCAAACTTGTGTTAGTATCTATATCCCCAAATTATGATACCATGCTTAAAAGGAAGATATCAAATTGTATCACCATTTTTATCATCATAGTATTTTTATTTACATGATAATCTGTTAAGTGGATCATGCCTATTAAAGTTATAACTACTTCTTGCCGATCTTGTTGGGAGCCGAAAGAACATATATATGTTGGATAAAAATCTCTCTGATTGAATTTTATAATTCACGAGGTCATGTATTGTCTTTGACAAAGATAATGCAAATGGGATTCTCGTCTCTTCAAATGTATGATATTATGTCAAACTTATCAATATGTTGGTCTCACCATTTTGAATGCTCGTGGGGTGATTTTCCTTATTGGTAGTTGTGTTAAAAATTTATTTACAAAATTTGATTAGCTGTAATCATTCAAGGCATGGTATGTAAATACCATGAATGAAATTGATTATTTTTGTCACAAGAAATATGTTTTGAAGCCCACTGAGGCATATCACCTACACTAAATCTCTTAACAGGTATAGCTTGTTCAGTACAGTTCTTATATGCTTTTGGAATTATAAATGTTTCTTTTATTATTTGCTAAAACAAAACTTGGTTTACTCCTTCCATCCTTTTGGTTGTCTTCAGAAAAGATCCAAATAACGCAAGGCCTTTTGAAGGATTGAGAATTATTGACATTGGATGTGGAGGTGGTCTACTGTCTGAGGTACTTTGGAACTTAGTTTCTTTTCCTAATTTTTATATGGATTTAGTGGTCATTATGATTGATGGATCAAATGATCGTTTGAAGGACAATTATTGTATAAATTCATCTAAAGAATGGAGGCGAGTGGAGTTATGACGACGTAGTTGGACTATAAAGAGGTTTACCTTTCCTAAATGTTAATAAATGTTATGCTCTTTAATTTAAGAAAACTACGTATAAAAAGTATTTCTGGACATGAATTATTTTTTTGAGAATATTTTAAGAAGGATATCAGATCTATGGAAATCCTTTTACCTTATTAAAGGTGAAGATTGATTAGATATGAGGATGACAAGATTGGATTTATGGATCCTGTTCATTATAGGATCATTTTGCTGCTGTGACTTGACCAGAAAAATATTTTATTTTTAAAAAACAATATGGAAGTAATTTTAATATTGTGAGGGTAAAGGGACGAAGTAGTGAGAGGCCCCTAGTAAAGGGACCTAAAACCTATGGTAGAAACAACAAGAAGTATTCACCCCCTGTGTTTATTTTCATTGGGCTACAAATATTGCAAATCAACAGAAAGTGACTCATTTTGTGTGCAAAACAACATACCTCGTTGCAATATTCATTTTTATTTTGTTTTAATATTCTCTATGTTTTCTGTGGATTTGGGCAGATTTTAGTTCTGCGCTCTAGAGTGGACTTGCTATAGGAACTTGCGTATGTTTTAGAAATAATGCTTGGCAATTTTCACCTTCAAGTCTTTGATGGCTTTAAGCTCTTTGAACCTCATCCCTGAAAATATTTGTAATCATCTCTGGATCATATGATGTTGCTCGTAGGTGGTTGGCACTGCCTAGGTTGCTTTAGATATGATTTGAAACTTGATTATAGTTGGGAGATGTAAAAGAACAGGGAATTTCTAACAGGAAAAGAACTGGTAGAATATCTGGGATTTTAGGTATGATAAAGCTACACTTCTAGCATTGACATAAATTTCAGATGCTTTGTTTACCTTTTTCATGTAACATAAATATACATAGTTTAAGTTTTTTGTCTCTAGGCAGTGCTTAGGAGTCTATGTTGCTCAGTAAGAAACATATGCATACATATAACTTGCTAAGTCACAAGGTTCATCGAAATTTTCTCCAAAAATTCGGAATTTGGCAAATTTAATGTGACGAGCAAAAATTCAGTAAAAAATGCTCTGTTCGGCGAATTTAATGCTGAGCATTGACCTAAAAATACCCTGCACAGGAAACACCTGGGTGTGGGAAAAAAACATAGGGTCCTGGTCATAAAAAACCAGCGATTTTGGTTTCAATCCACATAGGCAAAAACACAACTAAACTTTGATTTGGAAGAGCTGAGGAAGCTCAAATCTGAGCCTGCTGCCGTGGAAACTTAACTTGGAGGAGCAACTCATAGTCGTGGAGGAGTCTGGAACCTGCCACCGTGGAGGAGCCTGTTGCCATGGAAACTTGTTCACATTGCATGATTGCACACTGACACAGCGGAGCCATGGCTGTTCGTGGCTGCTGCGTGAGGGCATGAGGGGTCATGTCTGCTGTTCGAAGGGTTCATGACTGCGTGGCGTCCCAACGTCGAGCCACAAGGTAGGGGTTTTTTAATGACTTTCGTTTTAAAAACTAACAAAACATTAGCTTTAGTGTTAGATTTTTAGGGTTTTGTTTTATATATATATATTTTTAATTCCTTTTTATTCTTTTTCATTTTATATATATATTTAATTCATTTTCTTTTTTTCTTTTTTAAGTTTGTTTTTAATTTCTTTTTGGTTTATTTTTATTTTGTTTTGTTTTGATTTATTTTTAATTATTTTTATTTTATATTTGTTTTCCATTAATTTTTATTTTTGTTTTTCATTAATTTTTATTTTATTTTTTATTGATTTTTTTTTGAATTTATTTACAATTTTTAAGGTTAATTTTTTTCATTTATTTTTATTTATAATAAAATTACTCTGTTTTTTTGTAATATCCATTTTATTTTATTTTTTTCCAAAATATATTTTATTTAAATTTAATTTTTATTTTTATAATCTATTAATTTTTTAATTTGTTTTTAATTATATTATTTATTTTTAATTATATTTATTATGAAGTTTAAGAATTCAAAGTTCGGAAAAAAAATTGCCATTAAATTCAAACCATTAAAAAACATAACAAATATATAAAAATAAGTCAAAGCAGAGTATTAAAGATACTTCTTAAAAACCTAAGTGTCTCAAAATCTATAACATGTAATACTAAGTTCTTAACCTTCATATGAACTATACTAAATTCCTCAGTTCTAAAACATATGATACTAAGCAAAGTCTCAAGGTTCGGAGGGGCGAAAAAATGCGGAACCCAGAGTTCTTGAAAAATTTAAAAAAAAATCCAGAAAAATCCGGTTCGAAATATATATATATATATATATATATAGAGAGAGAGAGAGAGAGAGAGAGAGATGCAAAATATTTCAATCTACTAAACAATGAACATTAATTTAACACTTGCAAAATTAAGAAATGCATAAGAGTTTCAAACTTGAATTACATTCAAAGGTAGCAAAATACCCATAGTCCATATTTTAGCGCTGAAGCTAAAAATTGAAATAAAACTTAAAAAATTTCAAACATTTGCAACATCAAACCCTGCTTCAAAATCAAAACTAACACTAGCACCATCAACAAATCCGCTATCAACACTATCAATATTCTCCTCAGCGCCTTCAAAAGATGGATCTCCAAGAAAAAGATTGTCATCTTTTTTTGCAAGATTGTGCTCAAGCAATCTTAAATTGTTGTGGACAAACACAAGATCTAAGAGACTTTTTGCTCCTAGTCGGTTTCTCTTATTAGTATGGATCAAATCATGCGTGTTTCAATTTCTTTCGGATGCAAAAGCACTGACACACTGGTTGTGGACATGCACGACAAGCTTTTGTAACTCAGGGGTAGAAGAACCATATGTCTGCGACCATAAATGAGGATCCATATTACCAATGTTTTCTTGTGCTTCCTTGAGGAAAAACATGCCTTCTTGGTTCTTGAATGTAATCAGTGGCCTTCTCACCTTAGGCTTTTCATTTTCATCTTGAACCACCCTGTCTATTATTGTCAAGAAACCATTCTTCACCTCCTCATCTGAATCATGATCCACCTTTATGAACTTATGATTTAAATAACACCCTGCAACATGTATAGGTCGATGTAACATGTCCCATCGGATGCCTACAATGTCCCAAATGCGTTGAACTTCATCACCCTCATCTACTAGTGCTTTTTTAATTTGTTCTTTTGCTTGCTCTATGCCTTCATACACAAATCTAATACAAGGTTTCATGCCATCAGCGAATCTCAACAACTGGACAAGTGGTTCAAAAACCTTAAGGGTCTTTTCGACGCCCTCCCAAAATGAACTACCCAAGATAATTCTCTCAATGCCCTTTGCAACTCTTTCTTTAGAAAGCTTAGATTGTACCCATTCTTCATTAGTGACAACCCTTCTCAATACTGTCCTCTCCTCCACCTCCCTTTGCAGAGTGATAAAATTAGATGCAAATCTTGTTTCAACGGGAGAAAAAAGTTCACGCTTTGCATATGAACGATACAAGCTCAAGGTCAAGCGGTGATTAAGTATAAATTTAGAAATTTGTTTCCCTTCTCTAACAACACTATTTACCTATTCTAACTTTGCAAGATCTTCAAACAAAAGATCCAAAACATGAGTTGCACATGGAGTCCAAAACAAATGAGGAAACCTGTCCATAAGAAGCTCCCTTGTTGCTTTACAATTCATTGCGTTGTCCGTGATAACTTGGACAACATATCATTCTCCAATGTCCAAAATAACGTCAATGCATTTGAAAATGAACTTTGCAGTTTTCACCTCATTGCTTGTAGCAATTGATTTGACATAGACCCTTTAAGGGATTGGGTCAATATATTGAAGGGCCTTCGCTTTGTGTCAGACCACCTGTCACTTATTATAGTGCAACCTGATTTTTTTCAGTGCTTTTTCATTTTATCTAGTTCACTAGATATTGATGTCATCTCCTCTACTAACAAAACAGTTCTCAGGGTTTCAGAAGATGACATTGTGTATCCTTTTTCGAAATTGACGATCCCCTCTACCATTGTTTTTGTATGTGGATTCGAACAGCATTGAAGGGGATGACATTTGCATAAAAAATGGGCCACCAATCTATCTACTTCATGTTTTTCCTGCGGCTTCCACATGGCTTTCAAAGAACGCTGGGAATGGGACATTTGATGTTCACTTTTATTGGCTTCCATAGAAGCTGGAGAACGTGTGAAGCTAGAAAAAGAACCAAATTGTGTCAGATTGCGTTGAATTTTAACCCTTTTTAAAGATTCAACCGCTGATACAACTGTCTTCAATTCATATTTGCTTCAGAGTTGACTGAGAAATGATGCATATATGAGGTTCTCCGCCGTTATTGAGCAAATCTTCACATCTGGGCTTCCAAGATAATAGTTGTAAATCTTTGTTATAGTCCATGTGATATTTGAATCACAAAGAGTGCATTTCATATTTCTGGGATTTGCATCTAACTGAACAATGTATTTCCTCTGAAGCGGAGTACTTGCCATGATGATAGGTTGTCCTTCGCTGCTCTGCAAAAGTTTTATAAACATTTTTTAATACACATTTAAAAAATTCTGTAAAAAATATATTTTTTAATTTAATTGACCTATATACAAATTTACAATAATACTATAAAACTATAATCATTTGCATAAATAAATAATAAAATTTAAATTGAAAAAATTAAAAAATATAAATATATAAAATATAAATTATAATTTAAACATAAATATAATTATATTTTAAAATTTATATTTATCTATTTATAAAAAGCATAAAATATATTTATTTTAATGATAAACTTAAATTTATATTTATTTCTTTATAATATAAATAAACGAAAACTTTATATAATAAAATTTAAATTTATTATAAGATAAAAATTGAAGTTTAATTTTATTTATATTATAAAATATAAATCTAGAAAATAAAAATAAAAACTTTATTTTATTTATATTATAAAATATAAATAAAAAATTAAATTATTAATATATTTTATTTAATAAAACAATTATAATTTTTAATATAAAATATATATCTAAATTATAATTTAATTTTTTTTATAATATATAAATTTATATAAATATTATTTATATTGTAATATATAAATAAAAAATTAAATTATTAATAGATTATTTTAATATTTTATTTAATAAATTTAATATAATTTTTAATATAAAATATATATCCAATTTTTTTTTTTGAATAAAAGGGGTAAAAACTTTATTAAAACTTAGAACAACAAATTACAAAACCACCAGCACAAGCCAAAGAGTAGAACACCAAGAACAAAACCCTCACGCTTCAACTACTCTGACATCTTCATCAATAATAGACTCCAACTCTCGTCGTAAATCGCTCGGCAGCAGCCCCCATTCGTCCACCTTACGGCCCTCACCACCTTCCGAAGCCCATCTAGCGAAGCAATTTGCCGCCCTATTCCATTCCCTTGGAATATGGGCAAAAGAAACCGAATCCATCAAAGAACAAACATGTAGTATTTGCTGCACTATCGTGGCCAGTTGCCAACTCACCTCAGAGATTTTCCTCCAGGAGCAAATTAATCAGGATTTGAGAGTCCGCTTCACAGATCACCCTCCTCCATCCTAAACAATAAGCACGCCTCAGGGCATAAAGGACTGCCAAACCTTCCATCCTGTTAATTGTCTGAACTCCCTGATAAGCCAAAAAAATAAAAATCGCAGAATCGGAAGAGCCCCTACCAATCCTGCCAATCCCAGCCGGCCCTAGATTGCCTCTAGAAGATCCATCCGTGTTAATTTTCAAGAGTCCATCAGGCGGGGCCAGGGATTTCCTCAACCTCTGAACTTTTTGCTTCCCCCGTATACCTCCCCTGGGACACGCTGAAACCGGAGATAACCCCCATATGCCGATCCTCTCCACCATCTCTGCGTCCTCTCTCTTCAGCGGCAAAGTAACCTCACTCTTCGCCTCTATAGATTCCTGGATCATGCTTATAATTCTATTCCAAACCTGTTGCATCTCCATCTTTTCATCCCTGAAAATCTTTCGATTTCTTTTCAGCCAAACTTGCCACAACAGAAAAACAAGTCCAGCGTACCACGTGTTCTGCAGGAAGGGGGTTGATGAGGGTGGACGTCCCACGCGAGACCAAAAATCGGCCAAGGAGACAGCGTGAATACACTGGTACCTCCACACGTCCCACCATAAATGCCATAAATGAAGAGTGAAAGAGCAGCAGAAGAATAGGTGAGAGGAGTCTTCCTCGTCATGATTGCAAATAACACATCTTGAAGGGCCAGCAAAGCCCCTCTTCCGAATATTATCCCAAGTCAGACATCTGTTCCAGACTAAAGTCCAAATAAAACAGTTACATTTCGGCCAAGAGAAACCGTTCCAGACTTTTTTCCACCACAGAACTTCCTCTCTTCCCTCAAATTGCTGAGAAATCAGCGCTTGATAACCATAAGACATAGTATACTTCCCCTTGGGGTTCGGGGACCAGGGCAACACATCACTGTCCAAAAGTGCATTGCAGCATCGGTAGGACAGAATATTATGCAACTCCGCGCACTCTACCTCCAAACCAATAATCGGCCACTCCTCAGGGGTCTTCCATCTAGCGTCCATCACCTGTTCCTGAAGGGAAAGGGATTTATAATCGCACACCTTGGACCAGCCAACCTCATCGAACCTCTGGGACAGAATACTCAGCTGAGAATATTGGACAATTAAGGGAGGGTAACCGTCCTAGGAGTCATGCCAAAACTGAGCCTCAGACCCACTCATGCAAATCCAAAATAGACCCTTCTTAATCAACGCTGCTCCTTTCTTGAGAGTCGCCCAAATCGCCGAGCCTTTCCCAGTCACTTCATACCTCGGGATATCCCGCCAGGGGATCCCAAAGAAGTACTTGTGGGATAAGACTCGAGCCCACACCCTCTCTTGTTCCACACACCAGCGCCAATATAGCTTGGTGGCCAAAGCAATACTAGAAAGAACAGATTGCCGTAATCTAAGACCACCAACCCTCTTTGGACTACAGACCGCCTCCCACTTAATGAGGCTCCACTTGGTAGAAGATAAATTACTTGCCCACAAAAACTGTCTGGCTAAGGAATCCAGTTCCTTAACAAAGCTCATCGGAGCCACATGGATCATACACCTATATATAGGTAGAGCCTGTACCACGGATTGAATCAACGGTATCCGCCTAGCAAAAGATAACCAACGGTTGGTCCAATGATTCACTTTGCATCTGAACTTGTTCAATATCGCCATCCGTGACTCCTTCGACTGCTGGCCAACAGAGATTGGAATTCCTAAATATAGCAATGGTAGACTCCCAATTTGGAACCTGAGAATATGCGCCACTCTTCGCTGTATGGAAGGTGGGGTATTAAAGAAAAAAATTGAAGACTTACCCTCATTAATTCCCTGTCCAGAGGCAGCAAGGTAGGCTTCCAAACTATTGCGGATGTTAGACGCCTCCTTAATAGTAGCCATGCCCATCAACGCCACATCGTCCACAAACTGGAGGTGAGACTGTACTAGAAGGCCCCCTCCCCAATGCCAACTTTGAATAGCGCCATTATCCACATTCCTTTTAATCAACTGTCCCAAGCCTTCTGCCAACAGAAGAAACAAGTAGAGAGAGAGAAGGTCGCCTTACCGCAGACCGCGAGAAGCCCCAAAGAGATTAGGGTGCTCGCCATTGACCAGAACAGAAAAGGAGGTCGAGTTCACACAACTCATAACCCACCATATCCACTCCATATCAAAACGGAAGGCACCCATGACCTTCTGGAGGAAGGTCCACCGAACTCTATCATAAGCGTTGGACATGTCCAGCTTGATAAACATCGCCTTATCATTGGACTGGGTCATGGAATGGATAGTTTCTGTAGCCACTACTACCCCATCCAAAATTTGACGGCCCTCCACAAAGCCTCCTTACTCTTCAGAGATAAGCACAGGCAGTCACTTCTTTAATCTCTCCGCAATCAGCTTAGAAATAATTTTATAAGTGACGTTGCAGAGGGAGATGGGCCTGAAAAGACTCAACCGATCAGCTCCCTCTCCCTTGGGAATGAGAGCCAGAAAGGTAGAGTTCAGAGACCGAAGCATTTGCTTATTTCTTTGAGATTCCTGGAGAACTGCCAGAAGATCTAGTTTGATGATTTCTCAAAATTCCTGGAAGAACTCAGCCAGGAAGCCATTTGGGCCAGGCGCCTTTCCTCTCGGCATCATGAAAATAATTCTCTTTAACTCCAATGATATATCCCTCATCAGCTGCACTCTCATCTCTTCAGTCACCAAGGAGGGAATGCAGGAAAGGACCTGATCTTCAGCCTCCAAGTTCCCCTGCGCCTCTTCCTTAAAAAGAGAAGCAAAATACTGCACTGTCTCATTAAGGATACCCTGCGTAGAAGAGACGGTCTTCCCGCTGTCCGTCACCAAAGAAGTTATCCCATTACTATGCTGACGGGCTCAGACCGAATTGAAAAAGAAGGCAGTATTCCTATCCCCCTCTTGAAGCCATTCAATCCGGGCCTTTTGTTTCCAGAAGATTTCCTCTCTTAGTTCCTATTCCTCCAATTCTTTTAAATCCCTGGCTTCCTCCCTCTGCAAAACCTCAGTCATACCCTCCTCCCTAATGAATTTGGTGATGTCGTTCAACTCCTTCTGGGCCTCATCTTTCCTATGGAAGATGTTCCCAAAGCTTTGCCGGTTCCATCTTTTGAGCTGGTATTTGACGAATTGGAGTAACTTAGCGAAAGTATACATTGCTGTTCCCACCTCAGGTCTGCCTATCTTCCACCAATCCACCACATGTCCAAACAGGTCCAGATCTCTGAACCACATGAGTTGAAACTTAAACGGTGGCTTCGAGGGCGACCGTGCTGAAGAAATTATCAATTTTATGGGCCAATGGTCCGAGCCTCTCCAATCAAGTATCTCCATGCTAGAAGACCACAAACCCCCAACCCAATAGCAGGAGGTCAAGACTCTGTCTAAGCGCTCAACAATGCATCTCTGCCCCATTCTTCTGTTATTCCAAGTAAAGCAACAATTACCGGGCTTGATATCCACTATATTAAGTGCTGCAATATTATCCTGAAGCAAAAAAGAAGGTTCCAGCCTTGCATTACCTCCTCTTTTCTCAGTTAAATCTAAAATAGCGTTGAAGTCTCCAACAACAATCCAAGGCAGGTAAGGAAATAAACCACGAACTAAGTGGATATTTTTCCAAACCAGAAGTTTACCTTGAAAATTTGTAGGAGCGTAGATATTGGAAAAAAAGACTGATTCCCCTAACTCCATACACATGGCAACCATGGATAAAGAGGACTTGAAGGAGATCCATGACACTGGTTGGATCTTTCGCGGATCCAGAGACATGCCACACCCTCCGAAGATTCCTGAGCTCCAATGCATTGAGATAAAACCTGCCTCCACACCTTAGGTGCAATGTTCCTCATATCATCCATATAAACCTTCGTCTCTTGAAGAAAGAGCACATCTGGAACTTGACCTCTCACTAATTCCCGCATAGCGTTTTGTCTAGGGCCAATGTTCAGGTCCCTTACATTCCACGAAATAATGATCATTTCGGAGGAGTTGAAAAGTGTGAGTCTAAGGTCTTAACAACCCCTGACTCAACCAAGGTCTCCTCCATCATTTTAATTTTTTCTGTGTCTTTCTTATGCCTCAGTTTAGCGCTTTTTTCTGCCATCCCCTTCTTCCCCTCCTTTTGCATAATACCCAGGTGAGGAGAAGATTTACCTCGCTTATCTATTTCTCCCACCGTTGTCCTTGCAGGAAGGTCCGCAGCGTCTACATGTTGTGCCTGATCACCATTTGTCTCCACTACCATTTGTGCCCCTGTCTGCCCCTCCAAGACCATGGGTGAGGTTGACTCCTCCTGAAGACACCAATGAAGATTGGCCGAATTGATTTCCGGTCCGGATCCTCCCACAAGCTGCTCCACACTCAATAAACCCGGGTTTACTTCTTGCTGGGCCAATTCTTCCAAGACTTCAACCCTGTTAAAGGAGTCTTCGTCCTGTCGCTCCATAAGGGACCTCTTCTGGCCTCTATTGCGGTTTCGATCTTTCCCCTGAACAAAACCTTCAGCATCCTTGCCCTCGCCAATACCAGAGTTCTTCCCTTTATCAGTACTTGGACTGCTACTAGGTGGCGGTTGAGATCGCTGCTCCACTGGCTTCACCTTCGGGCACCTACGCACCAGGTGTCCATATTCATGACATAAGCGACACCTGAAGGGAAGGGTCTCATAGTCAAGTTGTTGCACCTAGGAGTATGAGCCCACAGTCATCTCCACCGCATCGGGCAGTGGTTTGCTCAAATCAATTTCTACGCAAATACGAGCAAAAGTCATAACTTTCTTACCTAAAGTTTGTGAAGAAGAACCCACCGGCCTTCTCAGCATCGAAGCTAGCATCTGGAGAACATCCTCGCGACAACATTCAATCGGAAATCTGGGTAGCCTGACCCACACCGGAACCCGATTAGGTAGTTCCTCAGAGGGATTAACCCCTGCATGCCAGGGTTTGACAAAAAGTCAACCTGATTGTAAAAATAGGCCCCCCCTCAAAAACCCTGTTTCGATCAGCGAAGTACAGAAACGTCACCATGAAGTAATTATTTGCCAATAATGTAACCTCCATTTCTCTATTTGGTTCCCACACTCTTCTGGCCCAACTTTCCAGAAATTGGAGGGAGACTCCCAATCCCAAAAACTTGCAATACAGCGAGTGCTTAGAATAATATTCCACATCCTCAGAAATCATGTCAAAGGGGATTCCCAGTTTGGGGCACTCCTTGCACCTCTCCAGGGATCCATTAATCTTCATGATACGGGATCCTCCAGGCAAGCCCCAGTCCACAACCCCTGTAGTCTGGGAAGAAAACTCAATTCCCAATGTGTTAGCATGCTGCCCTACCCTGTTTACACCCACAGCGTCACTAAAACACCTGCTAAGCACAGTCTTTGAATGCTCTTGCTGAGCCATAACCGTGCCCTATCTGGTTTGCTTGGTCTAAGGACGCCTCAGTGCCTTCTCCTTGCGCCCTTCCGCCTCTTTCCTCCTGCGCACTCCAGCAATGCCCTGAACAAGCTAGGGCACCGCTGCCCTAGCTTGGCTGTGTCTTGCAGAGCCACCAACGCACCATTCTCATTTCTCGTCGAGATAAAATATATATCCAAATTACAATTTAATTTTTTTTATAAAATATAATTTGTTTTTATATTATAATAAATTAAAAAAAATAAATTATTAATAAATTTTATCATTTTAATATTTTATTTAATAAAATAACTATAATTTTTAATATAAAATATATATCTAAATAATAAATTATAATTTAATTTTTTTTTATAAAATATAAAAATAAAAATTAAAGTTTAAATTTATTTATATTATAAAATATAAATAAAAAATTAAATTATTAATAGATTTTAATATTTTATTTAATAAATTATAAAATAGTTATAATTTATAGTATAAAATATATATTTAAATTATAAATTAATTTTATATTATTTATTCCAATTATTTTTATATTTAAAAAATAATAATTTTTATTATATTCAATTTAATTTTATTTAATAAAATAATTTTAATATCTACTAAATTAGATTTAATATTTGTATTTTATAATATATAAAATTTTATATAAAATATAAATAAAAAATTAAAGTTTAATTTTATAATATATAAAATCTAATATTTTATATATTATAAAATAATTATTTAATTGTTTTATTTATATTATATAAAATTAAAAAAAAAGCAAATAAAAAAAAAGAAAAAACAAAAACAAAATGAATGTCATTTTATTTTAGTAAACTTTAACCTAAAATTTAAAACGCAAAGTTCAAACCTACCTCACTCTGCACCGAGCCTCCACCGACTGTCGACCTGCTTCTCCGCGGATCTTCCCTCACTCCTGCTGCTTCTCTGCGGATCGTCCCGTCCACCTGCCTAGTTAGTCGAGTGCCTTCTTTTACAATCTGTCAAACTCAGAATGCCTTCTTTTATGTGCCACGCAGGGCTTTAGCCGTTGAAGTTTGAGCACTATCAATTTGGTAGATGAAATGCCTCTTTTTGTGCGTCTAAATTCCTGCTGCTCATTCCCGGCAAACCCAAGAGAGGAATAAGAAATACTTTCCCGGCAAACCCATGGTTCGATGAGGAATGCAAGATAGCAAAAAGAAATCTGCGAAAGAGAGGTATGGACAAAGAGCATAAGGAGTACGTAAAGATGCTATAGAATAAGAAAGAGAAGTATGTAAACAGCAGAAGAATAGAGCTGATTGCCCTCGGAAAAAATAGCCCTAAAAGATTTTGGAAAGAGCTACGTCAAAAGAAAAAACAAACAGAAAACAATATCACCAGAAACCAATGGCTTGAGTATGCGAAGCTACTATATGAGAGGGACCAAGATAAATCTAGACCCCCAATAATCTATGCAAATACAAAACTCTTCAACACCGAAGACATCATTCAAGGCATAAAACAATTAGCAAGTGGGAAAGCTCAGGATATTGATGGGCTGCAAGCGGAGAACTTAAAGTGGGGTGCTGACGTATTGGCACCTCATATCAAACACATCTTCAATAGGGCCATCCAAGAGGGCTTCCCGAAAGAGTGGACGACTAGTGTGGTTATCCCTATCTTCAAAAGCGGGGATACCAATAACCCGTCAAATTATCGCACTATCATGGTTAATCCCCTTCTTGGTAAACTCTTCGGAAGCATGATAGAGCGCAGAATCAGCATGTGGGCAGAAAAAAAAGGAAAAAAGCTAAGGGCCAAGCTGGATTTAGACCGAAGCACTCTACTATTGATCATGGAGCTACACTTAGGTTCTTGATTGAAAAAATATGGAACACTCAGGGAGACTAGGGCTTTTGCTGCTTTGTCGACTTCAAAAAAGCCTTTGACACGGTCCCTCGTGACAAACTTTGGAATAGGATGAAGGCACTGGGGGTTCCGGATGAGCTCAAAGCTGCTGTCCATAGATTATATGAGCAGGTAAAGGCTAAAATCAGAACTAGCGAGGAATGTCAGAGTGTTTTGACAGCGATATAGGGGTCAAACAGGGTTGCCCACTTTCACCAACTTTATTTGGACTGTACATTGATAAATTAGAAGAATGGTTAAATAAGGATAGTGGGGAGGGGATTCAGCTAGCTAAGGATGCTATAAAATTGCTTCTTTACGCAGATGACCTCATTTTAATTGCCAGAACAGCCAGCAGCTTGAGGGAACATTTGAGGGCACTTGAAATTTTTTGCCAAGAGGTTGGAATGCAAGTGAGCACAAGCAAGACCAAAGTAATGATCTCTTTAAAGAGAAAAAAGAAACAATATACCTTTACCTTCGAAGGTAGCCCATTAGAGATAGTCGAAGAGTACAAGTACCTTGGGCTTGATTTTCATCACAAGCTCAGTTGGGAAACGTGTAGAGCAAAAAGAATCCAAGGGGGATGGAAAGCATTGTACTCTTTTCAAAATAGGTGCAGGACTGCGGAGCTATGGGATTGGAAGACTAGGAGAACACTCTTCGGTTTGTTGGTCATCCCGGTCATTCTTTACAGGCGTGAAATTTGGGGCAGCAGTATGTCAGAGCAGAAATGGAAACAGATAGAGAGAATCCAAAAACACTTCATCATAAGCAATCTCAAAGTCAAGAATTCGGTGCCGTATGAGATCCTACTTGCTGAAACGGGGTCCTTCCCCCTAGAGGCATCGGCGATGATACGGTTACTAAGCTACCTCAAGAAGATTCAAAACATGAAGAAGCACAGGTGGCCTAGACTAATTATGGAGGAAGAGCTAACTAGAAGAAAGAACACTTGGAGGAAGCAAAATGACAAATGGGTAAAGAGGTGGGATATTAGCATGCAGGAGTGCCCAAATACTAATGAAGAAATAAAAAAATATGTGAGAAGAAAATTCAAGGGCATCATGTGGACAAAACAAATGGGCCGTAAAAAAGAGTACTACCTCAGAGAATTCAACCCCACAAGGGATTTTGAAGAAAAACCCTATATAGGAGCAGACATTAAGTGGAAAGCGAAAATGTTGATTGCCCAACTTAGGATGAGCTCTCATCATCTTAGGTGTGAAACGGGTAGATGGCTAACTCCCAAAGAGGATTGGGAGGAGAGAATATGCCTCTTTTGCAACAAAGGCGTGGTGGAGACGGAACGACACTTCCTCTTGGAGTGCGAGGCATACAAAGACATCCGGTACAGTTATGGTGAATCTTTGAAAATCGCCAACTTGGACACCCTGTTTGAAGCAACAAGGCTGGGTAATACGGCAAACCTCGTGATCAAACTTCACAGCAGAAGAGAAGATCTCAAGAAGAAAGTTCAGGCAACTTAAGGAACGTTTTTGTGGCTGAGGTCTCATTTTGAAGAAGATGTACATGACTGATGGGTCCCATAGACTGTTGTGGTCTCGTGGACGTTATTAAAATCCTTCATTCATTCATTCATTCGTCTACGGTTCTTGCTGTCTGTGTTCTCTTCACGCAATCAAAAATCTCTTGAGTTTTGTCTTCTCAGTTCTCACTGCTTTGTGTTTAACTTCTGCGACTTCATTGCAACTTTATAAGATTTTTTAGGGTTTCACTCGTCAACGGTGTTTTCAGGTGTTTTATTATTTTTTTAATTTTTTGAGATCTAATAATAAAAACGAAAAACAAACCGAACCCGGCATATTAATCCGGACTCCAAAAAAAAATACAGATTTTTCCGGATTCGGCCGAGATCCGATTGAACCTTGTGACTATGGTTTTTTAATGGTTCGAATTTAATGGCAATTTTTTTTTTGAACTTTGCCCATTCGCGAACTTGAGCCAAATTTTATCCTTGTTGAACTCGAACTCGACCCTGAACCTGAACCTTGTGACTTCGCATAGAAGACTAAATTGTATTCAATAGAGGTTAACTAGTATAGAGAAAGGAAAGGATATAAAATTATATAAAATAATCAGATATGTATAGGATGATGTTACAAAAATACAAATGACATCCTTATATAGAGGCTAGAGAGGTAAAAGTGTGAAAAGTCACACCCTTTCTGTATTAGTTAAGATAATTAATTAGCTCATAAATAGAATCATTACAAGTCCCTTCTATTTGAAATAATTTGTCCTCAAAAGATTGATTCTTCGAAGATGCTTTGTCTTGTTGTAAATTCTTCCACATGATTATATACTCAGCGATTTGATAACGCAAATTCCTTGCATGAGTTTGAAGAACACCTTCAGATTCAAGCACAAGTTTTGCTTAATCGAGGACTTGTAACTTAGTTTGAATAGGAATGTGCATACCCAATTTTTTCATGAGACAAGATACATGAAAATCATTGTGGATGTGACGTGATCTTCGTAATTCCAATGCATAAGCCATTAGACCAATCTTCTTACTGATCTGGAATGGTCCATAAAACTTGGGTGATAACTTGAAGTTTTGACAACTTTGTTTCAATGAAGTTTGTTTGTAGGGTTGGAGACCTACAAAGACCCATTCTCCTTCAAATTCTTGCTCTTTTCAGTGTTGATAACCTTGCTACTTAATGTGATTACAAGCACATTCCAAATTATCCTTAAGGATATGGATTATCTTTTAAGACTCTTCTAGATGGTTTTTAACTGGTGTTACATTGATACTAGTACCAATAAAATCCTTAAGCCGTGGTGGTTGATACCCATAAAGGGCATAGTGAATGAAGTCATCTTGGAGGACATATGGTATGTGGAATTATACCACCTTGTTGCAAGTTGCAATAACTTACACCATTGGTTTTGTTTATCAAAGGCAAAACACCTCAAATATCCTTCTAAACAATTGTTCATAACTTCGGTTTGATCATCTGTTTGCAGATAGTATGAAGGGTAATGGTCAAAGATTTACTGACTTATAAACATATTTCTTTCCGGAAATCATTCACACTAAAGGATCTTGATCACATGCTTTTATTTTAGGAAATCCATGTAGCTTGTAAACATTTTTCCACAAAGGATTACACCATGTCTGACGTATTGTATTGCATGGTTTCTTCATTGCCATGGAGTGAGCATATCTAGTCAGGCAATCTAAAATGGCAAAAATTCTATTTTTTCCTTTTGAAACAGGTAAGTCATCAATGAAGTCCACTTTAATTTTTTCCTGTTTCTGGCTGGGAACGTGAAATGGCTGTAGTAAGACTGGATACGGTACTGACTTACTCTTCATTCGTTGGCTAGTATCACATTCAGTGATGTGCTTCTTTATATTAGTCCTCATTCCTTTCCTATAAAAGGACTGCCACACATTCTAATAGGTTTTAAAGAAACCAAAATGTCTAGAAGCTGGTGAATGATGGGTCTCCTTCAATACTTGCATCTTAGACTCTGAAATTTGTGGCAAGTAAATACGTCCCTTGAACCATAATATATCATTTTTGCAAGAAATTTCTCTGTTGTATTCTGCTTGCATGACCATAGTCCATTTTGGGACCATAATTGAGATTGAACTTACCATGTTTTCTCTCTCCTTGTGAGATAGTGCATCTGCAGCATTATCTTTTCTATTTTATGCAGAATTTTGAAGTCAAAAGCTTGAATCTTCTGTATCTCCTTTTTTGGTTGAGTGGACAAGGTAAGATATTTAGGACTATCATGGTCAGTCTTAACTTGAAACTTATTTACAATTAAGTATTGTCTCCACTTAACCAACACATGCATAATGGCTAGCATCATTTGTCATACGTTGATCACAATCTCTTATTCAGCTTGAGTTTGCAACTCTCAAAAGCTTTTGGGTGACTTTTCTTACATAGTTATTGCTCCAATCACTGAGTCTGAAACATCACATTATATGACGAATGGCTTGGAAAAATCCTGCATGGCTAGCAGTGAAGTTGATGACAATGCCTTCTTTAGTTTTTGAGAGCTTTGTGTTGCTTCTCTCATCTACATAAATGATTCTTTTTTCAATAAATCTGTTGGAGGTGCAGCTTTATTGGTATAATTCTTGATGAAGCGTCAATAATAACCAGCCAAATCAAGGAAGCTCCATAATTTGGAAAGATTTTTTGGTACCGGCCATTCTATTATTGTTCAGATCTTTGGAGGATCAACTTTAACATCTGCTAAAATAATGTATCCCAAATATTTGACTTCTTTCTTGCTAAAACTACATTTGTATTTCTTCACATAAAACTTGTTTTCTTCCAATATTGTCAACATATGGTCCACATGATGAAGGCGGTCCTTCCAAGCCTTGCTACAAAAAATTACGAGGACAAACTTTCCCAAGATATAGCCAAAAATATGTTATTCATAGTGGACAAAAAATGTTGCTGATGCGTTAGTAGTTCCCAAGGGCATAACCTTCAACTCATAGTGGCCTTCATGTGTGTGGAATGCTATTTTAAGAATATCTTCTAGTCAGATACGAATTTAATGGTACCCGGAACATAGGTCCTAGAATGTAGCACCAGGACCACCTCACTTTTGTTCAGACATCATAGATGCAAAAATATAAAGCCTTCACAGTGCGGTTCCTAGTTTTTAGAAAATAAAAATCTTTCTTTCATGCAGTCCCTTAATTGATGATACTTTAATTGCAGTTCTAAGTTTCCTGAATATTTTCGATCTTGTATGCAGCAGGAGGGTTTGAATTTTTTTTTGGATTGCAGCTGGAAAACTCTGTTTTGATACCTGTTGGTACAGACAAAGAAAGAGGATATGAAAATATATTTAACATATAAAATAACTAGATATTAGAAAGCAACCTTCTGGAAAAAACTGTCTAGGCTATTTTTGTCGTTGTTTCGGATCACACTCTGTGATCCATTTTCAATCTGCAATCCATACATACTTTTCTAATCCAAATGATTTCTCATGGTGTGATCCAAAACTTTGATAAAAAATAACCTACACAGTTTTTACCATAAGTTGGCTCTCTAATTCATATGGACTTTGGAAACACTATATCTTTCATAATCAGATATGTAGAAGTCAATGGTACTGCAATACAAATGGCATCCTTATTTAGATGCTAAAGAGATAAAAATGTGATGCGTCACACCCTTTCACTATTAGTTAGGATAGTTAGTTAGCTCATATATAAATTCATTACATTAAGCGTATTCTTTTATTATATAGGACAAGTGATAGATCCTCAAAGTGATGTGTTGGATAACTAAGTCATTATAGATATTTAACTGTTTTTAGAACAGAGGGGCCGCCTTAGGATAGGAGAAGCAACCACTCTTATTTGTCCTTTTCTTTTTTGTTAACTCTTGCAGCCCTTAGCAAGAATGGGAGCAAACGTGACAGGAATTGATGCAGTGGAGAAAAATATCAACATAGCATCAGTGCATGCAGTAAGCATCTCGAAATAATTGTTTATTTGTTTCATGAGTAGTTGTAACTTGTATATCTTCTTACCTTTGGGTTGTGTGCTAAACATTTGGTAAGTGCTATTTTATTTCCCATCCTATTTTCTCATTTAAACGTTTCGTTTTTTGCTTCTTGTATACAACTTTTAGAGCTGACTGAAATTACACTTTGTGCCCCATTTTGTTATTATGGACTATATATAGAGTAGGGAGAGGCAAGTCAAGCTGTACATCCAAAAGTGATAGCAGTAAAATATTTCTTAAATTATCACAGGTAAACATGTAATCTTTGGAGTTGTCTGAAAGTGGTTAAACAACTTTTTTCTGGTATCTGTTACAAAGAATTTGCCATCAGATTGTCAATTATGTACTAATATTAAGCAAGACTCTTTAACTAAAGAAAGGAAGCATAAGCTTGTAGGAAATGAAAATTAACATATGACTATATGAGCCTGCTCTAGAAAATTAGAATAAAATTTGCAATATGCTGTAGCGCATCATGAGATTGTTTGAATATTATGCTAGGTAAAACTTGTAGTTTCGGCATGGAATAGAGTGACCAAACGTCATTGTTAGAACAACCTTTTTGTTAGTTTATTTAATAACGCATACACTTTTGTATGGTTTAAGATGCACTTGTTTTATTCATTTGTAATATAATTAATGGATAAACACTAATTGGTACACACTTATCCATTGTCATTTATTAGAGAAGATTATTAATATAGTATTTACTTAATTGATTTCCATCAATAATAGGAAAGCCTTATTTCTAAAAAGATTTGTTTTACAAGTAATCTACTCTCCAAACCCTAACCCTAGCCTCTTTATCTATATAAGAGCATAAAGGGCTAGTGGGTAAGGTGTTTGTGTGGATGAGAGTTATTGTTGTAATACTGGCAAATTTATGCCAAAGCTCTTATTCTAAAAAGGTAGTAATGCTATACAATCTCTATTTCAAGTGACGGCAAAGGGAAGTGGAATGCAAATGTTGATAAGGATCCTTGCAATTTTTGTGTTAAAGTCCATGACAAATCATCATGTTTAAAACAAATGGCATATTTGGAAGCAGAAATGAAGAAGATGAAGTTCCCTGCCTCCAACATTGGATCGACACTTTTGACAACAATAGATAGATCACTAGTGTCTGAATGGATTTTGGATTCAGAAGCCTCTCACCAAATGGCGAATAATGCTTCTTTGTTTCACACTCTTGACACAAGCCGCCAAAATGAAAATTTTGTGGGCAACTCTAGTCCTCTAGATGTTGAGGGTGATGGGTCCATTGAGGTGGAGAATGGAGTGTTCAACAACGTTCTCCACATTCTAGACTTGTCTACAAACTTACTATCAATCTATTAGAGCACACATTCAAGTGAAGGTAAAATTGTTGAGTTAACACCTATCGAGGGTGTTATTAGAAATGCAAAAGACCAGTTTGTTATTGTAGCCATTGACAAGGTTGATTATCAAGCCATATTGTATGAGTTTGATAACTTTGTGTACACAAGTCATGATTATGCATGCAAATGACTTGAGTAAACTTTGGCATGAGCATTTTAGTCACTTGAACTATTGCTCATTGTAGGACCTCAGATTCTTGGTTTGCCCAAATTTTCCTTCGAAGATGGATTTTGTCCAAGTTGCACACTTGGAAAACAACATAGGGATTCTTTTCCTAAAGGCAAAGCTTGGAGGGCAAGTGACAGGTTACAATTTGTTCACAATGATCTCCTGTTATTCCTGCATGTTTATTTTCAGAACCATAGATATGTGGTTACATTCATTGATGATTTCTCTCGCAAAACTTGGGTTTATTACTTGAAAAACAAAAGTGAAGTTTTTGAGCACTTCAAAAATTCTAAAACCCTCGTTGAAAACATGCCAGAGATAAAAATTCAACATCTCAGAACAAATACTGGAGGAGAGTGAACAATTAGATGATTTGCTTCTATGAAAAAGGAGGCATCCAACTTCAACATACTGTTCCCTACACTTCTCAGCAGATTGGTGTGGCTGAGTGCAAGAATTGTACACTTAAGGAAATGGCCAATTGCATGGTGCATTCCAAAGACTTGCCTCCTTAGTTTTGGGCGGAAACAATTCAGTGTGCAAAGTACATTCAAAATCAGACTCTCCACTCAGTAGTGCAAGACATGAATCCTAAAGAAAAATGGTTTGGTGTGCCCAATGCTTCTGATTTTAGGGTTTTTGGATGTAATGCATTGGCACATACTTCAGATGATAAGCGCATACCAATGGAAAGGGTCATCTTTGTATGTTTGTTGGTTGTTGTGAAGATGTGAAGCCATATCGTCTCCTTGTCCTAGGCACCACTAAAATATTTTACCAAAGAGATGTGTTATTTGATGAACAATCCTAGGCTTACGATTATCCTCCATTAGTTTCTGCAGATCCAAACACAACTTTTGATATTTTTTTTGAAGAAGACAATTTGGATGACTTCCATTCTAAATATCATTATAATTCAGATGATGAATTATCCTCCTCCACTGCTAGAAGACCACATTATTTCACAACCAATGCCTCAAGTTGTTCAGAATGCACCAACACAACCAACACAATCGCAACCAAAATAAGTCTGCACTATTCGCAATGAAGCCGATGCATGGGTAGGGGATTTTGTGATCCACACAGGACTAAATTGAAACATCAATTTCCAGAGCCTCACCATGAGGCGAGCAAGCATCCTGAATTTTAGGCAGCTATGGTAGAACTTTATTTTCTCAAGAAGAATAACACTTGGGACATGGTTTCACTTCCAAATGGAAGAAAATAAGTGCGGTGCAAGTGGGTGTACCGCACTAAGCATGCAACAAATGGTTCCATTGATAGGTACAAAGATAGGCTTCTAGCAAAGGATTTTTCACAAGTTGAAGGTGTTGATTACCAAGAAACTTTTGCTACAATTGCCAAGATGAATTCCATCAAGCTAGAACTCTCCTTGGCTGCAACATAGGGGTGGAAAATCCATTAGATGGACATCAAGGCTGCCTTCTTGCATGATGATTTTTAGGAAGAAATCTACATGTCATAGCCTCTTGGGTCCATCAACAATGAGAACTCCCACTATGTGTGCAGATTGAAAAAGTCCTTGTATGGTTTGAAACATGCTTCTCAAGCTTGGTATGAGAAGATTGGCAAATTCGTAATCAACTTTGGTTTTACTTGGTGTCCCTTCGACCCCACAATCTATACAAAGAAAGTAGACTGGTAACTCTTGATTTTGGTCCTATATGTAGATGACCTAAGCATTACAGGGAGTTCCACCAAACATATCCATGATGTGAAAGCACGATCGATGAAATATTTTGAATTGACTGACTTGGGCTTGTTATGCGTTTTCCTTGGCCTTCAGAGCTCAATAGTCTGTGAAAGGCATGTTTGTAAATCAATCCAAGTATGCTCAAGACAAACTCTGTAGTTTCAACATGGAAAACTGTAAGTCCACCCTAACTCCTTTTCAGTATAGATCACTATTGGCTGAATGGATTTTGGATTTAGGGGCCTCTCACCAAATGGCGAATAATGCTTCTTTGTTTCACACTCTTGACACAAGCCACAAAAATGAAAATTTTGTGGGCAACTCTAGTCCTCTAGATGTTGAGGGAGATGGGTCCATTGAGATGGAGAATGGAGTGTTCAACAAAGTTCTCCACATTCTAGACTTGTCCACAAACTTACTATCAATCTATTAGAGCACACATTCAGGTGAAGGTAAAACTGTTGAGTTAACACCTACCGAGGGTGTTATTAGAAATGCAAAAGACCATTTTGATATTGAAGCCATTAGCAAGCTTGATTATCAAGCCATTTTGTACGAGTTTGACAACTTTGTGTACACAAGTCATGATTATGCTTTCCACCTACTGTTATTAGAAATGGTGAGTAGTCTTCTCTATTTGACTCATACTTGTCTCGATCTATCTTTTTCCATTGGCCTAGTGTCACACTTTTGTTAGGACCCCCATGATAGCCATTGGCAAGCTGCCAAGCACATTCTAAGGTATCTTTATGGTAATTTTAATTATAGGATTAGGTATTCGTCAAATGACACATCCTCAATAGCTGGTTACACTTTTGGTGGCAAAACATTAGTTGTAGGTCACACCGACAATGATTGGGAAAGTGATCCATATGATCACAAGTTGACTGCAAGATATATCTATCATCTTGGGGCAGCTCCTGTGGTTTTGCCATGCAAGAAGCAATATGCTATTGCTTTGTCTACTATGGAGACCGAGTATGGTGGAGCTATCACTGCTAGTCGTGAGTCAATGTGGATTCTACGCATGTTTTTTGAGTTCAAATTTCTATAGGCCCAATGTAGAATGCTTTGGTGTGATAATTAGAGTGCTATCCACATCGCTTGCAATCCATTCGAGCACCAACGGACAAAGCATATTGAGATACACATGCATTATATTCGGCAATTGATACAAGACAAGGTCATTGATCTTAAGTATTGTTAAGTAGAAGATCAGGTTGCAGGCATATTTACAAAGCCCTTGCTTGAGGCTCGATTTGTTCAACTTAGAAAACTTTTAGGAGTGAAACATGTCATCAATGGGGGATAGCTTTGCGATTTCTCCATCCTTCAATTTATCAAAGTAAATCTTAAGGGGGTATGCTAGTGTAAATAATATCGTATACAATTTGTGTATGGTATAAGATGCAATTGTATTATAATTAATGGATGAGCACTAATTGGTGCACACTTATCCATTACTCTTTATTAGAGAAGAATATCAATTAAATATTTACCTAATTGACTTCCTCTAATAATAGGAAAGTCTCATCTTTGAGAAGACTTGTTCCATAGGTAATCTACTCTCCAGATCCTAACCCTAGCCACCACCTTATCTATATAAGAGCATAGAGGGTTAGTGGGTAAGGTGCTTGTGTGGATGAAAGTCACTATTGTAATGCTTGTGAATTAATGCCAAAGCTTTTAATATAAAGAGTTAGTAATGTTACCTGGCTAAGTGTTGTCTTTTTTAAGCTTTCATAGATTTATTTATTACATGCACGTGGGTGCTTGTCTTAAGGTAGTTTCACTTTCAACAATCTTGGAACATGTCCAAAAATGTAATACTTTTCATTTGGTAGTCTTGGAAATTTATATGATGGAAAATGGCATGTTAACATTGTAATACTATAATCCTTAGGGTTTGAGGGGTAATAAATTTAAGCAGTTCAAATGCTAGTTGTTGATGCCTTTGCTTGTTCATTGAATAAATAGTTCACGAGTTTGTCTTTTTAGGTTTATTAGGCATGTTTCCTTTTAGCTCCGAGATTTTTAATTTGCTAGGTGATGACCTCCTTGCTAAGAATGTTTCCCAAGTAGCAACTAATGGCATTTTCTTCCAAGTGAATATAGGAAACTATTGATTTATAGGTACTCCATTGAGATGTATGTTGATACTCATCATTGGCGTTTGTGAAACATACCATTGACAACTTAATCACATTGTTGAAATTTGTTGATTCCTTCACTTGTTCATGTTTAGAAAGACACGGGTTCCATAAGTGTACAATTGTTAAGACTCATAGTAAACTAATCCTTAAGCAAAGTCTCATGTGTACATGTATTCATTATTATCCTATGTTGTTTGGATACGGGTACGGGTACGGGTACATGTACGATTCGGGTACGCGGGTACGTCATTTTTCAAAAACCTTGATTTGGATACATCGTGGGTACGTCTCTCTCTATATATATTTTAAATATATATATATATATATATATATATATATATATATATATATATAAATTTAAAAGAATTTTAAAATTAAAAATATTAAAAATAAAGTTTAAATACTAGCTAAAGATATAGTAAACTGTAAATTTAAAATAAAATATAAGTTATAATATTAAAAATGTAAAAACTAAATAGTATTTAGTTTAAATTTTTAATATTAAATTTTATTTTATTTTTAATAGTTATATTATATTTTTAATATTTTATTATATATATATTTTAATATTTTATTGTATATCTTATTTGTTTTAAAATATTTAAAGTTTTTAAAACTAAATATTTATATATTTTTTAATTTATAAATTATATTCTATATTTATATATTAAAATATTATTTATTTTTTATTTTTTTTAAGTTGTTTTTAAGTTTTTAAATTTGTATTTTATATTTTATTATATATATATTTTAATACTTATTTCCCAACTCGAGCATCCGGAATTGTTTGCGGGCAAAGGCGGGGAACAATATCTTTCCCGTCTTTTCACTTGCTTTCCCGCAAGGGCATTCGAAGAACACCCTCCCCCCATAGTAGTTATAAGTTAAAATCCATGCCACGATTCTCGTAAGGATCCCATTATATTGATCAAGCTCATTTTTTCAAGTGCAAATCGCACTGAAAAGGCAACTCCGATAGCGTTCTGAACACAACGCGGTTTTTTTTAACTGTTTGACCCCTGGGAAGCTCGTCCTGTACGGAGCCGCTTACCCTACGTCAACTCAACCAACTTGCTCGCGATAAAGCAACCATGGACAGTATGCACCATGCACGCGACCACCTCAATTATAAGGCCGCTCAGGGACATCCTTCCCAGGAAAGCCCCCTACGCACTTTTCAAAGAGGGCACATGCCATCCACAAAAGCCAAATCTCGACCGGCACAAACACCTCGACTCCAGGCAAAGGCAGCATTTGGAACAGGGGCAAAGGCAAGCAGGCCGTAGCACTCTAGCCCCGGGTTTTCAGTTTACAGGCACCTGCGAAGAACATCGCGTACGGAGCCCTACACCCTACATCCCGAAGCGATCAAACTCGCGATCGACACGAAGGACAGAGTGCACCGTGCACGCGGCCACCTCAATTTTAAGACCGCTCGAGAACTTCCTTACCCAGGAAAGCCCCCTACGCACTTTTAATTGGCGCAAACAGTCCGAACGCGTCAACCTCAGCCTGCAGGGAAAAGGGTTTTTTCGCGCGTTTTCTATTTTTTTTTTTCGGTTTTCCGCGATAGTCGCTGAAAATTTTCGAGGACGCCCAGAGTTGTCCCGGAGGCGCCTCCGAACAGGAGGCGTCGCGCTGGGGGGCGTACCCCTGCAACACAGTTATTATCTAGTGAATATCTTTCCCGGTCAATTTAGAAACCTTGCATCTCCATGATGCACACTTGTCACATATTCTATCTTTATAGCTTTGCACATGTGGCATTGTATGTTCCTCTCACATTCTATTTTTATATTGCATGCATGCATGCATTGCATGGCAAATTGCTTTTTTTGTAAATTATATATTGACATATAATGAAGAATCTATAACCTGCATCTAGGTACATTCTCTTTTTTCGTGCTTACACATGTATGCTTTCTCTTATGGTTTTATTCTTCATTCATGCATATTGCTTCCTTATTTTATGCACATATTTGTTAGTATCAAACCCTTGATGTGGCATGCATAACTATATATTCTTATTCATCCTTGGTTTAAATGCCCTTGTCATTAGCATCATAGCCTTTTTGCCTTCTTGTAAGTCATGACATCTCATGGTTTTTTATTGGTCACATAACTCAGGTTAGCAGGAACCTAACTAGGGTCGAAGCCTGGTTCATTCACTTGTTGAGAACCTCGTGATTTGCAATTTGCAACCAAACAAATTCCATGTGACATGATGATGATGATGCTCAAACAATTTATTGTTTAGCAATACTGATTCACTAATCAACACACACAATTGCTATGCAACTTTGCTTTAATAGACAACTTTCAAGCACGACTAAAAGATGTCTATTTAGCAGTTTGATGACTCTTAATGATGACAAGCTTGATGCATGACATTGTAGCCTCGAAGCTTACTTGAAGACATAAGAGAGGCTCTTAAGGTCTTGATTGTGGAAGTTCACACAAAAGAGGAAGCGCTAACATGGTGGCAACCTTACACTCAACTTGTGGCTATCAACAAACAATCTGCCATTCAACAAGGGTATGAATTTAAAACCACTATCTGAAAGCGGTTTTATTGATTTGTGACACAATGGTTATTGTTTCAATAATCTTCATGCCAAACCGTGTCGCAAAATATGAAATCTTCAACAAGTTCTCCATCAATCTTGAGGTACACGATCTTGAAGAAACCCTCTGAAACAAGTTTATTTCTTGGTTGTCTCCATATATTAGAAATTATAAATTGAGTTATTAAATATTGTATCTCTGGAATGAACTTTTCAGTTTGTTCTCAATATAGAAGCTAAACTCCCTCAAGGTGGTTCTTCTAAGTCAAATGAAGGAATGCCACAGTGAAAGTCTATAAGTCCACCCTTGCTTAACTTTCTACCACGCCTTCAGTGCTTGCCCCTTAAACTGCTTGTCATATCTGCCTAAAGCAAGGGATTTCATGAGACAGAAACAAAAACAAATATCGTACTTCTCACAAGGCATATGGTCATAATAGTTGACAAATATTTCTCCCCACAAGACAAAAAGGACAAGGCGCTCCAAACAGAACGAAAACTAAGAATTTATTGGGTCGAAAATTAATGCTTTTAATCCTACCTCCGCCAAGCCTAAATTGGTCCTTATTGCCAATGATTATTCCATTCATAATCATGACGCCCTCTTTATTTAGAATTGCCATGCTAGAAATTCTACGTTACCGGATACGCCCCCCAGGTCTAGGAGCACAGGGAAACGCTTCCCGGATACGGGAGAGTGGGGATACGCCCAGGGAGCGTCCCTGGGCTTTGGATACGCCTGGATACGTCTGGGTGCCGTATCCTGCAATTTTTTTTATTTTTATTTATTTTTTTTCCAAATTTTTTTTTCCCAATTTTGCTTAATAAAATGTCAAACACGGACTTCAAAAAACAAAAAAAGTATGAAAACCTTTCTGCAGTTTCAATGGCTGGCTGTGTTTGACTGTTTTCAAAATGTGAGCCTCAATTGATTCATCTGTATCTTCTTTATTAAGGCTGTATACAACAGCTGTGAAGGTTGCCAGAGCAAGTCAGCAAGTCTTCCAGTTATTGGATCGCGTTTCAGCCTTGCCAAAATAAAGGAAATAAATGTCTGTAACATGATCAAGACGAGGGAGAGGTTGAAATCAATTATGTCTTTTTTTGCTTATCCTTTATGTCCCAAAAATATGGTTCTCCAGGACTCTTTCTGTGCAGTACATATGGTAGGATCATTTGCACAGGTATAATACAAAAGCTCAACTCGTGAATAAGCTCAAAGAAGAGAACAGGGCATACTCTTAAGTTTGATTTAACACCAGGTCATCTCATTGTAATCTTCACCAAACTGCAGAGAGGGGATTTTCTTTTGTCTTTATTTTTATCCATACTGGTAAGTTGTAAAATTTGCATTATGTACTTGTAATAATAAATAAGACTAATCTAAGTTTGACAATTGAATATTATGATATTTGGCATTGAATTATTAGTATGATTTGTGGTTATTTAACTTATTATGTTTCTTCTATGCATATTATGTGGTTAATTTTGCTTATATGTCTATATTTTTATATTTTTTAATTTTTTTTATATATTTTTGTACGGACGTATCCAGCCGTATCCAAACCCCGCAAAAAAAATTTGCTGTATCCCCGTATCCGATTCTCGTACCCGTATCCGTACCCGTACCCGTATCGGCAACTTAGGCTAGGATAGATTAGTGCTATCAATCTTTGATAACAGGAGGCAAAAGAACCTGGCTTTGCAATATCTTGTGGAGGAATTGCAACTACCCATCTCTCCTCATCGTAGCCCTTATTCACTTGGATTGGTTTTAAAACAAGGCTAGTCTATTATGGTGACACAAAATGTTATATTACTTTGCTATTGAGCACTTCATTTTTATAGTTGAGTGTAAAGTCACTCTTCTTGAAGGCTGTTGGGACTAAGGGTTTCATCTACAAAGTTCGAATTATAGTCCTTGTCATCCTATTTCTAAAAATTATTATAGTTTGATGAGGAAAAGTAGGACTGCTTCGTCATTAAAACCATGCCATTTGTATGCAAGAGAATTCATAACAGAGTTGACATTTTTCTGATCTTGGCTTTTAACTCTCATTTTGTGGAACCTTTTGGCCCTGTTTACCTCTGGTGTCTTGGCTCATTTGGATTTATCCATACTTCCATTTCATGTTTGTGTATCTTGTTTCCGCAAGAATACGTGAGCTAGAAACCATTATAGAAGTGCACACAAAGCCACGCTGAAACAGAGAATGATATATTGGCAGAAACATTTGTTTGAAGTGTTTGAAGATGCTGTACGAGGCCATCATTTGTGTTTGTTATGCTAGGACAAACCAAATTCAAGAGCAATACATACAAAATCAGGCCAGCGAATTAACAATTAAAATATATGAACAGTTGTGCTCGATAACATAGTCATAAATGACCATGCAAATAGTTATGTTATTGTCAAAGGTGTCCAACATCTTTTGCATATAGACCTTAGGCTTTACGAAGAGGTCTTTTGGGTTTCTTCCCTTATGATAAGGTTATGATTGTTCATTCTTTAACATAATAATACTCATTTTCATGTTCATCATTTCCATGCTTAATTTCATTTCTTATTTTATTAATGTGTCACTCCAATGGTTCAACATCAAAGGTTGGTTCTGCATAAGTTTTTGCTGTTAAAATTGTTGACCTGATATTTTCCTCCCTTTACATAATTTAGTATGTGTTGCAGTTTCTTTCATTTGCTTGTTGATCTTTCTTTGGCATGCTCTTTGTCATATTTTGAAACTTTGATTTATTTGTAATTTTTTCATTATAGGAAACATCATTTCAATATCTACAGCTCTTAGTCAGGAATTCAAAGTAGCTTTCATGTTTTTTCATAATGAAAATTTGATTTTCTGGGAAGGTGTAATTTCTTGTCCTTGTTACTTGTTAGTCTCTTTGAATTTTCTTTTGCCTATTCATGCCTTTCAGTTTTCTTGTATCTGAAAATGTTGGCTATTTTCACATATATTACGATCAACGTTACTGGTTCATTTTTGGTTCTGGTGCAGGTTCGAAGAACCCGGTTCGCCGGTACGGCGATTTTTTTTCCTTGGGTTCGTTATTGGGTTCGTCCATACAAAATATATATATAGAAATTCTACCCTGATACATAGGAAATATCAAAATCCTAGCCTGATAATGAGAAAATTAGAATAATAAGAGCCAAGTGTTTTTCCTTGTCACTTTGTTCTTCTCATTTGTGTTGAAGTATGCTTTTGCTTTTGGCTTTTAGGGTTGAGGAACGTGTTTTTAATTATTTAAATGCATTGGGTTTGGTGAAAAAGGAAAAAAAAAGTTTTTTGCCAGCTTTTGGGCGCCGGCAACTGCGGGTTTGCTGCCCCAACGCCCAGGGCTCGCCCCTGGGCACCTGGGTGCGTTGGGGGTTCTTCCTAGCAGCGAACCGGACCTCGCACCAGCACCGGGTTCGAACCTGGGTGCCAAACGCAGGCCTAGGGCCACGAACCGGTAACGTTGATTACGGTTGATGGTTCTTTCATATATCCTTTCCATGGTAACTTTGGTATTGGCTCACTGACAACTAATCCTATAGATATTTTGTTAAATGAATGTGTATATACAAAAAGTGATTGGCAGGACCAAATGTGGAAAAAATTATTAACTTCAAAACCTACAGATTTATGGGTTAGGTGAACACCAAACTAGCTTTTTAGATTGGTGGTATAAAATGTGGAGAAAGGAATAAACTTTTGCGTTGGGACCCTCTAGTTGGGAGGATTCGCAATTTTAATGGACAGTTGCTATAAATCCTGTCACTAAAGGCCTTATTCATTTGTGAAAAGAGCTCATATGTAGAAAAATATAAGCAAGAACATTAATCCCATCACATGAAAAGAACGATATTGCACAAACATGGTAACCCTAGAGTAAGGTTCATCCATTGAAAAACTAGAAACACTCTGAGATCAGCAGTTGGAGAGATGAATAATGATAAAGTTGAAATCTTTTAATAGAATCACCTCATAAATGCCTTTGTTATGTACTGGGGCACCAGTGAGTGTTTGCAACCTGCTTGGCTATTCCTATAATTAACAGTTCGTCTATAGTGGACATCAAATGCTTCAGGATATTTGTTAGCTTAAATTTATCCTTGACCATAGCCAACATTGTTATCCTTGTGGAATCTTCTTGTGATTAATGATATCGTGCTCAAGTTATCATCCTTTAGCACCTTCATTGTCTAACCTTTTGGCCCATAGAGAACCTTGCATTACATCCGTGCATGCCCTGTTGGTTTTATATTTTCCCCCGAGTATTAATAGTCACCTTTGGTACTGTTAACAAGTTTTTTGTTTGTCCAATATAATATATTGGCTTGAACTTTGATTTAGGCAACCAACATCTTTGCATTCAACCTCACTCTTACACTTTATAGTCGAGTAGCTCCTTCCTATGTCCCTCAATTTTCTATCCAACCCAGGTGAATTTCCCAGAATTTCACCACCTTCATGGAGAAAATGACCAGCAGTCTTCTGATAACCAAGACCTTACTAAATATGGACAAGGCTCTAAAAGTCTTGAGGGACAACCTAGGCATTTATGAGATTCAGAGCTCCCAGCTCGATAACACCATTGCAAACATGGAAAAATGACATTCTACTTTAAATGAATGTCATACAACAGCAAAATAAATTAATAGATACCATAGAGAAACTCCTCTTTGGAGATCAAGCAAGGCAGAGGGTGGAAGAAGAAAGTGCTCATCACTACTACTATCCAGCACCCAAGAGACGAGCCTTTAGTCATGCAGGGATGAGCTCTCATCCACACGTCAATCAGGCATCTCACCATAGACCCGAAGCTCACCAACCTCTCCCTACATGGCTGGAAGGTGTACTTCACAAGGAGGTCTTTGCAATGGAGAGGGACCAAGCCACCCCTTGGGGTGATCAAAGACTCATGGAAGATATATCAGGAATGGAAGTCCTAAGAAGCATTCCTCTTCTATGTTTTTCCATTCCTGTCCACTATATACCACTTACATGTTTTTTTAAAAGTGATAGATTTTTTGTACTTGATTACTCAAGGATTTTTCTTGAACATTCTATTACTTGATTGTCTCTTGGCAAATATGTAAGTTCCGGCCTCCATGGTTAGATCCTCTGTGTAGTTTTCTGTTGACAGTTTAAGCTTCTCTGGCTTCTTGGCATTCTTGAATATTTGTTTTGCTGTTAGGACTGAACATGATCTAAATTATGAAGTCACAACATGGAAGTTCTCATGTTTCTTCATCTCTTTTCTTAGTAGTCTCCTACCTCTACCTTGTGGCGAGTCCCCCAGAAGCTCAGGCTGATGTAACTAGCTCTTTAATTAATACATGCTTAAACTCTTTTCAAAAAAAAAGAAAAAGAAAAGGAAGGAAAAACAGTGGAGTAGCTCTGATGAAGTATAGTGTGATTTTGATAAATGACAATTTCATAGCTCTCTGCATCTTTACAAATTTAAAAGAGGAAGAAAAATGGGTGGGTAACGGGTTACTCTTAGATAAATCTTGGTTTTAACAAATATAAAGAAGAGTAAGATAATGTACTTTAGTAAAACCAAGAACACAAATTTGCAGTAAGCTTGCCCTTCGATGAACAAGGAGAAGAAAATTTGGTCCCATTCTTTTCAGATTGGGTAAACTCACGAGTATGAGATTGGATTCAATTATCAGGTGGACCAAACTGCTCATAAAGGGAATCCATAAATTTCAAAGAGATACCTGTAAGGTGATAACCAAGGCCTTTGGTGGGGTGAGAATCAAATTGTGATCTGCATATACTGTCACCTCTCAGTGGACCCCATGTCAAGCTCAGTGCCCGGATGGATTCATTATGGGAGTCCTTTGGCCCATCAGTTTATTCAAATGTGTCACTTGTTATGCATGCTTTTGTCCTGCAAACAAAGTTATTAAGATTTCATGGAAAAAATTTAATCAGAGGCCTGCATTGGCCATGGGTGGAACAAAACAAAGAGTGGCCTATTGTGTCACTTCCGGGATTATTTTGAATTTGGGGGTGCCATTTGGAGAGGATAAATATGGATTTGGTAGTAGGCATTTCTATTTATTGAATTTCCCTATTATTCTTTGAAATTCTACCAGCACGATTGTGAAAAATTCAAGCGTTCTCATTCTGTGTAGAGCTGGCAAGTGTTGTTTGCCCCTGCTTTCTCTATAATGGAAAATGCTTGTTATTTTGATGGCTTTGTGTCAGTGGTACCTGCCATTAATTTACTAGTTCCTTATTAATTTTGAAGTAACAGATTTAGGAGGAGAGGGGAACAACCATGACTGTGGCCATGAGTGCTGCAGAAATGTGGAGGAGAAAATTTTCACTAAGGTGAGGCTTACGATCAGCATAATGATACCAAAATTGAGCGGTTGGCTGGCAGAGTAGAAGACATGCCAAGAACGCTGTTGTAAATATTACTGGAGGACATTGCAACTGTGCTGGACTACACCAGATGCATGCATGGACAGCTCCATGAGGATGACTGACTCCCCAGTTATGGTTGGTTTTAATGTTCTGCTTTGGCCATGAGATGCATTTTTTGTAGTTGAGGTACGTGTAAGTTTTTGACTGTTTGTTTTGGGAGATATAATGAAAAATGTTTTTGATTTTGCAGGCAGACAGGGTAAGCCCATACATGAAATTTCGATGAGATTAAGTTGGTCAAATTTGGTTCATATGGTAGCTTATGATTCTTTGGCAATCTGGCCTATATTTACAGATTTTATTTGTTTGGTAAGTTCCCCTTGCAGGGTGACCTTTGGCTTAGATGCCATGACTGAGAGCTATACCTTATGTCAAATTCACTTGGGACTTGCATTCACTCTCATCCACTGGGGCAAGCCACTCTCATTGAGGTGGATATGGTATTTTAGCCAATTTCAACACTTTATCATTTTACTTTGGAAGCCCCATTGCTTTTAACACTTTGGGGCTTCGACCGTTCAATTTTCTTGTTTATATAATATAAAGATTTTTCCCCACCACAAAAAAGGAGAGTGATTGAGATCAAGAAACAGAAAACAGCCAATGGAACAATTGAGAGGACACAAAAAAAAGGCAATGTAACAATTGAGAGGATATCTTGGAATTAATTAATTTTCATTTCAGGAAAAGATAGAGAATTCTGGTTTAAAAATACTTGTACGAATGATGTAATGTTGGATATGTTCGAGGACAAATTTTATATAATATAGTGAAAATTTCGAACGTACATTTCTTTTGTTACAGAGATGTCTATGTGAACATGTGAAATCTTGCGAAATGAATTGTTGGTTGAAAATATAGCACTTATGGAATCTAACCACGAGAAGTCCTTTTGTGTCTAGTGGAATCATCACAAGTCTGCATCATAAAGACAAAATTCTGTTAATATCGGCCCATAGAGTAGATCAAGGCGATCCCTTGCATGGGAGGGGATCTACAAGCTTTGTGCCTGTGGTGAACCGCCTAGATGTGGTGCTACCTTTGCATCGAGATGTTCTCTAGGGTTGGCAGATGGGAGGGGGACATGCCACTGCTTGCCCTGAGCAGACCAAGGCTTGATGGATACCTAATTGTGTTTGAGCCAACACCTACTCAGGAAGGGTATACCCGCTTGCCAGGTGCACAAAGGTGATGAAATTTAGGCTTTGCTGGGCATAGGTGGGAGTAGCATCGAGCAATGGAACCCCTACTCTCATATCTATGTTAGAGTGTTCCTTGGGTCCTTGACATCACATGCAAGTCAGTTGTGACTTGGTTGGTAGCACACATTGGGATTGGTGAACATTGGTGTGAGTGCAAGGAGCTCCTGATGGTCGAGGTTTGAACTCAACGGATGATAATAAATTGGTGCATGCATTGAGCTTTGAGCTTCACCAGCCCAAAATCAAAACAAATAAGTGAATCCTAAGGCTATGCAGGTTTGAAAACACCTTTATTTTTGAAATACTCATGCTCCTAAGACAAAGAAGTAAAAAGCAGGAAATGAATAAAAGAATATCAACAAAGTTTAGAAAGAAATATGATGCACACTAATGGAAGATGAATGATAAGTGAATTATGAAATGTGTTGCGACCTAAGCAAGCATTGAGTATATATATACAAGTAATTTTTGTTCAATAGATACAGACAAAAAGGATATAAATAATGAATAGTGTGACACCAAGCCCCTTTTGACCAAGAAAGAATGAAATAAAGAAATTATGTTGATATCCAAGAATGATAATACTAGGTCAATGGACTTGAAAGTGCAAGAAGTTAAAGTAGTAAAGTACTAGGGTGAAAACAAACTTTGAGTTAAAAAGTAACTTATTCTAAAACAATGTAAGCATAACAAAAGGGGAAGACACTAGCCATATGATCCATATACAAATACATATACCCATGCAAGGGGGAAGACAATGCACAAGATTTTAAAGGGATGGACAAAATATCCATATGGGAAAAAGTAGTTGTATTATGGAGTTTGCAGGTGAAATGCCAGCTAGTTTGATAAGATATACCCATGCAAGGGGGAAGACAATGCACTAGATTTTAAAGGGATGGGACAAAATATCCATATGGGAAAAAGTCCTTGTATCATGGAGTTCTCAGGTGAAAAACCAGCTAGTTTGATAATTTATTGCATTGTACACGATAAGATAAAAAGGAAGGCTGAATCAGCTCCTTTGACATCAGCAATATGAAACCCAATGTTGAGGAGTTAAAAGGACTTAAAAAACTTCTAAATTTACAGTATTCTATGAGGACACATTCCCTGCTCTCTCGGGTCGTCCTGGGTGTTTTGGGAATGCAGAGGGGACATCCCTCCACGCCTCCTTTTTTCTGCATTTTTTCTCACTTCCTTGGGATGTTTTAGATTTTTTTTGGACCTTTCCTATTTTAGAGGGAGGCTTGGGACATCATGGCATCCCCAGGACATTAAGTAATGCCATCAATCTGCTGGGGTCATCCCCCACATGTTTAAATAAACCAAAGCATATATTTCTAAAATTTAAAAAACAAAACAAAAAAGGGGCATTTTCAAACAGTTATTTTCAAGATCATTGATAATATAACATTAAGATATTCATATTCACATTTCCATTTTTGTATTTAAGCATTTCACAAAAATGTTCGATGGTCAGTGATGAAGTTTCATTGTTCAATGTTAAATGTCATAGATGTTAATGCTATTTGATTTTTAGCTCTTTAGAATGATATATGATGTTTAACAATTTAACTATACAATTGAAAAGCTATAAGATATGTTTTCTAATAATTTTATAGTGTGTGTGTAAAATATATATAATTCAGCATCCCCCCACCATCCCCAAAATCTGGAAAATTTATTGGGAGTCTCAGAAAAGTGTTCCCATGTCTCCTTACTGGAAACTTGGAAAGCATAATAAATTCACAAAAAGGGTAAGACATTAAAGGATGAAAAAAGCGGTTTAAAAATTCTGGGAAGCACACTACATGGAAATGAGAAGTTACTCGTTTCAGTATTATAATAGGTCTAGAAAAGGTTTGCTTTTTAAATTTTTATTTACACGTTCATTTGGCACACTTGATAAATAATTTACAGGGTGATGGAACTAATAAGGATCACTAATTCCTATTTCATGGACTACTGAATATACTTTCAATTTATTAAATATTATTCTGCATGCATTGACATTAACTTTAGTATTGTTAATAGAATTGGGAATAGTTACACTCTAGCTTGACATTGAAGTTTTTTTCATAGGAGTATTTCTCTAGCCTCTTTAATTTGTGTCATGCTAAGTACTTGGTCTTTAGGTATTGATATAGAGGTGACTATTAAGCTTATTCTTCTATAATGCAGGTGAGAGATCCTTTGACTGCATCCATAGATTATCGGTGCACAACGGCTGGTATGTGCCAAATCCTGTTTAGTCCTACATATGAACAATTTTGAATTCTTTTTGGCTGGATATTAGGATATTAGTATTGACCAACAATTCTTTCTATTATCTTTTCCTTGACATTCCTTGGAGCAGTTGCATTTCTTCATATCATAGTATTTATAATTTTGGGTTGCAGTGAAATGTCCCTCCCTCCCCAAGCTTCTGGTCTGGAAACGTTTCCGATATGGAAACGTCCCGAAAATGTCCGGAAACAATTTAAATGTCTGGTGTGTTTCTGGTCGTTTCCAGACATTTCCAAGGGATTCCGGCGGAAAAAACAATCGAAGTCAACAATTAAAAAAAAACACATGTAAAACCAGCCTGAACTAGACTATATATATATAATACTCTAAGTTATACATAAATATATATATAACTTAGAGTATAAGAAACTAGATGTGGACATCTAGTTTCTTACACTTAAATGTTTATTTTATATATATATATATAACTTAGAGTATAAGAAACTAGATGTGGACATCTAGTTTCTTACACTTAAATGTTTATTATATATATATAACTTAGAGTATAAGAAACTAGATGTTTATTATATATTATATATATATATAATAAACATTTAAGTGTAAGAAACTAGATGTCCACATCTAGTTTCTTATACTCTAAGTTATATATATATAATAAACATTTAAGTGTAAGAAACTAGATGTCCACATCTAGTTTCTTATACTCTAAGTTATATATATATATATAAAATAAACATTTAAGTGTAAGAAACTAGATGTCCACATCTAGTTTCTTATACTCTAAGTTATATATATATATATAAAATAAACATTTAAGTGTAAGAAACTAGATGTCCACATCTAGTTTCTTATACTCTAAGTTATATATATATATATATATAATAAACATTTAAGTGTAAGAAACTAGATGTCCACATCTAGTTTCTTACACTTAAATGTTTATTATATATATATATTTTCAGGATGTTTGAGAGTGATTTTGGACCTCTAGGATCTATAATGCAAATTCTAGGTTTTGGAGGATCCTATCATATTTCATACCTAGTCAGATTTCAGGTTTTCAGACTTAGCCATATTTCAGTGTTTCAATATTTCCAGGACACATCATAGGATGTTGAAGGCTGCATGAAGATATGTAGGTATGATAGAATAGTCCGAGAACGTCTCTCGCAAAGTGCCACAAGCCTATCCCACCCCATTCCTTGTGCACCCCTTAAGGCATGCACTCTCAGAGATTTAGTGCATCGGCGAGCCCCTGCGAGAGAAAGCATCAGTAAATGATAAAGTTGACAAATAGTGGGAGTGGCATTCATGATTTGGAGGGCAGTCTAGATGATTTATTCTAGATGTGAATGTATATTTTGTCTTTGAAGCAATGAATACTTTATATTTTTAAGTGTTTTATCTTTTATAGACTAAAAATGAGTATTATGCATTATATATATACAACACTAACAATGTAGCATTCAATAGTAACAAATGTCTGTATATGTTATTTATCTATGTTGTTTGGAAACGGAATCGGAAACGTTTCCAAAACACGGAATGCAGATTTTCAAAAACGCTTGATTTGGAAATGTCACAAAAATGTTTGTACAAATGTATATATGACTTTATCAGTAAATGATAAAGTTGAAAAATAGTGGGAGTGGTATTCATGATTTTGAGGGCAGTCTAGATAATTTATTCTAGATTTGAATGTATATATTGTCTTTGAAGTAATGAATGAATGAATACTTCATATTTTTAAGTGTTTTATCTTTTATAGACTAAAAATGCGGATTATGCATTATATATATATGGCACTAACGATGTAGATGTATGTATATGCTATTAATCTATTGTTTGGAAACGGAAACGGAAATGTTTCCAAAACATGGGAATGCAGATTTTCAAAAACCCTTGATTTGGAAATGTCATGAAAATGTCTGTACAGATATATCTATGTATAGACATTTTTATGACATTTCCAAATCAAGGGTTTTTGAAAATCTGCATTCCCATGTTTTGGAAACGTTTTTGTTTCCGTTTCCAAACAACATAGATAAATAGCATATTTGTACAAACATTTTCATGACGTTTCCAAATCAAGGGTTTTTGAAAATCTGCATTCCAATGTTTTGGAAATGTTTCCATTTCCGTTTCCAAACAACATAAATAAATAACATTTACAGACATTTGTTACTCTTGAATGCTACATTGTTAGTGCTGTATCAAAATGTAAGCTTGTTTGTCTAAAATATTCGTGGTTAGCCCTTAAAATTTATCAATATCTACCTAAGTTAACATCATCAAAGGAGGATGGTTCCTTTGCTGATTTGGCAATGTTTTGTCCTTTTTAGCAAGGATTCAAAGTTGAACTCCTATTTGTAGGATTCAAAATCTCCTAAACTCCAATGGTTTTGTATGTATCTATTCTATAAATAATCTTCTCTACTTAATTATGAATTTATCTAAATTCAGTTTCATTTGCAAGCTTGTTCCTAGACAGATTGGTGCAAAATCAGGGTGTCTGTCGTGTCCCCTCTTTAGCTCGGTCTAGCAGAGACATGTGAGTCAGCTTATTATGGGGTCTTGTAGGCTGACAATGTTGGATAGAGACCCAGTATGGTTATACAGTGTTGGGGACTTGGTGTTCTGGCAGTCGTTGATCAGTTTGGAGACGTTCCTTATTTTTAGGAGGCAGTTCCTAAATTTATGGGGGTTATCCCTACTTTTTAGGAGGGTATGATCATACCCAGAGTTGGGTCTCCATGAGATTATTCCTTGAGTTCAGTTTCAAAGGAATAGGGTTTGTTTCCTAGTTTCTAGGAGCATCCATAGATTTTAGGGATGAGATTGCTAGTGAATCCTTGATTTCCGACTTCAGTCACAGACAGGTGGCAGGGTGACTTTCTGGTTTGTAGTGTCATTGTAGCATTTTGTTGCTATTTGGGTTATATTTTTAATATTTCCTAAGTTAGCATTTATTAATTAAATAAGGCTAAGTTTATAGCCATTTTGGAGTAATAAGGGGTTTTTGGCCTCATCTGGATGCATATCCCATGGTGTAATAGCTCGTTGGAAAGGTCTTGGACTTTTCTAAATATTTGTCTCTTGACTTAGATCCTTTCGGTGAACGGATTTCTTTTAATTTGAAAAAGGGTCATTTTCTATGTACTTGACCACTTAAAAATGAGAAATATAACATTTTATCACTCAACGCCACATTGAGTTGCTTTTAGGGTTCGAGCTAAGTGTGAAGGGGTTATAAGGAGGTCAAGACCAAATTCTATTTCATTCTTGACATTTTATATCTTGGGATTTGCGATTTGGCTCTGGAAGAGCTTTCAGCATTTTGGACGCCAACCCCAATGCCTTGCCTGTTTGGGACGTAGCCCCCAATACAGTGGTTGTTGATTTGGATTTACTCGTGAGCATCTTGCAGATTGTTCAGTATTCCTTCTGGTGGGCACAGTGATTGTGACAGAGTTCAGCATGGATTTGGGAGTTCTTTTCAGTTGAGAGCACTTTGCAACTGTACCGCTGTACCTGGCAGCCATCTTCCTTCCCACATGCAGCACTTAGAGGGCTAGAACCTTGCCGCAACTTCCTTCTTGGTTACATTTCTCCTTCAGCGTTTAGAAAAAATCAATTTAAAATAACAAAAATTACAACAGATCAGCAGAAGAGATCCATCAAGGATCTTTCAGTGTCATAGACAAGTGAATGTGCTAAGATGGTATACTAAGTGGCTCATATATAAAGCTTTTAAGTCCTAATGCATTTTTTTTTGAGACTATCCATGTGTCATGTCCCCCTTTTTGACATGAGCACACTTAAGAGTCCTTAGCCTTAAAATTGTTCCCAAAAGGTTAAGGGAAAAGAAGAAGTGGGAACGTTGGGGGTCCACTTGAAGAGCAATTAATGAAAAAGATACATTATGAATTCTAATTTGCACTTGAGTTATAAAAAGTACCTTTGATCTTAATTTTATTTAAGTTGCGGCCTTATTGAGAGTCATAGGCACCCATGGGCTAAATTGTAAGGATGCCTTGTTAATATTTGAGAAGGAGATTTCCCTTCTTTATTTGGATGCTCCTTTTGGGGCAATAGCTATTAAAGGAAAGTGATGATTCCAATTGAAGGGTATGCATTTTATGATATTGAATCTATTGCTCAAGTATGTCAAGCTTGGCCATAGTATCTTGAAGATGAAAACTTTCAAGTACTTCAAGATGTGGAGACGAAACCTTTCACATCCTCATTGTGAGTAGCTCTACATCAGGGGCTGCAAATTGTGCTTCAATAGGCAAATTTCAAATTGAGAAGATTGGCGATTTGCTTCTAGGGGTTGCTTGCATGTGTGGGAGGCCACTCTAAGGTGGCGATTTGTTTGGGAGGTTGAAGAGCCCTCTTTGAGGGCTGCATTACATAGGAAACCCTTTTCTAAGGTTCGAAAAATATTTTTTGGATTGTTTTTCCACTTGGCGACGTGGTCCCTTGGGGTTTGGAGGTCATTGGAAGACCATTTGAGGCATAAACAATTTAGAGAATTATTTATATATCTGTCAAGTGGGGCGACCCATTTTGGGAACATTTTGAATTGATCTAGGGTGCTTTTAGACCCTAAACAATTCTAAATAATATTCATATATTTCTTTTGATTTTTATCATAATTATTGGCAGCCTTTTGAGGCCATTGGGGTAATAAAAACATCATTAATTTTTTGCTGTAATGTCTGACTATTGACGACTTGGTTGGCAAGAGTTTTTGGCATGATTGGAGTCTTAATCCTTGATGATTAATTGCTATTTTGATTGCTGGATATTTTATGTGATTTTTGCCTACAAATTGCAAGGGTTTGGGCAGCTTTGTGTAGGGAAAGGAACATTGGATTTCAGGTTGTGTGGTGCTAGGGTTTGGAGTGTGAATCCCTACGTTACTAGATATGCCTCTTAGGCCTTGGGAGCGTGGGGGATACGCTCCAGGATACGAAAGTGTGGGAGGGTGCAGGGGAGACACTCAGGGAGTGTGCTTGGGTTGTGGAAACACCTGAGTAGGTTTGGGTGACGTACCCGTGCATTTTCGCAGTCCAGGGACGCTCCTTGGGCATCTCTATGCGCTTCCAGATGCTAAACATTTATTATTGTCTTTTTTTTCAATTTCGCCCAATGAAAAGTCAAACATGGACTTCAAAATACAATTAAAAACAAAATAAAGGGGATTCCCAACCCTAAAAGCAACATTCACACTCATTTTATCCCAAGATAACAACACATTTCCCTTTCATTGCATTTTTAACTCTCATTGCACATTTATTCACTCTTGTTAATTTTTTCAATTGCATAAGCTTGAAACTCCTTCCTTGTGCTAAACCTACACCATTACCTTAACTTATTTGGCGCCAAAGACCTTGAGGAGCTTGCAAGGAAGAAGATTTATTGATTTAAGGTAACTTTTTTAGATTTGTGTTTTTTTTTGTTTGCAACTAGTTTTAATTTTTATTTATTCTTTTAAGTTTTAACCATTATTTCCACAAATACCAAATGTAATGATTATGTTTTAAATTTTAATAGCAATTGTTTTATTTTTTACCAGGAGCTATAGGGATTTGTTAGAATGTCTTAGGGTGCAAGTGTTAGTTTGGTGGGCCAAAGGATAGCCCTCAAATTTGATCCGCGAACGCCCCCTTGGAAGTATGTGACAGTATTAGAACAAATCTCTGGTGGAAGGTGTTTTCATTGGCTTTGCTCAAAGTGTAACTTGTAAATACCAGAGCTTGTATAGTCGAGTGAAAGCTTATTTGTGTGTGATTTTTGGCACTAGAACCAGAGTTTGTGATGGGCCAAGCATAAATAGAAGGTCGAGAAAGGGCTTGTCACAGGGAAACATCATTGCATATGTCAAAGAGCAAGAAGGGACAAATGCCGTTGTGGGGCAAAGATCGAAGCATCCTTTGAGAAAGAAAGGATCACCACCTGATCCATTTCATGCCAATGTGGTGACCCCATCACACCCCTTTCTTGCTACACCCGTTACGACTGAAGAGGAAGAGGATTCACCTTTTGGTTGCAAGAGAACAAAAGATGTAGGTCCATTGGACAAGGCATTCCATAATGAATCCAGGGACATAACGGAGCAAAACATCACGCGTTGTCTTTGTGCATGTGGGCTGCGATTTAATGTTGTTATATCACCATACTGACAGGATATGGTGAGATCTATCAATGCGCCCTTAAAGAGTTCGTCGGCCTAGGTTATGAAAATGTGCGCACCACCTTATTGACAAAAGAAGGAAAACACGTTGAAGATGCATTGAAGCCCATCAGGGATTCGTGGATCGAAATAGGGGTGTCCATCGTTTTCGATGAATGGAAAGATACGACAAATAGGCCATTGATTAATGTGATCGCAGTGAGCCCTAAAGGCGCAATGTTTTTGACGGCTGTTGATTGTGAGGGGCAAGTGAAGGATGCATGATTAATTGCTGACATCCTGATAGAGTCCATTGTGGTGGTGGGGCTTTAAAACGTTGTCCAAGTTGTAATGGACAATGCTAAAAATTGCAAAGTTGCGGGCATGTTGGTTGAGGCAAGGTATCGGCACATATTTTGGACACCTTGTGCCATTCATTCCATCAACCTTATGTTGCAAAAATTGGGGACAAAAATTGACTGAATCAAACAAGTCTATGAGGAGGCGAGTGAGATGCAAATGTTCATAACCAACCATCACATGTCTCAAGGCATCTTGAGGGCCTTCTCGAAGTTGCAGTTGTTGAAGCTAACTCTTAATTTTATCATTCATGAATCATGTATCATTGTATATTTTTAATTTAATTTTATAAGTTTGTAATTTGTAGTGTTTTCATTTTTGAACATTTTTTTTTAATTTTATTTGTTTTAATTTTGTATTAAGCTGCTGAGACTCGATTTGCCTCACACACCCTCATCTTGAGACGACTTGTTAATGTGCATGAGACATTGAGTGGCATGGTCATCAAAAATCTTTGGGGTGTATGGAGGCAGGCAAACAGTGAGAGGGCCACAAAGGTGAAAGGGTGGATTCTTAATGATGTGTGGTGGGAACGTGTGGAGATATGTCGATATGGGTCATCCATGTTTGGGTGAGCTTTATGATGGAATGGACTCAATGATTGAGAGCATTAGATCCATCATAAATGCCAAAGAGTAGGATCTTACGGAAAGGTTCTTCAAGGAAGTACAGTTGCATTTCATTGAAAGGTGGAACGAATTGACCACTTCATTGCACCTTCTTGCTTTTGCCTTGACACCCAAATACTACAATGCAAAGATTCTTTTTTTGCCCAGGAGGGTTGCATCATATAGGGATGTTGAGGTTGCTAAGGGATATAAGACAACATTCTCTAGACTCTTTCCCGATCCAGAAGTAGAAGACCAAGTCAGGGAAGAGTTTGTGCATTTCATATTCTCGATGGGTCACTCGCTTGGCGCTATTCATAACAAGTACAAGATGGACGCTCACTTTTGGTGATACTTCCATGGACAAGCATCCACCCACCTCCAACCACTTGGAATAAATTTTCTATCACAAGTAAGATTTTAATTTTTTTACTCTAGCCTTATTTTGACTTTTTCTATGTTTTGTGTTAAGTTTTAATTTTTAATTTTTACAAATTCTAATTGAATTTGTGGCTTCAATAGGTTGCAAGTTCCTCTTCAACTAAGCGGAATTGGGGTACCTATGGCTTTATCCACTCAGTTAAACACAACAAGTTGGCAGCAAAAAAGGTGGAGGATTTGGTTTATGTGCATTCCAACATGCATCTTCTCTCACACAAACAACCTCATTACAAGGAAGGGCCAACAAATTGTTGGGGCGTGAACCCAAAGACTGCTGATTTAGATGCCTCTGTTGCCTACCTTTCATTGCTTGACATAGAGTTAAATAGCGCTTCACACGACTTGCATAGTGGAGCTAGTGGGAGTGGCATTGCTGCTGCTTGTGGTTCTAATGAACCACATGATGATGAAGATATCGCAGTCGAAGACGAAAATGAATATAGCGAATCATGAAAATGCTGATTTGTCTTTATTTTTGTCCATACATTACAACATTTGTAACATGTACCTATTGTAAAACTAATATAAGTTTGACCATTGAATATTATGATATTTGGTATTGAATTATGAATATATATTTTGTTGTTATTTAACTTATTTGAAGTTATTTTGTTTTTTCTATGCATATTATGTGGTTAATTTTGCTTATATGACTATATTTTTAATTTTTTACATGTATTTTTGTACGGCCATATCCAAACGTATCCAAACCCCCCAAAAATATCATCATATCCCCATAACCGATTCTCGTACTCGTACTCGTATCCGTATCGGTAACATATGTAAATCCCTTATTTCCAGCCCCTTCATTGTCACAAGAGCCGTTGGTGGCTAAATTCATAAGATTTATTTCAGATTTGTATAAAGGTTTGTTGCAAATGCTGATTTTGTTGAATTGTCCCATTTGGGGACATTACACCATGCCACCTACATATCATATTATAATCTCAATGTTATGCAAGGATGCGTCCCCTATATTTTGGTGACATCCCCTATGTTTCGTGGACGTAGGGGCTCAGAGGGGATGTCCCCAATTTTTTAGATTTCTTTTTGACACTTTTAATTAAAGTATCCCCTTCTCCTCCCCCTCCCCAAAACTACTTGTTATCTTTACAAAAACATTGAACCTTGATCCCAAAAGTACCTTGAAAAACATTAAATAAAGTGTAAGCACCTAAATTTCATTGAATAAAATTAAAATATTTAAACATTGTTTATGTATATTATTTTAATAGTTGTACCCTTGCTGGCCCCAACATCTACGAGTTTTTTTGCCGTCTTGGAAACCATGTTCTTGAGACTCAGGTAACTGTTGTCAACTCGGAGCTGCGCCCTGAATCGAAGACGTGCATGAAATGGCCAGTCCTCTATCCGGCTGAAACAGTGGGATCTTCTCACGAGGGTGGGTGCCTCAACGGTGAGAAGAACCTCCAGAGAAGGATGGTTCTTGTATGATGTATCAATGAGGATCTCTACTCTATGCTGCGGACTATCGTGGAAAAGGGAGAAGGAAACTTCAAGGGGAAATCCTACCTAAAAGGGGGTGATACACCAGAAGTTTGATCCACTCAACTTGGAACCTTGAACACTGAACAAACAAGGGAAAAGGAAGACCTTAGATTTCAATCGATCACTTATGCATAAATATTTCATGAAGAGGTTCGATCCAATGACCAAAACTTGAGGGAAAACGATGGAGAGAGGTCCGATCCAAGACACTTTGCAGCCACCTAACATCCACTTATAGCTTTAACAAAAGACATAAAGAACACTTTAACATGACCTGCATAAAGATAATCTAGCAACTAGGTATGAACCAGAATTTGGAAAGGGAGAGAAATCTACCACTTATGGAAATTGCTGAATGAAATATACACTATGCCAACACTTGAAATCTGAAAGTACAATCCTTCTATTGATCGAAGAGGTTACACAACTCACCAATGGCAGAGTCTGGTCTAACCAAGAGAGAGATTGGATGATTTTTAATCAACGCTGAAAGCCATTTTATAGAGTGAATTACAAAAGGCCAAAGATTGGCATTGAAAATTGAAGAGAAGGATTTACTTAGGTTAACTCAAGGCTGTCTTGGCCTTTCAATAAAATATGTTTTCTTTTGTCTTTGCATGAAGCTTCTTGCGTTGAGGGAGCAAAATTGTTTTTGTTATGAATCGTCCACCTCGTTTTGCATGGAAATCCACGCCAATGTTAATTTTAGAACTCTACGTGAGCTGCTTGATGCCGAATTGGAATGTTTGAAAGACTGAGTTGGACGAAGAGATCAACTGAGTTGACTGCTTGGCAAGTTGAGTTGGTTGAAGAGATCATTCTCCCCTGCATGGAAAGCTCCTAGTGGATGCGGCGTTTAACAATTAATCAACTCTAAATCTGGAACAGTCAACTTGACATTCGAATTTGGAACTTCGGTTGACATTGAGTTGGACCCTCGGATGCGTGAGATGATCTGGAGACGAGCATGTTTTCAATAACCAATCAACTGAAGCTCTGACCGGTGTTCGAAAATAGCTCCCGCTTGCATGTATTTTACCCTGTTCTGGTTTGCCTGTTCCTGTCTATTTCTGGCGGGATTCTATATTTGGCGATTTCCTTCAGACTTCTCTTATTTCCTCTTTTGCACAGTCCAAAAACTATTACTTTTGGGTGTCTCGGCTTAATTCCTTCGGATTTTATTGAAGGGGCCTTGTCTGAATTCCTTCGGATTTTTTGTCCGAAGGAATTCCTTCAGAGAAAAACCCTGAAGGATATGTTCCCCTTTTGCTTTGCCTTCGTTTCTCTATTTTTTTGTTGACCTTTTTTGCTTTGGACGCTAAGTCACATTTCTCCGAAGGTTCCCTTCTTCATCTTTGCCGTCGGCATTTCAACTTTTCCGAAGCCTTTGGACTTCTGTCTCGTCATTTCCACGGGCCTCTTCCTGTGTCTTCTGAATTCCTATTTTCTTTGAGTTTTTTCCATGGCCCTTTCTCTGAATTTCTTCGGACTTTTTGTCCGAAGGAATTCATTCGGACAAAAAGTCCGAAGGTCTCCTTATGCTTTGCCATTTGTTGAATTTAACTTCTCCGAAGCCCCTTTGTCTTTTGCCATCGGCATTTTGGCCTCGGTCTTCTTTCTTACGTCTTCCGAATTTCTTCGGACTTTTTCCTTCGGACAAAAAGTCCGAAGGATATCTTTGTGCCTTTGTTCTTCGAAATGTGCCCTTCGGAAAAGTCACCACGGTCCTCTCGCCGACCAAGTGCCCTCCGCAAGGGCAAGTTGCCTGTGTCTGTGCCTTTTTCAGAAGAATTGTAGGGCACCCGGGCTTTTTGCAAAAGTCCCGAATTTGTTCATGTACCTTCTCGAAGGGTATGTGCCCTTCGGGAATGTTGAGAATGACCCTTCCAAAGGGTACCCTACCCTTTGGGTTTCTTTGCAAATGACCCTTCCGAAGGGTACTTCCTTTAGGAGTTTTGTTGATTTGTTATTCCCTTGTTTCATGAACCATTCCTTTTGTAGCAAAGGCCCCTACCAAAAACAATGTATTCTTCTTTTCTTGGCTAGAGACGTGAACTTTCTAAATGGCAAAAGACAATCCGACTTGTGGAAGAATTGTCAACAGTAACTATCTATGAGATCATATATCCATTACACAATGAATTGAAAATGAAAACTAGGAATGTATAGGTAAACTTCAGTAAACATCTATAGAGAACTACAAGACATAAGAAGACAGAGCTGGAACCCCTAGATAGAAACAAATATTTCGTTAAGTGATGTGGAGAGATCTCCTAGATTTTAGTGGATGGAATGTGTGAAGACATGGTATAAAAATACTTAAAAATTAGAGAAAAAGAATTTAAAAAATAGTGATTTTTTAACGATCTTGCAAATATTTTATATACTATTAAGTAGGATACAACATCTAGTTGAAAATTATAAAATTTAAAATACAAAAATTGGAATCATTCTATTTCTCATTTCCAAACAAGAATCTTTATGAAAATGAAATATAAATGTTATTTCATAATATTATAAAAGAGATGTCCTTTTGTACATCATAGTTCAAACAAAAGATTCAAAAACATGGAACAAGCAATTATCTAGACTTAATAAATAAATACAAAAATTGGAAACATTCTATTTCTCATTTCCAAACAAGAATCTTTATGAAAATGAAATATAAATGATATTTCATAATATTATAAAAGAGACGTCCTTTTGTACATCATAGTTCAAACAAAAGATTAAAAAACATGGAACAAGCAATTATCTAGACTTAATAAACAAATACTAAATAGCATGTGCTTTTTTCTACTTCGATGCACCTCCACATTCCTTTGACGTCTCCAACAGTAATGGCATATCAATGTTAGAATCATAGCTGATGGCATCCCAACGAATCCTTGTATCTTAGCACCCTCATCTTATCTGTGGCATCGATATGGCATCTTATCTATGTGTCAAATATTATCAATCCCAACATTGGCCCTTTTGTGATGCTAGATGATGATGCTATGGGTTCTTTTGGCTCGAGCTTTGGTACAGATGCATGGCAATGTTGGTTTCTAGCCTTGGCCTTTGGCTTGAGGATTGGTCTTCATCAGCATTGTGCTTCATTCGGGGGTCTTTCCCTCACATATGGCTATTTTGACCTGTTCTTGTATCATATGCATTGGGGCATAACAGATTTGGGTTTACCCCCTCTAGTCACGATGATGATATTTGGTTCTTTTGGCTCAAATCTGGTACAAATGCATGGCAATGTTGGTTTCTAGCCTTGGCCTTTGGCTTGAGTATTTGTATTCATTGGCTTTGCGCTTTATTAAGGGGATTTTCTCTCACATATGGCTATTTCGACTTGTACTTGTATGATATGCGTTGGGACTTAACAGATTTTGGTTTACCCCCTCTAGTCATGTTTGCATATTTACATGCTTATTGGTTTAATGTTTTAGTGTCTGTTTGCTGTCCTAAACCTAGGATTCTTTCTACCCTAGCACTTTTCTATTAGAACTACAAGTAATTTCGAGTCCCATTGATTTTGTTGGTCAAATTTTAAAATATGTAAACCAAAAAAGGGATGACAGCATCTTGACTATTGGTAGAAAAGGTAAACCAAACTCCCTAGGTTGTGTGACAGCTACCAAAACCAAGGAGGTTTACAGACTTGCAAAGAAGATATTTGATGGGATTGAAAATCTGGAAATTGAAACCACTGAGAGTGAGAATTATAAAATATCAGATATATTATGTCTTTGAGATTTTATCCGCACTGAAAGTTTACATACCCTGCCGTCTTATTCAAGTAACTATGTCTATCATTCGCTAAAACAGACTTCTAAAAGACTAGTTAGTCTGAGATCAAAACTGTACAAAATTGTGAAAGATATGCCTTCTGCTACAACTTTTTGCAAGGCATGGCATGCTGTGGAGGCCTTACTCCTTTTCTTCAACTTCCTCTTCAGAACTCACAATTAGAAACTAACATATTTTGGTATCCTTGCATTTGTCATTTTGCTCCTCTAGCTCATATAAAGGATGGATGTAATTTAGTGGCAACATTTAGGTGGGCAAAAATAGGTAAACATAAATAGACTACCCTCATTAACTTCAAGAATTAAATGCACCATATCTTGAAAATTAGATTCAATTTTGTCCTCTCAAGTTATGCTGATTATGAGGATAGAGAAATAACAATCAATTATGGTTGACATTTCTCTACGTAGTATGAAAGTTAATTACACAATATAAGGATGTAAACTTTTGGAATTTAGCTTTGCAAGGGAAGATAGGTTTGTATTTATCGTAAGGCCTGGCAACTCGATATGTAAATTGATTGTTTAGAAATAGGTTGATGCCGCATGGATGCTGATAGATAGCATTACTATCTTGGAATTGGAATTTCACCGTAGATGAATTGAGGAAATATTTCTTTTGCAATGTTACCCTGGATTCCCCCACTCTTGACTGAAGGCTTCAGAGAAAATACTTTGTGATGATCTACATGTAGAATTCAAGAACAAAATTTCTATAAAGAAATGTCACATAATGGAGGAAACCTTAGAAGAACAATGTTGAAAACCCCAATTTGTATAAATATTCCTTTTCCTCTTATGCTGCATTGTTAGAACAATCTTATTGATTCAGCGGTTCTGGTCTAAACTTGTGATAATTATGAGAGAAAAATCAAACTGTGAAAACTAAAATAGAAGAGTGCACATGCCAACCTTTATCATGTCCTTTTCACGATAGTCATTTCACCTCTATATCAAAGGATTCTATCCATATTCAGAGTCTGGTTTGTTGTGACTTTCAGGCTTCTATGTTGATTCTGAAAAAGTTCTCTCTTTATAGATTTTATATGTATTAAATTTTGATATAAAAGAGTATCACAGTTAGGTCTGTCTAACTTAAGAATGAAAGCATTTATTGTACGCATGTTACATATAAATACAGTAAGTTTTTTTTGGAGATGTATCTATTTCTTGGATGGGGCTTTTGCAGGCATTTAATGTCTGCAATATTGTTCTTATCTTTCTTTTATTAATGCAAGTTCGTATTTTCCTATTAAAAGGAAAGTCATGCTAATTCTGATAGTATGTGCACCTAAATTATCTATTTTTAGTAGTCGTTTTGATAAGGAAGTTTATTGCTAGCATTTTTAAAGATGAATAATTTGTTTGACTACGAATCTATGATCATTTGAATCCATTGGTGACACAATAGTTTTATTTGAGCTTTATATGAGACAACTAATATGTATGCATATTATTTGGACAGAGCAGCTGGTACAGGAGGAAGAACACTTCGATGCTGTAATTTCACTTGAGGTATGTTTTTTATGTGTACAAGAAAAAAAATGGTTATTTTGATTTGGATTCTTTTGTCATTTCTTGTTCACAAAAGTGAGCACCCAGCATATATAGACTTTTCCACATCACCAAAACTAGAAAAAGGTGACTCTCCTTGAAGTAAGGTTAAAAATCCCATATTAGAGTTGTATTTATAGGGCTCGAATCCGAAGTGGTCAAGTTTGCAATTTTGTGGTTAGCACTTTTCACTGAGCTGGAGCCTCTTTAAAGAAATTTCTTAATTACAGGGAGGCTGGAATGTGGTGCAGTTCAAGTAGCTAGTAATTTCAATTTATGCTACTCAACTGTTGACTAATCTTGATTCAACCGGCCCTTCCTGCTTTCCTACCTCTGGAAAGGGGTTGGCTTAGTTTTTCTTGTCATTTACTCCATTCAAGGATACTGAAGTTTTTCTTCCCAAGGACTTCTGCCATATAATTGCAGTGGATTTGTTTCAGCACCATTTTTGAAGGCAATCTAACAATCAGATAACATATTAGTAAACAAGTTAATATATGAAAAATCATGTCTTGTATCATGTTTTATAATTGAAACATGCACAAAATGCATAGGACACAAGGCTCAAAAAGGTTTTTGTTGGGTAGTTTCACTTGTAAGAATGTTTTTAAATTCAAAGGGGAGTACAGGGTACTATTAATGTTGATAATTCCTTTCACATAAAATGTTCTTACCACCCAAAGGGCCAAATGTATACCGTCATCAATACTTCTGAAATGAGTTTGGGGCGAGTGATTAAGTTATAGCCTTAACTGTTAGTGTTCTTAGCTAAAGCATTCTAGACGAAGTTGATTAGGGCACAATTGTAACAATTGAAAGAACACAAGATTGCCACAACTGTACATGTACACTAATTTGTATTATTTATATATTCAGAGTACAAAGGATATAGAATAAAATTTCCAAGAGAAGAAAGATGTGCATAGAGATTTGTGCTATAGATAAGAATCATAAGATCGTACAATAGCCCATGTGAATGTATCTTATCATTCGCAATTATATCTCTTTATCTAATAAAATACACCAACCCATGTGATATAGGGCCTAGTCGTGACCTGAGGGACAACACAGTAACACTTATTCTAATGTTTTATTAATAAAAACGATTTATAATGCTTTAAGAACAATAATCATAGTAGTATGACAAAGAAATTGCATAGAAGTGTTGAATGGCAGAACATGCTAGAACTATAACACGGAGTTATATTATTCAAGAATCTGCAAGTTCTGTACAATGATCTGAGAGGTCGGATGTATCAACCAAAATGAACTGCTACGCACTTATTTGATGAATAGCTATATAACATAGCTATGCAAATGGAGAATATGACTTGGAAGTTACAAGAAACACAACTGCTCACATTATGCCTTTTCATATTCCATGTTTTGTTATTTTCTGTAGATACTGCTGAAAAGGTGTGTTTAGCAGTGCTGATCTGTCAGATTTGTGTGGCATTGGATACAACGAGTTTGGACTTTGTGGTCTGACCACATGGGCTTGGGCTGATAACGAAGCTAGTGGGGAAGACGAAAATCAATTTGATGTACCATTGTTAATTTGTGATACTGCGATATAATCAAAGTCCTAGATCCTTTTGGATCACCATGTGACCGTGTCTCTTCATTTCCTCCCTGTTTGGAGGATATTGTCCCCAATTTTTGTTGTAGATGTGGAAAATGGAGCTGAAATACTGATTGAGACATCCATTTAGCTTGAGTTGGAAATAAGCTTTTGCATTCAATGAAGTGGTAGCTGACTTGTGCCTGGTAGTGTGGGTGCGGAAATTAAGAAGGGTGTCTTCTCCAAAGGTAGCTGAAGATCTAGAATGGTGTCCTTAGGGTGAGAGATAGCGTCCTCTTTCAAAAAATGTTGTGGCCTATAAAGCTTAAGTTGACTTACATTTACAACATCATGCATGCTGAAGTACGAAGGAATATCTAACATGAATGCATTTTCAAAGCTGCTGCAAAATTGTATAAGTGTGATACCAAATAGGTTTGAACTTATGATGCTGCTAAGCTTTAAATCTCTGTTTATCCAAGTAGAGCCGAACTTTATTGCCAACCTGAAAATGCAGATGGAACCAATGCTGATCATGGAGCTCTTTGTATTTTCCTTGAATCTTCAACAATTTTTATTTTATTTAATTTTTTCATAAACAACATATTATATTCAATAAAACAATGCACAAAAAAATGTCCACCTCTGATATAGTAAAATCAACAGGAGAAGAAAAGGCAACAATTGCTACAAAAGGCTTCAAATGTGATCTTTGTGTGAAGGTCCCATTATATAACATTCGAGACACCCCTACTAACAACTAGACACTATAAGAACAATTGAACATAGTGCAACAATTATTACATATTGAAATAAAATCCTGTCTAAAGAAACATCTATCCTTTAGACTGCCCTAATACAAAATAAGATTATACTGCTTTTATCATAAGAGAATAGAAAAGGACAGATCCTGAGTGAAGAGTGAAGGCATGAGTGCATATGAGATCTGAGACGAAATCATCACCAAGAGTACCTAGGATTCCTAACCAGCATACTCTTGGGTGCCATGAGCATCGCTTGGTCTTGCTTGATCATCTTTAGACGTCGGCTTCAGGGCCCAACCAAGAGGGAGGTGGAGGAGCTCGAGAATGCAATACAAGGGCCAGACTAGTAGAAACACCATCTTTGATTCCAAGACCAATTGATTGTTAGACTTGCCTTTTTGGAGGAGGGGGTTGAAAGAAAGAAAGAAAAAAATTATATTAATAGCCACGAATGACCAAAATTAGGTCAATAGACTTGAGAATACATCCAATTACAATAGAAAGTGCTAGGGTAAAAAACCCCCCCCAAGAGTATCTGTTGACCATTTTGTGAATCCGCATGCCAAAATGGGCACACCCCCTTCTTTTGCCTTGAAGCCTTGTTCTTCATGACCTTTTGCCCTGAAACCAGGTCTTAAACCTTTTAAAAATCAAGGGAAAAATTGTCTCATCAAGCATTAGTCTTTTCCCGCACTCACAGAGCAAATCGGGTTCTCAGAACAGCATTACTTGTAAGCTTTACAAGTGAGAAGTAGGAGCACTTGACAAACCCGAAGGGGTCTATGGCCAGTTCCAATGTTCCAGTGCAAGTCGGGTTTTGCAAGGTCCTTTACTTGCCAATTTTCATGAGTTGGAGTCATTCACAAACCCAAGAGGGTAAGGAAGAAGCAATCGGGTTTTGAGACGTCTTTACTTTAAAGCTTTTTGAGTAAGTCCTTCGGAAGAGCCCGAATTGGTCTTAGACGCTTCTTAAGGCAAGTGTTTTTCCGCGGAAGGCACCTGGGCATTCTGTAGGGTCATTTGCAATTTTCTCGAAGGGTATGTGCCCTTGCGGGAGGCACTTCAAAGATAAAATGAACCTTTACAAAACTTTCGAAGGGTATGGTGGAAGGCAGAATGGACCTTGCAGAGGGCTTTTCGTCGGCGTGAGTATCAGTACAAAAGTTCCAAAGGGCACTTTTGGCTCGAAATGCCCTTGCGGAGGGCAGCTGGTTGAAGCAAAGGGGCAATGACAAGAAGCCCGAAGGGAACTTGCCCTTCGAAAAAAGTGACAAGCAGAGAGAATTCATTCGAACAAAATGTCTGAAGAAATTCCTTCGGACATTTTGTCCGAAGGAAAACCGAAGAAGAAAAGCCAAGGTCGAATTTCTTCGAACAAAATGTCCGAAACTTCAGACATTTTGTCCAAAGAAATTTGACGTTCACATAAAGTTCGAAGGGGTGTCTTTGTGGGGGGGCACTTGGTCAAGAAAGAGGACTTTTTTCACTTTTTCGAAGGGTCTTTTCAGAGTATCCGAAGGGTCACTTTCTTTTCAAAAAGGACCATTTCAATAAGTCCGAAGGGTCACTTTCTTTCCAAAAATGACCATTTCAATCTTTTCGAAGGGTCACTTTCCCTTCAAAAAAGTTCATTGTCAAAATTTTGAAGAGACACTTTAAAAACCCGAAGGGTACCTTGCCTTCAAAAAAGGACCATTTCCTTCGGAAAAAAAGTGTTCGTGGGGAAATTGTTCGGGATAAATGCCGAGCAAAGACCTGAAGCAATAAGGGATTCGAAGGAATTGTCCTAGTGACTGACCACTGTATGGATGTCAATTACATGATGGAGGACTAGCCGTTGGGATTCAAATGTCCAATAACGGGCTCGTGAACGTCAACTTTGGGGTGATAAACTAGCCGTTGGGATGTCATCAAGCTAGAAAAGCCCGAAGGCCCGCCAAAAGAAAGCCAAAGAGTGCAAACCCAAAAGAGAATTCCTTCGAACATTTTGTCCGAAGGAATTCGCATTACCAAAACCCTGAAGGCTCAAGAATCAACAAGCGCCCGAGAGCCCAAATGGTTAAAGACAAAGGGAAATAACAAAGCAAAAGAAAACAAGGCGGGTAACCCAGAACGCGGTCATGCAGCGCCATAAAGTAAAAGCTCAAAACGTTCCAAGTGGCATGACAAGTCAAAGCGCAGACCCAAGGATGAACCAGACCAAGGCAGGTGGCACAAGTGTCGTCAGCAGGAAGAGTAAATGCACTTAGGTGAAATAGTCTCTACTGAAAACCAATAAAAGGATTGGTTTTTGAACTATAGAAAGGAGCAGCCCATGTTTTCACGCTTCGCCATTAATGCACAGCCAGTTGCGCTTAGCATTGAAGAGAGCATGGCTCAGTCAACACAACTTGGGGATGGCCTTATCAGTTGCTAGGAGTATCCCATGCTTTTGCAGGCCCATAACAACAAGTGTAACGACTTGGACATCTACAACATGGCTCTCCCATATGCAATTGGAAGGATAGGCATCAACATGGGCTTGTGGTCTCTGCAAAAGTGTTAACTCAGCATGGGTTTCCATCCCTTGACTTGTCAACTATCTGTTTCCAAGCTCTCTATATATTGGTAACTTCTCATTTGAGAAAGATCTCTCAGCATTGTATGGTGAAGCCCTGAAGAAATTTACCTTGAATCAAAAGAAGCATTTTTACCTCCATTTGAGCTTGCACTTTTGCATGTCTATGGTTTTATCTTATGTTTAGTCATTTTCTTTTCATGCTTTCATAAGTTTATTCCAACATATCTAGTGTATTGTGAGTCTTTCTCTTGCAGGTCAATGAGAAGTGTCTAGCTCAGAGTATAGGCACCTGTGAACATACTGTCCATAGTGTGTCTTAGAACACCTATGGTAGTTCTTCCTCCCAATATCTCCATAGGATCCTCTGTTGAAACACTGATGCAGGAAAGGTTCTCATTTGAATGAAGTGTATGCTTGCTTCTCTCTGGTGTAAAGTGTATGTCCAAGCTGAGAAGACTAACCATTTTGGTGCATCACCGTCTTAGTTTAAGTTCTGATTTCAGTAATTTTTCTCGTTTCATCCCCCCCCCATTGTTAGCAGTAGGAAATCCAGGGCCTCAAGGTGCATCAAGGGGAGTTAGCCCCTAATATGGAGATTCATCCCTCAATTTGCAACCCATAACAAGAGGAATGTCTCCATTGTGCCGCATGGAGGAAGAGAGCTGAGCCTCCCTTCAGAGGGTGCAATCCACAGCGTCAACACTATCTAAATGAAAAGAATTGAAGCATCAAAAATAAATGAGGGTGGAGGTAAACCCAAGGCAATAAAGACCCAATCCATGTGGTTAAGTTACCAATACAAATAGCCCCAATAAGTGCATGGGCTGATGAAAGTCAGAAAGACTAGATGCTAGTCCCATCATACATCTTTGCAAGGCCTTGACCAGAGGAATCATCTATGTCATCGTTTATCATTGTTAAAGGCCGAGTGTAGGGAGTGTCCAAGGTTGAGGGGACTAATCTAGGTAATTCTAGAAAAAAGCAAAGAAATCCCCCTACAATCCATTCAAACATCCAAGGCCAAAGAAAGTCCATTGGCAACAAAGAAACTCCTAATGTGGGCTTGTCCTCGTAGTTTGGGAAGCAATTGAGAAAGAGCAAAGTCATGACGCTGAGGAGAAAATCCAATACACCGAGAAAGAGCAGATCCACATCATCTAGAATGTGTTGGGTCACCCAAGTAGTAGTGGCTTGCAAAGATGAGCAAGGAGTAGATCCACGTCACTGAGAGAGTGTGTCAGGTAACCCTAGTAATAGTGGTTTGTAAAGATGAGCATTCCCTCATTGACCTACCCCTCACTATGTGTAAAGCAACAATATCTAAAGGGTGCATAATGCGGCAAACCTTTACGAAAAGAAAGAGGTGATCATCCTGGGGGCTTTAGAGGATCCTTGTAAGGAATTGCGTCAAGGGATGACAACCTTCCAAATAAAAAGGGCAAGACACCACTAGTTTGAGTACTAAAATGTGGATAGAGTTGCTTGAGTCTCTTTAAAGACAATGGTATCTCCCCTGGGCCTCGTAATAAATGAGGCATTGGAAAATGAAGTGCTCCTTAATCTGCACCTCTTGGAGGGTAAAGACGACATATTTGGTCCCCACATGAAATATGATCATCATTCTCAATCCTCTATTGGTGGGAGTGTCGACCAATTTTAGTCCTGCAAACCAAAATTGAGCACCCCCCTTTTTTCCTTTCCTTTGCAGGGCTTGTTAGCTAGTTTTTGATGAGTTCACCCCACTACAATTTTATGGGTTTTCTCTGTAATAGGCCCGTTTCCATAAAAAACCAAGTGTTTTGAGTCTTGCAAGTACTTGGGTTGATTTGGAACTCATTTCAATCCTAGATGTTTAGTAGGGCAAACAAATTGCCTCGGGCAAGCCTTTTATCGGCAAAATGGGCTATAGTTTCAAAGGGGCAGAAGTCTTTTACAAAAGCTCCGAAGGTCAGGTACCCTTGCGGAGGGCAGAAAAGTGACAAATGGGACTTTTCAAAAAAATCCGAAGGATAACCTTGGACCCAAAGTACCCTTGCGGAGGGCAGAAGGTCCGTTTGCAAAGGCGATGCCAGAAAGCCGTAAAGGAAGATTTCCTTCGAAAAAGTAACAAGCCAAGAAATGAATTTCTTTGGACAAAATGTCCGAAGAAAATACATGAAGAAACTCAAGAAACGAATTTCTTCGAACAAAATGTCTGAAGGAATTCCAAGGAAATCCAAGAAAAGACGCTAAAGGCACGAATTCTTTCAGACAAAATGTCCGAAGGAATTCCTTCGGACATTTTGTCCGAAGAAATTCGACAAGACAAAAACCCGAAGGGTAGGTGCCCTTTTGGAGGACACTTGGCCATCAAAAGAGGACCTTCCCGTTTTTTCCGAAGGGTCACTTTCCCTTCAGAAAAGTACGTTTACAAAAAGCCGAGAAAATTGCTGAAGGGTAGTGACGGGCCCGAGAACGTCAACTTTAACATGGTAAGCTAGTCGTTGGAAGTTCAAATGTCTAGTGACGGGCCCGCGAACATCACATTCAAGGTAGCAAAATAGCTGTTGGTTCTCCAAATGGTGACAGGCTTGCAGACGTCAATTTTGGTGGGATGCGCTAGCCATTGGAGGGAAGGCAAAGAACAAGTTCTTTCGGACAAAACGTTCGAAAGAATTTTTTCGAACATTTTGTTCGAAAGAACTCATAAGCACAGGCCCGAAGGAATTCAGAGGCATAACGCTGAAAGGAAACTCAACGACCCGCCGAGAAAGGAGCCCGAAAGAGGAAAGAATAGCCCCAGGAGCCTGAACTGCCAAGAAAGACAAGAAATAACGAGAAAAGAGAAGAGAGAGAGCATGGCTCAGAAGATAGCCACACACATAAGACAAACACTCGGAATGTTCCAGGTGACAGCAAATCAAGCGTAGGAATGAACTAGATCAGTCCAGGTGGCACAAGAGGCGTCGACAGGAGAAGTAATTGCTTGCAGATGGAATAGTCTCCACCGAACAACCATTAAGAGCGCTGTGAGAGCATTCAAGAGAGTGGCCTATTTTTCTTTGTTTGGCATTAATAGGCAGATAGTTGCACGAACTTTCATGGAGAGATGGCTTTGTTGGTTATGGAGAGAAGTGACCCATACTTTTGCAGGAGTGTTTATTACACCCAGGCAACAAAGTCAATATAGGAGACACCTACAACATGGCTTTCACAGGGACGTTTAATGAGAAGCGACAACAATTTGGGCCTCTTGTTCTTGACTAGTCAAGGGTCTTTCTCCATTTTCTATATATATTGTAACCTCTTGGCTTTGAGAGAGATCTCTCACCTTTGTATGGCGAAGCCTTGAAAAATTTTGCCTTTAATCAAAAGAAGCGTTTTACCTCCATCTGATTCTTTACACTTTTGCATATGTCTGTGTATTGCCTTATGTATAGTCATTTATTTTAATGCTTTCATAGGTCGACGCCAGTGTATCTAGTGTATCCAAGATCTTCTGCAGGTTAACAAGAAGTGTCCAGGTTGAAGTATAGATGCAGGTGAGCAACCATCCAACAGTGGGCCTCTAGAGCACCTATGGTAGGTTCTTCATTATACCTCCATCAAACCCCTTGTTGAAATATTGATGCAGTCTAGTTTCTTATTCAAATGAAGTGTCTGTTCGCTCTTTTTGGTACAAAGCGTAGATAAAAATGAGTAGATCAATCAATTTTGGTGCATCACCATCTTAGTTAGTTTATGTTTTAATAGCATCCCTCTCTCTTTTCACCCCCCCATTGTTAGTAGTAGAAATTTAGGACTTTAAGGTGCATCAAGGGGAGCTAGCCCCTGATCTAGAGATTCACTCCTCAGTTTTGCTACCCACAGCAAGGGGAGTGTTTCCATTGTGGCGCGTGGAAGAAAGAAGCTGAGTTTTCTTTAAAGGGTGCAATCCACAACGTCAACAGGGAGCATACCCTCAATTGGCCGACGGGGAACCTCAGGCTATGAGACCAATGAAGCTAGAGATAGTTAGGCCAATGGATCAATCAATCCACCACCTACAAGAAATGCTCAATGTAAAAGACAAGCTTGGGAATGAGCGACTGAGGAGGAGAGGTCCAAGTGCCCTGTATGTATTGCTTGTAGATATCCTCTCTAACAACTCTAATGAGGACATGCTTTAAGGGAATAATCCTTTGAGTGCATCCAATGAATCATATTTAGGGGACAACACTATAAACGAGGATTTAGATGGGTTTTATGCATATGCGGAAGCATTATTGAACAAGATTGAGAATAGAGAAAGCAATAGAGCTGGAATATGAAACTATATTAATCTGTGCATTTTTTACATGGCATACTCTTGAGAAAGATATATTGTTGTTTGCTTTACTACTATATTCCCGCTAACTAATGCTACAAACGTGTATACATGGATTACAAGGCCGCAAAGGCTTAGGAGCCATTATGCAAGTTGAACCATTTGGGCTTCCATGTGTGACTCTTCATCTTTTTATGGTTACATGGTTTGACTAACATGGCCATGATATGCTGACCAATGTTGCGGCATAACACAAGCTTTGGAAGTGCCACTGAGCATGGTGTCCACACGTCGGATGTTCAATGTGTTCACATGGCTGATGTGCAATCTGGAGGTTCTGTGTAGAGGCTGACTTGTGTAGTATGTTTGAAGGTGTTGAGCCATTGGCCCTTTGCTCTGGCGTGCAGAAGCAGGGTTTTTTACACATGGCACTCTGCATTGGAATGGCTGTTGGTTTTGTGTTTGTCGCACCGTTTACTTGTCTTAGACAACTTGAACTTGTTTGAAGATGTCTTTTTTGGTGCGATAGATGTCTCTTGCTTGCCCTTCAGCTTGGACTCTTATTCAATGGTTGCTGCATAGAGATAGGCTTCTCCCATTGTCGTGACCTTAGACAACTTCAGTTTGGACTAAATGAATGGTCGTAGGCTGCTGTGATACTTGAGGACTCTATGCTGCTTTGACATCTAACTCAAAGGAGTTTTGTTTTGCATACAGGTCATGGAAGGCATCATTGTAGGCTTGCATTGATTGGTCATGTCCTTGTCGTAGTTGTTTCCACTAAATGCAGTGGTCATCATAGACATCTTCAAGATAATATTCATCCTCGAAGGCTTCTAGGAATTTATCCTAGGTTGGCTCAAATTCATCTTCTGTCTGGTATTTCTCCCACAGAGTGTGCACTTGCTTCCAGTTCTTGATGGGTGAAAAAACTTTCAGAAGTGCAATCTTGATTTTCTCTTCATTAGAAAAGTCATTCATAGAAAAATGTGACTCAACCACTGCATCTTCCCCCCCTCAAACATAGGAACGTCTAGATTTACTTGTAACCTGGGGGGGGAGTCGACCACCAAAAGCTTTCCCTAATGTGTGAACTGATGGAAAAAACTGTTCAAGGACTTCAACGAATTGGCTGAACACAAATGTCTTTTTTTCTAGAAGTCCCTGTTTAATCTCATTCTTTATCAATACGTGGACATTTTATTGTGCTGAAATTTACTAACACTGCACGGTAGGTAGTCTGAGGGATCTCATGGTTTGACATTGAGCTTCAAATACTCCGACCTTATTTGATGGGGCATACAATATGAACTGTTGTGATACCAATGATTTGGATCTTAGGAGGTCTAGGGGACAACAATCTAAATGAGGGTTTAGATGGGTTGTATGCGTATGCAAAAGAAATATTGAGTAAGATGGAGATTAGAGAAAGTAATAGAACTGGAACAAAAAACTAGATTAATTTGTGCGTTCTGTACATGGCATACTCTTGAGAAAGATTTATGGTCGTCTACTTTACTACTATTTGCCTGAGAACTAATGCTATATACGTGTATACATAGATTACAATATCACAAACGTCGAGGAGCTATTATGCAAGTTGAACCGTTTGGGCTTCCATGTGTGACTCTTCATATTTTGATGGTTACGTGCCCTAACTGACAGATGCGTGGTACGCTAATAGATGTTGTGGCATAGCATGAGCTTTGGAAGTGCCTCTTGGCATGTTGTAGTGTGGAGCAAAATGGCCATGTGGTCAATATGCAATTAGAAAGTTTTGTGTAGATGCTGATTTATGCAATATGTCTGAAGGTGTTTTGCCATATCATGAAGGGGCACAATGTTGTGTAGGTGGTGCAGGGTGCATGGAGGCCTTATTGCATGAAATGTGGAGCTGTGCCAAATGGCGTTGGAACTGATTATCCACATTTTGGTGCAAGTGTTGCCTTGGGAAAGGGGACATTGTCTCTCAAATTCACAAGGGCTAAGCCCTTAACACTTATGTGATCTGCACCTATCGAGCAAAGTGCACGATGTTGTCTTTTGAATTATGCAACATGTTTGTTGTCACTACACGAGGCAAATGGTGTTGGGAGTTGTGCAAAGTTGCTCGAAGCACGAGTGTTGTGCAACATGTTCGCTGGCTTTGTGCAGGAGGAACATGATGCAAGGGGATGCGTGGAGTAGTCTATTGAGCCATGCGACATCTTTATTGGCATTGCGCCGAAGGCAAATGGTGTTAGGAGCTATGTGGAGGTGCTCAATGTGTTGGACTTCTATGGCATTTTCCTTGGCATTGTGTGGGAGGCGCATGATGCAACGGGCTACAAAGATTCACACAAGTAACCACGGCACTCAAGAAGGGAAAAGTGCATGCTGCACATGGATAATACAAGGAGTACCTAAAAGAGGTAGTCTATCTATAGAGACGTTGATTGATTGAAGGAGCAAACTAGTCTCACAATACCAATGATATTGGTGTATAATGCAGCCCAATGATGCAATCTTCTATGAAGAATAGAGGGCTAAGTATGGATACCTCTTATGACCTAATGCTGAATTCCCTATGGTTCTGAGTCTGTGAAAGTAGAAAGTGTTAAGATAGTCTCAATGGGTAGCGGCTTGGCATAAAGCTCAACTTGGACGATGTAGTGAGGAACAATCCATTTGCAACAAATCATAATATCCCTTGTGCTAATTATCCTCTTCCATGTGTTGTCTAGGAAGCTCACCTGGAAGGAGCTTTTCGATTGTGTCGATTCTTTCGTGTTGGTTAAACACATTGGATATTTATACAATGCTCTTATCCATGTTTGTTATGGTAACTGTTGACGCTGTGGATTGCACCCTTGACAGGAGGCTGAGCTCCTGTCTTCCACGCGGCACAATGGAAACTCCTCTCTTGCCTGTGGGTCTGGCAAAACTGAGGGGAGAGTCTCTAGATAAGGGCTAGCTCCCTTTGATGCATCTCTGATTTATTCCAGTACATTTGCTAATATATATATATATATATATACATACATATATATATATATATATATATATATATATATATAATGGGGGGGTTGAAAAGAGGAAAGATACTGGAACAGAACCTAGACTAAAAGGGTGATACACCAAAAAAGTTTGATCTACTCATACTCACACTTTGAACCATAAGAACACATACATACACTTTAACTGGTAAAAGGACCAGACTGCAGAGAACTTAACAAAAGGGTTAATGAAGACACACAGAAGATGAACTTACCACAGGTGTTGTAGGAAGGCACACTGTCTGATAACCCTCTCCTATCTCTACGCTCTAGATACAGCTCTTTTGCTATCTGCAAGATTGGCGCTTTGTCTATACCAAGGGTGTTGGTATCAAGCTTGTGAGAGCATCAAGAAGAAATGACTGAACACAAGGTTAACACTCAGACACACTCAGAGATATATCCAACCAAAATAGAGGTAAAAATGCGTATTCTATTGATTCCAGGTGAAAATTGGCAGGGCTTCGCCTTACAATAATGAGAGATAGATTCTCAAAAGAGAGATTACAATATATATAGAGAGAGGAAGCAAATGGCGCCCCCTTGGAAAAGACTTTGACGCCCTTTTTTACAAGTGGCCCATGTGCGTTGAGAGCATCGAGAAGAGAAAACCGTTGAAAGAGAATGCTGTGTTGGCTGTCAATTTGGAATTTGGCGTTCAAACATTAATGTGAAAGCATGGGCCTCGCTTCTTTTTCTGCAAACAAGACCGCTCTTTCAAGATATTCATGTGGTTTGTCTGCTCATCAATGCAAAGAGTTGAAAAAATAGGCCGCGTTTTCACTGTTCGCGCTCCTTGATGACCACTTGGCGAAGACTGTTTCAACTGTAGGAATAACTCGCCTCCCCTTTGCCACCTGGGCTGTTTTGTCCATATTCATAATTTTGTCTCTTCTTGGCTTTGTCTTTTCCTGGAATTTGAGCTCTCGGGGCTATCTTATCGTCCTTTGCTGGCTCCTTGGGCTCTTTCATCAACAGGTTGTTGAGTTCATTCTTAACTTTTGTCTTTTCCCAGCTTTGTCCTCTCTTGGCTTTGTCTTTTGTCATCTCTTTTGTCTTTTCCTAGTTCTTTTGGGCTCCTTCCTCATCGGTCTCTTCCCTTTAGCTTTAACCCCGTTGAATTTCCTTAGGTTCGCGCTCAAGCATTTGAAGATCAACGGCTATTCCATTGCCCTGAATTTGATGTCTTCAGGGATGTCATTTGACGTCCGGATTCCAACGGCTAGTTCATGATGCCAAATTTGACGTCTGCGGGCCCGTCACCCCTTTGAATTCCTTCGATTTTCTTTTCTTCGGCCTTTCTTTTGGTCGGGCTTTTGTCTTTTAACCTCCCGAAGGGATGGTGTCCCTTCGGGGCTTGGGGAAGGTCCTCCTTTCGACAGCCGAGAGTCCTTCGCAGGGGCACCTGCCCTTCGGGGTCCTTCGGGTTCCTTTTGGTAGTCACAACCTTCAGAGAAAATGTCCGAAGGAATTCTTTCCTTCAATCCTTAGCGTTTGCTTTCCTTCGGTTGGGCTTTTTCCGTCGGGTGAATTCCTTCGGACAAAAAGTCCGAAGGAATTCCTTTAGACTTTTGTCCAAAAGAATTCGCTCGTTCACTTTGCCGTGGGAACTTCTCCCGAAAGAATTTCTTGTTTGTTTCCTTGCTTGTTTCTTTCGGTCGGCTCTTTTCTTCGGGCAAATTCCTTGACAAATGCCTTTGAACAAAACGTCTAAAGGAATTCCTTTGGGTATTTTGTCCGAAGGAATTGATCCTTTGATTTTTCATGTCTTTTCCTTCGGACAAAATGTCCGACGGACTTTTGACCTTTACCTTGGATTCTTTCGGATTTATTACTCGGACAAAAGTCCGAAGGAAATCCTCCCTTTTGCCTTAGTCTTTTCCGAAGGAAAACTCTGCCTTGTTTCGGCCTTTTGACCAGCTGCCCTCCACAGCTTGCTGGAATGGTCCCTTTTTTGTGCCTGACTGCCCTCCGCAAGGGTACCTGCCCTTCGGAGCTTTGTAAGAGACTCGTATTTGTCTAAGGCATTTGTTCAAAGCGAAAAGCTCCATACTGGACCGAAACCTGTAGGTACTTAGATCTTTTAATGTTCTATAAGAACAGGGCTTATTGCAAAGAAAAGGGGATTTTGCAGAAGGTGGGTACATGACTTAGACTGAGGGTTAAGAGTGGTAGGGAAGGAAGGAGACTGATTTTGGCTTGCAGGGCCAAAATGGTCAACAGTAACTGTTGATCAAATTTGACTTCTAGTCAAATTGGGTCAACCCCTACTATTTTGAGCTTTTGAAGAAGGTTTCATGTGTCTTATGGCGTCTCTTATTGTCCTATATGTCTCACTTGTCCTCCCTCTAGTCCTTTTTGAAGCCCATCCTCCTTGTACTGACCTAGTCAACCAAAGTCAAAGTTGGTCAACCATGGTCAAACTTAGTCAAAGTGCCAAATTATTTTGAAAATGTCCTAATAGGGTCTTTGATATGTTCCAAGGTGTCTTCAAGTCATAAATTGGCCACTTGCTAGGTTTCATGTGCAAAAAGAGTCATTTGGCCACTTTTCTAGCCTAATTAATGACTTGTACAGATGGAGTTACAATATTTGTCACCAAAGTGAATCTCAATGTGGAGGGGGTCAAATTATGTCAGGATCAATCAGGTGGCAGTTAAAAAGTTAGTTATATGTAGGAAATGGCAATTTCTTCTTAAAAATATGCCCCTTTGGGCACTTGTACGGACTTTTTGAGTTCACTTGCAGCTAAAAACGTGGGTGGAGTGACTCTTCACCTCCCCACACCCATTTCCACATTTGGTTTGCAAAGAGTGCATAAAAAAGTTCATTTCTTGCTTCTTTTCCTTCCTTCTTGTCTTTGCAAGCTAAAAAGGAGCAGTTTCAAACACTTGGTGTGGACTGTACAGGTGGAGTTGGGAAGAATGGTCTTGTGGGTGGATAGTACTCTGAGTGAACTTCACTTTCATAGCAAGAGCTTTCAATTTGGTGCCTCCTCCTTTATGAACAATCATTTACACCTCAGATAGCTTTTTGTGCACTTGCATTCAAGAGGGGTATAGGTTTGCATCTGTTTCTTGTTTTCAGAAATCTATGGAGCTATATGATTTTGATGGATTATTTTCAGGTTGGAATAGGCCCTCTCCATGATGTTCTCATCACCCAACACTCTCTCCCTTAATGTCCTTGAGGGAGAATTCCCAAATTATGCTATTTTCTCAAGTTTGCACCATAGATGTATAACCTGTGTTTTTTTCAATGTGGAAGAGGCTCCATGGAGATGTTTAGTGCTCTTGGATTCATGTTAGCAAGGTGCTTTCATTCAATGACCTTGTGAGAGATCAGATCAACCCCCCTTCAAAGCAAATTGTCCATTTTTCTTGTTCACTGCCTTGTCAGCAGAATAACACTCATAGCTGCCTTATACAGGAGCTTCAGGAGGTTTGTACGGAGGTGTGAATGGTGAAACACATGATGGAATTCATTTTGAGGTTCTAACATACCCAAAGGGTCCTGGCATACATGTAATAAAGGTTAGGATGCTATGCAAAGTAGAGTTTTCTTCCTTCAAAAGGATGATCAGACTGTATTGGTCTGACAGTCCCTAAATGGACAAAACAGAGCTGCTAAGTGTTTTGGTGGTTTTCATGCAATGAGACTATGATGGTTTTGAAGCATCCTCATATGTCTACCTTATAGCCCTATCCACATACAATGCTCATGCCAATTTTGAGGGTCAAAAGGTGAGTGAAGGGTGAACAATTGGAGTCCAAAGTTGCCCAAGAAACGACTGAAACAAGGCAGTGGAGTCTACAGGATGTTGATCAAAAGAAACATTGCCCTTCATAATGATGGTCTTAGATTATGCCATCAAGTTTGAACAATCCAAAATGGTTCAAAAGGTAATCCTGAGCCAAGATGCCAGAGAAAAGGGTGGTATATCTTGTTTTGACTCCTAAGCAACCCCCCTGTCCATACACAGGCCTGGGAAGGATCACCTGCAGCAGGCTTTAGCAAGGTTTTGTCTCAGTTGGGCAGATAATGACCAAATTGAAGGTTTGGGGTGAAAATGGATACTTGTAGGGCACCAGGCCTAAAGTGAAGATGTTTCCTATCAACCACATGACCTAAAAGATCTCAAATGCACCTACAGACAGATCTAAGATCCATGAAACACAGTCATGTAGGGTATATTGGCAGTGAGGTAGAAGGTTGAGTTTGGACCTTATCTTTCAAGGTCAATAGATGGCTTTGTGATTTCAGAACTTCCAAGAAGGCTCTAAAGTATCATTCAAGACCTAATTCTTACCCTCATGCTTCGAAATGACCACCTACAGCCATCCAAAGGGACTGAGATTCCAATAAGCCCTTCACTCATAACACTTCCTAAGGCCTGTCTCCATGCTTAAATGACTTGGATGACGAACAAGAAATGTATATAAGCTCAAAGAGATCATAAGGAAGAAGGGATGGATGTTTTGAGACCTCACCAAGCTTACTCCCTGTCCGTACAGAGGATAAAACGGCCATCTACAGGCAGGACAAGTTGTCTCAGTCAATTCAGGGAATGAGAGGAGAAGGACCTTAAGTGAGGTTTAGAAGACATTCAGTTTGAGCTTGTGAACATCTGCCATGCTTTCAAGGTTATGGGAGGTATGAAAGATCCCTTCATGTCATAAACAATCTCAAAACAATCCACAAAACCTCCAAACACAGTCAAAAGAGAAATTGTCTCAGTCAGGGTTTCGTAGACAGTTTTGCACTTACAAGAGCATAGTAATGGTCCAAGACGTCAAATTGTTAGAGAAAGCTTTTGGAGGCATCCTATATGGTGTTGAAACCTATATGAGTCTTCTAAGTGAGCATATAGCATGGCAAGAACCTCCGTTTGTCACAAAACACAGCCTATACCCTGCCTACCCTCACAGTCTGCCTAGCAAATGTGTAAAGTTTGGGGGCTTATCCTCGGAGTTAGAAGCTCAAATTTGGTACACATCATCTTTAGGATCTATGAGACACTCTCCAATAGTTGGATTTGATAAGAAGACAAGATAAACCCTCTCTATTTTGTCTCAGAGGAGGGGCAGTTTTCCCATGCATGAAGAGATAGTTTTAAGGGAAAAGTGATAAGTAGGTGACCAGAAGAAAGGGGAAGCTCAAATGATGGTTGGAGAAGCTGTAGCACATCTAGAACAACCTAAAAAACCTTCCTAGGAGCTTTGAAAGCAAACAGGGTGCCCTGAGCAACAAAGGTTACAGTCATGTGGGAGGGAAACCCTTAGGCCTAGAAGCCAAGTTGAGGGTCATATGCATTTTCAACCTTGTCAAAGAGTTCCACTTGGTTAATTCATGCTTGCAGAGGTATAGTAAAAGTGTTGAAGCCATCAGGAGGCAGGAGAAACCATTGGAGAGTCAGGTTGAGTCTTAAGTTGTGGGCAACCTTGTGAAACAAGGTTTAGACCTAAGTTGCCGATACGGATACGGGTACGGATACGGGTACGAGTATCGGATACGGGGATACGTCGATTTTTTTTTTGGTGGTTTGGATACGGCTGGATACGGCCGTACAAAAATATATATAAAAAATCAAAAATATAAAAATATAGCCATATAACCAAAATTAACCACATAATATGCATAGAGGAAACAAAATAACTTCAAATAAGTTATATAACCACAAAATATATACTCATAAAGTCATAATTCAATGCCAAATATCATAATATTCAATTGTCGAACTTATATTAGTTTTATAAATTATAACAGGGACATGGTGCAAATGTTACAATGTATGGACAAAAATAGAGACAAATCAGCGTTCTCATTGTTCACTATATAATATATTTAATATTCTTCTTCCCCTGCAATGTTTTCATCACGTGGTTCATTAGAACCACAAGCAGTAGCAGTGCCACTCCCACTAGCTCCACTGTGCAAGTCATGTGAAGCACTGTCTAGCTCCGTGTCAAATAAAGAAAGGTATGTTAGGGAGGCATCTAAATCAGCAGTCTCTGGGTTCACATCCCACAACTTTGTTGGCCCTTCTTTGTATTGAGGTTGTTTATGTGAGAGAAGACGTAAGTTGGAATGCACATAAACCAAATCCTCCGCTTTTTTTGCAGCCAACTTATTGCGTTTAACGGAGTGGATAAAACCATAGCTGCCCCAACTCCGCTCAGCTGAAGATGAGCTTGCAACCTATTGAAGCCACAAAATGAATTAAAATTTATAAAAAAATCAAAGACTAAAAACTTAAAACAAAACATCGAAAAGGTCAAAAGAAGGGTAGCGTAAAAAAATTAAAATCTTACTTGTGATAGAACTTTTATTGCAAGTGGTTGAAGGTGGGTGGATGCTTGTCCATGGAGGTACCACCAAAAGTGAGCTTCCATCTTGTATTTGTCACGGATAGCGCCAAGGGAATGACCCACCGAGGATATGAAATGCACAAACTCTTCTCTGACTTGGTCTTCTACCTCTGGATCGGGAAAGATTTTAGAGAATGCTGCCTTATATCCCTCGGCAACCTCAACATCCCTATATGGTGCGACCCTCCTGGGCAAAGAAAGAATCTCTGTACTATAATATTTGGGTGTCAAGGCAAAAGCAAGAAGATGTAATGGGGTGGTCATTTTGTTCCACCTTTCAATGAGATGGGACTGCACTTCCTTGAAGAACCTCTCTGTGGGATCTTGCTCTTTGGCATTTATAATGGATTTAATGTTTTCAATCATTGAGTCAATTCCATCATAAATCTCACCCAAACATGGATGATCCATGTCCACATATCTCAACATGCTGACAATAGGATTAGTAAAACTCAGCAAGTACTCCACACGTTCCCACCAAGCATCATCAAGAATCCACCCTTTCACTTTTGTGGCCCTCTCACTGTTTGCCTGCCTCCATACACCCCAAAGGTTGTTGATGACCATGCTACTCAATGCTTCACGCACCTTAACAAGTCGTCTCAAGACGATGGTGTGTGAGGCAAATCGAGTCTCAGCAACCAAATACAATTATACAAAATTAAAACAAATAATTAATAAACTTAAAATTGTTCAAAAAAAAAAACACTACAAATTACAAACTTATAAAATTAAATTAAGAGTTACCTTCAACAATTGTAATTTTGAGAAAGTCCTAAAGATGGCTTGGGACATGTGATGGTTAGTTATGAACATTTGGATCTCATTCGCCTCCTCATAGACTTGTTTAATCCAATCAATTTTTGTCCCCAACTTTTGCAACATAAGATTGAGGGAATGAACAGCACAAGGTGTCCAAAATATATGCCCGTACCTTGCCTCAATCAACATGCCTGCAGCCCTGCAATTTTTAGCATTGTCCGTTACAACTTGAACAACGTTTTGAGGCCCCACTGCCTCAATGGACTCTATCAAAATGTTAGCAATGAATTGTGCATCTTTCACTTGCCCCTCACAATCAACGGCCTTCAAAAACATTGCCCCTTTAGGGCTCACTGCAATCACATTAATCAATGGCCTATTTGCCGTATCTTTCCATCCATCAGAAATAATAGACAACCCTGTTTCGATCCATGAATCCCTGATAGGCTGCAATGCATCTTCAATGTGTTTTCTTTCTTTTGTCAACAAGGTGGTGCGCACCTTTTCATACCCTGGAGTGGTAAACCCTTTAGGGGCAGCATTGATAGATCTCACCATTTCCTGCCAGTATGGTGATCTAACAGTATTAAATGACAACCCGCATGCGTAAATACAACGTGCGATGCTCTGCTCTGCTATCTCTCTAGATTCATTTTGGAATGCCCTCTCCAATGGACCTGTATCTTTTGTTCTCTTGCAACCAAGAGGTGAATTCTCTTCCTCTTCGGCCGCAATGGGTGCAGCAAGAAATGGGTGTGATGGGGTCACCACATTAACACAAGATGGAGCAACAGGGGGTGATCCTTTCTTTCTCAAAGGATGTTTTGATCTTTGACCCATAACGGCATCTGCGTCTTCTTGCTCTTTGATGAATGCAAGAATCTTTTCTTGTGGCAAGCCCTTCCCAGGCCTTCCACCTATGCTTGACCCACTACAAACTCTGATGCCAGTGCTAGAAATCGCACATAAATGAGCTTTCACTCGACTATACGAGCTCTTGAAATGACCGTTACATTCTGAACAAACCCAATGAAAACACCCTCCACCAGGCAACTGTTCTAATATTTTCACATATTTCCAAAGAGGTGCTCGCAAATCATATTTGGGGCTAATCCCTTGCCCCACTGAACTGGCACTTGCACCCTGAGACATTCTAATTTTTAACAGATCGCTGTAACACAAAAAATCGCTATTAAAATTTAATTATAAATATAAATTTTAAATTTTTAAACTAATTAATATTTAATAATTTAAAATTTAATACTATATATTGAAAAATTTAAACTAATGAATAATTTAAAATTAAATACTAATAAAAATTAAAACATTAACACAAAAATTTAATAGTATATATTATAAATTATAAATTATAATATATAATATATAGTATTAAATTTAATTTTAAACTAATGAATAATTTATAATTAAATAATAAATAGTAAATACTAATAAAAATTAAAAATAAAATGTTAAACTTAAAATAAATAAATGTTAAACTTTAAATTTTAAAAAAACTTAGAAATTGAAATACCTGTCCTGAGCGGACAGTCGCGCAGTCGCGCGGGCGAGCTGGTGCGGGGGCGCGGGGGCGAGGAATACCTGTCCTCAGCCGCACAGTCGCGCGGGCGAGCTGGTGCGGGGGCGCGGGGGGCGCGGAGGAGGGACGAGGGCGCGGAGGCGCGGAGGCGCGCAGGCTGCAAATGGCAGGTCGCGGGGAGGCGCCCAGGTTGCAAGTCGCTGGGAGGCGCGGCGAACGGAAGGCAGTCGCAGAAATAAACGGGTCAAAGCAAAAAACGATTAGGGTTTTTACTTTATGATTTTGTTATAAAGTTAAAAAAATAAAAAAAATATTATTTTATTCCGCCGATACGCCCGGATACGGCCAGGGTTCGGCGTGTCCCCTGCGGATACGGACGGATACGTCCATGGACGTATCCGGACGTATCCGCAGGGGGCACGCCGTACCCTGGCCGTACCCCCCGAGGATCCCCGCGCTCCCGTACCGGACCGCCGTATCCCCGCGCTCCCAGGGCCTGCTAGGGGCGAATCCGGTAACGTAGGTTTAGACCTAAGGCAGATTGGTATATCAGTCACACTTGTAGCATGAAGTGATCATTCTAATGTTGTGAAATAGGTTTGTGGGGGCCCATCAGAGGTGATCGAGCTTTCAGTATGCAGAAAAGGTCACATATTGATCACTTCTGGACCAAACACCAGGACATGGTGTGCAAATTGAAGGGGTGCAATCGAGAGGTCAACTTTAAATGCTCACACCTACTTGGAGACATTGCATGAGATTCTAAGAAGTTACAGGAAGATGAAGGAGGTCCCAAGCAAGCAAATTGGGGTGTTAGTTCAGAATTCCAACGTCAGAGATTTATGAACATTCCCTTAAGGGCTAGTGCACTCAAAACCCTCCCAAAGCCTGTTTTGTGACCCGATGGAAGAAATGAGGCTCAAAGTGCATCCAAATGGACAAATTTGACCTTGAGAGCTAAAGAGAAGTTGTTGACAACTTCATGAGGATTAGAGCCATGGAGATAGATTGTACGGGGTCCGTATAGATCAGGCAAAAAGCAGGTTTCTTTGACAAGTTTTGTGTTTTTCAGGTCTTGAAGATGATCATGGGATACCAATCACTTGGGAGAGTATCTTGGGACTTGAACCAACTCCCTATGCCATTTTCAGAGCTTGGAAATGCTCACAAGTGTCCCTGCTAGACCTCTCTCTTCAACCAGTCTAAAGTGACATAGTGAAGAGAGCAGTCTAAAGTGACATAGTGAAGAGAGTGATAACCTGAATTTGGAGGCATTTTAAGATGTGTCTGATGAAGCCAATTGTATGAAGTGTCCTACCATGTGTCATGAGACCCCTGGTACGGATCGGTTAAGGGAGATAAGAAGATGCTAGTGCCAAATGTCAAGAAAAGCCTATTGGAGAGTGATCATGGTTGCAGATGATGATGGAGTTTGTGTAAGAGAATATCAATGATTAGAAAAACTTCCAATGCAGGTGGAGGCCTCTTTGTAAGCTCCTCTCCTCAACACGCATAAGACACTTGTCCTTGTGCCTCTTCAACGTCTCTCTTCTCTCTCTTCTTTCAAGTTCTATAAATATGAGGCATTTTGGCCATTGTAAAAGAGACCACAGCTAGTATGGCGAAGCTTTGCTGGTATGACATTACATTTTGTCTTTGGACATTGAATACAAGTCTAATTTTGAGTTATGAACATTTTGTCTAAGTGTGTGAGTGATGAATAGTGGAGCCAAGTGATAGTATCATCCTTACTTCCCTTTTTCCTTCATGTTTAAGCAAGAGTTCTGATTTTAACAGGTCATTTGAAGTGTATTGATTTTACTAGACTCTTCTTCAAGCAAGCAATTGTCTCTATGGTGTGCAATCTGTGCCTAGATCAGTTATCTTGTTGATTGTCCTATGTATGCTACCTTCATAATGAAGCAATTATGTTAGAGTCATTCAATGCCTAGAATTGGTCTTGGAAAGCTTTGTTGCTTAGTAGGAGTGTGATAGTCTATGCGATATGTTTTGGTGTATCACCTCTTTAGTGTAGTTTCCATTTCATGCAAAACTTCTAACCCTTTTCCATGAACAAACATTAGCTTAGGTGATAGGCATCTTAAAGAAGAATCTAGGGAGCTAGCCCTCACAAACTAGAGATTCATCTCTCTTACAAGTTCCCCACAACTTGAGAGATGATTCAATGTTGCATCAAATTGTAGGAGCTTGATAGAGTATCCTAGGGTGCACAATTTGATGCCAACAGTAACACTAAGCATCCATTTGGGGGGTTCTGGACCTCATACGCTCCAATATTATCCCTCAGAATTTTCAAAATTTTGTCAATATTTCTTCAACTTTTGATCATTGCATGGGTGCTTAGAAAATTAACATCTTATATAATACCACAATTTTGCATAAAACGAGGGATATAGGGCGGTGCAACTCTCCAATTTCTAGTGGCTTCAAGAACATGGATAGAATGCGAAATGGGAGGAGTGAGGGAAACACGAGGATGACTACCATGACCACTATGATATTGATATTTAGAGAGATCCAATGGATGGGTTATATGATTTTGAAGCTCAACTTCCTCAAAATGTTTGGCATGAATGGTTTCCTTAAAAGGAAAGTAGTTTGCGTTGTAACCATTTTGACTCACAAGCTCATTTTGTCCATTTCATGGTAGGAAGGCTCCAACTTGATAAAAACTAGGAGGTTGAACTTACCTATCTCTGGTAAAAGTATTTGCAAGCCTCTCCTTCGCTTTGGCCATTTGACGAGGGACTTGAAAAGCCACCTACATACACTTTATGCCCAGTAATGAGTTTATGCATGAATAATGATAATCAAGATAAAGTACAAAAATTAATCGTTCCGACAAAAAAATTTGCTTTTCATTCAAAATTATTAACTCATGGAATCAAAACAAGTTATTGCCGAGGTTTGTGCTCAAACATATTGTAATATCCCTTTTAGGGCCAAATTAAACAATTCTGAAATTTGTTGAAAACCCGTATACAATTCTAAAATATTTTTGAAACCCTAACAAGAAATTGTATAATTTTGAAAAGATCTACTTAGGCATGAAAATAAATTGCAGACCTCATAGAAACCCCAAAAAATATGGAACTTCAATCAATTTCCTTGGTGAAACCCTCACATTATTAACTCTGATTTTTAATAAACTTTTAGGCCTGAAAGTACCAAATTTTGAATTTGAACCATGAAATATCATAGGAAAAATACATGCCACATAGAAACCCTTTAAAAACATATGAATTAGATTTATTTCAATAATAAACCCTTGCAACAACAAATTTGAATTTCACAAATATTTTCCATGCTATAAATTAATGAATTCACAATGAACATACCAATGCAAATCTCCAAACCCTACTTGCTGTCCAATTGTGAAAAGTGGCCATTTCAAACATGAATCAACCCTTGATATGTCCATGTTGACCCCAAATGCTGCACAACCCTGAATAAAAACCCACAAAGGTGATGTCAGCCCTCCAAAGGGTGACGTCAACCTACAAAGTCCCTTCCAACTGGTCGCCACTCCCAAAACGCTGTTGTGCCAACCTCCAAGGGATGCCCTAGATGTTGTGCCACACTCAAATTTTCCCCGTCTTATCCAAAATACTTCACTCAATTGTGACCCATGAATGAAGCCACCAATAGAATACCAAGGGTTTTCGTTCCTAATTTATGATTATCGATGAGGGTTTTCTCCCTCAATAGCTGAAAGTAGAAGTAAACATGCCCAACTTATGAAATATAATGGTAGATGATCATAGCTCCCAAAAACGAACCTCACCACTTTCCTTTATACCTTTTTCCCTCCAAACCAACTCCCAAGTGGCGGGAAAAATACCAGTATTCAAAAAGTGATTCTCCTTATAATTTCCAATCAAGGGTTGACTTGCTCAAATTAGAAAGTCCTATTTTTTTTAAAGTTAAATTAGAAATAAGTTGCTTACATATTCATTTTTTGGCAACTTGAAAAAAACACCATGTTCCCCTTTTTCCTTCCTTCCCATAGCCTATGGTAAACCAAAAGAATAGGCTAAGGGTCCTCATTCCTCTCTAAACCCGAGAAGGGGACATGACAGTCCTCCCCTCTCGAAATTGCTTGTCCTCAAGCAATGTTGTTTCAAAAAACTCTGATCCCTCCATATTGAACCTTCCTACCAATATCTGGATTCCACATCCTTCTTTGGAATTTGTAATCGCATGTTTTGAAAAAATTCTTCCTTACTATTGCCGAAGAGAATTTGAAACTGAACTGTAAAACAACACTCTTGAAGTTAGTGTGATTGCCAAAAAATTTCATCAAAGATATTCCCCTAACCATGTGAGAGATGAGCTCATTAGCTCCCCAATGCTTGTCATCTTGAATCTTTTGCCCAAGAGCATCATACATGCTTGAATGCACCAACACTGTCATACTATAATGACCATAACATCTGAGTCCCATAGTTGTCAAGTGGTACAACCTCTGCCAACAATTATCATGGGGTCTACTCCATCCATCACCCACATCTATATGCTCTCCCTCGATGAAACCTTCTACCCACGACATGAGAACATCTTCCATACATTTCCTTAAGGCCAAAGGCTGCCCCAAGTGCTCACCATTGTGTTTCTATTGTAGCCATCTGCTCTTCTCATATGATGAAGGATCCCAAACACTTGCTTCATGCCCATAGCCTTGAGCTCTAGTGGGTCCCATAATGTTATTGTGGGCTGGTCCCTCCAATTCATGGCACAAAACAACTTGCATGTAGGCTGTAAACAAGTCATAACAGCCACAAACCTCCTTGAATCTCATCCCAAACAGGATTAGGATGGTTGGGCTGATTGTCCCTAATAGCAGACATCTTCTACTAAAATCACCATGAAAGAAAACTCTCGCAAAATGCACAAATCCACAGCTGTTCATGACTGAAATCATCAAAACTAGCAATACAAAAATGGTGTGACAGTTGCAAAAAAGACAAACTCATGCACCAATCAGCAGGGTGATCAATGTAGAAGTGGTGGGCAGCCAATCAAGGGTTGAAAATCCTCCATTCGTGGTCATAGACTGAAAATTACTGTTGACAATTTTGCCCCCACAGGGCAAATTGTCACCCCTACTATTCGGAACTTTGCTATGGTGCCAAGTGTGTCTTGTGAATCAGTTTTGGGGTCCTTTAACGAGCATTTACAGCCACCCAAGTGGCCATCAGCAGCCAGGGGAATTTTAGTCATTCAGAGGTTTCCAAGGAGCTTATTTGATTACAGCCAAATGTGCAAATACAGCCAAGACATAAAAGCTGTAAGTTTATTTATTTTGTCTTCACAAGGATTTTTTTGGGCTATAAGAGGGATACTATTCCTTCGGACATTTTGTTCAAGAGAAAGAGCTCTCAAAGGACTATGTAAAAGTCTGAAAAAATGACTAAGTGGCAGTGATTTAAAGTTCAGTTTCTTCGGACATTTTATCCGAAGGAAAAAAGGGAAAAGCACAGTTGAGAAGACCCGAAGGGCACCTGCCCTTCGGGAAGGTCCAATTCAAAAATCCCAAAGGGTATGTATCCTTCGGGTTGGTTCACTTTATGGTTTTCAAGTCAAGACGAAAGTTTCGAAGGACAGTTTCAAAAAAGCCCGGGTGCCCTTCAAAAAGCTCGGGTGCCCTTCAAAAAGTCAGAAGGGCACTTTTGAAGGCAAACATACCCTTGCGGAGGGCACTTGGTTGGTGGCAGGACCCTTTCAGAAATTCCGAAAGGCACTTTTGAGGACGAGAAGCCCTTGCGAAGGACACTTTGCAGTGAAGTGGACCTTTACAATTCTTCCGAAGGGCACTTTTGGAAGAACATACCCTTGTGGGGGGCACCAAAGCCAAAGACAGGACCAAATCAAAAAGCTCGAAGGGCATTTTTGGGAAGCAGAAGCCCTTGCGGAGGGCACCTTCATAAAAGCAAAGGACACTTCAAACGGAAAAGAACTTCCTTCGGACAAAAAGTCTGAAGGAATTCAAGGAAAAGGTCCGAAGGAGGATATACCCGAAAAAAAACCTGATAGAAATTAAAAAAACAAAGCAAAGAAGGAAAAATGAGAAAATTTAAAGAAATCCTTCGGAACAATTGTCAAACCGGAAATCCTTCGGAATAATTGTCAAATAGGAAATCCGCGGGAATATGAAGTCAACAAAAGTCCGAAGAAAACCAAAGGGCAAGACATAAGAGCCTAAAAGAATAAATTCGGAAAAATTGGCAAGGAAACGAATTCTGTCCGAAGGAATTCAGGAAGACAAAAAGCTCGATAGAAAATACAAGGGCATAAGCAAAGGCCAAAAAAGAGAAAAGGAAATGCCAAGCCTGGAAAAGAGAAGAGACAGAGAGTCCTTCGGACAATTTGTTTGAAGGACGAAAACTAAAATAAAGCCCGAATCTCGAATTAAAGCAGAACACGAGAAAAGCCAGAGAAAACACGAAGTGAACTAAGCATGAACAAACGCAAAAACAAAGACGTAAGCACAAATAGGACTGAGCCAGAACTGAACAAGAAGTAAGACAAATGCAGAAATAAAGGCAGGATGAACAAAGATCATGCACAAACTAACGTGACTCCAATGAAGTGAACGCGTTTAAGAAAACAAGCATGCTTCAATTCTAAAAATAGAGTTATCTTGCATGATGAACGGGCAAAGCGTTGAATGTTTCAAACAAATGAAATTCCATGCACGCACTCTTGTTTGTCTCAAAGCTTTAAACGTTCCGACGGTTCAAATGTAATTCTTAATTTGACATTTGCATTGATTTCATGAAAGGGGAGACTTTCAAACGTTCCAGCAGTTCGAGTGAATTTGACTACTCTTGTTTTGGAGTTGACTAGTTTTCAAGTCAAGACATCTATTCGTAGTTTTCATGCATCTAAAACTTGTCTTCTTCTTTTTCAATGCCAAGGATTCTTCATGCAAGACAGCCAGGCATAAGCCAAGGAAAGACAAATTTGGAAGACTCATGCAACGCAATTTGGATTTGGGCTAATGAAGAGTTAACTTCCTCTCCTATTTCCAAAGCCAATCTCTTGGCTTTTTGTAATTTCTATATTAATGACTTTTCAGCCTTGTAAAATCATCTCTCTCTTGGTAAGACCAGACTCTGCCATTGGTGAGTTGTGTAACTTCTTTAATCAATAGAAGGACTGTACTTTCATATTTTAAGTACTAGCATAGTGTGCATTCATTTAGCAATTTGCATATGTGATAGATTTCTCTCCCTTCTCAAATTTTGATTCGTACCTAGTTGCTAGCTCATCATGTTATGCAGGTCATGTTCAGTGTTTTATGTCTTTTGTTCAAGTTGTAAGTGGATGTTAGGTGGCTGCAAAGTGTCTTGTATCAGACCTCTCTCCATCGTTTTCCCTCACGTTTTTGTCATTGGATCAAACCTTCTCATGAAATACTTATGCATAGTGATCAATTGAAATCAAAGGTCTTCCTTTTCCCTTGTTTGATTTAGTGTTCAAGGTTCCAAGTAGAGTGGATCAACATTCTGGTGTATCACCGTCATTAGGTAGGATTTCCCCTTCAAGTTTCTTTCTCCCTTTTCCAAGGTAGTCCGCAGCACAGAGTAGAGATCCACATTGATACATCTTACAGAAACCAACCTTCTCTGAAGGTTCTTCTCACCATTGAGGCACCCACCCTCGTGAGAAGATCCCATTGTTTCAACTAGAAAGAGGATTAGCCATTTCAGCACGTCTTCGATTCAGGGTGCAACTCGAGGTTGACAATAATTACTCTTTCCTATGACTGAAAACCCTGCAAATCTATTTGTATAAGCGCAAAAGAAGTGAAGCAGTGGCTGATAATGGTGATGACAACGGCATCAAGACTGAAAATCAGACTCCTAGCTGTCCTGAGTGTATTCCTTCTAACATTTGTTGATAGGATACTGTTACCACTTGCGTGCTTCATATATTGTTGATGATCCTTTGCACAAATATCTAAATTTGAAGTTACTCCATGTTTATGTTGCATAACTCTGATTTTCATCTGAACTTCTCTTTGAGGTCTTCTTGTGATGCCCTTAACTTCCTCTGTAGGAAGTATGCATCCAACACCATTTTTCAACTTTTGATGGTACTTTTCACTCAATGACAATCTCAGAGGTGCAAAATCAAACACCATGCAAAGCTGACCCAAAGTAGACCAAATATCATCATGAGAAGATATCTCACACGGGCTCATGTCATAATAGTCATTGCACACCTCATGTCTACCCCAAGTACTGACAAGTGTTTGTGCCTTATCAAATAAATATATCCAATGCATGCCCACAACTAAGCTTACCTCTTCTATATTGTGATTACCGTGATTACTTTGAACTCCACGAGTTCCTTCCATGCTGCCCAAAGCATGACTGAAGTGTTGCATTTCTTTACTAAAAATCAGAAAGGTGGTGGCTGGAAAACATCTTGTAATAGTTGCACATTCCCCATTCCTCCAAGAGTGGCAAGCTTGAATGTAGTTTGAGACCAACCCAACCATGGTCTACTGATTCATATCATCTTGATTGTCAAAATTACATCTATTTTGCTGACCACCCTGCCTCATCAAGCATTCCGTTGAGACTATCTTCGTTTTGTTAACACCCATGATCTTATCTTCAAATGTGAAACTCAGCTCTAGGGAACAATCTATGAATTGATCTTTCACAACTTTGTTAGAATACACAATGTATCCTATATGACTTCTCATGAACTCCCTTTTTAGGGTTAATCAAAATGTTCACCTCAACTGCATATCCATCCCTAATGCTTCTCTGAAAATCAATACTTTCACCCTTCTTGCTATAATCATGAAGATAATCAAATCACTTACCCTTAGTTGCTAGTTTGAAGATTCCAACAAGATGAAGACCAATATAAGTAGCTGGTGAGGCACTTTCCTCATGTGCATGCCTCACAACAAGGTCTTATTGGAATTCCCTTTCATAAACCTCTTGCAAATATGATTTTCCTTTATATTCAAAACTGCCATAAAGATGATTCAAGAGGTCACCTTCCTCTTTAAATTTATTTAGGTGTTGTTTTGCTTGAATAGCTATCAATTTAGCTTCCTTAGCTTTTCTTAGCCATTCATCATACTTTTTCTGATCCTTATCACATCCTCTGCAGTTCCCTACAATGTAGCTGGTTTCATTTCAAGACTAGGATCCACATTTTTTGTTGATGGTGGATTACAAAATTCTACCTCATATATGTGATTTATGCACTTCTTTTATGCTAATCTCTTTGGGAAATTAGCTAATGGTGATTTCACCTTCACAATTTCTTCCTTGGCTTCCCCATTTCTTTGCTGATACATGCAATCATTAGAAGTCAATAAAACATTTTCTACTATCAAAGAATCTTTACCTTTAACTTGCATGTGGAATTTTTTTTGTTCCTCAGTAGGGTTTTGAGTTTCGGACCCTGACTCTCCCTTCCCTTTATCTGACCAAACTTCCTCGTAGTGCCCTTTTCCATTCCGTGACTCTATCAAGTCCATAAAGTCTATAAAAGAGTTTTTTGTTCGAATCTCTACCATAAGAGTTTTGTATAAATCAACACTATCCATAATGTCCTTATGCAGTGACCCCATGGTTCACAGGGTAGAAAGAAAATGACTCTGCTACCACTGTAATATCCCTTTTAGGACCAAATTAAACAATTTTTGAATTTGTAGAAATCCCTTACACAATTCTAAAATATTACTGAAACCTTAACAAGAAATTGCAGAATTATGAAAAGATCTACTTAGGCATGAAAATAAAGTACAAACCTCATAGAAACCCTCAAAAATATGGAAATTCAATCAGTTTCCTTGGCGAAACCCTCACATTGTCAAATCTGATTTTTAATAAACTTTCAGGCATGAAAGTACCAAATATTGAATTTGAACCATGAAATATCATAGGAAAAATATATGCCACATAGAAACCCTTAAAAAATATATGAATTCGATTTATTTCAATAATAAACCCTTGCAACAACAAATTTGAATATCACAAATATTCTGTAGGCTGTAAATTAATGAATTTACAATGAACCATACCAATGCAAATCCCCAAACCCTACTGATTGCCCACCTGCAAAAAGTGGTCGTTTCAAACATGAACCAACCCTTGATATGCACACGATGACCCCAAATACTGCACAACCTTGAATAACAGCCCACAAGATTGATGCCAGCCCTCCAAAGGGTGGCGTAAGCTTACAAAGTCCCTTCCAGCTGGTTGCCACTCCCCAAAAGTTGCTGTGCCAACCTCCAAGGGATGCCCTAGCTGCTGCGCTACACTCAAATTTGCTTCCTGTGCTTTATCCAAAATCCTTTGTTGAATTGTGACCCCTAAATGAAGCCACCAATAGACTATCGAGGGTTTTTATCCCCAATTTCTGATTGCTAACGAGGGTTTTTGTCCTCAATTGTTGAAAGCAGAAGCAAACATGCCCAAGTTATGAAATAAAATGGTAGATGATCATAGCTCCCAAAAACGAACCTCACCACCTTTATATTTTTTTCCCTCCAAATCAACTCCCAAGTGGGGCTCTCCAAGTGGGGGGAAAATTCAAATATTCAAAAAGTGATTCTCCTTATAATTTCTAATTAAGGGCTGACTTGTTCAAATTAGAAAGTGCCCTTTTTTTAAAAGTCAAATTAGAAATAAGTCGCTGACATAAAGTCATTTTTTGGCAACTTGAAGAGAACACCATGTTCCCCTTTTTCCTTCCTTCCTTCCCTTAGCCTATGAGAAACCAAAAGAATAAGCTAAGGGTCTTCATTCCTCTCTAAACCTGAGAAGGGGACATGACACATATCCCTTTAATGAAAAATCATTAATAATAATGGGCTGCTTTTATTTGTTTTGTTGTTGATCAGAGAGGGCAAACTAAACTGGAGGATTTATAGAGATGGTCTTCATTCTTGTTGTTAAGGATCTTTTTTTTACGCTTGGGCCACTTACTTTTTGTTCCGAGCTTGCTGATGTATTTCGTTGGAGCTTGACGCCCCTTTATAACCATCTTTCTAGACCTGATTCCTATGTTGCGCCTAAGTTTCGTTAAGGACTGGTTGGGAAACAAGAGGACTGAAAGCTCAAATGTTTAGCAGGGGATTTTGGACAAATTGCGACCATATTGTGAGGGGACAAACGACTATTCATGGTGCCAAGGGATTGTTCAAGAATTTAGCACAGATTGAACTATTTGGTAATGGTTGGGTTGATGCATAAAGTGTAAAGAAGCCTAAAGAAAAGGAGATACCTGACAAAGATAATGTTGTTGTTGAAGGAGAGTGTACTGGTTAGGGTTTGGTTTGGAGTGGACCAAAAAGAGTGATGCAATTTGATACAATCACCTCCTATGTTGCATCAGCTGTCCTCGATTGGATGCAAATTGCTCTATAATTGTGCTTACAAGGGAGACAATGCTTGTCACTCAAAGTTGGGTGTTAAAGCATAGGCATGGCGGTGCATTCTTTGAAATAATTTTTCATTGAATGTTGAAGCAACTGATAACATATGTGGTGGGTGAGGGTGGAGTCCTAAAAACTCTTTGTAGAGAGCTTGCCTTTGTGAAATCCACATGTTGTAAGGACTAAACATCCATGGGAGAAGTAGCAAGTGTGAATGAATGCCACTATAGAAAAAAGTACGTTCAAACACGCAAGGGAAACCATAGTGCGAACATCATTATGTATATTTGGTAGACTTGAATGAGATGTTGAATGGACGCAAGATAGAATGGATGGGTCATTAGTACTAAAGTTTGGAAGGGAAATATGGGCGTTGGGGCCAATTAACGTGGTGGCAGTATTAGGTAATAGATGGGAGAGACTCATTGTAGAAATGCCTAGATATGGTCATAAAACAAGATAAAGAGGGGACCAAGCACATTAAATTGTGATAGGATAGATGGCAACTAGGGGCATTCATGAGAATAGTCAGAGGGATAGCTATGTCTACCATGTGCAATGCCTCCGGAATAAGAATAGAAAATATGAGTATTGAACCTATAGTTAAGACCTATGAAAGGGAAATACCAAACCCACCTATTCCTACAAGGTCATTCAACAATGGTTGGGAACAAAAAGGGATGGTATCTTTAATCCTTCCTTTTTTGAATGTGCTTCAACCATCATTACCAAATACGGCCGGATCTGAGTTTTTTGGCCGGTCTGGACAAGTTCGTCCAAGTTGGCCCGGTTTTTTTTCAATTTTTTTATTTGTAAGGTTTTCTGCGCAAGAAAATATCTAGAAACCCTAAATATGATACAATATTAACATTTTATATTATTTTATTAATGTTTTCATTGTATTTGTCAGTTTTGCATATTTATAAAACTATGCTCACATATATATCTGTATATATTCTAGATCGGATTTTTCCAAACTTTTTTAAGAATTCTGGATTTTGGATTTTTTTGCCCTTTCGAACAGATCCGGATTTCCGAACTTGGTAACTATGGTTTCAACATCTTGTCAATTCCCTTGAAAATTGCCAACTATGTATTATGGTCCATTGTCATTCTGTAATTAGCAAGACTATCAGCCACTTCATTACAGTGCTGCTTTTGATGAGAAAAATGGATAGTGTGTAAACATAATATATCTTCAAGAATGTGTGATATCACATTGCCCATTCTCCATCCGGGTATTGGTTCAAAGGGCATTGGAAGAAAAAGATGAGCAATAATTTCCACATTTTGCTGACAATTAAAACATATATTGGAGCCCATACATCCCTTGCATTGCATGTTATCCCGAATCGACACTTTAACTTCTGTAATGAGCTGGATGAATGTTTTGTTTCGTGGCCATAAAGGAAGATCCCACAAATGCCCCCTTTTTTTAGTTTCTTTTTTGAGTTACTGAGTGCTATCATGGTATATAATTACTTTATAAGTAGAATCAACAATGCAGTCACTATGTTGAGTGAAAGACCATATCAACCAATTTGGCTTGGAGGAAAAAAAGGAGATGCGGTCTTTCTAGGAGATGACATAGTTGTAAACTCTGTGGGGCAGAAGTCTCCTGAAATCTTGATATATTCAACTGAATTTGTTGGATGGTTGGAATGTGCGTATAATCTGCAACATGTAAAAGTCCCTTTTGTTGGAGTTCACACTGAAGATCAAGAAGCAACGGACTAGCAATTGGAGGAATACCATGCCAACTATACCCCCAATAAAGTTGCTTCCTATTACCCAATTTCCAACTGAGATGTTGATTGAGTGCTTTCAGTCCTTTTTGAGGTGTTTTGTCGGGCTGGAGAGACGGAGATGCCATTTAAAAGGGATGATTCCAGGCTCATTAGGCAAGTTATATCTATGGTGCAAAATGTTGCACCAGCTGGAGTTGTAATTCCGCATCAACCTCCACCTTGCTTTTATAGAGAGCTTTATTAAAAGACTTTATGCCCTGGTTATTCAATCCTAAGATTTTTTTTGAAGTGGCAGGTACAAGATCGAGATAGCAAGGGTTGCTTGAAGCTGTCATCTACTCCCTCCCACAACAAATTTCACTAAATGCATTTCATTTGATCCAAATCCAAATTGAGAAGAGGCAAGAGGATAAGCATGTAGATTGGGACAGCTTGAATAACCAATTGCAGCAACTGAATACGTCCAGCAAGTGACAACCACATGTTTATCTAGTGTGAAAGTTTGGATTTGATTTGGTGAATTGTGGCATCCAAAGAGCTTTTATAGATTTGACATGCACTGGAAAACACAAATATTTGATGGGCAATTGACCTTCAGTGAAGGAAAGAATAGATAAAATTTCCTGCTTTCGCTTCGAGGAAACATTGGGAAAAGTTCATGTGATTTATCCCTGTTGATATGTTGTCTCTGTGCCAATTGATATTTGTTCAGTAATTGCTTCAATTGTCGGGTTTCTCCCTTAATGAGGGTATATAAAAACGTGTCATCAACAAAATGAAAATTAGTAAAACATTCGCTATTTTCAGCTTCCAGGAGTCCATAGATTTGATGCTGAAGTTTGCTGGAAACAAGAAGATGACATAGATTTTCCCCATCATTATGAGCAAATAAGGGCTTAACAGGTCTCCTTGGTGAAGTCCATAGCTAGAAGAAAATTGGGGGCCTGCAACTCCATTGACCAAACCCTTGTAGGTCATTGTTCTAATATAATTTCTAATCCAAGATATTTCTGCAACACTAAAACCAAAAGTTTTTAAGATGTGTTTAATCCAATCCTAGTTACACCCATGGAGTGCTTTGGAGATTTCAAGCTTGATAAGCACCCATTGTCTCTTTTGTATCTATATAGAATGGACTATTTCTTGTATAACAAGAATATTATCCATGATTTGTTTGTCCAGGACGAATGCAGATTGGTTGTTTGTAAATGATATGAGAGAGCATGGCCTCGATGCAAGAAGTGATAAGCTTCGACATAATTTTATAGACCATGTGACCGCCTTTGGAATAAGAACAAGAATTGTATCATTTAATTGGTGAAACATCTTGTGATCCCTTCTATATTTTTCCATAAGAGCCAATAAATCTATTTTAATTAGATCCCAGAATCTTTGGTAAAAGAGTCGGGAAACCATCAGGCCCATGCGCTTTGTTAGGATGGAATGAGAAGACTACTTGTTTCAAATCATCCTTTGTGATTGGCTTGAATAACGATGTCATGTCCCCCTTTTTGGTGTAAGCACGGACATGACCTTTAGCCTAGTTCTTTTGGTGCTTTCCCTAGGCTAAGGGAAGAAAGGGAAACATTGGTTCTAATTTAAGTAATAAAAAGATACATTTTTTAATATCTTTTTATATTATAACTTAAAAGGTAACTTGTGAGAAAGGGTTAGCTTAATCCTTAATGAAGGAAAAATGGATGCTCCACCTGGAATGTCCCATTTTCGGAATATTTTTTGAATTTTGAAATTTATTGCAAACCCTAGATAAAAATCGGTTTTCTGATTTTTTCAACAGCAAATCTTAGCTAAATTGAATACTTAAAAAATAACACAAAATTAGGATAAACCCAACGCACCAATTGGGGTTTTCAACAAACAAGTTTTGCCCTTCAAAAATATGATATTACCTTCAAACCCTAGGCGGCCCAATCTAAAATATTTAATTTATTTAATGGCTAATTTATCATGCAACAACACTTCATGAAACCTTCATAAATTTCACCAAAATGACTAAATAAATATGCATAATTTATTATGAATTTTTTTGAATATATTTGAGGTCCAAATGTCCTCCAAAACCCTCACAAAAATCAGAAATTATTTGAGGAATAATATAGAAAATTCAGAATATTATTTGGGCACAAAATAGCCCTCCAAACCTTAAAAATTCAGCTCCAAACCAATTCGCCCCAGCTAAAATAATTTGGCAATAAATTCAGAAACCCTAGGAGAGGGTTATTCCCTTGTAGTGCAGCCCTTAACGGGATCTTCAACACAAGTGGGCAAGTCGCCACCCTCTAGAGCTCTCCAAAAACTTGTAAATGACTTCCAATAGCAAGCCATACAACCCCAACAAACAACCACTCTTGCCAAAGCAAGTCGCCACCCCAGGAGAGGGTCAAATCACTGAATCACTGAATCTGAAATGCAATTACAGCACCTAAAAGTAGTGCTTCCCTGAATAGGAGTGGAGGTTTTCGTTCCCAAACCCTTGTGTCCTTGAAGGTTTTCGTCTTCAAGTCACCTAGCCAAGTGTTTCGTGCTTTTAGCCTTAAAATCAAATATGGTAAATTCATGGTAACTGTTGTCAACCTGGAGCTGTGCCCTGAATCGAAGACGTGTGTGAAATGGCCAGTCCTTTATTCCGCTGAAACAATGGGATCTTCTCACGAGGGTGGGTGCCTCAATGGTGAGAAGAACCTTCAAAGAACGCTGGTTCCTGTATGATGTATCAATGAAGATCTCTACTCTATGCTGCGAACTACCATGGAAAAGGGAGAAGAAAACTTTAAGGGAAAATCCTACCTAAAAAGGGTGATACACCAGAAGATTGATCCACTCAACTTGGAACCTTGAACACTAAACAAACAAGGGAAAATGAAGACCTTCAATTTCAATCAATCACTTATGCATACATATTTCATGAAGAGGTTCGATCCAATGACCAAAACATGAGGGAAAACGATGGAGAGAGGTCTGATACAAGACACTTTGCAGCCACCTAACATCCACTTATAGCTTCAACAAAAAACATAAAAAACATTGAACATGACCTGCATAAGGATAATCTAGCAACTAGGTATGAATCAGAATTTGGGAAGGGAGAGAAATCTACCACTTATGCAAATTGCCGAATGAATATAAACTATGCCAACGCTTGAAATTTGAAAGTACAATCCTTCTATTGATTGAAAAGGTTACACAACTCACCAATGGCAGAGTCTGGTCTAGCCAAGAGAGGGATTGATTATTTTTAATCAAGGCTGAAAGCCATTTTATAGAAAATTACAAGAGCCAAATATTGGCGTTGAAATTTTGAAGAGAAGGATTAACTTAGATTAACTCAAGGCTGACTTGGCCTTTCAATAAAATATGTTCTCTTTGTCTTTGCATGAAGCTTCTTGCGCTTGAGGAAGTGAACTTGTCTTTGTTTTGAACTACCCACCTCTCTTTGCATGGAAATCTACGCCAATGTCAATTTTAGAACTCTATGTGAGCTGCTTGATTCTGAGTTGGAATGTTTGAAAGCTGAGTTAACCATTTGGTAAGCTGAGTTGGATGAAGAGATCGGCTGAGTTGACTGTTTGGTAAGCTGAGTTGGACGAAGAGATCATTCTCCTTTGCATGGGAAACTCCTGGTAGATGTGGCGTTTAACAATTAGTCAACTTTAAATCTCGAACAGTCAACTCGACGTTCGAATTTAGAACTCCGGTTGAAGCTGAGTTGAACCTTTGGATGAGTTGATTTGGAGATGAGCAAGACTTCGACAACCAGTCAACTGAAGCTTTGACTGGTCGATCGAAAATAGCCCCTGCTTGCATGTATTTTATCTTATTTTGGTCTGCCTGTTCATGTCTATTTCTGGCGAGATTCTATTTTTTGGATTATCTTTATCTATATTTCCTCGGATATTCTGTTTTCAACTCCCCATCGGATTATCTATTTTCTATCCTTTTCTGCACAGTCAACCTCCATTTCTTTCGAATTTTTGTTGTCTCCTTGGCTTAATTCTTTCGGATTTTTGGCTGTGGACTTTTCTGTATGTAGATTTATTTCGGAATTTATGCTTTTGGTCTCATCTCCTTGGGATCTTTTGTTTCACCCTGCATTTGCCTCGTGTTTATTTCCTCTGGCCTGTCTTTGGACTTTCCTGTGGCAACGTTTCCGAATGATCCTTCGGACTTATGGCTCCCACCTTTCCTTCGGCCTTTATGTTTGCCAATTGTCCCGAATTAGTTCCCGTGGACTCTTCTGTGTTTGGACTTTCCCTATGAACGATTTCCGTCGGACAAATTGTCCGCTTGAATTGTCCTTGTCTTTGTTATATCCTCCAAAGTATTCCTTCGGACAAAAAGTTCGAAGGAATTCATTCGGACCTTTTTTCCCGAAGTATATACGTCTTTTCTTTTCCTTTGCTTGGGCTTTTGGTCTGTCGGGTTTTTTGCAGGGGCCTCTCCGAATTTCTTCGGACATTTTGTCCGAAGGAATTCCTTCGGACAAAAAGCTTGAAGGATTTCTTTGTTCTTTGCCTTTGTTGTTTGCTCTGTCGGCCTTTTGTTTGGACCACTCCGAATTTCTTCGGAATATTTGTCTGAAGGAATTCCTTCGGACAAAAAGCCCGAAGGAATTAATCCTGTCTTTTCCTTTGCTTGCTTTCGAAAAAATTGCCCTTCGAAAAATGCACAGAGGTCCAGGGACCGACCAAGTGCCCTCCGCAAGGGCTCGTGTCCCTCGTCTGTGCTCTTTTCGAAAAAATAGTAGGGCACCTGGGCTTTTTGTAGGGGTCCCGAATTTGTTCCTGTACCTTCCCGAAGGGTAGGTGCCCTTCGGGATTGTTGAAAATGACCCTTCCGAAGGGTAACTTGCCCTTCGGATTTTTTGCAGGGGTCCCCTTCTGCCTTCCAAAGCCCTTTTTGCAATTCCACGGACTGTCTGAAGGAAATAATTTCGAAGGAAATAAGTCTGAAGGAATTATTCTTTTAGCTTTTTTGCTTTTGGGCGGACTTTTGCAAGGTTGCGGGTGGTCCCTTTGTAAACTCTCCGAAGTATTCCTTCGGACAAAAGTCTGAAGGAATTACTTCCTTTGTTTTAGGCTCTTTCCTTTGTTATTTCCATTGCTTTGTGCCATTTCTCACCCTGCCCTTTTGATTTTCTGGCTCCTCCTTGACTTTTATCCTTGTCTAATTTCCCGCGGACTCAAGTTCTTTGCCAATTTGTTATTTCAATTGGTCTACCTCTTGCCCAATGTATTATTTCTTCTTTGACTAGAGACATGAATTTTCCAAATGGCAAGAGACAATCTGCCCTGTGGAAGAATTGTCAACATTTCTGGCGACTCAGCTAGCTCAACATGCCTACTATGCTTGAGAACTCAGACCATGTATAGACGCTATTTGAATTCCCAAATGGTGACCTTGATTTCTGGCTGAAAATCTCCTCTGATCATGGCTGAAGCAACCTTCTTCTTCAAAATAAGAAGGGAAACACACGAAAGCAGAAAACTAACTAAGAAGTAAATGTGCAAACAAGCACTTATTGGACAAAACTGAAACAAACTAGTGTGCTTGAACAACACTTGGGGGAAAGCAAAAATAACTAAATATGTACATAGAGTTTTGCTCTTTAATAGCAATGTTTCAGATGTATCCCATTGACTAGGATTGGAAGCTCTTGGTCGTCCATCTTAGCAAGCTGGAAGGAATTGTGGGATTTGCAGTTGGAGATCGTATATGGGCCACTCCAAAGGGAATCAAACTTTGTGTGTTTTCCTGGTTTGGCCCGATCCTCATCCCACTTGAGGACCAAATCTCTTTCATTGAAGCTTCGTGAGGAAGCTCCTTTGTCGAATGTTCTTTTCATCTGTACCTGATGACTGTCCATGGCTAGCATGGCTTGATTTCTTGTCTCCTCCAACTCCATAAGCTCTGCATCCCTGATCTCCATAGGCTCATTCTCTAACAACTCAAGTTGATGCATTAGTTCTAAAGCTGGAAACTCGAGAGAAATAGGTAACCTTGCTTCCTTACCATAGACTAGCTTGTAGGGAGAGTTGGCTATTGACCTCTTGTAGGTGATCCTATCAGCCCATAGTGCTGACTTCAACTTGAGATGCCATGATCTTTGATTGTCTTCAATAGTCCTTCGTATGATCCTTAAGAGGTTCTTGTTTGTAGACTCAGCAAGGCCATTTCCTTGTGGATAATAATTCGATGAAGTGCTAAGATAAACTCCATGTTGGACAACGCATTGGCTGATCCTAGATCCCACAAAAGCCATTGCATTGTCAGAAATAATGGTCGAAGGAACTCCAAACCTAGTGATTAAACCTTCATAGAAATCAAGGACGCTAGTTTCATTTGCTTCCTTCAATGCAACTGCTTCCGTCCAACGTGTGAAGTAGTCCGTAGCTGTTAGAATCCACTTATGCCCTGAACTGAAAGGAGGGTTAATGAGACCAATAAAGTCCAATCCTCACTGGACAAGCCGCTGATCCACTGTAATTCGCTGAAGGGGTAGGGCTGCAAGTTTAACTTTTCCTACAAACATAGCACATTGTTTGCACTTCCTAACCCATGTATAGCAATCACCAAATATAGTAGGCCAATAGTACCTACCTCTTATGATTTTAAGCATTGTAGTTCTTGCAGAAAAGTGCCCTCCACCAAGTCCATGAAATTCTTTGAGTAATCTTTGAGTTTGGCTTGGTTCCACACACCTTAGTAACATTCCATTGATATCCTTTTTGAACAAAACACCGTCAACGAGCAAGAATGGAATTGATTGCAATCTGAAATACCTTCTTTTTGAAGCACTTAGGTGAGAAGGGTAACAACCTTCTTGTAGATAGCTTACCAGATCACAAAACTAGCTAGAAGGTGAGGTGTGAACAGCAACAATTTCTTCATCATTTAACACTAAAACAGCTTCGTTAGTTTCTTGTAAGTCCTGAGCTAGATGCTCACAAAGTCCTTTGCCTCTAACCAACTTTGTGATTTTAATTTCTATGTCATATTCCATCACTTTGGTTATCCAACTAGCCCTTTTCTCATTTGTCTTTGTTCAGAAGAAATTCTTTGATGCTTGGATGAACAACCATTATACTTATTTTATTATTAGACAACAAGTGCCCAAATTTCTTTAGAGATCTTATAACTGAAAGGACGTGTTTTTCAACAAAAGAGTACTTTGTCTCATACTCCTGCAAGCCTTGGCTGTAGAAGGCTATTGGCTACTCCAAATCTTCATGATTCTGTTGCATAAGAATACCTGAAATGGTGTCCACATTAGCATATGTATACAAAATGAAGTCTTTCGTAAAATCTGGATTTAAAAGCGCAGGAGCGCTTGCTATGGCTTTCTTAACATCTTCAAATCTTGTTATTTCCTCCTTGGACCAGCTGAAGTTCTGATTTTTCTTTAACATGGCTGTAAGTGGTTTAGCTACAGTAGCAATCTGAAATGTATCTCCTTATAAAATTGATCTTTCCAAACAAACTTTGCAAAGCCTTTTTGCTCTTAGGCAAGGAGAGTGCAAGAATGGATTGAATCCTTTCAGAATCTATGTTTAAACTGTGGTTTGAAACGACATGTCCAAGAAGCTTACCTTCATGAATTGAAAATATACACTTTTTGAGATTTAGAGATATCCCAAATTGCCTACACCTTTCAAAAACATGCTGGAGGTGAACCATGTGATCTGCATCTTTTGAAAATACTGTTATATCATCCAAATAGACAAGCACAAATTTGTTAAGAAGGCCTTGGAAGGCCATATCCATGGCTCTCTGAAAGGTTGCTCCAGCATTGGACAAACCGAATGGCATCTTTTTGTATGCAAATGTTCTCCACTTAGTTGTGAAAGTTGTCTTGAATTGGTCCTCGTCTTTGACCAAAATCTGATTGTAGCCACCATACCCATCTAACAAGGAAAACCTCTCTGAACCTGAAACAAGCTGTAGAATTTGTTCCATTGATGACAATGGATAGTGGTCTTTAAGCGAGGCCCTGTTTAAATCACGGAAATCAACGCACAAACGAATCTCACCATTTTTTTCTGTACCGGAACAAGGTTCGCCACCCAAGTTGAGTGCTTGATTGGAAATATGATAGCCAACTCTATGAGCTTGTGAAGCTCAGCTTTCATCAAAGGCTCAAGCTTTGGATTGATTGGCCTTTGTCTTTGTCGTACTGGTTTAGTTTCGTCTTCTAACTCAATAGTGTGTTGAGCCAAACTTGGATTAAAACCTTTGAGATCACTATACTGCCATGCGAATATATCAACGAAATTTGTGCATAATTCAATGAAAGCTTTCTTTTGTGGAGGAGTGCATACCTTGCTCAATTTCAAAATTTTACCAGCTGCAACCTCTACATTGGCATAGTGCTCTTCCTTTGTTGACAAGGTCGGTTTCTCTTTCCTTAGTTCATCATCTTCACTGAAAATATTTTCAAGAGTGACCAATCCCTTGGGTAGCTTATTAGTTTTCAGTTGTACAATCTGATCACCATATTGCTGTAAGTGTTTTGACTGATTTTTTGAAGAAAACTTAGCCTCTTCCTGCAAAAATCTCACAATTTGATTGTCACTTTCAAACACCTGCCAATTTTCTTAGTTATTTGGGACAGAAGGCCTTACAACTACTTTAAATGTGACTGAGAATGCCACTTTTTACATCAACTGGGATATCAAATTGTGCCCCAACAGTAGCCAACCTATTAGCGTGTTTATTCCTATCTCTTGGTATTGCTTGAATATTAAAACCCTGAAAATCTTCAAGTAGATCCCATACTCTGTGTTTATAAGATTTAAGCAACATATTCTTGCATATATTCAAGCCTCTTACTTGGTGAACTACAAGTTCACTATCTCCAAACACTTGTAAACAATTTACTTTCATCTTCCTAGCCCATTGCAAACCGTGAACTAGTGCTTCATATTCAGCAACGTTGTTAGAACAGCGAAACTGAAACTTAACAGAGGAGAAATACCTTTGTTTTGTAGGAGAAATTAACATCATTCCAGCTCCGGTCCCATGCTTATTTCTTGATCCATCAAAGTATAATTGCCACAAGCCTTCATTAGATTCGTCCTCTTTAACCATGGCTGGAATTGGTGCATCATTCTCATGAAGACAATACACACCAAGACCTTCTTCAATAAGTTTGTAGGGATCATGCTCATGCAAGGTGGAAGCCCACTCATCAAAAAACAAATCTGGAACTTCATCCAAAGGTGAGTCCTTTTCTACATCACTAGTTTGTACTATTTCATCTGAGATACAATTTGTATTGACCACACTTGGCGTATAAGGCTCCATGTGAAAACATGCAATAGGTTCTGAATGAATCGTTACCTTTGTGCCATATATGGCCCTAAACAACAAGTCCAATCAGCTGATAAATATCCTCCAATCTTTGAGGTGAAATCTCTTGAAAGGCACATAGCGAAAATAAGGCAGGTCCACCACCACAACATCCTGCTGAATAGTCACGTTAGGACAGGCATGTAATGTTAATTTCAAATCTTTGATAATCCCTACCGTTTTTGCGGGTGAACCATCCAACTGCAGTACCCCTTTAGTATTTGGCTCATAAACAAGGCCGATCTTGTCTGCAATCTGTTTGGGCATCACCGTACTGTTGGCTCCACTATCCACCATACAATTTTTGACTAAAGTATTGCCCATTATCAAAGAAAGGTAAAAAGGGGGAGTTTTGTTTATTTTTACCTCATTTTTGTCCACCATAGATATCTTATCTCCTTGCTGTACCTGTTGCTTAGTTGGCTGATCCGAATTTGTCAAGACAACACCTTCCTTGTCAATTGATTTTGGAGACAATTCAAGAGCTTAAAGTTCTTGAATGAGTTTATCCTTTTGGCGTGGAATTGAAAGAGTATTCCACATACTAACGCTGATGTTTGAATTTTTCATTTGATCTACAATACTGAACTGAGATGGACTAACTTTTGATTGCACCTTTTGTGGTACTTGCTGCCCACGAATTAGAGGTATTTGCTGTACTTTACCAATCTCTACATGTTGATTTTTTTGGACTGTGGGGGCAACAAGTTGTTCTTTCGTACCTTGAGCAATAATACTAGGATCATTTGACGTATTTGCCACTGCCTGGGCTTTCTCAACAGCTCTTCTTTTATTTCTCTGATAGGTTATAGCTGCAACTTGATCATTTGAAACATTAGTTTTAGCATCTTGAGTAAAAGCAACATGATCATCTACCTGCGAATTTACATTAGTAGCATCCGGCTGCCCTTGGATCGCTCCTTGTGATGCCAAACTTGTATCTTGATATTGACCCTCTTGAAAAGAGAACTCCTCTTGTGTCATCTGTGGCATGGTGCTGTTTGGTGATACTAAGTTTTGGTTTTGAACATCGTTAAGATTTGAGGGCTGCCAGCCTGAATCCTGCACCAAATTGTTCTGATGTGGGGTTGGAACAATAGCTTTTGAAGTGGAAGGAGCATTTGGATCAAGAGCAACATATGGCTTAGCTGGAGTTATGGCCCTTTGTGCTTGATAGGGTGGTCTATTTTCTCTAAAACCCTGATAAGGAGACCTTTGATCTTTGAAGGGCTGATAGTTGTTTTGATTTTGCTGTCTTTTGAGTTGTATTATTTTATTTTCAAAAGATTGTAACAAACTTTTCAACTCTCCTATCTCACTAGATTGACTAGTAGAGGCTGCAATAGGACGTTGAGCTGCTGGAATTGGAGCCAAGGATGGAATTTGAAGAACTTGAAGGGCTGGTACATAACTTATCTCTGGAAATATGGGCATTGGAGGTCTTGGAGAAAGCTTACTTGCTTGAATTAGACTATTTTCTGCCCTTATTGCAACTTCATAAGCATCTGGCAAAGTAGTACCACCCATTGACTGTATCATCACACTAATGTCAGAATTGAGAGCTTTCAAAAAATATAGAAATGCATATTCAGGGGATGGCCTAATTAGAACCGGTATCCTGTGCCATGTCTTTTGGAATCTGAGATTCAAATCAGACATGAACTCATGGGGAGCTCTCTATATGACATTTAATTGCTCAACCAAAGATAAGTGGTCAGATTTGTCCTCAAACTGTTTGACCAAGGCAGCACCCAATTCATCCCAGGTGGAAACGGTTCTAAGTGGGAGGGTTCTATACCATTGTAATGCTTTTCCATTGAAAGAAGCAGCTAGTTATTTGATAGCAACATTATCCTCAATTACATTATGAATTGAACAAAGATTAGCCACATCCTGGATATGCTCAATAGGGGTTGTTTGATTTTCTCCTGAGAAGAATGGAATACTTTTGAGGGCAGATACAGGTATATCATCTAATTGTGCTAGATTTAGTGGACTCCCCCTATTGAATGGAGCAAATACTTGATTTCTATTGGCCATTTGCATGGTGGGGATTGCAGTTTCTAGAACAATAGGATGAGGGGGAGGTAAATATTCTCTTTGAGGATATGGATTTGCCCTCCTAGATCTTGCTCTTTTATAAGTTACAAATTCAAAAGGAATACCTTTGCTTGCTGATCTTATGGTAACCTTTGCAATGAACGGATTCCCTGAATGATGCTATGAACTCTTCAGCTGGCTGTAAATAAATATCTTCCTTTGCTGCGAAGATTTTCTGTAAAGAACTCTTTTTGTGGTCCCACCGGGCATGCCAAAAACTGTTGTCAACCTGGAGCTGCACCTTGAATCGAAGATGTGCGTGAAATGGCCAGTCCTCTATCCGCCTGAAACAATGGGATCTTCTCACGAGGGTGGATGCCTCAATGGTGAGAAGAACCTCTGGAGAATGCGGGTTCCTGTATGATGTATCAATGAGGATCTCTACTCTATGCTGCGAACTACCGTGGAAAAGGGAGAAGGAAACTTTAAGGGGAAATCCTACCTAAAAAGGGTGATACACCAGAAGATTGATCCACTCAACTTAGAACCTTGAACACTGAACAAACAAGGGAAAAGGAAGACCTTCGATTTCAATCAATCACTTATGCATAAATATTTCATGAAGAGGTTCGAAAACATGAGGGAAAATGATGGAGAGAGGTCTAATACAAGACACTTTGCAGCCACCTAACATCTACTTACAGCATCAGCAAAAGACATAAAGAACACTGAACATGACCTGCGGAAGGATAATCTAGCAACTAGGTATGAAACAGAATTTGGGAAGAGAGAAATCTACCACTTATGCAAATTGCTGAATGAATATACACTATGCCAACACTTGAAATCTGAAAGTACAGTCCTATTGATTGAAAAGGTTACACAACTCACCAATGGCAGAGTCTGGTCTAGCCAAGAGAGGGATTGATTATATTTAATCAAGGCTGAAAGCCATTTTATAGAAAATTACAAGAGCCAAATATTGGCGTTGAAAATTTGAAGAGAAGGATTAATTTAGATTAACTCAAGGCTGATTTGGCCTTTCAATAAAATATGTTTTCTCTTTGTCTTTGCATGAAGCTTCTTGCGCTTGAGGAAGTGAACTTGTCTTTGTTCTGAACCGTCCATCTCTCTTTGCATGGAAATCTACGTCAATGTCAATTTTAGAACTCTACGTGAGCTGCTTGATGTTGAGTTGGAACGTTTGAAAGCTGAGTTAACCGTTTGGTAAGCTGAGTTGGACGAAGAGATCGGTTGAGTTGACTGTTTGGTAAGCTGAGTTGGACGAAGAGATCATTCTCCTTTGCATGGGAAACTCTTGGTAGATGTGGTGTTTAACAATTAGTCAACTCTAAATCTCGAACAATCAACGGGACGTTCGAATTTAGAACTCCGGTTGAAGCTGAGTTGGACCTTTGGATGAGTTGATCCGGAGATGAGCAGGGCTTTGACAACCAGTCAACTGAAGCTTTGACTGGTCGATCGAAAATAGCCCCTGCTTGCATGTATTTTATCTTATTTTGGTCTGCCTGTTCATGTCTATTTCTGACGGGATTCTATTTTTTGGATTATCTTTATCTATATTTCCTCGGATATTCTGTTTTCAACTCCCTATCGGATTATCTATTTTCTATCCTTTTCTGCATAGTCAACCTCCATTTCTTTCGGATTTCTTGTTGTCTCCTTGGCTTAATTCTTTCGGATTTCTGGCTGTGGACTTTTCTGTCTGTGGATTTATTTCAGAATTTATGCTTTTGGTCTCATCTCCTTGGGATCTTTTGTTTCACCTTGCATTTGCCTCGAGTTTATTTCCTCGGGCTTGTCTTTGGACTTTCCTGTGGCAACTTTTCCGAATGATCCCTGGGACTTATCGCTCCCACCTTTCCTTCGGCCTTTATGTTTGTCAATTATCCCGAATTTGTTCCTGCGGACTCTTCTGTGTTTGGACTTTCTCTGAACAATTTTCGTCGGACAAATTGTCCGCTTGAATTGTCCTTGTCTTTGTTATATCCTCCAAAGTATTCGGAGAGGCCCCTGCAAAAAACCCGATAGACCAAAAGCCCGAGCAAAGGAAAAAAAAAGACATATATACTTCGGGAAAAAAAGCCCGAAGGTTTGCTTTGTTCTTTGCCTTTGTTGTTTGCTCATTCGGCCGTTTGTTTGGACCGCTCCGAATTTCTTCGGACTATTTGTTCGAAGGAATTCCTTTGGACAAAAAGCCCGAAGGAATTAATCCTTCGTCTTTTCCTTTGCTCGCTTTTGGAAAAATTGCCCTTCGAAAAATGCACAGAGGTCCAGGCACCAACGAAGTGCCCTCTGCAAGGGCTCGTGTCCCTCGTCTGTGCCCTTTTAGGAAAAATTGTAGGGCACCCGGGCTTTTTGTAGGGGTCCCGAATTTGTTCCTGTACCTTCTCGAAGGGTAGGTGCCCGTCGAGATTGTTGAAAATGACCCTTCCGAAGGGTAACCTATTCTTCGTATTTTTTGCAGGGGTCCCCTTCTGCCTTCCAAAGCCCTTTTTGCAATTCCACGGACTGTCCGAAGGAAATAAGTTCAAAGGAAATAAGTCCGAAGGAATTATTCTTTTGGCTTTTTTGCTTTTGGGCGGACTTTTTCAACGCTGTGGGTGTTCCCTTTGTAAACTCTCCGAAGTATTCCTTCAGACAAAAGTCCGAAAGAATTACTTCCTTTGTTTTAGGCTCTTTCCTTTGTTATTTCCATTGCTTTGTGCCATTTCTAACCCTGCGCTTTTGATTTTCTGGCTCCTCCTTGGTCCTTTATCCTTGTCTAATTTCCCGCAGACTTAAGTCCTTTGCAAATGAGTTATTTCAATTGGTCTACCTCTTGCCCAATGTATTATTTCTTCTTTGGCTAGAAACGTGAATTTTCCAAATGGCAAGAGACAATCTGCCTTGTGGAAGAATTGTCAACAGTAACCCTTCAAATGGTTATCATACCACCCTTTATACTATATTTTCCATAAGATAGACAAAGTAGTAATGAACCTTTGAGTGACCACATGAACCTTGGTCTAGTTAATGAACATTGATCCAGAAGGAGTTTGTGAGAAGTTGATCATCCTATGCATCATTTGGTATCAGAGCTTGAAGATCATTAGGAAGTAGGAAAAGAAGGTTTGTACAAAGCCAGGTACATATCTGTTTTTGTTTTCATGTTATGTATTTGATCAAGTTCATTGAAAGAATGATGAAGGTTGTTTGAAAAGGTTGCGAAAGAAGATTGTAGGTGATTGAAAGAAGTTGGTCAGGCAGTTGAAAGCCAAGAGAGGCTTAAGAAGAGATAAGGAGCTAAAAAAGCTCACAAGGAGAGAGCAAAGTGATTGCTCAAAGAAGTTGATCCAAGGAGAGAGCTTGGATAAGGGATGGAGCAAGGTGCAATCGACTTGCTTAAGATGGCACAAGGTGCAACAGACTTGCTTAGGAGACTAGTTTCCAAGAGGACAAGCAAGAGATTGTTTTCATTGACTTGTGTGTTCCATGTGTAGGTTGGTTGCAGGAGCATAAGAAGGTGCTAAACACGATCAGGTTAAAAGATCAAAGCACAAGAAGTCAACCTTCAAGGAGAAAGCAAGAGAGAAATGAATCAAGGAGGAGCCCTCATAAGTTTCAGAAAGTATCAAAAGGGTCTATGTGTTTCAAATAGACCTTGGGATCGAGGAGATTCCATTGAACAAGAGGTGCCAAACAAGAACTTTAAAGACAAATCACTTATAACTTTCAAGGAAAGATTCATTTTGCTCCTCAATAGTATGATGCAGGAGCATCACTACCTTTGTATATATTGGTCTAATTTTCATGTTTTGAGTCATTAGGGAGTTGTTGTGGTCTTAGGAGATCTGTAGAAGTCCATATTAGGTGCTAGATTGTTGACAAATTTGAATTATGGCTTAGAAAGGATTTTCCCGCTAAATTCTTGATTTGAATTTTCAAATCCTTATGTCAAGGTTTGGAGTCTACAATCTTGTCTAAAGAAGTCTCAATGCTATAAGTTGTGTAATAAGGAGTCAATAATATGTCAACACAATACATGACTCATAAGGTTAGTCATTTGATAAGTTTGTTAGTGGTTAGGTTCATTAAGACTCTTCCAACGTACATGAGGAAGTTGGAAGACAATTAAGGTAGTTATAGAAGTTTTGGATATAGGTAAGTGTTTTGTTTGTAGCGAGTGATTCAAAAAGGTGAGATATGGGGTGGATTTGAGGTTGTAATGATGATCAAAACCCCAAGTAAATGAGAAAGATTTCTTGATTTTGTTAATTCATTCTCAGAGCCTATTCTGCCCCTTTATTCTGTGTTTTGGAAACTGATTCATAAAGTGGATTCAAGCCTGTGTATGTGATATTGTAATATATGTAATTAGTATCAACTTGTCAGAGCAGTATAATGCATTAAGGAGGAATGTATGTTATGTTTAAGAGGATGGATACACCGTTCTTTGTTAGGTAGAGGAACTTGCATATTCAAGGTTCTGTAGTCTATGCTTTTAATGACTGAGAAAATGTCATAGAGGAGAAAGGATCTGATGGAGGCCTGTTTGAAATGCTATGATAGTTAGTAAGATCATATTTATATGCTTTTGAAGTTACTTGTGTGGATTCAATCCATTTTGAAAAGTAATTCATAAACAGGATAGTCAATTTCTGTATAGACTGTGTAATCCTAGACAGTTGTATGCAAATTTGTGAACAACGGTGAATAGAGGCTATTATAGAGCCTAACAACCTTAGACAGAGTTGGAAATCTTCTTTGGAGACCTAAGACCTTAAAGACAGAGCCATAGACCTTGCAAACTGTGTTTGTGTGCACAGGGGTGTAAAATAAGTTATAAAAAGAGTGGATCAGAGGAGTCATTGTGGAGAATAAGTAATTGGAATAGGTGTATTATGTTGAAACCAAGCTCAAGGGACCTTCACAGATCATTGAAACTCTTTAAGGAATTTAAAACCCTAAGATAGGTGCTCTCGGGTAACTACAGGATAAGTCTGTGTATTTAGGGAAACCAAGAATGACACCAAAATGTTGAACAGAGGCGAGAACTTGAGAAACTGATGATTGGAAAAGTTGCCTATAGGTTAGGCAGACCTAATTCCATGATCACAATGGCTTGATAGCGGATGGGAAGATCAAAAAGGCATTTTGAGTGTTCTTGGGTGCACACAGAGGGAGTAAACCCTGTTTCTAGGGTTTTGAACAAAAATAGGTATTCCAAGTGTTTTAATCGGTCAAATCCTTTGAAATTTGGTCATCAGTTAGGGTGTGCATCATATTAACGGATTTTGAGGTTTCCATCTTGATTTGGTATGTGTCTGTATGTCTATATGTGACTGTGTGTAGACTTGTGAAAGACAGACCTAATAGATCTAAACAGAGGTCAATAAGGGTCTAGAAAAGTGTCTGAAGAAGAGAGTTGGGTAATGAAACCTTGTGGACTGATAGAATGAGATAAAGGCATCAATTTTCCATGGAAACCCTAGCTCAGGGTTTGTCTGCAGTTTGCACAGCCCGAGAAGGTATAAAATTAAAATTCAATTTCTTTATAGGGTTTCATACTACTGTAACCATTGTTTATGGTTGATATAACCTCCACACGACTTCTACACCTTGTGACAACTATCAATCACACCTCTATTCATGTTTTCTTCGCTAATCTGTGTTAGACTGAGTTGCTTAATTACAACATTCTCAGGCCTTACTCTAGATTTCTCATTACATAGTATCAAACCAACTTAAAACGAATCAAATAACTTGTGAACACCAGTATTAAACACTCCCAAACATATACAAGTGCCATTTACCACCTTCAATCACTGCTTACCACTGTTGATGGCTTGTGCAAGTTTAGTTGATCAAGAAAACACAGAGTATACAGGGTCTGTGTTGGTCTATTTAGAAAATCCTTAGTAGCATAACAAAATACAATGCACAAAGGCTCTTTAAGGAATGATTATGTCAGGTTACCAATCATTCATGTCTCCCCAAACGTTTAAAGTCTTGTTAACACTCTATTCTGCCATTACTCAACCTTCACAGGTTGAATGTGTGGGTTTTGACATCATCTACAGACTGTATTATTTTTCCTTATCCAAACATGTGAAAACTACTTAAGAATACATAAAGAACTTCAAGAATATAGAAATATTCAACTTACCAAAATGCTCAGAACGTTCAAAACATGTCTTACATCAGATACTCTGTCTATGATCAGTTTACACTTTCAACACTATGCATACGCAGGAGATACAGGACTGCCAACAGATTTGTCTTCAACCAAATGACTGTCTATTCATATTCTTGGGGGTTTTCTTACATTATCCCTTCGACTCCAACCCCCCCATTCTCTGATACATTGGAATGACTCCAACTCTAAACCACTATCTATTCAAAAGAAGACTTCATAACTAACTTCTAACTTCTTTTTGTATGCTGGGGATGTACAAAACTACATAACTGCTATCTCAACCATCAAGGTGACTCATTATGTGAGTCATGCACTCTTGACCCTTATTGAAACCTACCTACACAAAACATAACATTGAGACTTCTTTTGACAAGGTTGAAGCCTCCTAGAGTTCACATTGAAATTTGAAAATTCAAATCAAGGTTTTGGCGGGAAAATGCCCAAAACCACTCAAATTCAAATTTGACAACTTCCTAATGTTTGTGAATGACTCTTAACACCCTAAAATGACTAAAACAACTTGCTAATGACTCTAGATATGCAAAATAGATCATATGTACAATGAGGTAGTGATGCTCCTGCATCAACATGACAAGCGAAGAATTATCTGTGTCATCAATAAGATTGGGTATATGCTGTGTGAGTTCTCTTTGAACTTGGATCTTCTGTGAATGAGGTAGTGGCTCATGTAGATGACTTTGGTAGAATTCCATGGCATGTTGCTTGATCTCAATCTCAAACGTAAGCAAGGCGCCATCCTCTTTTTTGAGCCTCTAGATGGTATTGTTTTGTTGCTTGTTAGTTACAAAGCAATGAAAGAATTCAGTGTTAGAATCTACATTGCAAATCCCCCGATCTATTGATCTTTGAGCCCAATATTGTTCTTCCCTTTTTGTAAAATAAACCCCTGTTGTATGAAACGTTTTGTGGCAGCCATTCCAGAAGAAAAACCTTGGATCTCGGATTCATTTTTGGAGAGCTGCAAGTTCTATAGATTTTTTGAAAATAGGTGAAAAACTATTGCCAAAAATCAGCCTATTGGAGCTTTGAAGCTTATACTTAAAAAAATCAATTTTCCCATGAACTTGTACATTTCATGCCCTTGATATCTTGGAGATTCATGTCACCATTGTTTTACATTTCTCCAGAAGTCGTGATGTGAGAGCCACATGTTCAAAACGAAATTTAGACTTTCTGGGTGCCACCATTCTAGGGGCAATGTGCAAATATAATGGCTAGTGATCAAAGAATGTGGTGTGTCACTGACTTGGGCAGAAATTTGTCTATCCATAGTAATCCAACTTAAAAAAATCAATACCCTATCAAAATTTTCAACAATAGAGGAGAGTCTTTTCGTCTATTTCCCTAAGTATAAAATCCTTGGATGAATTCCAGATCCACCACCTGAGTATTTGTTTGAAGCTTAAAGAGAATATCAGCAGCCTTGTGATTAAAGCAAATTCTGCCTTTCTCCTCTTTTGGGGTTTTAATGGTATTAAATTCCCTCATAATGATAAGATTTGCAGGTGTGTTTTGTTGAATCCAACCAATGGGATTCTGTGATCACCATAAGTAGGAATATACACATTGATTATATTTACACATACGTTGCATTTCGAGAGAGAAATCTTGAAAATGGAATCGCCAAGGTTTTATGAATGAGAATGCAAAACATACTTGGACAAATTCCATAGGATCATTGTTCTTGTGTCTATGCAGTGAATAGTTTGGAAATTTACCTAAATGGAAACATGCTTTAATCTTACCATCAAAATGACTCTTCTTGTCTCTTAGAGTAGGACCATTTCACTTTTTTTCAGACTGGGCTTTAGCTTTGAGAAAATTGTGGTTATTGGGCACACCTAGACCAACTATACTTGGTGAGAGTATCCACATCAATATGAGGACGTGGAGGATGGTGATCCTTCCTCTAAAAGTGCCTCTTAGAAGGTGAGCTTAGGAATCCAAATCTGCACTATTTTTGGAAGAGTGTGATTCGGTTTAGATTCCTCGTCTATATCCAAAGCTTTGTGGATGATTTTCCTTTTCTTTTTGGGTTCGGTTTTAGGTTGTGTTCCCTATATGTGAACATTGGTTGGGATAAGATGCTTATGGAATGTGCCTTCTTGTTATGAATGATTGACCAAGAGGTATTAGCTTGGGCAGAGAAATGTAGAGTATGATATACCCATTTTGTGATGGTCTATTGTTGCAAGAACCAAAGGAGTGCTTATCAATGGATCTCCAGTAGTTGGTGATACTTGAACCAGCTCAATCACTTCCATCTTTGGATATGCTAAAGTGGGAAAAGCATTACAGAGAGAAGGAAAGAAAGAAATTATATCAATGCCCACAAATGACCAAAAGTAGATCAATGGGACTTGAGGATACAATAGTTAACAATAGAAAGTCCTAGGAAGAGAGAATCCTAGAAGCCAAAAATGAAATAAAATAAAGGAATAGAAGTACATAAGACAAAATAAAGCAGTGTGCCACTAACAATGGTGGTAATGAAACAAATACTAATAACAATGAAGGGTGCAGAAGAGCCCCCAAAAGCATGTGTCGATGAAGACTGGAAGACCTCATTGAATATCTTTATATGTGCCTGAAGTGGAGCTGTCGAGCGATTATCAGTCATTGTGAAAAGATATGATAGTGCTCGTTTGGGAGTACCCAATGTTGGAGGGGCCAAGTTGGGAGAACCTAGGAGAAGGCAAAGCACTTCCTCAAAAATCTCCCCTAACATCCAAGGTCGATGCACCTCCCGTAATAGAAAAGAAACTCATAATATGAGGTTGCCCTTGTGGTCTGGGGGGTGCCTTGTAAGTCTTAGATCCATGTCCTTAGAAAGGGGCAAAGCCACGTTGGTGGGAAGGAGCAAAGCCATGATACTAAGGAAGAGCGGGTTGGGGGATTTGAGTAATTTGAGTACTAATGGTGTGTTGAGAGAAGTGCTGCCTAGCTTATTTATCAACTCTGATGTGTGATGTACCAGTGTCTAAAGGGCGCTTAGTTTTGCCATTTGTCTAGATGGGATGGAGCCTGGAAGAAAGAGGTGATCAACATGGGGGCCTATAGGGATTTGCGTTAGAAGGTGATGACCTCGCGAAGATAAAGAGCCATGCATTGCTGGTCTGGATATTTGAAGAAAGTAGATGGAGTGTTCCCTGAGTCCCTGTAGAGGTAGTGATATCTCCCCAGATGCCATTGTAAATGGGGCATTTGAAAATGAAACGTTCCTCGGTCTCTACCTCTTGGAGGGAGCCAAGATAGCAGATCCGGTCCTAACAGAGAATGTGGTGACTAGCTTCAACCTGTAAATGGTGAGAACACTCTCATCTGGGCAAGGGGAAACCTCAAGCTGTGGGACCAATGGCATTGGAGATAGTAAGGGCAACAAACAATACCCTCCACTACTTGTAGGAAATGCTCTATATGAAACTTAAAAGCAAGCTTGGGGCTGAGCAGCTCAAGGGGGAGATTCGGGTGGCCCATATATATTGTCTATATATGTCCTCTCTGGGAGCTCTAGTGATGACGTCCTTTGTGGGAAGGAGCTTTGGGGGAGGTGCGTCCAAGGAATACATGAAAGGGTGTAGCCTATCAATAGAGATGCTAATAAAAAGAAAGAACAACCTAACCTCAAAGTACCAAAAGTGCCAACTTTTTGTGGGGACCAATGAAGCAATCCTCTCTGAAGAGTAATGTGCTAAGTATGGATATCTCTCATGACTAGAAGCAAAATACCCAAAGGATATGAGTATGTGGATGTAGAAAGTAAGCTTGAAGATAGTCTCAAGGCATCATGGCAGGGTGACAAATTCATCTTGGACAATGTGTTGAGGAATTGCTCACTTGCCACAGATCTTGCCCTATAGCATGAGAGTCTGGACCCTCTCAATATGGGCCTAGTCAGAAGCCCCAAGCTAGGTCCCCAAATTTTTGAACCATAAAAAACTTTAGGTTTGATGATTATATCAAAAAGGTGTAACTTGGAAGGGATGTCCAGGAAGTGGATCTGGAAACTTTTGCATTTCAAGGCATAAAGAGAGGTAGACTTCATGCTAAAGGATGCACTAGCAAATTGCACCCCCCAATTATGTGTAGGCTGATGTGATCTTTAGAAGTTCCCCTTACAAGAAAAATTGGAATCTGGAGAGAGAGCACTTGGAGATATTGAAGATTATGACCTTAGTTTTCCTAAGGATGACCACAAGCTATCGGTGTTTGCAGAAATGAGCAAGGGCATCAAGTTGTTGTAAGCCCTTGACTGAGTGTCAGAGGAGGACAACATTGTTGACGAAAAAGAGGATAGCTATAAGAACCTCATGCAAAATACAACCACCATCCATATGGGTATGTTGTTTTAGAAACTCCTCTAACTCATCAATGTAGATGGTGAATTGGATTGGTGAGAGAGGACATCCTTGCATGACTCCAATGGTACTCTTCACAAAGTCAAAAAAAACCACGAGAATTATGAAATTGCCCAATAATTGTCTCATAAAGCCTCCAAGTGGCGGTAATCAGAGAATCTAGGATGTCGATATCTCTCAACTTTTGGAAAAGCAGGAGTCTCGAAACCGAGTCAGTGGCTTTCTTGAAGTCAACAAAACAACAAAAGACTCTAGAAGACTTGTGATGAGCTTCTTTAATAATAGCATGAAGTGTAAAGATATGGTCAATAGCTAGGGAGTTCCTTCTAAAGCCAACCTACCCCTTAGCTTTGATATTATTCCTTTCCTAGTACTTTGACAAATGCATGTCTAGCACTGTGGTATAAAGTTTGGCAAATGTATGCCCAATTTATAATGGTCTTGTAGTTTCTAAGGATAGAGAGATTCCTAGACTTATGATTAGGGTGAATGATGTGCTAGGACCATGACTGAGGGAAACTTGAATGCACCAACTTATTAAAGAGCATGGCAAGGGGTAAGGCAAGGGAATCCACACCATATTTGATTAACTCAGCTTCGAGATTTTCGCATTCAGATGCTTTGTTGGTGCGCATCTTCAAAAGAACTCTCTTGATGAAAGAAGTGGAGAGAGGAGGATAGTGAAAGAGTGGGGGCAGTGGTAGTAGAATGGATGGTAACATCATAGAGGGAAGTAGCATAGGAGACCTAGGCTTCCGGGCTGATGTTGGAAATTATGGTTTTTCTTGGGAGAATAGTATGCCAAAATTTGTTAGGTGAGTGGTAGAGATCAGCAAGGAGTTTAAGCCGTCTAGATGTAAGAAACGCCTGTTTCTTACATCATAAAAGACGACTATACTCTCTACGGTGAGTGGGTATGGAGGGAGGGTCATGGGTTAGGGAAAATTGAAGTCTCTGATGAAGAAATTTACACTCGTCATCATACCACCGGTTCATGGGGGTAATGTATAGTGTGGGGACAAGAGTCAAGGTCAATGTCGTAGAGGGTTTGACGTAAGAACTCATACATGGAATCGGTGTTGGGAAGAGGGAGGAGTAACATCTAGACATAAGAAGGGAGAGATGGAAGCATAGTCAATGGTGTAGTCATCATCAAAGTGGATTGTGATATGTCTAGTGTTGGGGGGCATGGTGGAAGGGGAAGGTAGGTGGGGGGAAGGGGAGTGGGAACCGGTATGGAGGGCAAACGTCAAGATGACATGGTTAGCAAGGGGGAATTGAGGAGAAATAATAAAGCCACAAAATGTGGGGCATGAGCGATCTACTGGTGACAACATAGTCCACGACGCTTGCACCACTAGCATGGGGAAAACAAGTGAATCTATCGGAGTCGGGGAAGTGAGGAAACTCGTTGAGAATGTGGAGGCTTTGGGATTTGCCCAATTGGAGAAGGTGTCTCCATTGGCCGTAACTGTAGACTTCTTGTCAGCAGAGGCTCTCAACAAAGAGTGTTGATCATTGAGTTTCTATGTTTTTTTTCCTTTTATTGAATAAGCTTTTAGAATTTGTTTTCCATTCCCCAATTTGATTGGGTTTGTTGAGTGCATGCATTTTCGAAGTTTGTGTTCTTTGTGCTCATTGTTGGTTTGACTTGATCTAGTTGTCCATGTATTTGGTTTGGAGAGTGTTGCAATGTGGTATCGTGGAATGGACAAACTCTGGAAAGATGATTGGGCTCATGGTAAATCCGATGGTGGAAGGGGATATTCTTATAATATGGGTTGTTCACACTCAATTTCCTGCCAAGTTTAGGATGATTTGATAAGAAAGAGGCTTATCCAAGTCTATATTGATGCATATGTGGGCATAACTAAGCATCCTTGGGTTTTATGTGAATTTTCGGTTGTTTAGTATTCCCCAACGGCATTGCCAATATTTTATAAGGTTTGTTCCTGCTAGTATTCACTCGAAAGGATTGGAAGTTTAAACCAAATAGGGACAATATTGGGAAGATCCTCAGTGGGGTTGAAATCCGAAGACCAATGTTTCATGAATATTTTAAAATTCTTCATAAACCATGGACCCCCTTGGAAAACTTGGTCCTTTTCTTGCTTGGTAGAGAAGACTACCATGAAATACCCCTTTGGCATCACTTGGATCTCAACCGAACCTCGAGGCTTCCAATTTTACTGGACCTGAAATCATTTTTTTTTGAGTCTAGGGAAAGCTCCCATGAACTAGAAAATAAGAGCGGTCTTCTTTAGCAGCCAGTTTCGTTATTCCATTTCAACTAGAGAAAGACATCTTTGGAGAGGTTTCTATCTTGAGGGAATATCCATTTTCCTTTTCGGCGGGAAATTTGGGTTTGGATATTGTTCTTTGAGAATGATATTGAAGCAAGCCCTTGAGATCTTCATGGCATTTGTGTTCTTCTTTAGACACAACTGATGTGAAATTAGAGAGTTGTCAACAATGTATCATGAACATGTGCATGGACTTTTCCCAATTGTTGGACAAAACAAGAAGCCTACTCTTACTCCTTTTGTTAATAAGATGAAGAAGTTGCGGGCTGAGTTACCATAATATCATATGAGGCAAGGGTTGATACCCATAGCAAAGGTCAAATAAAATGTGTCCAGTAGAGACATGGATAGCTCTATTGTAACTATGCCACAAAAGATGAAGGTAAGTGCCCCACTTCTTATTTTGTCTATGACAGACGCATAGAACATGAACCATAGAGTAGTTAACTACCTCAGTTTGACCATCAATTTGTAGATAAAAGGATCCGGGGAACCTCAAATGACAACGTAAAAGCTTCCACATATTTTCTAAAGTGAATAAGAAATCTTGACTCACTTTCAGAAACAGTGAGTGGTAAGCCAAAGTGATACCATACATGTTGAAAAACAAGTCAACAACTTTCAAAGCATCTGTAGTTTCTTTGCCTGGAATGAGTAGACATTTTACAAAACTTATATACAACAAAGATGCAATCAAGCTCTGTAAGGGTATGTGGCAATCCTATAATAAATTCCATTGAATTGGATTCTCGAGGCTTGGAGAAACTGGAAGTGGTTGGTACAAGCCAAACTCTTTATTAAAAGGTTTAAATTGCCTGCATAATGAACATAATCTAATAAAAATATTCCACATGTTTCCTCATAGAAAGAAAATAGGAATATTTGTGTAAATGATGTGAAGTCTTCTCACTTTCAAAAATAATAGTGAGTGGTAATTCAAAGTGATACCATATGGTGAAAAACAACTAAACAACTTTTGAAGCATATGTAGTTTCGTTGTATGGAATGAATAGTCATTTTACAAAACTTACATACAACAAAGATGCAATCATGCTTCATAAGATTATGTCGCAATCCTCTAATAAATTCCATTGGACTGGATTCCCAAGGCTTGGAGAAACTAGAAGTGGCAGGGACAACCAAACTTTCTATTAAAGGGTTTAAATTCCTTGCATAGTGAGCATATTTTAATAAAAATATTCCACATGTTTCCTCATAGAAATCAAATAGAAATATTTTTGGAAATGATGAGAAGTCTTCAATGTGCCAAAACCGCCACCATATGTCGAGGAGTGTATCTCTCTAATGAGTGTGAGGCGAGTTGAACCAATTAGAATATAATGATATAATTTGTGCATTAAACCTTATCTAACTGTGTGATCAAGAAAAGGAATTTGATTAATTAATTTGGATAGTTGTAAAGAGGTGAGAATTGATCCAAAGTGTACATAAGAATAATAAAGTGACTTCTAGTCTTCACAAGCAATTAATTTGGTATTGAGAATATTCAAAAAAATGGAAGGAGGTGTACTCAACACATCAAAAACTCTATTAAGAGTCCCTTTTTTGAACTTAATAATGAGATCAAAATGTTGAAGATAAGAAGCCTAATTAAGATGTCGTTCTTGAATCTTAGATCATGAATTAAAAAACACGAGGGGGCGTTGATTAGTATGAAGGATATGGTGCCTACATTGCTTGCGTGCTTGAACTAATGTATATAATCCTTAATCACGTGTGTTATAGTTCTGTTTTGATGCAAACGTTGTTTTGGAATGGTATGCAATGGGGTGGGGTCTCTACTTAAGATCAATGCCTATGGCATAATTGGTTGAATCTGTCTCAGTCTCAGTCTCAAAGGAATGATTTAAATAAGGAAGATGAAGCATTGGAGCTGAGAAAATGGTATCATTAAGTTGTTGATGCTGTAATTAGAGTATTCCATGAGAAATGCATCTAATTTTGTAGTTGATGATGGGGCTTGGCAATGCGAGAGAAATGCCAAATGAATATTCTATAGCAAACCACCAAGGATTTTTTTCAGATATGTAGTATTAGGTGGATATGGCCAATCCTTAAGGACTTTGACTTATGTTGGGTCTTAATGTATACCATTTTGGTCAATAGGAAACCAAAATACATGGAAGTTTTCCCAAAGGATAACTTCTTCCTTATGCACGTAGGCCGACTTGAAGACAAGGAGTCACTTGATGCACACCTAGAAGACCTCATGCAACTGGATGAAAGGCACGTTATTGCTCGATGGAGTCAAACTATGGAAAAGTCCATGACAAAAATCTTGGCATGACCAACACATAAAGGGCAAGATACTGGTTGAAGGAGCCCTCGTCCTACTCTACGATTCCAAGTACTTGAAGCATCCAAGGAATTTTCAAACCTGTTGGCTAGGGCCCTACATTATCCATGATATTCTGGAGACTAGCGCTTGTAAGTTGCACACTTTGTATGGTGAAATGCTCCCTTTGCATTTCAATGGAAGGCAACTCAAGCCATACCATGCTTGAGCCATGTTGTAATAAGGCTTATGCCATTTGTTTTCTGTATTTTTTTTTTGGTAGGTTAAAATCTATAGGTTAGTTTTCGCATGCAATAGTTATGCATTGTCTTTGTAATAAACTGCGCAACCTCGTCCGACCTATTGTTTTCTTGGGCAAGTGTTGTGCTATTTTTGTAATAACCTCTCTTAATGAATCCCAGTTTGATAGACTAGGCAGCTCTCTGAATGCACAATGTTAGGAAGTCAATAAATTCATACCTTGGTGACCATTGCAATGAATTAAATTGAGCGCTGTGCATACAACACAATCAACGACTTGCCAAAAAGATACTTGTGCTGGAGGACCAGGCATAGGGTTTAGTGCGGGGTAGGGGATACAAAGTGGTGAAAAATAAAGTGACAAGTTTAGATAAGTGTGACACGGGATGTGAAGAGTGACAAGGATAGGTGCATAGTTGAGATTAATTTGATATGAAGGTACTGCGGGGCAAGGAAGCAAGCAAGAGGGAAGCGTAGCACCCAAGACGCAAATGAAAAGATTGTACATGGAAAGGATCCCACAAAAATGGTAACTACCTAGGATAACGTCACTCCCAAAAATTGAAATTTTGAAATGCTTGTGGTTAACAATTGGCACACACTAATAGTGAATGCAAAGGCGATAGCAATAAATTATCAAGTGCGAGAAGTCGAAAAATTTAAAAGTTGTTTTGGAAAAATGCGCTAAGTAGTATAAAAGGACAGATACATGTCATTTTCACCACTTTGCTATCAAGATAGATTAACCTGGATTTTATGTTGATGTAGAGGATCAACAACCATCTGAACACGTTGGACATGATCCTCTCCATTGGTGCTACAAACCAGTATGTCATCGAGATATACTACAAGGAAATTCATCAAATGTGGACAAAATAAGTTATTGAATATTCTCATGATGATTATTGGAGCACTGGGAAAGACCAAAAGACATGACTACCAATTCATAATGACCATAATTTGCTTTGTAAGCCGTTTTCCAAACATATGAAAGTTGCATACTTAACTGATGATAGCCACGAGTAAGATCAATCTTGTTGAAATATTTAGCCCCCTTTAAATTTTTTATGAAAACATTGATCCTAGGCAATGGGTACCAATTCTTAACACTTATTTTGATTCTTGTTCTTTGCCTTGTAATCTATGCGAAGTCTTAATCCATTTGTTCTTTTTTGGGCACTATTAGGTATGGAAAACTAATAGAAGTGATATGATGAATCTTATCATCTTTTAGAAGTGTTTGCAATTGGTTCTCTATCTTCTAAATAGACGTAGAGTGATATGCAAGGAAATGGGAGAGTGAAGAACATGGAAGCAAATCAATGCTATGTTAGATGGAATTAAGAGGCAATCCCTTTGGTTCTTGAAAAGCATCTGTATATGCATCAATAATAACATGAATATTCAATGGAGACATCTTCCTTATGTTTATCTTTTTGGCATGGAAGACAACATAGAGTGATAAGTACTTATTGATATTCACCTATTTCACAATTTCTTTTCAAAAAGTAAAGGGGGGCTAGGAGAAGAAGAGATGAGTTTCTATACTTTACAATCCTTCTGGGTTTTGTACGTATTGTGCCGCCCATCATGAATTGCATGACAATCATACTAGTTAGGATGGCTAAGGCTCACCTCAATATTGTCGAGTGGAGTTACGCCACATTGAATATTTTTTTAAGGGTCTGATGGCAAAGGTAACATCGCCTTATTACCAATGTTGTATTCCCAACATCTTTGACAACCCAGGTGATAGAGACCATGACGGGTTGTATTGGAAAGTTGTAAATTTGAAACTAGCTATGAATTAGTTTTTTAACTGCCATTATCAATAATAAAAAATCCAAATGGGTGAAGAATGATTCCCTTGGACTTGCTAAATAGTCTTTGATCATCATAAACAGCTGAAGATCTGGAGCGGTTGAATTTTTAATCATAATCTTTGCATCTTTTGGTTCAAATTGCTATTTTTTGAGGAGAGCTTAATCTATTTCTTTGCCTGAAGATTTTTACATTCTTTGGTACAATGGTCATGCTTATTATGATAATTGTAGTAGTTATTTCATTTACCATCAAGTGAAGATGACTCGCCTAAACACTTTGACCGTTCAATAGGGTTGTACGCAGTCTTGGAGGCAGAAGGGTTTGATGAAGTACTAGTTTTGCTAGAACTGAAATTGGAATGTTTCTTTGGAAACTTATAGCCAAGTTTGTTTTCAATAGACATTATTATTTTATATGCATGTTCCAAAAAATCCACTTAAAACATAGCGATTTCTTTCTTAAAACTAGGAAGTAAACCAGAAAGAAATTTGATCTTAATTACCTATCAGGTCTAGATTTTTGAACTTGACCTAGATCTGGTTGAAAAAATCAATATATTGTTGGATTGATTAACCTTGAAGTTGCCTGAGGTGAAGCCATTGTGTGAATAGATTCTCCTAATATGCAGTAGAATAGGTATTTTTTTGATGGAAGATTTGAATTGATCCCATTGGGTAATCTGCTTGTCTTGGTTGTCGTTGATAGCAAGAATATTCTTATGATACTTCTGCAAATCTGGAGTAGTATCTTCAATATGGACCTCAATAGCTAGGATCTTGTATGCATCAAATAATCTCAGGGTGGGTCTTGAAAAATGCCTCAAAGTCTACGTAACCAGGTTTTGAGTTTCTTGCCATTGAAGCTACCGTATAACTTAGGGATCTTGACTTATGCTTCCAGCTGACAAATGATTTGTGGTATTGGGTTCGACCATGGTTAATTTTGCAGGAGCATCATCTGCAATTCTATCATCATTTATTGTATTAATATGGTTTTGGGCTGATTGGCAAGGATGTGTTCAAGAGAATTGCTATTGATCTATTCCTATAAGGATTCAACCTCTTGTTATTTTTAGGAGTCATTGAAGATCAGATCTTGGATCAATGAAGAGAATCCACTAGGACAAAAGAATAGCACATTAAGAATCTACTACTTGGTAAGTGGTTGTGGTTCCAATTTCATGAAGAGTGCCAATGCTGAAGTATTTCCCAATATCTAAAAGTTGCTGAAGACAGTAGATCTAGTGGAGGCTAAGAGGTAGAAACCCTCGAGAAGACTAGAACTAGTGCCTTGATTGCAAGAAGCCTAGTGGTGTTAGACCTACTGAGTGTAAAAGATAGGAAACTCTTGAGATGACTGGATCTAGAAGCCATGACTGTTAGACTCTAATACCAATTGATAAGAGCACAATCGCAACAGTGGAAATAACACGAGATTGATGCAACTGTACATGTAATCATTTGTATCATGCACATTTAAAACTAAGGATATACAAGGAAGCTATATATAAATAATTCTGATGGCATCCATGTACGTTTGTAAGTGGGATTTTTCTCTTGTTTATGAAAGAAAACTCCCAAAGTTCACTACTCGTAGCATTATGAGTCAGTTGGAGTTACAGGAGGGATTGTAACACTTGACATTATTGTATGCTAAATTAAGGCACAATGAGAAAAGCTACGTTACCGGTTTAAGGGTTTTTGCCTGCAAATCAGGGTCCGGTTTGCACTGGGTTTTGGTGTTTGGTTTCAAATGCAGTTAAAAATGCCCAAGGTTCACTCAGGTTCTTTTGCTAGAAGAACCCAAGTGTACCTGGGTGCCCCAGGACGAACCCTGGGCGGGGCAGAATTTGCAGGCGACAATGTCAAAAACAGTAAAAAATGGGAATTTTTAAATTTTCCTACGCTGATTGAGGAGCCCATTTGCTGCCAAGGTAAGATTTTTAACTTCCAAGTTTTAGCTTGTATTGTTTTATCTTTTTTTTCATCATTTTTTTACAAGTTGCTTAAAATAAAAAATAAAAAAATACAGCTAAAACAATTAAAAAAAAATTAAACCCTGACTTTGATTAAAATGTTATAAAGAGACACCTCACTCTTATAACACACAACCAACGTTGCTGTTGTTAACAACTAAAAAGAGGAGTTTGCAGCCATTGCAAGGAGAAGTTTGAAGTTTGGCATTGCAAGGAGGAGTAGTTTGCCATTGCAAGGAGGAGAAGTTTGTGGAGGCAGCCATTGGCCCGTTGCAAAGAGGAAGATTTTATCATTTTGGAGGCAGCCACTGCAAAGTGTAACAAGGAGGATTTTCAAAATGCAAGGTCTACTTTGAACTTTTTGAAGCAACAAATGAACGAACACTGTATTTTCAAGTGTTTTACCAAAAAAATGAGTAATATGCATTGTTTTTTAATATATATACACGGACATTTCTGTGGTGTTTCCAAATCAAGGTTTTTGAAAAATGGTGTTTCCGCTTTTCCGTACCCGTATCCATACACCTACTCCAACAACATAGTTTTTCATTTTTTTTCATAATTTTGTGATTGTTTTTAAACTTGTAGTTATATATAATACAATGTCTCGTAGTTCTACTATGTGGTTAATGACAATATCACTAATTTCGTAATTATTAGGCTATAATTGCTATATTTTTTAATTTTTTATATATTTTTTGTATAAACGTACCCAAAGAAAAAAAATCATCGTACCGGCAAACCCAGTTTTTCGAACCCGAACCTGAACCCAAAATGAACCAGTAACTTGGGAAGAAAAGTTATGTTTCCACAAGAATGAGTGAACATCGATCATCTTGTACCATTCATTGTTCTTTGTGATAGGTTGCAATTTCCATGCATTTTCTCTACAAGATACGATCCTTATGGAACTTTAAAAAACACTGGTTGTCAAGGTCAATGTTTTTCCAATCTGTAGTAGTGAACACATTATATAAGTTCTTGACAGGAGGCTATTACAACCCTCCAATGTGTGCCATACTGGAGTGCTGCATGCACTTTCAACAGTTATGCGTAAGGGATTTTGGTTCTTAACTTACACAAGCGTCATGGTGACCAAAGAAATGGCCCCATTTACGAGTGTCACCTCATTTCAATCTCTGGGTTTAATTGCTTTATATGAATTATTTGTATAACCATTCAGTGATTATCTTTACTGTAAGTAGGCACATCTCCTAGGAAATGAAATTTGGAAGTGACAACTAGACTTGGAAAATTGCTTAATTTGAATGAAAAAGAATAAAAGACAAGTGCAGTGATATCTTTGTGAATGATAGCTTGCCAGTTTCTCGGTCATAGTTAACATCTTCTACGTTTATCTTTCTAACCTAACAGAAATTGAACAAACACACAATAAAGAGTTACAAGATTTGCCTGCATCTGATTAAATTTCTTAAATTTCCTTTCAGGTGATTGAGCATGTTGCAGATCCACAGGAATTTTGCAAATCTTTGGCAGCATTGACCATTGATAATGGAGCTGTCTTTATCTCAACTATCAATCGGACAATACGATCATATATTATGGCCATTGTTGCAGCTGAGTATATACTAGGTTGGGTATGTTTCAACATCCTTTTTATATTTTTTGTTTTCCATGTGATGGTTGGAATCTAATTTCAAATTATGAACTGGCTAATCCTGTCCACCCACTTTATTGCCATTTTGATGAACTTTGTGACGATGATGATGTGGTCTGCATATCAATGTAATAATCAAGTCTGGATTACATTCAATGAATAAAATTTCCAGTTAGTTGAATATCTATTATTTTCCCATAAATTGGCAGTGCTATTATATCATCTCTTCTATTTTATCAGCTGAACATTACTCTTTTCAGTGTTTATTGCATTTATAATTGTCTGCCATGGTAAATATTTTGCAATATCTAGCTTATACCTAGGGATGTCAATTTTCTGATTGACTGCATTCTTCAACGAATGATCAATAATACTAGCTGTCTAGAGAGTGAGATTAGAGAACAGAAAACCCCGCTTGCCTTGAGTGGAATGCAATCAGAATATGACAAGCTGGTTAGGAAAATCTCCTTGGAAAAATTCTATATACATGCTGTAGGAAAATGATTTGTTGGAAAAGAAGTGCTACTGACTTACTATGAACATATAATGACTATTGACATGCTCTTAACATTTAAGGATATTTAAAGCAATATAATGTTTTACAAATTAGTGTTCATAATACATTTATTCTCAACATTAAAACAAATTAGTTCTCAGATTGACTCAGTGATTGGCTTTATTGCCATTTTGATGAACTTTGTGACAATGATAATGCGGTCTGCATATCAATGTAATAAATTGAGTCTGGATTACATTCAATGAAGAAAATTTCCAGTTAGTTGAATATATATTATTTTCCCATAAATTGGCAGTGCTATTATATCATCTCTTCTATTTTGTCAGTTGAAAATTTCTCTTTTCAGTGTTTATTGCATGCATATTTGTCTGCCGTGGTAAATATTTTGCAATATCTAGCTTATACCTAGGGATGTTAATTTTCTGATTGACTGCATTCTTCAACGAATGATCAATAATACTAGCTGTCTAGAGAGTGAAATTAGAGAACAGAAAACTCCGCTTGCCTTGAGTGGAATGCAATCAGAAGCTGACGAACTGGTTAGGAAAATCTCCTCACCTTGGAAAAATTCTTTATACATGCTGTAGGAAAATGATTTGTTGGAAAAGAAGTGCTACTCTTAACATATAATGACTATTGACGTGATCTTAACATTTAAGGATATTTAAAGCAATATAATGTTTTACAAATTAGTGTTCATAATACATTTATTCTCGACATTAAAAAAAAATAGTGCTCAGATTGACTCAGTGATTGGCACAATTGTGATGCTTCTTTATGCGAGGTTGGTCAATGTGCCTCCAATATCTGCCATCTGTTATCATAGGTCCTGCCCACTTTGCAGTTTTTATAGGGATATCTGTTTTGCTTCAAAAATTTAACAGTCGCCTTCTCACTGAATCATATACAGACTATATATGATGAAATAGACCAGCATCTCCTTGAGAGATTCTAAAAGAAGAAGGATGCGTTGTCATAATATATTAACTGCTACTTTCCGTGTTTTCACACACCAATCTGATTTGTCCATGCCCAAATGCCTTTAAAAACGCATTTCCTTAGAAGCCTTTTGCAACAACAAATGGTTAAAGGTGATACTTACTATCATCCAGGATCCTTACTCATAGGAACATCATGCTATTCATACAAAGACAATTACAAGTACTTGGATCTTCCAACTGCCCAGTCACAACAGAACTTAGCTTGACACTCCTAAAAGAAAGATTAAAGAAAAACCAAACTAAATCCCAATGAACTGCGTCAGTACAGAAAAACCATTGAAAACAATACTCATTAGAAAGAAAGAAAGGAGAGAAATTATATTTATGTTCACATATGACCAAAAGTAAGTCAATGGAACTCGAGGATACAACAATTAACAATAGAAAGTTCTAGGAAGAGAGTATCCTAGAAGCAAAATAAAGGAATAAAAGTACAAAAGACAAAATAAACCAATGTGCCACTAACACAGGTGATAATGAAATCAATACAAATACCAATGAAGGGCTAACAAGAACCCCCCAAAACATGTGCCAATGAAGATTGGAAGGAAATTTCATTGAATATCTGTCTGTACATGAAGTGGAGGAGTCATCTAAGCCATCATCGATCACTGTGAAAGATCTGATAATGCTCTTAGAGCTAATTAGTGGAATGTTAACCATTTTAGTTCACTGTCAGTGCTCTGATTAAAGCTTAAACAACTTATTTTTTGTTTTAGATTGCATCCGTCATATTAGTTTCCCTAGCTCTTATAGAGTCATATGTGTTCTTCAAAAACATCAAGTGAACGGCTATACATGGAACCCATATAACTTCATTCTTTACTTGCATTAATGTACTGATAGAGAAAGCTGATATTGATAATTACTCGAGCAAAGAGGCAAGGGATATCTCCAAAGAGGATCTCAAATCATATTTTTAAGGCCATAGAATTGGCAAAAAGCAATTTATATCCTAAAAACATTAGTGGATGGTAATGAGGACGGCCAAACTGCATGTTGTACCAATGGAAAGCCTGGCATCTTTAAATGAGTACAAATAACTGCCGGTCCATATTAGTCATTATGTGCTTGCTATGTTGTGAACTAGTCATACTTATACATAGAAAACAATGCAGTGAAAATAATGTTTCGACCTTTGCAAAGTGATAAATGTATTATGTTTAGACCTTTGCTAAGTGGTAAGTTCATTATGTTTAGGTTTTTGCAAAGTGGCAAGTTTATTATGCTTAGGTTTTTGCTAGGTTCAGTTTGAATGAACATCCGAAAAATAGAAGGCCAAGTTCTGTGCAGTCAAGGTCTTTATCAGAGAATATCAACCATAATATCAAGAAATATTCTAAGAATTTGATGACCCTAGCTTGCTGATAGTTTTACCTCCGAGCGACGGTTGTCTTGAGCAGAAAATTAAATATAAGGCCAAGATATATGCAATATTTTTCACTAGAAATTCTAAATTTCCTGAATTCAAGCTTCACAAATGGTGATTATACAAAAAGCTCACACACACACACACACACACACACACGCACACACACACATATTAAGTAGAATACTTCTTGTAGTATTTATCTCTCTATATATGTTCAATGTATATTGAACTGATGAAATCAATGAACCATTTTAGCTTACAATCTGACAATATCTGTTCTCTTAAAGAATCAACCAGCCCAGGGAATGGTGGACAAAGGATGGAATTGTGCTAAGGACAGAAGATGTTCCATTTGATAATGAATGAGTCAAATTACTTATAATTTTATATCCTTCCATATTTTATTTGCTCATATGGGTGGAACAGAAATTTTCATTGTTAGAATGGAAAGTAGTAGACTAATGTAAATACGTTTTACAGAATAATGACATGAATAGATAAGAAGAATACACCCCCCTCCTATATATCCCATTCCCTCTTCTACCAACAGATTTAAAATACCTTCTTCATTTGAGATTCTATTCATTTCCTATTTGATCAAATGAATGACTTGGTTGAGCTAATCCTTGTATAAATCTATGTCAAGATTATGCCATAATATATGTCTGCATAAGTTCAATGATACAACCAATTATATGTGATATTGATAAATTGGTCTGAGGTGCTCTTCATTTGAGGATCCTATTGTGTACATAATGTGGAAAGAAGTAAATAGATCTATATAGAACATAGGCCAACAATATATTGAGATATGTGCACATGCGTGTATGGAATATTGAAGAAAACTCAATAGTTACTCAAACATTGGCGAGAGGCATTTAGAGGTATAGGATTGAGTAGGAGTGGTGATAGCGGGAGGGAACCTTTTAGGACATCTTGGAAAGGTTGTGGGGTTGCCCTAGAGAAGACAATGGTGGTCCCACTAAGAATAAGTCCTTCAAAGTTCAAAGCCATGCTCCAAGGCGTGATTTGTCTTCTGAAAATTGTACTATGGCAAGAGAGATCAAAGCCATTGTCCTTATAGAAAAGGACTCTATCTGGCCTCATAATGGTTGTTTCAATGTAGTGGACAAGGAATTGGTCATTGTATTAGACCAAGATGAGAGCGATCCTGAAATAGATGCTTTTTCTTAGAAATCCCTAATGTGTAAATTCATAGGGGCTTGAACCAAAGAAAAGACCTCATTATGTGGCATCAAGGGCAGTGTGGAGCTCAAAATTGGTCCTTGAGTTTTTTTCATAGCATTTTGTCTCCAAGGATCAAGCAGCAGTTTCCAAAGGTGTTCCTTGGTTTTCGCCTTTCAAGTAGCTCAAGGATGCTTATGAAACTTTAGAGAACAGGGTTTGACTCCCAAGAGATACCACTTTAGGCTTCAGTCTGAGTCAAATTCTCTAACCTTTCATTTGAGCTTTGGAGGGATCAATAGTAGCCAAGATTAGCGAAAATTTTAGTAAGCTATAAGCATTTCCTCCCTTACTAGACAAAACGTTTACTTTCGCAAGAATATATGAGTAGTTTGATCTAGTACACCCTTGCCTAAGAAAATCTTAATGAAACTTTTGAAGGTTTTGTTAGTCTTCTTGGGAATCTTTATCCATGTTTTTTGTATCGATATTTTGGTTCGTACTTTTCGACCCTTCATTAGGATTTAGTCATGATGGATTGCTAAATAATGAAAACTATTAGTATATCCTTTCTGGAGAACACTCTGCCAAGGTGGTCTATCTTACAACCTCAATGATAAGTGGCAAGATGAAAATATGGTCATTGAGGCCAGGATTCTGAAAGCTTCTGGTTCAGTCCACTAGCCTATAAGACTGAATGTCGTTAAAAAAGCAGCCCGTAATGCTTCCCCCTTTAAATTCAAATTTATGTGCTTACCTTGACCAAACCTTATGATAGAGGTGGAGTCATGATGGAATGAACGTTTGCTTTCTAAGCTACGTTACCAGATACGCCACTTGCAGGTCTCGGGAGTGCGTAGGGATACGGCAATGGGTACAGGAGCGCGGGGAGATGTCCAGGGAGTATGCCTAGGCTACGAATACGCCTAGGTACATCGGGCGACTTTCCTAGGCGTATTCGTAGCCTAGGCACACTCCCTGGGCATCTCCCCGCGCTCCTGTACCCATGGCCGTATCCCTACGCGCTCCTAAGACCTGCTTCTTGGGCGTATCCCCATGCTCTCGGGCACAATTAAATGATTTTTATTAATTTTTTTTCAGTTTTGCCTTTGAAAAAGTCAAATCTGGACTTCAAAATGCAATTAAAAACAAAATAAAGTGGATTCCCAACCCTAAAATCAGAATTCATACTCATTTTATAACAAGATAACAACACATTTCTCTTTCATTGCATTTTTCACTCTCATTGCACATTTGTTCACTCTTGTTATTTTTTTCAATTGCACAAGGTTGAAACTCCTTGTGCTAAATTTATGCCATTGTTTCAACCTATTTGGCGCCAAGGAGCTTGAGGAGCTTGCAAGGAAGAAGATTTGCAGATTTAAGGTAAGTTTTTTATATTTCTGTGTCTTTTCTTTTTGTAACTAGTTTTTATTTTAATTTTTTTTTGTTATTCTTTTAAATTTTAACCGTTATTTTCACAAATACCAAATGCAGTGATTATGTTTTTTATTTTAATAGCAATTGCTTTTTTTTATTAGTTTTTACCATTAAATTTTAATAACAATTTTTTATTTTTTACCAGGGGCTAGTTCAGTGGGGCAAGGGATAACCCCCAAATCTGATCCGCGAATGCCCTTTTGAAAGCATGTGACAATATTAGAACAGATGCCTGGTGGAGGGTGTTTTCATTGGCTTTGCTCAGAGTGTAACGGTAACTTCAAAAGCTCGTACAGTCGAGTGAAAGCTCATTTGTGTGTGATTACTAACACTGAAATCAGAGTTTGTGGTGGGCCAAGCATAGGTGGAAGGCCGGGAAAGGGCTTGCCACAGGCAAAGATCCTTGCATACATGAAAGAGCAAGAAGAGACAGATGCCATTGTGGGGCAAAGATCGAAGCATCATTTGAGAAAGAAAGGATCACCACCTCTTGATCCATCTCGTGCTAATATGGTGACCCCATCACATCCCTTGCTACACCTGTTACGGCCGAAGAGGAAGAGGATTCACCTCTTGGTCGCAAGAGAACAAAAGATGCAGGTCCATTTGAGAGGGCATTCCAAAATGGATCCAGGGAGATAGTGGAGCAGAGCATTGCGCGTTGTATTTACGCATGTAGGTTGTCATTTAATGTTGTTAGATCACCATACTGGCAGAAAATGATGAGATCTATCAATGCTGCCCTTAAAGGGTTTGTCACCCCAGGTTATGAAAATGTGCGCACCACTTTTTTGACAAAAAAAAAGAAAACACATTGAAGATGCATTGAAGCCCATCAAGAATTCATGGATTGAAATAGGGGTGTCCATCACTTTCGATGGATAGAAAGATATGGCAAATAGGCCATTGATTAATGTGATTGCAGTGAGCCCTAAAGGGGCAATGTTTTTGAAGGTTGTTGATTGTAAGGGGCAAGTGAAGGATGCATGATTCATTGCTGACATCCTGATAGAGTCCATTAAGGTAGTGGGGCCTCAAAACATTGTCCAAGTTGTAATGGACAATGTTAAAAATTGTAGAGCTGCGGGCATGTTGGTTGAGGCAAGGTATGGGCATATATTTTGGACACCTTGTACCGTTCATTCTCTCAACCTTATGTTGCAAAAGTTGGGGACAAAAATTGACTAGATCAAACAAGTCTATGAGGAGGTGAGTGAGATCCAAATGTTTATAACCAACCATCACATGTCCCAAGCCATCTTCCAGACCTTCTCAAAATTGCAGTTGTTGAAGGTAACTCTTAATTTAATTTAATTTTATAAGTTTGTAATTTGTAGTGTTTTTATTTTTGAACAATTTTTTAAGTATATTAATTATTTGTTTTAATTTTGTATTAGGTTGTTGAGACCTGATTTGCCTCACACACCCTCGTCTTGAGACGACTTGTTAAGGTGCATGAGGCATTGAGTAGCATGGTCATCAACAACCTTTGGGATGTATGGAGGCAGGCAAACAGTGAGAGAGCCACAAAGGTGAAAGGGTGGATTCTTGATGATGCATGGTGGGAACGTGTGGAGTATTTGTTGAGTTTTACTGAGCCCGTTGTCAGCATGTTGAGATATGTGGACAGGGATCATTCATGTTTGGGTGATATTTATGATGGAATTGACTCAATGATTGAGAACATTAAATCCATCATAAATGCCAAAGAGCAAGATCCCACGAGAGGTTCTTCAAGGAAGTGTAGTCGCATTTCATTGAAAGATGGAACAAAATGACCACCTCATTGCATCTTCTTGCTTTTGCCTTGACACCCAAATACTACAGTGCAGAGGTTCTTTTTTGGCCCAGGAGGGTCGCACCATATAGGGATGTTAAGGTTGCCGAGGGATATAAGGCATCATTATCTATAATCTTTCCCGATTTAGAGGTAGAAGACCAAGTCAAAGAAGAGTTTGTACATTTCATATCCTGGGTGGGTCACTCCCTTGGTGCTATCCGTGACAAGTACAAGATGGATGCTTACTTTTGGTGGTACCTCCATGGGCAAGCATCCACCCACCTTCAACCACTTGCAATAAAAATTCTATCACAAGATTTTAATTTTTTTACCCAACCCTTCTTTTGACCTTTTTGATGTTTTGTTTTAAGTTTGTCTTTTAATTTTAAATTTTTTATAAATTCTAATTCACTTTATGCTTTCAATAGGTTGCAAGTTCCTTTTCAGTTGAGCGGAGTTGGGGCAACTATGGCTTTATCCACTCAGTTAAACGCAACAAGTTGGCTGCAAAAAAGGTGGAGGATTTGGTTTATGTGCATTCCATCTTACGTCTTCTCTCACATAACAACCTCAATACAAGGAAGGGCAACAGAGTTGTGGGATGTGAACCTAGAAGCTGCTGATTTAGATGCCTTCGTTGCCTACTTTTCTTTACTTGACACAGAGCTAGATAGTGCTTCACACGACTTGCATAGTGAAGCTAGTGGGAGTGGCACTGCTGCTGCTTGTGGTTCTAATGAACCACATGATGATGAAACATTGCAGGGGAAGAAAAATATAGTGAACAATGAGAATGCTGATTTGTCTTTATTTTTGTCCATACATTGTAACATTTGCACCATGTACCTGTGATAAAAATAATAGAAGTTCGACTATTGAATATTATGATATTTGACATTGAATTATGAGTATATTATTTGTGGTTATTTAACTTATTTGAAGTTATTTTGTTTCCTCTATGCATATTATGTGGTTAATTTTGCTTATATGGCTATATTTTTATATTTTATATTTTTTATATATATATTTTTGTACGGCCGTATCCAAACACCCCAAAAAAAAAAAATCACCGTATACCCGTATCCGATACTCATACCTATATCCGTACCCGTATCCTTATCGGCAACGTAGTTTCTAAGTGTTACAAGATGTACAACCTGGTTCAAAAGTTATAATGGTAAAAGCTGTCCTAAAATGGAATCAAAAAGTCTTTGGAAATCATTTATACAGAAAAGAACTGCAGCGCAACATTGCAAGGGTCCAAGTTAAATATCAGACTAATGGGATAACTGAAGAATTGTTGGAGGGAAAAGGACAGACAAGGAGCTAGAGCACACTCTTAAGAAAGAACAATTTTCTGGAAACAGAAGTCCAGGATTACATGACTTAAAGAGGGTGACCTGAAAATAAATTTTTCCCATGAATTTGTAAGAGCTCATCGACATCTAAATAGGATTAAATTTCTGGAATGTCATAATTGAAAATTCTGAAGTCCAGAAGCGGTCTGGAAAGTGACAATTAGCTTTTTTGCCTCCAGTCTGAACCTGATTTGGACCAAACTGTGCCTCAAGAAAGGACGACAAAAATTATCCCATCCTTGGTCACCCAAGTGTCAGAATGATGGTAGGTGTGGATTAGATTAGGGCAGGGATGTTCTCTATGGAAGGGGATGGGGCCCCAATGTCTGTACAACTTCCAGACTGACTTTTTCCAATTTTTTTGAGAGATTTTGAAAGGAGATCTGAATCAGAAGTGGTATATATCTTTCCATGCCATTACCTGCAGGAGGGTACAGACTGTCATATCTAGTTGAGGCATTTGGCACATTGACTCTCCAATATTAAACGTCAGAATGACACTGATGAAAAGGAAGACTGCCACCTCAATGAGGAAATGAACTTCCCGTTGTTACAACTGGAGGCTCCAGCTTTTTCAGAAGGGTCTGATGAGTCAGTCCCCTCTGCTTTGTTTTAGGCAGAAGATGGAAGCGTTGGTGGGAGGCACAGGAAGTGCAGCTGTAATGCTGAGTTTCTTCAATTTGAATCCATAAAGAATAAATTAATAATCTGGAAACTAATGTGGTGGGAAAAATCAAGAACAGTATTTCAGGCCTTGATGACAGGATGGTAGTTCAAATTGAAGACGCTGGTAATGAGATTCTGGAATGTAAGTAACAGCTTCATAGGATCAGGCGGCACATGTAAGGGCAGCACCATCACTTCCATTATCCTTTCTCGCTATGGCAGCATGTCCTTGGATTATTGCTGTTATGTTTTTGGCTAATTCCATGTTAGTAATTTGCCTTTTTCAGGCTTCTCAGTATCAAATGTAGTATATATCTAAGATACTGTTTCGTCCAAAATAGCAGAAGAACGCTTTTCAGGGATGTACCTGATCTGGGTATGGGCTTGGTTGAAATGGCTCGGGTTTGTCCTGGATGACCCGTGTGTGTCTGGGTTCTTCTGCAGAAGAACCTGGGCAGAATCTGAAGCAATTTTTTATTTATTTATAAAAATATTCTCAAATTTTAACATAAAAAAACAATTAAAAATAATAGAAAACACATTGCAAACCCTAAAAGTTAACTGAAACACAAAAACATAAAAAGATCCTGGTTGAACCCGGGCAGAATCTGAGGCAAATTTTTTTTTCTTATTTTTATCAAAATCTGACATAAAGCAACAATAAAAATAATAAAAAACACATTGCAAACCTAAAAAGTTAAGTGAAACACAAAAACATAAGATAAAAGAATACAAATGAATATTAATTTTGATATAATTAATTTTTATTGATATTTATGATTATCATGACATTTGACATTCGGTTAGTATTTTGTGGTTATTTTTTTTTAAATAGATGGTGAGGGTTGATGGGGTCCTCGCCCATACAAAAACCAGATAGAGCCACAAAACGGTGGGAAAGCATGAAAACATTCATGATCCACACACAAACCAACTCTTCGCTAAAAGGAAAGTAGAGGAGGCGGTGAACAAAAAACGGGGGACAAACCCTGAAATACATAACAATGAAAAAGATTGAGAATTTACACAAATAGGGTCCAAGGTCACAAAAAGACACAAAGAACTGAAATATTAACTATCAAGAGAAGGCCTTGGTCCCACACCATCTTTGGCACGACCATTGAAAGCTAGTTTAGGAACAACACCAATGGAGCTCGACTGAAAGAGGAAATGCGGGTGGAACATTACCAATGACCGCTTCCACTTTAGAATCCCAACTCCCAAAAAACTGGGGAGCAAACCATGCAACTACGCAAGTCGCTTGACCAAACACCCACTGAAGTAGCCACAAGACAAGGCCCCACAGGCGATGACACCTTCCTGCACTTGGTCGAACCAGCGCCCAATTCCACACACTACGAGGCTCCTTTGGAACGGGTGAGGCATTCACCCAAACTAATTGAAGCAATAGCCGAACCCAGCTGCTTAGCCGAAGCCTTGGAAGTAGAAAACATATCCATAGAAACCTTACACTCAATTATGATACCCGAGTGTCTTCTCGACCACTCCCTCACAACAGAAGAGGAGCTAATGGAAGCAACACTACACATTTTAACCAAAAACTTCGCCGCTTTCACCCTGGAAGCTGAAGAGAAAGAATTAAGGACAAGATCAAGCCGAGGCATAGGAACCAGGGTGATGCAGAGGGAAACCAAACTATCTCACACTTTGTCTTGTTTCAATATCCACTTCCTTGGTTCATGCAATGGATTTGAGTCTCATTTGATTGTCTTATGCTTTCCAGTGCCTTAATCCTGCTTATTAGGGTCTTATTAGACCTCTCAACACATTCATAACCTTCTCAAAGTAAAAATTCACTCCTTGGATAACTCTGCTGACTCAAAACAAACAGGGTAGTAACCTTTTTTGCACAAATTCATTTTGTACGGTATTGTACGGATTCAAATCACCAAACTAATTTCATTTGCAGATACCCTTTATGGTCCTCTTGCTCTTGACAAAGTTTCAGGGTTTGATTCACTCATTAGACCATTGTTTAAGACACTTTGAGGTCACTCCTTAGGCCTATTAGGCCTCTTCTAGCCCTGTTTGCTCACAGTATCACATAACCATCCGTGCACGTACTTAGTCGTCCAAAAAACCTCAAAATCCTTTAACCAACATGCTCATCCTCCTAATCACAAAGTTTGAAGTGATTTCACCGGTTGAATCTTCTGTGAAGTGAATTTTAATTTCGAAACCCTAGTTTTAGGGTTACAGTTTCAGGATACACCCGAGAGCAGACAAATTGCTCCTACACACTTAATATAGGGTTTCAAAAAGTCTTGAAAGGTTCCAGAGGTCTGTTAAACTTAGGAACACCTTTCCAAATCATTATATTGCCCCTTCAATACTTCTGTTCCACTTCGTCATACATGATATGGCTTCCTCTGTTTGCACAGTCACATGACACAGTCCTCTGAGAACCAAAAAGTTTGTAATTGATGACTTCACAAAGGATGCTAATATTTTGTGAGACCTATCTTACGTCTGTGGAACATGCAAGGACCTTTATCCACTATCAGATGTTCACCAACCTTTCTCGGTTCAACACTTTGACAACTTTCTTGTGCACTCATACTACAGAGTCATATTTACAGTCAACCGAGAATCAAGAATTTGTGGTATATTGACTTTTCAAGGAATTACAGGGCCTGTGAAGGATCCTTAGGACTGGTTACAACATTATTCACTTGTTCTAAACATTGATTCTCCATAATAACTCCTCTGTTCCACTCTTTTGTCACTTCTTTTACACCCCTGTACACAAACACAGTCTGCAGTAACTTGAGATCAAGTTTTTGATCTAAACTTTTAAACAAGGGTTTTCAGACTCTGTATAAGATTTTCTAGCCTCTATAATAACCTCTTACACCTTTGAGAGTCTTTTACCAATCCTTATGAAACCTCTGCTACACCATTTCACAACATTCTGTGTTGACTGCCTGTGCATACATTACTCTACAGGCATACATAGTATTCAAAGCAAAAGGTGACAAGCAAATAGTGCTACAAACTACTCAAACGTAGTCAAGCAATGTAGATCAAACTCACTAATTCATTCCAAGCACGTAAGATAACACATTTTTGAAAATCCTTCCTTGATCATCTTGATCACAGTCAACATACATGGAAATATGCAAGAAAAAGACAGGGTTACAGTGCTTTTATCACAAATGAGGATTCTTCTTTTATTGTTTCTTGGAACCGAAATCCTTCTCCTTCGAATACATCTGAACAACTGAATGAGAAAACCAAATTTACATGTTTTATAACAAAACTAACTACTCTAACTACTTGCCAACGGTCATTTGCAAGTGAGTTTGCAACTTGACACAAGCATCAAGGTTGCTTGTCCATACAAGATGACCTTTTGGCCCATGGTATGATCCATGGGGTCTTTATTCATGTTTTCTAACTACTTGCCACTTTCAAAATGTCTTGACAATTCTCCTACCACCCTATTCTAGACCAAATTATTCAAAAATTCAAATTAGGCAAAAATGGTGGGAAAATCCTAATTTGAATTTATAGGCTACTCTGTCACCTCTAGACCCTTGGAAAACTTTCCAAGGTGTATGACATGACTTCTAACACCCTTCTAATGACTCCAAGCACTCTTATTGACTCCTATCTACTTGATCAAAGCAAAATTGTTAAAACAACACAAAGCTTGTCATCCACATAGGATGCTCCTAAATCACAGGATATCATCCAAGTTTAAGGGAAGACAACGACCCAAGCCAAGCTTATAAGAATCCCAACCTGCAACTTGGAGGTGATCCACAAATGCAAAGCACAACAAAACGCTCCTCTAGGTCCCGAAAAATGCAGAGGGGAATAAGGCCCCTATTTTCAAACCATGAGAATATCTGCCAAGAAGGGTACTCCAACCCAGCCAACTCCAAAGCACGAGGGAACCCAATCCTGTATCGAGGTCTCACAAATTTAAACACTACCATCCGTGTGATTTCCTTTGTTCTAAGAACCCGACACAGGTTGCTTGAGAACACAACCACAACATTGGTATTCACTTTGTAGCGCTCTTTGGAATGAAGAAAAACCTCACCCAACATGCACTGAATTGCAGAGAGAACAAGGCCTGTAGGAACCCAAAATATTACCTTCAATCTTCTCTCCAAAACTTCGCCCCAAAATGTCGTTTCTTTGGTCTCAGCGTTGACACAGAGGAGGGGGTCCATAATTGCCAGTTCAAACTCGCTCCCCAAAGCCATTTCCATTGCGAACCGAGGGCACACAACTATGGTTATTTTGTTAAGCTAGAATTTCTATATTTTAATTTTTTTATACTTTTTTTTTGTACGTCTGAACCCAAGCCATACCCAAGGCAAAAACAAAAATTGTCGTACCAGCAAACATGTTTCTTCGAACTCAAATCAGAGTTGAACCCGAATTAGTAACTTAGGTATGTATCTTTTGACTTACTGTATGTCAGATCTTTTCGTCTACTTTTGTTCTCTTTTTAGGGAATCTAAATATCACAATGGATATACTTCTGGACTTTGGCCTGGAAAATTCGTGTTATGGTTTTTTGAGTTTGAGACCCATGAGATTTTTGTAAATTTCAATTTTTGTACACCTATCAAGTAGAGAATGCCAATAGTATTAGAAAAACAGGGAATTGATGGTCAAAAGCTAAGTCACCGCATTCAAATTCGTCGAGGAAAAAATTAGAACTATAAAATTTGAGATTAAATTCAGCCCAAGCCGAAGCCCGAAGCCCGAAGAGTGATTAAATTTGAGATTAACTTCGTGATTGAATCTACTGAGCCCAAAGCCGTGACTCTGTTGAGCCTGAGTGGATGCAATGTGGAGGAGTGGAGTTTGTTGGGTTCATGTCTGCTGAGAGGAGTGCCTAAGTTCGTGAGTTTCAACTTTCCTGTGGGTTGTGACTGCAAACAATGAACTCGTGAACCTTGTGTTTCTTATGAGTTTGAGAGCTAGCAACGGCGAAATAATCACTGATAGTGAAATGCTTTTTTTTGGAAAGTTAGAAATAATGAAACGCGGCGACCAATGAAGAAAACAACACAAAAAACCTTAAAAACATGAATTTACACAAATTTTGACGATTTTAAACAATTTTTTTAAAATTCATTTTTGAAATTCGGGACGAATTTCAAAGCGAATTTCAAGAATTTTCTTGCAGTTTGGCAAATTCGAAACTTCTTCGATTAGGTTCGGTGAATGCGGTTACTTAGGTCAGAAGTAAAACTTAATCATGCTATTTCTGTTGACAGTTATTTTATGAGAGAACTTGATTGTACAGTTGCACATCATTTGAAACTAAAAAATGGTGATCAATGACTATGACTGATGCTTATAATAAACTTGTATGGTTTAGTTGCACTTTTCTGCACCCCTGAAAATTGATAATTAATTTTTCCTTGATGAATTTTTTGGTAATACCGATCAAACATGGATTTGATGCAAATTGTTCCAGAAAACGAATGAATCGCAGGTGAGATGATGAAAGAAGGATCAGAAGTTGATTGAACACCTCATCAGGCAAAGATTGGGCACTGATTGGATGTGATGTGTTGTGATTAAAAACCTAAATTATGACTGCCAACTTGGTAAAACAGAAAAAGACAAACACACTCTTCCCGAAAAATATTCTTAGGTGTTGTGTTTTTCCATATGAACTTTTAAGTCTGACTTTTGAGTGTGTGCATGTCTAATTGTTTTTTCCCAATTCTGTTTTGTTTACCATAGCTTTGTAGGTTGAGTATGAAACTTTAAATCATGAATATATGAATTGTGGAAATCCTTTCTATTTGAGTCCTGTAGTTTGAAACTTTGAGATTCAAATTTTGAATCATGAATGTATGCTTGAGTGTTTATTTCATGATGGATTGGGCAGGGATTGCTTATAAGAAACAAACAAATTTTAGGGAGTTTTAAAGTTGACTATTTTGTGATATTTGTGATGAGTTGGCATATATGTATATATGTCTACGGGCATATTGGACTGCAAACTGAAACAGAGATTGGGCCTTCAGGCAAATGTTATGTTAATTTCTGTACCAATACTGTACTGTGCAACTAGGAAATTTAGAGGATTATAGATTAAAGCACTAAAATGTTAGAAAGGTATTTTCTGAAAGCATTAATATTAGAGGCCTTCTTAAGTTTGTATACAAATACTAAAACACTATTGAATCAACATGAATTTCCTTTGTCATTTATTTCTGACATGGAAAATCGTTTCATAATTTGCAGCTTCCAAGAGGAACACATGATTGGTTGAATTTGGTTACTCCAGACGAGCTTGTGTTGCTCACGAAGCGTGCTTCTATTTTGGTAAAGATTAACACCTCATTTCGTATGAATGCACAGAAAAAGATATCTTATTGAGAATCAATATTCTCAAATCCATGGTGATTTTTATGTAATACATTGTTGGCAAACACAACACAGGTCCAGGAGATGGCCGGGCTTACCTACGACCCTTTGAGGCACAGCTGGAAATTATCAGATAATACAGATGTTAACTTTATTTGTTTTGGAGTAAGGCAGAATGCATAAGTTATTCTTATCGTGTTGTGAGTCTCGTGATTAAGTATAAGTTGCTTCACCACTAATATTATCGTTCAAAATCTTTGTTGAAAGTTTCACAGACAAACATCATCCTGTTGTTCTGTGAACATGATTTTTGAATCATGTTTTTTTCTTTTTGAAAGAAGAGAAGATTGTATATATGTGAAAAATATTTACAATGTCCCATTGCCCTTGTCTATTTAAAATGGGGGTAGTGGTAAAGAGGAGTTTTACCATCATTTTTCTGTTCAGAAAGACTGCTCCAGCAAAACATAAATTGCAGAAACAAAAAACAGAAAAACCACCAAGCCACTGGATGTACTGTGTGCATACTATGGAGGAGTGTCTGGTCCATAACAGATTGCATTACAAGCAGCACAGTTACAGAGGACGAGTATTAAATTTCATTTTGACTTATGGTACTAGAAATGAGAAACATGAAACATGACAGAAACAGTGACGCAATGGAAAATGGGGATTGGTTGATGCTGGAAAAGAAATGAATTAGAAACGGTTTAACGTACACATACATACACATCATGTTTGTTGATTTTTAGTAGTTATAACACATGAAATGAAAAGATGCATTAACAGTACATTTTTTGAAAGTAAGAAAGTGTGCGTCTAATACCACGAATAGTCATCTTCATCTTCTGTGATCGTCATCATATGAAGTTTAAACAAGGCAACAAAATTATGTATGATCTAAGTTTTCACCCTATTTCCATCCTAGGTACTATTTAAAACTTCTAGTAGCTTGTTTGTTATGAAACAAAGTGAAGGAAGCGAGTCCTTTATATATGTTATCCTCTACAGCTGCTGCAACACACTCCCTTCTTTGTCTCTTAATTTCCAAAATTTCATATTAAGCTTCAACCATCAAGTGCTCTAAAGCAGGTGCATTCTTACATAAGGAAAGCTAATATGTAATAAGTAAATATCATAAAAAACACAAATAATGGAAACTAAGTACACAGGTTTGCCAAACATCATGACTTTAAAAAATAATATTAATAGTCATCAAAATTGTATTTTGTATTAGAGAACTTGAATTGTGCATGAGTCTCCTCTAAGATGCCATTTGAATTATACATATTTCATGGGCATTTGGTCATATGAGATTGCACTCCATACTTACATTCACACTAGGTAGTCCTTGTTGGAAAATAATTTCAAGATCGGTGGTTCTAATGTCAACCATTAGTTCAAATTAAAATATTTCGATAGAAAATAAGCCCACATATGGTTCTCCTCTTCAATTGGCCCCATTGGTTGCAACAATGGAATTGATTTACAAAGGATCAAGGGCAGGGCAATGCTCAGTGGAGGACAAGGTTGTTGTGACCTTAAAACAATACTAAAGAGTGGTCACACGATTGCAGGGCTGCAAGAACATGTTCCAATAAGTTGAGCTTGGACGTGATAGCTTTTTACCTCAAGAATGCATAAGGCTTGGCTTTTTGAGTATTGCTTCAATGGTTGGACAACAAATTAGCCCTAATTTTTAGACTTCAGGGGTAAATTAGTATTTTGGCAGGCCTTTTAAGCTTGGGTAAGTTTCCAAGTAATAAAGGTTGTGAACATCACTCGTGAAATTGATTTTAATTGTCCCTTTATTTGAGATTTAAATTGAGTTTTGAAAGTTTTGAGCAATGGGTATCTTTAAAGTGGAAAATATATTGACTATTTCTTTCCCTTTAATTATAATGTTGTTTCTCATGGGTAGTAGGAATTGTAGAAAATATACAAGTAATATTGCTCAATGTTATTCATTATCGAAATTCCATTTTTATTGATGACTAGGTATGTCTTCAGGGCATGGCAAACCAGTTCTGATTAATTCTACCTCAGAAACGAGACAATGTCTGATTCTTTTTTTTTTTGGAGTAAAAAAAAACATTGAAAATGACTTGCTTTGAATAATGTCTAGAAATATTGATTTCTTGGTACTAAACGATATAGAACATGGCTATAGATCAAAAGGCAAAGAATGAGATGAATATGCCATAGTCTACATTTCTTTAGTTAGTTGACAAGGTAACGTTTTTTGAATGGGATAAACTTGTGGGTTGATGTTTTTAATTTTACTTAACTCCTTGCAATTTGCTTACCAATATACTATTAATAAAAAAACCCCATTCTCTATGCATAAGATGTCATACCAATTGTAAAGGTATGAAGACTTTGTGTTGACAGTTATGAGTTTTCCTTTTTGATAGATTTGCTAATTACCATGTGGATGGTTCCATGCAGACTCAGTAGACTAGAATCGTGTGGCACAACTAGTGCATAAGTCCTTACAATCATATAAAGATGGGGATAATAATTGTCGTAACAATGAAACCTTAATTTTTTCTATAAATTCTTTGTTCATTTAAATTGTTATATCTACAAAGCCTTAAGTAATGTATTTGAATAATAAGAATTCTTATGTAACCATCTAACATATAACAAAGTTGTTTAATAAATTTTTTATATCATGATAGAAGTCGAGATAGAAATTATTAGTCTAATTTATATTTTAATTATTCAATGTAGTAAATTTGCATTCTATATTTTTAGGCAAGGAGATAGGTTAGTATATTTAGTGCTTTCAATTAAAATAATATTATTTAACACAAATTATAGCTTGTGCTTGATGAAAACCCTCTACAAGGTATATGCCTAATGGGTGTCTCAACCAAATTATCAAGGATACAAAATGTCCATTTCAATAATTACGAGAAGGAAAATAAACTATTACATCTCCCAAAATAGAACATAAAAATCCATAATGTGCATGAGGTAATATGAAGGAAAAAACTTCCATTCCCAAAAGATTTTATAAATTTTGTGCACAAAAGCATGTACTTATCTTACTATGAATTTGCATACACTTGTGGGGCATATGCCAATGTAAATGCTGCAATATTCAATATAATACAAAAAAAATGTTGACAACGATGAGTGCTTGAGACAAAGAATCAATTTCAATTTGATTGTAGCCGAGGAATTGGGAAAAGAAAGATTGTATTCCTCCATAATTTTCACCAAAACATTCTTGCATGAAGGAATCAAAACAAGCTACTAGGGAAGCTCGGGAAAAGTGAATTAGTTGATTGACCAAAGTAAATGATGAACTTTGACAAGTAAATTGGACAAAAGCTCAGAGGGCCAAGTTTCAACGAAAATTTAGTGGCGAATGTTGGTAGTTAGGCAAATATCGAGGATTTCTAAATTTAGGATTGGTTATTTGGATAATATCTCGCTGCACAACAAATTGCCCACAAAATCCATACATGATATTGTTTTATGTTTAAATAGCAAAATGATTTTTAATTCCAATGGGGTTTTGTTTTGGAATGCCAACAATTCGATGGTCTAGAATTTTAAATAATATTGGATCCCCAAAAAATCAATGGTTGTAATTTTAAATAATGTTTGGATCACCCACACATTTTATGGGCTTTGGGATCATACTTTGTAATGTCTCATTTTCTATTAATTTTTTGGACAATTTGATAATAACATTATTATTAAAATAAAAATTATTCTTAAATACTTGAAGTAAAAATAATAATATGACTAAGTTAGCTAAAAGTAATTCATTGTAATGAACTGATGTTTTATTATTAAAATAAAATAAGTTTAGAGTTCGAGTGGAAAAGGTATAAAAGAAGATAGATGGGTTCATCTAGAGTATCTAGGGTTCATCTAGAGTATCTATCATTCATCTATTATTTGATATTTTATAAGTTAAGCACTTTGTTTCTACTTTCAGCTATTGAGGAGGAAACTCCTCTTTGATCATTAGATCTTGGGGATGAAAATCCTCAACTTCTGCATGGTGGCTTCATTCAAGAGTTACATTGGGTGCAAAATATTGTTGGATAAGACACATAGGTCTGATTTATGCATGGTGTAGCAACTAGTGCAACTATTTGAGGTTGACGCAATAGCTAGGACATCAATTTGGAGGTGGACACATCAACTAGGAGGCAATTGGAGGTGGGCGACTTGCCTAGAGGAGTCATTCACATGCTTTACCAGCTTTGAAATGGTTGACATCACCCTGGGAGGGAAGATTCGAAGGTTGTTTCGTTTTGACTTCATCTAGTTGGTTGATAATTGCTGAATTACATCTATGTAAGTACTTGTAAATTATTTAATTTACAAGCCTGGGATTTATATTAAAAAAATCAGATTTGATGATGTAAGGGTTCTACCATGAAATAAATTGAATTTCTTTATTTTTCAAAGGGTTTCTATGTGGATTATATTTTTCCTTATCATGTTCTATGGATCATTTTCAAAATTATGTACTTTCATGTTGGGGTTTCAGTGAAATTCCATAATTGTATAAATCTACCATAAAAGGGACATTACAGTGATATCAAAGCTAAGATTTTGGGAATTTGTAAGGATTTTTTTTTTGCATAACTGTACGGATCAGTATGACAATTGTACCCCTATTAGACAGAGCATATCCTAGTCCGTACAACACCAGACCAATGGTTGTACCATTTACAGCTATGTTTTTAGTCAAGATTTCAAGTTTTTGATGTGTTTTTAGGTTATGACAGGTTATATCAGAGCATTGAATCTTTCCAACTTGTGATTCGAAAGGAGAAGATAAAATGGCGGACATAATTTTTGATGATGCTAAGTTTGAAAGGTTTGCCCAAGGGCAAGATAGATTCACTAATATGATGGCATCGCCGATCCACACCATGCAAAATCTGAATGGTGAAGGAAGCTCTTTAAGGGCAAATAGTAATATTCTACCACCAAGGACCATGAGTGATTCTTCATCTAGGTCATTCCAGCCTACTTGCCTTCCAAGAAAAGAAACCATTCCGACGAGGGAAACTCAACGCTCCATAGTTGATGACATTGTTGCCTACGATGTTGAATATAGAGCTCTTCCAATTGAAATTTAGGAAGAATTGTCACTTACCAACTTCATAGGATTGAAGAAAGATCAAATTGGAATTGGACCAAGGTTTAAACCACGATCTATACAAGGAGATGTGCAACATTCTTGGAGAAAAGAAGAGGAAAATAATTTTCAAATTGTAATGGTGAAGCATGAAGAAAAATCAAGGCTACAAGTAATGGAGAGGGAACAACCCATGGGGGCATCAACTATATAAAAGAAAAGTGGAAAAAATGTTCTATTCCAAGAAGAAAAGAATTCTTCATTTGTGATGAGAAAAAAGAAAGAAACCAGAAAACAAGAACAAAGACAAAATAGTGAAGAGATCAAAACAAAAAGGGTTTTACTTGTTGAATGCAAAGAGCTCAAGATGGAGGAACATGCACCATCCTTCGAACTTCCAAAGGAGGAGCCATTGATTAATTTTAAGAATAACATTGTGGAGGATCATCTTGAGGATGAATTGCATTCAGTGTCCATTGGGGATATATCACATTATATTCTCTAGCAGGAGCAATCTCATTTAACATGTACAGGGTCCAAACTTTGCAAGCACTACAACATGACTCATCACTTTGACATAGTGATTCTTGAGCATAAAAGGTTGTAATTATATGAGGGCAATCAATTTTGAGAAGGACAGACTGTAATGTCCCATTTTCTAAACTAAAATAATTAATAATATTATTTACGTTGGGTCCGATCATTTCTAATCTTTTGGGCAACTTGATAATAATAATATTATTAAAATAAAAAATATTCTTAAATACTGAAAGTAAAAATAATGATATAAAGGATCAATTCTTGCTGCTAGCAAAATGTGGCACGATATAAGGGATGAGGTTGGGATTGTGTCCCAGATGAATTTGGTGGAGTGGTTACCTCCCAAACCTTGGTTCTTACCCTAAGATCACCATGTAAAGTAGTGGTCAATAAAAAAATTATAATAATATCAGTAAGTTAGCCAAAAGTAACTTATTATTGGCAACTTATAATTTATTATTAAAATAAAGTAAGTTTGGAGTTGGAGTGGACAAGGTGTAAAAATTGATAGAGGGGTTCATTTGGAGTATCTATTATTTGATATTTTATAAGTTGCACAGTTTACTTCTACTTTCAGCTATTGAGGATGAAAACCCTCTTTGGTAATCAAATATTGGGGATAAAAACCCTCAACTTTTGCATGGTAGCTTCATTTAGGGGTCACATTGGGTGTAACTAATTGTTGGAAAAAGCACATAGTTTTGATTTATGCATGGTGTGGCAACAAGGGCATCCATTTGAGGTTGATGTAGCAACTAGGGCATCAATTGGAGGTAGATGCAACAACTAGGAGGCAATTGGAGGTGGGTGACCTGTTTAGAGGAGTCATTCACATGTTTTACCAGCCTTGGGAGCACTGACATCACCCTAAGAGGGAAGATTCAAAGGTTGTTTTGCTTTGGCTTCAACTGATTGGTTGATAATTGCTGAATTTGTATTTGTATAATTAACTATAAATTATTTAATTTATAAGCCTAGATTTATATTAAAAAAATCATATTTGATGATGTGAGGGTTCTACCATGAAATAAATTGAATTTTTTTATTTTTCAAAGAGTTATTACGTGGATTATATTTTTCCTATCATGTTCTATGGATCATTTTCAGAATTATGCACTTTCATGTTAGGGTATTAGTGAAATTTTAGAATTGTATAAATTTGTTCTAAAAGGGACATTACATACACGCCAAAATTTGAGATATAAAAATTGAAATGTAATTAAATTTACCAAGTATACCCAACCCAAATGTGTGTATGTGTGTGTGTGTGTCGAATAATGTTGAAATCGAAACTCGCCAAGTTAAAAAGTACTTTTTAACTTTGCTCTCTCTCTCTCTCTCTCTATATATATATATATATAGAGAGAGAGAGAGAGAGCAAAGTTAAAAAGTACTTTTTAACTTGGCGAGTTTCGATTTCAACATATATGAAATAAAAAAGTATTTTAAAACTTGGCGAGTTTCGACTACATTATTCGGTGAGTGTAAAAAGATTCAATACATAGGTGATTCAACATAAAAATAAATCAAACAATTGCAGATGTCAAAGAATTTATTTATCCCATTTAAAACTCTTCCAATGTTGCAACATATAGCTTATAGGTAAATCTATTGATCCAATATAAATCATGTTTATGATCATATATATATATAAAGTTTTATTAGATAAAGATGTTTTTCAAAGTTGTAATGCTTTTCTATATTTATGATGCTTTTCTAAGCTATGATGCAATTCCATCCATGTGATATTTTTCCACAAGTGATGTTTTAAAGTCTTACAACAGTTTTCCATCAATGTGATGCTTTTCTAAGTTCATGATGCTTTTGCTCTCAACAATGCTTTTCTAAGCTTGTGATGTTTTTCCATCTCAACAATGTTTTTCTAAACCTACAATACTTTCCATCCCTACAATGATTTTCTGATCTTACGGTGATTTTCCAATGCTTGCGATACTTTTCTAATGTGTGCGATGTTTTTTCAGTGTATGCAATGTTTTCCCACTACACACAATGCTTTTGGAAAAGAGCAATATTTTTTCAAGCGAGCAATATTGTTATAGGCAAGTGATGGTTTTATGTCTATGATGATTTTACAAGCATGGAAATATTTTATAGATATGTGATGTTGCTTTAACAATTCAATTCTAAAACTAACACAAAAACTTTTCTTACAGGAAAATGGCAAGTGACTGGCAAACCTCAGGAAGCAAACAAGTGCAACACCTTATAGGATACAAAATATTGCATCTTATTTTGAGAAACCATTTGTGTTAGTTGATCCATCTCCATTATTGTTAGGGTATGATGATAACATTCACAATGAAACTTGGAACAAGTCAAATGATAAGTTTATGATTGACATTATCAATGATGATGGCAATGAAATGCCTCTGCTTGAAGTTATCCCATTAGATAAAATAGAATTTGTATCACTAGAAGGATTTGAATTCAACTCTACTTCTAGGACATTGACAATACTATATTGAACGTTGGAAGCGAAAATAATAAAAGTCAAGGAAATTGCACCACCATAAATACTTTAGGGACATTGTTATTTCCTAGAAATAGATAGCAAAGAAAATGGAATTTGAGAAGTAATTTCAAGTTAGAGTGGCTAGCCAAGTTTCCATTCATTAAACTTGTTAAAATTGAAAATAAAAATGAAACTCCCAAGGAATGCAAATACAATTTTTAACATAAAACTTGGCAGGGATAAAAAATGCAACTGAGTTTTTTAAAATGACTATTTTTCTTTGCTTTGTGAAATTGAGGTCAATCCAGCGATTTCAAACACTTGCCCAAATGAATAAATCCAAGCAAGGAAGACATGAGAGACAACATGAATATGTAATGTCCCCAAAATTATAATAAAGTGATTTAATTAATTTAATTAATTTAAGTTGTCCAAAAATTAATATTTCTTCAATAGGATGAATTTAATTAATTAATTTTAATTAATATGGAAATAAAATATTAAATAAGTTGGCTTCTTCTAAAAGATTCCTGGGAGCCTTTAAAAGCAGTAGAGGGCAAAGCATTTTATATATCTTTTGTTGCTTAAAAATTCTGATGCATTATTGTGAAGCTTGAATCTCTGATTCGGCTAAATCTCTTAGGACGAAAACCTTCAGCAGATTGGAGAAGAGTTGGATGAAAACCTAGCTCTTTTCAGGGGTGGATTCGTGACGGAATTCATATTGAGCTTATTGATTAGATTTGGGGTTTTAACAGTCATTCGCTTTGATAAATCAATGGCTGGAAAGGACAAAATACAGAGGTTTCCAAGAATTTATTTCATTAGTTTTTGATTTAGAAAAATATAGATCTTCAGATCAGGGGTTCAGCATTCAGGGTGCACAAGATTCTATTTGCTCCTGTATGGATTCCGTACAGATCCATACAAACCCATACCATTCTGCCGCAGGCCGGAGAGTGCCGTAGGGACTTAGAGACCGACATCGGCAGCTCAGTGACCGACATTGGCCGACTTCATACCAACATTGGCAGAGTAGCAGATCAACAGTGACCGACGCCGGCAGTACATAGACCGACGATGTCATCATAACCGATGTCGGCGACTATGTTTTTGACACAGTAGCCCGAGCCGCACAGATCCAGGTTTTATTTCCAATTTGCTAGAATAATCAAGTTTTTGAGACCATAGTTGTATTATTTTTATTTGCATGATATCTGGACTGTATTTGCAATTGCTATTTATCTGAAATATTTTGAGGAGGTTCTATTACAACCATACTTAAGTTCAGATCTTGTGATATATCTGCTGTTGCGAAAACATATGTAAACCTGATCTTCATTTCTGAGCAATGTATTCTTAAAAATTAGACTTAAGTAATGTTCAGTTTTAGCCAGTTATTAGCATTCTCTTAGTTGGGATATTTTAGTGGTATCAGAGCCGTGCATCCTGCCAGCCTGTGTGGTTTTGTGTTGTGGAATTCCTCGTGAAATTATTTTGTTAACAGATTGTTTCAAAATGGAAAAACTCTACAAAATGTTTGGGCTTACACCACCCAACATTCCTCCAAAAGAGAAATCAAAGTGGCCCAAGCCTAATGAAGAGAGAGAAATGATGAAAACTCTCATCACTACTCAACCCATGATTGTTCAGGCCTTAGACCGATTACAGGATACCTTGGAGCGGTTGGAGGTGGATAGACATAGAGGCATATGGAGCAGATCAGTATCTGTGGTGGGAAGTCAGCGTAGTCACCAGTCACACGCATCAGACAAGAGCCCCCTTCAGTCCCCTAGGCGTGGACAATTTATAGGTTTGCCCATTACCCAGCCTATGATACTGCCTACTTCCTCAAAAACAGAAGAAAGGTATGAAGATGTGTTATCAATTGAGTTGCAGCCTAAGAAAAACAAAAATCAGTCATCATGTGAGAATCCTAAAGAAGAAATAACTATAGAACAGAAAGAGACACATAGCACACCATTGATTCATCAAGTTGATCACAAAATGGAAGAGATTACAATCATGGATCAGCCCATTAGGGATGTTGAAAGCATGTCTCCAAGGTCTGGTACCTATTCTAATTTTTGCAATAGCAGTTCTAGTCATGTGGTATCATCCATTTCACATGAAGGTAATGAGGTTGTTGAGTCTTCCTATGGTGGTACTCAGGTTAAGTGTGTTGCACATGAGATCTATATTGTGGATTCAAACCACAAAGGTTTTGATTTTGTATATTTTGGCATAGAAGAGGTAAAGAAGTCCAAAAAACTTAATGAAGAATGGTTGCAAAAAGCCAAAGAGGCTAGATTAGTGGTTGCCAATGCAAAACAACATCTTCAAAAAGTGAAAGATAAGATTAATCTCATCAACATAGCAAGACAAAAAAGGATAGATAACATTATTCAAATAAGAGATGAATCTGAAAATACACTTGATTCCCCTAAGGTTAGTTCCATGTCAGGTGATAGAAAGCATGACCATGATGGTCAACTATTGACAGAGGTTGGTGCCTTTTACCATGACTACATAGTGAGGAGAGTTCATCACCTTTCTTTTAGTTCACATGCAGATGATTGGTTGATGCATCGATGTGGATTGATGGGGGGCTTATACCATCCATTGTGGGATGAAGAGTTGCCATCTACAGAAGATGAAACTAGAGTCTACAAGTACTCAACTCAATTGTGTATGAGGAATTACTTACAGGGACAATAGTCAGTTATCCATCATGCTAATATGTATTCGACAAAGTTTGCTACTCTTATGTCACAGAGATTTCACACAGATACATGGTTACAGGATGGTTATGGGAATCTAGAAAGCATGATAATCAGAGTAGCGCAGTGGTCTTCTGCAAAGACTAAGCATAGTGTTTCAGATGGTAGAGTTTGCAAATTTTTGAGAATGATATGGGATCCTGGAATTTGGTGTTGGGTATTAGGGGTGAATTGCTTGAGGACAAGCAATATCCAGGAAGGGAGGACTGTAATGTCCCCAAAATTATGATAAAGTGATTTAATTAATTTAAGTTGTCCAAAAATTAATATTTCTTCAATAGGATGACTTTAATTAATTAATATGGAAATAAAATATTAAATAAGTTGGCTTCTTCTAGAAGATTCCTGGGAGCCTTTAAAAGCAGTAGAGGGCAAAGCATTTTATATATCTTTTGTTGCTTAAAATTTTTGATGCATTATTGTGAAGCTTGAATCTCTGATTCGGCTAAATCTCTGAGGACGAAAACCTTCAGCAGATTGGAGAAGAGTTGGACGAAAACCTAGCTCTTTTCAGGGGTGGATTCGTGACGAAATTCATATCGAGCTTATTGATCAGATCTGAGGTTTTAACAGTCATTCGCTTCGATAAATCAGTGGCTGGAAAGGATAAAATACAGAGGTTTCCAGGAATTTATTTCATTAGTTTTTGATTTAAAAAAATATAGATCTTCAAATCAGGGGTTCAGCATTTAGGGCGCACAAAGTCTATTTGCTCCTATATGGATTCCGTACAGATCCGTACAAACCCATACTGTTCTGCCGCAGGCCGGAGAGTGTCGCAGGGACTCAGAGACCGACATCGGCAGCTCAGTGACCGACATCGACCAACTTCATACCGACATTGGCAGAGTAGCAAACCGACAGTGACCGACGCCGACAGTACATATACCGACGATGACAGCATAACCGATGTCGGTCACTGTGTTTTTGACACAGCAGCCTGAGCTGCACAGATCCAGGTTTTATTTCCAGTTTGCTAGAATAATCAAGTTTTTGAGACCATATTTGTATTATTTTTATTTGCATGATATCTGGACTGTATTTGCAATTGCTATTTATCTGAAATATTTTGAAGAGGTTCTGTTACAACCATATTTAAGTTCAGATCTTGTGATATATCTGTTTTTGCGAAAACATGTGTAAACCTGATCTTCATTTTTGAGCAATGTATTCATAAAAATCAAACTTAAGTAATGTTCAGTTTCAACCAGTTATTAGCATTCTCTTAGTTGGGATACAATTTTTAACATAAAACTTGGCAGGGATAAAAAATGCAACTGAGTTTTTTAAAATGACTATTTTTCTTTGCTTTGTGAAATTGAGGTCAATCCAGCAATTTCAAACACTTGCCCAAATGAATAAATCCAAGCAAGGAAGACATGAGAGACAACATGAATAAGAATTGCTATAGGCCTATCCTAAACTTAAACCCTAAGCAGGTGTGTGCGACTATGAAAAAAACTCATCGTCACATCAATGCCCAAACATATATTCACAATATTTTTGAGGTCTTGTTTATCTCATTACTAAGCAAATAATCTCAAACAAATGCAAAGATATTGCTAATCTCATTACTAAACAAACAATCCCATGTGATAACCAAATTGTGCCCAATATTAAGGGTTTTGATACAAGATAAAAAAGGGTTGTCACACTACGAGCAAAGATATGATGAAAAAATAACATGGCAATAGTTCGAATCCTTAAAAGATAGGGAGAATTCATTAAAAGTGTGAAAATATTTGCAAACATGTATGACTTGTATTTTTTACTTGGATTGCACTTCATTGTTGGTTGCTTAGACTCCTCCTTGTCCTCTCTTGCAATTATCTCTCACTTCACGATTCCTATGACATGTAAGGATTATATTTCTTACTTGGATTGTACTTTATTGTTGGCTACTTAGACTTCTCCTTGGCCTCCTCTTGTAATTGTTGATCGCTTAGCGATTCCCATGACATGTACGGATTGTATTTCTTACTTGGAATTTACTTCATTATTGGTTGCTTAAACTCCTCCCTGGCCTCCTCTTAAAATTACTACTCGCTTAGCAATTTCCACGACCACAAAGGAATAAAATTTTAATAGAAATGAAGTTATATGAATTTAGGTTTTAGAGTTTTAAGCAATTTGAAACACTTACGTAGATTTATTATATGAGGTAATTTGTGTTAATTAAAAAACCAATGGAGAAAGAGGTTAGAGGATGAGAAGTCTAAAGTCGAGATCTTATTTATATTTCCTTCTTTTTAACGATTAAATTTGTCATTCTTTTTAAACATTAAATTTGTTTTTTTTAAGTGCTAAATTTGATGGCCATATGACTAAGTATAAATTGAGTACAGACCTCTTTAAGTCTCTCAAAAGACCAACCATATAATATAATAAACTAAGTGTAGCAAAAATTGTGACAAAAAATCAGAGTATAAAGTATAAACCAACTATGGGGCTCTAGGACAAGACAACTATGAAAAACGAGGATGACATAACTAAAAAAGTATTCAAAACATTTTCATAGTTTTAAAATTTTAAACTATATAATAAGGTCTACCAAAATGTCTTAATCACATTCATATTGAATTTTCAAATGTTTATTTATTTCAACTAACAAACCATGCCAACCAAAATATAATTATTACCTTAAACGTTTAAAAATAAAATAAAGTATGATCATGAGGCTCTATTGTACTTATTCAGTTTGTTCTTTGTGCAATATTTAAAATAAGTATCTTGTATGTCATTATTTCTCAGAGAAAATCAATTTCTTGTTTGTTTAAAATAAGTATGTGATAAAGACCAACTGGATATTATAATAAACTAAATATAATAAAAATGGTGACAAAAATTAGAGTATAGTGTATAAACCAAATATGGGGCCATAGGGCAAGACAACTATGAAAAAAAAGGATGACATAACTGAAAAAATACCCAAAACATTTTCATAGTTTTAAAATTATAATCTATATAATAAGGTCTGTCAAAATGTCTTAACTACATCCATATTGGTCTTTTATTTTTTTTCAATTAACAAACCATGCCAACCAAAATATAATTATTACCTTAAACATTTAAAAACAAAATATAGTATGATCATGAGGCTCCAAAACTCTTTTTGTGCAATACATATGGTAAGATCATGTGCAATAGTTAGTATAAATTAAATATAGACCACAACTCACACTTTTGACACAGTTAGTGGATCTAATAGACTCAAATAAGTTCCTGTTATAAGGAAATGATTCTTTGAGGTTGTATCTTTTGTAAGTTACACCTTGAAGGAAATTGCAAAATATTTCTCTTCAGAGATTAGATATCATTTTCTTCAGCATGAACTACTAGAATCCATTACTATGATGTACCATCAATATTGAAAAAATGTTAGCTCATCATATTTTCAAAATAAAATCGAAACATTGGCCCAACACTTTAGTAAGCGTGTAGAATTGAATGGTGAACAAACTGAAGGCATTTTAGATTTGCCAAAGCTAAGGGAGAGATCTATTTAATTTGCCATAACAAAATTTGGACCATTCTTTCAAAGATGGCTTGATAACTAGACTATGTACTACCTTAAGTTTGAGTTAAATACTATGTGATGGTATCTCAGAATATTTTAATCTTGTTAATTTATGTCAAACAATGATTTTGGGCTTAGTGAAAGATGAGAGAATTTTTAGCACATTGTCATTTTTAAAGTCAAAGTTAAGAAACAAGCCTGACAAAAATTGGAGACTTGTTTGAGGCTTTATACAACTAGATACAATGTCCTCGATTTTTCATTCGATAGAGCTTTAGCAATTTGGTAGTCAACATCTAAAAGGAGTTGATTGATTAATAATACTTCAAACACACTATAGTTCTACAATACTAGATCTGAGTCCAACAACTTTTGAAAAGAATGCAAATAACAATTATCAAGAACAAAATGAAGAAAATTGGCATGTTGAGATTTCAAATTTAGGCATCTAAAATTCGAGGTTGATCGAGGAAGGGCAACAAATTTTGTGATCGATTTTGAGATTTATTTTTATCAAGGTTTTGAGAAAGCTTGTTGAAGATAATATAGATTATATAACTGATTAAGAGGTAATTTATGTATTTTTGTTTTTATTTGATTAAGAGAATATGTCTATAACAGTTGCAAACTCTATTATAGAGATGAATAAATATATTTTGGTTTCCATTGTTATTTTATACTAGACTTATTTGAGGTATCTATAGTGTAATTAATTGTATCTATTCTGGACCAACAACTTCACTTCCACTAATAGCTTACATAAATGACTAGAAATTTTGAGAAAACCATTGCTCATGTATTTGAGCATTTTGCATTAATCCCATAAGTGACGTGTTGGACCAACATTAAATTTTGCCTTAGGGTCCCTCAATATGTCATCACTAATTCACTAAAAAATAGGGCAAAATCTAAACCTCAATCCCTATAGATTTAATTCCACTTGTACTGCATTCAATGCTTGAAATAAAATAAACATTAGGTTTGAAAATTATTTATTATTAAGTTTTTTAGTCATTAAAACCATACATAAGGAAGAATGTGTTTATTTTATTCGGTTTTATAAATGTGTTAAGGACCACTTGTGACTTAGAACATAATAATCTTAAGGTCATAATTATATTTTGGTTGATATGGCTTGTTTATTGAAATAAAAAGATATTTGAAAGGCCATTATTGATTATGGATATGGTTAAGATATTCTGACAAACCTTATCATTATTGATTATGAATATGATTAAGACATTATCATTATATTTATTCATTTCAAGACAGACGCCTTTGCATGAAAACAACTATGCTCAGTCTTCATAATATAAGAAACACAAATCCATACCTTGCAATTAAAATCACAAGGAAACTGACTTAGAAATTATCTATACTCATCCCAATCTTTCGACTACCAAAGCTTCACTTTTGTCAATAATTTGTATCAATGACTAGAAAAATTGAGAAACCGTCAGTAATTATATTTAAAGAAATACTTTTAAAGGAACTTATCATTATAGTTATTAATTTCAATACAAATGATTGTGCATGCAAATAATTGCTCTCAATCTTTAGAACAAAGAAAAACAAATCCATACCATATAATTAAAATTACAAGAAAACCAACTTAGAAATTATCTTCGCATTCGCTTCCAACCTCTCGTCCCAATATTTTGACTACCAGAGCTTCACTTCTACCAATAGCTTGCATTAATGACAAAAAAAATCAAGAAACTATCAGTAAATATCTTTAAAGAAATACTTTTCAAGAAACTTATCATTATATTTATTCAATTTAAGATAGCTAAATGTGCATGCAAATAATTGCTCGTAGTGTTCAAAACAAAAGAAGTAAAAATGCATTATTTATAATTGCAATCATAAGGAAACCAACTTAGAAATTGTCTGCACCTTCGTTTCCAATGTCTCGTCTCAATCTTACGACTACCAGAGCTTCACTTCTGCCAATAGCTTGTATAAATGACAAGAAAAATTGAGAAACCATCACATATGTATTCAAACAACTTACATTAATCCTTAAAGTGACCTATTATACCAACATTAAATTTTGCCTTGGGCCCCTCAATATGTCGATGTCAATTCACTAAAAAATATGGCAAGATCTAAACTTCAATCCTCGTAGCTTTAATTCCACCTACACCGCATTCGATGCTAGAAATAAAATAAATATTAGGTTTGAAAATTATTTATAATTAATTTTTTTAGTTATTAAAACCATATAGAAGGAAGAGCATTTTTTTTTACTCAGTTTTAGAAAAAGTGCTAAAAAAAATTCAAAACATTTTCATACTTTTAAAATTATAAACTATATAATAAGGTCTGCCAAAATGTCTTAATCATATCAATAATTGACCTTTCAAATATTTTTTTATTTCAATTAACAAACCATGCCAACTAAAATATAATTATTATCTTAATTTTATTGTGTTCTATATGGTCCTATCTCTCTCTCTCTCTCTCTCTCTCACACACACACACACACACCTAGTTATTCTAGACTAACCTATACATGTCTTGTATAATTTTCTAGTGAATCAGAGCCATATATACATAGTAACTCTGGCGAATCTGTGTCCCAAAATAAGATTGACTATAATATATACGGCGATTTGAAACCCCTATATAAGAAATTATATAAAATTGAGGCTATTTGACCAATGTATATTTTTGCAGAATTAGACATTTTCAAATTTGAAAAAAATTACTTATAGCCTTTTGGCTTTAAATAGCCTCTAAAATTCTCCTTGTTCAAAACTTGTATACCCAATTTTCTATGTAATTTTTGGATCTAAATTTCATGGTAAGAAACATTATTTGTAAGAAAATAATGGTTTTTGTATATACAAATTAACAAGAGTTGGCTAAGATCTTATTAGAGTTGAATTTGAGTTAGTTAAAATTGGCTTAAGAATGATCCTAAGTGAATTAGAGTATTATGGAACCAATTATAGAAAAATATGAATAAAAAAAGGGTCTAACATACATAATATGTCAAAGCACACATCCCAAGAATAAAATTAGAATTGCATGCAATGATGGTAAAACTATCGCTATATGCAAATAATAATTATGCAACTGCCACAACAGTTTCAAAATCATCAAGGTTATTGCATGAACTACTAGGTAGTTATGAAAACCATCGTAACTATTCTATTTTTCACCCTAGATTTAAATGGGATAGTTATGTGAACAACCATGGTGGTTGTGCAACCACCATAGTGATTTTACTGTGCACTTTAAAAAACCCAGATTTGAAAGGGTTAAGCTCAAATTTTAAAATTTTGGCACTTGGTAGAGGTTTGGAAAGAGGCAAAAGGGGAAAATGAGGAGAAGACCAAATATCAACATGTTATTTTTTATGAAAGTCATTGCATCGTCATCAAATATTATAAAAATTTTGCACTATGTAAAATTTAGGTGCATACAAATTGCCCATTTGGGACACACCTCACCATGATTTAGTGAGATATTTTTTCAAGAAATTTTCCTTGATTAGTGACACAATTAAAAGAAATGAAGGATTAAACTCACGTCACTTACATGTGTTGTGCATCAAAGCCAATCGAAATGCCCTTGTGACCTACAAAAAAAGAGTCAAAATCAAGTGAAATATTATGAAAAAAGTGGAAAACATACTAATTCAGTGAGACACAAATGGGAGCTATTTACCATTCATGTGAGGATGATAATATACCTAAACCATCCCATCGGGGGATTGAGCTTGATTCCATGTGAAGAGTCATCAACCTTAAAGAGATGAAAACAAGACCAAAACATAAATGTAACATACTTTGTAACAAAATTACATAAAATAAAACATAACATTATTGTCTAGGTTTTCTTATGTTGATTTAGGCCTGCAAAACTCTCATATTCCTCAAATCACATTAAAAATAGAGTTTATAGGATAATATTTTCCAAAGGAGAAATTTGAAATAAAATAACAAAAAATACAACACTATAAATAAAAAAATTAACCCAATCTAGAAATCATTTGTACATTGTAACCTTATTAAATTTGTAGCTTTTAAATACTAGTGACAAAATCATTTAAAATTATAGTCAAATCGATGAGCATGAGGAGAGAATGGCTGAAGTTCTAGTGGCAACAACTAGGGCATAGGCATGGATGAGTTTTTTTAGTTTTCCCCCAAAAACCTAGGTTTAAGAATATTTGAAAACTGGCCTAGGGTAAGCAAAATTTGAACTTTTCAATGTCAAATCATTTTTGTCAATGTATTTGCTAAAAATATGTGAATTTTTATGATTTTTTAGTTGTATTTTACAATTTTTATGAAGTTTTTGTGGTTTAGGTTTGTAACAGATGAAACCTCCATCCCGTGACAAACCCATTAGTCTTTATAGGTTGACAGTTTTGTGATAACAATCACAATAGTTTTAAAATTGCCTCCAACATATAGCCACAATTTCACTATAGATAAAAATAAGAGGATTTTTTAAGAGTTTTTTACTGATATAGACTCTATTTACATGGTTTTAAGGAGGCTACATTCATTGGAGTAGGGCCATGAAATGAGAGTCACTACCTTAGGTGATTAGATTATTGATAGTGAAGAGACCACATTACTATAAAGCATGGGTATATGGATAGTGGTTTAGGTTGGCATAGTTTCCCCAATCATCAGACTATTATGTGACTTGTTTACATATTGGGATCTCAATTGGAACACCTTCCAATTTCCATAGGTCCCAGGTGAATGGATCATCACACTAGTAGATGTATACAAGATTTTAGATCTACCAACTACAAGGAAGGCACTAACACTGAGGGAGGTGACAAACAAAGTAAAGGTCTAGGAGAGGGCTAAGTATTTTGGGGATGTGTGTTAGGGTAGGAATAATGGGATAACATGAAATATGAATTTGGTGCAAACCAAAGTTATTTGCATTAAGTGAACGAATAAAGATAACAATATTTATAGTTAAACATATGATTATCCACTTCATAGTCCAAGAAGACTATTCAACTTCTTATGTAGAATATCCATCTACCATTACAAGATAAAATCTCCCCTATAATTACTCCTAGGATTAACAATATTATGCACCATAATATTACACCCGGCGCCCTCCCTTCCCCCCCGCCCCCGCCCCCCCTTAATTTTTAGGGGTTATTATGAGACCAAACATGCCTATGAACTTTTTAAAAATTTCTCTTCTAAGTGCTTTTGTCAAGATGTATGTTGGTTTCTCTGTAGTAGGACAATGTAATAATTTTACGCTACCATATTTCACATAATACTGAATAAAATTAAATTTGGTGTTGATGTGCTTAGTTTTATTGTGAAATACTAGATTCTTTACCATTTGAATTGCAAACGTGTTGTCAACCATGAGTGGTGTTGATGAAATTTGTTGCTCTTACAAATCTGAAATAACCCTTCTGAGCCACAAAATTTCATCAGTTGCCTCTGAAGCTACCATGTATTCTACTTATGTTAAATAAATTTATTAAAATATTTGCTTCTTTGAATTCCAACTAACAACTATTGTTCTCAAATTTATCATAAAATTTGAAGTAAATTTCCCATCTTCAAAATCATCAACATAGTCAAAATATGAATATTCAACTAATTAGAAGTCCTTTGCCCTGAATCATTTGAGCTATTCTCTTTAGATATCAAAGGACTCTTTTTACTACTATGGGGTGAATTTATCTACGTTGTTGCATGAATCAATAAAGAACACCAATAATGAAATAAATATTTGATCTAGTTATGATGACATAGATCAGACTTGCAATGAGTTTTTGTATCTAGTAGCATCTACTAAATATATGGTATCTTATGGTATCAATGTCAAATTTTGTTTTATGAGCGTATTGAGAGGTTTTAATCTATCATGCTGAATTTGCCCATAATTTCACCAATATATTTATGTTGAATGATGACAATATAATTTTATTTTTGAATCACTTCAATACCCAAATAATAATGAAATTAACTCATATTTATCATTTCAAATCCTTTCATCATATTTGATTTGGATTTTGTAGTGTATCTCTCATTATTATATGTGATGAGTACATCATCTACATACACCACTAGAAATAAAACTCATTGACAAAAAGAGTTGCATCTTCAAACTCAAAACATTTAAAATTAATGTTTAGGAGCTACTCAATGAGTTTTTCATACCATGATCTTGGGGTATGTTTCAAATCATACATCAATTTTTCTAGTTTACACACTTTGTGCTCTTGGCCATCTACTAAAAAACCTTTGGGCTGATTTATGTACACTATTTATTTGAGATCATCATTACAAAATTTAATTTTGTGTCCATTTAGAATATTACATCCGTTGTGAACTACCAAAGCCAACATAGTTTGAATGGTAGTCCATTTTGTTGTTGGTGTAAAGGTTTCATTGTAGTCTTTTCCTTATTTTTGAGCAAATACCTTCGTGACAAGCATTTCTTTGTGTTTTTGAAGTGAGCAATCTACTTTTTACATGTTTTGAAAAATCCATCTCTAACCAATGGGTTTACATCCAATTGGAGGATCAACCAATTCCCAAGTTCCATTTTTGACCAAAGTATCATTCTCACTCTTCATTGATTTTCTCCATGCATCAAAATTTTCATCTTGCTTGAAGGAATTGGGTTCAGATTTAAAAACAACATTGACTTCTTCTTTTGGAGTGTCTTCAAAGGTACACTTTTTGATCTTATCTTGAATTTCACCTAGGAACTTGTCTGATTGTTGAGTATTTGTAGTTATATTTATAGTGCCTATTTTTCCAACCTCATTAGGTCTGACATATTTTAATATCTATTTGGCCATTTCAGTATCTTTTTCTAAGTAAATTGAGAAATAACTGGTTCATGATTTTCTTGATTTGAAAATATGAAGATGTGACACTGAAGGGGGATGACCACACTAGACTTTATATGGAGTATTCATTTCTAGGATTGATAATGGTGATCTGTTGTGGAGATATAATATTGTTTGAGATGTTTGCCTAGACATGTAGATTTACCCCTTTGAAGTAAACCATTGATCGAACCATGTTCATCACAGTTTTGTTCATTGGCTCAAGTACTCCATTCTGTTTAAGAGTGCAATGGAATTTGAGATGATGATTGATTACATTATTATTGAGATAGGTTTCAAACATATTTAATGTGAATTCACCACCATTGTAAAACTTGAATATCACAATGCAAGATTTGGTTGCATTTTTAACCATTGTTTAAAACTTTTGAAAAGTTTCGAAGAATTTTGATTTTTTTAGAAAGTATATCCAAATTGGTCTACTGTAGTGATAAATGAAAAACATGAAGTACTTGTGCCCACCATCGAAAATAATTTCTAGAGAACACATCTTAGAGTGAACCAACTGAAATTTCTTGTCAGGTTTCCATTATAACTTTGGAATGGTTCCCTTTCGTGTTTGGCCAATATGTAGGTTTAATAATTTTCAATGTTTTTGGGAAATGTTTGAAATCCTAAAAAACTATTTTATGCATTGTATAAGTGTTACCATACTGTATTTTTAAACATGGCATGCCAAAGAAAACTTGTTGGCATTCTTTCTTCAATGAGATGAGAACATTTTCTTGGCACAAAGTGCTCATCCTTGAGTTTTAGTAATTTTACTTCTTCATATCTAGTCAGAACAACTATGTTGTCACATTTCCTTGTGACCTTCATTTCTCCATTATCCAAAAAAATGGAATGGCCTTGTTTTTAAATGAGCACAAGAGACTAGTTTAGTTTAAACCAAAGAAGGTATATTACATTCATAAAATGAAGTTTGGAACCCTAGTGACTTGAGTCCAATTGAACCTTTGTCTTGAGGTTACAGACTTGTTTTATTTTCCAAATATACTTGACCACAACTTGATTCATGAAATTTCTCAAATAATCCCATTCAAAAAGTCATATGTCATGTGGCACTAGTGTCTAGAATCCAAGTATTTTCCCGTGTTAAGCTCATTGAGGCATTATTTACTTCATCAAAGATGGAAAACACACATTTAATAGAAAATTGAATTGAGTCTAGTTCTGAGTTTTTTCTTATCCTTTTATACTTTTTGTTTTCTTTAGGATTCAATTTTTTCCCATGATGTTTTACGTTCATGGGTCTCATGAATCCCTTTGCTTTCACAACATTTTCAAAATAAATGTTGTTTGTCATTTTTCTTTTCTTGATGTTGACTATTATTTTTGTTAGATTTGTCACCTCACCCTTTTTTTACCTTTACCTCTATCATTTATTGCATTATTGGAAGAATTTCACTCTTTATTAGCATAGAAATTTTTTTCTCCTATGAACTCATTTTTTCTTCCAAAGGCCTTTTTTCTTTCAGCCATCCTCTCAACTAGTTGATCAAAAGTGAGAGTCTTCAACAGATTGCTTGCTTGAAAAAACTCAAAATAGGTTGAGTATGTAGGGAGAAAATCCTTGATGAAGGTGGTCACATACACATTATTTTTTACACCAATAAAATCAATATCATGTTTGATAACTCAGGCTTCAAAAGCCAAACTCGTGACATTACCATTTTTCAACTCAAGATTAAACAATTGAAATTGTAGCTATATGAATTCTAATTTTGAGTGAGAATCATACAGGTCCTTAAATTTGTGAAATTATTCCCAAGGATTTTTTCACCCATATATGTGACAAAAAAACTCAAAATCAACTGAGCTTGCATCAAGGCCAATCCTTTTGAATTCTTTTAATTCCCACTTCAAAAAGATTATGAATCAAGGCTAGAGCCTTTATTTAAGAAGATGGAATGGTTCCTTATCACTCCAAAAATATTCTATTTTATATATATCACTCAATTGATAAACCAAACCTATCTATATGTTTGTCCTTACTATATACACAACTTTACATGGAATAAACTCATCGTTTCTATACACCATGTGGTACATGACAAAGACGTTACATCACATGAGAGAAGAATAGTATATGGTACCTAGGGGGTACATAAAAAGGATCCCCTCTATATAAGACACATGCTTAGAGATAAGTCATTGTACATGGGTATAATGACCCTATATACTTGAATTATTCTTATTTTTTGGACTTAAGTCTAATGATAGTCACAAATGGGTAAAAAAAGGAATGGGAAAATGAAAATTTTACTTATTTCTCTGTGGTGATTTATATGGATAATGCCACAAACATTGTTTTTATAGATATATTAGGTTATAAGTGTATTAGTTCGATCATGATGACATTACTCGTAAATGTGAACTAGAGGCACTATAGATACATAACACTACAATGTTGTTTTATTTGCACAATTTGGTTATTTTTCAAAATTTACTTGATTTTGAAAAAGGAAATGATTTTTTGTTTTCCATTGAATTATTTAATATGTTTAAATAATTTAAAGTATAATATTCCCTTGTATATTCTTCATTCAAAGTTTAGGCTAATATTTGGAAATAAATACATAAACGATCATGCTTAGTCTTTCCATGTGGTCTTTGACACCATGTGTAAGTGAGTTAGGCCACATGATAAGTTTTGAAACACCTTAATATTTAAAGTGTCTTATTCACTTATTATAAACTTTGGAACACCTTATTCATCTCTCTAATGCATTTTTAAATCAGGTGAGATGCCAAATAGTGGCTTCAATTTTTTTTACAATGTCAAAAATGCAGTCCAAAATGGTTGGATTAGGTCAATTCAAGTTCAAACAACAAATAAATAGTAAATGAATTACTACACAAGTTTTTAAATAACAAAAAAAATTTAAAAGCCTTACCATGTAGGTATAAAATATCTATACGTACTCCCAACAATGAAAAATGCCACACAACAGTATAAAACATAGACAAAGCACCAAAATAATCAACAGACATTCCAAAAAATGTGAAGAACACATTTATTATAGCTAATACACCTTATTTCAAGTCTTTAACAATAAAAAGACCTTCAACACAACATATACAATCCATGCATATCATGCAGCTCTATAAAATGCCATGCCTAATAGTTTGTAACAACTTAAAATGGTGCCATTTTTAAATAACTACACAGTCCAAAAAATAGTCAAAATCCTAAATAAGGTGACTTTTAGCATATTTTATCAGTTATAAATGTAAATTACACCAAGGAGGATGAATGGAGGAATAAAATAATTAATTGCAAAGCCTAAGCTTCAATTATCAATATCAAGATAGGAATAATGAGATGAAAAGACATGCAAATTTGATGCAAACCAAATTTATTTACATTAAAAAAATGAATATATATTATAATATTTATAGTGAAACATATTACTATTCAATTTACCTTCCAAGAAGGCTATTTAGCTTCCTATGAAGACTATCCATCTACCACTATGAGACACAAACTCTCCTATAATTACTCATAAGATTCACAATATTATGTAAAATAGCATTATAATGTGGATGTACCTGATGTGGGTGTAAATTAGTTGGTAAGGTTGGGAACGGTGGAAAGAGAAGATATCCCCACCATTCTCAAGGCAATACTAGTATCTTAGCCTCACAATTTGTTAGGGATAAGGGGACACACCAAATTCTCTACTATTAGGATCAAATTATTAGGAGCATTGAAGAGAATAGGTGTAGATTCACATGGGCACAATATGTCCTTTCTTGGACATATAAATATCTATACCAAATTTCCAAATTGGGAGTCTTGTCTATCAGTCACCTAACCTTGATCATGGGTTGGGTTTATGGGCATATGATTCCTTGCTAAAGAGGTGTCTCCATTGGGGACCATTCATAGATGTGACTCATGTAGTTGTTACCCTAACACTAGGTGATATGATCAGTTAGCCATATTTGGGAATGAGAGGTCAGTGGAGAGATGAGGCCATTACATTGATGGCTTGTGAGATCACATATCAGATGTGAGAAGACATGGGTAGGTGGAGTCAAATTATGTGGCTCAAATATAAAAAATGTTCAAGATACATTATGTTTACAACCTCTTAATTTTGAAAGTATTTTACAGCGGAGTATGATAGGTGCAATATGCAAGGTTTGGGTAGATTAGGGTGGTAGTCACTGATACCTAGTTTATCGATCAATAGGTAGTAGTTGTCAGGATAGGAGGAGGAGGGGTAGGTCCCCAGAGTCTACTGATCAATATCTAGTAGTGGTAGGAGGAGGTGCAAGGTAGGTTCTTATAGTGTTAGTTTAGGTGGCACAAGGATTTCTAACTAAAGACTCTAAATAGTATAAAGTAATGACTATAGGAGAAGGAGAGAAAGATCCTACATGAGATGAGATGATTTTAAGGGAGAGGAGGAGGTGAAAATGAATTTTGATGAAGAATCTGACCTTGACTAACACAAGGGTACTTGGGTAAGTCAAATTATGGTTTTTGGTTTTTACCACACTTTAGTTAGCTAACTTGATTTATTGCTTCAATTTTGCATTCTATAGTTTGATTATAATCTATGTATATATGTGAATGTGTTGCATATTCTGTGATGGAGTGGCAAAGGATTATTTTTTACACTAGTCTATATCTATTCCACATGGGCATCGATATGAATAGAAAGGAACCACTAGTTGACCTTGAGTTTCTTGAAAGTATTAGTTGGCACTCAAATATTTTTCCCTATCCTACCATGTGGCTTAGAATATATTTAGATGAGGCACTCACATTTTTTATTTGGAGGCTCAAGATAAAATCTTAAGTGACATTGTTGTTATTCTAGATGGGCGTGCTTCATCGAACCAACAAATTATAGGTGAAGTGATTTCTTAGGATGGGACCAAACATAGGAGGCATTGGAGTAGGAAAAAAATTCCCCATCACTCAACATCCATATGATCCCAAAGGAGGCATGGCAGGATCCGTGGGCACTCTACTTCAAGAGGTGATTAGAGGTAGGGATGACTAGAGAATTTGGAATTATTACTGTGTACTTTTATTTTTATTTTTTGAGATTGTAGCCACACTTACCCTCTTAGTGTGGAGATGATTTACACAAAATCGATGTATCTAAAACATTGTTATATATATGACCCATTTTTTGTTTTAATTGTCTTTCTAGAATCTTCTTTAGTTGTTATAATGTTTGATTTTTAGTTTATGCATCATTGATGGATATAAATGTATGGAAGTCTACAGTTATCTTTTTAGTGATAAAATTATATGGATTTGCTTATATTTGTGACATTATAACAAAATTTATGCAAATATAACATGCAATTATTTAAAATATACTAATGTGTTAATGACTATTTTTCAAGTAACAACTAAACTAGTTTGTCCATGTGATAAGTGACACTCAATTTATAGCAAGGAATGAAAGGAAAATAGGATATGCAGAATGGTGAAAAACAAGATAAAATTTAATCATCAAAAACTTCATAAGGAATGAGAGGCTAAACTTAATCCCTATGGGCTATGGGATAATTCTACTTCTTATTAGACTTAGAAAACACTAGCTTTATTGACTTCATCTAGACTTTTATCAATAGATGGCCAACAAAATCAAAATTGGAAAATGGGAAGGTTCTTGTTTTAGCATGGGAATACAAGCATGTTTTTTTATAAATTATTTTAATTTATGGAAACTTTTTCATTTCATTGCTTTTGATTTTATTTTTTGGTGACTGCCTACACTTAGCCCCATGCGACTAGGAAGATGCATGGGCTCATCACCAAAGGATAAATGCAGGTGAGTAAAGGCATACACCCTATTTATAACCCCACATTACTATTAATATGTGATGGCTTGTCACTAAATATCAATGAAGGGTGAGAGATTTTGAATTACTTGTTGATTTTCTAAGCTTGACTTTGCATAGTGTCTCATTTTATTTATTTTTTGGAAGGTTTTTATCCCCAAACCTTGGCCCCATGCAACTATTAAGATGCAAGGTATCATCACCAAAGACAAAATTAGATTAATAATATTACCTGATCAATGCATGCTAGTGTTTTTTTGAGGTAAAACCAAAAAGGGTTTTGGTGATGGACATGTTTCTAGACTAGGTTATAGGATAGAGTATCTAGGATTACAGGAATGTATATGGGAATAGGGGTGTACATTACTTATGAGAACTAAGATAAAAATCTTATTTCATGCTAATTTTGATAGTATTTTTCTATCAGGGAGAAAACTTAATGGGAAAAGATGAAACAATATGTTGCATTGTAGGTTTTTTCATGTTCACTTGTACCTAGATAGTAATCCCATCAAAATATCCAAAATGTAAAAAACAAAAAAAGGACAACATGAGTTTTATTGACACAAAGAGGGAAATATGAAATGTGATATTTATATGTAGTAATGTTTGACATGTAAATATTTCACAAATTCATCAAAATCCTTACCCTCTAGGGTGTATAAATGAAAATCTCGATTCTAAAATTCTTTGATAACAAAATATAGGCCTAACCAATTACGTCTACACTTCTAACTTTCTCCTTTCTTTTTATCAATTATACTATTAGTCTCAAGATAAGGTAAGCAAGATGGATAGGGCATGCACATCCTTATTGTATTGATGGTATTAATCGTAAGGCAACATTTTCATATATCTTATAGTATTTGAGTAAGGAAAAGTAAAATCTTGTGAAAATTCAATGAGGAGTTACTTATGGTCCCTTACTTCCTTAGGGGAGAGAGAATATCCTAACTTGAGGATCTTTGGTTCTCCTTATAACCAATGTTAATATATATAGTATTTTCCATTGAAGATACATTTTCTCCCCCATGTACTTGAGATGCAGGAGGGAGGTTGGTGGTTTTATTGTCCATCTTAGTGTCTAAATAATATTTTACCCTTTTGTAATGGGGAATCCATTGATAATGTAGAGGGAGTGAATTTTCAATCTCTCTATGAGGTTTCTCATCACACCTAAATATTTATACCATGCCAAATTAATGGATTTCAATAGTGGAATAAGAGCCTCAAAACAAAGGGGTTTGTTGGGACCGTAATTCATGACCCCATGTGGGTCATATGGCAATTCAATGGGTTTATCCTTCTCTAGGATACTAATTATCTAATTCATTGACTTTGTTGGTATGATTGGTATCACTGTAAACTTTTCTTCACTCACTTTTTTTATTGTTCCTATGCCTTTTTCATTAGGATTTTCATTTGGTGAGTCCTTAGGACCTTCTGAACTTGATCTTAGAACCCATGCCTTAGTTTCAACAATATATTTTTCTTTGGAAGATGAGGAAGGATTTGTTATTTTTTTGTTGAACAAATGGTATTCAATATGGATTCTTAGATTTCTATTGAGATTTTCCTAATGGACATCAAATGGTTTCAAATCACCTTGGGAAATGAAAAAACCTTCACCATATGTAAGAATCTAAATTATTGGAATAAAGTAGAGGGGGTCACCTTCATCCTATGGATATAAGGCCTCCCTAGATTCAAATTGAAATTGGTGTCCTTATCTATGACATAAATTTTTATAAGCACTATTTTGGGTCCCAAAATGACATGTAACTTTATGGTCCCAATCGAAGTGGATTTAAGGCTATCATCAGCTTGAAGGGTATTCTTGGTCTTGGAATAGTTGGTTTTTTAAAGAAAGGGATTATATTTACTACAAGCCCATCATTAACCATTTCTATTTTAACATAGTTTTTGTAGATCCAAACCTATAGGTACAAGGCATTATCTCCTATTCTATCCACGTCGATGTGAGGATATACATGTTTACGATCTAACATCCATAGAATATTTCTTAGGAAGATACATGTCTAGATTTATATTGTTGATTTTGGATTTTATAGGAGTGTAATGCTATCCAAATGAACAAGACCTAAGGTGTCGAGTAATACCAAATAATGGGTAGGGAAATTCTTAATAAAATCAATTGGAAAAATATGGAAAAGGGTATTTGTGAGATCAGTGACTACCTACTATTGCTATTGTTTACTCAAAATAGGGAACATCAGGGGATTAACATGATAGATGGGTATATGGTGGATGGGCTCATATCTTTGGGATCTCCTGAGCATTACTATGAACTAGTGATAAGGTCATAGTTCCCCACAGGTTTGGGGTGGCCATGAACATTGATATCCAAATCATTAGTGAGAGGGATAGTTTATAGTTGGTACTACCTTGTGAATGTAATGGTGTTATTATCCCCATAAAAATATAGTTCCATGACACATATTATCTTGGTTATTACCTAAGGGCCTAGGCAAGGTTCCAAATTAAGTTTTTTTGATGTTGAAGTTGAAGTTGAGGCTTCAACATCATGAGTGCCAACTGGCATGGGCTGGTTAGATGTATTGTGGCACATTTTTATTTTTTTGCTATTAGTGGTTAGTAAATGGGTTATGGTAAATACACAAGTTAGCATTCTGAGGAACCACATGACCCATTAAGTAAGGCTGAGGGTTTATGTTTGCACTTCCCAAAAACATGTCTACAAATAGTTGTCACATATATTCCCTAAATGTGAAAGTATTATGACTGATGGTTTTATTGAAAAGGAAAAAGACATTCAGATCATAATCCATCAGTCATTGGTTTTAGTTTTGATGACTAAACCTATGCTATATGTTGTATGGTGGTTGTAGTCAAGGTTTTGATATTAATTCTAGTATTAGTTATCATGAAACAATATATGGTTAAAATCCATAATGTGAATAATAGGTGGAGGGTTTATATTTCTCACACCCCTATTATTGTTATTGTTGTTATTATTTAAATTTTTATTTTGATAATTATTTACAATGTTGGTATTTTTAGGTTGATTTGTCACACTATCAATGGTGGTGTTGTGATTAAAATTTATAACCTTGGACTCTTGGTTGTTTATATTATTCTATTTAATGTTTTAATAACCCCCATTATTTTGGTTGGGGCTAGCAATTCATCTATTTTAACCATAGGTTCTATGGTTTCTTGGTTAATTCTAGGTGTACTCTATAGTGATTCTTATTATGATCTATAAGTGAATTTATTAACATATTCCCTAGTTTCTTTGTTAAAAGAGTAGAGGAAAAGGTCACACAACTCCCTTTTATCCATATGTGGGGCACTAGAAGAGGAATAAAGTTATTTCTACCACCTTGAAATAAATTGGGAAGCAAACTTATTATATTCTTGTTTAATAAGATACAAATTATGATATGCTAGAGTGAAGCAACTTGTTCATATCAAATGCTTTTATGAAATCTACCATAAGTTGACAAAAATAATGGATCAAATCCTTGGGGAGGTGGTAATATTAGTATATTATGATCCCTTAAATATTTTTAGGGAAAATTTTGGCCACCATTGCATCCCATTATAACCAATCCTTAATGGTCTTAGCATAAGCCTTGACATGTGCATTTTGGTCCCCTTCTCCCTTATAGTTTAGGAGTTATGGAAATGGGCATGATAAAATGACTCCTTGAAATGTGTGATCAAGAGGTTCCTTGATGTATCCAACATATGTACCCATGGTTCCAAAATTTTCTAAATGAGTATTAGGATAAGATTGAAGAAGAAGAATCAAATAATAAGTATGAATAAAGCCACTAGGGGTGAAATTCATTGCATGAGTGGGTAGAGTATAATATGTCATAAAAGAGTTATCCAACTATGTCAATTTGGAAAAAATTTGATAGTATGATGGTAGAGATCTTGATGGAGATTCTCCAATCAATATTTTCATAGGTAGATTGAATGTGGATGGTGTACTAGCAGTTACTTGTCTGGAGAAACATAGGAGAAAGGAATAACTATGATAATTTGAGTGAGATTTGATTGGGTGGATGCATGTTTATCGCCACATGACTAGGAACACAAAATGTAAAAAGGTCTCCCTGAATTTAGTTAGGTGTAAAACATGTTGGTAAAGAAGCGGGTTGATATTGACGAGGATGATAAGATGATACTAGAATCAAAACAAGAGAGGAATGGCTTTTATTATTGAAGTTTAGGGCCATTCCTTGATTAGAAGGACCATTTTGAGAGATGGTTGGTTGTTCTCAAAGTTTTGAATACATCCCACCAAAGTGAAAATGAGATCATTCAAAGTAGCTGTAGTGGTGGGTTTAGGGACCTCTCTTATGGCAGGCTCCAAGGGAAGAGGTTGATATCCCAAGATGAATTGATTTGTGTTTTAGGATTTAGGTGGAGTCTCCATGAGCTATTAAAGTGGTGTAAAGATAGATTGATTAGTACTAGGAGGTGGTTGTGGTAGGTGTATCACATTTATGCCATATTATATAATACAAATTGTCTCAATGTACTGATTGAATAATATCATTATTTCAGCATCATGAGTTTGTGAACTAATTTGGAGACTAGTTATAACATGTGGATACAACCCACTTCCAATAAATAGGGTCATATCATTAGAGTCACAATAATTGATAAAAATATTCAAGGAATATTGAAACTCTTGGATTATCACATGAGACTTGGTTTTTCGTATAAAAGGAAAAGAACTATAAGATGGAGTTTGGTTCCTATTGTTTTGACTTTGTGTGTTAGTCCAACTAAACAAAGAAGGTTTGTTTTGACCTTGAGCAAAATTATAAAAATCATTAAGGCTAAAAATCTTATCAAATTCCTCTTCAGATATATTCAAGAGGTGTGTGAGCACCCAAAAATTAAATAGAAGAAGAGAAAAATGGATAAAAGAAAAGAAACAAAAGGGTAAACATAAAACAACTAGCCTTTCATGTGGGGTTCAACAAATTTGTATATACAAAAGTGATAATATTTCCTTGCATACTTGAATTCATGAGGTTTGGTTGAGATAGTCTAAGAGAGTGATGTGGGGGTGTTAAACTAATGGTTTAATTGATTGTTTAATTGGATGAGAAGGTTGGTTTGGTTGAACTGCTTTGGGAGGATTATGGGCTACTTGTCTTATGGAATGATTTTATCTATACTAGTGTAAATCAAGATATTTTTAATGTTTGTTTAGGGTAGTAAACTAATGATGGATAAGATCTAGAGAGTATCTCGATTCTAAAAAAACTAGATATCACAGCTCTTAGTTTATGTTATTGTCCATGAATGGGTTAAATTTAGGTTGAATTACTCAAGGTATTTGATCAAATATATTAAATTAGGCTTTCCCAGACAATGTCATTTGTAAACCAAATCAAATTAGATGAGGGTAGACCCAAGGATGAAAGAAGAAATTAAATTTATGGGTTCCTAGCTTGATGGGATAAGAGGTGAATTTTACTATCTAATTAGGCTTCAGATAATTTGATTTGTTTGTCTAGGGAATTTAGTTGACTAATAATTAAATTGAGCAAATGTGTTAAGTGAAAGAGTTATAATCAAAATTTAGAGTCTATATCACTTTGAAAATTTTATGCTAGGATGGAAACATGTAACCAAGGAAACGTTCCAAATTTATATAATTTCGCTTGTTTTGGGAGCATTATCCAAGGGAAAGAAAACATTTGTTTAATGTTTAATGTCTTAGTCTACTTCTTGTTTTGGTTTTCTAAAAGATTTTGAGGCTATTTTACTTCTTTTCTAAAATGTGTTGCTTGCTGTTTTTGTTGTTTGAATGACTTAATGTTTAGCTAAATGAAATTTTGTTTGCTTGTTTATAAACTAATATTGTGAAAAAAAACAAAAAACAAAAAAAACAAAAACTACAACTACTGTTGAAGGTAAATATTATGAAAATAAAGAAAAAAACTTATTTTTGTTTTTTTTAATATATATCATGCAAATGCTAATGAATTAAAATTAGAAACTAACCTATATGATTCTAATTTTCTTAGTTTTATGAATGTGAAGAAATTTAATTCTAATGGGCGAAATGTAAGTTTTGATTTATATTTTTGAATGAATGCAACTAAATATGTATCCTAAATTTCAAGATTCAAGGATGAAAATTAATCTAAAATTTTCATATTATATACATGCAATTAAATGCCTAAATTATAAACAATAGAGTTGAATGTAAGCTTTCTATTTTTAATTGGTTTTGTTTTACTTAATTTAACATGCAAATGATTTTTAAAAAAATTTAAGTATGGTTGTCCTTTGAATTATTATAAATATGCAAGAATAAGAGATGGGTTTATAGATGTAATATTTTTTTTTGGGTTCTTAATTATTTATACAAGTGGGTATGAAATTACTGATTTTTTTGTGTATATGTGTATTGAAAGATAAATTAGAAATATATGGGCTACTATAAAGGATTTTATTTTTCATTTAGTTCTAAAAAATAACATGTAAAACTACGTTTTTTTAGATTTTCTATATGCAAGTAGATTGTTTTTAAAAATGAATTATTTACAATGCGAATAAGGGAAAGAGATGATTTATTTTCACATTATTTTCTGATAAGTAACTAAAGTAATAAAACAGAATACCTAATCTAATAAAACAAATGAATAAAATAAGAAAGAAAACAAAATCCTCCAATCTGACCAAAGTAAAGGACAAATTACAAGAAGATCTTGATTGAGTTAGGAAGTATATAGATCCACAAGTTTTTATCTCCTTGGTTTGTGATTAGTGATGAATCAAGGATTTTTCAACAAGAGGAATGTGAAATGAAATGAAATCATAGGGACAAAATGAAAAGAAGAAAAAACTTAACTGTAGTTGGTTTTCATGAATATAAAGTGTTGTGCTTCAAATTCGTGAGATTCTTCCTCTAATTTACTATGGTGACAGAAGGTTGTTCTAAGGTTTAGGTTGATTTCTCTAGAAGACTACACAAGACAAACTATAACTCTTTTAACACCTATTTACTCAATTCTATATGTAATTGTTGAATCTAAATTTCATGGTAAATAGATTTATTTGTAAGAAAAGAATGGTTGTTGCATGTGAAAGTTAACAAGAGATGGCTAAGAGCTTATTAGTGTTGAATTATAGTTAGTTAAAATGTGTTTAAAAACAATCCTAAGTGAATTGGATTATTAGGAAACTAATTATATAAAATTAGGAAGAAAAATAAATGGTTGAATATGCAAAGCACATAAAAAATTCATATTTTAGGAATAAAATTATAAATGCATGCAACAGTGGAGAAACCATCGCTATATGTAGATGGAAGTTATGTAACCATCATGATCCTTATAAAAATAGTCATTTCAGTTCTACTGTATACTTTAAAGACCCTAAATTTGAAAGGGTTAAGTTTAAATTTTACAGGTTTGGCATTTGGGAGGATCAAAAGAGAAACAAAAGGATAAAATGAGGAAAAGACTAAGTTTGATTATATTATTATTTATGGATATCTTTGTATCATCATCAGCTATCTTAACAATGTTGTACCATAAAAAAATTGGGTGCATACAAAAACAAGTATTACAAGTACCTTATAATCTTTATATGACTTTAATAGTTGATATTTTAAAATCAAGAGACAAGCAACTTATGTGAATAACCCAATGATAAATGATGTTTTTCCTACATAATAAAATCAACTATTATAAAGACACAAGAATTATCAATCATTTAATAGTTAAGAAATTAAGGAAAGTAATGGTGTAAATTAATTTGTTTTTATTTATTACTAACAATTTTTTTTAGGGACTATAGAAACCTAACTTCTATCCCCACTAATTATGCCTTAAATAAGGCAAATTAAAGTTAGATAAAAGTAAGGAATATTGTAATAGAACATAAAATATCTACTTTCAAGATGATTGGCTAGTGATTTGATTGGGTGGTGATAATAGTTTGGCTAGGCATTATGTTTTATAATATTGTTTGGGTGGCCATTTATTTGGGAATTCAATGGGATTTAAGTGGGGAAACAAATAAATTATAATAATTTTTTTTGGGAAAAAGTCTATTAAAAAATGAAAATTAATGTTTGAAGCAATGTTTTGGCCTATAGTTAAATAAGTTAATACAAATTAAGTGATGGTCATTCGGAGTTAGTAAATGAAATAATATGATATGTACCTAATTAAATTTTGAATTGTGTCTTTTCTTCACTAGAATTTAGTGGCAAGGTATTGTCATGACTATTTTTTTTCTTTTCATAATGTATATTTTCTTTCATTCAAGAATGCCAAAATTTTAATATATACAAGACCAAAAAAATGTAAAGGGGAACCTCTCTTTTTTGAGCAAATAAAAATGATATAAGAAAGAGATACCTACAAAGAGGGTTATTTAGTAGAGGAAAATAAAACAAGAACGTGTGGATTTGACAAAGAATGAAATCAATTTTACAAAGGAGGAGCCTATTTAATAGATTCTCTCCTCATACCATTTAGAAAATGAAAGAATAAATTAACCTATATAAGGAAAATCATCTGGCAGAGGGATAAGACTTATGAGTATCATATGATGAAGTAAAATAGTTAAAAAGAAGAATTTGACAAATAAAAATGATAGACGAAGGAGTTGATTTAGCAGAGAAGGAGCCCATCTTAAAGGCTCCCTCACTTATGCCACAATATTATTAATCCCTTATGGTATTATTGATACATAGGTTAGTTTATGGTTAGAATATGTATGGACAACCATGTTTGGGTGCATGGGTATGTTCCCCTTTGTCTCAACATACGTTTCATGGAGGCTAAAGTACATGTTTGTAAGATGTCATGGCATCCAAAAAGTCATTTAATGTTAAATCTCAACCAAAAATTTGTGATCCCATAGATACAGTTTAAAAAATAATAATAAAGGTGTTAGGCTCCCCCTGACAATGTCCAATAAAAAAATTCTTGAACTTGGAGCTTTAAAAAAAGGTATCTAGATCCATAAAAAATATTAAAAAATAGTTTATTGTCAAATTTTGTTCTTTATTACCATTACATTTATGCAAAATACAATGACGTAGAAACATTCACATGAATTGTTGTATAAATTTGTTATCTTCATATGGTGTCATGTAGTGCAATGATTGAAGGATATGGAATTGACAACTATAACAAGAATGCACTCAAACTCTTTGAACAAATCAAAGACAATATAAATACTTGATATTTACAAAAAATATTTTTTTGGTTTGATTTTGTTAAGTTTTATGTGTTGTAGGCTATCCTTATTATAGCCATGTTTTGTATATGCTATAATCATTGTATTTAATGCAATGACATATAAATATTGTAGTTTTTGTTTTTGTTTAATTTTACATAGTTTGGGGGTTGTTTCCAAAATGGTTTATCAATTCAAATGATATTGTATGTTATAGATAATCCTTGATATATCCATGATTTTCATAAATTATAATCATTACATTCTGTTTCTCTACGTTTTTGCTAATTACATTCAGAAGAAAGAAGAAACTAAAGTTAAGGGTTGTGGGTTTGTACGTTACCCGGATTAAGTTGTGCACCGTATCCAAGCGTTGTAGGAGCTCCTCTTTGGCTGTGGAGGAAGACACCTGTAGATAAGAATAAGACTTAAACCAAAGAAAATGTTAGAATAAGATAAGGTGGACTGCCAAGCTACGCTCGGTCCCAGAAGCGTAAAAACTTCCTTAAGGGATGACAGTCCACTTTTTAATGAAAGGAATATTGTATAAAGAGAAATGGTGAAAGACTAAAAAAGAGAAATAAAGATAACGCGTACCTATTCTCTGCAGTCAGTCTGTCACAGTCGCTGACGTCGATAGTCTTGCCAAGGTCGGTTGGTCAATGATGCCGACATCGATTATGCTGCCAATGTCGGTAGGGGCAATGGGTCTTAGACGGGTTTCAAGATTATGTCTGTGGTCGATAGAGGAGTCTGGGAGTTTAACAGTTTGTGTAGGGTTGTAGGGAGATGTATAAGGTTCGAGGAGAGGCAAAGGTAGAGAGTAGATGTGAAAAGAGGATAAAAATATGAGGAAGGCTTTTCAGCCTCTCCAAGAAGAAGTCAGGGCTGGTTGATAGTATTTAGAAATAGTAAATAGAAACTAATTACTAATGTATTCTAAATACTGAAATAAAATAGAAGAATACTTATCTCTTTGGTGAAGACCCAAGGATGTCAGGGTGCCTGTTCCTATTGCGGCTGATGTCGAAGATCTCGTACAATGTTCTCAATCCAATGTCTGGAGTGACTTCTGCAGAGTTTCTATAGCTTGGAGAGCGATAATAGAATTCTAATGCTTAGTCTTAGAGCGTGTACGTCGATGTTCAAAGAGCCCGGGGTGAAGAAGGGAGAGAGAGCCAGAGAGAAGAGAGAGACCAACTCAACGTTAGTACTTGGTTTATGTAACCAATGTCGGCGATCCCACCAGCGTCGATCGACAGTTGACCAACGTCAGTAGATAGAGAATGGGTAAAAGGGCTATGTGGCCCATTTCTCTATCCACCAAGTGCTTATGCCGTTGGAGAATGGTCAAAAGATGGGTTTATTAGGCACGAGAATTAGTTAGGAGGTTGGAATGGAGTGAGAATAGGTCTTAGATGACTCATGGGGTAGGAAATGGTCTTAGGGAGAGGTGTCCAAGGTGAGGTGTCCAAGGTAAGGTGTCTAGATGATGTCATTAATTTAAAATAAGTAATTTATTTTAAATTAATAAGGTGTGTAAGGGACCAAGGGGAGTCAACACAATTTTGGTGTCTACATTTACCCCTTTTTGTCTTGTGGTTTGTCTTGACGAACTGCAAGACAAAAATAAGAGTAGGTTGCCCCAGGTATTGGATGAGGTATTCTCCCTCAAAGTGGGAATTGAGAGAAGGGAACCTAAAATCGGTTGCCAATTTGATAGGCAGTGGATGGGTATGGTGAAGTTAGAGTGTGAACACTACAATAGTTGAGATTACGCGTATACCACTTCACATGATAGGTAAGTCAAATTGTCACAAGTAAGGTCAAGGAGCACTAAAATTAAAGTAATCGATCCCCAGCTTTTTGGTCGTAGATGATTGGGTTAAACGATCAAAGTTATAACTCCAATGGTCAAGGAGGACTAAAATCAAACTAACCAGTCCCCAACTTTTTGGTCATAATTGAATGGGTTAGATCGATCAAAGTTGTAGCTCCAATGGTCATCGTGTTCCAAGTATCCTGAGCTCAAGAAGTGCTCCTATAAAACATGAAAATGTCACAAATATTAGGGATCAACTTGGTTGTGATTCGACAATACGTGTGAGGGTCATAATGTGGGGTGCGTACAATTTGATAACTATTCATGAGGTAGCATATATGCAATCAAAACAACCAAGGCAAAGTTGTCTCGAAAGTGGTTGTGGTCTGAGGAGATAGTCACGATCTCCAAGGTCATTGGTCGAGTCGGGTTGAGATATAAGTGATCTCAAGTATTGTTTGTTGTGGTTAGGGAGATATATGTGATCTCTAATGTGCCCCATGAGAAGTCTAGGTGACTTCTATAGTGTCAGGGCTAGTTGTTTGGTCATGATTTTGGACTGGTTAAATCATGGTTAAAGGTTATATGGTTCGTCCATCAGGTAGATGAACGAACGAATGGCCGAGCTAACCTTAGAAGACACCATGTCAACTGAGTGCTGCCTACATAGCCCATGTTTTGAGGGCCTTAGGCCAATGTAGTTCTCCCTAAAAGGGAGGAAGAGTCAAAGAGGTTGATAGGTTATTTTGGTCAGGTTAATGTTTCTAGCATTTCCCATATGTGTGATGGTACATGCTTGAAATGATGAATGTATGATGATGTTACAGCCTTTTCCATATTATGTGATGGTGTATTCTATAACATTGGTGATGTGGTTTTTCATCCTTAGCAATTTTCCATATTGGTGATGGATGTATGCTAAAAATGAAATGAGTAATGATGTTATAGACTTTTCCATATTGTGTGATGGTGTATTCTATAACATAGGTTATAGGGTTTTTCATCCCTGGCAATTTTCCATATTAGTGATGGTGTATGCCAAAAATGAAATGAGTATATTTATGCTTTAGCAGATTTCCCTATTGGTGATGGTATATGCTTGACATAAATTGTGTTTGGTTGATAGTTTCCATGTGTATTGTTTTCCATAGAAACTAGTGTGGATGAGCTATGATAATTTATATAACACAAATCGGTATTTGCATTAAATAAATCATGATGTCATGTTAGTGGTTTGAAAAATGTTTTGGTTTGGTTTGGTTTGGTTTGGTTATAAAATGTTTGATTTGGTTGTATGTGACTAAAGTGTGTAAGAAGTGAAAGGCACATTGCTCTTTCATTGACAAAGACCATAATGATAGCATAGATAAGGGTTTTGCAAACAAAATCCCTGTTCATGCATTACATCGTTGACCATTGGTTTTGTGTTAGAGAAGTATTCAAATCACTTGACGTTAAGTGAGCTCAAAATCCATTGAGTATGTTAGGGTAATAGGTATGATTATGTTATATGTGGGGGTAGCGTAACCCTTGTTAGTAGGGATAACTTTGCCCCTTTTATAGGTGACCCTGAGAACGACTATAGACAAGTCCATGACTTAATTTTTTGTCAGTCTTTCTTTTTTTTTTTTTTTTTTTTGTAGACTGATCAATGCGAGAAGTCTATTTGGGGATGTTGTTTTATTTTATGGTCATATTGAAGCTGATCAATGTGAGAAGATTCTGAGAGGGTGCTGTGTATGTAGCAAAATTTAGGCATAGCCATTCTTTGAGGGAGTGATCTATATTTTGCTTTGTATGTTCAAATGTCTGTGAATAGCTGTCCTTCAAGGGAGCAATCTATTAATTACAGCAATGATGCAGCTGTCCTTCGAGGGAGTAGTCTATATTTATAGTTTCTGACCTTTTGTTAGGCATCCCAATTTTATGTTTTTTTTTTGTTGACTGAAGTTTTAGTCATGGACTAGGCTATAGAGGTTTAGGGGTTTCCCTTTTATTAGGACAAAGCATTCATGCTTTACAAAAGGGTTGACTAATGTTTGTAGGGAAAAAAAGTTGAACGGAATAGGAATGAGGATGACGGGGGTTACTCAAGGGACGAGCTCAAGTCAAACATCAAGTGAATGATTACTTGGTTAACAGTAAAATGGTCGCAGATGCAAGGCATTAAGGGGCTCAGGTTCTGGCTGACCTTCGAGAGAAGATAGATGATAAGTCCTTGATCCATACTTGTGTGTTATGATATAAGTTCTAAGCCAATTAGGAGCAAACTTGCCTCATTTGCTTCTTTATATATTGGTCACATGTTGGTTGTCTTTAAGGACGAGATCTCTGATCTTGAAATCTCGCTCTTTCAAATTTTTGTTATAGGCACGTTTGATGCAATGTTGGACGTGAAGTTAGTTGATGCTTGGTCGATGCTTGGTTGAGGTTGTGATAGTCAGTACAAAGTCAAATTCCCCCAGTTGCTTTTGTGACAGGGACAATATTTGACACCCATTGCAGATAATCAATGGGTTGGATAAATGAGACAGAGAGAAGATGATGAAGCTCCTCTTTGACAAGAAGTGCAATGCGAGGATACATACTATGAAGCTTTTGCTTGACAGGCCTAGTTTAAGAGGTTGAGATCCTGATCTTCTAGGTTGAACTCTGGAATCTCAGAATCACTGAAGGTGATGGAGGCAATGGTGGGTAATGTTTTGACTAGAGCAGCCAATGGTTGGGGGTCTTCAGGTTGGACCTTTACTGCCTATAAAGCTTTGATTAAGGCTTGGCGATGTTGCAGAGAGTTTTGTATTAGGTCATACAAAGACATATTCACAGGGGTTTGGTGAAGTTGTTTCACCATGGGGTCACGAATTGTCTCAGAAGATGTTGGTTGAGATGTGCCCAAGATAGAAATCTTGGGTTTCAGTGGTTGAGAGGGCTTGACGAATGGATATGTCCAAGGGATAGCAACCTTATTTTTCCCTTTATCCTTTATGGTTTGTGACCTGGTGGCCACATTAATGGTATTGATTTCGAACAAAGGGGGAGAAGGTGGTAGAGAGACCATAGTTTGATGATGGGATCCTGATGAAGGTGAGGAGGTTTGGGAGGCATGGGATGGTATCGCTGGTTTATTGAAAGAGTGGTCAAGAGGATCTTTAATGAGAAGGGTATCCTTTTTTAGGTGTTGGCAAATGACAACTTTAAGAGCACAGCAACGCTCAGTGTCATGTCCAGGTGTGTGATGATATGCACAGATTTGAGTGTCATTGAATCAAGATGGTTTTGGTCTGAGAGGTTGGAATGGCTTAATAGGTGGGAGAACGATGCTAGAAGACTACAATAATTAGTGTAACAGTGAAGCATAGGACCCCACTAATGGGTTTACACTCGTTGTTGCAGTAGGGATTGACAACTTCTATTTAGGAGTTGTAGGAGGAGTTTTTCGTACCACCTTTTTAGTTAGTGGTGTGGTCACATGTGTAGATGGCACTTTTGTGGTGAGAGGTGTTGAATTTTTTGGAGGAAATATATGTTTGATGGGTAAAGGGAGTAATGGAGGCAGTTTGTTTTTGTGAGGTGTTGGAGTTGGGAGCACTCCTATTAAAGTAGAAGGATGTGGACCCAAGATAGAGGGTAATGGTGAAGGTGGGGGAGGAGTTCTCCGATGTGGTTTAGTAGTCTTCTTTAGTTTGGTGTGAGGACCACTATTGTGCGGGGTAAGTCTCAAATCTACCTTCACTTGTGGGTGAGTGAGGTTTGATATAGGGTAGACACTGAGAGATGTAATCTGTTTCGGCATGGTGGATGCCTGCGAGGGTTGGGTTCAGGTGTAGAAGGTCGAGCTTCTAAAGATTTAGAAGTAGAAGCTCGACTCTCATTAGAGACTTTGGGAGGAGTTGTCATGAAAGGGTTGGTAGTCAAAGCGGGATGTGTAAGATAAGGAGCCTTAAGTCGCTCCCATAGTGCCTCATGTTTCAGGTTCCTAGAATGGAGAAATCCTAAGTTTTCTACCAATCATGAGAATGGTTTAGGTGACGTTATGAGGGGTCTTGAGATTGATCTTTTGGAGGATTTGGGTGATTGTGAGAGAAAAAACGTGTTGGACACAGTGATCTCAGGCCAAAGGTGAGAGAAAACCATCATTGGATCTTTCTCAGTCAAAGTAGGTGAAGTGACAAGTTCTCCTCTCGGTGGAGAAGGAATTGGAGAATGTGGCTCTTCAATAGGATAAAGCGTAGGGATGATCATGGATTCCACGTGTTGTCGAGGAGTGGGAAAAGTATGATCCTCTATTGGTGATAAGAAGGATGAGGGTGAGGCCACTGACATTGATACCATCAAGGCATCCTCCAATATGGGAGAGGTCAAAGTAGACTTTCCTACATGTGTAAGGGGGGTGGATGGAGAACTATCCTCCATCAGTGGAGGACAAATAGGATAGGAATACTCCTCTAAAGGGTGAAGTAGAGGGATTATGGCCTCTTCTACATGAGGGCGTGGGGTATGAATGGTAACTTCTTCTAATGGTAGAAGAAGAGGGAAGGTCGGGGTAAGAGGTATGGGTAATATGGGTTCCTCATGAGGTAGAAGTATGTGTGGAGGAGGTGTTTGATGTTGTGGGGGTGATATGGGTAGAATAGGCTCTTCTACCCATGGTGGAGGAATAGGTTGACTAACCTGTTTAGACTGTGGGAGAGGTTGGTTAGGAATAAAAGGAGAAACCATGTCGACCATGCGTATATTGCGCTCTTGGGGGTCATCGGCCATGGTTTAGATGTTGTTTTGACTAGGGGGATGGTTAGGGAATGGTTTCCTAAAGATATCTATGTTTTAGTTAGCTGACGCATTTGGGTTATCCAAAATAAGATCCCCTTTGTCTAACATGTCTTGGACAATGTATTTAAAGGTTTTAGCAATTGTTTATGTCATGACCTTTGACACGATGATAATTACAAAAGTCATTTTCCCTATACCATGTAGGGATGGCTTTTGAGGGGTCAAATTGGGGTGGTCGGATTTGAGGGAGATTGAGGACCCCCTGCTTCACTAGTTTATCCAACACAAAAGTGTATGATTCTCCTATTGGAGTATATTGATGCTGTATATACCATTGTTGGAATTGTCTTGTGATTCTTTGTGATGTGGAAGGTTTAGATTGGTTAGTTGTGGTAGAAAATGATGATCTAAGTACCACAACATTTGCCAATCCCTTGGTCTTGGAATGGGAAGAAGAAGATTTAGAAGATGGGTTATTGGATTTTGCATTGGTATTTTTACTACGTAATTTGACTTTATCTTCTTCAACCGTGCAGAGTTCAAGCTTTCGAGCCATGGTCAAAGATTCGTTAAATGTGTAGAATGTTTGAACCTGCAAAGTATATGAGATGTGTTTAGCACATGCTCTTGAAAAGAGCTCAATGAGCTCAGGTTGAGGTAGAGAAAAGGAGAGTTGGTTGATCAAACCTCTCCAACGAGCAACAAAGTCAGCTATTGATTCATCGTTGAATTGTCTAATAGAATATAGGTTTGTGATGGAGACCTTTTTAGTGATGTTGATTGAAAAGTGGTCGAGGAATAGCTGAGCTAGTTGAGTGAAGGTAAAAAGAGAATGACTGGTAATAGAACTATACCAATCAAGGGCGGCACCAGAAAGTGACATGGGAAATGTGTGAAGTAATAACGCATCATCGTGTGCTATAAGGTAACAAGCGTGTCTAAACGCTCATAGATGTTGTTGTGGGTCCTCTTTACTCTGAAAGGAAGTAAATTTTAAGAGTTCCCACTAGCTAGGGTATGGTCTAATAGGGACCGAAGGGTGAATGGGTTTGCTACATATTTGTTCGTATGAAAGAACATTCTTTAAACCTAAAATAGATGTCTCAAGGTTAGACATCTTATCCATCAGCATCTTGATTAGATCGGCAAATGGATTGGCAGGAGGGGCACCCCCTAGGTTTTAGGGTACCTGGAAGACGTTGGGAGGGGCGTATGACGTACTTGGTTGCATTTGTGTAGGCACAACATATTGATAGTACGTCATAGGGACTGATGTTGAGGCCAAGGGGGCTTGTGCCATAAAGTTAGAGGGCACAACTTGACTAGGTACTGCCAAAGGTGGCTGGATGGTGGCGAGACTAGTGAAAGGATAAGTAGTCACTCTTGTATTTATGGGCACAAGAGTGGGTGGGATAGAAACAATCAAGTTTTGAAAAGGTGTGGAACTTGTTTGGATTGTTTGTGGTTGAGGGGGTACGGAAACCCCGATGGAGGTAGGTCTAGAAATAGAACGGGAGGCCAAATATTGAACATTGGCCATGGTTTGGTTACTAGTCGAGGCAATGGCCTGAGTGATCATATGTTGGGTAGCGGATGGTGTTGATATCATTGTCACTTCAGTAAGAGAAGTTGGCATCCCACAAATAGGGTTACCTGAGGGATCTCACGTTTGGCTTCTTGCGAGATAGTGTTGGAGAGCCTTGACGTTGAGGTCAAGGAATCTCTCAAAGTCTTGATCCCCTTCGGGAATAATAAGAGGTTGATTTGGGGTAGGTTGGATAGGAGTATGCTCAGTGTCTAAAGTATACTCCATTAGAGGACTTGTTATGAAGGGCGAAGGTGGAAGTGGTTGTTGACTTCCATGGTCAACAAGATTTTTAGCTTGACTACGTGTCAAAACCATCCAAGATGAAATGGATTCAGGTTTAAAAAACTATGTATTTTAGTTTCAAAAAACCAGAATGTGTGTTTAACAGCAAAAAAGTTAGATTTTAAGCTTGTTATTTGGAAAGGAAATTTTTTTGATAGTGACCGACGTCGGTTAAATAACTGATGTCAGTTATGAAGTGTTGCCAAGGTCGGTGGTATAACCGATGTCGGTGAAGATGTGTTACCGACGTCGGTGGAAAAGCCGATGTCGATTTCTGTGTATTTCCAGAAACACAAAAAACTGATATTGTTTTGAAAGAAAGAGAAATTTTGAGTTGTTTTTGGACCTCAGAATGCGACCTTACCAACTCAAAAAATTAGATAAAAACAACAAAATAGATGATGGCAAGAAACCTCTAAACGTTAAATTCCTAAGAATAAATTTTAGAGTCGTGGTGGCTTATGCCTTAGAAGAATATGTTTGGGAATTGGGCTTTTAGAACGGGTCCTAAAGAGGAAGTCTATGGTTGGTTTCAGGTTATGTTTTGGTGCTCAAAAATCTATGTTAAGTTCCGTACATGGCCTAGTGCTGGGGCTTACTCCCTTCACTTCACGAACCCAGAGCCGAGTTGGGCCGCTTAGCCAATATATACTTTGCATATAGTTTATACTCTGCCAGAAAACAGAGTGGGTCCTCCTCTTGGTGGTGAAATCCAAGTAGGATCACCAGGAAGGGTAAGGTATCTGCTAGGTGATGAAATCCTAGTCGGGCCTTGTCTCAAGTATGTTTAAATGTTTAATTTGATGTGCTTGTGGTCCGGTTGTGTAACATTTGTGCACTACGATTTATTCATAATGCGTTTAATTACTAAGTGAGAGGGCTAAGTATGCATTCAAGCAAGAATGAAATGCAATAGTTTTTTAACCCAAATTGAAATGTTTGTTCAGATGCAAACAAGTGGAGAAAAGGTTAAGAGTATGAATTTTCACTACTCTAAGATGAAGGAAAGAAGTGACAAGAAGAAAAAGAAATATGTTCTTTTTAACTTCTGCTTATGATTTCTTTTCGAAATAAAGAGATAGAAGAAAAGGATGCAAGAAGAGAATTTTTCCTAATGCATCTCTATGAAAGTTTGCTTTTTAGAAGAATGAACCCAAGGAAAACTCCAGGGTCCCATCGGGCGTGCCAGAATGTTTCTCTACGTTTTTGCTAATTACATTCAGAAGAAAGAAGAAACTAAAGTTAAGGGTTAGGGGTTTGTACATTAACCAGATTAAGTTGTGCACCGTATCCAAGCATTGTAGGAGCTCCTCTTTGGCTATGGAGGAAGACACCTGTAATAAGAATAAGACTTAAACTAAAGAAAATTTTAGAATGAGATAAGGTGGACTGCCAAGCTACGCTCAGTCCCAAAAGCGTAAAAACTTCCTTAAGGGATGACAGTCCACTTTTTAATGAAAGGAGTGTCGTATAAAGAGAAATGGTGAAATACTAAGAAAGAGAAATAAATATAATGCGTACTGTAGTCAGTCTGTCATAGTCACCGACGTCGGTAGTCTTGCCGAGGTCGGTTGGTCAATGATCTGACGTCAGTTATGCTGTCAATGTCAGTAGGGGCAATGGGCCTTGGATGAGTTTTAAGATTATGTCTGTGGTCGACAGAGGAGTTTGGGAGTTTAACGGTTTGTGTAGGGTTGCAGGGAGATGCATAAGGTCCAAAGAGAGGCAAAGGTAGAGGGTAGATGTGAAAAGAGGATAAGAATATGAGGAAGGCTTTTCAGCCTCTCTAGGAAGAAGTCGGGGCTGGTTGATAGTATTTAGAAATAGTAAATAGAAACTAATTACTAATGTATTCTAAATACTGAAATAAGATAGAAGAATACTTAGCTCTTTGGTGAAGACCCGAGGATGTCAGGATGCTTGTTCTTATTGCAGCTGATGTCAAAGATCTCGTACAATGTTCTCAATGTAATGTCTGGAGTGACTTCTGCAGAGTTTCTATAGCCTAGAGAGAGATAATAGAATTTTGATGCTTAGTCTCAGAGCATGTGCATCGATGTCCAAAGAGCCCAGGGGTGAAGAAGGGATAGAGAGCCAGATAGAAGAGAGAGACCAACTCAACGTTAGAACTCGGTTTATGTAACCGACGTCGGCTATCCCATCGGTGTCGACCGACAGTTGATCGACATTGATGGATAGAGAATGGGTAAAAGGGTTATGTGGCCCGTTTCTCTATCTGCCAAGTGCTTCTGCCGTTGGAGAACGGTCAAAAGATGGGTTTATTAGGAGGTTGGAATGGAGTGAGAATAGGTCTTAGGTGACTCATGGGGTAGGAAATGGTCTTAGGGTGAGGTGTCCAAGGTGAGGTGTCTAGATGATGTCATTAATTTAAAATAAGTAATTTATTTTAAATTAATAAGGTGTGTAAGGGACCAACGGGAGTCGACACAATTTTGGTGTCTACACATTCAATACAATGACATATTAATGTTGAAGTTATAAAAAAATCCTTACATAATTGAGGGGTTTTTCCCTAATGCCTCATAAATTTAATGAGTTTTTATGCTAGAACATTTTACATACATTTAAAAATTGACATAAAACCTTTAACAACTTTGGCGCAAGATGGGAGGATGTTGGAAAAAATATTTTATAGTGCATAAAATCTTTAAAAAGTAAACCAACAAGTAAATACATCACAAAAGTGAAATCTAAAGACAAACAAAGGAACACTAAAATTAAAAAAGTGTGGGTTTGGTCCCTTTCTTGTGACATGATGACGATAACTATCATTGTGGGCCCTCCTACATCAACTGGGTTCCTCCTCCTTTGGAAAATATACTCCCTCCTTGCATATTTTGATTTCTTCTTTCATTTTTTTCTACATAAGTGAGGGCCATTGATCTTATTTTTCTATTTTGCCTACTACATCTGTAAATTTATTTAAACTCTTTGAGATGATGAAGCACTCTATAAACAAAATCCATCCATGTAAGCTTCCTATTTGATCTACTTTCATGCAATGATGTAGGTCTAGAATATGATGGATTCAAGTACTTCCCTCAATTAAAAATTGTATTATTTCCTTCGTTAAATCATTATACATGAATATAAGATGGGGAGAGCATCTCTTGTTTATATTTACTAATACTTTGTTAACTTGTATGATATTTTTTTCATTATTAATTTAAAAAAATTATTTTGAGATGATAAACTATTTATTTTGAAACTTTGATTTTTCATGTATGAACATTATTTCATTTGAGTTTTATATCCTTTTAAATTGAAAATGTTGTTGATGTTGTACCTTGTTTTTTAAGATGAAGATAGAGGGGAACAATTACCACTATATCAATAGTCAAAGGGTTATGCCAAACACATAGTTATAGTAAAAATATTGAGTCATTTATGTATGATATCAATACTTGTGAGGATTTGTGTTGGCACCTTTCTTTTTTATCTTCTATGGTTTATGGATACAAAGATTAACCGATGGTTTAAGATCACCATAATTGGGAACATGGGTATTTTCCCCTTTGTCTAGACAATAGTTTTAATAATAAATGTCAAATTTTTAAAGTATCAATGACATACAATAATTCATCTAAAAGGACGAAGGAAAATGTTAATGTGATATGCTATCTTGATGGAAATTTTTAAAGAAATTATCAAAGATGCACATGCATGGTTTTAAAATGTACACTAACACACAAAGTAGTAGAAGCCACACATTTATCCTTGTGCTACAATTTTTTCTATTGACTTCAATATATATTGCTCATATACCTTCACATTGGCTATGAAATTGAGGTAATTTAATATTTTTTTGATAAAACATGGTCACATTGACTGCAATGATCGAATTAAGATATTTAGTTATGTTTTTGTTCATATTTTGCATACATGTCTATCATGGTGTTTGAAACTAAAACATGTGACAAATATCCACTTTAGATCATATGCTTTGATGGATGTACATACCCTTATATATCAACCTTGAAATATAAAAGGTACCAAATCTATTATGCAATCTAAGATAAAAAAATGTGGCAACATATAAAAGGGATGTAAATTGTTTCATATTGAAGGGACCCTAACAAAAATTTCCCTATTAAATATTCTTCAACACATAAAACCTTAACCCAAAAAAAATCCAAATGATTTATAGATTTTATATCAACCACTCAATCCATATGAAAAATAACAAGTATGAAAGTTTGTTTAAAAAAAATCAAGAAAATATATGAATTATAATGCCAATTTGATAGATACATTTAGTTAATTCCTTCAATTTCATAACCAATATGACCAAAATTTATCCATAATCAAAGTTCATTTAACCACATTTCATTGAGTCATTTTTTCATAAAGTTCACATGCCTTGTGTATATTGCCACATTTTACATACACATTACTTACAAAAAGTGGTAGCATGAATAAGAGACATGAATTGTTTGAAAAATTGATGCAATGATTAAAGCATATCCTCATGAAATGATTCATGATTGAGTTGACCCTAATGAAATATTAATTTTAAAATGTGGAAATATATAGAGAAGGTATATTAATTATTTCAAACACAATTAAAATATTATATGATATCCTAATGTGATTATGGCATACCCTAATGTAATCTTAGTTGCATAATATGACAACATAGAGGTGGCTTATGAATTGTTTAAAAAAATAATGCAATGATTACAAGATAATATAATGCAAAATTTGGTAAATTTTCTTATTTTCATAACCAATGTGAAGACACGAGAGAAACATCTTCTAATTAAGTCACAAACATATAAGGCCATAATGTTAAGATCCTTTTTTCTTTAAAAAACACAAGTACATGCCTTAAGCCCATCATTGTCATCCATGTGAACACATAGTTTCAATTGTAAAATGTGGCAACGTAGAGAAGGGACATGAAATGTTTGACAAATCTACATAATTCATATCTTGGTGCATTGAATGTGATGATTATAGGATATTAAAATCATGACTATAACAAGGATGTATGTTGTTATTACTTCACATTATTTTTGGATGTACTCCTAATACAAATTTTTGATCTCATATTATATTTATGTATTTATATTTTTTATGCTACATTAAATATTTTATATTTATGTTGTGACTAAACTGAATTTGTGAATGTTATTGTTAAGAATGTTTGATTTTAACTAGTTATCTTGAGATTATAATTTCATGTACGATATTTATTTCATTTGAGTTTTTTGTCCTTTTAAATTATGGAGATGTTGATATTGTGCATTACTTTTTAGTTTGAAGGTAGAAGGACACCGATTTGGTAGGCTAACTATTGACAATATTTACCACCATAGCAATGTTTAGATGATTGTAGAAAACACATATTGATAATACAAATATCGAGGCCTTTTATTTATGATATCAATACTTATGAGGATTTGTGTTGGAATATTTCTTTTTCGTATGTTATGGAATTATTTATAGGTAGGTTAGTTGATGGTTGGGGTGCATATAAATCACCATGTTTAGGTGCATGGATTCATTCTTGTCTATCTCAACATTTGTTTCATGAAGTCTCAAACACATTATTGTAATATGTCATGACATCCCAACTAATTCAATGGTACATCTAAGTAAAAAATCATCTATTCCTAAAAATGTGCCTATAAAATGTAAACAAAGTGTTAATATCACCTTGATAATGTCCAAACAAATTTTCCTTCAACTAAATAATTCAATGTTTATTTCAAGTGAAGTTATAAATTTTAATCATGTTTTTAAACACATCAAATGGGATGAATATTATAGTTTTTAAGAAACTTTTGAGTATATGTGAAGTAGTACATGATGAGGGGGCCAAGTAAATACATACATTTCTCCACAACCAACACTCAAATCTTTTCAATGGACACACACTTTATAGGGACCACACTTAATTGAATTTGTATGACATAATTATAAGAGAATAAAATGCACACACACTAAATTTTAATTATATTTTTAATTACAAATATGAAGACAAAGACATTTTAATCACAATACCTTAATGGACAATAAATAATCCTTACTACTCTTTGCTCTCCTATAGTCACACACTACTCACCTCCAACTGAATCTACTCCTACCTATAATTAAAGATAGCCCAATTTTAATCGCTCTTATGTATTATTATCCTTATCAAGTGCCCATTTTAATTCCCCTATTCTTGAAAAACACTTCAAATGGAAAAAATTATCATTCTAGGTCATCAATCTCTTTTTACAATTATCACAAGTGAAACTACTACTTAATGCAAACTAATGGTTTCACAAATACCAAGGTGGCTACATAATCATAGGTTAATGAAAAACATTGGCTTTACAATTATCACTTAAATGAACGAGTAGTTTCATCATCCTTCAAGGAATACTCACATTGATCCATGTTTTATGAATGAAATCTACTCTTCTTTAATCTTGGTAGTTTACGGGAGATTAGAAGCATTCAATAAATATGGTATGAATCTTCCACATGTAATAAAAGGGAATAATTTGGAGAAACACAAGACATATAAAAACCTATTATTTTAAATTCGAGATTGCATAACATACCTTGGATGACCCTGCATCAAATACCCTAGGTAAGTGATAAGATACATGGGGTCTTGCTCATTAACCTGGAGTGAACTCCTTCAATGATTTGGTTTACTTTCCAATCTCATATTCATTCACCCGATTCAAATTTTCTGCTACTATATATTTACACTTGACCATGTATTATATATACTATTTACCTCTAATCTTCTTAACAAATCTAGAGTCCAAAATGGCCTCTATCACCTCTTTATCTTTCTCAGGAAACTATTGGCTCCAATTTTGAATTAAATAAAATGAATAAACATCATCTCCAAGTGTTTATCTTTCATGAAAATGATACAAATCCTCTATGTTGAAGATAGGTAAGATATCAGTCCATTTTGATATTTATATCTCATATGCATTTTCATAAAAATTCCTCAAAACTTTTCATGGTCTGATTTATTTCCACTTGAGCTTGTTGTAGGTATCCTTTAGAAACATCTCTTTAAAATGTTTTGATGTCAAAGATCCAACCTAAAATTATTTTTTTATTCACTTTAGAATAAAAAAGTTGTATCTCGTGGTGTTTTGTTCCAACACTCTCTCTCATTTATTTATGCATTTCTTGCATATACTCTTCATAATACTTCACTTCAATAATATTTACACTCAAATCACTTATGTTTCACAAATATTAAATGAATATTGGGATAAAAACATACAATATTTAAAATGAAGTATTTATTTTACTTTAGTTGATTGAATTGTTGTAATCAAATTTATCTTGTGCCAAAATCAAATCTCATTATTTAGGTTTATCTTCCACCAAACATCTCAAAAAAATACCAATACTTATATTCACTACCTCCATTTTTCCTTTCATTTTTAGATGGTATGTTGAATTTAAACTCAACTAAGTGCCTAAATTATTCCACAAAGTCAGTAAAAATGACCAAAAACTTGGTGTCTGTATATAACACTATACTTTTAGGCAATCTGTGTAGCCTCACTACTTTTTTGAAAAAATATAGTAATGTTAATTGTGTCACTAGTCTTATTACATGCAATGAAATGTGTTGTTTTAAAAAATATATCAACAACAAATAAAATAAAATCATTACACATCTATGTCTTTGGAAACCTAAACAAGAAGTCTATGTTAATGTCTTTTCATAATTTTTTTGGTATTAGTAATGGCTTGTAGAATCCCACATTCTAACTTTTAACCTTAGCATATTGGAACATGCTACAACATTTCACAAACTTATTTATAGATACACTCATCTTAGACTAATAATATATGTCACTTAGTTGTGACAATGTCTTATCCACACTAAAAATACAACTAATCCTTCAATATTATTTTATCTTATCAAAATTTATGTCATTGTTCTTTAAGGTATGCATAACTATTTTATTTTAAATGATAATCCATCCTAAAAAAAAAAAATCTAATTGTGGATTTATATCCTTATGAGTTAGACTTTTCTACACTACCCATGCATCTCTAAAATCCAAAACCTCTTCATACAAATATTTTCATAAAGTTAAACCCAACTATTTATTTTCTCATCTCATTCAACAAAAGACATGTTCTACTCAATTTGTCAAAAAATCTATTTGAATTCCCACATATGTTTTCAAAACAAATGAATAACATGGAATTAATTCAAACCATTTCATATGATTTTTGTTTAACTTACCTTTTCTTATTTATAAAACATAGTGTTTGATGGTTTGTGTACAAAAAAATCATTTAGAAGAAATTATTGTCTCCATTTCTTGAGAGCTTGCACAATGGCATAAAAATATTTATCATAAATTTAATACTTTGGTTTGGCATCATTAAAATTATAAATAAATTAAGCAATGGGGTTTCCCTACTAAATCAAACATGCACCTACCATTGTCCCCCTAACATCACAATCAACATAGAACACCTTGTTTGAATCAAGTAATGCTAACACTAGTTTTTCTATTACCTTTTCGTCAAAATTTTAAAACTATCTCAAATACAACTATCCATTGTAATTTTCTAATATCACCCACAATTTTTTTGGTGATGGGTTACATATTCGACTACAATATCTAATAAACTTCAAGTAAAAACTAACTCATGAAAACTCATTGCTTTGAACATGCTCTTTGGATATGTTCACTCCATAATAGCTTCTACCTTTTTTCGGATCCATCTTAAATATGTTATGTGAGACCAAGAACCTAATTAAACCAACTTGGCCTTTATATAACTATACTTTTTTAATTTGAACAACTTTTCTTCTTTCAACTTGTAGAACAATTGCCTTCAATGCATTAAATTATCCTCTTTTGACTTGATAAAAATTAAAATGTCATCCAAAAAAATAATGACAAAATTATCAAGATATGGATTCAACACATTAGTCACGAATCTTATGAATGTTTTTGGTGTATTTTTTAAACAAATGGAATAACTAGCCACTTGTACAAACTAGCATTTGTCGTGAATATGATCTTCCACTCATCACCTTCTAAAATTATAATTTAATGATACCCAATCTTAAAATCTATCTTTATAAAAAAAAATTATCCATTCAAACACTCCACTAGGTCATCCATCTAAGGCAATGAATATTTTTTACTTGATTCTAACCTTATCAAGTATTTGTACACATATGCCATTATCCACTTTTCTTGGGCACTAAAATTGTTAGAATTTCACATTAGATTAAAATTTATCTTTTCAAAACCTTATCCAATAACTCTTGCGCTTGTCTTTTCACCTCTTCATTTTATATAGTTGTTAATCTATACATTGCCTTGTTTTTCAAACTAGATTAGGGAATAAAATCCATGTGATGACTAAATGGGTGGGAACCCATCAAGAAAAATACTTGTAAAACATATTAGTGTATCCTCCCATTAGATCCTTCACTTTATTTATAATTTTTCTCACCCTATCTGATGTCCCAACTTATATGGGATTTGGAATGAAATAAATTCATGCCTTCTCTTAATATGCCTCTTTAAGAAAAAGTATAAAAATCATTAAAAATTTAGCATTGTTGTTCATTCCTTCCTCTTTATCCTTCAATGGGCCTAATGTGTAATTATTTCCACCCTTCATGAGTGTGTAATTATTTTCTCAACCATCATGTAAGACCTTCCTATCAAATAGTTGTTGGTAGTAGAATAGGATTGTAAAATCACAGCGTGTAGATGCATGGCAAGTATGTGATGCATCTGAGTTTAGAAACATATGTCATTTCGTATGTATTTAGCCTATGTATGCTTTCCACAAGTCCATGGAATGTGAAAATATTTCTTAAAGATTGAATAAAAAGGATGGAATGCATATCGCCAAAGCATTGTAAAGTTCTATAAATAGTGATTAGTTGTAATGGAAAGGAATTTTGAAAGATAGAGATTAATATAAAGTTCTAATGATGGTTTTCCCTAACGTATTTTTATATTTTCTCTATGTATATTATATTCTCTATTTTTTTCAAATTTATTTAGTCATTTAATTATAATTAAGGTTATGTGCAATTTAGTCTATGTTTCTTTTGATAAATACAAAATTCTAAACTAAATAAATATTTGACCTATTCTATAACTATGTTTGTGTTATAAGCCATTATCTTACTTTGCACATAAACACATATTAGCATGTTATGATGGGTTTTATAGGATCCTATGCTAATAATGGTGTGGTGAGTGTGGAATGATAAAACATGTTGAGATGGTTACCTGAACATAGACACCTAGAACAATGGTTGGATGAAATAATTATTAATTTCTCAAAATAAGAAATAAAGAGGATATTAAGCTCTTCAAGAGAAGTCACTCATAAACATATATATAATGAAATAGTTTGGTGCGAGTTTCTTGAACTACTAGATGCATGGTTATCGAGATTTGAATACTACTATTTTTAATCAAGAGATACAGACCTCTTAGTTTGGATGGAAGAAAGACTTGAAAAATTTCAAAAGTTAGTTACTCATTAGACTCATCCAATAGATCATTGGATAGAAAATACCATTGAGGGATATATAATTAATTTTTTTTAAAGGGATACATTGTATTTAAGGTTACGGAATATCTATTTGTAAGGGTCATTATAGGCAAGTTTATACAATGACTACCTACTCTAATTAAATGTTGGTTGTAGAAAAGGCCATGGTGCCTAATCATACCAACATGGAGTAGTCACTTTGAATGTTAGGGGGATGTGTGTGATAATGAAGTGAATAATAAATAATTGATAAGATAAATTTGAACCTGAACCTAAAAGATGGAGGACACAAAGTAGAGAAAAAAACAAATTTTGGGACTAGAATGAGACCTACGATAACATAGAAGATGGAATAAACAAAAAAAACCTAATGTAACTGTGAGTAAGAGTATAATATAAAGTTTAGAAGATGAAAAAGGAATGATATCTCAAGGAAGAGCTAGAGATTATGGAGATGATGAGGAAATGAGAGAGCCCAAAATAAGAGAAGGCATAAATGAGAGAACATAAAGAGATAGATATTAGAAAAAGGATGTGGAAGAGATGGAAAAAAGTGGAAAGAGATAAAAAATCAATTAGAAGGTAGTTTTAGATCACAATTACAAGGGAGGATAATGTTTGGAGAAGATAAAGAATAATATTTTGAATAAATTATGTTAAGTCATTACAAGGGAGGATAATGTTTGGAGAAGATAAAGAATAATATTTTGAATAGATTATGTTAAGTCATAGGCGTAAAGTAGGTTCAAGTTCAAATGAAGTAAAAGTCACATAATAGATCACTCATTTCAAGGGTACACATCCCATGTGCCTAATTTATCAATAGAAATAAGAAGAAAAAGTACAAAAGATTTAAAAATATAGTACATGGTTTGACTCTTTTAAAAATAAATTTGAGAAATATAGTGAAGACATCAAGAAAGTGTTGGATAGGAAGAAACTGATTGACGTTGGATTTCAGGCCATAAAAAATCTTAAGACATTGGTAAAGTCTATTCTAAAACAACCACTAGTTTCAAGTGTGAACCTAGGAATCATGGCTCTCAATGTAGGATTTTTTGTCTCTTTGACACCATATGATGGATCTACTGACCCTGATAAGTATTTGTTAACCTAAAAAATGAAATGACATATTAAAAATATAAATACAGATATCGTAAACAAGTGTGAGCTCATAGGAGCTTTAACATGAAGAGCTCTCGAGTTATTATACAAAATGGATACTTCCAAATTGAGATTTTAGGATGTCAAAGATCAGTTGATAGGATAATTAAAAATGAATAAATGTGTGAGTCAGACAATCCAAGACTTGAAAGAGATTTGACAAAAATCAAGGTGAGTCAATATGAGATTATTATCACATATTTTCTAATGTAATGAATAGAGTATACTTTTTATTTCAAGATACAAATAAGGTCACATGGTTTGTAAGGTCTACAACCTTGAATTAGGTGTGCCATTATTTAGACATAGATCATTAATAAGGTAGATGCATGGGTAGTTACACTCTATGTAGAGGAGATAAAAGATTATGGGGATAGCTTGTAACCTACTATAAAAATGGATGCCAAGATAGATGTTTTTCACAATATGGAGGAGTTTCAAGAAATTAACATGCCCAAGATATGCCTATGGTGTATGGCATGTTGAAAATAGGGGCACCACAAGAATGACTACCCAAAAGTTAAGATATAATTGTATGATATTTTCCATGTAGTATGACATACAACTATGAAATATCATCTATTAAAATAGTAAACTCAACAACCTAAAACTATGTACTATAAATTCTATAAATCACACAATCATAATGAAAAAAGTTATCAAGAACTCCAAGAATTAAATGAAGACATTACCAAGAATGTATTCGTATTAGCAGCACAATAGATTCCATCTACAAAGTTATGGATTCCAAGGCCAAATATAGACATGATAACTATGACATAGGATATTCTTGAATTGGTTCTAGCTTCACCTCAGTATCAACCCTAGGTCAAATTAGGTTGGACACCGTAGTCTACCCAGTACAAGTTAGGATGGACTTATCCATCTCTTTAGTATCAACATCCATGAAATGTTGCATCACCCTAGAAAAATAGTCAGGATGGGATCCATCTTCTCCTCAAGGAACATATAGGGGATATGTTAGCCAAAAATAACAAGGGTGGGGTTCTCCTTAGCGATAAAGAGGATATGATGGTCAACAACAACTAGGTTAGGGTTTAGTAAAGATAAAAGGGATATAGAGGTGGATACCAAGGATGTAATAGACCAAATGAAAAATAGGGTCAACCGCCCATTATCTACTACTTATGTGGATAATATAACCACTTCCCATGAAATTATACAACTAATCCTTAGAGGTAGATGTACTGCATTCATTGCATATTTTCAATGTAACACCACATTGAAGATTATCCAACATATAAAAATAGATAAAAGAGAAGCCTATGAAAAATGTGAACATGATAAATTCACATCTAAAGAATCACGCATTCATATGAGTAGTTAAACAACATTAGTATTTAGAACATGCATTGCTCCCCTTAGAATACCATAGGATCATAAAATTAGAAAGTTTTAATAGGATAAATATCATGACTTTGCAACAAAAAAGGGTTTGATGTATCACGTAGTTCAGGGTCTTCAGAACATAAATAATAGACTACGTCAAAGGGTGATGTCATAACCATTAATGTAATACGTATGAAAATTTTTTGTGCATCAAGAGATAAGAAGGAATAGTTACTACCTTGACTGATCTCCTACAACTTCTAATCAATCTAAGAAATGAATACATATTGTATCATATTAAAAATATTATGCATAACATGTTATAGTGCATATAAAGAGGTTAGCAGTGCATTAATAAGGTAGTATGGTATGTGAATACTAATAAGTATTGGGATGTTGTCTTCTGCATGGAAATAAAATTAGAAAGATATGAAGTAGCAAACACTGTATTTGATTTTAGAAGCACAATCAATATGATTCCCTAGTCCACATGGGAAGCTATTAGATGATTGACTCTTAGTTATATTATAATAATTCTAAGTCTCACAGAATATGAGAGGGTATAACTTATTGGTTGACAGGAGGATGTAGAAATAAAATTTGTTGACATAACATTACGAGGTGATTTATTAGTAATTGATATAAAGATAGATGAAACACACTACCCTACATTGATTGGTAATAAGTGGGATTATGAAGGTCATATGACCATTAATATAGTAAAAAATTAGTTGGAGGAACACCAAAGGGATAAATTTATTTTTATACCTTTGAATAAAGCTAAGAGCAATCCATACATCATATCTAAATATCCAGATTTACCCTATGTTTATATATAAAATAACTAGTTTAAGGTGGGCACAAAATATTAGAATAACATTTTGAGAGCTTTAAAGTATCACTTTTTCCATCCATAAATGAAACCTCAACAACAGCTACAAAATACTAAACATATCTCTTCTAGACCTGTGATAACAAGGCACAAGCTCTATAGTTCCAAATAGGATAATTTAATTCACCACCTATGTGATCACCAATAATGTCTAAAGTTGTTTTATTAGACAAAGTAGGTGTTACTGACATGGAATATACCTAGCCAATAAAATAAGGTCTTTGGTGATTAATATACCCACATGCTGAATTGGGTAAGAGGAGATCATGACGTATGTTCGATGTGAATAGTTTCTACCATATAACACCAACTCCCTCAACATTTTTCTACTAATAACTTGGATCCATTCATATTTATAATAGAACATCATGTGCCTAATATAGACTAGAGGATGAGTGCACTAAACTATGCACTAAATGGAACTATTTTGACTCGGTGGTTAGTTCACATGATAAGCCAATTTCAATGGGATGAGACTTGTGAACCATTATGAGATCGATTCCAAGTACCACCTACCATCATGAAATAATGGTTATTTTTCTAGGAAAGTTAGTGTCAAAAAATTCATATCCATAAGTGTGTGTATTTATGTTATGCATAGGGTTTCAAACCTAAATATTGGGTATAATTATTTAGGTATACCTTGGCATTGCTTCTAACAATGTGGTACATGCATAAAGAATGCAAAAAGGGAGACTAATAATTGGCAGTAGGTCTAGCATGACTGCATTCAAACATTTGTCTAAGAAGAAGAGAATCCCTTGGTATATTAATCCCTTTAGAAACTAAATATCATATTATGCCATGGCCAAGTGGAGGATCTCAATAGTACATAATATTGTGTTTCACTAGAGGAAGAAACTAAGGACTTAAACATAGCCCTAAAAAACTATAAAGAGAGTAAATAGAAAGAGTAGTTTTTTTTATAAAACCTTGTAATAGAATAATCGATAATGCAGAACAAGATGATTTCATTGTTAGTGACGATGACTTAGATTTGAATGGATTTTTTAAACCAGAGTAAGAAGTGGAGGATCCTATAGCCAAAATCACATACCAAACCTAAGATCAACAACTATGAAATCTTAATATTTAGGAGTAAGAAGGACAAAGAACATTTTAGTGTTCAATTCCAAGGAATTCCAACAAAATATACCAAGATCCATTAAATAAATTGGTAGGGAATATTGGGGCAGAATCTACACCAAAACTTATGACTTTAAGTGACTACTAGAGTATAATGAGATTTTAGAAGTATTGTAACTACTTAGAGATTATCAATATGTATTTACAATAAAGTTTTTAGAAGTAAAAGGTTTAGACCCTTCACTACAGAAGATGCACATGGAGCTAAAGTAGTACACATGACATGTACAAAATCATCCATATAGATTAAACCTCATCATGAATTAAGGTAAACATTGAATTGGATTAGATACAAGAAGTAAGCAAGTTGGATTATCCCAATGGTGGTATAGCCTAAAACGTATAGTGAAATAAAAGTATGTGGGGACTATCGTGTGCTAAATTATGCTTATATTAATGATCCATTCCAAATTCCTTTAACATGTGATGTCTTGGAGCTAATCATAGGAAATGAAGTGTATTATTTTATAAATCGATTCAATGGATACCATCAGATACCAAACATAGAAAAAGATCAAGCTAAAACCACATTTTTAATGAAAAGGGGATATTTTACATACAAGGTAATGCCTTTTTGATTTAATAATTCTCATGATATGTTATCAAGGGATATGGTTACCACATTTAAAGACTTCATCCATGATTTATTGGAAGTATATCTAGATGATTAGGTTGTTTTTTTATTCAAAGAGAACCTATTTATGTTACATCTGATGTTATAACACTGCCAAGTTCTATATATTATGTTAAACCTAAATAATTTATTTTTATTTACACATTTTGGTGTCCTTTTGGGTCATATAGTATGTAGTGATGGGATTTTGGTTAACCAATCCAAAATCATAGTTATTGTTGGTATGCCACCTCTTATAAGCTCTATAGAGGTCTAATCATTTTTGGGTCTACATGATATTATAGGAACTTCATAAAAGGATATTCAAATATATCTACCCCCATGGAAAATATATTATGCAAAGACACCAAGTTTGAATGGATTAATGAGTTTCAAACATCATTTTTAGATCTAAAGCAAAGGCTGGTAATAGTTCCCATTTTGGTCTTTCTCAATTAGAGCAAACCATTTCATGTTCATGTAGATGCTTCAGGAATTGTGTTATGAGTTATTCTATCATAATTAAGAGATGAAGGATTAGACCATCTCATTCATTTCAGAAGTCAAAAAACCTCAATTGTAGATAAACATTACACAATTAAAGAATGGGAAGCTCTGGCAATGGTGTTTTCACTTCAGAAGTTAAAAAACTACCTTATAATAATGTCATTTGAATTTTTTACTGATCACCAAGATTTGTGATATTTGGTAAATAATCCCATGTTAGGAGGAATTAATCTGGTTGGTTGATTTTGTTTCAAGAATTTTAGTTCAGAATTAATGTGAATCTAGGGAGAGAAAATGTGGGACTAGACCATTTGAGCCGAGTACACAATGTATAGGAACTTGAATAAATCCAAGATGAATAATTGGATGCCCATTTATTTTGAGTCTCTAAGATTATATAAAATTTTGAAGACATAGCCAACTTCTTAGACTAAGGAAAATTCCCTGCATATTATGTGCAAAGGGATAAAAATTAGTTGATTTCAAGAGTCGTTCCATTCGGTATCATTAATAACTTTCTATTAAAAATGGGCAAAGATGATGTATTGTACATAGTAGCTTTAGAGCATGAGAGGACACAAATTAGTCAATAGGTATATTAGGGAATAATAGGTGGACATTGCACAGAAGAATCCACTATAAGAAATATATTTCAAAGTGGCATGTGGTGGCCTACTATGTTTCAGTATCCACACCAAGTAACAAAACACTATGACATTTGTCAAAGGATGGGAAGGCCTAATCATAGAGATGCAATGCCATTAAGCCATATGTTAGTTGAACAACCATTTCAATAATGGGGAATTGACTTTGTAGGACCAATCAATTTAGCTAGTAAACATAATCATTTAAGGTACATAATTAGTGCGATGGATTACTTTACTAAATGGGTATAAGTTGTTGTGACACCAAATTGTAGTGTTAAGGATGCAACTAAATTTCTATATGAGAATACTATAACCCAATTTGGATGTGTTATGAAATTGGTTAATGAAATAAAAACACATTTCCTCAATAGTATCATTAAGACTCCAACAAAGGAGTTTATGATATTACACCATAAAATCATATCATATCATTCGAAAGTCAACGGGTAGGCATAAGAATCAAACAAAGTCATTGGTAAGATGCTAAAAGAAATGAAATGAGCAAAGAGATGATTTTGGGGATTATATTCCTTTGATCTTATGGGAACATAAGACAAAATACAAGTTTGTGATAGGTTTCAGTCTATTTTAGTTGGTTTATAAATTAGAAGCAATCATGCCAATAGAATATAAAATTCCTAGTATGTGAATTGTAATGATCATATGACTAGGAGATCAAGACTCTCTTCAGGCAGGGTTTATAGATTTAACTAGGATGGAAGAAAAAATTAAAGATCACAATGGACAAAATAAGTCAATAATAAAATTCAAAAAATTTGGCACGATTACAATTTGCGATCCAAATAATAATTTCTAGAACAAGCATTGTTACTATATAATAGTAAATTTTAGGCATTTCTAGGTAAGCTACACATCTAATGGAAAGGACCTTACATAATTAATGATGTCTTGTAGAAAGGAACAATTATTTTAAGGGACATTTAGGGAACCATTCTCTTCAAACATGTAAATGGTTATAGGCTTAAGCCTTAGTATCAATAATCTCTATCATATCTCTTAGATAAATCAAAGAGGGTGTTGAGTAGCACCATGTATATTAGGATTTTTGTTTAATGTATTATTTTCTTATTTTTTCAGGTGTGTACTGTAGATGTAAAGTGCAATCTCTATATATTAGGATATTGGAACATAGTTGGAAAATTCAATGTCATAGAATATCAAAGGAAATCACCAAATTAAGGAAAAAATAATGAACATAAAAATTGACACGAGTTTCAAAAGTGGTCAATAAATTAATCCCATGATGGTGGAATTGAAAAAAAGGGTATGAATCATAGTTAATAAATTATCATTCAAAAAGCAGTTAATGACAAAACACTCCAAAGATTATATCTTTCCCAAAGTAGATCAATGTGTCAAGCTCAACTCATGTAGAATAAAGTAAATTAATTAAAGAATAAATGATGGCATGTCACATCAAATAATGTCATAAGATACAATATTAAACCAACCTATTGAAGTGCTAATGTCACACATAACAATTGATGGCATTAAAACTAAGAGCATGTGAATGCGAAGACAACTCAACATATTTAAATGTAAAGTGTCAAACGGATGAAGGGAAGGAAAGATATATAAGTAAGGACATACGAAGCAAACCACCATTATAAACTATTGTGAACAAAATCCATCTGTGACTCAAGTCTAATTGATTCACTTGAGTACAACATTTTTAACAACATGATTATGAGTTACATAACAACCATGGATCAATCACAAATCTTGATTCCATTATCAAATATACATAAAGAAGAAATGGGGATTGGCCTTGAACTAATGAAAGTGTGATACCATGATTCACATCCATTTTACTTTATCGATATGGTAGAAGCCAATATTTTTGTCACAAATCGAGCCACAATAACACAAACAGGATCCTTAGCTTCCAACACCCCTACAAGGATCTAATATGGAGTGACTCCTCAAGGTCCTTATATTTGGTCAATTAGAATAATCAATGATGGCACTTCTCAATTTATACAATGAATATGCCATCTATCTCTCTAAGTATGTCATGATATTCATCAATCCAATGGCCATCACACAGGGTATGAGACTTACGACCTGAGGCAAATCCCTCTTGCCATACAAAAATAAGGCCCCTCCCATTCACTCAAATATTAATGATAAGTAAACTATGGAATATATGGGGATACCTATTGACTCAGTAGAAAATTTTATGGTGAAAGTATTGTCTAAATGTATTACCAAGCAATTTTAGTAGACCAACAAAAGTGCAAGGCAAGCTACTAAAGGCCCCATCAATATTGCATATCAAATGATCTGGTTGAATGAGGAATTTAACTAGCCAAAATTTTATTCTCCAAACTAACTACAAACATTAAAAAGGTCATCAAAGGCACATCACATGTGTTATAATACTAGTTCCTAGTCTTACTCCTATGTTTCACACAGTGTAAGTCTCTCAACAATTCTATTTCACCTAATGCCAATCTATAGCCTAAGACCACCTTTTCCAACATTAACTGAACCAAGAAAGGGTAGTATTATGTGTATTTGGTTTAGTTCAATATATAGTGGGTAGAGTTTCAAGATCTCATCATTACACACCCTCGTGGGCCCAAAGATGTCCTATAATATCTAGGATAACATGTAGCCATTACAAAGTTATATGATGACATTCAAGTTACAGTTCATGAGTTTCTCAAGGCAAAAATATTTTCCTTACTCTTTTACATCACTATGATAGATGCGCAAGTCAAAATCTTGTGATAGAAATACTTGGTTGCTAGACTTATCCAGTCATTATGATCTATGCCTCTACGAGTGAAACATCCATTTCCAACATAGCTACAAGCCAAAGCATAATCACCTATTGAAACATATGTGACCCCACCAGAGACTACAAGGGTATAATAATAAAGGTGTCTATGTAGATGAAAACACTAACTTGTCCACCTAAGAAAAAGAGTCACAACACAACCAATGGCTCAATGACACAAATGTGCCCAAGATTGTTATAAAATATGATCTTGCACAGCTTTGCATCATTAAGGAAGAAGTTTAAAATTATATGTTGGAAGACATAGGTGCAAAATTATATGAAGAAGAAGAAGAGAAATAATTTTATTTTGGAAAGCAATATGCACTTATCAATTTCACAAAAATGTCCCATTTGACTCTTGGTTGATATTCCCACACCTCTTACTTCAGTCATAATGGGCATTGTCACCAAGGAAGAAGAGAGAAAGTGTAGAACAATGACCAATTCCAAGGGGAATTCGATGTAGGATCTTCAGCCACATAGGCATATCTTTAATAAAAAGGGCCAATGCAAGGTAAAGTGCAACATGAGATCCTACAACAATAGTTCATGCATAGGCCCATATCACACACAATATTAAGGACATATCCCTCCACTGTATATTGTATGGGATATTTTGTCTCACCACAAGTAGTGGAGGAGATTGAGTCCAAATAAGAATAAGTTACAGAGGAATAAACTATTGATACAATCCACAGATTCAAGTGTTATAAGAAGGTTATCATCCCACCTATGAGAACAAAGATACAAGTAAGTAGGTGTTCAATTGTGACATCTCCCCCTTATTTTTTCCCTCATGATTCCATAGCTAAATCTTCCCCATAAACCTATTTATCTCCATCATCATATTATCCCACTCATGCATAGGAAGCTTGAGCAAATGAGTAACATTATAAAATCAAAAGGCACAAGAGGACATCATAGTAGAACTAGAAAATGCGTAGGTTAAAATAAAACAAGAAAAGACACAAAAGGAAATAAAAAATAAATCAAGGAAGAAGGAAAGAAAAAATAAAAATAAATAAGAAGTAGAGTGTAAGGCCCAGGAAGAATAAGAAAAGAGGAAGAACATGGAGATCGAGGAGATTCAAAATAAAAAAATAGAGGAAGCTGAACAAAATAATTAGGATGAGGAAGAAGAGCAAAATAATAAAAATTAAGAAGAATAGAACGAAAGAAATAAAAAGGAACAAATAGTGAAGGAAGCGCATGAGGCACATCATAAAAAGGCTGAGGTTGACATAATAACTAAAGCAAAAGAACATAAAAATCAAGAGGTCATGCGAAAGTAGAAATAAGTCCAAAAGAAAAAGGTCGAGGAGAAAAATTCCAATGATGTTACACTAAAAAAAAAAGAGGTAGCTAAGGCACAAACATATGTAATTGTTACATCCAAATAGGAATAAGATAAAATGAATAATGTTGGAGTCAAAAATTAATAATAGATAGAGGAGACCAAGTAGATTCAAAAAATTGAGGCTCAACAAGCATCTAGCACATCACATTGGTGCACACAAGAATAAGCCTCACAACATATTCCAATATCCACAAGTTGGTTATGGGATCTCCTAGCACCATCAGTGTGGAGGACAACATTCATACTTGTGTCACAGATTCAACAATAACTAGCCCTAATAACTCCTATGTCTTCTACACTAGCTTTGGCTACATTTTTTTAAGAAGCGTCACTTGATGTGACAAATTTAACTTTGGAAAATCAAATCAATTGAGTTATGGTGTTCTAAAAATCCATTGCATAAAAGGCTTCTTAGCTTTAACATGATGCATAACAACCTAAAGAGGAAAACTTAGACCTATACCTATGCCTCATAAAGGCTAGGAAGATCATGTATGATACATATCCCATGCTAGCCATCCAAGTCTTGGGTGACCAAGTCATGTCTGAGGAAAATTAATTCATATCTCTTCTATCACAACTAAAAAAATATTAGCTTGTTGCATAGAACCTAAAATAACTTCAAATGTAAGTTCAAATTTTAAATTGAGAAATAAAAGTTATTTTTTAACTCTTTGAAGAATATGAGCAAGTCTTGGACATTGTTGCACTCCAAAATCAACACATATCTAAAAACATGCTCAAATGGAAATAATAGCTAAAAACCACATGGATCAAAGCCAATCCAGAGTTTGATAAGGTAGACAAAGCTAAAATAATAATGGGGGACCAATTGGCTACCTCTAATGAGATGGATGTCACACTAAATGAGTCTCTTAATTCATGATATAATGTGATACAGAAGCTACAAACATGAAAAAATGAGATACTATGAAATAATTTTGTTGGAATTCAGATGCAAAGGCACATAAATGGACTGAAGGAATTATCATAATAAATATAACAAGAGGTGTTTCATGTTAGGGCCATCGTTACAATAATTGAAGATGATGGCATTCATAATATTATTGGGTGCCAAGTACCATTGTGCACTATGATCAATATGGTGCAGGAAATTTTCATCAATTGTATGATGTTCAGGGACTTTTCCCATTTGGATCACTCCATCATAGAAATAATCAAAGATCTCCAATTCATCCCACTAAACCAACTTCAATAGAGAAAAGTCATGACAACTACATATTCAGCCATCCAAATACAACAAATGCCTCAAACACCTGACTCTATAGCTACAAATTATTCAATAAAAACTCTAGTAGTAACATCTTCTTGGCCTTCCTCATCTCCAACAACACAATCTATGCATTTACCTTATCTCTAGCTATTGCACAAATTCTAATTTTGAAGTTTTGAATAATTTTTCCAATAAGGAAGCCCTTAATCACTGGAGTGGGGCCAAGATGGTTGAAAAATCATAAAGGGTGGCCACTTGGATATGCCAATCTATTGAAAAACATCAATGGTAGTTAATTAGTGTGTAAGAGGTGAAAAATAGTAAATGACACCTTGTGCGATTACCACAAGTAATGTTTTAGACCAAATCTTTTGAGTAGGCAATTCCATCACTTCAACATTTGGCACATTTCCTACAACTTTGTCTTTGGATGAGAAATTTTAAGTCCAAGAAAGTGTTGGTAGTAGAATAGGATTACAAAATCATAGTGTATATGTTTTACAAGTATGTAATCAATATAAGTGTGTATAACATATACCATTTTGTATGCATTCAACATGTGTATGTATTCTAAAATTAGGTGGAATGCAAAAAGACTCCTTCGATCTTGAATTAAAAGGATGGAATGTGAAGTAATAAAGCATTGTAAATTTATATAAATAGTGATCAGTTGTAATAGAAAGGATTTCTGAAAGATAAAAATTAATATAGAGATCTAATGATGGTTTTATCGAATGTATTTTTGTACTTGTTTTATGGAAGTATATGCTCCATTTTTTTCAAATATTTTAATCATAAATAATAATGAAGGTTTTGTATAATTTAATTTGTGTTTCTCTAGATAAATACAAAATTTTGAAAGATTTGAAATGATCTATAACTATGTTTGCATTCTAATCCATTATCCTACTTCACACATAAACACAAATTAGCATGTTATGATGGGTTTTAAAGAAACCTTTACTAACAATAGCCATGGTATACCCAAAATCACATGACACACATCCATGGGCATATTATCACATGTAAATTCATCCTTGTATGACCCAATCTAAAAATTGATCACGTGTTCAAAATTAGGTGTCCTTTTTGCAATGAATACACCTTATACATATTTGGGTGTACCACTCTTTTCAACTCAAGTTTTTCTACAATTTCATTTGACACAAAATTATCTATGCTACCACTATTAACAAAGACCTTACAAAGCTTACCTCTACATTTAAAAATGGTTTATACCAGTTCATTCTTTGTACTAGTTCATTCTCCTCATGGTTAGTTTTAGCAACACTTTGTCATGAGATATTTTACATGTTTTGGTTTTAATGTGTGGTTAATTGATCCAATATTTTATCCATATGATTGTGAAATATGATTTTTAGCCTTAATTATCCTACCATTTGTGAAATATTGTGATTTTTCATGTTTTTATTTTGTGTGTGTGAGCACTCATAGGATCTATGCCTCAAGCAAGTACCTATGAATTTTTTCTCTCTTCCTTTTCCATATTATCCTTTTTCTATTGAAGGACACGTTATTACTATTTTTTCATGATTATGATTTTAATAAGCACTAACTTCTCCTTCATGTGTATGATGTTTTATTCTAGCATTTTTTTTATCCCTTCCCCTTGAAAATATTCAAATACCTCTTTTGTTAATTTTTTTGTTTCCTTGATAACTTCTTATCAAGATTCAAGGAAAATTTATAGGCTTCTTATACTATGCAATTTAATCATTATAAACTCATCCTATATGGAAATACAAAGATTATTCACATACCTTGATATCTTTTATTCACCATCCTTGACATGACCAATCTATATATTTTTACCACAATTATTAAAACTTCTTAAATAAACTCAGTTGATAATCATAAGGTAAAAAATTACCCTTCAAATTTTTAATCATTTCATCCCAATTATTTATTATATCCTTACCTTTAACACTTCCTAGCTAAACATGATCCCCCCATAAGGATGCATGCCCTTTCAAAATTGTGCTGTAAAACTTGACTTTTTTTGGGTCTTGCATTTGTTCATATTCAAAGTATTTTTCCAACTCCATGATCCAATCATCAGATATTTAGGGAAAAAAAATCATGAGTAGATATGGGTATCCAAATTTGTCTTGCCTCCTATTTTAGCAATGGCCTTTAATAATCTATTCTCTAGTTCTTTGCCTAGCTCTTCTAGCTAAAATTTTAGGGCTTCTCCTTAATATTAACTTGTATTGGAAAAAACTCATATACATTGTATAGTATCTATACCAAAAAATATATCTTGTATTACTCTTAAAATATATTCAAATTATAAAATTCTTGGTGCTCTTTCTCATCTTCCAATTGGTACTCCTCTATGTGCCATTTTGTATTTCTCAAAAATCTCAACTCAAAATTATTGTACTCTACACATCCAATATGCATAACACAACTTTCTATGATACGAACTGATGCAAGACATGATGAGGGGGTCAAGTGAATGGATACATTTCTCTATAGCCTATATCTAACTCTCTTCAATGGATACATAATTTAACACAATACAATCAAAACTAGAAACTAAGACCACACTTTATTAAAATAATATGATATAATTATAAAAGATATCATACACGTACTACACTATAGTTATTTATTGAATTAAAAAACATTAAAGATACATTTCAATCATAGTCCCTCATGGAAATGGAACAATTCTTGTTACTCTCTACTCTCTTATGGTTACACCCACTACTCATCTTCAACTAAAACTACTCCTACCTCAAACTGAAGCTACCCTAATTTAAATATCTCTTCTATCTTTACATCCTTATATATTTACCCTTATAATTCCATTATTATTTAAATACACTCCAAATGGGAAAAAAACATCATTATAAGCCATTACTCTCTTCTTACAACTATTACAATAAAAACTGCCACTTAATGCAAACCAATGATTTTGTAATTGTTAGTTAATTTATATTGGTGATTTCATAGCTACCACCATTAAAAAAAAATGGGTTTCATCATAATTCAAGGATCACTTAGGTTAATATGTGTTTTATTACTAAAACCTACTCTTCTCTAGTATTAAGAGTCTATTGGAGCTTAAAATCCTTTAATAAATCTAACACAACTCTTCCATAGGCGATAGAAGGGAAACACAAGACATACACATGATTATTTTTAGTTGATGAAATATTGCATATCATACCATGGATGATTATGCATCTAATGGTGATTACCATAATGGAACTAATTGAGTAATACTTATTGATAATTGACAATCTATTTTCAAACATATATACATTTTGGAGATATTAACTTTTTAGGGTTTTGTTGAAATCATTAAATTTAATTATGGAAAATAATATATTAATTTTTTAAATATATATTTATTATTTATTTATTTAATTGATTATAAAAATAATATATTTATTTATATAAGAAGTTTAAAATTTTGAAAGTAACAATGCCAAAATATATATTTCATTCTCAAGTAAGAATTTCTAATAGGGTTTGACCTTATGCCACAAAATGTTTGTATTGACTTAGTAGATGTTGCTCTCATGCTTTCACATTGGCTCAGATATTTTTACAACATCCTTGTAAAATCTATTGTGTGCACATTGTAATTTTTTTAACAAACTACAACATTTATATGTCATTGCATTGAAAGTAACATCTACTAAAGTCGCTAACATAATGAGCCATAATGCTAAGATATTTTCATATTCACAAAATATAAGTAAATATTTTAAGCCCATAATTGTATTCCATGTTGCTTGTGATGGACGTACATACCCTTATGTAGCATGGCCTTCTTGGTTGTGCTCTTAATACAACGTTTCTCCCATTTTTAATACACATTTATCAAGTGTTTAACAATTGTAGTCACATGGCCTATGTTAATACAAAATTTCATACCCAAATAAAAAATATAAAATATTCCAAACCGTATAAAATAAAATTTGTTGTAGCATACTAAACTAGCCATGTGTGGTAGGGGCCAACTTATTTACTTGCACTTATTATCATTTTACTTGTTTGATTGTTTGTTGATTATCGTATTTGATTAAATTTGATTATAACGATCATTGAACATGATATTTTTTAAAAACTTGATGTTAATAGCATATAATTTTGTCAATATCAAGTGGATTGACAAGTGGTCTCAATTATAAATAATCAACATTTGAGATGGAAATTTGACTTTGTGTAGTTATTTTATCAGTGAAAATCATATGTTAGGCTATTTGTGTTGCATTTTGATTCTTCGTTAAGCCAACTACTTGAATATTCATGGATATTTATAGTGGACACATGTGATATTGGTTTATATTTCTGACTAAGCTTGAGATTTATGCTATTATGGGATAGTAGAATGTTGCTTAGTTAGATGATGATACATGATTCCTTACTATGAATTAGTTGATGTATGCTTTTATATTTTAAGTATATTAATGTATTGTTTCAGTTATATTATTGCTTTATGGTTATCATGTGATATGATATAATTACCTACATATTGTGAGGTGGACATAGGATAATTCTTCCCTCGATCGTACCAGAAGAAGAGCATCATTATATAGGGTGATGTAGATGGAGACGTCGAAGGTCAATAATGAGCTAGAAAAACCCTGTACACATCACAATAGTTAGTCATGGTGTAAATGCATTTAAAAATAATTGATTATGGTGTGTTGTTTTCTATGGTTAGCTAGACTAGGTAAAATTTAAAAGTGAATTCCTTTGCGTGTTTACTATATTTTGCCTTTAATAATAGTAGAAGAAATTTTAGCAAGGGTAAATTTTAAATACGGATTCTTTGAATATTTCAAAATTTATCATTTAAATTAATTAGATATAATTTGATTTAATTAAAAATATATATGAAATTAGGCATTTCATATATATATATATATATATATATATATATATTATCTTGAAAAAAAGGGAAAAAAATGATTAAAAAATTAGAAAAATAAATAAATAAAGATTTTAAATTTAGCAAAAAATAAAATAAAAATAAAACAAAGAATAAAAATCTTTGAAAAATAAAACCTACGCCTACCTCTACATAAGGAAAGAACTGAAGGAAGATAGGAGATATGCATTGGGAAAAAAAAGATGGAAAGAAGAGTGTGGGAGAAAGGCAACATCAGAAGAAAAGAAGGTTTCTATCAATTATCAAGAAGAAGCTTCGAGGTAAGTGATCTGTGAAAAACTGGTCCCTATATTATGCTATCATTTGTTGTGTAAAATAATTTAAGATCATTTTATATACATATGATGTTGATCGATGTTTACCAGACTTTATTGTTAATATGATATCAATTACGACATAGTTACCTTTACAAGAACAACAAATCACAATAAAAGAGATAACACAAATTGATTAGTGAATTATCACAAAATATATTTAGTGTTCTTTTATCGAAACAAAGGTAATAATGGAATATAGGTTGTTCAATTTTTTTTTGAATCAACGAACCTATCTTTTATATGTATATATATATATATATATATATATGTATATATATATATATATATTTAAATAAGGTGATTTAACTCTCTGTGTGTGCATATATATATATATAATTGAAGCATTTTGATCAGATCTATTTAATGATTAAACAAACATGGATATTATGCATTCAAAGGAACTTGGGCGATCTAATTATAATTGTGTTGTAGCACCATATCAGAGTTACCAAATCAGTGTTATTCATTAAAACTGAAGTAAATAGAATTGGTAGAGGAAATATAAAAATGAATTAAAAGTGCTTAGAAACTCTGTAATTCATTTCTTTATTTTAAACCCATGAGTTTTATGTCATTATTAAATTCTCGTAATTAATTTCCGTGTTTCATTAATTCATTTGCAATTGAATTAAATAAACTAAAACCAGAAATAATTGAATAAAAAATAGACACAAATTTGATAACGGAGTTCACCCATTTGGGCTACGTATCCAAGATTGCTAAATCCCAATCCAATCCAGTGAATAAAATGCAAATGTCAATAATTTAACTTACATCACAATGAAATATAAAAACCTATGATATGATGTTGAAACTGACTTTGAAGACTCTACAATTCATCTCCTCGAAGTTTGTATCACCTCTTTATTCTCTCTGTACAATCGGGTTTGTTTCTCCATTAAAAGTATGTTAGGTTGTGGAGCTAAAAGCTTCATCTATGCAGACAAAAAGAAGGTTGCTGAAGATCCAGAAGTACTAGCATTGGCAGTATGACCGATGTCGGTCATGATGCTTGCAGAAGGCAACCAGTGTCGGTAGGGAGTCGGCCGATGTCGGTCAACACCAGTGAGATAGGGACCGACGTCAGTCGCCTGTGTGTTCTAGAACTGCTCATTGCACAAACAATTAGTTAAGTGAACGAAGTGTTTGCATGTAAATGATATTTCGAGTCTTGAGCTACGTGTCTATTATTAGTAAACTAAGAGTTTAAGTTATTGTTTAAGTCTGGGATCTATTTATAGACCCATTGGCATGTATTGTAATTATGAGCTAGAAAAGAAGGCAAAAAAGATCCTTCCATTGTAAGATCATTGAGTTGCAGGTTGTTGCAAGCTCATAGGAGATCTACATGTGTGAGTATGGTCTGTTGAATTGCAGGTTGCAGGTTTATGAGAGATCAACTTGAAGTACTATAGAGTGCTTGGTGTACTGGCAGGGTTATTACTGACTGGTTGGAGAGGTGAACACCAATTCTGTGTGTGAGTTGTGTGTTGAGACCATTTTTGGTAGGAGAGTGTTTTGATGAAGAATTATTGTACACTTGAGGTGTGGAAAGTCTCTGTAAGGTGGAAGAATATGGCAGCTTTTTATTGTATTCTTTTCTGTACAAGTGTTAATACAAGATTGTATATTGTCTCTCATATTTTGTGTTATTTGTGAATTTTAGTTACTTGTACTTCTGGTTATTTTCGCATGTTTAATTACTTGGTTTGGTAATCATATTGTGCTCAGTACGAGGAGCAAGATTCTAACAAGTGGGATCAGAACAAGGTGTGTTGTTCTTGGATTTCTTGACAACTGGTATCAGAACTTTTGGTTGGGATACTAACAGATTGGATTAGATCTAGTTAGTGTGTTTTGATCACATGTTACTCACAGGGGTTTCTGTTTGAGTGAGAGTAGAGCAATGGCAGAAGATAGTAAGCTACGAGTGGAGAAGTTTAATGGCAAGAACTACCAATTATGGAGGATGCAAATTGAGGATTATCTATATCAGAAAGATTTGTACTTACCGTTGGGTGGGGTTGATTGCAAGCCCTGAGATATGAAGGATGAAGAATGGGAGGTTCTTGATCGGAAGGCTCTGGGATCTATAAGATTGAGTCTTGCATCGTCTGTGATTTCTAGCTTATCATAGTGTAAGACAATGGTAGAGTTGATGGAATCTTTAGCAAATTTATATGAAAAACCCTCAGCTTCGAATAAGGTATTTCTTATGAAGCAATTATTTAATTTGCAAATGTTGGAATGTGGATCTGTACATAGTCATCTTAGTGATTTCTATGGTTTGGTAAACCAGTTAAGTTCAGTCAATATTGATTTTGATGATGAAATTAAGGCTCTCTTAATCTTATGTTCATTTCCTGAAAGTTGGGAAAGTTTGGTAATGGTAGTTTCTAATACTGCGTCTGCTTCAAAAATCTTAAAAGTGGATGATGTTGTGAGTCTGATTTTGAATGAAGAGATACGCAGGAAAAACATAGGTGAATCATCAGGAAATGCTTTAAGTGTTGAAGGCAGAGAAAGGCAAAGAGAGAAGATAGAGTGTGGGAGATCAAGGTTGAAAATAGGCAGGAGGTCCAAGTCCAGATATGGCAGAATAACCTACTATAAATGTGGAAAGTAAGGGCACTTAAAGAGAGATTGCAGGTCGGGTGAAGATCAGCATGAAGGACATGAAGAAGAAGCAGATGTTGCAGATTATGTTGCACAGAATGCTCTGGTATGTTCTTTGGATAAAGTAAAATCTTGGGTTTTAGATTCTGGTGCCTCTTTTCATGCATCCCCAAATAGGGAATTTTTTCATGAGTATGTCCAGGGAGACTTTGGAGAAATTTGTTTAAGGAATGGTAAGCCTTGTTAGATGGTTGGCAAAGAGAAAGTGAAGCTGAAATTGCAGACAGGTAACACATGGGTGTTAAAGGAGGTCATGCATGTCCCAGTTCTGGAGCAAAATTTAATTTCTGTAAGAAGTTTGGGTGATGAGGGTTGCACAGTAACTCTCACAGCGGACTCTTGGAAGGTTACCAAGGGTGCACTTGTTGTAGCAAGAGGTAAGAAAGTAGGTACGCTTTATCTATCTACTTGTATTACTGATTCTCTTTTTTGGTTATCTACTTCAGCTGTAGATTCGAAGATGTGGCTTAATAGGCTTGGTCACATGAATAAGAAGGAGATGCATGTTCTTGAGTCAAAGGGTATGCTTTCAGATTTGAAAGGCATGAATTAAGATTTCTGTATGCAGAAGAAGGTAACATTTCTTGAAGAATCTGATATTAGTGACAAGAGCAGGAAAACCTTGGTTTTCAAGAAGAAGGTGATGGACAGAGTTCAGCACAAGAGGCAGAAGAATTCTGAGTAGAGTAAGGGTGATTTGGACAAGGGTTTGATCCAAAATGAGCTTACGGGTAGAGGTTAGTTCTCACAAGCAAAACACAGAGACCAACGTCGGCTAGAAAACTGGCGTCGACGTCCAGACAGGGACCGATGTCGGCTATGTGCAGCCCGACGTCAGTGACTCAGGACAGATAAACACTGACATCGGCAAGGGGGAACTGACGTCGGCGATGAGGCAGTCGCAAGAAACTGACATCGGTCGGGTGCAGACTGAGATGTGACCGGCATCGATCACTGAGATGAATTTTGGGTGGACAGCAAGCTGTCAAGGAGTCTCAATCGCCCATATGGAGGACTTAAAGGGTAAGTAAGCCTCAAATTTGTCATTTCCCTTCTTTACACTACTTGTTGCTCATTGATGGTAAAGAACTAAGAAGTTATTGAAGAAGCAGAGCAAGTAGACCTAGGAAATAGTGGGAGCTTGGCATGGATGGAGGATGTGATTCCTTGGAGGAGAACCAAATGGAAATTTTGGATGGAGTTGCCAGTTGGAAGGAAGCACTGAGAGACGAATGGATGTTCAGGATGAATAAGAACGAAAATGAATACGTGAGACAGTAGGCCAGGGTATATGGTCTTGAATAAGCTGCAGGACAATGGAGGTTTGATCATTGTGTTTCTCTTTACCAGGTTGGGTAATATTAGCTACATTATCCTATTACTATATGATGTGCTTGTTGCAGGGTTACATATACAGGGAGTTGCTGAACTAAAGGTAAAGCTAGTTCAGAGGTTTGTCATGAAGAATCTGGGAGCAACAAGATTCTTTGGCATGAGTGTGTTCTAAAGACATGGAAGGTCACAGGTTAACTTTGTTTCAGGATGATTGTGTGAGACCGGTTAGCACGCCGATGGTTGGACAGTTCTATGGACAGTGTCTTGATTCACATAATGAGGTTAAGTGCATGGTATGTACTAGACCTGAGTTTTTCTAAGCAATGGGAGTTGTCACAAGTTAGGAGCCAATCTGGAAAAGAAGCATTGGAGGGTAGTTCAGTGGATTCTTAGAGGGACCAGCAGTAGGTGCACATGCTATGCAGGGTCAAGTTATTTTCTACATGGTTTGTAGATGTGGATGTGGCAGGGGATTTGGATGACAGGTGTTGCACCACAGGGTGTGTGGTGGTTGGTCTTCAAGAGTGATCTTGAAGAGGGATACAGAGCCAAGAGAACAAATTAGATGATGTACATGTACAGTTGCAGCTGTTTATCTCCAAGTGGGAGATTGTTAGGTTGTGGAGCTAAAAGCTTCATCTATGCAGACGAAAAGAAGGTTGCTGAAGATCCAGAAGTACCGGTGTCGGCAGTATGACCGACGTCGGTCATGATGCTTGCAGAAGGCAACCGACTTTGGCAGGGAGTCGGCCGACGTCGGTCAGCACCAGTGAGACAGGGACCGACGTCGATCGCCTGTGTGTTCCAGAACTGCTCGTTGCACGAACAGTTAGTTAAGTGAATGGAGTGTTTGCATGTAAAGACTATTTCGAGTCTTGAGTTGCGTGTCTATTATTAGTAAACTAAGAGTCTAAGTTATTATTTAAGTCTGGGATCTATTTATAGACCCATTGGCATGTATTGTAATTATGAGCTAGAAAGGAAGGCAAGGAAGATCCTTCCATTGTAAGATCATTGAGTTGCAGGTTGTTGCAAGCTCATAGGAAATCTACACGTGTGAGTATGGTCTGTTGAATTGCAGGTTGCAGGTTCATGGGAGATCAACTTGAAGTACTATAGAGTGCTTGGTGTACTGGCAGGGTTATTACTGACTGGTTGGAGAGGTGAACACCAATTCTGTGTGTGAATTGTGTGTTGAGACCGTTTTTGGTAGGAGAGTGTTTTGAAGAAAAATTACTATACACTTGAGGTGTGGGAAGCCTTTGTAAGGTGGAAGAGTGTGGCGGCTCTTTATTGTATTCTTTTCTGTACAAGTGTTAATACAAGATTGTATATTGTCTCTCATATTCTGTGCTATTTGTGAATTCTAGTTACTTGTACTTCTGGTTATTTCCGCATGTTTAATTGCTTGGTTTGGTAATCATATTGTGCTCTTTCTGAGGAGCAAGATCCTAACAAGTGGGATCAGAACAAGGTGTGTTGTTCTTGGATTCCCCGACAAAGTATCTGTAAAAACTTTTAAAATAGGCATGTCTTGATTAAGGAATATCTCAGATTTAGCAGCCCTGCAACTCCTTTAATAGACCCTTCAATGTAATAACACCATTATCCTCCATGGCCAAAGGCCTTACAAAAAATAGAGGCATTAAAATAGTACAATCAGGTCTCTGTGTGTCATTAAAATACAAACTATTGTTTAGAGACATAGATTTCAGCGCCGAGCAGAATTGGTTAGGCACTTGTCCTTCTACCCCAGGAATCGGGGTTCGAATGCCTTTCCCATCTCAGGTCTGCAATTGTATATATAATGTTTGACTATGGCTTAAAACAAAACCTTTATAGAATAAACTATTATTGATTACCTTTGGGACTGTGTTCTTACTAATAAATGGTACCCACATCTCTCTTCCTTGGTCGAGGCCTCATCAAATAGAAGAGAACGTTTATTCTCTGGCTCGATCTTCTGCAACAGGTGTCTGCTCCCTATATGTCTTTGTGCCTTCAAAGATATACTATACGTTTTTGCCTATACTCCATAACCTTCTATCACAGGCCTTTCAAATAGGCATCTCCTTATTCTTTGGTTCAAGACTGCGAGCTTCTTCCATTTGGCAAGCTTTGGGACTATGTTTGCACGAAGGCAGTCATACCACACGAAGATAGTCACGCCAGACTAAGATAGCCATGCCATACGAAGATAGTCACACCATATTCATTCCATGACTGAAGGCCATATAATAACAGCAAACACCCTTCAAAGGATCGACCTTGCAAACAGTCCTTCCTCCATTCGAGACTGCATGCAGCTCAAAACATCCATTCTTATTTTGACGTAAATGGCCCAAAAGGCAGTTCTCCATTCTTATTTTGTACCAGTCTTGTCATGCTCATATCATCTACAAGCTTTAAATCAGTGAGCTCCTCCAATGTCCTCCAGGACTGTGTTCTATTGCCCAGCTTGTGGGCTTTCCAAACCGGATCCCCACTTCTCCATTCGAAACTGAGGGAATATACATATATCCTCTCCATGTTTGGGGTCAACCTCACAAATAGACACCTAGTCTTTTCTAGCTCAGAATCAAGTCTGCTATATCCAGAATAAGACCATGCCATCGTAGTCACTCCGCCCATTCGGGACCTCCTTCTTTGCCATGGATTCATAAGCCTCCTAACAGGCATATCCCCTTCGCTCGGCCTTATGTCCAGATATATATTTGCCTGTATTTTATTACTTAGCCATGGTCAAATGGCTTTGGCCAAAACAAAGTATGTATTTCTAAAAATCCCTTTGTTGGACGTAAATGCAATAAAGGCTTTAAATTGCCTTATCTCCAATATTTGAATTGTGGTTTTGGCCACATACATGGGCTTTTTGTTTGGAGATTAAAAGCGCTTCCAAGTTCGTTCACTCGTTAAACTGATTTGGAAGATTCGGTTTTTGAGCCCACTATGAATTGGGACGATGAGTTGGTTTTATGGCATAACTCAAACTCAGTCTCATTGAGATGACACTCGAGTTGAGTTGGGTTTCGAGTGGAAAAAAATCATCTGGATCAAACCTCTCCACAAAGAGGCTTTTCGTCTCCAAAATTTTGAATACTCCATTGAATTTTTTAAATGGCTCTTTGCATTATATCAACGTACATAAACCAGAAGATAGCAAGTGAAAGTGTTATGGAGTTAAACTATACAAATAAATTCAATTTAAAAAATACCAAGTTTACATCAGTAAAATAAGATATTATCAAAACTTCCCTGCAAGAAGTCAACTATCCAACTGCACTTGCAATCTAATTATGGAGAGTAAAACAAACTTTGTATCCATTCTATCAAAATGCCCTATCACCCAAAAGTCATAATAACTGGCGGATTCTCTCAACCACTACACTTTATGAAGGCTAAGGTATTCTCCTTGTTATCAATATCACACAAGGAAAAAAAAATGTGTTGCATAGGACTTGAATAAATTGCACACATGTATACATTGCATTTTTACAAATGTTGTTCATATGTTGGTTTATGTTTCACAACTTTGTTAATAGTTGTAAGAGGCAAACAGGGAGTTGTTTAAGACACCAACTATATGGAAACTAATACTTAGCAGGGGCACTTCACAGTTCTTAAAGAGGTATGATTTATTTTCTAAGTAATTATGTGGCTTAATTTTTGGTTTAAATCCAGATAACCTGTGTGGGTTGCTTTGGAAATAAGATATGCTTTGATTCGAATTGTTATTAAAGCCTTTTGAAAATATGGATCATCTAACTCTTAGAAGATAGAGTTTATCAAATGAAACCTCCTATTCAGTTATAGAACCTATGAAGAGGGAACAATCCTTATTGGTTACATGGTTTACTTGAATAGTTTTGAGAAAGCATAACTATAATATTGTATAGTATGTTTTGATTCATTTCAAAGAAATTCTTAACTATTGGATTTAGGAAAGGAATTTTGATAAAGTTGTGTTTTAAATGATGTTATTTTCTATCTCTTATTTCAGTTTTTCATTGATAAAGTTTTTGGAAACTAACTCAGTTTGGATGAGTGTGGAGGTATCAATCAGGAAGCAGTTGGTGAAGAAAAACTCGAGAGAGATTTAAAAATCTTGGTTTTCTCCTCACCTTTATATGATATTTGCTTACAATTACTTATAGAATTGTGAGTTTGTAAAGAGGCTCTTATTATGAAAATTCTTTAAGTTGACATTGGAGGTTGACAAATTTAATAACTAGTTTTTGGGATCACAACAGTTAATTATGTTGTTTATAGTTCCCTCAAGATTATTCTTTCATGTATTATGTATATTGTGCGGTATAACCTTAGGATAAACAAATTCATTGCACGTTTTCATACTTTACATATACGTTTAAGTCCCACAATATTATGGGCAATGTTTGTATTGCAATTTTTTTGTACTCACATATATGTTTGTCATTTACTTCATAGTGATGTACTTTTAAAGACCCATAGATGAGCAACATTTGTAAAAATGCAATGTATACATGTGTGCAATTTATTCAAGTCCTATGCAACACATTTTTTTTCCTTGTGTGATATTGATAACAAGGAGAATACCTTAGCCTTCATAAAGTGTAGTGGTTGAGAGAATCCGCCAGTTATTATGACTTTTGGGTGATAGGGTATTTTGATAGAATGGATACAAAGTTTGTTTTACTCTTCATAATTAGATTGCAAGTGCAGTTGGATAGTTGACTTCTTGCAGGAAAGTTTTGATAATATCTTATTTTACTGATGTAAACTTGGTATTTTTTAAATTGAATTTATTTGTATAGTTTAACTCCATAACACTTTCACTTGCTATCTTCTGGTTTATGTACGTTGATATAATGCAAAGAGCCATTTAAAAGATTCAGTGGAGTATTCAAAATTTTGGAGACGAAAAGCCTCTTTGTGGAGAGGGTTGATCCAGATGATTTTTTTCCACTCGAAACCCAACTCAACTTGAGTGTCATCTCAATGAGACTGAGTTTGAGTTATGCCATAAAACCAACTCATCATCCCAATTCATAGTGGGCTCAAAAACCGAATCTTCCAAATCAGTTTAACGAGTGAACAAACTTGGAAGCGCTTTTAATCTCCAAACAAAAAGCCTGCTTCCTGATTGATACCTCCACACTCATCCAAACTGAGTTAGTTTCCAAAAAAATTATCAACGAAAAACTGAAATAAGAGATAGAAAATAACATCGTTTAAAACACAACTTTATCAAAATTCCTTCCCTGAATCCAATAGTTAAGAATTTCTTTGAAATGAATCAAAACATACTATGCAATATTATAGTTATGCTTTCTCAAAACTATTCAAGTAAACCATTTAACCAATAAGGATTGTTCCCTCTTCATAGGTTCCATAACTGAATAGGAGGTTTCATTTGATAAAATCTATCTTCTAAGAGTTAGATGATCCATATTTTCAAAAGGCTTTAATAACAATTCGAATCAAAGCATATCTTATTTCCAAAGCAACCCACACAGGTTATCTAGATTTAAACCAAAAATTAAGCCACATAATTACTTAGAAAATAAATCATACCTCTTTAAGAACTGTGAAGTGCCCCTGCTAAGTATTAGTCTCCATATAGTTGGTGTCTTAAACAACTCCCTGTTTGCCGCTTACAACTATTAACAAAGTTGTGAAACATAAACCAACATATGAACCAATCCATAAAGTGCATAAATTTGTTCAATTTTCTGAACAATGTCTTATTTAACATTTTCATATCTTATCATAGAACTGGTTTTTTCACTTGTTCCTATAATCAAATACATATGCATCCATAATATGATTAGTAATCTAAAAATAAATGCTACACAACTGGTCAATACCAATCATATCACTATCATACCTTATTTTGCCCTCTGTGTAAGAATGGTATAGAACTGCAACTAATTTCTCTTGTATATGCATCACTAAAAATACTTTGCACTTTATTTGAATGCATCCCAAGAAATAAAGGTTGATCCTCTCACAACACCATCTCACACCTCAAGTGACAATGTGTTGTTCATCATCTGTGTTGTTCTTGCAGGGCTAGTGGTTTTAGAACCTTGGCTATTTGAAGCTTGTCTTCTTCCAGAGAATTGGAACACCTTTCAATTTTACTTTGCACTATCCATCTTGCATGATCAAATTAAATAGAAAAATAAAACCAAAAATCTGATATCTAAAAATAAATTCCAAATGAAGTACATCTAGCAACTGAAGCTAAAATTACAATCCCCTGATTTGATACCAAATTTAATCCGTAAACTGGATTTATCTTTGATAAATTAAACATCTTTTTAAATCAGATATTGAAATTCTCAATTCCCTAAAGTAAATAGAATTGGTTGCAAAAATCTAGGAATGAATTAAAAGTGCTTAGAAACTCTATAACTCATTTATTGCCTTTAAACTCTTGAGTTTAAAGGCATTATTAAATTCTCATAATTAATCATCATGTCTCATTAATTTATTTACAATTGAATTAAATAAATTGAAATCAGAAATAATTGAACGTAAAATAGACATAAATATGATAACAAAGTTCACCCATTTGAGTTACGTCTCTGAGTTTACTAAACGGTAATCCGATCCATTGAATAAGATGCAAATGTCAATAATTTAATTTACATCACAATGGAATATGAGAACCTATAATATGATGTTAAAATTGACTTTGAAGACTTTGCAATTCATCTCCTTGAATTTTGTAGCATCTCTTTATCCTCTCCATATAATCCGGCATGTTTCTCCATTAAAAGTATCTATAAAAACTCCTAAAATGGGCATATCTTGATTAAGGAGTATCTTGGATTTAGTAGACCTACAACTCCTTTAATAGACCTTTCAATGTAAAAACACCATTATCCTCCATGGCCAAAGGCCTTATCAAAAATAGAGGCATTAAAATAGTACAATCGGGTCTTTGTGTGTCATTAAAATATAAACTATTGTATAGACATATATCTTCTAACCCCGATCAAAATTGGTTAGACATCTATCCTTTTACACCATGGATCAGGGTTTGAATGGCTTTTCCATCTCAGATCTGTAACTATATATACAATGTTTGACTATGGATTAAAACAAAACCTTTAAAAAATAAATGTATTATTGATTACTTTTGGCACTGTGTTCTTACTAATAAATGGTCCCCACGTCTTTCTTCCCTCACTGAGGCTTCATCAAATAGATGAGAACATCTATTCTCTGGCTTGGTCTTCTGTAACAGGTGTCTGCTCCTTGTATGTCTTTATGCTTACCAAGATATACTATAGATTTTTGCCTATGCTCTATAGCCTTATATCCTAGGCCTTTTAAATAGGCATCTCCCTATTCTTTGGTTTAGGACTGTGTGGTTTCAATCCGCTACCTAGCTCATTCAACAACGAGCTTCTTTCATTCGACAAGCTTCAAGACTATGTTTGCATGAAGGAAATCACACCACACAAAGATAGTCACGCTAGATGAAGATAGCCATGCCATACAAAGATAGTCATGCCATATTCACTCCATAACTGAAGGCCATATAATAACAGTAAACACCCTTCATAGGCTCAACCTTGCAAATAATCCTTCATCCAATCGAGACTACATGCAACTCAAAACATCCATTCTTATTTTGACACAAATGTCCCAAAAGGCCTTCCAAATTGAAGACCATGTTTCACTAGGTTTGGCTCAGCCGTACCAACCTTCTCATGCTCATATCAGCTAGGAGATTTCAATCGATGAGTTCTTAACACATGATGAGCTCTTCCAATGTCCTCCTAGACTATGTTCTATAGCCCAGTTCGTGGGCTTTCCAAATCGGATCCCCACTTCTCCATTCGAGACTGAGGGAATATACATATATCCTCACCAAGTTTGGGCTTGACCTCACAAATAGACACCTAGTCTTTTCTGGCTTGGACTTGGGTCTGATATATCCAGAATAAGATCATGTGTCATAATCACTTTGCCCATTCGAGACCTCCTTCTTTGCCATGGATTTATAATCCTCCTAACAGGTGTATCCCCTTCAATTGATCCTATGTCTAGATATATCTTTGCCTATATTTAATTACTTAGTCATGGTTGAATGGCTTTGGCCAAAACAAATTATGGATTTTTAAAAATCCCACATTTATCAGACATAAATGCAATAAAAGCTTTAAATAACCTTATCTCCAATATGTGAATCATGGATTTGGCCACGTATCTCAGATTTTTGTTTAGCCATTAAAATTGCCTCTGAGTTGGTTCACCCATCAAACTGGTTTGGAAGATTTGATTGTTAATCCCACTATGAATTGGGATGATGAGCTAGTTTCGTGGCATAACTGGAACTCGATCTCGTTGAGATGGCACTTGAGTTGAGTTGGGTCTTGAGTTAGTTGCTTAGCTATCTCAGGGTGGCTTGATCCCAAGTATTGTGAAATGTAGTCTCGAGTTAGCTTATGACTTGGTTCAAACTTGACATAAAACATGAGTGACTTACAAAATAGAAAAGTGGTGGCAGGCCATGTGGTGGCTTGAGGACCCACCACATGGACCTTTTTAAATACTCCTCATCTTGCCACATGTCATAACTAGAAGCACCAAAATAATATGATATATAAACAATAGTGTAATTGACAATAATAAATTTTCACGAATATATCACGGCGGTCGGATCCCCTTCCAAAACAAAAGTAGATCCCATCGGCTACAATTTTTGTAACCAGCGTTTTGCAATACAACTAACGAAGATCGATGAAGTAAAAAAAATCTTCCAGATCAGACCAAAACTATAATTATATTAAAATAATCTTTGATAAAATAGAACGATATGTTTTAAGTGAATGTCATAATGGGTTTTATGAGTTTTGTTCCTCTACAAATGATTGGTTAACTATAAGTTATATGTGTGTATGGTATATATTATGAGGGTGTTAACATGTTTAAATGTCTGGTGATACTTAGAATATAATGGTGCATCGTGATGCATGCTTATAAGTTATATTCCTTTGAATGATAGTATGCAATTTAAACTTAGGGTATACTCAGGTGGTATAGCTCCGTACTTGCTTAGTTACTATTATGTATGTATATCACTTGATTATTAAAATCATAAGTTTGGATTATGTGTTATTATGTAGTTGAGAACCTATGATAGTATGGGATATCATAAGGCTCTATAGTATAAGAGTATGTTATATCTAGATAGTACATACTATAATTATTATACCTAAATTTATATCTATATTTGACTGATTTATACATGTTGATTGTTGCTATGGATAGTGTGTTTTATAACAGTTGATAAAACTTTGTGTATGCATGCATGTAACCTTTGAGATTTTAACGAATATTGTGTTGGTATATTATTGTGTTGCATGAAAACTATGACTTGCTTCATTATATATAGTTACTTGTATAAATGCTTATGTTTCTATGATTTTAAGACTACTGTATATAATTATTTTTGAAAAAATTAGTAGAATGTCTTAATATACTAGACTATGGTAATATGGGTTATCATAGGCGTAGTATTTTTGAAAATAAATTATAGTAGTTTAAATCTACAGTTGTGTATATTTTACCTAGGTGGTATAAACTATAATCATTATTTCTAGTATGAGATAGAAACTAATGTAAGATTCATTCATGCATTTGACAAAATAAATGTATGCTTTGGTTACACCTATGTATAACATATTATATGATGTATCTGCTAGTAAGATGTAAATTAAATATATCTTATTGTTGAATTATATTTTGACCAATCTGCATTGTTGATACGGAGTAAAGAGTGAGATGGACTTCACTAGCTTACTAGTCTCACAATGACAGATGAAGGCAGTCCGATCAAGTGGTGTATATGAATTTGATTGATCTAGATCATTATTATTTATTATCTATAAAACTTTGGACCAAAGTATGTTTAGTGAGATATTATTTCATGAGTGTGATTCACTTCTTTGTGTGATATATTGCAATAGAATGGATTCCTATGAGACACTATATGTTTAGTTTAAAATCATACAGTACACGAGTACTTGCTTGTCTCTCTGAATTCTTATGCCATCACTATCTACTCATCTTTGAAGAGAGGGCCATTTTATGATAGAATTAGTTGGGGATCATTGGTCTGTAGTTAATGTGTAAAATCACTCGGATGATGCTCTTCCTCTCCACAACAATACTACTTATCAAGATGATACTTGATATTGCCACAGATACTTGAGTTTGGTAACTATGCTCCAAGGGAGCCATGCATCTTATATGTACATTATATTGTATTTTACTTATTGTTGAAAATTGTCGTGAAAAGATATAATTACTTATTATTATAAATTGACATCGGTGGTTGTAGATCTATTTTAGTTGTATCTGAGTTAATGTAATTACTTTTTATATTCCTATTATGATGTGTACTCTCATGATAGTGGAGATCAATGATGTGTGGTGTATTATTCTTGTTGATATTATCACATTGAGAATTTTTTATGGTCTCTATATATTCTCGTAATGTAATCTATTTTTGATATATATTTTTAACTAAAAAAAATTATATATTTATGTCTAACCCAGTGGGGTTGTTACATGTGGAATCAAAATTATGGCTCAAACTTTAGGACCTAATGAGTTCATTAATGTTTATGTCTTTCTATTCATCAATGTGAACCTAGTGACATGAAGTATTGCACTGGTATTTTAGATTTATGGTGCCTCGGTGTGAAACCATGTACACCACGATTGGAGTTTTGAAACTTGATAGATCCTCCTATATGGATAGGTGACTTTTGGAAGTATGTGACATTCACGAAATGGGTGAGGTATAGTGAATGTGCATCCTTAAGAGCTCTAGTACCCTCATAGAATTTTTATTGGTTTGGATTTTTGAATGTCCTAACGGTGATGGTTGTATACGAGGCTAGGGTAGACGAGTATATAAAATATTTCATAAGTTATGAACAAAATATTTTTACCATAGTTGATCACTTATATAGAACACCTCGAGTGTGATTACATGTTTCTTCGTAATCAAGTCACCATCGTTTGTGTTTTGTGTTGTAAGTGTTTTTAAGTTCGAAATGCTTCTCACTTATTACATATTTTTGTGATTTAATTTTGTGCCTTATTTTTTCACTAATCCTAGGAATGGAAAATCTTATAAGACCAATTTAGTTTTGGTACCACCTAATGTGGTGATAATTTTCTTGCAGTAGAGTGCTTTTGTTTTGGTTGAGATTTCCTGTGTTAGGAGCATTTTTGTGGTTGGCACCCTTTAAGTTATGTGGTTTAGGAAGAAGTGTCATTTCTCTTAGTTAGCTTAGAGAGGAGTCATTATAAGCTATCGAGAGGATTCATATTTTCATGATGTTGATTTAGTGTTATCTTTTATGAGAACTTGTTTTTTTGAATGATGTTTGATTGTACTCCCTTGAACTTTGTGGAAGAATGTCTTCTACTTCTTGTTGAAAAAGAAGTTGTAGGATTTGATGGATTGATATATCTTTTAGATTAGTATTTTATTTCTCTCCCAATTATGGGAATAGATTGTTATACTATACTTACAAATTTGATAAATAGATAGTATTTTAGTAACATTGAGTTGCATCGTTGTCCTTTCACCTTGTGAGGGTATGTAGGAATTTTTGAGATATTGGTTCTCAACTTTTAAATTGTGACTCTTTAAGGTCACTACTTTATCCAATCTTGTGTACTTAGATCACGTAAGGTGGTAAACCTTAAATTATCTACTAAATTTTATAGTAAGGATTATAACTTGATTATAATTAATATGCTATTATTTACCCTTGTTTAGATTGATATTTATCTATTTTTCTTAAAGCAGGATGTTGAAGAGTTATTTTTATACCTTTCGTCGGAAGTGAGTAGGGTAAAGGATGTGCATAACATCTTATGAATCTAAGGGTTGAGATAAACTTTTAATTTATTGCATTATAGCCAAGCAAGCAGGGAAATATTGTCTCACTTGTTCCCGTATAAAGTTGAAAGGATGGTGTGATCCTTGGACTTAAATGTTATGTTAGTTTTAACATTATTTACTCTTAATTGTGAATATATAACATTATAGGTTAAGATGTGAATGTGATACTAGTTACATGTGGCTAGTGGTAACTTAATACAATTATGGATTGATTGTATGATTTATCTTGAATGTACAGTGATACATCTAGAATTATATAGCATATAGCTTTGCTTTCAATGATTTATTAGCATAAAATTGTGATTCTTTGAACATTGTGCACATTTTAAAGATCATTAGGTCATGAAGACCTAAGGGAAGAGTGGTGAATTGAGAACATGAGTTCCAAGTGATAAGATGGTATCCTACATAGCTTCACATTGACTCAATTGTTACTAAGTTAGAATCGACATATGGACTTGTTGAATCCAAAATTTGACAGGTAGAACTTATCGAATTTAGTCATATGACCATGCGCATGTATATTATGGATATGTATTCCATGATTTTTTATACATTGAAAATGTAAAATTTCTAGTTTCTATTCATTGTCACACTTGTCAGGGGCTCCACGGAGTAGTGATAATATTGACATATTATACTTATCAGGAACTACACGAGGTAGTAATAGTATTAACTTGTGCACATCATTCTTATCGGGTTCCCTAATTACTTTTTTAAGAAATGAGAAAAAAACTCTCTAAGATTAGAGAGATGTGTAGAGAGGCTGGAAGGTTTTATAGAACTCTTCTCGATCATTTGTTTTGGCTTTTATGATGATCTCATGTATTTTTTTTAAAAAGTTAGTGAAATTTTTATTGAGATGTGGACCTTTCAAGGTAACAAAAGTGGTCGGTCTTATAGTATATAGGATTTTCTTGTTAGTTCTAGACCATGGGGTGGTCATGATAAGAATATACAAAGTAATACTCAAAAACTATGTTTGCATAATTGAGAGATGTCACAGAGCAGGGTCTTGTGGATTAATACTCCAAGAATAGTGCAACTTGAAGGAACTACAAGGAGTTATATAGATATTTTTTCATTTATTACTTAATTTTATATTGTATATCATGTTTATGATTTATTAAAATAGTATTTTAATTCAGAACTTATGGTTGAATAAGAGTCATCGAGGACAATGACTAACTTTAGGAGGAAGGATGTTGCATCCCAAGTCCTCATTAAGCCAACTATTTGACTATTCAAGGATATTTATAGTGAACACATATGATATTGATTTATATTTTTGACTAAGCTTGAGATTTATGCTATTATGGGATAGTAGAATGTTGCTTAGTTAGATGATGATACATGATTGCTTACTATGAGTTGGTTAATGTATGCATTTATATTTTAAGCATATTAATATATTATTTTAATTATATTATTACTTTATGATTGTCATGTGATATAATCTAATTATCTGCGTGTTGTGAGTTGGACATAGGAGAACTCATCCCTCGAGTATACCGGAATAAAAACATCATCAGAGAGGGTGATATAGATGGAGATGTTGAAGATCAATAATGAGCTGACAAAACTCTGCACACACCACAGTAGTTAGTCATGGTAGAAATGCATTTGAAAATAATTACTTACGGTGTGTTTGGTACTTGTTTGGAGTGTTATTTTATGTGGTTAGCTAGAGTAGGTAAAATTTAGAAGTAAATTCCTTTGTGTGTTTACTATGTTTTGCCATTAATAATGAAATGAGCAATTTTAGCAAGGGTAAATTTTAAATATGGATTATTTGAACATTTTGAAATTTGCCATTTAAATTGCTTAGATATAATTTGATTTAATTAAAGATATATATATGAAATTGGGCATTTCATATTAATATATATAAAAAAGGAAATATCTTGGAAAATGGGGAAAAACAATGAAATTAAAGAAAAGAAATGATTAAAAATTTAAAAATAAAAATAAAAAATTAAAGGGTTTAAATTTAGCAAAAAATAAAAATAAAACAAAGAAAAACAAAATCTTGGAAAAGGAAAAGCTACGCCTACCTCTACATAAGGAAAGAATTAAAAGAAGATAGGAGATATGCATTGGGAAAAAAAAGGGATGGAAAGAAGAGCATGGGAGAAAGGCAACAACGGAAGAAAAAGAAGGTTTCTATCAATTATCAAGAAGCTTTGAGGTACACGATCTGTGAAAAATCGGTCCTTATATTATGCTATTATTTGTTGTGTAAAATAGTTTGATATCATTCTGTATATATATGATGTTGACCATAAATGGTATCGATGTTTACCAGAATTTATCGTTAATATGATATCAATTATGACATAGTTACCTTTATGGGAACAACAAATCACAATAAAAGAGATAACATAAAATCGATTAGTGAATTATCATATATATATTTAGTGTTATTTTATCAGAACCGAGGCAACAATATAATATAGGTTGTTCAAAATTCTTTTGAATCAACGAACCTATCTTAAAGATATACATATTTAAATAAGGCAATTTAACTCTAGTGAGTGTGTGTGTGTGTATAATTGAGGCATTTTGATTAGATCTATTTAATGATTAAACAAACCTGGATATTATTCGTTCAAAAGAACTCGAGCAATCTAATTATAATTATGCCATAAATGTGTAGCACCATATCGGAGTTACCAAATCAGGGTTATTCATTAAAATTGAAGTTTAGTAGAACACGATATATGTTCACTATCTACTACAGTCACTGCTTAAATGGAAATGAGAAACACTATTCGGTAATTGATAATACGATCTGATATATCACAATTGTCTAAAAAATCTTCATACATCCTTATTAAAAGTCTAAGTCTAGAAAATTTGTTATTTTTGATAGCACCATATCTTAGGAAAATTCATGTTTTAGTGTCGAACTAATAATTCATCAATGCCTTTACTTAATTTGACACACTGAAATTCTCTGACCTGTGATAGTATGATTGATCAAGCAAACTATATGTCAAATCATGAAATAAAACTCAATTATTTAGTTGCAACGAGCTGTGTGAAATGAACCCCATTCTTTTTGTGGTATCATTGTAGTAATTCTTAACCTGGAGGATAGAGAGTAAATCATTGCAGATACATAAGTGCTATAATGATGAGTTAATTTTCTTATTAGCCAATAAATATAATGAATGACATTGTTAACGGGTTACAATGAATTTATATTGGTTATGGCATCTCAAGTTTTCTGCCTCGAAGGAATCACTGAGTTTGGAAGTGAATCGATGGTTTTATTTTAATTCATTTTAATTACTAAAAAACTATGGTATATTGTACATTTATGGACAAACAGTTGAATCGTTATACTTCTACCCTTCATAGTCTATTATTTTAATGGTTTGCAGCCTTAAGCGAAGTCCTACATTTTAATGTTGTGGCAGCTTATGTATGCATGACATCTTATTATGTATGCATGGCATTTTATATATGCATGGAATTTTATTATGCTTGTATGGTGTCTTATAATGACTGAATCTTCCTTACGGTTATAATGCCACATCTAAGTTGTATTGTGAAACTTGGAGTAAAAGATCAATGTGATGATGTATTCTTCAAAAATATCTAGCGGTAAACAATAATGAATTAGATATCCAAGCATGTTCCACATGGATTAATTTGATAATGAAACATTACTAAGATATCTGCTATGACATTCCTACTCTAGGGGATTTGAACCCAGGCCGTGAAGGTAATATTACTTTATTCCAACATAATATAATTAATTTGAGTTTATTTTTTATTGAGGTTGCCTTAAATGGACCCCTTTTGACCCTAAGTTCGGGTTTAGTTTAGGAAGCAGTAGTGTGATGGTCTCATCACTTATTTCTTTTCATGTACAAAAATCATATGTAATTCTAATGGAAAGATGATTGTTAGCGAATCTAATAAATTAATGACTATGATGAGTTATTCATTAATATTCCAGAGGTAATATGATTTATATTGGATAGTCAACCTTTTCCATCAAGTCATTTTTGAAGTCCTTAGATAAAGTTGTAATTGACTATGGAAGTTATTTTACAGTATTTAGTATTTGAGGGTATGTGCGTAGTGGCTTCTGTGGGTAGACTAAGTTATTCAGGGGTAAATGTACATACAAGTATTAGCATATAGTGATGTGTGTCCTTAGTTTTATTAGTTATCATAACTAAATCTTGGACTCTGGAGAAGTAAAAACCAACTACACATTTACTCAACTTCCTTAAACATAAACAAGAACTACAGTTTACAACCTCTTATTTTGTAAGGATCAACAATATATTCCATGAGTAGGAAAGATTTAAAAGATTTATGAAATCATAGGTGGTTCTCGATTAAGGGGTATGAATGTAATTGGTAATGTACTTCCATGTCATTTGAGTACTTGTGTATAGTGCACATGATGATGTACAAGTACTCATATATCATACCTATAGTTATTAGATGGTTAGAATGAGTTGAAGGTGCTGTGGACCGAAACTATAACTATATTAAAATAGTCTTTGAGAAAATGGAATGAGATGTCTAAGTGAATGTCATAATGGGTTTCATGAGTTTCTGTTCCTATACAAATGATTGGTTAACTGTAAGTTATATATGTGTATACGATAGATATTATGAGGGTGTTAACATGTTTAATTGTCTGGTGATAATTAACATATAATGGTGCATTGTGATGCATGCTTATAAATTATATTCTTTTGATTGCTAGTATATAGCTTAGACTTAGGGTATACTTGAGTGATATAGCTCCGTACTTGCTTAATTGCTATTATGTATGCGTGTCGCTTGATTATTGAAATCATAAGTTTGGATTATGTGTTATTATGTAGTTGAGAACTTATGATAGTATGGGATATCATAGGGCTCTATGGTATAAGAGTATGTTGTAACTGGATAGTACATACTATAATTATTATGTTTAAATTTATATCTACATTTGATTGATTTAACATGTTAGTTATTGCTATGGATAGCGTGTTTTGTAACAGTTGGTAAGACTTTGTGTATCTGTGCATGCAACCTTTGAGAGTTTAATGAATGTTGTGTTGGTATATTATTGTGTTCCATGGAAACTATGACTTGCTTCATTATATATAGTTACTTGTATAAATGCTTATATTTTCATGATTTTAAGACTATTATATATGACCATTTTTGAGATAACTTATAGAATATCTTAGTATATTAAACTATGGTAATATGGGTTGTCATAGACGTAGTATGTTTAAAAATAAATTATAATAGTTGAAATCTATAGTTATATATATTTTATTTAGGTGGTATAAATTGTAGTCGTTATTTCTAGTGTGAGATAAAAATTAATGTAAGATTCATTCATGCATTTGACGAAATAAATATATGCTTTAGTTACACCTATGTATAACATATTATATGATGTCTTTGCTAGTAAGATGTAAATTAAATGAATCTTGTGGTTGAATTATATTTTGATCAATCTACATTGTTGATACAAAGTAAGAAGTGAGATGGATTTCACTGGCTTACTTGTCTCACAATGACAGATGAAGGCAATTCGATCAAGTGGTGTGTATGAATTTGATTGATCTAGATCATTATTATTTATTATTCGTAAAACTTTGGGCCAAAGTATGTTTAGTGAGACATTATCATTTCATGAGTGTGATTCATATGTTTGTGCGATATCTTGCAATAGAACAAAATTTTATGATACACTGCATGTTTAGTTTAGAATCATACAGCACACGGGTACTTGCTTGTCTCTCTGGATTCCTACGTCATCATTATCTACTCATCTGTGAAGGGAGGGCCATTTCTTGATAGGATTAGTGCGGGGATGGTTGGTCCATAGTTGGTATGTTAAAACGCTCAGATGACTCTCTCCTTCCCCACTTAATATTATTTATCGAGATGACACTTGAGATTGCCACAGATATTTGAGTTCGAGAACTATGCTCTTGGAGAGCCATGTGTCTTGTATGTATATTCTATTGTATTGTACTTATTGTTGAATATTGTCATGAAGAGATGTAATTACTTGTTATTTTAAATTGACAGTAGTGGTTGTAGATTTGTTTCAGTTGTAGCTAAGTTAATGTAATTACTTTCTACATTCACATTATGACATGTACTCTCATGATAGTGGAGATCAGTGATGTGTGGTGTATTATCCTTGTTGCTATTGCCACCTTGAAAATTTCTTATAGTTTCTGTAGATTCTCGTGATGTAATCTTTTTTTTATATATTTATTTAACTAAAAAAAAATGTATTTCTATGTCTAACCCCGTGGGGTTGTTACAATTTAAATGGTGATAAGAAATGATATAATTTTTGAGAAAAGAGTATTGCACAAATCACATTTAGTTTTAGCATATACATTATCTTGTGATAGTAAATTTTCCTCGCAAAAATAAAATTCATGTGCTCATTTTGATTTTCAAAATCAATATTCATAATAAATTAAGTTAGTAAACTTAAACTGTTTTATATATTTCTATATTATAATAATTTGCTAAACAATATCATTTTACATAAATATTCATAGTATATACTTTAATATGTATTATTTGTTAGGTTTGATGTATTTAAAAATGTCATACTAAGGTTTTCAAAAGCATTGGTTCACTATAGCATAGCATTGTCCTTGGCATACACATAAAATTTGATATTTTCAAAAGTGAATGCAAAATGATATTTTAATTTTGTCAAATTTTGACATAGGTATCTATAGTAAAATTGAGGTCATGTTTCACTTGGTTAAGCATTGAAGATATACTTGTCTTCATATTAAATATAAGATATAAAGAAATGTGAAAAATGATATTTTTTATTTATTTATAATAATATGGAATGAAATGTAAAGATGATATGTGTCATTCTATTGAAATGACATGTACTTGAGTTGGTAATATTTTTGGCCTTAACTAACTTGGATGATAAGATTGAAACTTACTTAGACTTTGGTAGAAGATTTGGTGGAGAAATTGGTAAGTTTTGTAAAACATTAAATGCAATTACTTCACATTTTATACACCTATGGGATTGGTAGTCGACATAATTTTCTTGATTATTGAGAAACACTTGTCATTTAGCCATTTTTTTAAAGGTTGTTTTGCAACAAAGATCAACTGGTTTTTTTTCAAAGCATTATCAACTCAATTTTGGATTCTAACACAAGATATTTTGTTTTTTTAAATCACGTTTTTTTTGGGAAGTCAAGTATGGAAGCTTTGTTTACATTATTTGTGGTAGAAGCGAGGAAAATTATTTCAAAAAATGGTATTGAGTTTTACTTCTCATTGATAGCAAAGAGGTTCAAACATATATTTGTCTAGTTTGAATTGAAAACATTTAGAAGCATGCAAGTAATTTTTTCTTTTTATCTTCTTGTTTCAAATAAAGGTTTTTACTTTCTAATTTCTTTTAAATTGTTTATGCATAAAATATAAGTCGATATAGATATATACATAAGTGACTCTTTTAATGTTCTTTGGTTTGTTGTATTGGGGTTTGAAGTGTAGATGTTTATATAGACCATATGCATGAATAGCTTATTTAAAACATTCTCTTGATCGTTATTTCATATGCAAATTCTTAATATTCAACCTTTACTTATGGTGTAAAATGTAGATTATAATGAGTTGTTATTTAAATGAAGATGATCTTTTCAAATGGTTTTCATGTTTTTTAGCATAGGCAAAGTGCTTTGTATTAATTTTAATAAATCAACAATTAGTTTTATATGTTAAAAATAAGTCGAAAAACTGTAGAAGTTGAAAACCCATTTTGAGAAATAAAATAATAAAGCTAGGCTAAGAAGGAGGCAAGCAAGATATTAACAAATGTATGAAATAAGAATGTCTTCCATGACCTCTCGGCCATGGAATTAAATAGTTTAGTTATTTGTTAATAAATATTCAATTTTTAGTTATCATTCTTCTTGCTTAGTTTGTTGTATTCATGAATATCTCCCCTTATTTATTTGATACTCATTAACGTTATTGATCTTTCATTTTTGGTTATGTTGCTCTGCTATAAACTATAGTAAACATTGGTGTGGCTACTAAAATTTAACCACATCAAGTTCTCCACAATGTTTGAATTCAAAATTTGATAGATTCTAATTTCACCCTTTGTGGGTGGTTGGTTACAGCTAAAAAATGTTTTTGATGGATTCATTGATAGAAAGGTGTATTGAAAATAGAAACTAATGCATAAAGGGACTAATATCACCATAGGAGAATGCCAATCTGAGCAGGCTGGTGGAGAAATTTGGAGCTCACAATTTGAGGTCATCATGTTATTTCAGGGGCACATTTTAGGTTTTAGGGTTCTAGACTTTGTATAGACTTTATTTTAGGCATACAGTTTCAGGCGTACATTTTAGGAGTTAGTGGTGATTTATATGGATTGGATGTTCAGTAGGAAGGTCTATTTGAAGTAAATATGTAGAAGTATCGCTTGTGCATGATATAGTGGCAACAATTCTGAAGAGATAAGTGTGGCGTCTGATGTTGTATTCTCTATAGTCTATTTTGATCATGGTGGGATACAACACAGAGTATCGTTCTCACACAAAATTTTATGCACGATAAGAACTGCATTCTAGTCTTAAACACCAAAATTCCTCTTTTTATATGTTATTCTAACTAAGATATATATATATATATATATATATATATATATATATAGTTGAATGAGTAGTCTGCTCTAAGAATGGCCATTACTATAGTTGTCACTGTTGTTGAGATTTATGCAGAGATATTGACATCTATGATTGAGGTTGACCTATTATCCATAAAGACAAGGTTGAAATAATATTATGAAAACTTAAGTAGTTTAATGATTTGATGGTTGCTACTAAGGAAAGGGAATTTGATGGTGTTGTGGATGGCATGTCAGTGATTACAAACGAAAAACATGTTGCTATGGGCAGTAGAAATTGATGAGGGTGACGATGAATTTGTGGCAATAATAATCTATGTTCAAAATGATTTCAGCATCTTTAAATCTATAAAGATAACTTCAATTGATTACAAGGGGTGATCCTTTTATTTGTTTTATGAGTTGATTAAAATAGGACCGAAATAAAGTAAAAGTGTTTTAGATTTTGTAAAATTAAACATGCATTTGAGGTTGTATATATAATTAGTTATAGAAGAGCATGGAGTTCTGACATGAAAGGTTAAGGAAATTATTTAGTTGTAAAGTATCATGGAGCTTTGACATAAAGCCCGAGGGTAGCAGTAGAAGAGGTCTAAAAATAGAGGCTAGGAATAGTTAGAGAGTAAGGGAGCTTTGACAATTGAGGTTGAGATTAGTTAGAGAGCAAGGGATTATAGTAATTAGGTAGCTTACCAAAAATACATTATAATGGAACAAAATTTTAACACTTGATTATATAGGACCTTTCCCAAAAATGTCTCAGGGTGAGATATCTATTTTTGTCTAGGTGATTGTTAGCATAGGCATAGTGCTTTGTATTAATTGTAATAAATGAATAATTAATCGTATGTGTCAAAAGGAAGTTGAAAAGTTGTTTGATAAGAAGAGAAGTTGTAGAAGTTGAAAAGCCATTTTGAGTTATAAAGGAATGAAGCTAGGATAAGAAGAAGGAAAGCAATAAATTAGCAAGTTTAAGGAATGAGAATGTCTTCCATGGCTTCTTGGGCATGGAATTGGATAGTTTTCTCATTTTTTAAGGAACATTCAATTTTTAGTTATCATTCATCTTTATTAGTTTATCATATTCATGAATATATCCCCTTTTTTGTTTGATTCCCACTAGTTTTATTTAGCATTAAATCATGGTTTTATTTCTCTGGTATAAACTATAGTCAACATATTTTTTTAAAAATTTTATATAAGGTTTTGATTTTCATGCAAAATAATTTTTGAAGACCACTTGAAGAATAGGGTTTTTTTAAATATATCATTTATTTTTCTTTCTGATACTCTTGCATAAATATAAAAGAACTTTTGATTGCTCAATTGTGAATCATCAAAGGAAATGGTTTTTTTAGTGTACAATTTTGAAAATGTTTTATTCAAACATTAAAAATAATTTTTTCATACATCTTTGTTAATATAGTTGCATTCTATTAAAAGATATTTGTTGAGAATTTTTTGATTCACCAAATGCTTTTGCCTACCAAATACAACATGTCACTAATCAAATTATTGTAATTGTTAATCCCATGCCTGAAAAAATTTTCCTTACCCAATATTGAACTTGATAAACTTGCCATTGACCCAACCAATGTTTCCTCTTCTAATTGAAAACATGCTAATATCCTTTCATCCCCACCTATGTTAACTCACTTCATGACAAATATCAAACTATAAGTGGATGATGAATTAGGTGGCATGACATGAATTGAGATGCCTTCAACACTTTTTGGATATATAGAGTACCACATGGAGTAAGGAGTCCCTTTGATTGATTCGGTTTCAGATGAATACAAATAAATTGAGATTGATTTTTATTTTAGTTGTTGATACTTTTAGATACTTAACTATTTTGACTAGCATATTTCCAGTTTGATTAAGACTATTATATAGTTGCAACAATCAGTTCATTTTTCAATGCATTTGATACAATGACTCGATACTTGTAGTGGACATAAAAATGACAGTGATAATTTAATTTTCAATGAGTTGGATATTAAATTTATTAGTATGTAGTAAAAAAATAATGACAATTGGTCAGTTTTTTGGTCTGATTATGTTCAAAATTTTCAGAGTATGTTTTTCATTTTTTCTTTCCTGTCTGGGATTTTGATAAGAATGTGTGAGAAATGGTGAATTAGAGTTTTCTAGTTTGAATATTATTGTGTTCACTTGTTTTTTTATCATTCTTTAAGAATAATAATTGATAATATTGATCATTATGGATGAAATTAAAGAAAACAAAATTTTCTATGAAGTGATTTATTCCTTATATTTTAGTCATTTACGATGATCATCTTACATGATGACTTATATTAGTGACTAATTAAGTCGTTAATGAAGTAAGTAGACTCCCACCCATCAGAAAGTAATTATGTCTTGGTCTTATAAATAATTAAGTGAGTCTTTTTCTTAAATCCAATTTATTTAAAGTGGTTTATTATCTTAAACCTAAACTCATAAAGTTAATTAAATTCTTAACAAAGTTTAACCAACTTTATTTTAAGTTAATTAAAAAGTAGTTTTAACTTAAAGTCTAACAAAAAATTTAAGTGAAGATTTAAAAGGACTTGAAGGACATTATTTGGAAAGAGGAAATTATACAAGTATGAGAGAGTTCTGTTTAATATTTCATATTGTGCTTCTTTAATGTCTTAAATCTATGAGATTAAGTATTAATTTTAAAAATATCAAATAATAAATTCTTTAACGGTGAGGTACCTTTCTTGGTACAACCATGTATATCCAAATTGATTATTTATTTATAAATTGATTATCTTAAAATGGCCAATATTTTCGACTTTTTGATGACTGTAGAATAATACAATCATATGCATGAATCATATATATACTTCACCTGATTTCTGAAGAATATTTCATACATTGTATAACAGATTGTCGAGTTTTCATTAGTCTACACCATCTTTTTATTAGAATTATTTATGAATATTATGAAATATTTTATGGCCTCTCAATGAAATCTCTATTTTTCTATATGACTTGAGTTCAAACTTTTATTTTCTGCATTTTTATATTTCTTCTCTTTAAGTTTACAATTAAGTTTCTATATTTTCTTTTCTTATATTAGTTATGTTTCAATTTTTTTTTTAATTTAAGTCTTTCTTCTCATTTCAATCTATTGATCATATCTGATAAATTTTTGATATTAATATATGATAAATTGGAAGAAAAAGTGTTTATGTTTATTGGATTGGAAGAATATTACAATATTTGTGATATTCATATTTGAATTTTGATTCACATTAAGATATTTGATTTGATTTCTTATTGATTATATATTACTTATTTGAATAAAACATTTTTATTCCTAGAAATTGGTTAAGTCTTTAAATATTCTTAAACTTATACACTTGACCATTAAAATACCTTTTCCATGCCTTAGAATTTATTTCTTACTCATAGGACTTTATAATCAAACTGATATGATTTTATTTGACTTTTTTAATAGGCGAACAAGTAGATTAGTTGGTGTAAGAATTTTAACCGTCAACATACTATAATGATAGGATTAAGATATTAAAGTTTATTTTGTGAATAGGAAATGTTCTTAGCATTGACATTTTTTATATTTCATGAGATAATTTTACAATATAATAAATTGTTTTCAGTAAGGAGTGTCTATGTTCAAAATAATCAATGCCAAAATATATATCATCTTCAAGGAAGAATCTCTAATATTGCTCAATATTTTGCATACAAATTTTATTAGTGACTTTAGTGGATATTGCTCTTATGCCTTTGATTTAGTTCAAATATTCTAATAGTGTCCTTGTAAAATCCATTTTGTTTACAACTTAATTTTTTAACAAATTATAATATTCTTATGTTTTTGGATTGATAGAAACATATATTAAAGTCACTAAAATTTTGTTGTCATGATTCTAATATCCTTGCCTATTCACAAAAACAAAAATAAATGTCTTAAACCCATCCTTTCAATCCATGTGACCCATGATGGATACATACATTCCATTATGTAGCATGAACTTCTTGGTTGTGTTCCAAATACTTTTTTTATTTTATTAATACACCTTTACCAATTATTTGAAATTTGTGGTCACATGGACTATAATGACCAAATTAAGACATTTAAGTGTGTTTTGTGATTAGGAAAATACCTTAACATTGATTTTTTTGACATTTCACAATTTACTTAGGCAATTTAATAAATTTATTTCAGTAATAAGTGTCCAAGTTTGAAAATATCAAATCCTGAAATATATATGTGCTCATCTAAGAATATTCAATATTGACCAATATTTAGCACATTTTGCATACAAATTATCTTAATTAATTTCATAGATATTTCTCTCATGGCTTCTCATTAGTTCAAAGAGTTTGAAATCATCCTTTTAAAATCCATTTTATACACATCTAAAAAAAAGATACGACATTTATATGTCATTGCATTAAGAGCAACATCTGTTAAAGTTACTAGCTTATCGAGTCATAATGCTAATATCCTTGCTTATTCATAAAATACAATTAAATGTCTTAATTATATCATTTCAATCCATGTAACACATTATGGATGTGCATACCCTTATGTATCATAGTATTCTTGGTTGTGTTCCCATTACATTTTTTCCTTATTTTAAATGTATTTACCAGTCATTTGACAATTGTGGTCACATAGACATAAATGATGGGCTTGGGACATTTAAGTGTTTTTAGGTAAGGATCTCAACATTATTTATTTACAATATTTAAAAATAATTTTCAATTTAATTTATTTATCATAATAATATATTTCAAAGTTTGAAAGTATCGATGTCAAAATATATATCGACTTCAAGTAAGAACCTAAAATACTAATTAACATTTAGCCATGTGCCACAAATTTTATTTGTAACTTGAGAATATGTTTCTCTCGTTCCTTCACAATGGCTATGAAATTGAGGGAATTTACTAATTGTTTGACATAATTTGGTCACATGGACTATAATTATGGGGGTAAAACATTTACTTTTGTTTTGTTTTTTTATTATTGGTGAAGTGGGATTTTTTTAAATAGAGACCTAACCCTGTACAAGAAACAAGCAAAAAAGGCTTAAATATACATTAAGATCTGCTAATTGATCCCAAAAAGTTGTAAAACAACAACTATGCAACAAAAATAATAGAAAAATAGCTCATGAAACAAGGAACCAAAACATAGTCATTAGTCTTTGTGGGATTCGAAGGCCTCTTCCCAATTGACTATCATACTCTTTAGGGATTTTCCCATGTTTTGCACCACTTGAGGATCTTGATCACCATCTTTGGTCAATTCCAATCCCTAAGCTTTATTCTTAGAATTACTGGTACCTTTCTACTCTTGTTTACTACTAAATATCATCTAAGAGTATCCATACTGGTAATGTAGTTCTACATTGTAACCTTACAAAATCCAACTAAAATATTTAGGTTCCCTTTCATACTTTCATTCTCCATTTCCAAACTATTAAATTTGTCCTTGAGTTTTTTAACCTAGATAACAACCTCATTCAGCTCTCTTCTTTGATACTTAGGGTTCCTCCCTCCTGATTGTGTTTCCTAAAGGCATCCTTCAAGAAGGTGTGATCACTCATAAACCATCTAAGGAAAGCCCATGGAGCTATACCTCCTCTTCCATATTTTTTAGCTTATTCCTGACTTTTAACTTCTTCTCCACTTCTTTGGAGTCAACATTCAACTTCCTCTCACTTCTCATCTTTTCCTCTACTTTGGTCTTTTCCAACACTCCCGCATTCAATGTTTTGTGTAGATTTAGGAAAACCACCACCTCTTCAATCTATTCCTTTGGGTCCTCCTAGATATTAACATTAGATAACCCTTCTCTATTATTTCCTAACTCTACATGTATGATGCCTTTCCCAAAACTTTTCTCAATCCATGTTTTGTTGATTATTATTAGAAGAGTTTCTAATAATATGCCCCATCCCACTTTGGCCATCCCTTGTTTACTCCCTCATTTAGGGTTGTAAATAAGGCCAGTGTTGATGGAATTAGGGCACTTGGGAATCAAAAATATCACAACTTGATTTAGAGGATGTTTTTTCTTCCCCTTATTCATGTCAAGAACATAATCTCCAAGGAATGTATAACATAAAAAGGCAAACTTATAGATATATGATGTGTAAATTAATTAAAAAACACAAAATGAGATAGGTGCACTACCTAATATCTACCTTTGAGGGTAATAAACAACATGATCTACTTTAAAACCTTGTCATAGGGGTGAAAAAGGTCCTCTCTAGAAAAACTACTTGGGAATTTTTTAAGTTTTTCACCTTCTAGTAAGAATTTGTCCTTCTCTTACCTATAATATTTAATAGACTTATATGATTTGGTAGACTCAATATTCAAACCAGTGACTTGGGCTATTATCTCTTCCATGATTTCAATGGAAGAACCATTGATAACCACATTTTTCCCTTCCAAATCTTAACATAACATTTTGAAAAATGTTGGTCATGACCTTCTATCCACTAGATGAAATTAATAATACCCCCTTCTTGGATGATTCCCCATAGTTTTGCACCTTGCATCAATGACTCAGTCATCGATGGTTTGATTCTGAGCAATTCCCCACCCATGTTGATAATAAAATTAGTGGTACACATCTATATACATAATTGAATTACCCATCTAACACTAATGACTAGAGAATAACCTACCTTCACATGATTAATATGCTTCACATGCTCGTCATTATGTGATGTCACATCATTCAAAAACTTGACTGGGAAACCTCCCCCCTTCTAGTACCTGAGACTATATCTTTTCCAATTCACAAAGATATGAATCCAAAAATTATTACTACTAATAATGAAATGCTAAATCATCTTACCCATATTATAATATGAAAATATAGTAATAAGGATGAGACCAAACACCAAGATAAAGAGAACAAGTATGATTATTGAACACATATATGATTCACAGCCTCATATTCAATCTTATGAAGAATAATTTCAGGTGGTTCCTCCCTCCCAAACCATATTTTGACTCCATTAGAGGAAAAACCCACATTGGAAAACTAGTTTGCAAAATGGTTGCCTTCCTAATAGATATGTTGAATGTAAACATCTTGGAAAAAAGTAATAATATTAATATCTTACTCCATCATTTGACTAATATTCTAGTTAGTATAATTATTCTTGGAGAGACAAACACTAATGTTGATGGAGTCCCCTTTAATGACTAACCAATTTACTCTGATTCTTTATATTGAAAAATCCATAAGGTTTCCAATGCTTCGACCTAGTGTTGGTTGGATACCCATACTACCTGAAAAAGCCGGCACTAGTTGTACTTTAGCATCATAGAGAATACTTCCCCCCTTAAAGTATTCAAGTTTCCTTTCAAATACCCATCAAATTTTAATTTCACCCAACCTAGAGAGGGGGCCAACCATTTGACATTTTTTCTAAGTTCAACTTTATGATCAACAATATTACTATTTTGCACATTCATTCTCCAATTACTTGTAATACTGGTTTCTGCATCTAAATAACATTTGTTTTTCTTGAAGTACCACTCTTAAAATTATTCAGAATAAGTTCAAATATTTTAGTAGCAAGTTGCTTACTATATGCCTTGTTATTACTAAATATTCCATTATTCCTTTCCCTCCATATACCTTAGTTGAAGTGAGGAAGATACACCTATCAAATCCTCCCTAGGTTATTATTTTTGAATGTATGTTTCTATCACAACCATAAATATGTCATAGATGAAGGTTAACTCTAGTATATTTGGAATTTATCCAAAATAAAATTACAAAATTGAAAAGAAAAGGAGCAACCATCATTAAGTGAGAAACTAATTCATTATAAACTTCACATAAAGGTCATCTATTAATTAGGATCAAACCTCTCTTTCTAATATTTTCCATGGTCAAGATTTTATTTTAGACTATCAACCAAAGGAATATATTGACCTTAGGGACTAAATATTTATCCCATAAATTGATCTAAGGAATACCATCTTGATTTCAGCTTATAGTGCCCATCAAAAGAATCAATCCAAGCTAGTTCATCTTCTTTAAAAATATTAGTAACATGCCATCCCCTACATAATATGTTTAAATCAGAAAGAATAGAGTTAACTTATCCTTTAAGATTTTCTAAAATCTGATGTTTCCAATACCTTACTCTTTCAGTATGATGAATGTAGTCTTTTAATTTGGAACCAAACCTATGTTGATTAGGAAGAACAATTTGGTGCCATAGTTAAAGGTCCATGAGTGGTTGATCAAGAAGCCAAGAGTCCTCCTATAATCTTACACTTTCACCATTTCCAATTTTCCATTTGCTTCCATTGAGGATAATATCTATGTTGGTCATTAATAAATTCCAAAAGTAGGATTCTCTAACAAATCAGTCATTTACTTGTGTTTTATTAATAGGCAAGGCTCTTAGCATTGTGGCATGATATGTTAGTGGATTTAGTATATATTTATCTCATGCATTCACATTGAATATGAAAGTGATGGAATTTACAAATTTTAGTTATCAAATTGGCAATGTAATTCATTTATTTTGTTGAAAGTGTCTTAAACGTAATTTCATACATGTTACTCTCATATGGATCAAATAATCTTTATGATATCTAGAAAATTATGAATTATAAATCATTTGGAATAGTTTTCATGATATTTATGAAACATTGGTAATTTGGCATGTGTAATATATTAAAAACATTCTAAAATATTATGTAAACCCATAGTACGTTGACTTACATTGTAACCATTTTCTATGAGACCCATTTTACATCCATGTCTATCAGGGTATGTAAAAGACATTTGTTTGTTATATAGTTTGTTAGGATATGTTCCATATATGTGGATTCATCAGCTCGAATAGATTAGGAGAATCCTTTAAAATCCTTTTTGTGAACAGTCTAAATTATTTTAAACACTAAAACATTCATATATCATTTCATTCAGAGCAACATCTACTAAATAAATTAAAATATTAGGCCATAATGTTAATTATATTCTTTCCTATCGATAAAACACACGTAAATTTCCTATTTTTTCATGCCTTTACATTGGTTATAAAATTCATGGAATTTACCAATTGATTCAAAAAAAATTGGTCACATGGACTATTATGATGGGTGTAAGATATTTAGTTTTTATTTTGTGGTTGCATTTTGCATACATGTCTATAATGGTGTTTTTAACTACACACATGGATTTTTTTTCATCGTGATTTGAGGGATGTGTGTAACCTTATGTAGGATGGCCTTTGAGGCAAAATGCAACATATTAAAATTATCACATATATAAAATTTTAGACAACATTTTTTATGTCAAAATGAATAAAAACATGTCAAAATTGATGCCCAACAAATAAAAAAGACATTATAAAATTTAAAGTATTAATGTAAAAAATTTAACATGGTTTTCAACATCAAAATTTCAACATGGATTGAACACTAAAATTTTGATTGAAGAGTTTAGACAAATATTTCCACATTTTCATCCTCCAAAAACCTTTGTTTGTGACATTTGAATTTGAAATTGACATCAAAATTTGGGTCAAATTTTGTAATTTAGACATTTTACTAACACATTATTAAATATAAGTAATGTACACATTTTCCTGTTGAGACATAATAACTAAGAAAATGTGCTACATGTTGACTATTACCTAAACCTAATACACATCATGATACCATGGGCCTATATGCATAACATTCCCTTAAATAATATGAAGAAACCAAATAATAAGTATTCTTAAAAAATTTATACATTTGGAACCATGGTAAATCATCTATCTATCCATATGTGATATTGATAAGTGAAGTTCCTCAATGTACCATGATCAATTGATGTCATTGTATTTTATTATGCTACTCAATTATACACATCCATAGATGTTTATCATATGATGTTATGTATAATTTTTATTTTTACTTCTTTGATTTTAAGTATACCCATATTTTTTCTCTTGCGATTCTCCATACCATGTCTATATGATTGTTTCCTCTCATGATCATGTAGGTGTGATTGTCACAACCTTTGTAGATTTTAGTTCCTTGATCAACTTATTTTTACTCTTTAAATTTATATTTCAATTTTTTTTTTAGCTATTTAAGTCTTGATTAGGAAAATAATTTGATATGTGTTCATAATCTCCAAATTCCTCATGCTCAATATCATATTTATTAACATATACTTGTTTATCATGTTGATTACTACTTTGCAAGGCTACCTTTTTTCTTGCACTAAAGTTTCATGATCTTATTTTTCACAATATTGTTATTCCAATCAAATGGGATTATGTCACATGGTAAAATAATTAGGAATTCATATCATATCTAGACTCAAATCCCAGGAAACACAAGTGCCACACCTAAATGACAAGATTGAGTTACAATAATAGGTAGATTTAAGAGAACAAATATATATCATTCATAGTAACTAAACAAAAATTTACCCCAAAATTTTGGAATTTACCAAAATCAATAAAATATATATAATTCTCAAATTTTATAATCAATGATAGCCAAGAATTATATCTAACACATTCATAAATGGGGCATAAAAAGCAAAGAAAAAAACATGTTTTCCCATGTTGAGCTTCAAATATTAACATTTTGAGAGAGAAAAATTATACTGGTGAAAATGGGTTTTTGAAAGGGCCCAAACCCTTATACAAAATAAATCATAAGAAATACAATGAGTGCCTAAAACAAAAAAATTAAATAACTAACATCCCATAAAAATAAACTAAGTGAGTAGAATGTGACTAACTTGTTGTACCCAAAAAATGTTACTCATTTTTGGGACAACATATAAGCTATTTTTGTCCTGCAAGACAAAATTATCTCTTCCCATTTAAAAAAATTATTCTAAAACTCAAAATTAGGAATTATTTAACAGCTTCAAAACACTTATCAAAGAGAAGAAGGCTTGAACCATTGAACCACTCAGGTTTAAAGGTTCAAGGTTCAAAGGTTCAACATGTTCAAAGGCAGTTGGTTTAACATAGTTTATTTCAAAGAGCTTGGTTCAAGTGGTCAATTGAACAAATAGAAGTGAAGGAATGAACCATTGAACCATTGAACCAAAGTTGGTTCAATCGATCGGTTCAAGTGGCAGGTTCAAAGGAGTGTCCCAAAAGTCAAAGAGACAAGTGCCCTTGTGGAGGGAATTTTTGTGGCAAAAGTGACTAAGGCAAGAAAAGCCCAAAATAAAAGCCCGTCAGAACCCAGCGGATGCTACCAAGTGTCGTCTATCGAGCCTCATTTTACTTTATTTCTAAGAGCTGTGAAAGTTGTCATGTGTCCCTTGTAAGATAAGTAGAACGTGACAAGTGTCTACATCCACATGAATCTAAGTGAGTTTCAAGTGTATCTACAGTGTTTCTAAAACATAGTAGAAGCCACCATGTGTCATCTTCCGCAGGACACTCAAAAGGCATCCAAAGCCTCTATAAGTTAAGTGGATATTGTCACGTGTCCTCACCTATTTCACAGTAGATGCTGCCATGTATCACCTATTGAGATTAGTGTAAAATTGACTAAGGCAAAGCCAAAGGAAAAGGTACCCTTGCGGAGGACATTGAACCAAGCCGAATACCCTTGCAGAGGGCTGTTAGCAAAGGCAGACATAGGGAATTCATTCAAAAAAGTTCCTGCAGTAAAATGGTTAAGGCAAAAATCCTTCAAAATTTTTGATCAAAGGAATTCACTTGGGAAGAAAGCCTGATGGAAAGTAGAAAAAAAGCGAAGGAAAAGTCCCCCGAAACAAAAAACCCATCGAGACACAATTTCAAGCAACAGAACATGCCACATGGCATCATCCGCGTGAATCTAAAATGAGTCTAGAATGTTTCAAAAGGGAAGCTAGGAGCTCAGCGGAAGCTACCACATGTCATTCTTTGCAAGATTTTTCAAAAGACATCCAGAATATGCCACGTATCCCATTATAACTCCACGGAGCACGACAAGTGTCTGTATTCGCATCTTGAGTTTCTTACAAGTTTAAAAGCTTCTTTCAATAAGCATCTCTCAGAGTCCCATGGATGTTGCCAAGTGTCCTCACCTATTTTGTAGCAAAACCTACCACGTGTCAATTGTTAAGGCCAGCGGAAAGTGACCAAAGAATAGAGGATTGAATTGAACCAAGGACCCGATTCAATAGCCAGGAAAGGAGGAACGATGAAGAAGGACCATAAATATTCATGCATAATATATGTTTCTAGAAGTAGACTGCCAAGTGGACATTAGAGGATAAAAACATTCAATGGCATGACCCGTTTCTCTGCATTGAGAAAAGAAAATGGGCAAATATGCCCGATTCTAGCATATCTTCTTGACAAAATTTAATACAACATGATGTGTTACTGCTCCCAAGTCTTTCTTGGGGGGATATATATTGGACTCTCTTATTATTTTAAGGAGATCTTTTTGTTATCAGAAACTAAATTTTGCCTAAATTGAAAGTCATTACTGAGACTTTGAGCTCAGATTGTTAATCATATTTTATTATTGGAATAAGAAAGCAAGCGACTTTTTAGAATTTATGCTGTAATAACTTGGTTGTTGGGAAAAATTTTCTTATGTATGTTTCCTTAATACATTTTTTGTCCCTTTAAATAAACAAGCAAAACTATTGGAGGTGACTAAGAAGGTGTCCTGAAGGCAATTACTTTTAGACTTTGTGTTGTCATAATTGTCTTTAGTGTGTGTTTATTTTCTATGTCTATGTAAAGAACCTTGGGATGACTTTGTGCCCTCATTGTTCTTCGTATTTTGCTCTTTGGCAATTGAGGTGGAGACTTTGTGCCTCATTTCATCCTGCTGTGTTACTATACCCTATTACAGTTATTTGTCATCACCAAAAAGATTCTTTTTGTCTGCTGAACAACACTTCTGAAAGAAGAGGAGTGTCTTCTATCATTTCATCAGGATTTATCCTTTGATTTTCACACATCATCTCTAAAAAAAGAGAGTTGGATGGTTTATCCTACCCTTGAGTGTTATTTTCTCTCTCTCTCTCTCTCTCTATATATATATATATATATATATATATATATATATATATATAGCTCTTGCATATCTACAGGGAACCTCCCCTTGATGAGAGGAGAGATTAGTCCCATTTTGATGTGGTAAACCTACACATTTGGCTGACCAATCTTCCCGTTGTGGTTGATCAAACCTATTTTGTTTATTAGTACGATGATTGACAAAATAGTCACCCAACAGTTTTTGGTGACTCTACTGGGGACTTATGTGCATTCAGAAACCTCAAGTTTCATATTGAAGTAGTCCCTATCCTTATCCATTATAGACTCTGGCCATTCCATTCCAATTCTTACCCATTATTATTATAACCTTACCATCTTTATCCATTTCTGTTATATAATTTGGTCTGTAAACTAGATCCACTAGAAAAGAATGCATAGTTTAAAGCCTCAAGCTTCAAGCTGAAGCAAGGTCAATTCTTTTCATTTTTGTTTCACAATCTGGAAGATTCAAGGTATACACGAAGCCAAAGGGCTAAGGGTATTGTTGACCCTGTATTCGAGTTGGTACAACAAAGTAATTTTGATTTGTCTCCTTCACCATCTCATCTCCAACGAACTAAGAGCTTTCCTCCTACTAAAGTTAGGTCTCCATTACCAAGCGAAGCATCCACTTCTACTGTTAATAAAGCTTTTCCAATAATTACCCCTCTGAGATTTGTTATTCCTCCTTTTCATAGTCATACAATGGCAGTTCAAGGCCCCTGGAGTAATTCTTTTGGCCCTCTCAATCTTACTCTGCCTCTACATGAGCTCCCACACAGTTCAAGGAAGAATTTCCCCAAGTTCTATGGTGATGGGAAGGTTCATCTTGATGAACACATTGCAGCTTTCAACATAGCCTATGGTGTAATTGGAGTGGAATTTGAGGATGTGGTAGTCAGACTGTTTGTAGAAACACTACAAGGTGTTGCTGCAGATTGGTTCTACCATTTGCAGGCTCGGTCAGTAACTGATCGGAACACCCTCAAAGCTAAGTTTGAAGCTAGATTAAAGCCTACAGAAGATGCACATGCCCTTCTAGCTCAGCTCACATAGATGAAGAAAGAGCCTCATGAACTAATGAGGGAATTCATATCCAAGTTTGACAAATTGAGGAACAGGATCCCTGTAATTGCTCGACCTACAACTGAGAATCTCTAATGTTTCTTCATTAATTCTTAGTTACCTGAAGTAATTTTTTTGCTAAGATGTGCTGGTGAAATAGACCTTGCTGCAACTCAAGATTTGGCCACTGAGGTAGAAGATGATCTCATCTTGGCAGGAAAGATAAGGAGAGATCCTAATAGAAATAGACCTTCATCATCTTTTGAATATCCATCTAAAGGCACCACTATCCAATGGTGCAGAAGTTGGCAAATGAGTTACTTGCTCTCAAAAAGAAAATGGTGCAAGGAATGTCTTCTATTCCTTCATATAGAGATATACCAAGGAGGACATTTCCAAATCAATCGTATCAGGGCAATGCTGCCAAAAATCAAGGGTAGCTAAATCTCTTGATCTCACACTGACTAAGATTTATTTAGTCAGTAGTGAGATCAAGTTCACCACTTTACTCCACCAATACATGGACATCTTAGCATATTCTTATGATGACCTAAAATCTCTTAGGCCTAATGAAATATGCCATGACATTCTTCTCAAGGCTGACTCAATGCCTTATAAGCAAAAATCCAGACAGTACAATCCAAAGATATCAGGTACTATTCTATCTGAGATACAAAAAATGTTAAATGCTAGAATCATTTTCCCAATCCATTATTCCACATGGATTGAAAACATAGTGCCTGTAAGGAAGAAGAATGGCAAAATTTTCATTTGTGTGGATTTCAAGAATCTAAATCAGTCATCTTTGAATGATAATTATCCTTTGCCAATCATGGATAAAGTGCTTCAAATAGTGACAAGTTTGGAGATGTTATCAATTCTAGATGGCTTCTCAAGATACAATCAAGTTGAAGTTGGTGAAGCAGACCAACACAAGACTGCATTCACCACACCTTGGGGTACATTTGCATATAGAACGATGCCTTTTGGTTTGATAAATGTTGGTGCCACCTTTCAAAGAGAAATGAACCTTTCTTTCAAGGATGAGATGGGTAAATTCATTATGGTATACCTTGATGACTTGACCATATTTTCAAAGCATCATTCTGATCATATATGCCACTTACAACAAGTGCTGGAGCGCTGCTGCCAGAATGGTATTTCCTTGAACCCCAAGAAGTCTATTTTTGGAGTAACAGAGGGGAAACTTCTCAGGCACATTGTGTCTAAAGAAGGCATAAGATCAACTCAGATAGAGTCAAGTCTATTCAAGAGATTACCTTGCCTACAAGTAAAAATGCTATTCACTCTTTCTTCAGAAAGGTGACTTTCTTACGAAGATTCATCCTTGACTTTGCTGAGAAGACTCGACACATTGTAAACATGATGAAAGGGAAGGCCACCTTCAACTGGACTAAAGAAGGCAAGTCAGCATTTGAAAATATCAAGACTGCCATTGCCCATGCCCCAACTCTGGTTTGTCCAAACTACAACAAAGAGTTCACCATATACAGTTATGCTTCTGAACACACACTTTCAGCAATTTTGGTTCAAAATAATAAAGAAGGTATGGAATCTCCCATTTATTTCATGAGTTTCCCTCTCAAAGCTCATGAGCTAAAGTACTCAAACATGGAAAAGCATGCTTATGCAGTGGTGAAGGTAGTCAAGCATTTTTGCTTCTATATCCTAAATTCACACACTACTGCCTTGGTTTCTAACAATACAGTCAAGTCCATATTAACTTAATAGAATTTTGGGACTAAAAGAGGAAATTGGATTGCAAATATATAGGAGTTTGATCTAGACATCAAACCAACAAAGCTGGTAAGTGTAAAAGGTCTATGCCAATTAATTGCTGATAACAAACTAGAAGAAACAAAGCATGAAGAAGCGAAGGTGGAAGACACACCGACAATCCTCTTTGTCTCCACTACCAATGAGTGGTATTTGGGTATTGCTCATTTCCTTACTTATGGTGAATCCCCTGCTCACTTATCTTACAAAGAAAGGAGGACTATCAAATTGAAAGCTACCAATTTTGTCATTTGGGACAACGGCCTATACAAGAGAAGCCTTGATGGAGTATTCCTTCGCTGTGTAGACAAAGAGCAACAAAGCCAACTTTTGAAATCTTTCCACAATTTAGCTTGTGGAGGACATTTTTTTGCTCTTGTGATTTCCCATAAGATTTTGTGAGCTAGGTATTACTAGCCAACTCTTTTCCAAGATGCATATAAGTGAGTGAGAAAATGTGAACTATGCCAGCAGTTTGTTGGAAAACCCAAGTTGGCTGCCCTGCTTCTCAAGCCAGTGGTCATAGAGGAACCATTCCAGTAATGGGGAATTGATTTTATTAGAGCTATAAACCCATCTTCAAGTGCTAGACATGATTATGTTCTTACAACAACTGACTATTTCACCAAGTGGGTAGAAGCTATCCCAACCAAACATGCCACTTCAGAAGTAGTGTGCAATTTTCTCAAGGAGAATATCATTTCTAGGTTTGGAGTCCCAACCAATATTGTTACTGACAATGTAGCTTGTTTCACTTCTTAGGAGATTACACAATTCTATTTCTATTATGGGATTACACTCTCCCATTCTTTTGATTACTTTCCACAAGGAAATGGATAAGATGAATCAAGTAATACGAACCTGGTAACTATCATCAAGAAGCTGGTAGATGACAACAAAAGGGAATGGCATAAAGCATTGGTTGATGCTCTATGGGTAGACAAAATCACACCAAAGAAAGCAAATGGTATGTCTCCTTTCCAACTTCTTTATGGTATCAATGCTGAGATACCAATCACCTTAGAATTGCTAGCCTTGAAATTGGCTAAGGCAATTGAAGATCAGACATATGAAAGCCCCCTTGATAAGAGGATTATGTGCCTGACTGAGCTAGATGAGCAGAGAACTATGGTGGTGGACTGAATTGCTGCCCATCAAAGTTTGGTAAAGAAACTCTTCGACCAGAAGGCAAAAAACTATGATTTCCAAGTTGGAGATCAAGTCCTATTGTGGGACAAAAGGAGAGAACCAAAAGGAATGCATGGAAAGTTTGACTCCCTTTGGAGAGGCCCATTTATTATTCATCAGCACAATGGTGAAAATATATTTCTACTGAAGTATCAAGATGGCACACTCTTTTCTCTGCCTCACAGTGGGTAACATCTGAAACACTTCAATTCTTGAAGTACCGGATCATTTCATCTGTACATATGTAGATTTGTATAGTTTTTAGTTCTGTTTTATTTTATTTGTTTTCATTTTTGATGCCTTTCATTTTTGGGTAACATGACTCTGTAGCCCAATGGTATACATGAAGACACTGGAGATTCTGGATTCTACTCCCTTCAATTATTTTTACAATTGATGGAAGTTCCCCAACTGGAGCCAGCTGTTGTACCCAAAAAATGTCACTCATTTTTGGGACAACATATAAGCTATTTTGGTCTTGCAAGACAAAATTATCTCTTCCCATTTCAAAAAATTATTCTTAAACTCAAAATTGGGAATTATTCAATATCTTCAAAACACTTATCAAAGAGAAGAAGGCTTGAACCGTTGAACCGTTGAACCATTGAACCACTCAGGTTCAAAGGTTCAAGGTTCAAAGGTTCAACAGGTTCAAAGGCAGTTGGTTCAACACGGTTTGTTTCAAAGAGCTTGGTTCAAGTGGTCAATTGAACAAATAGAAGCGAAGGAATGAACCATTAAAATATTAAACCAAAGTTGGTTCAACTGGTACGTTCAAGTGACATGTTCAAAGGAGTGTCCCAAAAGTCAAAGAGACAAGTGCCCTTGTGGAGGGAATTTCTGTGGCAAAAGTGACTAAGGCAAGAAAATCCCAAAACAAAAGCTCGTCAAAACCCAACAGATGCTACCAAGTGTCATCTACCGAGCCCCATTTTACTTTGTTTCTAAGAGCTATGGAAGTTGTCACATGTCCCTTGTACGATAAGCAGAACATGACAAGTGTCTACATCTGCATGAATCTAAGTGAGTCTCAAGTGTATCTATAGTGTTTCTAAAACATAGTGGAAGCCACCACATGTAATCTTTCATGGGACACTCAAAAGGCATCCAAAGCCTCTATAATTTAAGTGAATGATGTCATGTTTCCTCACTTATTTCATAGCAGATGCTGCCATGTGTCACCTATTGAGATCAGTAGAAAATCGACTAAGGAAAAGCCAAAGGAAAAGATACCCTTGCAGAGGACATTGAACGAAGTCGAATACCCTTATAGAGGGCTACGAGCAAAGGTGGACATAGGGAATTCCTTTAGAAAATTTCCCATGGCAAAATGGTTAAGGCAAAAATCATTCAGACTTTTTGTCTAAAGGAATTCACCTGGGAAGAAAGCTCGATGGAATGTAGAAACAAAGCGAAGGAAAAGTCCCCCAAAATAGAAAACCCACTGAGACACAGTTTCAAGCAATAGAACATGCCATGTGGCATCATCTGCATGAATCTAAAATGAGTTTAGAATGTTTCAAAAGGGAAGCTAGGAGCTCAGCGAAAGCTGCCATGTGTCATTCTCTACAAGATTTTTCAAAAGACATCTGAAATATGCCACGTATCCTGTTATAACTTCGTGAAGCGTGACAAGTGTATGTATCCACATCTTGAGTTTCTTATAGGTTTCAAAGCTTCTTTCAATAAGCATCTCTCATAGTCCCATGGATGCTACCAAGTGCCCTCGCTTGTTTTGCAGTGGAACCTACCACGTGTCAATTTTTAAGGCCAGCGGAAAGCGACGAAAGAATAGAGGATCGAATTGAACCAAGGACTTGATTCAATAGCTAGTAAAGGAGGAATGATGAAGAAGGACCATAAATATTCATGCATAAGATATGTTTCTAAAAGTAGACCGCCAAGTGGACATTGGAGGATACAAACATTCAATGGAGTGACCCATTTCTCTACATTGAGAAAAGCAAATGGGCAAATACACCCGATTCCAGCATATCTTCTTGATAGAATTTAATGCAACATGATGTGTTACTGCTCCCAAGTCTTTCTTGGGGGGATATATATTGGACTCTCTTATTATTTTAAGGGGATCTTTTTCTTATCAGAAACTAAATTCTTCCTAAATTGAAAGGCATTACTGAGACTTTGAGCTCAGATTCTTGATCATATTTTGTTATTGGAATAAGAAAGTAAGTGACTTTTCAAAATTTGTGCTATAATAACTTGGTTGTTGGGGAATTTTTTTTTATGTCTGTTTCCTTAATACTTTTTTTGTCCCTTTGAATAAACAAGCAAAACTAGTGGAGGTGACTAAGAAGGTGTCCTGAAGCCAATTACTTTTAGACTTTGTGCTGTCATAATTGTCTTTAGTGTGTGTTTATTTTCTATTTCTGTGTAAATAACCTTGGGATGACTTTGTGCCCTCATTGTTCTTCGTATTTCGCTCTTTGGCAGTTGAGGTGGAGACTTTGTGCCTCATTTCATCTTGCTACGTTACTATACCCTGTTACAATTATTTGTCATCACCATAAAGATTCCTTTTGTCTGTTGAACAATACTTCTAAAAGAAGAGGAGTGTCTTCTATCATTTCATCAGGATTTCTCCTTTGATTTGCACACATCATCTCTAAAAAAAGAGAGATGGATGGTTTATCCTACCCTTGATTGTTATTTTCTATATATATATATATATATATATGTATGTATATATATATATATAATATAGATCTTGCATATCTACAGGGAACCTCCCCTTGATGAGAGGAGAGATTAGTCCCCTTTTGATGTGGTAAACCTACACGTTTGGCTGACCAATCTTCCTGTTGTGGTTGATTAGACCTATTTTGTTTATCAATACGCTGATTGATAAAATATTCACCCAACATAACTAACATCAAAACATAGAGAGCAAGAGTTGAAGTGTAATAGATGGGGGAATTCTCAAGACTAAAATCTAAGGATGAATAAAATAATTATGGATAGGTTTCTTCCCTATTAAAGGAGGATCCATTTGTAAGAATTCCCAAGTCTATCCCTGAGAATGCATGCAATAAAAAAGAAGGAGATTCAAAGACACTATAGGAAGATCACCTGAAGAAGAACCCAAGTCAACCTGCCAGAGTGAAATTAGGATATATATTGAAGAAAAGACTCGTATAAAATCTTCATTCAAAGAGGTTATTTTGAATCTCATTCATATTCAACAAACATAAGGAATATGAAATTGTGAAAAGAAAGACATGTGGTAACTACAAAAAAATATCATGGATTTGGTAATGTTCCCCTTCCTTATCTTAAGCAAGGCTTTATTGTTTATAAATTGGCAACACCCCTCACAATTTGCCCAGATAACGAGAATATGTATAATTTTGAATATATGCTTGATGATAGAGGATTAATATGTAGGTTTAATGGATTTATTGGTCTAACCATAAGCATGCCACTATGCTCCTGGAACTCATTTAATTTTGGTCCTTTTAACCTCTAATTTTGTTTCTTTGATCTTTGTGTCCCTTATTATTGGCTTTTATTACACTTTTTTTGGAGTTTTTGCTAGTAAGGTCCTACTTTAAAATCAATAAGTCTATAAATACATGAGTGCATTAATAAATTTAGGACAAGGAGATAGATTAAAATTTTATCTATTGAAGTTATAAAAGTAAAGGATTTCATGTATTAGGGTAGTATCCCTACAAAAATTAAAAATTAAAAATTAATTAAAGAGTATATAACACCTACTAGTTGTTTGCATTCATTGATAAGGATAAGGGTTGGGACATTCATTTTTCACTAGAATACATGTTAGAATACATCTATACTTGTACATTTTTTTCAAGACTTATTCCCCGAAGGGAATCTGATTGAGACAAGCTCTTGAATCCACCCCCACCTGCCTTGCCTTAAGTGAATTTTTAAGGTGTTAAAATTCAATCAAAGTTTTGATAAAGGAGATGAATTTCTCAATGATCTGCAATGAATTCTTGAAAAGAGAGCAATATTTTTTGAGCCTACGAGTAGAGGATCAAAGTCATAAATTTTATTTTTGGGAAGGACATAATGACCAAGAGTTTAACAATATGGCTCTGGTCTAGTTAAGATCATAACATTCGACTCTAGATCAATTTATATAAGTTATTAGTTTAGTCCAAAAAATAGGATATGTTCGCCTTGTTTCTTGGACTTGATTCCAATTGGTTTTATCCCTAGATGGTATATAATTATTATTCTTATAGACCTATATTTTCATGTTTTAATTATTTTATAATTATCAATCATTATAATTAGGTCTAAATTTACTGTTTTATTTGATAAATTTTATTATGATCTGAATTACATATTGTTTATGGGTAGGTGTAGTGCATGTAATTGTACAACAAACTTATCATATCACATTTTGGTGAATCCATGCCCTCTTAAAACCCTTAGGTTTATATTTCTATTATATTACATATTGGATATGATTTGTGTTGAGGTTTCTTTAACCCTTGCTTTGTTGTACCCTCATATTAGGGTTATCCATTGATTTTTCCTATTGTTACCTTTATTTAGAGTTGTGTTGATTCTCATTAGATATATTTAAAACCCAATTAATTTAAGTTTACTTTGGACCATGGGATGTTCTTGTGATCTCGTGATTATAATATATTGTTTGTTTGCTTAGGATACTCGTTGTATTTTCAAATCTTATAGTAATATGATTATAAATGATGTACCTTTATTGGATGATAATTATGTGTAAGGCATGTATGATTACAATGATGATTATGATTATGAAGTTAAATTATACTCTTAAAATATAAATAGATCAATTGAAACTATTATAACTTGTGCTATGAACAATCTTATCAATATTGTTAGAATTCTAAACATGTTAAAAGAAGTTATTTTTAAAACCTTCCTTTTGCTTTGAATAATGTTCTAAATGCTTATATTGATTTCCATCCTTCTATTATGTCCCTCTAAATATTTAAAATGATTATTTTCTTTCCCATGTTTTATCTTCTTAATAATATTCACAAGTCTCTCAACCCCAACCACCTAAGGTTCCTTAATATTCTTTTGATATTGTACATCCTCCCTTTAGATTTTCTATTCCATTCATTCCTATATCTTTGAAAAATTCTAAAATATGTACTATGATGAATGAAATAGTAGACTTAAAAACATAATATCAAATGTTATCTTTATGTCCTCAATATCCTTATGTTAGGGTCACTTATCATGATATATTATTAAACCATTTAACACGCAAGGTTTTGATATATCCTTTTCCATGTGGTTTCATTGCACCTAATTTTCATTTATTCAATGGAAAAGAAGACCTCCCCATTATGTTATGTCCTTGTATGAATCTTTATTGGATTATGTTCATAATTATATATTATTACTTGATCATTTTCCAAGAAGTTTGAAGGACTATGTATTATATTGGTTTTATGCCTTACCAGGTGGATCCATATACTCTTTCCCAACATTTGTATATTTTTTATTAACCCAAATTTTAATCAACATTGGTCCCAAGGCCACCTTTGAAAAAATATCTCATGTCACACAAGCCTTTGATGAAAATATCAATGATTAAATGCTTATATTGAAAATATTTATAAATAAAATCACTTACCAATTGCCAAATAATGACTTCCAAAGCATTTTCATCAGTAGTCTTCTATCAATCTTAAAATACAAATTGGTTTTCAATGTTTAACCATGTTTTACTTAAATTTTTCATGTGGTTAAAGTAATTGATGTTAAGCTTTTATAATCACATATACTTGCATATGAGACACATGTTCCATATAGTTAAAAATAAATAAATAAAAATCAAGTCTCATTTTTTCCATAAATGATCATGTATTACAAAATAATTTGATAATAATAAATTAGTCAATACTATAGAGAAAACACATTAAAATATCATGTCCCCTTCTAAGGGGCATAGGAAAATTACAAGATTTATTTAAACCCCACTACATATCTTGGAGAATTTTCTTAAATATGATATGATTACTTTACTTCCAACATAAAAATTGGATACTTCAAAACCATTGCTTAAATGTTTTACTTCTAATACACATTTTTATTATTGTATAGTTAAAGTACATTCAACTTATATATGTTTAGAATTAAAATACAAAATCCAAGACTTCATTGATTTTAGTCACATCGAAATAGAGAATGCACATCAAAATTGAAATATGCACTCATAAGGAGTAACCTAAAAATGTTCACATGGTAAAGGATCTAATTTAAAATAGTATGACCATGGAATACATGTCATCTCAATTTAAGATATTGTTTTGGACAAGTCACATTGGCATGAATAAATATATAATTATCCCAATCACATTTACTAAAGAAGACATACCACAAAATGAGTCATTTATTGGACCTCTAATTATATGCACATTTAAAAGGCAAAAAAGAAATAAAATAATGATATATAATGGTGCACGACTCAATATATGCAAAACAAACAAATATATATATATATATATATATATATATATATATATATATATATATATATATATATATATAGCCTTAGTTTTAATCTAGATTAATTAGGTCACATACCTTAATACACTCCTAAATATTCTCTTTATTAGAGATAAGACTTTGGGGTCTATTAGATTACCCATTAAATTGGGACATGTAGTTGGAATAAACTTGACATGCAATAATGGATTATAAAAAGGAATGTAAAGAAAACAACCTACTACTTATGAGATTCGCCACCATCCAAATTTTTGGCTTGAATTAACTAAAGGATAAGAGGGTAGAAACTAAACTAGAAAACAAAAAAAGAGACTAATTGACTGAGCAGTAGAAGTAGGCTATACCCAGTGTTATATAAAATAGTGTTGAAAGAAATTAATGAAATGAGATGTGACTTATAAAAAAAAGCTTCATGTTTCAGAATTGAAATTTTGTAATTTTTAAATGAAATTTTGTTGTTTCAAAAGTAAAAAAATGTTTGTATTTATAAATGAAATATATTTCTAGACATGTATAACAACTAAACTAAAAACATATACACCTAAGAAAATTTTCACCTTGAAAACAAGTTGCCCTCATATTAAAATCTTAAATGATTTTGAATTTTTACTAACTTTATTCTAAGTGTGTTCGATTGATGTGAAAATAGTGAAGGATTTTTAATCTAAAATAGATGGAGTGTGGTTCCTTGAAGTATCCATTTTTGGTTCAACACATAGAATGACCCAAAGAGAGGGAGAGAAGCATATGGAAAATGTTAAATAAAAATTATATAATCAACACCACTAGTTTCACAAAAGGAGTAGCACAATAGGTGAATCAATTAACAAAATTAACAATGCAACAATGCAATCATCATAAAACATACCAAAGCAATAACACAATGAATGATTGAATAATGAATGGATATAGTAAAAATGATTAGATAAATTATCAACAAGTATTAATGGAGGAAAATGGATGCATATAAAGGTAATTAGGAAATGATATGGCTAAAAAGAGTTATTTACATCCATTGTAAATCCCAACATATGCAAAATGTTCATAAATGAACAAGTGCATATAAGCCATGGGTTTTTGGGAAAATGACAACCAGGATATAGAATTTTTCCAAAAGTCATATGGGTCACAAAGGGGTAGAGTGAAAATATAATCAAATGTGTTTCTCTTTAGGGTCATTCCCATGTGTACTTGTCATTTAAGATGTCATACATGACATAAGGAGTTGAATTGTAATCATTAGGGTTTAAGAACTGGGAAAAGAGCATAACATATTCCTTAGAGGTATGAATAATCTAGGTTAGTGAGGAAAAAAGGTTGTAAAGTACCTATAATCCATAAAACATAAGAAGACAACATAAATAATACCTACACTTACCTATTATGAATGGTGGTGGACATACCATTAAATATCACGATCCATAAAGTGTAACTTTATGATCTTACTCTAGCACTTGCAAGGGTATAAATAAGGCTCGTGGTCTAAGGTGGTGCAAGATCACATTGACTAAACCATTAGTTTTGGTGTTATATAATATTTGATAAATTTTGAATTCATCAAAGTGAGAAATTAAGTTATAACCTCATTAAAGAGGCAGAGAAACTTGATGCTCAAGAGATTCCAAATCTTGGTGAGTTTGTAAACAATGAAAAGTGTGTTAGAGAACAACTACACATAGGATGTACCAAATCCACAAACATCAATCAGGGATCTAATAATCACGTGGTTCTTGGTCACATTTTTAGTCTCATTGATAATAAATAAAATATCTATAGTGATCTCATAACCCTAGGAGTCATTAATATTTCAAATGGAAGCTATAGTTCCATAGTTTCCTCGATTACTACAAATCGATATAATTCACCACAAAGTGATGAAACATGATAAGGGTCAAATAAATTGGAGATGAACAATGGGGGACTATTGTATTAGTGGATATAATATGAAATTAATGAAATGAAAGATTAATAATGGGGTAAAATCACAATTAGAAATAAAATATGAATGCCAAAAATGGGGCCTCGACAAAAGGTCACAAACATCGATTGAGAAAGGTGAGGCCAAGATACTATGGATTAAAAACCACTATGTAATGACTTATAAGAGTAGAGTCAAATATGGGGTGAGTAGAAGATTGTGACTACAAAAAAATAAAGATACTAATGATGTAAGGAAATAGAAAAATAATTCCACCTCAATGTATCCCAAAAGGCGCATACGTTAAAGAAAGGCTAAGGAACCTAAAAGGATTATACAAAGAAGAGATTTTAAATGGGATGCACCTTGAATATAATAAGGTATTTGGGTAACTAAGGGATATACAAAATTTAATTATAAATCACAAAAATAGAGTTCACCAAGTCTAAAGATAGCCCAAAGCAAGTATCCTGATGCATCAACACATAAAATGGTGAAAAGATCAATACCGGTAAACTAATTAGCAAACAAGATGAAAAATAAAATGGATGATCTCACTAATGATATAGTTACACAACTAAAAAATATCACCAAAAAAAATTACAACTTGAGCCCATAATTATGATAGTGGCCAAAAGGGTGACCCACATTCCTCATAAAGTTAAACTGACTCAACCATTATGTTCAAAATGGACCAAAACCTCTAGACAAGACTTATCATGGCTATCAGATGAATAACAAGGTCAAAATGAGATGGGACCCACCAAAATTGGAAGGGTAAATCAATGGATAAATAGAATCAAAAATATAATTTTCCATTTAATTACACCATGAGACTTATTAGACTAAAGCCTAGAGAACCCCACCTTGTGCAAAAGTGATGACCAAAGACCCATAATGAATGGATCTATGCGATGATGGTCTAGGTAAGTGACACAAACTCAAAACGTTGTTAATGTTTGAATTTTTCATAAAATTATGGCTAACCATAAGAATTTTGGCTTGTTTTGATGAGTCTTGGTGACAAAATTCATCAAAAAAGGTGTTGAAATGTTTATGAAAATGAGATAGTCATTTTGACTATGACCATTTGTAAGATAGTAGAGAAAAAAATAATAAAAATAAACCTTGTGGATTTATTTCTCATGACAATAGCAACACCATGGTTTTCATATTTCACACTTAACTAGAAACCCATGGCCTAGCTGTGAAGATCTAAAAATGCACAAAAACTTTATTTAAAAAAAAATTAACTAGTGTTTTATTATTTCTATAGACTAACATAGAGGTCATGTTGTTTTGATGTATACATAGGGAGTCAAGTCTTGGAGAGATAACCCATAATAAGCAAAGCATCTTATCGAGCCAAAGGATTTGGTGTGATAGTAGGAACTACTAGCTCACACATAGGTGTCAAACTAAGAGAGGTTCCTAGACTAGTTGGATATAAAGGTAGATAGACTAAGATTAGTGGATCAAATCATTTTCATATCAATATGCATATGGATATTAGTAAATGTATACTTGGTGTGTTACAAGAGAGATTTTATAAATGCATTGGTGTTGACATGGAACCCTAATCACCACATCTTCCATCTATGACCCAACATAGAGGTCAAGCTTTCATGAGAGGACATTTATTAGCTTTAAGGATCTTAAATCAGGCATGCCATAATGTAGTTGGAATAAATTAAATATACAAGAAGGGTTTTGGAAATGGATTGAAAACAAATAACTTGCTATATTTAAGATTTAATATAATCCTAAATTCACACTCTATTTTTTTAGATTACATGAGATAAACGTTCTAAGGGTAGCTACTAAGATAGAACATAATGAAAAGGCTAATATACTAAGTAATAAGAGAATATGATAGTATTGGACTACATCTAGTGTTCTTAGAAATAACATTGAAAGCAAACAATAAAATGAGATGTGACTTATAAAGGAAATATTGTTCTTTCATAGATTAAAGCTTGTTGTTTTAGAAGAATTTTTTTTATTGTTTATAAAATAAATTTAATACTAAGCCTATATATAATATAACCTAATAGCATATAAACCTAATACAAATTTCATGTTGCAATCAAGTTTCCCTCATATCAAAATCCTAAATGATGTTGAATTTATACCATCTGATTCAAAAAACTTTTAGCTATGGTGGAATTGGTAAAGTATCTAGAATCTAAAAAAATGATGCATGGTTCCTTTTGGTATCCCTTTCTGGTTCAACTCTAAAAAAAATCTAAAGAGAGGGAGAGAAACATATGAATAATGATGATTACATATCATATGAGCAATATCATTTGTGTAACATAATGGACAACACAATAGGTGAATCAATCAACAACAATTAGTAACACAATAGTGCCTTGATCACAACACAATCCAAACTTATATTTTGGATGATGTATGTTCACATCTAGTGAAATTCAATGGCCTTGACATTACTTCTATCAAACCCATTATGGTTCCACCCTCTTGGATTAGTAACTTGTGTATTATTTCTCATTTATGCAAGTTGGGATAATGCATATTTCCAAATCAAGAGCTTGAATATTTATTTAAAATTTAAAATTGATCACTCTCAATTCACCATTGGATCAAATTCTCCAATTGATTGAATAAGGGGGCATAGTTCACCATCATTAGTTATAGGTTATAAAGCAATTGAGTTTCACCTACATATAGGTGTACTCATTCCTTGCTCTCTTTTCAATTTTTCAAATTTAAAATTTTAGTTTTTAAAAATTTGAAAATGAAACAATAACTACTTCATGAAATGTTGTAGGGTTTTGTAAATTTGAGAGTCTTGCACAATTGGAGTACCTGCTCAAAAGATATTTTTTTTTGTACACACTCAGGTTCAATTCTTTCTCCTTTAGTCTAGAAAGTTTATCACTGGAATAATGAAAGGAGAAAATGTAAACACATAAATTTGGTCATAGGTACTTAATAATGCTAATTATTGATACATCCTAAACCACATGAATTTCTCCCAATTACATGACTCTTTTTTACCATTACTCTAAGTCATTTATCAATATGTGGGCCCAAACCTTTATTTTATGTCACTATTACACATAATTTTAGTTGTAAAATATTTAATCTACATAAAATCACCCTCAAGCCATCTCTAGTTTAGGATAGGTATCCCTAATACTTATGGACAAGTTTGTACTGGGTAGATAAAAACACTCTACACCCTTGTCCACTTAGGTCAGTCATGCCATACACCAATTAATGGCTAGTTAATAAAATTCTAAACATTATTTTTGGTACTCTACATATTTCATAAGGTCAAATACATAAAATTATCAAATGGTTCACCTATAAATACACATCAATGGTCACTCATTTTCCCCATTTTCTATTCACTTAGTTCAAACATATATACTTTTGTACATTAATCAAATCTATCATATTCTCTCTAGATTCAAGATCACTCACAAGTAGTAGCCATAAACCAATTCAAGAGCCTTATAAATCAAGTCAAGGTCTATCATCATCAAAAATCAAATCCATTTTATAGCTTCATACATATGGTCATGTTGGCCAAATTTGGCCCACATACCAAGTTATGCCTAGAAGGATCAAATTTCTAATGGATGAGTGGATGAACAAATGTTATAGATGGAATGAGTAGACTAGAGACATATTATGGTGCTCATAAAGCTTTTGAAACACTTCAAGTTTACTTAATGTGTATTTTTTCAAATTCTAAGGGATAGGTCTATAGAGCAAAGAAGAGGTTCTTGATCAGGTTTCATAGTGAAACCAAGTAGTTAGGGGTCATAAATGCAGTTGTATTAGGCCTACATAGTGCTATGGACTCCATCATAGCGTTACAGACTCCATCAAAAAAGCTATGAACTCCATCAAAACATCTACAGACTTCATCAACCTTTACAAAAGTACAAGGTGGAAGACTTCAGGTACTTTACTTATTTTGGCTAGTAGGTTGCAAGTCATGAGAAAAGTAAAGCAAGCCAAAGGGCACTTTTCTCAGCAAAGTAGTCCACTTAAAAATTTTTGAAGGGCAAGTCTAATTCTTTCAAAGGGCACTTTTGGAGCAAAAATACCAAAACAAGAAGTTTGAAGGGTATATTCCTTTCAAGAAGTCTATTTCAGGGTTTCGATAGTCCATAATAGGTTTCTCAAAGGGTATGTGCCTTTTGGGAAGGTTCATTTTCAAAGCTTAAGATATTTTAAAAATAAATCCAAAGGGTACTTTTCATAAAGTGCCTAAGTACAAAATGGAGAAGTTTCCAAACAAATTCCTTTGGAAGGAATTCTTTCGAGAAAATTATCTAGGATAATTTTCCCAAAAGAAATGGTCTTTTCAAAAAGCTCGAAGGAAATGGTCCTTCACAAAAATATTGAAGGAATTCTCCTAAGGCAAAGTGCCCCAAATTAATTTTTTGAAAAGGGCCCCTGAAGGATGGTGTAAAGGTGAAGAATTACCCGATGAGTCAATAAAAGGACACGTGGTAGGTCCTCAGGGTTTTATAAGCATCGATCCATTTTTTAAGGTTTGCCTCACTTACCTTCTAGGTAAATGGTGTAAAAGTTTCCAAAGACCATGGTGTAAAATTCCTCGAGTGTCCAAATGGAAAAAGGGCCTAAAAAATCAAAAAGGGCTAAAAAAAGGGTTGTAAGGCCATTTTTGACCATGAGAACAAGGTTTTACAAAGTATTTTCAAGGCTATTAAAACTCATTCAAATGCCACGAAGTGGTCTAGTTAATCTTGGCCCAAGTTTCAAGTCATGGGGCAGGTAGGTGATCAATGCAAAAATATGGACTCATCCTCGACAAGATAGGTCTTATGCAACTCAAAGTCATGGCTTCATGAGGGTCATGAAGATATGAGGATCTTGTCCTCATCATAAAGATAATTGAAAGATAGCGTGTAGATCAACTGAGAGATATGGTGGTTAGAGAAAGTAGCTCAAAAATTAAAGGCATTCTGGGAGCATTCTTGTCTTCTAACGTGTTTCCCAATCAATGGGAGAGCTTGGGATCATTAGGACAAAAAAGGTTTAATTTCCAAAATTCATAATAGTGCCCTAATTGATCAAAGGAATGGTGGAACATTTATTCAAAGGTATGGTATCTCATTTTTCTATTCCCAAGTTTGCTCCCCTCCTTTTCTCTCTCACCCCTTTTTCTCTATTTAGCCCTTTCTTCTCATTTATAAAAGGTTCCCAAATTTTTAGATTTTGTTTTATCTTTCTAGGAGATGGGACATTCTTTGAGATATTACAAAATATGCTCAGCTTGATTAGGCTCAACCCTATCAAGCACTTGTAAGAACTACCTCTTGATGCAATAAAAGGACTTTCTTTGCCTATCTCTTGCCTTGGATTCATGTCTGTTGAGTTATGCACTATGGTAATGTGTGAAGGCTCATCCATGGTCCTCATTTCTAGCCTTGTTTAGGGTTTTTTCAAGGTTCTTCATAGGTCTAGTTTATTTTTCTTTCTACCATTGATGTGAGCTTTTAGTGAGTCATAAAACTCCTCTCTATTTGCATTCATTACTTCTGAAACCTTCTCCATGAAATACTATACAACCAGCTTGATCTTAAGATTTTTCAAGTCAATATTATCATCTGTAGAATCAGTGTGGGTTCAATCTAGTGAGATTTTCCCATTTAGATTTGGTGCATCTCTTGGTTAGATTTCTTAGGAGCCCTTATCCCCTTTCTAACCCTTTTCCCCATGGAGCATTAGTTTAGCTTTAGTTTAGGTGAGCATCAAAGAGGAAACTGGCCTACTCTAGAGGTTCAACCTCACGATAGGATATCCACAATATGAGGTTATCCCAATGCTTGTAGCTAGGAGTGAGAGAGCCTTAAAAACTCTCCTATAAAGGGTGAAATTCTAGTGCTACAATATTTTTTGGCACACCTGATGGGACCAAGGTGAGGAATATTGTTGGTTTGTCTCTCCTCTATCAACTTTTAGAAGCAAGTGATTATCACCAATGGTGACTCCAAATCAAAGCTTCTAGTTATGAGCAGACTAGAATTAACTCTTTGTAGATTTTAATTAGCTTCTACATATCACTTGACTTATGAGGTTAATATGAATAGTCATGATGAATATCCCTATTATCCACCTCCTTATCAGTAGCCCCAATATGATCCTCATGATCCATATGAGTCTTATCAACCATATCAAAGCTATGAGAAGCCTTGTTAGGTTTTTCATGATCTTTATCATCAAAGATATTGCCTTAACCCTTCTTATGGACAATAAGCTCATCATAATATTGCTCCTCATCAACCCTATCATAAGCCATCCATATCAACACTTAAACAAACTCTAATAAGCCTTGACAAGCATGCACTAGAGTTGTTCTCACAAAAATGTTATGGTCAAGATGTCCCTACCCACCAAATCCATTATGTGAGGGAATCATTGTAGCAAATAAAATCAGAATGGATATCTATTGAGAGATCAAATGGGAACAAACTCATACGTGACATGATGAATATAGGTGGTTACATTAAGAGCATTGAAGATAAGCTAAAAGGACTTGAGGAATAGTAAGGGAAACCTCACCAACCTTTTGTACCTACATATACACCACCATGACCTTCTTATACACCATCCATTCCTCCTCAAGATACCATTCCAAGTGCTCCTTTGAATGTTCCAAGTTACTCATATGTTCCTCAGACCTTTCTTTCTTGGGAATCTATCCAAGGGAGTTGTCAAAGAAATGAAGAGCTTATTGTGGGATATCCTGTTGTTTGGGTCCAAGACTCAATCCTTCCTCAAGAACCCCTTATGAAGTCCTTCAAGGTTCCAAGATGGAATCAAGTGGTGAAGTCATGGGGTGGAAAAAGTGAGGCAAATCTAGATTTAAGGACCAATATAAAGAAGGAGATGAACTCCTAAAAATCTCTCTCATCCATCTTTAAGGGTCTCCTTATGTCCTTGACCTTTATGAATCCCCTAATCACCTTAAAGAGGAGTTATTTCAAGAGAATATTGATAAGAAAATTAGAGAGTTAGAGTTGAAAGCAAGGAAAGAAGAGGAGAACCAAGATCAAAATGTCAAAGCAAAACCTCTACCTTTCCCATCATGGAGCCAAGTAATGTAGTCAAGTAAATCTAGGGTCTTTTAACCCCCATCCCTACCTCCTCAATAACCTAGATCATTTACATCTTATAAATCCATCTAAAGTAGTGGCAAAAAGAAGGAGGAGGTGGTGATTGCTAAAGTCAGACAAGAGACCTTGCATCCTCCACTCCTTACACCTCAAAATCCCAGAGCCTTTCCTTCATGGAGAGCCATTAAAGAGGCAAAGAATAAGGAAGAGGAGGTGAGGGTGATCTAAGAAGAGCAACTTTAGGTTCAAAATTAGGTACCTATGGTAGCTTCTTTGGACCTTTCTCACCTTGTTGAGTATTTTCAAGGATCTGTTATGCCACTCTTTGAAAAAGAACCTATCCTCTATGAGGCAAATCAAGAAGATGCAACTAACTAAATAGGAAATGAAGGTGACTTGAGTGAGCAAGAAGAAAGAATCATGTTTAGGGCACCTCTTGGCAAGGACAAATATGTTTTGGTTTTCCATGATGGTGTAGAGATGGAACAAGTGCAAGAAAAAGCTGAGGTAGAGGTTAAAATACAAGTACATGAGGAAGAGGTTGTTGATGTACCAAAGAAAGATGTCCCGGTTGGACAAGTTGATGATGTTCTTCATAAGCTCCTTGATAACACAAAAACTACCATCTATCATGAAGTACAAGAGCTTGCAAGAGAAGAACAAGCTGAAATAGAGAGCATGCTCAGTCATCAGCTTGATATTGAAAATGAAGTAGTGTTGATTGACCAATCTAAGATGTCAAAAGAAGGCTCACAAAATACTTTTTTTGGTCAAGAAGTTAATATGCTTACTTCTAACTTTCAGTTTGAAAAGGCTCCAATTGAACTACAACTTCATGAGAACAAATCTTTTGATTTATTTGATATCTTAAATTTAGGTTTTTCTTTACTTGAATGGGATCCATTTTAGGATAAAAGGAGTACTATCATCAAACAAGAGGCATTTTTTCTCTCAGGAGATGACATGTTTGAAATTTTCAAATATGGTTATCAACTTTTTTCTCCAACTTCAGACATATCTCTACTATTGGAAGATGAGGAATTCAAATGGCCTCAAGAAGCCATAAGGTTAGGTCCATCTCCCTTAAAGGTCAACCTCATAGATATGTCAAAGGAGACACATCAAGTTGGTCTATATGTTCATGATTAACGGTTTAGGAATGATGAAGAACTGAAGTTATTCCTACAAGGTCCATAATTTTGGAAGAAGTATGATTGGGTCTTAGACCCATGTTTACAATTCATGCACTTGAAATTAGTAGCAAAGGAACTAGTCACTTCCCCAAGAAGACACGAGCATCCAATTGCTCATAGCTACAGAAGGGAACTATTGCGAAAAAATAAGTATGCTTCAAAGATCCAAGGTACACAAAACAATTTTCCATTCAATCCAGGTGGAAAATACTTGTAGATTGCAGCTATGTACATGTTAGAGTAATTTTCATACTTTCTTCTGAGTGATATTTTTATCACATTTGTTTGTTGTCCCTATTTATAAGCTATTTTCCTTTCAATAAGTGCCTTGTGCACATTTCCTTTTTGTTATGTTTTTCCTTTCCCATGTGCCTTGGGCACTTTATTTTTTTTTATCCTTATTGTTTCAGAGGAAGTTCCAGAAAGGGTTAGCCTTGTATCTAATTTTAGACCAACCCAGTCATAGAGGATAATGACTCCATGCCCAATGTACTAGACAAGGTAAGTGGTATGGGTTCTCAAGCATAACAGGCATGTTTTCCTGTGAGTCACCAAAAATGTTGGCCAATTTTGGCCCACATACCAAGATGTGCCTAGATGGATCAAATTACTAATGGGTGAGTGGATGAAAAAATGTTTGAGATGGAATGAGTGGACCAAAGAAATTTTATAATGCTCATAAAGCTTTTGAAACACTTTAAGTTTGCTTAAAGTGTATTTTGCCAAATTCTAAGGGACATGTCTACAGAGTAAAGAAGAGTTTTTTGAGTAGGTTTGATGGTGAAACCAAGTAGTTAGGGGTCATAAATGTAAAAAAATTAGGCCTACCTAGTTTTATGGACTCCATCATAGTGTTATGAACTCCATCAAAACATCTACAGACTCTATTAGCATTTACAAAAGTACAAGGTGGAAGACTTTGGGTACTTTGCTTAATTTGGCTAGTAGGTTACGAGTCATGAGAAAATTGAAGTCAAAGGGCACTTTTCTCAAAAAATTAGTCCACTTCAAAATTTCTAAAGGGAAATTCCAATTATTTCAAAGGGCACTTTTGGAGGAAAAATACCAAAACAAGAAGTCCGAAGGGTATGTTCCTTTCGAGAAGTCCATTTCAGGGTTCTGATAGTCCATAACAAGTTTCTTGAAGGGTATGTGCCTTTTGGGAAGGTTTATTTTCAAAGCTAAAGATCCTTTAAAAATAAATTTGAAGGGTACTTTTCATAAAGTGCCTAAGTACAAAAGGGAGAAGTTTCTAAAGAAATTCCTTCAAAAGGAATTCTTTCAAAAAAATTGTCTAAGACAATTTTCTCGAAGGAAATGGTCTTTTCAAAAAGCCTAAAGGAAATGGTCCTTCAAAATTCTTGAAGGAATTCTTTTAAGGCAAATTTCCCTGAATGAAGTTGTTGAGAAGGTCTCGCGAAGGATGGTGCAAAGGTGAAGAATTGCCTGATGAGTCAAGAAAAGGACACATGGTAGGTCCTCGAGGTTTTATAAGAATCAGTCCCTTTTTTAAAGTTTGCCTCACTTACCTTCTAGGTAAATGGTGTAAAAGTTACCAAAGACCATGGTGTGAAATTCCCTAAGGGCCTGAATGGAAAAGGGCCCAAAAAAGTAAAAAGGGCCCAAAGAAAGGGACGTAAGGCCATTTTTGACCATGAGAACAAGGTTTTGTAGGGTCTTTTCAAGGCTATTAAATCTCATTCAAATGCCATGAAGTGATATAATTAATCCAAGCCCAAGTTTCAAGTCATGGTGCAGGTGGGTGATCAATACAAAAATATGACCTCATCCTTGACAAGACAGGTCCTACACTACTCAAAGGCATGGCTTCACCAAGGTCATAAAGATATGAGGATCTTGTCCTCATCATAAAGACAATTTAAAGATAGTGTACATATCAACTGAGATATCTAGTGGTTAGAGAAAGTAGCTCAAACATTAAAGGCATTATGGGAGCATTCTTGTCTTCTACTGTGTTTCCCAATCAATGGGAGAGCTTGAGATCATTGGGATAAAAAAAGGTTCAATTACCAAAAAGTAGAACATTACCCTAATTGATCAAAGGAATGATGGAACATTCATTACAAAGGTGTGGCAACTCATCTATCAAGTCCCAAGTTTGCTCCCCTCCTTTTCTCTCTCCTCCTTTTTCTATATATAGCCCTTTCTTCTCATTTGTAAAGGGTTCCCAATTTTTTAGATTTTATTTTATCTTTCAGGGAGATGGGACATTCTTTGAGATATTAAAAAATATGCTCAACTTGAATAGGCTCGACCTTGTCAAGCACTTGTAAGAACTACCTATTGATGCAATAAAAGGACTTTATTTTCTTATCTCTTACCTTAAATTCATGTTTGTTGAGTTGTGCACTATGGTAATGTGTGAAGGAGAATCTTCCTCATCTATGGTCCTCCTTTCTACCCTTGTTTAGGGTGTTTTCAATGCTATTCATAGGTCTATTTTAGTGTTCTTTCTACCATTGATGTGAGCTTTCAATAAGTCATAGAACTCCTCTTTGTTTGCATTCATTGCTTCCAGAACCTTCTCTATGAAATACTAATGCAACTAGCTTGATCTTGAGATAGTGCAAGTAAGTAATGTCCCCTGTAAAATCAATGTGGGTTCAAGCTGGTGAGATTTTCCCATTTATCTTTGGTACATCACCTGGTTAGATTTATTAAGAGCCCTTATCCCCTTTCTAACCCTTTTCCCCATGGAGCATTAGTTTAGCTTTAGTTTAGGTGAGAATCAAAGAGGAAACTAGCCTACTCTGAAGGTTCAACCTCATGATAGGATACCCATAGGCTGAGTTTATCCCAATGCTTGTAGCTATGAATGAGAGAGCCTGAAAAACTCTTTCACAAATGGTGCAATTCTAGCACTCCAACAGGTCAAATGATCATAATTGCACATTTATTCTAGGTCAGATAACTACATGGGCTTGATTTCCCTCCTTAGATTTTTGGATATGTAGGTAATGATCAATCATCAAGGAGGTAGTTGAGGTCAACTCAACCAATTACACTCCCCTCTTTTAATTTAGGTTTTCAAGCTATCAAAGTGTCTTTAGGGTTTTAAAAATAATTTAAGATAAATAATGATTTGTGTAGTAAAACCCTAATTATGATATCTCATATTATTTAGCATTCATAAGTGTAGAAGGCATAACAACTTATTATTTAGCATAATTAATTGGGATAATTCTAAAGTCAACAGGTTTTAGTGCACTACATTCCATTCCTTTTATAGTGTTTACTTCCAAAGGTTTTATCTAAATTTTAAATTAATGTGATGATTAAACCTAATTTAGATAAATTGAATGGAATAAAATTATAATGTTGTAAATTGCTTGTGACGATCAGAATGAAATTAAAATATTTAATTTGACAAAATGAAATCAAGTGAAAGAATACTAAATATGAAAAAAATGAAACTTAGTTGTTTATTCTCTGAGATTTGACTGTGTACAATTGTGGAATGACTAAAACTGACAAAAAAAGATCAATTTTACAAGTATACAAAGACTAAGACTAAAACTGATGAAGGATAAAAACTTCCAACTCTTAAAATCTTGAAACTCATCCCATAATCATTTTGGATAGCATAAATAATGCCTGTGTGCAACAATTTAACCTTTGAATGTGCTAAAACTTAAAATTTGAAACCCTAATAGCATTTACAATAGATGAAAACCTATTAGGGTTTGAAATTTTAGGTTTATTGAATCCAATCACACCCCTTATGACTAAATATTGCCTACATATATAATACTCTGAAGAGGGAAATCAAGCCTACATAGTTCTCCCACTTAGAGTTCTTTGTGAAATTATGTTCCTTTGAATATATGAATGTATCTAGAGATGGATTGAATAGTTAATCATGATTTAATTTTGATTGAATAAAATAGGCTTTGGAATTACCTAAGGACTACTTCAAATGATTAGAACTAGAATTGAGAATAATAGGGATGCTTTCCTCAATGTGTGGTAGAGTAAGTGTGCCTATGTATTGAAATTGCCAAGTGATAGAATAGGTCACTTGAGTGTGGATTTATAGGTTTGGAAAATGGGCTCATATTAAATATCCTAAAAACATGGACAAACCTATAAGGGAGGGTTAAAATTTTAAAAATAATCTTTAAAAAGGCTAAGGACAAAAACATCCCATAAGGGATAGAAATGTTGGACAATATTATCCCCTACTTGGCATTTTTATCCTTAAGGGAAACATGTGAATTTTGGATTTATGGATGTTTGTACAAATGCTTAGATGAGTTTTTAGTAGTTATAACAATTATTTAGGTTTCATATGCCCATTTATAAAATAAATAGGTCCATATAGGTATTTAGGATAGAATGAGGTTGTGAAATAGGTTTCGATTAAGTGCTCAAGTCAATTAAAGTAAAATAGGGCCAGAATTGACATTTATCAAGTATCCATGACAAAATTTGAGTCACTACATTTTCCACCCCATTTAGTCTAGAAATTAAATCACTAGAGTAAAGGAAATATATACCTGAGTGTGTATAACACACTTTACCTTTAGGAGAATCTCCAAATCATCAAAGGTGTTCCTTTAAAAATCCTACAATGATGTAAAAGTACTTAATGCTCATATGTGAAATGAAAAACTTGAAATGAAACTTGAATTTGAAAAAATATAAAATAAAATTATGAGTACACCTTTATGTGTTAAACCAATGTTTCTCTTGTAACTTTCCTTGGATATGATGCTTCCTTAAAGCATTAGAGAATTGATGCTTCCCCCGAAGCACTTAGAGAAGTTAGTTCCTTAGATAAACCAATGGATAATTTTATGGTGATCAAACCCCAAATTGAATTGAAATTATATATAAAATAAAACTCATTAAGGGAAATAAAAACCTCAATAATTATTGTTGGTATTTGTAACCCCAATCCATGAACTGGGTTTGAATCCACAATGGATACATAGGCAATAATGCTATAGGGAACTGAACCTCCAAGTTATGCATTATGTACTTTAACTGAATAAACCATTGCAGGTGACTTGTAGATTCAATTTTCACTTATTTCCTTATTCCTTGAATGCATGATTAAAAGAGAATGGAAAACATATATTATGATCTCATATTTTCATTATATATTCTAATGTTATGACATTGACATTATGATTGTTAGACTGGTTATTAGTTGTTATTTAGCTGGATTATCTGTCGTACTAGTTACAACAGTGTTGGTTGCATACTTAAACCTATGATTAATTATTTTGTGGACTTATTACTACTGAGGATGATTTTATAAATATGTATTGATTACCGAGTAATGACATAATGTGATTGATGTAATTTTTGGTGGTTGCAGGTGTTCTCTATGAGCTAGGTAGGTGATGGAGGTTGTACTCCTAGAACTAATGAATTTTGAGCATGTTGACATGTCTGATAGGTATACTTATTATTTGATTGTCCTTCAAACACTTTGATTTGGTCATTATGTTTGTCGATTGTGGTCATTGTGATGGTGACTCTTGTTTTACTTTGTTGATACCATTATGAGTCATTATTTATTATTATTTTTCATTATATTATGTTAAATGTTTTATCAACCATAACCTTTTTTATATGCATAAATCCATTCTTTATTCTTGTAGGTCTTCAAATTTTTCTTGTTTCTCCATTAATCTTAGAGACCTATTCAGTTATGTACCTAAACCTAACTAAACCCACCTAGACCTAACACCCCCTTGGGAACCCTTGTCACCCTTTGTTCTTATCCTAACCCCTTCAACCTAGCACTATTTACTAAGGTGATGGCATATTGTTTCAATGACTAAATAGTCATGGCTTGAATTAAACTTAGTTTAATTTATTGATGTTATTTTAATATATTATATCGACTTAGGTTGATAACTTATGAGGAAATACATTAATCTCATTTAATGAAGTAGGTGGAATTTTGGTGAAGGTTTCAATGTTAATCAATCGGTTTATGTTTAATATTTTTACTTAGGATTAATCTTCTTTTTTATTAGTTTTTATTTGCTTAATTACCAAGCCTTCCAGACTTGCCATTAATGGTGAGGTTGGTGAGAATTGCCTTAGGATCTAGAGGTATTTCTCTCTCCTCCTAAAATTGAATGTGAAGTGATTGAGGTATAGGGAAAGTGGATGAAAGGAATGGGGAAGGCAGATGATAGGTAGAAGTGTTAGGAAGATGAAAATTTTGGGGTATAAATAATAATAAAGCTTGATTGGTTTTAATGGTGAACTTGATAATTTGGAAATTACACTGCAGTGCTTGACAAAGAAATAAAGGCTCTTATCTTTTAAGCTTTTGGAAGTTTTTGTATTTTCATGTAAGTCATTTGGTTTTTTTAGTTTCTTTAAATGAAAATAAAGGATTTAGAGGTTGTTTATGTGGCAAAGAGTCTTCAGACTCCTAGGTGCATGCATAGACCCCTTATGGTGACATATCGATACATGCTATTACATATAAAATTGTAATAAATGTATATATAATATATATTGCCTAGTTTGAACCCTTATTTACATGTAATTATCTTATTTTTTTTTAGATTGTTTTCTCTTGCATATAGGTGGAAAATGTTTTATGTGTTGTCTACATATTATTAAAGGTGATTGTATTTTATTTATAATGGATGAATGCTATAAAAGTTGACAAGCTCTATGTTTTTAGATATAATAACTGTGTGTTCATTTTGATGACTATGTTATTTTTAAAGGGGTAACCATGATTGTCTGAGTAAATTTGCATTTTCTTTATAAAGGTAATGCATTAAATCAATGGTGTTATTATCTAGTTTTATTCTCTAATGATTGTGTCAGTTTATAATGACTATGTCTATCTTCAAAGTGACTACAGCTGTTAATAATAATACCCACAGTCATTTAAGCTTCAATTGTGTTCTTTTATGACAAAGTCATGTTATTCTTCTGGTGGTTGATATCTTGTTTGGGTAAATCCATTATGCGTAGTAACTCAAATTTTCACCAAGGGCAGATACGCTTTATTTGGTCTATGATATTTTGAAATTTATGAATGTTAAGTGTTTTTAGTTTCTTGGGTTTTGGTTATCTCATCACATTCTTGTTATTTTGGCTATGTTATTAATAGTTCAAAACTTGATCATTGAAGCTACATCTGTGTTGTATCAACCTAATATTTTTGAAGTTAAACTTAGGGTTTTCATTTATCTAAAGCTATAATCCTCTTGGTCTCTACCTGATTGAATCTCATTCGACTATATTCTTCTTGGTACGTAATTATTATTTTATAAATGAGGTATGTATATATAGATACATATATGTGTGTGTGTATCGAGTGGCTTTGTGAAGTACTTATGTGATTGTGTTCCTTATCATAATTGGGTTATTCACTTGGACTTTATATGTTTCACCATGTTGACTTTGGTACTTGGTTTGATCAGGTCTTGACTTTTATTAGGTTTTGATTATTTTGATTATGCTTATTATTAGCTCAGTTTAATGGTGTTCATTTTACAATAATGTCCATTTAATTTTATTGATTATGTCAAGCTTTAAACTTTAGGATTTCACTATGTTGTATGATTACATAATGATACCTATGAGTTATAAAAATAATATGATTATATTATTGATGTATTTTGATCGATACTTTGACTTAGTCATTTTAATTTTTTTTTTGGGTCATATTTAGACCTATGACATATGGAGGCATGACTATTTACTTTTTGCTATGTTGGATTAATAATGATTAATTTAAGTATATTTTAGTTGTGTCATTATTTAATTTGGTTTCATTATGATAAGGTTACTTGTAAGAATGTGTGGATTTCATTCCTGGACTAGACCTCAATATATACAAGTATAAAGTATGGGTTTAGATGGTTAAGGTTGGCCATGATATTGAATGGGGTTTTAAGTAGAATAATTCTGAATTAATCCATTCTATATCATTTGATGACCTAAGTTAACCATCCCCACTCCTAATATATACTTAGATGGTTTAACTATTTCCATCTCACTTTGGAATGATTTAACTATGTTGCATGTATTTTTTTTGTTCAATATGTCTTTTATTCAGAGATTGATGCGCTCAAAATTCATCTCATGTTCTCGATTATCGCAACCACCATCGTGTTGATGGTTAGGGTGGTGATGGCCACTGATGGTTGGGATCATAGGGCTGGTTGGGTGGGTTTATCCTGATCTACTTTGACTCCATGATTTAATGACTTCATATAGAAGATGATAATAAATGCATTTATTGATTTGATTAATTATTAACATGTATAGATAGTTTTGATTATAGTTGTTAATTTGATAATTATAGTAATATTTTTGGTTACAAATGGATGTAATGAATAGATTGAAAATGGAATGTTGAAGAGTTAAATTAATTGTTAGCTGAAGTTATTATGCATGTACTTTGTATTATTGAATTATTGAACTGATCCTTTATTCTTTATGATCATAACAAGCTAGAATTGACTAGGCATACCACTAGTTTATATATGTCATATTAATCCTACATTGATTTAATAATCCTTAAGTTAGATTTAGCTATGTAATGTAATCAATTCCTATATGCTTGTTCATTGTTATATTAATCCTATAGTGATCTAATTTTCTCTTATGAGATTGATTTCATCCCAATTTGATTAGTTGATAGAAAGGTACATCTTTAATAATATTCCTTACCCTATTAATCCTTGATGTTAATTGAATTGACTTGTGAATATTCACTTGGAATTTACTTAGACCTTTTCACATTAGATCTAATTGGGTAAATCTGCTCTAAATAGAAGAAATAAATCAAATATGAAATGTTATCAAAGAAGTTAATATTTGTTTTCCACTTTATGGAAACACACACACACACATATGCTTTACATTGGTTCATTAATTTTGTAATCTGTTTAATTCAAAATGAATAAATTATATGGGAATTTAGATAGAAGTTATGTGGTAACTTGCATTATTAGTGTTTGGTTAGCTTGGACATAATTACATAGATGCATACGAGCCTCTTAATCCTTTCAAAAACACATAAACTTGATAGCTGGACCATGAGAAAAATAAACCAAATACTCTTTTCGATCATGCACTTCAAACATTTTTGGCTGCATGTAAGGTATGTATTCTATTTACAATTATAAAATATTACTTCTTAAGTTATGTATGTTGAATTGTGAAACCTGAGATTAATAAGTAAATGCTTGTACTATTTGATAAAGAAATTAATATTTAATTAAGTCTTATAATTTAAAAATAATCATGCACAATGTTTTACTTAGACTATTTACTTGACTAGATAAATGAATGAAATCACTAATGATAAATAAGTCATTACATCACTTCAATCCTTTCAATGAGACTTAAGTTATAGGATCATTATTTCCTTTCTTATCTTGTTGTACGCTTTTCCACCCTTCACGATGGTTGAACTAGCTTATCTTGTTGCCTTGGCTGCCCAATAGATAACTTTGTAAGAGTTCCTTAAGTGGAACCTTTTATTTGCATTCCACTCATCTTGAAACTTGGATAAAATTTGTTGCTTATGATATGGGATTTCATAATTAAATATTGTTGCTTTATGCTTGTTGTTTTCTTGTTGTCTAGTTGATTTATAAATGAATTATTAACACAATGATACCTTTAAGTATTCATTTATGGAATATGGAATGAAGAGAAATATTTCTTAATTAGTTACCTAATTGAACTTAAGTTATTCTTTTAAATAAATAGTTCAGTTTTAATTATTTAAATGCCTTAAACTCTTTTATTATTGCATTGGCTATGCCAATCTAAATAGCTTCATAGACTATGGAATGGCAATGTTGAGTTATAACTACATTATAAACTTATATAAACATCCATGATTGATATAAATGGTGTATGAATAGTGAAATGACCTTAAAGTTTGAAGGGTGTTAAATATGGCTAGTAGCACTAAAGAGTCTTGTACTTAATCTATTTTCTCTTATGTTTTAAAATAATTAGTTGCATAAATGAATCAAAATCTGCAAGTGTTGAATTGATTCTATTTGTCAATTTTAGTGATTGTTTAATTTATATAGCATGTATCTTTAATCTAAACCCATGATTAACCTGAATGATAACTTAGGAAAAACAAATTTATCCTTCTCGATTAAACCAATCCTTTAACTTAACCATCCTCAAGAGGGATTGAAACCCACTCAGGAGAGTGAGGTATTTACCTAAGGTTAAGGACCTAGAAATAGTCCTATAAGGAAGTACGAATGTCACTTATAACACCCAAGACTTATTAGTGTATAGGAACACTAATACGTGTTGAATCCCATAATCCTTATATTACAATAACAAGCTTCCCTATAACACCTTTTGTATGTGTTTATCTCTAGCGAATTACCTCAGTTCCCCTCCTTCAATTTTAGTTGTGTATGCATGTAGTGAATTACGTTAGCAAGAATTGTAAGAGGGCCTAACACATGTCCAAAATGTACTCTGATATGCGATTCCAAAAAAAATAAAAATGGGTTATTTCAACATCCATGCTCCTACCATGTTTTCAAATAACAATTAGTATTGAAAATCATGGCATGAAGTTGTATCATGCCCCTTGAATTTTGAAAAAATAACATAGTATGCATGGATTTTTTTCATGCCTCCATTGATAAATTTATAATATTTAGATGTATGTAGATGCCATTTTTTAAAGTTAATTTGAAGCTTGTGCATGAATTTGTATCATGCATATAAAAATGTATGAATATTTACTTTGTCTTTGCAATGTGAATGCATATGCCCCCATAATCTATACCAATGATTGAATTTCAACCATTTTAAATCTTTGAACTGTATTCTATACTCAAAAATAATTTTGATTTGAAAAGGTTTATCTTATGTATGAAAAGACCATTGAAATACCACCTTTTTGAGGTGAGGGAATTATATCCTGAAAGTCACTCATCTCAAAATAAAATTTAATTGTATTATGGATAGTAAAATGTAATCATTGAATAATGTAGCATATGTGAAAAGTATGTCAACATAGTAAGATATGTAGCATATGAGGAAAGGACTAGAAACATATCAATGAAACTAATAGTAGTATATTATGAAATAAGAATCTTATGCATTAGTTAGTGCATGATATGAATCATGGCACTCATCAAACTTACCAATCTCAATAAGCACATAGTTATAATAATCATAATTTCATACAATAAGGCTAATGGTCATATATAAGGAACATGTTCAAATGTCACATAAGTAAATCTTGCACATACAAGGCCAAGGGCCATACACAAATGACATTAATAATATTGTAAATAAGGGATATGTTCAAATGTCACACAAACAAAGGACCAAGGGCCATAAGCAATGACCATGTTCAAATGTCTCACATACCATGCAAATATAATCTACACAATGCATATGTAATGCAATCATATCCTAGAAAATTATATATATATATATATATATATATATATATATATATATGATAACAAGATATTTGTAAAATTGTGTATAGTTCAATAACATAGGATTCAAATAATGCTAATATGTGTAAATACTGAACCATGTAGAAAAGATGCGCCTAATTTAGCAAGATTATTGGGTAGAGTTAAGTCCAACATCTTAGTCCATGTAAAATATGTATATCCTAAATAACACTCATGAATACTAGTGAAATGCATGTCTAATAGAAAAAGAGTATGTTATCTACTAAACATGAGATAAATAACATATGAAAATGATGTAAACTAGATATCTAATCATGATTAGCTCCTGATTTTGGATTTTTAGAATATTTTCAATTTTTTGTTATTTTCAACAATATTTAATTTGTTTGTATTTTTTGTAATTTCCCAAATAGAATCAAATAAATGAGCGATAACCATCGATTTGAAACTAAAATAAAGGATAGAAATATAAACAGTCCATAACATGTGTTAATGTGAGGTACATACTAGAAATTATGGCATGGCCATATATGAGCAAGATGCCCCCAATGTATATGTGAATTGTGGTAGTAAGGTATGTGGGACATATAATAAGTATGCAAAATACTGATCGTACATCATCATTTCATCAAAAGTACACTTGTCAAAGAATGTAGCATTTATGAGAAATATAACACAAAAAAAAAATGTTTTCCATAATAAATACTATTTGTAGTACCTAAATTTGGTCATGAATACTTGATCATGTCAATTTTACCATTTTCATATTTAATTAACTTATGCACTCAATTAGTACCTTTTTTTTCACTTCACCCTACCCTAAGCACAAGTAAGGACTTATTTTTATTTCAAACCATCATTTGTCACTTTAAAAAAAAAATGATTGTTAAAAAATCTCTTGGGCATCTATTAATGTTAAAACCCAACTAGTTTACAAATATAAATTGTATATTTTTTTGCTTAACCAATTCTAACTAACTGATATTAGTTTAACCAAGTGTTGTTGCAAGTGTATCGATAATGTAATCTTATAAAGTTTCCAACTTAACTCATAACAAAATACTCTTGTAAATGTTGTAACTACATAATTTCATATAAATATCATTGTTAAAAGCATGTGCATATTTTTAAAATAATCTATATAGGGTTCTTAAAGATGTAACAACTCATAAGATTACATAGTGATACACACTTGCACCAATAAGATACAATAACTCATCTTTTCAACACTTAATATACCACAATAAATGAACAACAACACCATAAATTAATACCATAATATACCCCTTTTATCCACATTCATTGATTACAATCATTGTCATATTTCATAATAATGATTAATTAATGAATGTGCATACATCATAATGTATGTTATTATGTAAGGCAATCATATGCAATAATCTCAAGTACAATGGTACAATATTAAAATAGATATTTCATGATTTAAATCAAAAAATCAAATATTAGCCATGAATATATATTAGAAATTTAAATCTGGTTATAGAGAGAGTGCATAATCTAGGTGCTTTACCTCCAACTACAGATCATCAGTCTCCTACACACCTCTCCACTAAGAGTGGCCCTACCCTTCATGAAGGGATAGATAATGATGTTACAAGTATTCATAACCATCTAAGAATCACATGTGAAAGTACAATCACTATTACACAATCCAATCATATAGACCTTAGATACACCTCTATTTGATATGACTTCAAGCAAGCATGCAAACTATAAGGTATTATGGACTGACAATGTATAAAGTTATAATATTAATTTGGACAAATCATTTTATATTATTATCAAATTTCACATCTGGGTCACTATCCACATCATGCATACTCTATGTCATCCATATTATTATCATTATCTATCATGTTAACCAATAATAAGTGATCACAGTTAGGTTATCTACCTAGCGTTGATCATCCCTTAACAAGTGGTAAGGTAATGTAGTTTAAGACTCAATAAAAATTGCATATTTAACCTTCATAAAATAATAAAACTTGAAATTACTTAATTTCCATATAACCTCATACAATTAAGGGTTTTCACACTTATAATCTAGAAAGGAATGTTACAAGGATTAATACATATTCCTTTCACCATAAATTGTAATAAGTCTCTTTTAGGTTTTAGAAATAATTATTAACCTCTCATTTAAGATAATTAAAAATATCATTCTTTAATACAAGTCACTTCATTTCAATAGTAAACTATGGTTTAATTCACTAACCAAGTTCCCAATCAATACAAGGTATGTTTACATATACATACATATGTATGTATGTATATATATAAAATCAATACCAATATTGTGTAATTGAAAATTGAAAAGTCATGGAAGGAACTAAGAATATGATTCTATGTATTGTTGGGCTCATGGTCCATATGATATTAACTCCTTTTATAATCTGATTACTATATCACATTATAGTGAAGATAAGATTATTATTTTTATACTCATTATTTCCTTATAAACATGTGTGTGAGAATTACCTCTTACCCATATTTATAATAGCTATAAAACTATAGGTCTTAATTAAAGACGTAATATTAACCCACTCAAAATTTAATATGTATGTTGATTAAATCCCATACATTGTATTTGTCATGGTTTGACACTAAATAGTTTTATGGAGGATACGTTGTAAATTTTAACATGTGGCTCAAGAGACAACAAACATTTCAAATTAAACTTTGTTTTTAAAAATGTTAATATAGCCCTAGCTATGTGATCCACTCTTATCTAGATATTCCATCATAAAAATGTCACCCTTAGCCATATATTACATTCAAAAAATTCAAGCATTTCAATACATTTTAGGTTACACACAACCCTAAAATTATGTTTTAAAACCTACACCTATAGCCATATGATAATTCCATCTCTCATTAGAAAAAGTCATACATTTCAATATGTTAACAATGCCTATAGTTGTATGCTAACATAAGAAACCTTTATTCATCCTACTAAATTAGTCTAATACACACAGCTAAGTTAAATATAAATAAAACACAAAATGGATTATCATCAAACCAAATAATCTATATATGACTACGTAATAAGACTCAATACATAAGCTTGACTAATGTAAATGTTTAATAATAATATAAATAAAAATAGAGTTATGTTCACTACACATTATGTATACCCCATAAGCCACTACAACTGATTATACAACAATGAAGGTTTTATATTTTAAAGAAAAACAAACTCAAATTTGTTATGAACACTCCCTAGCCCTATTCACTCATTCTACTCACTTGTATGGCCTCGTGGGTGAGAGCGTACTCTCATCCCCAGTTATATATGGGTGGGGGTAATAAATAAAAACCATGTTTCAGTCTATAATCAATAAATGACCATTCTAATATTCACCATAACTAAATAAGAAAGCTATTGTTCAAAACAAAGAAGGGTTAAAACAATACGTTGAGTTTGAAGTTTTCTATGTTTTGTTGCTAAATCAAGGATATATATGGCTCAATAAAAAAAAAATATAAAGTTTCCCTATTTTATTTACTAACCCAAAGACATGAAACTTAAACTCACAAAAATAAAAACCCTTTTCTTTTAATCTTTCCAAAAAACCTCTTTCATTTGTGTAAAGACCTACTTGGTTATAATGAATATTATTTGCAATTACTCCCAAAGTCACTTCAAATTAACTCCCTTTTTCTGCTTCTTCTAATTTTGTACATGTATCTCCTTTATTTTTTCTTTCTTTTTATTTCCTAATCTCTTCAATAATAATTTTTCTTGCATGCCTAGATTCTTGATGTTAATCCTACAACTAAATCCATGTAACTCAAGCTCTATTATTGCATGACTAAAAACACTACCCAATATTTCATCTCACTACATCCAAAAATTGAAGACTTTTCATGTAGGTTATAACAATACCCTAAAAATGATCTAAAAATAATTCCATAGAACTCTAACTGAGTTTTGTTAACTTCTAGAACAATAATGAAAATCAAAACATTTAATTTTTTTACTCAAGTGTCTATCCACATCCCTAACTAGGGTTAATATAATTAAATCAAAGTTGCCACCAAAATGTGGCTTTGCCAATACTTTCCACCAACTTGTTATTTGCTTGAAGTTCGAAGAACCCCTTTTGATAAGATGCATTAACCTATGATTTGATTTATAATTAAGATTTTATAACCTTTCATAAATTTTCAACAATATATAGTATAAAATGCACATTTTTAGTAAGCAAACAATTATTCCAAGACCATTAAGTGGTTATTATACCATAAGTATTATCGATAAGTAGGTTATTAATCCATAAGGTTTATTTCACAAAGTTCGTAAAATAAAATAGTTAAAATAAACTCGATTCATGCCATACATTAAAAAGGAGCTTATGACAATCCTTTTTATACATGGTCTAAGATAGAACTAGTAGTCTACCACTAAATTGCAAGAAAAAAAGTGAGTAACAAAGATGTAAGCATGACAAGTCATCACTCAACAAGAAATTGAAGTATCCATATGTATTGTAATATAACAATAACACTCAGCCTCAAAAGAAGTCAATTGATACTAATATAAAGTATGCAATCAAAGGCTCATTATGAAATTGAAATGAAAACTTAAAAAGTCAAGCAAACAACCTAGTCCATATGTGCAATGGCATTCTTGGTCGGTTATATACATTTATAGCATTTAAAATCTTCTACACTCTTCCCTATGATGTTCTCCCTATTTTCCTCTCAGTGAGGGTGAAAGATGTCCTGCATCCACCTTAGGCAAAAAAAATTAGTTAATCCACTTACATCATCTTAACTATAAAATCACTAACAATAAATAATAAGAATACCATTATATATATCATTCTAAGTTGCATAAATTTAAACTATCATTTAATACATTTTATGCTGAATAAAGGTACTAAAAATAGAGATTTTGAATAGAAAATATAGCAATCCCAATAGACTAATAAAATATAATATGTCCATCCAACCTACATAAACCATAATCCACTAATCCTTAGTCAAATATATATATATATATATATATATATATATATATATATATATATATATATATATATATATATATATATTTTTAAGGATTATATAAGATGTAACATCCTCCTCCCCTTAAATAGGTCATCATTCTGATGATATTATTATCAAAATAAACATGTCTGAAAATATAAATAGTTCAGTAGAATATATCAAGAAAATAAATGAGGAAACAACCTATGAAACTCCTCATAATCCTCCAAATTATAATTATCTTCATAGTATTTATTCCACTTACCTTGCATTGAGACACTTATCTATTACATAAACTTAACTTGTGTGTTTCAAGTGTTTTGATTGGTTATATTGTTACCATTCCTAGATCCATAACTTGTAATGCATTCCAATTAAGTACATGAAAAGGACCAACCACATATTTATTAAAATAAAATATATGAAAAACATTATGAATTTGTGTTAAATTTAGTGGAAAAACAATTTTGTATGCTATAGGATTAATCACTTGTAGAACCTCGAAAGGTCCTACATATCTAGGTGTTAATTTTGCTGATTTGCCAAATTTTATAAAGTTTTTATGTGGGTTTACACACCAAAAAACCTTGTCTCCAACTAAGAATTGACTTTTTATCCTTTCCATATTAGTATAAATTTCATGTCTATCATTGGCTTTATCCAACATTTATTTAATTATCTTCACCTACTCTTCCATTTCAGCAAGCATATCAGGTCTAGAAACCAATATATCTTATAATCTATCACAATTGATAGGTGTTATACATTTTATGTCATATAAAGCCTCAAATGGTGACATTTTTAAAGTTTAATGAGAATATTTATCATAGGAAAAGTCAAATAATGGAAGGTATTCTTCCCACTTGTATTGTTGGTCCATGTAATACATTCTCAAAAGATCCTCTAAAACCTGATTTACCCTTTCAATTTGCCCATCTATTTTAGGATGATAGGTTGTACTAAAATTTAACTGAGTTCCCAAAATTGAATTAAGGTTTTTCCAAAACCTATAAGTCATGTGTGGTTCTCTATCATATATTATTTTCTTTAGAAAACTATGCAACCTAAATACATCATGCACAAACCTTTTCACTAACACAGGTGCATCATATGTCAAATTCTCTAGAATAAAATGTGCCACCTTGGTGAATTTATCAACTAATAAAAAAATAATATCATGTTTATTCCTTGACATGGGTAGTCCTTGGACAAAATCCATTTTAATAACTTCCCATTTCCATTCAGGAATGTCGTGTAGGTACAATAACTAAACAAGATGTGCATGTTCAACCTTTACTCATTAACATTATAAGCATCTAGATACAAAATTAGTTGCATATTTCTTGATTTCCTTCCTACAATTATTTTAGTTATTACATATTCTTGGATACTCCTAAATCACCAGAAAAGCAAATCTTTAAGCACAACTCTCAATTTTTCTTTATCTCATATAGACATTCTCCCATTGAAACTCAAGAGCCCATCATTGCCTAAATGAAATCAGTAATACCTATGATCTTAAGTATTTTTACTATATATTTATTTACTTACTCATAAAATTCATCTCATAACCTTTACTTTTATGTATCTTCTAAATCTAAGAGCATCTACGACCATATTTTCTTTGCCCTTTATGTAGCTGATATCAAATCATAATCAAATAAAAACTATAATAGAATTTTTTTCAAGCATTCAAATTTAGTTTTGTGAAGATATACTTGAGCCCTAAATTATATGTCTTGAGCTCAAATAATTTACTCAACAAGTAATGCCTCTAAACCTGTAGGGCATGTACTATTATAGCCAATTCCAAATCATGTGGAGCATAATTAGCCTCACAAGGCTTAAATTTCTTAGACTCGTGTCCTACTATTCAGCCTTCTTGCATCAATACTCCACCTGATCCATCCCCTAAAGTGTTTGTTATCATAACAAAATGGCCATTATGATTTTGAACTCATAATACATGTGAAGAAGTAAGCCTCTCTTTTATAGTCTAAAAGGCTTCTTCACATTTATCACTCCACACAAAATGTTGATCTTTCTATTAAAAGGAGGTGTTGGGCTAGCTATTTTGGAAAATTTGGGTACAAATTTATGGTAATACCCTACTAAACCCATAAAACTATGCACTTCATGAACATTTTTATATGCTAGCCCTTCCATTATGGATTTTACCTTTATAGGATCTATGAATATACCTTTTACTAAAATGATATGTCCCAAGTAATGTAATTTTTTCTAAAATAAGGCACTCTTTAATAGTTTTTCATAGAGATTATGTTTGCATAGGCATATCAAAACCAAATGCAAGTGATCAATATGTTCCTCCTTGTTCTTGGATTATATCAAAATATCATATAACAGACAAGCACAAATAGATCTAGGTAATATTTAAACACTGTATTCATGATATTCATACATGTTTCAGGTGCATTCATTAGCCTATCAGGAAGAACTGTGAATTCATAGAATCCATACCTTATCTTGAAAGTGATTTTAGAAATATCTTCCTCTTTGATTCTCAATTAATGGTATCTTTCTCTAAGGTCAATCTTTAAAAAGACTGTTTCACCTCACATTTGATCAAAAATATCATCAATGTGGGGTAAAGGATACATGTTCTTATATTTTATTTGTTCAACATTCTATAATGTATGCATAGGTGAAGATTCCTATCCTTCTTCTTCACAAACACCATTAGTGCTTCCCATGGTGAAATACTCATTCAAATTAACCACTTAGATAACATCTCATGAAGTTAGAATTTTAATTCAAAGAACTCTTTTGTTGTCACTCTTTAGGGAGCCTTGGATTGTGGCTAGATCCCTTAATGATATCAATTGTGAATTTAAATTCTATTTTAAGAGGTAATCTAGGTAGATCTTTTGTAAATACATCGTAGAATTCCCATATAAAGGGGCAATCCTCTAAGGTGGGCTCTTTAAGTTCCTCAACCACATCTATCTTGACCATGAATACCCGACATCCTTTCCTTTGATCCTTATTTAACTAAATGGTTTAAATTTGTCTTAACTTTAAATTCTTCTCACCTTGGATTTAGGTTTGATTTTCTAAATCATCTGAGCATTCAATCTTCTTGGTGAATTAATCAACCTTTACCTTGTGCTTCCAAATCCAATTCACTCTTAATATCACATCATATGACCTTATCAAATCTTTAAACAAGTCTACCATAGTGGTGAAATTAGTAAATTTCACCTTTGCTTCTACCAAGAATTTATTTATTTTGACCCTATATTGATTTCCATACTTCACATTCCATGCATTTTCCATGTGCCCAACTTTCCTAGGTTGTTTATTTGGCATACTAAGATAAATAAAATATTTAATAGATATAATGTCTATCAAAATTAAAATATAATTCCCAAACAAAGTACCTAACACCTCAATTGGAGAGGTCTAAAACAACTACATGAATCTGTTGTTGGAAGGTTTCCTACTATGAGGATGATGGTGAAGGATTATTAAATTAGATCCATGTCTTCCATTGAAGATAATCTTTAGCATAGTGATCTCCTCCATAAGTGAAACATTCACCAAGTGGTCCTTTTCTTTCTAGTTGACTACCTCTTTTGTTCCCTTCCTTGAAGCCATTACCTAGTTTCTTATTCCCTGAAGCATTGTTAACCTTGAAATTATGATTATTGAGTTTATTTTTGAAATTTTCATTATGTTTCCAATTCTTATTTTTGGTATAATTTGTTTACCCTCTAAACTTATTTATTTTCTTATCTATGACATTTGTAAGAGATTTGAGTTTCTACTCCTACTTAACAGATTTATGAAAAACCTGATCCATAGAACTAGGTCCATGTACATCCACCTCATAACTGATTTGTGGTCTTAAACACATGATGAAATTTTTGATATGAAAGCAATCATATTTTTGGCACTGGGGAACATACTTAAGAATTTTGGTAAATTATTCCCAGAGTTTTGCCACTAATAAATCTCCTTGCTTTAGATTATAAAAATCTATCAATTTAAGATCAAAATAGAGTTTTAGTAACCACCGAGCCTTGAAAAATGTTACAAATTGATCCCAAGTAGTGGTGTTGGATTCAAGACTCATTTATAAAAAAATTTTGGCCCACCAGTTATTGCTTCACTAATAAGTCGGTATGCTCCCATACCACTTTGGTCACCTCAAAGTAGTTTAAATTTTTGAAATACTTCTCCCTTTTAGTGAGCCAGCCTTTAGATTCATCACCTAGAGTCATTCCATAAAAATTAGGTGGATTCACCTTTTTCATATAATGTGCAAGCTCTATAGCCACTTGCACTCTTGAAAATTGCTATTTTTCAACATGATCCTACTCTTAGTGCTCTTACTGATTAGCTTTTTATTCCTTAGATGTTTCTTGCTCTTATTCCTCATCATGCCCATGTGCCTCATGTTTTAGGGATGCTATTTTGTCTTTTGATTCATTCAAGACTGTGAGGATCTAATCAAGCTTAGTATCTTACTCTAATACTAGTTGGTTATTGATCATGATTGGAAGTTTCCTTAGTATTAGCTCTTTCACATGATAATATCCTAATAAAAAAGGAGAGATATTTTAATGTTAGTGGACTCATTAGGTTCAAGCATTTAAAATTATGATCTGATACCACATATTAAAACTCAATTGGTTTATAAACAAAAATTGTACAATTTTTTTTGCTTAACCAATTATAACTAACTACTATTAGTTTAACTAACTTTTATTGCAGGTGTATTGACAATGTAATATTATAAATTTTACAACTTAACTCATAACAAAATACTGATGTAAATGTTGTAATTACATAATTTCACAAAAATATCATTGCTAAAAGCATGTGCACATTTTTAAAATAATCTATATAGGGTTCCCAAAGATGTAATAGCTCATAAGATTACATAGTGGTACACACTTACACCAATAAGGTACAAAAAATCATCTTTTCAACACTTAATATACAACAATAACAAACAACAACACTATAACTGAATACCAAAATATACCCATTTTATCCACATCCATTAATTATAGTTACTGTTATATTCCATATTAATGTTTAATTAATGAATGTGAATACATAATAATGTTTGGTGGTGTGTAAGGAAGCTATATATAATAATATCAAGTATAATCTTAGAATATTACAATATAGATTCCATTAATCATGTCAAAAAATCAATTATTATCCATGACTATTTAACAAAATAAGTTTAGATCCAGTTTTAGAGAGAGCATCATTTGGGTGTTTTGCCTCCAATCACAGACTATCAATCTCTTGCACACCTCCCCACTGGGAGTGGCTCTGTCCTTCATGATGTGGTAGATAATAATGATGCAACTATTCAAAACCATTTGAGAATCAATTGTGAAATTAAAATCACTATTACAAGTAGACAGTCATACATACCCTATATGCATCTATATCTTATATGATTTCAAGTAAGTATGCAAACTAGAATGTACTATGGACTGACAATGTGTATAGATATTACATTGCTTTAGCCAAATCATTTTATATTATTATTAAATTTCACATCTAGGTCATTTTCCATGTCATACATACTCTTTTCTATCCATACTATTATCATTTTTCATCATGTTAATTGATGATGAGTGATCATAGTTAGGCTACCTTCCTAATGCTCATCATTCCTTAACAAGTGGTAAGATAATGCAGTTAAAGAATGAAAAAATTACATATTTAACATGCATATAATAATAAACCTAAAATTACTTAATTACCATACAACTTCATATAATTAAGGGTTTTCACACCTATAAATTAGAAAGGATATGTTACAAGGCTTAATACATATCCCTTTCACTATGAACTGCAATAAGTCTCTTTTAGGTTTTGGAAATGATTATTAACCTCTCATTTAACATCATTAATAATACCATTATTTAATTCAAGTCACTTCATTTCAATAATAAACTTTGGTTTAATTCACTAACCAAGTTATCAATCAATACAAGGTGCATGTGCATAAATATATACTATGTATTTCATTAATCCATAATCGATACCAACAAGGTGTAATTCAAAATTACAAATTCATGTAAGGAACTAGGAATGGGATTCTATGTATTATTAAGCTCATGGTCCATGTGATATTAACTTTTATAATTTGGATTATTGTACCAAATTATAGTGAGGGTAATATATTATTTTTATACTCATTGTTTCCTTATAAGCATGTGGGTGAGAGGTACCTCTCACACACAAATTTATAAGAATTATAAAATTATAGGTCTTAATTATAGACATAATATTAACCCACTCAAAATTTAATATGTATCATGATTTAATCTAATACATTATATTTATCATGTCTTGACACTAAACATTTTTGAGGATTTCAACTTGTGGCTCAAGTGATAATAGACATTTCAACTTAAATTCTATTTTTAATAATGTTAATATAGACTCAACTATGTGATCCACTCTTAGCTAGATATTCCATCATAGAAATGTCACCCTCAGCCACAAAATACATTCACAAAATTCAAGCATTCCAATAAACTGTAGGTTACGCATAACCCTAAAATTAAGTTTTGTAACCTACACTTACAACCATATGCTAAGTCCAACTCTCAGTGGAACAATCATACATTTTAATATGCTAACTGTTGGGAGATAAACCGGAAGCACACAATTTGATTACCAATACCAAGCAACTTAATATGCGGAAATTAACTAGATTCACCAAGTAACTAGAATTCAGAATAACACATGATATGAGAGACAATACACAAATTGTATTAACACTTTATACAGAAAAGAATACAATAAAGAAGATGCCACTTCTTCTCCACCACCTTACAGAGGTTTCCCACACCTCAAGTGAACAGTAATTCTCCTCCCCAAAGCTCTCCCTCTCACAGGTCCCAACACCCAACTCAAAATACAGAGTTGGTGTTCACCTCCCGTGCTCCACGCACAACACAAGTGCTACACGCACTCCACAAGCACTCCACGTGCTCCACAAGTACTCAAGGTACTTCAAGTAGATCTCCCATGAATCTGCAACAACTTGCAATTCAACAGACCATACTTATGGAAGGAACTCCCTTGCCTTCCTCTTGCTCTATCCGAGTACACACCTGTACTCCAAGTAGATCCTGCCTGATACTGCTCCCTGTTGTGTTGCTGTCTATATGACCTTGCACACCTGCAAATCAAACAATGGTTCTGCTCACCTGTGAACCTTGACCTTGCACACACATACACCTGCAGATCAACGATCTTACTTACCATGTAGATCTCCTATATAGGCCATGCAACTGTGACCAAGATCCTACACTCCTGAAGAACCCAGCTGGCTCTCCAATCCAGCACCAACACACCTGGTACTGAGGCACTAGGAGGAACGCACCATTGCTCTACCTCACACACAGAAGGAGCTTATAATTATGCTCTCTTACTCCCTAGCACACTTTTCCAATACAACCATGAGTCTATTATATAGATCTCATCCAAACAATGATTAGACATCTAATTACCATAATTAGATCCACAGCTATGAGTCTAAAATTAGCACTCATCATGCAAACACTTGGTTCATTAGCTAACTGCCCGTAATTAGCTCGCAGTCGAACCACACAGGTGACCGACGCCGGTCCCTGTCCGCCTGGGGGTCGCCAACGCCGGCCGATCTCTGACCGACGTCGGTTGCCTTCCTGCCCTATCCTGCCGACGTCGGTTGGCTTGATCGACGCCGGTGTCTCTGACACTTAGCAACTCTCCTGCAACCTCCTCCATGTCTGCATCAGTGAAGCTTTTAGCTCCACAATCCTAACAATCTCCCACTTGGAGATAAACAGCTACACTGTACCTGTACCTGTACTCTGTCTAATCTGTTTCCTGGTTTGTATCCCTCTTCAAGATCAATCCTGAAGACAACCCACCACACATCCCGTGGTGTACCACCTATCATTCGAGTAACCTGCCACATCCGAACCTACAACACCTGTAGTGAAGTCCTGACCCTGCATAGCAACACCTGCTGCCGGTCCCTCTCAGAAAACCTGAGAATCCACTTCCTCGAATTGACTCCTAACTCTCTGACAGCTCCCACCGCATGGGAATACTCAGGTCTATACCAGACCTCATGTGATTTCAGACACTGTACCTGTCCAGCCCTTAGTGTGCTCCGGCTCTGCATCCTGAACCTCGCCAACACCTGATTCACATCAGCTCCCACTCGAGACAAAATCAACCTGTGATCTCCATGCCTCCCATGTCAAAGAATTCCGCTGCTCCAAACTCCCCCTGACATGCCACTGAACTAATCTTACCCTTAGCTCAGCAAAACCCTGTATGTACACCCCTGCTAGCTAGCATACTATCCACATATAGCAACAGAATGATGTCATGACTCATCATCCCCCTGGTAAGGTAAACCATAGTAGTTACCCTGACACTGACTGAAGCCATGCTTCGTCCTCCACCTGTCAAAAAACCTATACCACTGTCCTGCAGCTCCAAAAGACCATATACCTGGTCTTCCGTCTCACGTATCCGTTCTCTCTATTCTTCTACTAAGGTATCCATTCATCTCTGTGCTTTCATACCTGCTGGCAACCCTACTAAAACACACATGTCTGGTTCTCCTCCAAGGAATCACATCCTCATCCATGCCAAGCTCACACCTGTTTCCTGGATCCTTCCTGCTCTACAATCAGCAACATGTATGAAGAAGAGGAACACGAATTTGAGGGCCTACTTACGCCTTCAATCCTCCGCATGGGTGTTTGAGACTCCTTGACAACATGCTGTCCACCCAAAATTTGTTACAGTGACCGACCTCGGTCACCCCACAGTCTGCATCCGACCGACATCGGTTCCATGCGTCTGTACCTGACTACCAACCTGCCAGCGCTGGTGTCCCTGCTGCCGACGTCGGTCCTCCTAACCGACATCGGTCTTACATACTGCCGACGTCGGTCCCATGACCGACGTCGGTCTTACTCTGCCTGACATCACTGGCTTCGGTCTGCACATGACCGACATCGGCGCCTGTCTGTTCGACACCGGTTCCTCCTGACCGACATCGGTACCTGTGTTCGCCTGTGAGTGATGAATTTTTACCCGCGAGCTTCTTTGAATCAAAACCTATGTCCAAACTGCCCTGCTCAGAAGTATCCAGCCACATCCACTGGGTTCTGTCCGCCATCTCCTCCATAAACACCAAGGCTTTCCAGTTCTTAAGCCTGTCAAATATATCTATCTTCCGCTTAAGAACATGCATCTCCTTCCTGCTCATGTGACCAAGCCTACGAAGCCACGTCTCCGCAACAAAAGAAGAATCAGTAATATAAACAAGTAGATAAAGGATACCTATTTTCTTACCACCAGCTAATTCAAGTGCATCCGCTGTGAGAGTTCTTGTGCATCTCTCATCACCCAATCTTTCTGAAGAAATTAGCCATATCTCCAAACCTGGGACCTGCATGACCTTCATCAACACCTGTGTGTTGGCCGCCTGCAATTTCAGCTTCACTTCCCCTTTGCCAATCTTTTGGCAAGGCTCACCAGCTCCTCTACCTGGAACTACATGGAAAGAGGCAACCGAATCTTTTATCCAAGATTCAACTTTATCCAAGAAACCTCCAAGAACATCCTGTGCAATAACACCTGCAACATCTGCTTCTTCAGTTTCTTCATGCTGATCTGCTACCAACCAACAATAATCTTTTACCTGCTCTTTCTTTCCATAGGACCGTGAGTGACCATCTGTGCTTTTCAACTCCTCCATTCTTAGCTTACTTTGATCTGTTGTTGCTCTACTCCCACTCAATCAGAAACCCCTGAGAGTGCCCTGTAACCAAACACAAAACCTGTTTCCTCCAACCTTAGCTCTGATACCACTTGTTGGTATCAAGCTATGAGCCAACAACCTTGCTCCGATACCACTTGTTGGGAGATAAACCGGAAGCACACAATTTGATTACCAATACCAAGCAACTTAATATGCGGAAATTAACCAGATTCACCAAGTAACTAGAATTCAGAATAACACATGATATGAGAGACAATACACAAATTGTATTAACACTTTATACAGAAAAGAATACAATAAAGAAGATGCCACTTCTTCTCCACCACCTTACAGAGGTTTCCCACACCTCAAGTGAACAGTAATTCTCCTCCCCAAAGCTCTCCCTCTCACAGGTCCCAACACCCAACTCAAAATACAGAGTTGGTGTTCACCTCCCGTGCTCCACGCACAACACAAGTGCTACACGCACTCCACAAGCACTCCACGTGCTCCACAAGTACTCAAGGTACTTCAAGTAGATCTCCCATGAATCTGCAACAACCTGCAATTCAACAGACCATACTTATGGAAGGAACTCCATTGCCTTCCTCTTGCTCTATCCGAGTACACACCTGTACTCCAAGTAGATCCTGCCTGATACTGCTCCCTGTTGTGTTGCTGTCTATATGACCTTGCACACCTGCAAATCAAACAACGGTTCTGCTCACCTGTGAACCTCGACCTTGCACACACATACACCTGCAGATCAACAATCTTACTTACCATGTAGATCTCCTATATAGGCCATGCAACTGTGACCAAGATCCTACACTCCTGAAGAACCCAGCTGGCTCTCCAATCCAGCACCAACACACCTGGTACTGAGGCACTAGGAGGAATGCACCATTGCTCTACCTCACACACAGAAGGAGCTTATAATTATGCTCTCTTACTCCCTAGCACACTTTTCCAATACAACCATGAGTCTATTATATAGATCTCATCCAAACAATGATTAGACATCTAATTACCATAATTAGATCCGCAGCTATGAGTCTAAAATTAGCACTCATCATGCAAACACTTGGTTCGTTAGCTAACTACCCGTAATTAGCTCGCAGTCGAACCACACAGGCGACCGACGCCGGTCCCTGTCCGCCTGGGGGTCGCCGACGCCGGCCGATCTCTGACCGACGTCGGTTGCCTTCCTGCCCTATCCTGCCGACGTCGGTTGGCCTGAGCGACGCCGGTGTCTCTGACACTTAGCAACTCTCCTGCAACCTCCTCCATGTCTGCATCAGTGAAGCTTTTAGCTCCACAATCCTAACACTAACAATGGCTACAATTTTATGCTAAATAATACACCTTTATACAATCTATAAAATTAGTTTAATACACTTGGCTAAGTTAAATCCAAATAAAATACAAAGTGGATTATCATCTATTGGTGTAAAATTTCATCGCCTTGGTTTTGTGACTCACACAATAGGAGGTAAAACAAACTCACTAATAGTTGGAGATATCACCATAGAGAATGGTGATTCTCCTCTACATTTGAGAGGGGAAATTCCCTCATAGGATATAGATAATTTGGGTTTTTGTATACTTTCTACCTGAAATCACAAAAGGAAACAAAACATAAATTAAAATGAGAAAAGGGGAGAAACCCATAGCGGAATAAATTAGAGAACCATAGGGATAACTCAAGAATAAATAACAAAAATGGAATCTTTCCTCTCACAAAAAATGGAACATAGGAGCAATATGGGGTTTGGGAGCAAAATGGGATGCTTGAAATCACAAAGTATCCTCACAAACCAGATTACACACACTTGGTACAAAATTTCCTTAAGATTAAACACGTAAAAATCATGGACATCAAGAAAGCTCATACATGGGGTTTTTAACATAAATTTTGGAAACACCACAGGTTACACATAATCAAAAAGATGCTAAATTTTAATAGGACCTTCGTCTACAAAAATATAAACTTAGATTTCAAAAACAAAAGAAATTAAAATCTACAAATGCCTAAGAACAATCTCCCTTGCTTGCTTGTATTTCACTACTCCAAACTATAAATTACATGGCTTCACACCAAGTTGCAGTTAGCTCTCTCTAAGAGCTTGCAAGAAATAAGAACCCTTATAAAATCCTAATTTTTCCTTTTTTATAACATCTTTTCTTTTGCTTAGAAGATGAAAAGCCATTCATTTGCTTTTCTTTTAATTTTAATTTTTTATTTAGGCAAATTTATAATATTAAACTAGATTTTTTGATTTTAATTTTGCACATAATATTAATTATAAAAATAATTAATGTACTAAATGACCCATAAATACAAGGTCATTTAATGACCTTAATTAATTATAAAATAATTAATAACATAATTAAGTGAATTAATTTCCCTTCAAACCCACAACATAAACTCTACAACTCACTCCATGTGGGATAGTTGAAAAGGTTATCTTGTCTATTGGGATATGGGGTCCCATAAAATATTATGAAAAGTAAGACAATATGCAAAATGATGAGAAAATGATAAAAATGGGGTAGTGAAATTTGGGTGGCTGAATTTCACTACAATAGTTGGTTCAAACTATGGGACCATAGTTTGGGGTGGAATATAGGAAAACTACAAAAAAAAATTGAAGACATATGCCTCATACAAACTACTCAAACTACCACTACTCTCATACCATGATTCAGCCAATTAGTAGCTAGTTTGCCTATCCCAATCATATGAAAATAAACATGAGTTTTCAGGATAAATCTATGCTTAAAAATTCTATGTACCTGCATGTTGAAAACACTCAATTTTGAAGATAATTCCCTCTGATCTTGCCTCTAAACTAAGATCATAATGATTGATATTCAATTGTTTGTGATTGCTTCTTTCTTTTATGAAGTTCATTTTGGAATGCTTCAAATCAATTTTTCCTATTTCTCTTTTGGTATATGTTCTTTCATTATTCAAAGATTCCAAATTATTGAGTTATCTCTTCCAAATGTTTTTTATTTGAATATTCTATTTGTACCATACCATAAAAGAAACTTGATGTATTTTAATTTTTATTAGTTATATTTGATCTACTTGTCATCTCAGTAATGGGATAGTGTATATCTATAATATCATCCATAATTTTATTACATTGAACACTTTAATTTTCTTATTGAAACCTAGAATTGAAAAGTACTATTTATCCCAATCATAGCTCCTAAAATGTACTAAACTAAAAGAGGTGATTGAGTCCCCTTACCTTAAATTTACTTTGACCTTGAATTTGTTGAAGCGTAAATATTTTCACAAGTTTGTAAATTTGATTTTACAATCTTAATCTCTATTTTTTCTATTTTTATCTAAAATAACTTTCAACATGATGCTTCTACTAATAATATTTGCTCTATTATTTTGCCATCTGGTGTTTGTCCCTGCCCTGTACTTGAATTAGTAATTAGATTGTATGTATTTATAACTGTTTAAAATAGCCTATGCATCCTTCTTATTCCCTATCATAAGGTTCTATCTTTAGATTTTCCTTCAAGTTGCCTTGATCAGGCCTCAAGATTGGCTCAATTTTTAAAATCTTCAGAGGCACTCTTTCAATTTACACCAATCAACCTTAGCTATATATCTCCTCATTTTGCTAACTTCAAAGTCTACCTTCCCATGTGTGCAAACCCTAAGATGCTTGCTACTCCTTTCATGCCACCTATAAGACACAATTAAATTTCTTGACAAAATTGTTAGGTTGTCGAGTTAAAAGCTTCACTGTATGCAGACATGGAGGAGTTGCTGAGTGTCACAGTCACCGGTGTCGGTTAGGCCGACCGACGTCGGTCAGCGGTGGATAGGAAGGCAACTGACATCGGTCAGGAGTCAGCCAACATTGGTCACCTCCAGGTAGACAGGGACCGACGTCGGTCGCCTGTGCGGTTCCAAAACTGCTCGTTGCACGAATAGTTTGTTTGTTGAACTGATTATTTGCATGTAAAGACTATTTCGAGTCTTGAGCTGTGTGTCTAATTATTGTAAATTAGAAGTCTAAGTTATTGTTTAGTATGGGATCTATTTATAGACCCATTGGCATGTATTGTAATTTGTGCTAGTTAGAGTTGAGCAAGTGTAGCTCCTTCTAGTTCCATAGAAGAGCAATAGAGGAAGGCAAGGTAGATCCTTCCAATTGTAAGATCATTTGAATTGCAGGTTGTTGCAAGTTCATGGTAGATCTACATGTGTAAATAAGATCATTTGAGTTGCAGGTTGTTGTAAGTTCATGGGAGATCTACTTGAAGTAATTTGAGTACTTGTGTACTGGCAGTGTTATTACTGACTGGTTGGAGGTGAACACCAACTCTGTGTTTGAGTTGTGTGTTGGGACCATTTTTGGTAGGAGAGTGAACTCTTGATTGAGAATTACTGGGAGCCCTTGAGGTGTGGGAAGCCTCATAGAGGTGTGAGAAGAAGTGGCATCTTCTTTATTGTATTTTCTTTCTGGATGAGTATTAATATAAGATTGTGTATTGTCTCTCATATTCTATGCTATTTGTGAATTCTAGTTACTTGTTCATTCTGGTATAATTCCGTGTTTAGTTGCTAATACAAGGTAATCATATTTTGCTCTTATTGAGGAGCAAGACCCTGACAAGTTGGAATCAGAGCATTTATGTTCTAGATTTCACCCTATCAATTGATATCAGAGCTTTTGGTTGGGTTACTAACAGGTTGTATCAGATCTGGTTAGTGTTTTTTGATTACAGGTCACTCATAGGGGTTTTTGTTTGAGTGGGAGTATAGCAATGGCAGAAGAAAGTAAGCTATGAATGGAGAATTTTAATGGCAAGAACTATCAATTATGGAGGATGCAGATAGAAGATTATTTGTATTAGAAAGATTTGTACTTACCATTGGGTGGGGTTGATAGCAAGCCCATGGATATGAAGGATGAAAAATGGGAGGTTCTTGATCAGAAGGCTCTGAGATCTATAAGGTTAAGCCTTGCATCGTCTGTGATTTCCAAATTATCACAGGCTAAGATGATGGTAGAGTTGATGGAATCTTTGGCAAATTTATATGAAAAACCCTCAGCTTCGAATAAGGTATTTCTTATGAAGCAATTATTTAATTTGAAAATGTTGGAAGGTGGATCTGTACATAGTCATCTTAGTGATTTCCATGGTTTGGTAAACCAGTTAAATTCAGTCAATATTGTTTTTTATGATGAAATTAAGGCTCTCTTAATCTTGTGCTCATTACTTGAAAGTTGGGAGAGTTTGGTAATGGTAGTTAGTAATACTGCGTCTACTTCTAAAATCTTAAAAGTGGATGATATTATGAGTATAATATTGAATGAAGAAATTCGTAGGAAAAGCACAGGTGAATCATCAGGGAATGCTTTGAGTGTTGAAAGCAGGGGAAGGCAAAGAGAGAAAATCGAGCATGGGAGATTAAGGTCAAAGATAAGCAGGAGATCCAAGTCCAAGTATGGTAGAATAACCTACTGGAAATGTGGAAAGCAAGGGCATATAAAGAGAGATTATTGGTTGGGTGAAGATCAGCATGAAGGACATGAAGAAGTAGATGTTGCAGAGTTTGTTACACAAGATGCTCTGGTATGTTCCTTGGATAAAGTAGAATCTTGGGTTTTAGATTCTAGAGCCTCTTTCCATGCATCCCCAAATAGGGAATTTTTTCATGAATATGTCCAGGGAGACTTTGGAGAAATTTATTTAGGGGATGGTAAGCCTTGTCAAATGGTTGGCAAAGGGAAAGTGAAGCTGAAATTGCAGACGGGCAACACATGGGTGTTGAAGGAGGTCATGCATGTCCCAGTCCTAAAGTGGAATTTGATTTCTATTAGAAATTTGGGTGATGAGGGTTGCACAGTAACTCTCACAATGGACTCTTGGAAAGTTTCCAAGGGTGCACTTGTTGTAGCAAGAGGTAAGAAAGTAGGTACACTTTATCTATCTACTTATATTACTGATTCTCCTTCTGGTTTATCTACTTCAGCTGTAGATTTGAAGATGTGGCTTAATAGGCTTGGTCACATGAATATGAAGGGGATGCATGTTCTTGAGTCAAAGGGTATGCTTTTAGATTTGAAAAGCATGGATCAAGATTCTGTAAGCAAAAGAAGAAAGTGACATTTCTTGAGAAATCTGATGTTCGTGACAAGAATAGGAAAGCCTTGGTTTTCAAGGAGAAGATGACGGACATAGATCAGTGCAAGTGGCTGAAGAATTTTGAGTAGAGTAAGGTTGATATGGACAAGGGTTTGATCCAAAAGGAGCTCGCGGGTAGAAGTCATCGCTCACAAGTAAAACATAGAGACTGATGTCAGTTAGAAAACTGACGTTGGCATCCAGACAGGGACCGACGTCGGCTATGTGCAGCCTGACGTCAGTGACTCCGAATAAATAAACACTGGCGGCAGTCAGAGGGAACCGACGTTGGTGATGAGGTAGTCACATGGAACTGATGTCGATTGGGTGCAGACTGAGATGTGACCGACATCGGTCACTGAGATAGATTTTGGGTGAACAAAAAGCTATCAAGGAGTCTCAAGCACCCATATGGAAGACTGAAAGGGTAAGTAAGCCTCAAATTCATCATTTCCCTTCTTTACACTACTTGTTGCTCACTAATGGTCAAGAACTAGGAAGTTATTAAAGAAGCAGAGCAGGTAGAATCTAAGAAATAGTGGGAGCTTGGCATGGATGAGGAATGTGATTCTTTGGAGAAGAACCAAATGAGAGTTTTTGGTGGAGTTGCCAGTTGGAAGTAAGCACTAAAAGACGAATGGATGTTTAGGATAAAGAAGAGTGGGAATGGACACGTGAGACGGAAGGCCAGGGTATATGGTCTTGAGTAAGCTGTAGGACAATGGGGGTTTAACCATTGTGTTTTCTTTATCAAGTTAGATAATATTAGCTACATTATCCTGTTACTATATGTTGTGCTTGTTTCAGGGTCACATATGCAGGGAGTTGCTAAACTAAATGTAAATTTAGTTCAGAGGTGTGTCAAGAGGAATCTGGGAGTAGCAAGATTCTTTGGCATGAGTGTGTTTTAGATACATGGAAGGTCACAGGTTGATTTTGTCTCCAGATGATTGTGTGAAATCGGTTAACACACCGATGGTTGAATAGTTCTATGAAAAATGTCTTGATTCACATGATCAGGTTGAGTACATGTGTACTAAACCTAAGATTTCACAAGTAGTGGGATTTGTCAACAAGTTTGGAGCCAATTCGAGAAAGAAGCACTGGAGGGAAGTTCAGTGGATTCTCAGGTATCTGAGAGGGACCAGCAGCAGGCGCACATGCTATGTAGGGTCAAGTTCTTTTCTACATGGGTTTGTAGATGTGGATGTGGCAAGTGATTTGGATGATAGGAGGTGAACCACAGGATTTGTGGTGGTTGGTCTTCAAGAGTGATCTTGAAGAGGGATACAAAGCCAGGAAACAAACTAGATGATGTATAGGTACAGGTACAGGTGCAACTATTTATCTCCAAGTAGGAGATTGTTAGGTTGTGGAGTTAAAAGCTTCACTATATGTAGACATGGAGGAGTTGCTAAGTGTCACAGTCACTGGCATCAGTTAGGCTGACTAACATTGGTCAGTGGTGGACAAGAAGGCAATCGACATCGATCAGGAGTCGGTTGACGTCGATCACCTTCAGGCAGACAGGGATCGACTTCAGTCGCCTGTGCGGTTCTAGAATTGCTCATTGCACGAATAGTTAGTTTGTTGAACTGATTGTTTGCATGTAAAGACTATTTCGAGTCTTGAGCTACGTGTCTAATTATTGTAAATTAGAAGTCTAAGTTATTGTTTAGTATGGGATCTATTTATAGACCCATTGGCATGTATTGTAATTTGTGCTAGTTAGAGTTGAGCAAGTGTAGCTCCTTCTAGTTTCACAAAAGAGTAATAGAGGAAGGCAAGGTAGATGCTTCCAATTGTAAGATCATTTGAATTGTAGGTTGTTGCAAGTTCATGGTAGATCTACATGTGTAAGTAAGATCATTTGAGTTGCAGGTTGTTGCAAGTTCATGGGAGATCTACTTGAAGTACTTTGAGTACTTGTGTACTGGCAATGTTATTACTGACTGGTTGGAGGTGAACACCAACTCTGTGTTTGAGTTGTGTGTTGGGACCATTTTTGGTAGGAGAGTGAACTCTTGATTGAGAATTACTGGGAGCCCTTGAGGTGTGGGAAGCCTCACAAAGGTGTGAGAAGAAGTGTCATCTTCTTTATTGTATTTTCTTTCTGGATGAGTATTAATACTAGATTGTGTATTGTCTCTCATATTCTGTGCTATTTGTGAATTCTAGTTACTTGTTCATTCTGGTATAATTCCATGTTTAGTTTCTAATACAAGGTAATCATATTGTGCTCTTATTGAGGAGCAAGATCCTGACAAGTTGGAATCAGAGCATTTATGTTCTAGATTTCACCCTAACAAAAATGATTCAAATAAATATAATTGATTTCACCACACTATTGACTTATTTCTATTGACTCAGGTTGGGAGGATGTTGGAATTTTTTTTGGATTTGATCTACACTTGTAAATTTCCTTTACTTTGCATTTATAAATGGTAGGCAAATTGTTTGACAAAATGACTCTAAGAAATGCATACACATGGATTTGTTGTTAACCTATTTCCTAAATATAATTTCTTGTTAATGTCATGATATAGAGGTACATGAGAAAATATTCAAAACTTACCAAATCATAGCTCTTATTTTTATCATCTTTCGTCTCAACTTGCAAATGTTATACTTTATCCTTGAGCTTCAATCTTCAATCTAGTCTTTCAATTGCTCACTAGGATTAATAACCTCATATATTTGTCCATATTTAATAATAACCTTGGATTAATTATCCTCTATCATTATACCCTCTATAACTCTCTCATTCATTCCATTTACTCAATCCCTTCATTGATTCATCTCTTTTCACTATCCCACTCACTACCTTCACACTAGTCAATCTTAATGATGGCTTAACACGCCAAATCTTGTTTAGGTTCTCATAAACACAACATAAATTCATTAATTACATTACCTAATCATAATAAACTTTTATAAACCCCTTTTAACCTCTCAATCCCTTTTCATCCTTCACTTACACACCTCCACTCATTAGTGAGACCACTTGGCTTGTAGCCTTTTTTCCATAAATTCCCTTTATTTTAACATTACGTCAATTTTTTATGAGATATAGGTCTATATTTAGGTACCCTACATCCTATTAATACTTACCCTAAAGTTTCATATCCCCACACTTTGTTAAATTACACCTTCCTTTGTAACCTCCTTCACAATTAGGCCTTTCTAGCCCTTCAGCGCACCCACAATGCTAGTTTTGTATTGTATGAACATGGGACCAACTTAAAACCTATTAAATAATTCTCTAAGCATAAAAACATGAAATATTAAAAAATTTTATGAAATTAACATCAATAGAACCCAAGATATAAGGGTTTTTGGTTTCCAAACCCTAGTTAGTGACTGTAGAGGTTGAAAAGGGTCAAAATTCATTATATTTTGTTCTAGATAATTTTAAACTAAAAAAATACCTTCCAAAAGTTTTTATTGACAATTTAAACCTTGAAATATTGATAATAATCATTTATAAATCTTGTTAAATCTTATAAAGACCAAAACATATAATTATGTATACTCTAGGAGGCTTGTGTAACTATTTAGCAAACTATTTGTATTCAAAGAAGTCCCTAAATTATAAAGGGATATTATAAAACCTTTATTCTCTTTAAAATCATACTCATACTTAAAAACTCAATAGCCATTCACATTTTCCACAACATATTTTCCTTTCCTTGGCATTTGACTCAGTGAAACAGGTGTTCTACCTGTGTAAACCAGGTAACCTTCCAACTGACTGTATGCCAAGCATCTGTTACTTGTCTTACATTTCAACCTAGTCATATATATTTTCACTATTAACTTTGTTTATATGTATGTAAATAATATCAATCAACACAATGACCTTCTTGATACAAAAGCTTCAAACACATTAAGATATCACATTCTTTGACTGTCACAATCACATCAAGGTACATGAACATTAACTTCTCCATGGGTTTATTTATTATATAAAATAATATATAAATAGATAATGTATTTATTGATACACATATTATTTCAAGATATACTTACCATGTGTGTACTTGCATTTACCATTTCCAAAAGCTATTAAAACAATCATTTCTCTTGATTGTAGCCTACAGTCTCAACTCAGACTTGTAACCAACATAAAGTATGATACATTCATAGCCTCAAGGGATTTTAAATGAAATATATACAAAATAATAATTCAATACCTTTCAAGGGATCATAGACACACACAAAAATCTTTCCTTTATTCATTTGAATCATCATCTATTATATATACAATCCATGAATGGACTCTGCCACCTTCTTAGAGAGTTTTTACATTCTTATTTTCTTGATTTCTTCTCCTATAACCTTCTAATATCTCTATCTCTCCTCCTCCTTCTCTCCTATAATCCTATAACTCTATTCCCATCCAACATCTACGTTGGTTTTTGTTAGTTACAAAATAAGGCTCTTTCACAATGGCCAACTCAACATGTGAGTGGTAGTTACATTAGTTAACATGACTCTTAATTTTCAATACCTTAATTACTTAGACATATTATGTCTCCAAACACTCCTTTTATGACCTCTTGGACCTTGGTATAAACATTCTCTCACCTAACCACCCCATACTTATTCTTATGGTCCTTCTAGGCTTAGTTCTAGGATATGAATTTTCAAATTATCACTTTTGGAGGGAAAACTCCAATACACTCTTGATGACTCAAGATGACTCTATAAAAACAAATTGACCCTATAGGATCCTTCACACACACTTATACTCCAAAATTTACCATCTATGACCCCTAACTAATACATGAGTTTCAACAACTAAAAGATAGTGTTTGTTTCCTAGATGCTCCTGCATCATACTCCCCAAGAGGGAGAAAAATTGAGTGATAACATCTTATTTATTTCCTTCCAATTAATTTTTTTAGGATATTCCATGATCACCTTACTGATATTCCTCATTTATTTCTCTTTTTTCCTCCTTAGGCTCTTATATTTCTATTTCCTTACTTTTTCTATCTTCCTTGATAACTCTTCCTCTACATCTATGAGGTGAGCCATCTACTGTAAATCTTTATTTTATACATATTATACCTTTTAAAATGAACTTTATGCTTCTTCATACTCTATTTCTAACTAATGGTTCCAAATATTCATTTTTACTCTTGTTCTATGGCTTCTTTCTTCATTTATCTCACTTGGTTCTTGCTTTCTTAGTTACTTTTGCTCCTTGTCAATGTTGAGTCATTCTTCATTTTACTCTAATGGTTTCATAGGCATCTCAATATTTGTCATTTTCTCAAAAATACTCTCTTTTGTTACATCTTCATTACACTTTTCCATCTCTTGATGTGTCTTCACACAACCTTGCTCATATTACAATAACAAATTCTTATCCAATTCCCCTTCATCATGGTACAATATAGTTTTACATCTTCTTGTCTTGCCATCATTAGATAAATAAAAAAAATAACTCGTCTATAATTTCACCCATTGAATATATTACCTTTTCAACTTGCTCATGTTTTACTTATTTTCTTGCTATTGTACTTACTTGTGGATTTCCTTGCATAACACCTTGTGCTTCACTATGTTGATCCATCCCTTATTCTTATTTAAGCTAATTGATGAGCTTCTCCTTCTGTTCTTCACCTAATTTCATCCTTTTCAATGGACCAAAAATCTTATCTAACATCTCCATTTCCTCTTTCAACATCTGATCATCTATCTCTCCATAATCTTCATCAAATTTTGGACCCTTTTGTCCTTCATTTTCTTCAAAATTGTATCATACTCTAGCTTGTGAAATCATTATATCTTCATTATTAAATAATTCCTCATTTTCCATCAATTCTTCACCTCTATTGGAATTTTAACTCTCACCTTTCTGCCCACTTGTGATCATTGACATTCTTTTCCCTGCTTTATATTCTCTTTCCATGATCATATTCATTGATTGAAAAATATCTTCATCATACTTGTCATGAATGATTTGTCTACCTTTACACATGCTTGTGCTTTCATCACACTTATCATCTTGTTTCTTCATTAAGTTACTCAACTGCATCTTCAACTATTTAGATATTTTTACTTTCACCATGTCTTCTATTTGTTTCTTGAATTTGTCATTTTCCTCTTTATCCATGCCTTATTTGAGAGTACCTTCAAGATTATCTTTTTGTACCCTTTCCATATTCTTCACAACCCATTTTATACCTTGTACATGCTTAGACTTAAATTTAATTCTTATTTCATCTTATTCATACTTCTTTGCTTGATAACCTATCATGTTAACTTGATGTATCCTGCCCTTTGCTTATTTTATCTTTACTTTTTCTTGTCTTCCACTTGTATTCTTGCTTTGCATGACCTCTTTATTGAGGTTTTCCATCTCCATCTCATTACCTATTATCTTGAGCCACTTAGGCACCATGTACCCATGCTCTTGTACTATTTTTGAAGACTATACTTTTTTCTTATTTCTTCTAATTTGTATATTATCTTCTTTCTTTTAAAATGTGCAATCAAAATAAAGTCCCAAGCACTCATTTACCTCACTAAGGGGTTGCTTCAAGGTTATATTTTCTATCATGTCTTCATGGTTTTTTATATTTTCTTCCTTGTGTGCCTATTCTCTTGCCTTAAATATAATTCTTGTCAAAGCATCATGAAATTCCTCTTCCATCTGATCTTTATCATGTTGAGTGCCTTCAATCTTTATCATCCTATCTTCTACAACTTGTTCTTTTCATTTGACATCTTCTTTCATCATGTTGGGTGATTTAATAGACCCATAATTACAAGCCTTAAGGTCACATTCTTGAACTTCATCAAAAATTTCTTTATACCTACATACACACACTCAAATTCAATATTAGAATATAAAACAAAATACCACATAGTCTCTATCAATGCCTCTTGCATAGACATTCTCCTCTTTTTCTTGTCTTCTCCCTCAATTTCTTCCTTTGGAAATTTTATCTTCATTTTATCCTAAATGATAACTCTTTTATAAACTTATTTATCATGTTTCTCTCTTGACAACTCTTCATTCATCATAACTATATGGGTTGTAATCTTGTTGTTCTTCTCTTTCCCTAAGGCATTCACCTTATGCCTTTTCTCTCTCATAATTATCTCTAGCGACCACTTAACTTTATTTATCATAATAAATCCAAGCCATTTTCTTCCTTGATCTTTCATGAGCTTTACCATGAACTCTATCTTATAAAAACTCTACCCCAACTCTCTTTTCATCTCTTTTACTTCTTCAACATCCATCTTCTCCCTTTTCCCTCACTTTCGAGGCCTACTTAGACCTATCACTTAATAAGCTTACCAAATTGCCTCTTATATATGTTTTGTGTCATCTTCTCTTCCTCTAGTCCTTGTCTAGGAATTATATTATCTCTCTTGACTCTCACTTGGATCCTACCTCTTCTCTCTTGAGCTTCAATGCTCTTTCCTCTCTATCTTCTCTAGTTCTCTTGAGTAGTTTCAAGTCATTCACATTGGAATTAGGGGATTTATCTTCTCTCCTTAACAATTGTGAAATTTTTCTATACTAACCTCAATAGGTTATACCTACAACACCTTATTTTCCCACAATACCCTTGCAATGTCATCTCATGCAATCCTCATAGCATTCCTTGCCTATCTCAAATCAATGGTCTTTAAGAAATCAAAACAAAATAAAACCAAGAAATTAAATTGATTTGATACAAAATGATTAATAGGTACATGATAAAATAATCAAAACTCACCAACTCATATCTATTATTTTGATCATCTTTGGTCTCAACTTTCAAATGTTGTGCTTTGTCTTTAAGCTTCAATCTTCAATCTAGTCTTTCAATTGCTCACTAGGATTAATAGCCTCTTATATTTGTACCTATTTAATAATATACTTGTATTAATTATATTATATCATTATACCCTCTATAACTCTCTCATTCATTCCCTTTACTCATTCCCTTCATTGATTCATCTCCTTTCACTAGCTCACTCACTACCTTCACACTAGTCAATCTTAATGATGGCTTAACATAGAAAATCTTGTTTAGGGTCTCATAAACAAAAACTACCTTCATTAATGACATTAAATAATCATAATACACTTTTATCAACCTATTTTAACCTCTCAATTCCTTTCCATCCTTCACTTACACATCTCCACTAATTAATGAGACCACTTGGCTTATAACAATTTCTTCCATAAATTCCCTTTGTTTAAAAATATATCAATTTAATATGATATATATTTCCATATTTTATCACCTTATATCCTATTACTACTTCCTCTAAAGTTTCATAGCCCCACACTTTGTTAAATTACACCTTCCTTTGTAACATCCTTCTCAATCAGGGCTTTCTGGCCCTTCAACACACCTGCAATGCTAGTTTCATACTATACAAACATGGGACCAACTCAAAACCTATTAAATCCTTATATAAACATAAAAACATTAAATATTAAAAAAAATTATGAAATTCCCATTGTAACCCAAGATATAGGGGTTTTTAGTTTCCAAACCCTAGTTAGTGACTACAGAGGCCAAAAAGGGTCAAAATTCATTATATTTAATTATAGGTCATTTAAAACTGAAATAAGACCTTAAACAAGTATATATTTACAATTTAAAAATTTAAAAATGGATAATAACCATTTATCAATCCTATTAAATCTTATAAAGACCAAAACACAAAATTTTGTGTACTCTAAGAGGCCTGTGTAACTGTTTAGCAATCTGTATGTATTCAAAGAAGTCCCTAACTTCTAAATGTATATTATCAAACATTTAATCTCATTAAAAGAATAATTATACTTAAAAAATAAATACCCATTCACATTTTCCACAACATATTTTCCTTTCCTTGGCATTTGACGAAGTGAAATAGGGGTTCTACCTATGTAAATAGGGTAACCTTCCAACTGACTGTATATTGAGAATTTGTTACTTGTATTACATTCCAAAATATTCATATCAATTTTCACTATAATTTTTTTTTATATGTATATAAATAACCTCAAGTAAATCAATGACCTTATTGATACAAAAGCTTCAAGCACATTAAGATATAACGTTCTTTGATTATCACAGTCACATCAGGGTACAAGAATAATAACTTATCCATGGGTTTATTTATTATTGAACATGATATATGACTATATAATGGATTTATTAGTGAATATATGATTTAAATATACACTTACCATGTGTGTACTTTCATTTACCATTTCCAAAATCTATTAAAATAATCCTTTCTCTTGATTGTAGCCTACAGTCTCAACTCAGACCTATAACCAACACAAAGCATGATACATTCATAGCCTCACGGGATTTTCAATTAAATTTATAAAAAATAATAATTCAATACCTTTCAAGGGAGCATATACACACACAAAAATCTTTCCTTTATTCCTTTTAATCATCATCTTTTACATATACATTCCATGAATGGACTCTGCCACCTTCTTGGAGAGTTTGTACATTCTGATTTTCTTGGTTTCTTCTCCTCTCACCTTATTGAATATATATTTCCTCCTCCTACTCTCCTAAAACTCTATTCCCAGCCAATATCTATGTTGGTTTTTGGTAGTTACAAAATAAGACTCTTCCATAATGGCCAACTCAATGTGTGAGTGGCAGTTACATTAGTTAACATGACTCTTAATTTTCACCACCTTAATGACTTAGACATATAATGTCTCTAAGAACTCATTTCATGATCTCTTGAACCTTTTTACAAACATTCTCTCACCTAACTACCTTATACTTATTCTTATGGTCCTTTTAGGCTTAGTTATAGGATTTAAATTTTCAAATTGTCACTTTTGGAGGGAAAACTCCAATACACTCCAAATACACTCTTGATGAATCAATATGACTCTATAAAAATAAATTTACCCTATAGGATCCTTAACACACACTTGTACTCCAAAATGGACCATTTATGACCCCTAACTAACACATGAGTTTCAACAACTGAAAGATAGTGTTTATTTCCTAGACTCTCCTACATCAGGTAATCTAGGGAAACTCCTTTGGATAATTCACTTGCCAAATATTTTATAGCATCTTCAAATTCTAGGTGATAAATTTCATAAAAAACTTGGGATCTACATCTCCCACTTAAAAGTCCTTCTAATTTCTAAACCATAGTATAAAAATGGTCAAATAGATTGATGTCTTGACCGTCAAACTACCTAGTATGTAAAAGAAAGTAATTCATTATGCATAATTATCCAATCCCAATTGTAATTCAAAGGCAACCTAATAGTTACATTCACAACCATGTTATTTTTAAATTGAAATATTGATTCTCCCTTTATCTAATTTACTCAAGTTACAGATTGATCTTTTGCTCTAAGTCTAACTTTATTTACTACCCTCACCTAAGTAACATCTATAAATCCCAGTGGCATCATCACCTTGATTCCATTGATTTTAATGAATATAAAAAGGGTATACACGAAAATCTTAGCATTTTATTTTTAGGTTTCCAATAAGGAGAATTAATACTCGATAATACCATATCTACAAGACTAGCATTATGCATGAAGCCAAAGACAGTTTGATGAAAATCCAAAGATCCATGAGTGCCTCTCAGTAAAATAATTTCCATGTGGGTATACATCCTCCATATATGACATAAATATATTCTCCATTAAGACGCATCCATCCAAACAAGTTTAATGATTTTGCATCTCCCACAATCCCCATTGCAGCTTTTTCACTTGTTTGCATTTCAATTCAAATGACTAGTCCCTAATGACCATAGAGATTTTTGAAATGATTTTTCAAATGTGTGGCCCAAAGCCATAGCTTCCCCAAATATTTATGATGAGCACTTAGTACCTACAATTTTCTTGTTTGCTTAAAAAATACTTTTATTACAATACCATACTTATCAAAATACATTTTGTGCTTATCAAGCGTAACTTCTCCAACCACTGCCATCTGTTGAAAATTGTAGATAAAATTTTCATTGATACTTATGATAAGACTTCTCAATGTTAGAAGATAAGATTCCTTTAGATTATTTACTTCAGCCTTCAAGGTCACATTGTTAATCTTCTGAAATTGATGTTCATACTCTTTAAGACTACTAGGATTAAGAAACATTACAACATTTCCCTATGCAATATAATATTACATTGTAGCTTTAAGATCCTCAACTATTTCAAGCATCTCGAGAAAATATTGTTGAAATTTAGGGTTGATCTTGGAAACAGAATTTGTAGTATCTTTGGCAATTTGAAGTTGCCTTCTTACTTTTGAAAATTTAAGTAGCCTCCCATTTTCCCTCAATATCCCATCTTGAAAATCCTTCAAGAATATTTCTAGAAATGTGCCCATTCATTATTCCAAGGGATCCCAAGCACTCCTATTTGATGTCAATATTATGTTCTTCATGTCTTCATAATATAAATCCATTCTTTGAAGCTTGTCCACCACCATTATGTTGATCACATTAATTTTTATAATTTAATCAATCTAAAACCTAATATGTCTACTTTTGTCCTAATACTTTCCTTATATCATGACAGAAGAAAGATGGAATTGATGCAATAGGACTCTTCAATACAAGATCTTTATATTATTTAATAATTTCATATTCAAGGATCTAAATGCAAGATGCTTTCCATTTAGTTTTAAAACAAAAAAAATTATTGGCAAAAACACAACAAAAAAAACCCAAATCCACAGCTCCAAATAAAGTATATATATGAAAAATTATAGACACAACCTTCACTAAAATATTAGGATCTCTGAACAAGAACACAACCACTAAAATACCTTCTGGGCTCAATTTACCAACACATGGAGAAGGGAAAAACATTGTAGTGAACCAATTAGGTTTTATTGAACACACACACACACACACACATAATAGAAAAATAGAAGGGAAAATAACATAAGCCAAAAAGATCATAATATGAGACTATTTACAAAGGAATGGAAAACAAAGCAAGACTAAATGAAGCCATTCATGAGTTGGGAAAAGTATGAACCTTTTCAGGATAAACTTTGACAAAATGAGGACAACATATGCAAAATAAAAAGTAAGGAAAAAATATATTATTAATTATTTCCATGGGAAAGAAATGAGGTATAGGAGGAAAGATGAATATCGATTCAAACACTTTATCATGCAAAAATTGAAGAGTATAAATTATTTACATTTTGTTCATGAATGTAAGAGGTTTTATTTGACTTGAAACTTGAAACACAAACAACATGAGACATACCTCCAACACCTTAACCTCTTTTTTGTTCTTGTGACTCTTCAACCATGAACGACTTAGCTAAATCTCCCATAGGCACCTCTGAATGTGAGATTGGGGATAAAACCTCTTGGCACTCCAAATGGCTATAAATTTCTTATGGATCACTTCTTATTTCCTCTTCAAAAAAAATTATGTGTTCATGATCAACATCTTTATGCACTACCTATTCACCAATATGAATCCCACTACCTTCATGAATCATCCCATGCTATTGAAAGGAGGCTGAATTTTCCTTTTCTATGCATTTTTCTGCTTGAGCTAAACTTTGGATTGGGCACTCTTATTTCCTTTTTACTTGTAAGACTCCATATAATATTTTTAAATTTAAACTTTTTTATTATCATCAAAAACCTCTTGAATAGGATTTTATTTTAAATCTAGTATGAAGAGAAAGACATTTCTTGTAGTATCATCACTTGTATAAACCCAATCGATCCCTAATTCATGCCCTTTCAAAACACTTAACTCTTTTCTTTATTTTTCCTTTCACAACCCTATATTTTCAAGGTATGTATATTTTGGATTCAACTTAAATTTCATCATGCCTACAATCAAAATTAGACTATGGATAGGAATAAAAAAACTCATAAAATTAGAAGCATGGGCTATGTTCCATCATATCTAGGCATATTTTCAACGAATTCTCAAATATTATTTTTTAGGGGGAAGATTCCCTTTAAATTTTAGGAATTAAATACACCTTTTCTATCCCCAATAAATCCACCAATAATTATTGGTGTAAAATTTGGTCACCTTGGTTTTGTGACTCACCCAATAAGAGGCAAAGCAAACTCACCAATAGTTAGAGATATCATCATAGATAATGGTGATTCTCCTCTACATTTGAGAGGGGTAGTTCCCTCATAATATATAGATAATTTAGGGTTTTGTATAACTTTTACCTAAAATCACAAAAGGAAACAATACATAAATTCAAATGGGAAAAGAGGAGAAACCCACAACAAAATAAAAGTGGAAAACCATCAGGATAATTAAGAGTAAATGACATAAATGAAATCTTTCCTCTCACACAAAAATAAACATAAGAGAAACAAGGGTTTTAGGAATAAAATTGGATGCCTAGAAGCACAAAGTCTCCTCACAAACTAGATTACACACACTTGGTACAAATTTTCCTTGAGATTAAACACATAGAAACTTGTGAACATCAAGAAATATCATACATTGGGTTTTCAACACAAATTTTGGAAACACCACAAGTTTCACATAATCAAAAAGATGTAGAACTTTAATAGAGCCTTCATATACAAATATAAATTAAAATTTCATAAATTAAGGAAATTAAAATCTACAAACACCCAAGAACAATCTCACCTGCTTGATTGTATTTCACTGATCAAAACTAGAAATTACATGGCTCCACACCAAGTTGTATTTATCTCTCTCCAAGAGCTTGAAATAAAGAAGATGGACCCATACAAAATCATGATTTTCATTTTTGTACCATATTTTCCTTTAATTATAAGATGAAAACCCATTTGTTTGCCTTTCTTTTGATTTTCCTTTTTATTTAGGTAAATTTACAACATTAAAATGGACTTTTAGATTTTACTTTTACACATAATATTAATTATAAAAATAATTAATAAACTAAATGACCCATAAATACATAGTCATTTAATGACCTTAATTAAAATTAATTAATTATAAAATAATTAATAACGTAATTAAGTCAATTAATTTCCTGTCGAGCCCACAAAATAAAATCTACAATTAACTCCATGTGGGCTAACCAAAAAGGTCCTCTTCTCCATTGGGCTATGGGATCCCATAAAATATTATGGAAAATAAGACAATATACAAAATGATGGGAAAATGATAAAAATGGGGTAGTGAAATTTGGGTGTCCAAATTTAATTACATCATCATCAAACCCAACACTACATATATGACTATGTAATAAAACTCAATATAGCTAATTGATTGATGCAAACATTTAACAATAATATAAATACAAACAGAGTTCTATTTCATACACATTGGGTATACTCCATAAGCCACTATAGTTGATTGAACAATAGTGAAGGGTTTATATTTAAAACAAAAACAAACATAGAATTGTTGTGAACACTCCCTAGCCTTATTCACTTAGTTTACTCATTCATATAGCCCTATAGGTGAGAGCATACTCTAAACCTAGGTCCATTGGTGAGGGTAATAAATAAAAACCATATTTCAATCTATAATAAATGAATGAATAGTCTAGTATTCTCCATAACCAAATAAGAAAACTATTATTTAAAATAGATCATGGTTATAATACTTCAATATGTTTGAATTTTTCTATGTTTTTTTGGCTAAATTGAGGTTATATATGGTTCGATACAAATATAATATACATTTTCCCTACTATATTTACTAACTAAAAACATAAAACTTAAACTCACAAAAATAAAAACCCTTTTTTTTAATATTTCTAATAAACCTCTTTTCATTTGTGGAAGACCTAATTAATTGGTTATTATGAATAGTTTTTTCAACTACTCCCAAAGCCTCTTCAAATCGACTCCCTTTCTCTACTTCTTCCAATGTAATGTGTGTGTCTCATTTTTTTCCTTCCTTTTTTTTTCCTAATCTCTTAGAAAATTATGTTTCTTGTATGCCTAAATTCTTATCATTAACCTTTCTACTAAATCCATGCAAATCAAGTTTCATTATTTCATGACTAATAACACTACCTAACATTTCCTCTCACTACCTCCATAACCTAAAGACTTTTCTTGTAGGTTTCATCAATTCCCTAAAAATGGGCTTGAATTAATAGTGGTGATGTCTTCATTTAGGGTTTTGACCCAAAAATAATGTTATAGAGCTCAACTGAGTTATGTTGACTTCCAAAATAACAATGAAAACCAAATAATTTAATTTCCTTTACTCAAGTGTTTATCCATATCCCTAACCAGGGTTAATGGAATCAAATCAAAGTTGACACCAAAAATGGACTTTGCCAACATTTACCTTGATTTGCCACTAACTTGCCATTTATTGGAAGTTTGAGGAACCCCTTTGATAAGATGCATTAACATATGATTTAATTTATAATTAAAATTTTTATAACCTTTCCTAAGTTTTCAACAACATATAGTATACAATTCACTTGTTATTTAAACAAACAATTGCTCCAAGACCATTAAGTGTTTATCATACCATAATAATTATAGATAAATAGGCTATTACTCCACAAGATTTATTTCACATTATTCATAATGAAAAATAATCAAAATAAACTTATTTCATGACATATGTTACAAATGAGCTTATGATAGTCCTTTCTATATGCAATTTAAGACATGAACTGGTAGACTACCACTAAACTATAAGAACAAAAATGAGTGAAAATAACGTATGCACAAGTCAGCACTCGATAATATAATCAAGTACCTATATGTATTATAGTTCAAAAATAACAGTCAGCCTCTAAATAATTCAATCAATACTAATACAAAGTACATAGTCAAAGACTCCCATTATGGAATTGAAATGAAAACTTAAACAATCAAGTAAATAGCCTAGTGTGTGTGTGTGTGTGTGTGTGTGTGTGTGTGTGTGTGTGTGTGTGTGTGTGTGTGTGTGTGTGTGTGTGTGTGTGTGTGTGTGTGTGTGTGTGTGTGTGTGTGTGTGTGTGTGTGTGTGTGTGTGTGTGTGTGTGTGTGTGTGTGTGTGTGATGGTTGTTCTCAGTAGGTTTTGTGCACTTACAAAATTCATGATATGTTTCCCTCTACCCTATCATGCTCTCCCTCTTTTTTGTTCAATGATGGTGAAATATGTCATGCATCCACCTCATGCAAGAAAAAGTAGTTAATCCACTTATATCATTTTAAATATAAAATCACTAATAATAAGCTATAATAATACCACTATATCTATCATGCTAAGTTTCATAAATGTAAATTATCATTTAATACATTTTATAATAAATAAAGGTACTAAAAAATAGAGATTCAAAATAGAAAATGCAATAGTCCTAGTAAACTAATACAATAAAATATGTCCATCCAATCTACATAAACCAAAATCCACTAATCCTTAGTCAAAAATAAATGATGTGTGTTAAGGATGGACAATATGTAATAATTAGGACAAACCCAGATATAAATATTTATAATTATCCTTAGGGGACAACAACATCCAATAGGGATAATATGGGAGGTGATCTTGCACCTATGGGATGTTGTTACAATTTTTCTGCCAATGATCAATTTTAAAATTAATCCCTCCCTTGGCTTATCTTCTATGTTTTTAGGATTTCTAGCATGTGGTTAAATGATTCGGATTGATATAAATACATGCTCAAGTCACTTATTATTTCACTTAATAATTTCAAAAGAAACTTATTTACAAAAGTGCACATTTAGTAAAAATTTCATATTCATCTTAATTCTAATTTTAATCACTAAAAACAATCCTCAACCAACTCCAAATATTTTTTTATCTATCCCTAAGAAAAACATGATCAATTATTCAATTATAATCTAGATGCATTCATATATTTAAATGAGCATAATAGCATAAAGCACTCTTGTGGGAGAACTATATTGGGCTTCAACCCCCCCTAGAATACTAGATATGTAGGTAGTATTTAGCCATCATGGGGGTGATTGGGGTCATCTCAACCCAACTACACTCATCTTTTTCCTATTTTTTGGTATTTAAATTATTTCATTCCCTTCTATGGTTTCAACCTTGGATAAGTTACCCACGTATCTTTTGCACACTTTTAAAGGTCAAAATTGTGCATACAAATCTAACTCAAGTTGTCACACATGAATCTAACCTAAATTTCCTATTTTCTTGTAAAAGCCAAGATTGACCAACATGAAAAATAATGTGAGTTTATTGCATGGTATCAAATCCATCTTATAATAATTTACAGACACAATCAATGTTTTCCTTCTTTTTTTTGTTTTCAATCAACACAGTCAACCATTAGATAACAATAGCTAAGTTTTTATTTCATTTGCATTGTTAACCTTGTTTCCAATCATTTATTTTTGTCAAATTTAGTTATTCTCCTTCATTATGCATATCAAATTGTAATTTACAAACAATCAATGTTTTCCTTTTTTTTTTTTCAGTCAACACAGTCAACCATTAGATAACAATAGCTAAGTTTTATTTCATTTGCATTGTTAACCTTGTTTCCAATCATTTATTTTTGTCATATTTAGTTATTCTCCTTCATTATGCATATCAAATTGTAATTTAAAAAACTCTATTATATTCCATTCAATTTTTATTAATTAGGGTTAATTCACCTATTGATCCAAATTTTATCAAACACTATTTTACGTACTAGATGAGTGAAATATTGATAAATTGGAAATATTAAGGTTGTGTGTGCTCAAATTTTGATTCTGTGTGAATTTTTTCACAAGATGTGATTGATAAACTAAAGACAATAGTGGTATTTAGTTATGTCTCTTAATTTTCAATATTGTCCTTATCATAAAATGTAATTTTATCAGTGTAGACTTTGAAGACAAATAGGTAAATGGCATAATATGGTAGAATAGTTCACTACTTTGGATTGTTCAGATCTAGAAAGTGAAAAATAAGAGCCAAGATTCCAAAGTTAATATGATTCAAGATATTAGAATAATTGATCAAATTGATCGTGTGTACAAGAAGTAGAAAAATAACATGAACAATCAAAAATCTATGTACAATCAGATTTTTTATTTTTTATATTAATTGAATGTTTTTGAATTTTTTTATAATATTCAAAAATGAAACAAACTAACTAATTATTCCATCAATATGAAAGTCATAATAATTTATAATAGGTGTTATAAGTATCAACCTTCATTAATAAACTATATTAGATGTGTATGACGTAGAATTAGAAACTTCATCGTGTTTTGTAATGAAACTTCTAGATCACTACTCATGTAATCCTATGTAGGAGTAACACTAAGAGATGTAGAATGATATGAAATATGATGAGGTTTAGTAGGAGATAGTGCCAATTTTTTTTCCTTTTGAAGAACATGTTAATATGTATGTATCACTAATTCAGAAGATTTTGTATGTAATGGTGCTTGTTGGGAACTAGACACCATTTTCCAAAAAGTTTATTTTTGCTCTAGTTGCTTTTTATGAATTGGTTGAGTAGAAATATTTTGTCTATGTGAAATAAATGTAAATGTGATTTAATATTTTGTAGATGTATCAAGGAACTATGGTTGTGGATGGGGAGTAGGAGGTACCATAGATTGTAGAAGGTACTTGATTCCTAAAATTGTAATAACTTGATTGTAATCAATGTACTTTTGGCATATATGTACCATAGAATATACAACATAGTTTTTATAACCAAGGGAATCCTAATATCATGTCAAAAACCCCATTTTTTAGTATAACTCAAAAAGGACTAGATAGTATAACATGACCCACCTAAAGAGGCAACACAATGTGTCCCAAAGTGGTTTATTCTTTCCCATTGAATGTCTTGACACTTTTGGAAGTTGTTTGTATATCATGTTGTGTGTAACCTAATAAATGGATTAATGTCATTTTGCATGCATTATCACTTGATCTATTATAATATATCACAATATAAATGGGTTATTAATCAATATAAGCTTGTATACATAAAGCATGAAACTCAGAATCATCATCCACTATATCACTATCACCAAAATTATTCAGAGGACATTATGGACTAGTTTGAACAATCATACCAATAATTCCATCTAATAGATGATCATATGACTCAGCAGGTGGATATGCATTGTAAGTATGATATACTATTGAATTATCCTTGTTAGTAGCATGGTTTGGAAATGATTTATTGAAAATATTCAACTTAGAATTTTCATTTTGTTAAGGCTTAGTCTCCTCTCTAAGAGTGCCTAACTCAATAACATTGTTGTGATGAGATATTAACTAATGTGTTTGTGCATAAAACATATATCATTAGAATGACCATTGCATCTATGGTAATCTCAATATGCATTGTTATCAAAATATTTGCCTTGGGGTTTACTCATGTCAACGTCAAATTGTGGAGGTAGAGTAATAAGATTGCACTCAAGTAACACTTGTATCAATTTATGATGCAGCTTTTGTAATCTAAAGAATTGTCTCCTTGGTTGATCTAATAAAATAATCTTGTTATAAGGTTGATAAATAACACTAAATATGATCTTTGCTTTAACTTCAGTATCTATTGGCTTAGCTTTGTAAGATTGTTTACTTTGTAACTTCATTGTGGAAGTAGATGCAAGTGCATACTTAAGATTTTTCAAATCAATAAGCTTGACTTCTCTTTCTCTTATTATATGAAAAAATTCCTCAAATGATTTTATTTTTTTAAAATAAATGACTCGTGCAAAGGTGCAATTAAACTTTGTTTGAAAATATATTGTGATTTATTATCTGCTAGTGTGTTAGTCATTTTAGAAAGAATGGTCTTATAACAAATTACATAATCACTGATAGGCTCATTAGTTCCTTTAAAATCTTAGAAATTTATCCCTAAGAAATTTTTTCATTGATGTTAATATCAAAATTCTTAATAAATTGATCTTTGAGTGGATTAAATGTTTTAACTAATTGAATATGTAAATCATAAAACCAACATAATACATAATGTTTTATGCTACTTGGAAACAACTTAGTTAGCAACTTGTCATTGAAAGCATAATCCAAACATGCCACATTAAAATATCTAAGATGTTGTTATAGATCTCCTTTACCTTAATATAATGGAAATCTAAGAGTTACAAATCCCATAGGTAAAGGGTATGATGCAATATAAGGTGCTAACAGATTATAAAAGCTTGTGAATCCATTGATTGGTTAGATTTTAGTATACCTTGCTCTAATTACAACACCTTAGTATGCAAAATAGAAATAGTTTGCACTAGGGATTGTGTATTAGGCAAGGTATGTGATGTAGTATACATAACTATCAAATGTTTTGTATGGGTCATTTGGTTAAGCATGGGAATAGATATCTATTGGAAGCCTTGGGGTTCCCCAAATCCAAAGGTGTAGATCTAATAATATTATCAATAGAACAAATTAAAACACATGTGAAAGGGTTAACAATGCAAAAGAGTGGTTCTTGTTGTGAATTAAATGTATAACCTTGTGTTTTTTTGCACACATTTAGAAACTAAAATAACTTTAACTACTTTGACTATATCTTGTGGAATTTAATAGAGTCCTTCTCAAAATATGGATAAATTTTGTACTTGTGCATGATATATTCCATTGAGTTCATCAATATGAATCCTATTTTATCCTTCATTAGTATCTTGTGCATTATGATCATATTTATTAGCTTGTTCAATATGATTATCTTATTAAAAATATTCTCGAACAATTTATTCATCAAAATAAATGGATTTGTTTTTTTACATTAGATGAATCCATTTTAATAAATGTCAATGGGATTTGAATGTGTTCAATATGGGCACTGTTTAAACTATCATTAAGCCTTAAAGGAAGAAAGAAGGTAATTTTTTTAGATGGGATATAAAAATAACATGCAAATTATATTGTAAATAATAATTTAAAGAAGAAAGCTAGCAACAATAGCAAAAAATTGTGAATGGAGATTAGTAATTTTTTATGAAATCCAAGGTCAAAATAAAGTGCTTCCAGTGTTGGATATTAGTTTCGAGGTCAAAATAAAGTACTTTCAGTGTTTGATATCATATCAAAGGTCAAAATAAAGTGTTTTTAGTTTCAACAACTAGATTCGAAGTTGAAAGCAAATTATTTTAGTGTTGGATTTACATCTAAGGTTGAAAGAAAATTCTATTAGTGTCAAAATTTCAAGAATTTATGTAAACCCTAAGACTATTTTTTTTAAATGCTCAAATAAAAAGTGAGTTCACCAATATGTTTTATCATAATCTTGAATTAATGTGATGATTACCCCTAGTTCATATAAATTAAATGAAATAAAAGTAGAATGTGTAAATCACTTGTAAAATACTCAATTCAACAAAGTGCAATCAAATGAAAGAAGACTAACTATGAAAAAATGAAAAATTTAGTTGTTTATTGTCTGAGATATAATTATGTGCAATTAAAAAATGACTAGAATGAACAAATAGAATTTATTGTGTAAGTACATAGAGACTGAGACCAAAACTAATGAAGGATAAAATTGTCCAATTTGGACAATATTGACTGCCACTATTGTCTTAAGTTGGTCAATATTTTCTCTTTAGAAAATCAATAAACATAGATCACACTTTTTTCAATAGTTTAAATTATGCATGCGTGTATAAATTTGACCTTTGGATATATGCAAAATACCTATAATGAATTATTCAAAGCTAAAACCCTAATATGGCTTATAATGGTTGAAAACATACAAATAGAAAATGAGGAAGTGTAATAGGATAAGTTGACCCCAATCACCCTCATGATGACTAAATGTTTCCTTCATATCGAATAACCCAAAGAGGGAAATCAATCCCACATAGTTTTCCACATAGAATGACTTGTGTAATTTTGATCCTTTGACTATATGAATGCTTCTAGAGATGGATTGAATATTTTATCATGTTTTGATTTGGATTGGATAATATATTCTTTGGACATGGCTAAGGACTAATTTAAATTATTAGAATCCAAATTGAGAATAATATGGATGATTTGCTCAATGTGCAATAGTGTAAGTGTGCTCTGTATGGAAATTTCCCAGTGGAAGAATAAGTGACTTGAGTTAGTATGAATTTATAACAATCCAAATGGGGAAAACCTCTAGCTATCTATCCTAAAAACATATACCAAACTATAATGGAGGTTAAAATTTTAAAAATAACTATTAAAAAGGCTAGGGACAAAAATGCCCTGTAGGGGATAGAAATGTTTGCCAATATTGTCCTCTATTTGATATTTTTGTCCTTAAAGGAAACATGTGATTATTTTGTCAAGGGATGTTTTTAAAATTTAAAACATTTATGTAGGTTTCGTATAGAAATTAAGAAAATAAATAGGTCTATATAGGTGCTTAGGATAGAGTGAGCTAGTGAAATAAGTCCCGATTAAGTGCTCAAGTCAATTAAAGTGAAATATGGCAAAAACTAACATTATCAAATACTTATGACCGAATTTTAGTGACTATACTAGAGATATTTTTAGATCATGTTATTGATCTATCATTTCCGTAATTATACTTTCTCTATCATTTTTTTTAGTCATCTATCATAATCAACTGGGATAAGTCTATAGTCAATTTGACTCGAATGCACTCTGTTATCTTCCACTTATAATAGACCTATATAGATTATGTTTATGATCCTATGCTTATTCCTAAACCTGTACAACCATCTCTTTCACTAATTTTCTTAATAATTCAATTAAAATAGTTCATAAAATATGTGTGAAATATAAGTACATCTCTTCTTAATACTTTTCAAAAATAGAAAAATTCCATATTTAGCATATTTCAAAATCATAATAGTTGATTATTAAACATTTTTAGTATTCTAATATTCTCTAGTTTTACACCTATAACTAAATACATTTTATTTGTGTTTTCATCAAAAATAGGGGGAAATAGTGAGCTACCTATCTAACCTCATAGATTATGTATGATCATGGAGTACACTACATAAAGAGAGAATCATTTAACCTCATATGATACATATTACTATTTTACCACCTTCAATTATGATTCCTACTAAATGTATGTCTATAACACTAAAATCTAGTGTAATATATCCTAGATATCTGATTCTTATAGTTATATATTTGATACCTATAATATATAATCATTCATGTCTTAAGATTTATTTACAATATCTTGTTATAGATCATATCCAAACATCTATTTCATCACAAAATATTCCTATACATGTTTCTTAAGAGGTTTTAACAAATCCTCAAGCTCATTCTCCACATATCTCTCTTTGGGGTGATGATTTCAAGTACTACACATCTTGTGACTACTTTTTTAATACTTTGAGTACACATCTAACTCGTATAATAAGAGATTTCACATTATAGATGGGATCATCATTTAGCTATGTTAGCCTATATCTTATCCTTCATTAATATATCATTATTTTAATATAGTTTTCTTATTATACATAGCCTCTTTTATTCTATATTTCATGTTCTTTCCTCATTTTGATATAATTACATGCCTTATATTTCATCAATCATTGAAATTTTGGCACTTGCATTCTATTTTATCTTGAAAATATTCTAGCCACTCGGTCTTTATTCCTTGTTATGTTGCACTAGCCCTTGCCCCTTTATTTTTGATCCCATTCCAAACACTTATGCATATTTGCTAATGATGACAACATGTGTGTGTGTGTGTGTGTGTGTGTGTGTGTGTGTGTGTGTGTGTGTGTGTGTGTGTGTGTGTGTGTGTGTGAATAAATTTTATCCTAGTATACATTTCATTATTAAGGAAGTAGTAGGTTGTTCAAAATCTTCCTTTTCTTTTTCCTCATATTTTCACCCCTGGGCTTGTTTATTTACATTCTTATATTTATTTATGCCCCTTAGATTTTATTTTTATTTGATTGAGATTCACTTGTTTCCTCTTACATATACCCTTGGATTTCTTGTTACACCATCTAACTATTCCTTTTACAAAATTACAAAATTTAAAAACATTGAAACATACAAAAATCAAAATTGCTCTATTGATGGATACATATCATGCTTATATTCCTATGTTAAAAAAATGCATATACATGTTACACACATGTTTCTCATGGTATTATTTGAGGGGGTTTGATGCAAGGTATACATATCATATGTGATTATGGACTTTTAGTTGTTAAGTAGCTACTTTCTTGCCAACATCCTAGGGGTAATAATCACATTTTTAGTATACCCTACCTTAGGGGCACCTCTATACAATAGATTTTATGGTGATATATTTCTTGGTTTCCATTTATCATACAAATCCATTTACATTTATTATATTGTATCTTGGTAATAATTACATCTTGTGTGTGATATGGATAATTATATTATGTGTGTACATTGTAATTATTATATTTTTATGTTATGTACGTTATAGGTATTTTTAATTGTTTGCATGTGTATGGTTGTGCATGTTTGAGCATTTGGTTTGTCACTTTTTTCCTAGTCCTTGTCCATACAGGATCCTAGAGTTACTAGTCATGTTGTGTTGTTATCTCTTATGAGTCAAGTGTCCTTGCATGATGATTTACTAAATTGTGTGTGCATACATAGTAGTGTGAAATTTATGTGACATATTATGCAATATTAAATATTTGTTTACATGATTCATATCATGCATATACTTTGTTTAGTGCCATGTCATTTACCATGCACATTACTATTTGTAGTATTATTATGCTTGACACCTATGTTTCCATGGCCTTCATCATTCATATTTAGGGAAACACTCTTTTGTGTGTTTCTTATTTATTTATCAACCCTATTAGGGGAACAATTATAAAATTTTGGGCATGTTATTTTTACCTACATTTATTTTCCAATGGGGGGGGCGAGAATTATACCTTTATTTATCTCCTCAAGCTTATTATTATGTAAAATATTTAGCACATACAAAGATGACATTGGGCATATTATTTTTCCCTCCCTGACTCATCATTGCATGGGAATTCACCTACCCATTGAAATTTACATGATTTTATCTTTTCTATGGATGACACATGGGCATGTTGTTTGTCTATCTATATTACTATCAGGCTCTACAAAACAATATTTTACAATGGTTAAATGTGTTTTATATGATTTTTTCCAGGGATTTTGCATCATGATACTTTAATTTGGTTATAAGGATTTTCAAAGCTTCAACTATATAATGTATTGACACATGGTGTTGTTAACTCTTTATTTTGTGATGAATGATTGTAGGCACATGTTTCTCAATCCCTCACCTCAAAAGGGGGCATATATCTAGATATTTCAATATTTTCAAGATTGAGCAAAAATATTTTAGAGTCTAAGTGAATTTGATTAAATTTAGTTGCCATATATGGCCCAAAAACCTACTTGCCCTATCAAAAAGGGGATTGTGTGTTAGAACTCCCTGATAAGTGCTAGCTTTGTCTAAAACTTGTCTAAAAAGTTCTAGTTGGAATAATTATAATAATAAAAAATGAATGGAATGAAGTTTTTATTTTTAAATTACCTTGTTTAGATACAATCATGTGTATTTATTCTTATGCTCTTTGGATTTATTTCAATTTTAAGTTTTGGTTTTATATTTTCTATTACTTTTATATGACATTTACTACTTGTTACAACTATTTATTATTTACAGGTATGTTATATTTTCCAAGAAAAGATAATCTATGTGGATGGAGGCCATCTCAAGCATCATCCAATTCATCATCCCTTACCTAAGTAAGATAATATATGCACTTAAATTTATTTATTTTATACTTTGATGCATGCATGTGTTCACTCACATACACACATCAAAGTAGGGACATTATGTAGACTCCAAATTTTGGCATAAAACCACTATCCATATTGTATTTTCCTTATTTTTTCACACTTGATCAGCTTATGTATATTTATTTGTTTTGAGGACATTCATTGCCTAATACTAATCTTTATCTAGCCTTTGATCCTTCTATATGTCTTTAACATTCACCAAATTTATTTATTTTCAACTTTTATGTATAATTTATGAATTTTATGAGCTTATTTATACATTATAGGGATTTTTTACTTATGGAATCAACCCAACAAATCTCTCATGTGTGTTTTCATGGGACCTTCTACCTTGGCTTAATTTCTTGTGTCATGGCATTAGCTTATCATACTTCTCAATGGTCAGCCTTAGCACATGGCATATCATAAAGATACTTATATTTGCAAAGTTAGCTCAAGTCAATTCTTAAGTATTGATCAAAAAATAAATTATTCTCCATAACTTAAGTTGTTTATCTTTGATCGCATTCTTTATTACAGCTTGCCAATGAATCTAGATTTTGATACTTTAACTATTCTTCACATCTAGTATTAAGTGAAGGTTTGAGTGAATGTTCATGTATTTTCACTTCATATATAGTGAAAAGGAGGTGAATCCCTTACTCAATATTATATTTAAATAACATAAATAAATGCACTACATTGGGTCTAATTCCAACATGTGGGATATGTAATTATAAATCCCTTATGGTTTCCTAGCCTGTAACCTTTTTTATTATTTTTAATTTGAGCATTTGTGGTAAATTAGGTCAAGAAAACAAAGAATAAATAAAATCAAACTTTCAACCCATTAATTCAAAAAAATTAAGACACGTGATTGTACAACATAATAAATTACACCTACACAAGAAAAATCATAACTTTAAATTGAGTGCAGTATAAATTTTGCATAGTAGAAACACAAGGGAGGTAAATTTGGTAGTCAAATCCACATTGAGGCATATTTATTAGTAGGCTCATAGGAATAAAATATGTTCTTTTATAGTTATGACTCCATATTTCACACATAGTTTCAAATATAATTTTTTACTCTATATCCAATCTCTGAATCATAAGATTATACTAGGTGTGTTCATTCCATAACTTTCACTATTTTTCTTAGTTCATTACTTATCCCTTTATTTTTCCAAAGCTTTTTTATATTTTATCAAATTGGTTATATCTTAAATCTATTCTTGGACTATTTTATGTTATATCTAGCTTATGTCAATTTATTTATATTTATCTTAAATCACCCTAGCACACTAAAAATATACAAAAACATGTTAAATCACATTAACAGTAGCCAATTTCAATAAAAAATTTATGTGTACACACATTTACACTTCAACCAATATCAATCATAATTTTATTTGTTTCCCTCTAATGTGCACTTATGAAAGCTCGTATGAACGGTGGTCCATCATTAAAACTATCTTTTAGGATCTAATTATCACAAAATATTATTGGGGGAGGCTATTCTTGATTTCATTAACCATGTTTATGAATCCATAAATTTTATGAGCTTTGGAGGCTTTTGATGGTTGTCTTTGACCTACCAAATGAAAATTACCTATTTATTCAATTAGTGTGACATGATGTGGAAGAAGATTTGTAAATATTTTCAAATGTTTATTTTATTGAGACACCAATTTATTCAAAGTATTTTTCAAACCCTCTACCTATATTTTATTGTTACCAATGAGTATTGGATATTATATTTAAAAACAAAAAATTTGTTTGAATAATATCATGTAACTCTATCATTATTGATTTCATTAACCATGCCTATGAATCCATCAAGTGTATGAAATTTGATGACTTGTGATGGTTTTCTTTGATCTGCCATATAAAAATTACCTTTGTCTTCAATTAATGTGAAATGATGTGGAAGAGGATTTTTAAATATTTTCAAATGTTTATTTCATTGAGACACAAATTCATTCAAAGAACTGTTCAAACCCTCTACCCAAATTTCATTGTTATCAATGAGGTATTGGATCTTCTATTTCAAAATAAAGAATTTATTTGAATAATATCATGTAACTCTATTATAATTATATAATTCACTAGCGTCATAGCTCTTACATAAAGGCCTAGATGGATCCAACTCTATAATAGAAGGTAAAGTGAGTGTATAGCATTATAGTAATCATTTAAGTGTATTTTGAGGGATTGCACTCAATCTTGTAAATTTTATTCCTTCTTCCTTCTCTTTTATGTGATAAGACTAGCATCTTAGATTTATTCACTACATTCTTAGCTTCATTATTAGGTTGAAAAACATGGTCATTTCCTTTAGCCTTGGAGTTTGGTTTACCTTAAAAAATTACTCCGCTAGAGGTAGGGGCATTGGTCCCATATTTAAATATGTTGGCCTCTCAAAACTTTAACTCATATTTTTTAATTGCATGAATAATATCATAAAAATATAAATAAGTGTTGAAGTTAACTCTTTAGTTATTATGTAAAATCAAAATTTGAGCAAATAGAGTTTGCAGTTCACTCTCAGGTGACAGGCGAGTCAATTTTATAACCATTATCTTGAATCTAAGTACATACTCACTAATAGTCTCATTGCATCCTTGTTTAATTTTAGCAAATGTAACTTTATTCTAATATTGATCAAAAAAATATCTAGGGAATCATCAGCTATAATAATAAAATAACTCATATATCCACATGGAAAAGCATAGAATCAATCAAGAACATGATATTTTGTTCTTATAAGAAACAACTTAGTCAACAATTTATCATTATGAGAAAATTTTAGACAAGGAGCATAAAATGATTTCAAATGATGGGAAGGATCTTCTTTTTCATAGAATATTTCAAACATTAGATCCACTAATTATATTGGCAAAGGGTAAGTAATAATTTCATAAGCTAAGGGGTTAAGTAAAATATCATGTGAAGTGACTTTAGTAATTTAATTTTTATACCCTTGATAAATAATATTAACTTTTTGAGCATTATGCAAGGTTTGAATTGAAGTGGTACTTTAAGGGGTGTAAAAAAAGAGGCGGTAGAGTAGGTGGAAATAGAAATATTGTTTAAAGAAGCTAATTGAGAAACATTATGAAGAAGAGAATAAAGTTGGGAAGTATATTGGGATGCTTGAGGAATTTGAGAAGCAACAAGTGAAGGGTTCAAAAGAATTTGAGAAGAATTTCAAAAAGGAAAAGAAACATCAACATGGGTAGAAGCAATAGATATATCAGGAGGAATAATTTGAGAAAAGGTGGTGAAATGACCTCATTATTAGTCATGAAATGGGGTCATCTAGGAGTGTGATATACATTATTTTTATTCAAATATCCATTGTTTAATCTATGGGGTATATCTTCAATTGGAATTTATTGACTTTTAGCACATACACCATTGCATGTATTTCTTTAGGATTAGCTTGAATGTGTCTTGTAAATATAGTAAGTATTTCATATATATCATTAAAATAATGGTGATTAATATCATAATAATGGATAATTTAAGATCCTTTAACAACACTATCATTCATAGGCATTTCAACATCATTTGTAGCAAAACATGTAGTTGTAGGAGGAATGTCAACATCATTGACAGATGTCATTTTATTTTTTAAATAAATTATAGATTTAACCAAAGAAAGTTCAACAAAACCAATAGGAATGCAATTTAATCTATCAATTTACCTAGTAGGGATCTTAGATATAATAAATTTAGGTGAAAAAGATTGAAACATTTTAAAAATGAAAATATGATAAGGTTTGAATGATATGCAAGCACAAAAAACTAGGTTTTAAAATGATGCATAAGGGTTATGACTAATGATTGTAAATAAATAGACTAAACTATATAAAATTCAAGTCTACCATAATTATATAAATATCTAACCCACACGGGTTCACCAAAATTTAATATGGGAAAATTTATTTTACATCAAAATGCAATATATCTACCCATACCACATGCAATCACATATAGCCAATTTTAATATAATAAATAGAAAAATAAGACTTTATTACAATAATAAATATTCTAGATTAAACTAATAAGTGTAAAGAGAGAGTTTTATAAGAGTATATGAATTATCCATAATTTGGGGGCATTTGAAAGAAACATACACCAAATAATAGGTCCAAAAGGTGAGACAAACAAAACCCAAAAAATAAGAGAAAAATGGAGAAAACTCACTCAAGTGCAACAACCATTGGAACTATTGGAATCTTTGGTTATTGAAATAAAGTTATACTAAATAGATATCATGAAGAGGTTTGTTTTCACCTTTCATGCTCATGTGAACTCATGTTTTTGTAATAAATAATGTTATAACGGTTAGAGGGTACCATCTATAACAAAGGTGGTGAGGAACAACAGTTCGAGCTTCTATACAACCCATGCTATAGAGAGAACACTCAAACCTTTATAAACTATTTAAAATTTTTAATGCATGATTTGACTTGTTATTTCAAATACTTAATGATTATTTTGAATCCATGGAGTTAAAATGGATGTGAATGATGACTAACTTATTAGTAGTCAAATATAGTTTGTTCTCATGACTTTTCAAATATGAACAATATGGATGAGATCATGGCTTTATTTATTACGATGGTTGTGCATTAATGAACATATTTTGAACTGGAAAATAATAGGTGTGTAACTATGTTTTCTTTCAAACTCAATACTTCTTGGGTAGAAACACAAGGGTTATAAGGTTATTGTTTCTTTAACTATTTCCTCGAAGCATGATTTTGATTTGATCATTTATTCATTTTCATATGTGTAATCTAGTTCATTGTGTTTATCATTATTTTCATGTGGATGGAGATTATAATTGTGTATGTGTTGTTTAATTATGCATGAAATTTTGATTACATATTGATGGTGATGATAATTTCCTTCACTTGGTTCTCTATCTTTTATTTGATGGCTCGTCATTTCTACCACCCTTGTTGAAGGGTAGGGACATTATTAAATTTGGGAGGTGTGAGAGGGATTCATGAGGCACTATGGTTGGAAGAAATGTGTTATGATAATACTTCCAATCTCCTTTTCAATATGATGAATTTCATACAGACTATTAATCCATGCTTATTTTAGTTATGTACTTCGATGTGCCTAGGATTACATATTATTTTAATGTTGTACCTATCTATGGTAGATGACAGTAATTTTCATATACTCGTACCTTTGTAAATAATCCAAAAGGTCATTAATAATTGAGATTATTTGTCCATAATATTTAATGACCAATGAGTTATAACATCATACTTCAGAATATTTATTGGGATAAAACAATGATAATGTTTGTAAAAATATGTTTACTCTTTGAATAAACTTAATATAGTGATAAATGTGTCAGTTTGATGAAATGATATTACGATTATGAGTACCTTATGATTACCTATTTGATGATTATTACTTAATACATAATTATATTTCTCGGTTATTGTATTTTAGTACATATAATATATGTGGATCTTAAATATATATAAAGTTTTTGTACCTTAGTAGTTTTGTTAGATTAACATGGAATGCATCTTTATAGGAATTTTCATAGGATGCTTCTTTATTAAAACTAATTTAGGACGAATATGTTTTTTAATATTATCATTATATGGTTTAAATTTAATGTTATATTATTCCATTATTAAAGATATCAATACCCTTTATCATAATCTTATGTTGTGTAATAGATGTATTTAGGGATCTAACTAAAGGTTATTTAGTTATTTGATAATCTTATTATTTCCTTTAAGTTTCATTCATTTAGGAGGACTCAAGGAATAAATTTGGGTAATTAATTTCTCATACTTAGTTTATAGTATTGATAATGCATGGAGAAATAATTTTCCATTGCATTTTTCAATAATTAATTGGGGGGTTGGTATAATGTTTTCGTGATCCATATCATGTGAATATTTATTCTTATTATGTTTTCACAATCCTTATCATGAATATAGTGGTATTCATTATGTTTATGATTTTTTATCATACCATAATCCATCTCATATACATCTTATTATTTATTATCTTTTTATGATCTCTCTCTCTCTCTCTCTCTCTCTCTCTCTCTCTCTCTCTCTCTCTCTCTCTCTCTCTCTCTCTCTCTCTCTCTCTCTCTCTCTCTCTCTCTCTCTCTCTCTCTCTCTCTCTCTCTCTCTCTCTCTCTCTCTCTCACACACACACACACACACACACACACACACACACACGGACATGGGAAACACCCTTTGCCTTATTCATGCTCTTATGGAGCAATGACTCGTTACTATGACAAATTCAGTGGCATATATTGTTATGATTGATATGTTACAATTAGTATAATTTGATTATGTGTATAGATTACACAAGGTGAAATACATTTGGTACATGTTCCTCAAATTTTATATCTCTATGCACTATGATAGTTGATTATATGTTGGTATCTTTCAATGTTACATTAATTCATTTTGAGATATGAGATTCATAGGTTCACCCTAAATCTAAAAAGGGTGTATATATGCTACCATATTTTCAAATCAATGCTTATTTTTAAGGTATGATAGACCCAAGGAATTTTTATAGAGTATTTGGGGAACTGCATTTTCATATTTAGTATCACATAATTGGAGGATTATCTTTTGTTGAATGCAAGGTTTCATATTCAATTCCCATCTTACCCACTGACTTAGCAATTGTGGCTTAGATTACTTTTAGATGTGGATGTCCCTTAATTAATGACATGCATGGTTTAAACTCCACTCCATCATTTAATCTCCTTTAGTGGTATGAGATTCCCATGAGACTTCCATTACACATTTATATGTAAAAACTTAGAGATTGTACATAGGAACTCAAGAAATAAATGCCAAATCCATACTCTAAATTTAACATAGCCTTAATTTGATCAAAATGAAAGAGAAAAATAATTATTTTACCTTCACCTACCAAGGAATCTCTTCCTTTGTTGATGTATATTTGCTCCTTTGATTTATAGATTGTAATTGCTTCAATGGATGCATGCAATAATTTTATAAGCATGTGGCTATGGAGGATGATTTATTGCCAAGGGAAAATACATCTTTTTCCCAAGGCTAGGATGATGTTAATCTCACTGTCATGCAACAAAATTCCTTGTGTCAAGATTCTAAGTGATCTTAATGTTATGAGAATGGAAGAGGAAAGGTAAATTTATAAATTAAAAAAATGGATGGAGAATGGAGGGTTGGATTGATCGTTATTTATTTATAATTTTAAATTTTGGATGGATAAAATTTAGTCCATGGGTCAAATGATTTAATGAGGATTTGATGGAGTTGTCTCATTGAATAATGGATCTGGGGTTGGTTGATTTAATTATGAGGTTGGGTGATGTGATGGAGTGGGCTTGATTTGATTTGTTTATTATTTATATTTATTTGGGCATGAATTTTGTTAAGGATGGATTAATTAATTAATAGTGATTAATTAAATAATTGATTAGGGGGTGATGTTAGTGGGATTAATGGTGTGATTGATTAATGTGGTAGTGTAATTAATTTATTAATGTGATGGTGTTAGTGCAGACTAGTCAAGAATGTGTTATTGATAGGATTAGGGTGGATTAATGACAAATTGGATGATGATGAATTGGTGTTGAAATTAGGGCAGAAAAATTAGGGTGTTTATAACATATAAGGGATAACAGATGACTTTTAATATTAATTAAGTTCATATTAAATATTTATTATCTTAATGCTCATCTATGTTGGTGCATGAAAGATAAGTTGTTCAGTGGGTCATAAGACCCAATGACTTAATGCCCAAAAATATAGACATGAATTGTCATTTTTGTATCCTTTTATGCATTTAGACTTTGAATTTTGTTCCCACACCACATAATTTGTGGCTAAACACACACCTCAAAGTATAGTGTTATGTAGACACCTAATATTTCTTCTTGGCATTTAAATAGTGTTATTTTATGAGTGTTTATGCAGTGTCTATGTAGATTTAATTTAGTCCAAATCCTAAAAGATTAGTCCTCTTGTTGACTTATTAGACTTGAAACCTTATTTCTTGATCCCTAATCTAGCCTCCATATGATATTTTGTGCCTTTAGGTCCTAATTTTGGGACCATATGTACATTATTCATATTTTTATTCTCTCCCCTCTTTTAGTAAGATGGGGCCATACACCCATTTTACTCTTTTTTTCTAGTCATTGGATGTTGGCATACATGATAATATTGTCAAATTTAAATTTACAATCACCAATAAATAGACAAGTGTTGTAATTCATTTAAAAAATCAAGTACAAATGATCATTAGAACTTATCATTTTCTAATCTAATATTGTATTATGGATCATTTTTTATTCACATATTTGATTTATTTATTTAATAGAATTTTTGCTTATCACCATCTTTCTTGAATTCTAAGGGGTATAACTATTATAGGGATATTTAGTTCACATTCCCCACCAAAACCTAATGAATACGCAAAAAACATTTTTTGAATTAACATTCTAGGTCAATAAAATATAACTCAATATAGAAAGACAAAAATTGCAACACACAAAATTTGGCAAGGAGAAAATGAGTAGGAATACGTTAGCATGTCTTATGAATCATTTTTTTAAGTGTAAAACATTTACCAAGAGCTTTTTTATAGTCCTAACAGCCCATCATGAGGGTTTATATATGTTGTGCCCTAACACACACACCCCATTTTTTGAATTCAAATAGGGACCCACTATTATATGAATATCCTTATTCAAGGTCCTATAAACCTTAGATATCCATGATATTGATATGCATAAGTCTAATGTTATCCTCAATATCTAAATTTATAAAATTTCAAATTATGAAAATCAAAGCTTGGGCATCAATTATGATTCATTTTAAACTTTTGACTTTCATAATTTTTCATGAAAATTAACTTTATGATTTATGGACTAATGGAGCTAATGTGTCATGACCTAATACATTTATGATTTTTGCATGCTCGTAAGACTATTTGATAGGACTTACAAATTATCCACGTCCAGGTCATACCTTCATTATGTCCCCAAAGTTTTAAACTCCAAGAATGAGACAAGTGGCAGGATCATGTCAATCAGAGTACTTTAGCATTCATAAAAATCTTAAATGTTCTAAAGTTCCTAAACTTCAAGATCGGTACAAGTGGAAATATCATGTTACTCATAACCCTTCATTCTTCACAAAAGGTCCTAAGTATTTCATATTTCTAGGACATATGGAACTATCACGTTACTTAAAATGCAATACATTTTAACAAAAAAAATTTACCTTATCAACAATTGAGTTACTATAGGTTATCCAGTGGTAAGACCAAGTTAATCAGGATGAAGTTCACAAAAATTATAAGTTCTCTATGCTCTTGGGGCCCTAACGCCACACCATATGGTATAATTATGTGGAAGGTCAAATTAAATCATAGTGGCCCCATGGTTTTACATTCTAATTACCTTGAGGTTCCAATCTTTGAGGGTTTGATAGTTGGCACAATTACATTACCCGAAAACTTTGAGGGGTTAAAATCAAGTTAATGGCCTTGTGGCCCCATGGTCCTAAGTCTATGAGTCCCTACAACATTGAGAGCATGTCATGTATCAATATCCTAGTACCTAAATCCTTCTTAGAAGACATACATAGTTTAGAGTTCAAATAACCATGACCCTAAGTCTTTGAGTTCATGTACCCTCAAGAGCACTCCACATGGCTCAATTTTGATAACTCACCTCCATGGAGAATATGAAGTAAGATCATAAGTCTGAAGACCCTGAGTGAATGAGCAATAGGCAAGTGTCATAACCAAAGAGATGCATGGCTAGAGTATACATAAATGAGTTTGATAAATAAATAAAGCTGATAAGTGAGTGACTGACATTTGTATTAAAATGGATGACTAGACATACATGAATTAATGAAAAGTTATTATTTGACAAACAAAAACCTACCAAAGCTAATTGGATAATTTAAATCCAAATGGGAACAAAATCAAAATTGTTATTTGTATTGATATCACATGAATTACACATTCAAGGTGTAAGATTTGGTAATATATGAAAAAGATAAGCAAATACAAGTCATTTCACCATTAATCAAACATTGTAATCTTGAGGTCTCAAGTGATCAAAAGACCTAGATTTTTTTAATGAATCTACAAGAGCATCCATATAGTTTATAAAGGAATTGCATAACCCTAGATTACTAAAATGGCTTATCTAAAACTAGCATGCATCCAAGCCCCTTCTTTATATTCCATTATTAGGAACACTGAATACACAGACATTATATTCAAGAAAAGTGACCTAGATTTCAAGTTCCCATACTATTCAGCCATCTAGAATGTAATAGAGTTAATAGTTTCATATTCTTCATAAGATCATTTATCCTAGGAAGTAATACATTGATGATTTTTTGCCAATCAAAACCATGGGGTTCTATATAAATTTATTCAATCCATAGGTAATACCCTATAATGATTTGATTTGTGATTTTTTCTTTAATGTTACTTGTTCTAGGGACTATCTGCATCTTAGAAAATTGAAAAATGCAATTGCATATGTTTCTAAAAGGGAATTTGAGAGGTAACTTGAGATTTTAGGGCCTGAGGTTACCTATTATAGCTCAAATTTGACCCTTGAGAGGGTGTTTCAATCCCTCTTAACTTGATCTATACAATGGGATTGGTCCTAGGTTATGGGTGGTTATTAGGTCAACCAAACCTCTGGGCTATAGGGCTAGCTCCCCTTGATGTATTAATTAGGATCCATAACTAAATTACAAAGGAAAAGTGGAAGGAATAACATGAAATAAAACTAACTAATGGGGTGATACACCAAATCATTTGATCACTACCAACCAAATGCATGTGCACATGTAGATAATGAAACTAACCTTAACATACACTACTCCTAATCTAAATTTTTCACATTAGCATTTAAATGTGGAGGTAGTGATGGATGCTTAGGCTAGGAGGACTAATCAAGAGGTATAAAATGAGACTAATGAATAGATAAACTCACTAAACCCTTGCACCATACTTACACACTTCACATGACATGTAAAAGAAGATTTCAAATGGCATATAGGTGTTAGAATAAGATAACATGCCAAGGAAGACTAAACAAATCACTTTACAAGATCAAATATCCATGAATACACACTACGTATAGTCATAAGAGGTAAAAACCAATAGTATTTCATTGATCAAAGGCATACAAATGAGTAGGGATTCACCATACTCAGGTGGAGGATCCTTACAAATCCAAACAAGGTTATATTTATAAAGAATGAGAGGAGAGAGAGAAATGGCATAGACATTCATTATAAGATTTAAAATCAATAATGAGGTTATATAATAGTCTCATAAAGTCTTCAATGACATTTTTTTCCTTTTTGATGATGTTTCATCTTGGAAATGGCATAGGAGTTTCTCTCTTTGCTTGACACATCTTGTTTCTTCTTCAAATTGCCCTCCTCTTGGCTAAGAAAGTGACAAGTAGAATCCCTTGGTCATAAACTCACCTTGAACTTCCATTTTTCTTGACACCTTACATCTATTTTATAACTTTCTTATACTTTCATTACAGTAGTGACCGTATCTTCTTAGGTGTTTTGAAAACCATTAGTCTCACTACGCCTCTCTTTGCTCAAATGCCTCAAATATTTATTTTGTCTTCGTGAATGAAACCTATCTCCATTAAAGGCCTCTCTCATTCTTATAAAAAATTTATCAACCCCCATAGACCCATCAAACACTCTCCAACACTTCATTTCACACCTAAGCCCATACTTGTCTTCAATTCCTTATAACCCTTAAAACATACAAAGCTCCTTGTGGAGAAAATTAAACAAATGCTCTTAGAAAAATAAGAAAATATTTGAGTAACAAGTATACTATTATATATTTATTCAAAATTTCATCTTAGACATTAAATGCAAGTGCACTTACTCCACATATTTCTCTCTCCAATCAGCGCTCAATTGGGTCTCTAAGCCTAAAAACTAAGATTTGGCTCTAATCAATGCTCACACATGTGAAAATCCAAGTAAATTTTTGATTCAATTTTAGGACCTCTTAATCATTATACATGTAAAATTTTAGGGTCTGTAACCTTATTTAGGTGGTTGAACCAAGAAATGGCCAAAATCCTCGTCTTTCCCAAGCATTCTCATTCTACCTTCAAGAAATAGGCCTATATGAGCACTTAAAAGGTCAAATTCATGGATTTTTAGACATAATGATACATAATATACCTTAATCCACCTTCTCCAATAGTCTACATCTGCTTAGGAGATCAAACACCCTATTTTGAGTTTAAAACCTTATAAAAACACAACATTTGATGTATTTGTACAAGTGCAAATACAAGAAAATATCATGGTAATGGTCTTCCTAGAGTGATTAATGATAATAATATGTTTTAAATTTAAATTAAATATATTTGGAGTCATATCTTTCACTTTCTTCTCCATCAAGCTCTTAGAAGGGTTTTAGGAGGGTTTATACATGTTTGGGTTCTTAACCATAGTTCATAAAGGTTAGGGCCTTAACCTTAGAAATAATGCCATTATATTTGAGTTAAAGATGGTATATAATTATCCATAATATATTTATGTACCATGCACATTTTATATATAGTTTCAAGTGATGTATTGAGGTTCTCAGGTGGCTAGTAGACATTTTGTGCACCTTAGAGAGAGTTTTAGGCCAAAATGGCCAATTGGGGTTCTTTATCAGCAAAAAAATACCTATACCATATCCATAACTCTCCTCAAAAACATATAAATTTTATTTAAATTGTTATTCAATCTCATTTCACCATCTAGGCTAGTATTTCTAAGAGTAGGGTTTGAGAAAGGCATTAGGCCTAAAGACCTAACTGTTGTATTTCCTATATTTTGTCACCAATGGGGACTTCCTTAGTATTTTATCACATATATTAGTATTATAATAACTTTTCAAACCATTTGAATCATATTTTTTGGCTTTAAAATTCTATTTTACCCTCTCTTCCACACTATGCACAGTCTACCAATTGAAACATAAAGGCATTATTATAGGTGTATCATCAATGTTACCTGCTCTTTCTTCACTTTAAGAATTGAGACAAGTTTATGTCACTTGTCTTCCCTTAAATACAATGTTTCAAAGGATACCTAATATTATTTTATGGTGCTAGGACTACCCAAGGCTAGGCAAGTCTCCTCTAATTTAAGATTTTCATTCTTTTGCTTAAGAGTGTGGACCTACAAGTCTACAAACCCATATGTCAATAGTAAACCTTATTAATACCATAAAGAGAAAATATATTAGTTTATCATACATCTTAAATCATATTCATTAATCTCCTAGATCTGTTAATGAGGTTAAAATCCTCTTTGGACATCAAAATGACACCCTAACCATTATATATACTTCTACAATATTGCCTAGTCTTCATGATTGTATTTTTGTGCCTCATGAACCCTCTGAGGTTCATATGAGATTATTAAATGATATGTGCACTATATATATATATATATATATATATATATATATATATATATATATATATATATATATATATATATATATATATATATATATATATATATATTAATGTTTATTTAGGTCTTCTTAGGATATTAGTAGTTTATTTTGTCTTCTTAGGGTCTTATAAGCTCATCTTAGGCCTACCAAAACCTAAGAAGGGTTTGAGGCCTTCTTATACTTGTGAATGCACATCTAGGACTGAGACAAATTCTAAGTGTTTATAAGTATCATGATAAACATTTATCACACCTGAATACACTTGGGTGAGAGACTTATTCAACTTTTTATGCCCTCAAACATCTTGTAGACCATAGGAACAGTGAAGAACTTACACTTCTAGATCTACAACTTGTGTAATCCACTTGAAAATGGCCCTAATTTCACCACTTGACTCCATAATTTAGACTTGTAAGGTTATAAGAGATTTATAAGAGCTATTTACTATGTTAAAACTTATTTTCAAACACCTTATATTTAGATACTTCTCATGAGTTTATAACCCTACTCTTTGAATCCGAAAACAATAGAAGCCAATAAGCTTATGAAGGGTTTGATACTTATATAATATCAATGTGTATTGGTAACCATGTGAGATTATGTAGGGGTTATAAGGTGGTGTGAATAAAATTTATTAATCATTTATATGCATTAAACCCTATAGAAACTGCCAAACCTTAAGTGTAAACCTAAAACTTCACCCTATGAAGATATTTTGCTCACTCTCCAATTCCACACGTGCCAAAAGGATGAAATATAGAAGTGTGAGAAGGTTTTTTGGTCCCTAAGGAGTCTTTTCAAGTACTAAATTTACCTTCACTATCTCATTCATTCATCAACCTTGCTTAAAATCAAGACTTGGGGTTTTGCTAGGGTTTAAGACCACCTCATGGTATTAGCAATTATTCATAAAGGAGGGGTACCAACTTGAGAACCAATGCCATAAATATAAAGGCCATTAGACCCCCTTCCTCTACCTATAATCTTAGGTCACCACTCATAAGGAATTATTACCTTAAACTTGTGAAAACAACCTTAAACCATGTTAATAAGACTTCAAAAAGACCATTTGAAGACCTCATAAGGCATAGACTGACTATGAACAAGGTTAGAAAACATGAAAAGTCAAGTTTTTTTAAACCTCTCTAATGGTATCTAAAATTTGGCTAACATCTTTGGCATTCTCCTGGGTATGCTTGTTTGTTAAGCAAATTAGACTAGTTGCCTTTTCCATCCATTGGGTTATGGAGTCACTTACCATCAAATACTACCTTGAACAAGATGACAAACCAAAAACACATCCTAACACACAACACACAAATAACCAAAAAATAATAAGATAAAACACACACATATGCTAATAAATCACTTAGGGAATACAAAACATAAACAACTACACACAACTAACCTCAACATATCTTTCTCCTCCAAGATCAAATGAGAAGTTCTTGAGATCATCATGGTACGATGAAATTAGATTACTACATGTTGAGTGGAGTCTAATCAGGCATTATTAATGGAGTGAGATCTTCCACCTATATTTGGATATATTAGCATTTTCTTAGCCTCTTTAACTAGTAATCAAACCTTCTTGCTTCATTCCCTTGTCAATGAGTTGACTATGTGATTCAAGGACCAAATCATACTCATTCCAAACTTGGATTATTGGCACAAACTATCTCATTTCTATCTAATCAATAGGTTGTTCCTAATCAAGTTGAATAATCTTGTATGGATCTTATGGTATGCTTGTAGGGTTGGCTTCAAGGATAAGTGCATCTTCTTCTTGAGAGCTTGAGACTAACGAAGCTCAGTTTCATTTTTCAAGAGTGAAAAAGTTCTTGTAAATGTATTGAGAGGTTGATAACCTTATTTAATAACATCAAACAAATCATCTTAAAATGAAATAGCCTCTTAGAGTGGCAATCTTGGAGATTTGCCTTCCTCTTGCTTGGTGATTTGCTTGACAACACTACCTTCCTCAATCTGAATCAGACCATAACATCTCTCTAGATTAGTGTAGCCTACTCTTATAACTTCAAACAAGTCCTCTAATTGAAGTTCACCTAGTTCTAGTTCACTTAGACCTTATTCAAGCTTGATAGGATTTGATATAAAGGTAGTTACAACATAATTTGAGAAAAGATTAGAATTTGAACCCCTTTGATCATGATCTTGGGACTCAAAACCATTTTTTTAACCTCTAATGGATATTAGGAGGTTCTTATTCTACTATAACAAATTTATCAACACCTTGTTCAAATTGGGAAATACCATCTTTCTCAAGGTCTACTATCACTTGATCAACTTGCACTCCATCAATGTCATCTTTCTCTTCAACTTCAAAGGTTGATTTGCATCTCTCTTCACTACGAAGTGTTCCAATTATGAGCTATTCCTCATGTTCACTTGAGTTATCCTCCTATTAACCTTCTTGGGAGTGATCTACAACTATAATTTGACTTTATTCTTCAAAAAGGGGTTGTTTAACCTCACAAACTAGTTTTAAGATCTCATGATCAATGAGCTTGTCTATTTCTTCCCTTCATTCACCAATGAATCCTTCAAACTTTGAAATTTTTTGAATTTCAACTTTCTCCACAATAACTTCATTCTTCATTTGAATTCTATTTTGAATTAATTTCCAAGATGGGAAGGTCTTAGGTTTTTCAAGTTTTTCAACAAGGATTATTGTTTTCTTTGGATTCCTTATTGAATTGTTTTCCAAGATGGGAAGGCTTTAGGCTCTTGAAAAGGGATGGATGGGGATTTAATAGGTTCAAGTTCTTCCTTAATCTCAACTCCCTAATCTAGGCTTGTTCCACTTTGTTTATCCCATGAATTCACCACTTGATTCCAAATTGTAATCTTAAATGACTTCTTAGGGGTTTCTTGAGGAAGGGGAATGGATTTTTGTGCCAAAATAGCTTCATTATTCTCCCTCTAAGTAGAAATCAAACTATCTAATTCTGATTTGTCTTGATTCTTAACCCTCTCAACCATAACCTCTTTCTTCTTTTAGATGTTATCTGAGGTTGATTTCCATGATGGGAAGGCTTGAGGGGTATGTGAAGAATTTGGGACACTCTAAAGCTCACTTGACTCAGTATTTTAAGGAATAATGGGTGGCACAAAATAGGATTGAGATGGTATAGTAAAAAGTATACAAGACTGATAGCATTGAACTTATTGCCCTTCATGAACTATTATCTTATCCTTTATGTATTAAATTAGGTCACCTATTTCCATCATGTCACAAGTGATTCTTTGTCAATATTCTCTCTCAATAAGTTCCCACTCTCTCTTATCAATTTCAATCAGTTTATCACATTCTAAATGAGGTGACTAAGAACACTTTGACCATACTCCCTTTGTGTGTTGATCCCTACCATATACATTTCATATCCCAAGAGAGTTTGCTTGAAGCTTGAGATATACTGATTTGAAATGTGGCTATGTTGACTAGGGGTAACATGGTCTTTACAACATTGATTACAAGGATGAAAGGGATACCAAAGAGGTGAACTATCTTAGTAAGGATATTAAGGAAAATAAGGATGGTATTACTCTTGATGGCAAGTCTAATAATAATCAACATACTAATGGTAAGGGTCAACAAACTAATGATAATAATCAACATGGGTTTGATATGGCTCACCAACTTGTGTAAAACATAAATTAATATCAAACTCAACCATGAAAACTCATGAGAAAGGCAACAATGAAAGATAACTTCCTTAAAATGGTACTTGGGCTGCTACAACTAGTTGAATACATTCAAAGTCACCATTTATGTTTGTTGAAATGCCTGCAAAGGCTGGTGTATTAAAGAGCAACACCAAAACTCTTTAATTGATTGCAATGTTTTTCCATCAAGCATGTTAGAACTATTATAGCTCAAATTTGCACCATTGAGAAGGTGTTTTAAGCCCTATTAACTTTAGCTATACAATCAAATTGGTCCTAGGTTGTGGGTGACCTTTAGGTGGACCAAACCTCTATGTTATAGGGCTATCTCCCCTTGATGTATAATTAGGATCCACTCCTAACTTAAAAAGGAAAAGGGGGAGGAATAACATGAAATAAAACCAACTAATGGGTTTCAAGACACCTAAAAAGATATGATCACTACTATAATGACAGTATAATAAATTTATTAAATAGATACAAGGTGTTAAGAATAAGGGCAAAGGGAAGTTAAAGGTGAGTTGATAACCAAGGAATGCCACTTATCACTTTCCTAGCCAAGAGGAGGACAGTTTGAATAATAAATAAGATGTATCAAGTAAAGACAAAAATTCCTATGCCATTTCCAAGATGAAGCATCATCAAGAATGTAATACATGTCATTGAAGACCTTATGATATTATTCTATAACCTCATTCTTGTTTGTAACTCTTGTCATGAATGTTTGACACTTGTTAATTGCTCTCTTATATGTTGATTCTCTCTCTCCTTTTATTCTCTATAAATGCAGTCTTGTTTGGATTTGTAAGGATCCTCCACCTGAGTATGGTGAAGCCCTGCTCATTTGTATGCCTTTAAGCAATGAAAGACTACTAGTTTTACCTCCTTATATGACTATACTTAGTATGTGTGCATGGATAATTGATCTTTTTAAGTGATTTACTTAGTCTTCATTAGCATATTGTCCTATTCTAACACACATATATAGTTTGAAAGCTTATTTTATAGGTCATGTGAAGTGTGTAAGTGTGGTACAAGGGTTACATTAGTTTATCTATTCATTATTATCATCTTATACCTCTTGATTATTCCTCCTAGCCTAAGCATCCATCACTACCTCCACATTAAAATGTTGATGTAAAAGATTTAGATTAGGAATAGTATATGTTAAGGTTAATCCCATGATCTTCATCTGCACATGCAGTTAGTTGGAAGTGATAAACTAATTTTGTGTATCAACCCCTTAGTTTTATTTCATGTTATTCCTTCCCCTTTTCTTTTATCAATTTAGTAGTGGATCCTAATTGATACATCAAGGGGATCTAGGCCTATAACCTAGAGGTTTGGTCCACCTAAAGGTCACCAACAACCTAGGACCAATTCCATTTCATAGCTCAAGTTAAGAGGGATTAAAACACCTTCTCAAGGGTGAAAATTTGATCTATAGCATTACCTATAACCAAGTCTCAACTAATGTATGGCTTGATCACAACACTATAGAGGGAAAATTGAAAGAGTGGCTAGTTAGGGGCCAAAGGTTAAACCCTAAGGGAGGAATTTCCTCCAATAGCATCATCAAATTTAAGACCATTGTTATAGTAACCATGGCCCTTATAAATAGATTATATGATTTTTCTAGCATTACTTATGTATAAGTGGAATGGGTCCCATTATTAGACATTTTCCTTACTTTTAACAAAATTATTTCCCTAGGAGATATTAATAGTGTCAGATGGAAGGCACAAATGTTCAAACATGAACAAAGGCCTACTGACAAATTTTTTATATGATGTCATATTTATTGGACACATTCACTAATATGGTCCAAAAGTCCCATGGATAACTATGGAAACCATTTTCAAAGTATGTAGATAATATAATTTATGATAATTATTATTTCTTGTCTATCTATAGATTCAAGAATGAGATTACAAGAATTTATGAGAAAATTTATCCTCAAGTCTATCAATCCATTCATGGCACTCAGATGCCTAGAATATATAAAATGTTAAGAAGAAGCATAACCAATATGGGGGATTACTAATACTATCCATATTTTAAAATAATTAGAATATAAGGGATAAGGGAACCCCTATATTTTTACCATGCCACATCCTAAACAAGGTGGCTAAACAAGAGATTTCCCACCAATTATACAATAATGTAGATGAGGATTTGGGCCTCAAACATCAATATTATTAGTCTAAGACCCCTCTAAGTATTAGGAAATTTTAGTTTGTGGTTAGGGAACATTTCAATCAGGTGGGGAAGTTAAGATCCCATTATAATTTAAAGGTGTCCCAATTCAAGAAATGGGACCCCAAAGGAAAAATTAGAAACTATCTTCAACTCCTCAAGGAGAAAAAGGGGGTGACCATTAGATATGGTCACCAAGAGTATGAACATGATGTTATATTTATGAATGTATTCGATGATTCTAAAGTTTGGACCTGTATGAGGGATAATCAAATGTTAATGACTGTTATCTAAGTGATTCAATATGACCTAGCTATTACCAATAAGTAAGAAAATGAAATGGTAAGGTAGGTAGAACAAGCTTGGAATCACCAATGGCCTCCAACATAGTAATAGGACCAGCTTCCCTCTCCTATAGAAGGAGAGACCAATCTACAAGAGTGAGAATCCAACAATCAAATGGAGGAGAACCTCTAGATTAGAAAGTAAATTCTTAGTGGTATTTTTAGCTCTCATCTTTCCTCTACCCATTTAATAACTACTACATGGGCATAACCATTATAGTTTAGAGGACTATATCTCCCCAGGATAGATAAACAAGCACATTTTATTTGGCACCTCTCCCTCCACTTACAATGTCTACATAGGTAAGTCTCTTAAATTTTTTACAAACTTCCTTATCATCTCTCCCATCCACTTCTCTATCCCATTAATCACCTCAATAAGGTCCATCTCCATCCATTCTTCCCTCCACCATCATTTTTTCACTTTCCATTCCTTTACCACCACCTATAGTGTCTATCCTTACCATTATGGTTATTTCATTGGTTTCACCTTCTCCCTCACCTCTTATTCCCCCCAATAGTCACCTACCAAAGTAAATACAATGTCCTCCCTACCACCTTCAAAGTATAACAACTAAAGAAAAGACCATCGTTTGGTCTTACTACTCTATGGGAATCCCTTGATGAAGAAATAGAGGAAGAAGAACATGAAAATGTGATATCACTAGTGAATTATCATATTGATGAAGAGGAAGGGAATGAAGAAGAAACAAAGGGACCTAAGCCAAGGTTAAGTGAGGATAAATCCCAAGATGAAATAGAAGGGGAGGCATAGCTAGAGAAGGCCAAAACAATGAGCCAGGGAAGTTTGCAAGAAGAAGAAACTCTAGTTGGAGCATTAGGCCAGTATATCCTCACTAAGGAATACAAATAAGATATCAATAAGGTAGTTTATTATTTTACTTGTTCCATTAATATTGTAGATACTTTAGTTACAAATTTTCAACCTGCCATTCCAAGGCCACTATTTTCTAGTTCAATTGATTCTTCTATTCTTTCAGCATTAACCCAAATAATGGCTCTAAAGAAGAGAGTCTATTTTGAAAATTTTGTTTCAATTTATATTTTTTATCCACAAGGGCCACCAGTCCTTCCAAATTATTCATCTCAATTGGAGCTAAATTTTCCACAATCTACACCTATATAGTCAACCATAATAATAGTTGTGAAGACTCCATGACTGACTAGGCATATATCTAAAGTCACCCCTCAAAGGGAAACCTCAGGATGGAAAATAATTATTCAACCACCCCTATATTTCCCTATTATAATAAGTGCTTCATTAACACCTCTAGAAATAACTCCCCCTTAAACAATCACTCCACCCTCTACCACTAAAGACCCAAGTCAACCCAAAGAAGAAAAGGAACTTATTATTCCCTAATGGGTCCAAAAGATACAAGGTCAAAAGGATGAAAGACAAAACTTGTTCCTCACCGAGATACTCATAGTCTCAACCTAATTTGATAAATAAAGTGGTACAATTCAAAGGGTGAGAAAGAAGAAATCGGTGAACACAAGTTCAAGGGAAGAGATAGAGTTTGAGTAAATAGAAAACTTATTTTCCTTGGAAAAAAAGGCCAAAAAGAATCCAAATAACTCCATAGAATATATAGAGTATTTTTTATCTTTTGTGGATCCAGTTAGAGAGGTGATGAAAGACATGTATAGGATTTACGAGGAAGCATAACAATAACTAATACAAAGATAGATCATCCATGCCCCTTAAGAAATTATAGATAGTGTCCAAAGTGTACACATAAGGTTGTACAACATTTTGAATAATATTTGAGTCTCTAGGGGAGAATTTCAACCTAAGATAATGAAGGTGCTTAAAATATAGCACTAGTTAAAAGAATTTGATAAAAGTCTTACCTTTTTGGTTCAGTATTCAATAAGTGACACATTTAATCCCCTGAACCTGATGTCTGGCCAAGATGTTACATGGGACTTAAGTTATGTAATTGTAAAAATGGATGGTGACCTTAAATGGAATATGTAAATGAAGGCTTTGATAAGACATTTTTCAATCCATGAGAATGAGGCCTTAGAAATTTGGAGAGATATGAGGGTCATAGATGTGATAACCTCTATTAGAGAGCTACTAAATAGGTCCAATTTTGAAACTCTCCTTAAAGTGGCTACAAATAGCTTCAAGAAGGAAATTGATGGAACTATCTATAAGACTAATGATGATATTCTAAATCTAATAAATTTTTCCAAAGATAGAGTAATTTAGGTTGAATCCCTTGGATTAGAACTTAAAATTTCAAAAGTAGAGCACACAAGGTTGATGGTTGAAGCCATCAAAGTATTTAATCCTACCCTACTCAATTTTGATATTATTAATAAATTGTTTGAAATATCACCTAAACTATTTGAAAAACTCAAAGCCACAGATGGAACATTGAGGTTAGTATCAAGCATGCAGTCAACTATAATCATTTCCACATCATTACAAGGTCCAAATTTTTTTGGATATGTAGTAATGCATATTCTAACGTGGTCAGTTTTGATTCCTCAAGGGGATACAATGGCTACTTATATCTCCATTGTTGTCACACAACCATTTGTTTCTTCAAGGAGTGCCACATTAGCACCACCTTAAGTATGTATATATATTTACATGTTTAACTTAAGTTGGGACTAATGGTTTCAAATACACACACATGCACACATACATATATTTATATTTATAAATATATGTGTGTGTGTGTGTGTACACATACATATATATACACACACATACATATATAAATATAAATATATGTATATGGGTATGTATGTATGTATATGTATGTATATATATATGTATATGTGTGTGTGTGTGCATGTGTGTGTGTAGGATTTTGGTCAAGAGATCTTATTTATGTAAACACTTTATACATGCATGCTCTGCATGATTCTAACCTAGTAATTTTATAAGATAAAGCACATGAGAATAAAGTACATCATGATAATTTTACTCCTTTATGGACTAGCCCATATCAAATATCTAAAATTCTAGGTAACAACACCTTCTACTTGAAGGACCTTCAAGGTAATGACCTCACTTTTTTAATCAATAGATAATTTTTGAAATATTATTTCATGGATATTCCAACTGGAGATGCTTATGAATGACTGACTGTAAGTAAAGATGTAGACATAGGAGTAGCTTAGATTTCCTACTTTTTAGGTTAGATTTTCTACTTTTTAGAATAGATTTCTTGCTTTCTAGGTTAATTTTACAATAATAATTAGTGTGATAAGATTATTTAACTTATTATTGTGTGTGGTTATACTATTATAGCTATATTCATTTGGTTGTTTCATGGGTAAGTCTATTATTCCTTTTTATTGTGTGTTTATTGTACCAACCTTATTTGTTATAGGAGCTCGTTACTTGCCTATATATGAAGCTCTCTATGTGGTTAATAATATCAAATATTTGGCTTCATTCATGTGTTATTATAATCTTATATGGTATCAGAGCTCATGGTTGGAAAATCTAGGAGAAGAGCTTGAAATCAAGCTCTGAATTTACTTGCAGAATTCTAGCCTTGGTAAGCTAGTTGATGAAAGGTATAAATAAGCAAAAGAAGAAGAGGAAACCTTGTGAGGGAAATTTTATCAAGGAAGAAGCATAATGAATTATGCACCCAGTCAAGATTTTATATAAGATAAGAATTTGTTTGCAGTTATCTATTTTGTGAGATATTCTAGTGAACAAAAATGTGATAGAGAGAAGGACAAGGTGTTATAGTTGGCAAGGAGAAGAGGCATGATAGCCTGGTAAAGGGAAGGCATGGCCCAAAATAAGCATGATAGCCTACATACGGTACTTTTTAACTGTTAAGGCATTTTTAACTATTGTGGTAATGTTCTAGGGTAATTTACAACATTTATAAGGCATTCCAAGGCATCATGAGGTATTCCAAGTCATTACAAATTTATTATTTTTTTGTACCTATATTTGGTGTTTTGACAAAGGAATGGTGCTATAAAAGAACTATTTACAAGACATTTAAAAATTTATGACTTTCTTAGCTATCTATAACTAATCATAGGCATACACAAGATTAACATGGTGAAGGAGAATGACATTCTTGTGAATAAACTCAATTGATTTATTTGTTGTTCACAAAGCAAGGTACCACAAGGAGCTCACCTTTTTTTGCATTTTTATGCATATGCATAGGCTATTTGCTATTGGTTGATTATTTTATGTCATTCTTATGAAAAAATTTAAGAAATCATAAATGTTTAGGGCAAAAATCAAATATTTTAAAATTTTATTTAAAATTGAACTTTTAATTTTGCCTTAGTAACTTTGATTTTTTGCCTAAAACTTTGCCCAAAAAATCGCAATTAATAATGTTGATTGTAAATTGTAAAGTCAAAACTCTTGAAAATTTTCCATAATTTAAAAATTTATGTCTTCTTTTGTATGGAAAAATATTTTTTTAAATGGAGTTGTAAAAGTCCAAATTTAATTATTTTATAGTAATTTTTTAAAAGACAAACTTTAAATTTTCACAAACTGGAAATATTTTTTTACTAAAAATTCATAGCATTGTCCATTTTTAGGTTAGATTCAATTTCTAAAAATAATATTTTTAAAAGTCATTATATTTTTCTAAGTTAATTATTTTCATGAAAAACTAGGTAAAAATTGCTAGTTTTCAACATTTGTTGTCAGATTCTCAAAAAATAAATGGCAAAAATTTTAATTGGTGGTCATAGGATACTTATAATAAGTGAGTATAGAAACATTGACTAGATTATCCTTGGTAAATAATCTAGACTTATTGATCAACCAGATGACTATGATAAATGTTATTGTGAGGCTCTCGTATTATTAAAACTATATATAGTAGACAATTTAATTCCAAAATTTAGAAATGTTGATAATGTACCATACTTATGGAAAAACCTTAAGACAAAATATCAAGCATCTAAAGCTGATAGAATTTTATACCTGAAAAATCTTTTATTTTCTACTACGATGCAAGATGGCGGTTCTATTTTTGAATATTTTTGTAGTTAAAAGACAATTTTGATCAGTTAAAGACACTGGGAAAACCTATAGATGAGCAAGATAGGATTGCTCTTATTATACATAAATTAGCATCTTATGATTCTTTTATAGAATCATTACACATGATTGTAGAAATACAGACATTGGACTTCGAACAATTATCAACTTTTCTCATACATAATGAAAGCCAAGAGGACCAGTCCATTACTTTAACATCAAAGTCTATGAAAAGTCACTCATGGCACGATCACAAGTCAAAGGTACTTATAAATATAAAGGGTTTTTATTGTAAAGACCTGGTCATGTGAATAAATATTTTCATAAGCAACAATATGACTTGGAAAATCAGATAAATAAGTCACAAACTACAAATATAGCTGAAGAAGATGAACATAATTCAATATGTGAGTTTGTATTTTTGGTGACACAAGTTTAGTTAGCAGAGTCAAAAACATGGTATTTTAACTCAAGTGCATCAAGACCCTACACGTGTCACAAAGACTGATATGTAAATTTTGTAGAAGATGATAGTTTTAATGAATCGGTTTCCTTAGGTGATGGTTTGGTTCACTATGTGAAAGGATATGGCTATGTTCATATTTATTCAAATTTTGTTTGCTACACTTTTTAGAATGTTCAATATTTTTCTGATATGAATAAAAATATTTTTTCTATAAGTGAAATAACTATGAATACTAACCTTTGTGTGGAGTTTAAATGAAACAAATGTATGGTCAATAATCTTCATACAAAGAAATTCTTTGCTATTGGTATTGGTAATAAGGGATTGTATAAGTTGATTGATCCAAAAATATCAAAATAATTACACTAGTAGTGGTTAAATTTACTAGTGAGTTATGTCATAAGAGGTATGACTACCTCGATTATGATAATTCACATTCATTAAGTCAGACTAACATGGTGAATGAAATGTCTTATATTCAAAATAATCATAATGTATGTTCAAGATGTCAAATATATAATCCAATATCAAATTCATTTGACATTGGCAATGAACAGAGAACTAATTATGCATTAGGTTTGGTACATGTGGGTTTGCATGGTCCAATGTGGACATCTTCAATATTTCAATCTTTGTATTACTTGTTTATTTATGACTTTTCTAGGAAAATGTGGGTTTATTTTATACATAGAAAGTCATAATGTTTCTCTAACTTTGTTTCTTGGAAATATATGGTAGAGAAATAGGGAGGGAAACTATAATATCCCCAAACTTAGCCTCAATTAAATCATTTAAGGGTATTCAGCCATTAACCATCCAATAGCTAACACTAGCATCAACTTAGCTATCAACAAATCACTACCCATCAAGCAACCCAATTCTAACAAAAAATTACTAACGTGTAGTAAATTGATTAAATTATAGTTAGTAATGGAGATCACAACATTTGGAAATGGAGCACTACAATTAACAAAGACACCGCAGATCTATATTCTACAATTTACAAGGATAAATTCCCATAGCCAAGGAAGTCATAGGTCTATAATGAGTGCTAAATATAGCAACAACAATAATTAATTAAGTGGATAACCAGCCTTACTCTTTAATTAATAAATTGCTAATCAGAATTCATTAAGACAAAGTATGCCACCCTTGGTAATATACCTCTTGGGAAAAGACATTTGGGAAAGTCATGTCTCTTCGATGGAAGGATTTGAAGATATAAATAACCAGCCATTGAGATGGGAGACATCATCTAATTATGAATTCAATATTCTAACTTTGTATAAGCATCATGTTATACAACCACTCTCAACGATGAAGAACTTTATGAGTATGACAGCCCAAGGATGAAACCCTTTGTGGACTTTTATTTTATTTAATTTATTATTTTAAATGTAATATTTATATTTATAAAAAAATAATATTTCTAAGAAAACCAAATTAATGTAAAATATTCCAATTTGGAATATTATAATGGTATCAGAGCTATTTTTCTTTCCAGCTTGTGAACCATGGGGTCACTACATAAGGAAATTATGGATAGTTACGAGACATACAACATCCTTTTAATAGAGATTCTAAAATAAATATATTTTTTAGACTATTTGGATTTAAAAGAGTAATGGAATGGACATAGACACTATGAGGAAGACAAGTTTGTGAATCATAGTTATGGTAGTGCTGAATATGAAGAGAAATTCAATTTTTAAGAGGTCCCAAAAGAAAGGAAGATGATAAACTCCAAGATCGGCTTCCCTATCCAGGAGCAAATGAATTAGGTATCCAATGTTAAACTAAGGGAATTCCCAAACATACTTATCCAATAATAAGTTGATATTTATGGAGACTCACCTATTGGGAAGAATGACATAAAAACTCTAGCTATTAGAGATGAACATAAGTTATCTATCCAAAACACCAATGATGATGTTGATATGTGTTATCTACATTAGAGGGAAGATAAAATTTAGTGTGTGAAAGAGAGAGGTCTTAAGGATTATTCCTCAAACACAAGTTCTAAGTTTAATAAACCAATTTATTGTCTAATTAATGCACACTATCAACAAGATATTATGGGTTACAGTCTTCAAAATAAATAAGATGGAGAGCCAACCAAAATAATTGATAGAATATGTAAAAAACATCCACAAAATAACCTTGATTCCTTAGAATATGAACAACCATTAAATGCACCTCACTTGTTGATGGATACCGAAGAGACTTCCAATGATATTATGGATAACAAACAAGACTCTACATGTGCACCTTTTCTTTTAAATTTTCCTGGATATCTTGGAGTAAGAGGAAATTCACATGTTGAACATGGAGAGTCCTTGGAGGTGTTCTTAAAACATTCAAAAATCAATAAATACAATCAAGCTATAGATGTTAATCTTAGAATTGTTGCACTTGAGGGTTGTGACTTAGAGATAAATTACACACATCCATCCACAACAAAATATGAATGAGAAGTTGATTCCATGTTTGCTTCTTTGGTAGGAGGGGCTCAAGTGATAGTGGAATAAATCAACTATGATGATGGGATATTAAAGGATGTTGATGAATGGCATCCAAGCATGTTATGAACCTAACAATCAGATGAAAAAGTCTAAAATTATTCATATTAAATATAAGGTTTGCGTATCTATATATCGATCTATTAGAGGATTTAGGTCCTCAAGCATGGATTTTTAAGGAGCTTGAAGTTATCAATAATTCAAACTTCATATTTACAAAGTTACAATATCATGAGTCTCAATTGTTTAAACTTGGATTTGCATCTAAAATAGTTAAACCTTCGTTATTGTATAGGGAAGAAGACATTCTTCATGGGAAGTTTGTATTCAAAACATGGGACCCAAACTTGATATTAAAAATTTTAAGTTTCTCAAATCCACATGAACCATGGTTTGGTGCCCCATACCTTGTTGAAGACATTCCATTTCCTATTTTAGAGGAAAATAAAAGGCCTTTATGAAGATACTCCACTCTACATATACCACTTAAACATAATTATATTCTAGAGCACTATTATATAACAAACTTAATTGGCTTGAAGATTTTGAACAGAACCTATAAATTCCCAAATGTGTAGTAGATGATCATTTGATCAAAGTATGGCCTGAACATCAAGAGATTATAATTTCAAATGTGAACAAAATATATGAACATAATGGCAATCACACTATTATTAAATATGAAGACAAAGCTACTCAACCTATTCATAACATTTTTTGAAATGGCAGGATTGGAACTAATGGATTGTTACATACAATTGTGCCTATTGACGAGACCACAAAAAAAATTTTTGGCCATTTAATTTCTTTGGAAAATTGGATGAAGGGTTTCAATAATTTGTTTACAAAGATGGGTATTGGATTAATTTTGAAGTTGGGTATACGATGGTTGTAGGATTGTTGATCTACTAGTATCAATTAAGATGAGTTATCTATAGAAGACCCTATAGATATAATATTACTTCCACACCAAATCATCATCTATGTGTTGTTTTTACATAGATCCTCATTTTGTATACTAAAGTACACTAATAAGTTGAATGTGAAAGAGTGTCTTTATGCATTTGTAATTTTATATTACTTAAAATGAGAGAACAACTTAGATCAATGTAGGGCCACTGAAGAATCTATGTTTGCATTCCATGGAAATTCTACATGTACTTGGTACTCTATCATAAGGAATGACTTAAAGGGTTTATGTAAGATAAAGTAAATTTCTATTGGAAATGTTTACATCTACCTCTCAATTTATAAGAGCTATTCATATTTTTTTTGTTATCCTTCATTGTTGAGTGAAAACAAGAAACCTAAATATTATAGAGTGTTCATTATTTGTAATATATTCTCATGGAAAAAGTATGCAAAACCTCCTAACATTTTGGTGGTTCCCACTTAGATTATTGTTATCTTAAGATATTTGATCACATTTGTGATATTTCCAATCAAAGATATAATAAGGGAATGAGCATTAATTCTTGAACACCTCAATTTATAATTGCTTGAGGACAAGCAATTTGAGGAAGGGAGGTTTATAATATCCCCAAAATCAACCTCAATTAAATCATTGAAGGGTATTCATCCATTGACCATCCAATCGTTAAACACCAACATCAACTCAGCTATTAGTAAATCACCACCCAACAAGCAACCCAATACCAAAAATAAATCAATAATATGCAGTAAAGTCATTAAATTGTAGTTAGTAAGGGAAATCCCAATATTTAGAAATGGAGTGCTACAATTAACAAAGACACCATAGGTCTATATTTTATAATTTACTAGGATAAATTGCCATAACCAAGGAAGTTGTAGGTCTATAATGAGTGTTAAATACAATAACAATAATAATTAATTAAGTGGATAACCAACCTTACTCTTTAATTAATAAATTATTAACCAACATTCATTAAGATAAAGGATGCCACCCTTGAGAATATACCTCTTGGGCCAAGACATTTGGGAAAGTCATGTCTCTTCGATGGAAAGATTCAAAGATATAAATAACCAACCATTGGGATGGGAGACATCAACCAATTATGAATTCAATCATCTAACTTTGTATAAGTGTCATGTTATACAACCATTCTCAAGGATGAAAACCCTTGTGATTATAACAACCCAAGGATGAAACCCCTTGTGGACTTATATTTTATTTAATTTATTATTTTAAATACAATATTTATATTTATAAAAAAAAAGATTTTTAAGAAAACCAAATTAATGTAAAATATTCCAATTTGGAATATTAAAGAAACATGTAAAATATCTTAAATTAGTTAATGGGTATGAATTTATCTCTGAGAAATTCAAGGAATTTTTTAAGAAAAAAAGGCATAACTAAGTAATATTATACACAATGGAATGCCATCTGGCAAGGCATAACATGATAGTGATGGAGATGGCACTGTGTATGGTGGATAGCTATAATGTATTATATTAGTACTAAGAAGAATCTATGAATACAATAATGTAAACTCTTAATATAAGTCCCACACAAGCCTTGCATAATGTAACACTAGAAGATTCATGGTCAGGTAAAACACCAGATGTAAGTAATTTTCATATTTTTAGATTTGTTACTTTTATATTGGACAAAGCATTCATGTTTGTTGGTTATTATGAGAATAGAGATGCATACATATTACTAGATGTCTCTACATATATAATTGTGGTTAGTAAAAATGTAAATGTAGATGAGAAGGTACCATTATTCGGTCGGTATACCAATAGTAATGTATTTCTACATGTTGATGATGTTTTTGGAACAAATTTTGGTACTAAATTTAAACAAGGTTCAAAAATGAAAATATCATAAGTGTCAAATTCTAGTGGTGAAAAGAATGTTTCTCACTCGTCACATTCAGATCAAGAAAAGAAACATAAAAGGCCTAATTGGTACATATCACAATGAAATATGTAAGAAAAGACAAATTGCCTTACTTATTAGAAGGACAATCTACAAGATTAGGAAAATAAGAAGTGAAAGGTGGAGAGTAGGTAAGTTTTGCTCTTACTATTGTTTCACATGTATTGAAACCTAGCACAAGTTCAAAACCCAAAGTCAAACCAAAATGGAAGTTTTCCATGAAGATTGGTGAAAGAGGAAGGGGCATACAGAAAAATCACAATAGTGTTGTGAACAATAAATGTCCCAAATTTATTCAACAATGGAAAGTAGTAGGTGTTGGGTTTTCAACAACTCAACACAAAATATCTTTTAGGAGATATGATATGTATTTTAGTCTTGATGTATATTCCAAACTTTTTTGTCAAACTTGATCACTCTAACAAATAGGTAAAGCATGACACATCCAAAACATGACAATAATTCAAATAATAAAAAAACTCAATGAACCCAGTATTCAACAATATTTCTTACTCTACTTAGCGGTTGTAGTGGTTCATTACCCATGTATTCCAGTAAGATGGATTGGCGAGAATAGGACATTTGGATACATAACTACAGTGGAAAAAACCTACCTTTGGTTAAGTTCATGTATAGACTTCATCCTATTATTATAATAATGACTAAAATAAGTCATTTAGGGAGGGTATTAGAATAAGCAATTTTATAAGCTTATTTAGCTCATTATTGTGTGTGGTTATATTTTTGTTACCATATTTGTTTGGTTGTTTCAAGGGTAAGTCTATTATTTTTTTTAATTGTGTATTTTTTGTACCTTTTTTATAGGAGTGTGTTACTTGCCTATATATTAGACTCTTTATGTGGTTAATAATATCATGTATTTTGGTTTCATTCTTGTGTTATTATAATCTTATAAATTTTCCCTTTTTTCCTAGATTAGTATTTCCTACTTTCTGCATTTTGGTTTGGGTAGATTAGGTTTTATGTTTTCTAGATTAGTTTTCTTAAAATTATAGAATAGACAAGTTGATTTCCTACACTGGAATTATAAAATACTTACCAAAAATTAAGGGATAATATAAAATAAAGCATAGTTGGTATTCACAAGGATTTATTCTAGCAGTGCTTGAGTTTATGGGATTGAGGTATGAATTATGACTGAATTAAGTTCTACTTGGAATGAGTGAATTTGATAAACCTTTGGGATTTACTCTGATATACTCGCGTAAATTTTAGAAAGACTTTACATTTCCAAATATCAACTGCACTATTACATGCTAAAACTTGGATGGGAGATAATAAACATAAAAATAGATGCACATTGGATGAGATCTGTTGATTAAAATATGTTTTATTATACATCCACCCACCTAATGGTGACTCCCAACCCTTATTTTATCTATGTTCAAAAAAAATCATAAAAAGTTATATAAGATGGGTGTTTCAAGTAATCTCTACCAGGGATATGGATGCCTAGCTAGTAGTAAAGCAAGGCTTAGAATGGAATCATAGGTATCTTTGTTGAGGCTATGGACATTTGGATGGTATCAGAGCAATGTCTAGGCTTCCCTTATTATTTTGTTACAAAATATAAATTCAAAATGAAACCTATTGTGTTTATCCAGGACTTTGTTAAAACTCTCATAATAAGGAGAAAATAAATATTACAAAATCATACACATAGATCCCAAGAATGTAAAGGGTTAGTATATTGTGTGTGGAAGGAGGATTCTTTTTTTAGGGACTAGTTTACTCATTCTTTTTTTTTCTAAATTTAAAATTATGTTATGATGCATTACCAAAATTATGGGTTCTCAAATACTCAAGAGTATTTCCCTACTAAGTTGCCATTTATTGTGCTCTAACACACACATTTTTTTTTGATTTCAAATTGGGACCTACTATTATCTAAATATCCTGATTCAAGATCCTATAAACCTTATATATCCATGATATTGATATGCATAAGTCTAAGGTTGTCCTTAATGTCTAAAACTACAAAATTTTGAATTATGAAATTCAAAACTTGGGCATCAATTATGATTCATTTTTAAACCTTGGACTTTTATAATATTTATTGGACATTGACTTTATGATTTATGGACTAATGGAGCTAATGTATCATGACCTAGTGTCTTTATAATTTTTGTGTACTTACAAATTATCCACATCTGAGCCCTACCTTCACTATGTCCCCAAAGTTTCAAACTCCAAGAACAAGACAAGTGGTAAGATCACATTAGATAGAGTCCTTTGTCCTTCAAAAAAAATCTAAGTGATCCAAAGTGTGTAAGCTTTGAGATAAATACAAGTGGCACTATCATGTTACATGAAACCCTTTGAATTTCACAAAAGGTCCTAAGTATTTTATATTTTTGAGGTAAATATCACTTTCACGTTACTCAGAATGCACTACAATTTAACAAAATTTTCATACCTTATCGATAATTGAGTTACTATAGGTTGTCCATGTGGTAAGACCATATGAACCCATATAAAGTTCACTTCAAAAAATAATTATGTCCTTCATGGTCTTGGGGCCCTAAGACCATGTCATGTGGCATAATTATGTTAACTCGATGCTTTAAAGGGTTAAAATCAAGTTAATTTCTCTATGGTTCCAAGTCTCCAAGTCCCTACAACATCAATAGCATACCACACATCAATATCCCAATACCTAGAGCATTCTCAAAAGGCGTACATAGTTTAGAGTTCAAACAATTATGGCCTTGAGTCTCTAAGTTCCCATATCCTTGAAAATACTCCATGTGGTTCAATTTTGTTAATTCGTATCACTAAAAAATATAAAGTAAGATCATAAGTCTAAAGACCCTGAGTGAATAATAAACAAGCAAGTGTCATAACCAAAGAGACGTGTGGCTAGAGTATACATAAATGAATTTGACAACTAAATAAATTCAGTAAGCAAGAGACTAACACCTATCTTAAAATTTATGATTGGACATACATGAATCAATGAAAATTTTCCATTTGGCTAACAAAAACCTACCAAAGCTGACTTGCAAAATTAAATCCAAACAAAAACAAAATCAAAATCTATTATTTGCATTGATATCGCATGAATTATGCATTTAAGGTGTAGGATTTTGTAATATATACAAAATATAAGTAAATACAAGTCACTTTGCCATTAATTTAAAATTTTAATCCTAAACTCTTGAGCAACCAAAATCCTTAGATTTTTTTAATGAATGTATAGGAGCATCTAGACAGTTTATGAAGGAATTGCACAACCTTAGATTACTCAAATGGCTTCTCCAAAACCATCACACATCTAGGCCCCTTCTGTATATTCCATTACTGGGAGCACTAAATACACATACATTTTATTTTACAAAAGTTCCATGGATTTCAAGTTCCCATACTATTCAGCCATCTAGAGTGCAAAGAATTAAATAGCATTATATTCTACACAAGATCATCTATGCTAAGATAATAAGAAATACATTAATGATTTGTTTCCAATTAAAATAATGGGGCTCCATCAAGTGGCGGTGAAACTAGAGGTAATACCTTGTATCGATTTGCTTCATGATTTATTCTTCAATGGTACTTGTTTTGGGGACTATTTACATCTTTAAAAATGGTAAAATGTAATTGCATATTTTTGGAAGGGTATTTGAGAGGTACCTTAGGATTCTAAATCATGAGGTTGCCTATAACCAAGTCTTAGCTAATGTATGGCTCGATCACAACATTGTAGAGGGAAAATTAAAATAGTGGATAGTGAAGGGCTAGATGTTAAAACCTAAGGGAGGCATTTCCTCCAATGGCATCCTCAAATTCAAGCTTGGTATTAGAGTATCCATGGCCCTTATGAACATATTGTATGTTTGTGTTATCATTACTCACATACAAGTGCATTGGGTCCTAGTGTTGGACATTCTACTAAATTTTAACAAAAAAATTACTCTAGGAGAGATTATTAGTGTTAGGTCAAAGACACAGATGTTCAAACATGAACAAAGGCATACTGACAAAAAAAATTATATGATGTCATATTTACTAGATGCAATCATCAATATGGTCTATAATACCCATGTGTAATATCCCCAATTTCCCCTCAAATCTGAAACTGGATATTTTCCTGACTATCTTTCTGTATTTTGCTTTTTAGATATTTTTGCATGAGTAAAGATGCAATTTTGCAAGATAAATTCAAATAACAAATAAACCATAGTAAATCTCTTAACTGGCAAATCAGTGCTCTTATTATTCTTTAGAATGATTACAATAATGAATTTTTGGCACGCATATAAAGGAATACAAACATCATCTCAAAACCTGATCTTTTACAAATCTGGAACGGCTCTAATATAGAAGATCTTTATCTGTGCAATATCTGAATCAAAACTGTAATGAAATAAATACCTGAAATCCCTATGATAACATCTGTGTGAAGTTATCTCTCAAACCTGTAAACCTCTGTGATAGCTTTTGGATGAAGTTATCTCTCAAATTGGCAATAGATCGACTGATATCTCACAACCTCTAAATCGCACACACTAAAGAGTGGACGTTCTCCAATGCAAATGGAATCCTGGAACCCTTGGCTCAATCTTCACAGAAGAATTCTTCAATATCAAAATCAATAATCATTCATAATCAATAATGGCCTCCATGAGAAACCCTTATACCCTCAAAAAGATATGCTTGCCCTAATTAGGGTTTTTCTTAAATTAGAATTAGGGTTTCTAAATTAAAATTAGACCAAATAATTAATATTTGATTAAATCAATCAAATATTAATATCTCCCTCAATACATGTCCGATCGAGCCCAAACGAAAGCCAACTAGAAAAATTTTGCTAAACAAAGCCAAGCCAATCTCCATCAAGACCCTCTAACCATCCTATCAGCCTACGAGGGTTGCATAATAGGCTAACCATGAACTCAAAACATGTCAACTAAAAAGGGGACATGAAAATCTGCCCCTCCTAAAATTGCTTGCCCTCAAGCAATCACTGAATGACAAATCAATCAATCCACCTAGATCCCAAATGTAGTCATGATCTCCACCACTGTCAATCAACACGAACTCCATGCCATGTCCCTCACAACTCTCATCTAATGGCGTCACATCATCTCTAGTACTAAGATTAGCACCCCAATATCTAATCCATAAATGAAAATTAGCAGGCAACTCAAGTAAACTCCTTACCTGAATAATATCTAAATCTGGATTGTGAAGGCTAGAAATAGTCATATCATCATCACCCTGTGACCCGACTATAATAGAAAGCTGAGTCCCTACCACATGTGATAACTCCTAAATTGAACTCACCTCAAGACCAAGCTCATCCTCATATCTCTCCTATGTTGGTGCCAATGTGCACTCGTCATCGCACTCTATCATGTCATGTCGTATGAGCATCTCCATCCGATGAAAAAACATATATCTGAAGCTGATGCCCCGTATTGCCTTAAGAATATGTGTCTTCCCATCAAGATTTAAGTGAACCTCCATGTCCTTGAGATGAAGAGTAACTTCCTCAAATGAATGAAGCCACTTCATACCCAAGACTAAGTCTATATCCCCCATGTTCACCACATAATAATCAGCCTTGAACTCATAGTTGTTCAAGCGCAATGGGAGGTCTCTAATCATGCGCTCACACCTAAGAGTGTGACCATCATCTACCTTAACTCTGATGCCCTCAAAATATTTGGTAGTGAGTCCACGCTTCTCCACAAATCTAGCATCTATGAAATTATGTGTGGCTCTTGTATCAAGAAGGGTGATAACCTTCTGCCCTACCAAAACTCCACGGAATCTGAATGACTCATCTGATTAAATGTTGGATAGGCATGCCTCCTAAATGTGAAGCTCTAACTCTGCCTCTACCTTAGGCTCTAAAGCCTCTGCCTCTACCCCCTCAGAACTATTCTACTATTTGGAATCCTCTGAATTCGAATCCTCATAATAAGCCCACATCACACGATTGGCCTTGCCCTTAGGCCTCAAAGGACAATTGTGATTGGCATCATAGGGAATTTTGTAGTAAAATCAAAGCTTCTTCCTGCGTAAATCATTAAGTGCTTCATAATCCAAAGGTGGTGTTGCTAGATTGGCCTTTGAATCATTATTTACACCTGATCTATCTATGTTAAAATCTGGTCTCTATCTATCTCCGTTGGAGCACTTATGATCCCTGGATGAAGAAGTACCTCTGGATTTATATTTACTGGATGGGGCTGCCATCTCCATACTTCATGCCTTCTTCATAGCTTCCTGTAATGAAGGAGGATCAAATCCTTTGATCCAACCTCTCAATGGTTCTGTCAATCCCTCCATTAAGAGCACTACAAGTCACCTCTCTGAAATGTCATGAACCATGACTGATAACTTCTGAAAGTCACCAATGTAAGTCTCTAGACTGCCACTCAGGTGCAACTATGCCAACTCTCAGAAATAGGTCTCTGGATCCCTCCTATCAAAATGCTCTACCAGCCTATCCATAAACTCCTGATAAGATGTGATCTAATCATGATGGAGTGTCACCATCCTGTGGTGCCACCAATTGTGAGCTACTCCCTCAAGATGCAGTGTCGCATATCTGATAACATCTCCCTCAGCCATCAGTCACAATGTGAGAAATGTGTCTAGCTTACTAACCTAGGCCTATGCTGTCACCTTACCACTACCATCAAACATCGCTAGTGTGAGTTTGCTCGTAGCATGCTTCAAATCATTATTCTAATGTCTTGGTCTCCCAGTCTATCAACCTCGATTATGTTCTCTCCTCTGTGTGATGAATCAGTCAAAAGTAATCATCTCTCTTACCTCAGGTGGTAATAACTCCCACTCATCATTTACTACCATAAGCGTGTCTACAAATGACTCCTCATGCTCCTCACCTGCTATCACCTCCTCGACATCCTACCTCACAAAGGTAGGCCTAGTAGGCCTGTCAGCTATACGGGAAGTAGTCCTAAGGGCTCTCTGTGATCTTGCATCACTCTTGACATCATCACAATGTGGTGAATGTCTCCTCGGAGTACCCAATCTTGGTAGTGCCTCTGCCAATAGATGTAATACTTCGTTGTTCCACCTTTGCCCTTCCCATAGTTCTCTGAGTGTAAGTAACACCTTTGCATTGTCTTGATCCCTAGGACGGTGTGGAATATGGGTCTTGTCCATATTGTCACCCATGTCTTCCGGCTGCTGTTCTAAAACTTGAGTGCCTTCAAGCAAAGCTTTACTGCATGTATTATATATGTGTGGTCCCAACTCTTGTGGCTGCATGAGACCTCTAAACCCTCAGGATGGTAGGATTTAGCTCTGATACCACTGTAATATCTCCAATTTCCCCTCAAATTTCAAACTGGATATTTTCCTGACTATCTTTTTGTATTTTGCTTTTTAGATATTTTTGCATGAGTAAAGATGCAATTTTGAAAGATAAATTCAAATAACAAATAAACCACAATAAATCTCTTAACTAGAAAATCAGTGCTCTTATTATTCTTCAGAATGATTACAATAATGAATTTTTGGCACGCATATAAAAGAATACAAACATCGTCTCAAAACCTGATCTTTTACAAATCTGGAATGGCTCTAATACAGAAGATCTTTATCTATGCAATATCTGAATCAAAATTGTAATGAAATAAATACCTAAAATCCCTGTGATAACTTCTGTGTGAAGTTATCTCTCAAACTTGTAAACCTCTGTGATAGCTTCTGGATGAAGTTATCTCTCAAATTGGCAATAGATCCGCTGATATCTCACAACCTTTAAATCACACACACTGAAGAGTGGATGTTCTCCAATGCAAATGGAATCCTGGAACCCTTGGCTCAGTCTTCACAGAAGAATTCTTCAATATCAAAATCAATAATCATTCATAATCAATAATGGCCTCCATGAGAAACCCTTATACCCTCAAAAAGATATACTTGCCCTAATTAGGGTTTTTCTTAAATTAGAATTAGGGTTTATAAATTAAAATTAGACCAAATAATTAATATTTGATTAAATCAATCAAATATTAATATCTCCCTCAATACATGTCTGATTGAGCCCAAACGAAAGCCAACTAGAAAAATTTTGCTAAACAAAGCCAAGCCAATCTCCATCAAGACCCTCTAACCATCCTATCAGCCTACGAGGGTCGCATAATAGGCTAACCATGAACTCAGAACATGTCAACTAAAAAGGGGACATGACACCATGGAGAACTATGGTAGTCATTTTTATAGTATGTGGATAATATAATATGAGAATTATTCTTTCATATTTGTCTACAGATTCAAGAATGAGATTATAGGAATTAATGATGAAATTTATCTTCAACTCTATTGAGCCATTCATGTTACTCAAATGGGGGATTAATAGTAATATATATATATTATACCATAATTATAATAGAATGGATAAGGGAACCCCCTCTATTTTTACCATTCCATGTTCCAAATAAGGTGGTTAAACAAGATATTGCCAATAATTTATATAACAATGTAGATGAGGATATGGGCCTCAAACATCAATCTTATTACTATAACATGACTCTAAGTATTGGGTAGCTTCAGTTTATGATGAGGGAAAATTTCAATCAAGTAGAGAAGGTAATATCCCATTACAATTGAAAGGTGGCCCAATTCAGGTAATGGTACCCTAAATGAAAAATTAGAAACTATCTTTAACTAGAACATGATGTTATCTTTTTTAATGCATCAGATGATTCTAAAGTTTGAACTCCTATGAGGGATAATCAAATGTTAATTATTATCACCCATGCTATTTAATTTTTCCTTAAGATTACAAAAGAGTAGGCAAATGAAATGGTAATGTAGACAAAACAATATTGGAGTCACCAATGGCCTCCAACACAGCAACAGGACCAACCTCCCTCTCCTATAGAAGGAGAGACCAATCTACAAGAGGGAGTGTCAATAATTTAAAGGGAGATAACCTCCAGATTAGAAATAAAATCCTCAAAAGTCTTCCTAGACCTCATGTACCCTCCACCCACTTAGTTTCTACTATCATGGGCACAACCACTATAATTCAGATGACTATACCTAGTCAGGATAGACTAGTAAGCACATTCTCTATGGAACCTCTCCCTCCACTTACAATGGATACATAGGTAAGTCTCCTAGAGTTTCTACAAGATTATTTCTCATCTCTCCCATCCATTCCTCCATCCCTTTAAACACCTCAACAAGTTCCATATCCATCCATTCTTTCTTCCACCAACATTGTTCCACTATCCATTCCTTCACCATCACCTATAGTGGTTATCCCTACTATTATGGTTCTTTAATTGGTTTCACATTATCCATCACCTCCTATTCCCCCCATAGTCACCTACCAAATTAAATATATAGTCCTCCTTACCTCCTTCAATTCCAACAATTAAAGTAAATACCATCATTAGGTCTTACTACTCTAGGGGGATCCCTTGATTAAGAAGTAGAGGAAGAAGAAAATGGACATGTGGTATCACTAGTGGATTATCCTATTGATGAAGAAGAAGGAAATTCATAATCAATTAAGTGACTTAAGCAAAGTTTAATTGAGGAGAAGGCCAAAGATGAAACATAAGAGGAGGCACAGCTAAAGAAGGCAAAAGTAATGAGCATGGAAAGTTTGTAAGAAGAAGAATCTCCAGTTGGAGAATTAGGCTAGCATATCCTCACTAAGGAAGAGAGACAAGATATAAATAAGGTACTTTTTTCTTTTGTTTCTTCCATTGCAATTGTATATACTTCAGTTACAAATTTTCCACCTAGCATTCCAAGGCCACCATTTTTTAGTTTAATTGATTATTCTATTCTTTTGACATCAACCCAAATAATGGTTTTAAAGAAGAGAGTCTATTTTAAAATTTTGGTTTCAATTTTTATTTTTGATCCATAATGGCCACTATTCCCTCTAAATTTTTAATCTCAATTCAATCTACATTTGCCACAATCTACACTTGTATAGTCAGCCACAATAATAGTTGTGAAAAATCTAGGCCTTACTAGGTATGTAGTTGAAGTCACCCCTCAAAGGGAAACCTGAGGATAACAAAGAATTATTCAGCCACCCCTATAGTTACCTACTCAAATAAGTGATACATTGATACCTACATAAATAAATCCCCCTCTAATGATCACTCCAAACCATACCTCCAAATACCCAAGTCAACCCACAGAAGAAGGGGAACTTATTATTCCCCAAGGGTCAAAGAGCTACAAGGACAAAATATGAAAGATAAAACTTGGTCCTCACAAAGTTTCCCACAGTCTCAAATTGATTTGATAAACAAATTGGTTAATTAAAAGGGTGAGAAAGAGGAAAGTGGTGAACACAAACATTAGGGAAGATATATTTTGAGTAAAGAGAAAAGTTATTTCTCTTGGAAAAAAAGGCCAAAAAGAATATAAAAGACACCACATAATATATAAATGATTTTTAATCTTTTATGGATCTAGCTAGAGAGGAAATGAAGGAGATGTATATGAGAAAGGAGGAAGTATAGTAGTAGCTAATGTAGATACATATCATCCATGCCCCTCAGGAAATTGTAGATAGTGTCCAGAATGCAGCCACAAGGTTGTACAATAGTTTGAATAATATTCAAGTCTCAAGGGGATAAAGTTAGCTTAAGAGAATTAAGGTGCTTAAAATCTTACACTAGCTAAAAGAATTTGATAAAATGCTTACCTCTTTAGTTCAGTTTTCAAGGAGTGGCACATTCAATCACCTGAACTTGATGTCCAATCAAGATGTTACATGGGCCTTAAGTAATGTATTTAAAAAAAGGGATGGTGCCCTTAACTGGTATACACAAATGAAGGCTTTTATATGATATTTTTAAAGCCATGAGAATTATCCTTATAAACTTTGAGAGATATTAGTTTCATAGATGTGATAACCTCTATTGTAGAGTTAGTAAATAGCCCTAATTTTGAAACACTCCTTAAAGCAGTTGTAGATAGATTTTAGGAAGAAGTTGAGGGAAATAAGACTAATGATGAGACTCTATAGCTAATAAATTTTTCCAAAGATAAATTAATTAAGGCTAAATCCCTTGGAGCAAAATTTAAGAGCTTATAAGTAGAGCACACAAGGTTGATGGTTAAAGACATCAAATTGTTTAAGCCTGCCCTACTCAATTTTGATATTATTAATAAAGAGTTTGAAATAGCACATGCATTATTTAAAAAAATTAGAGCCACATAAAAACTGTTAGGGTCATTACCAAGCACCCAATCAACTACAATTGATGCCACATCATCATAGGGTCTCCAATGTTTTGGTTATGTAGTAATGCATACACCAACAGGGCCAATTTTAATCCTTCAAAGTGGTACAATAGCTACTTCTGTCTTCATAACTATCATGCAACCATTTGCTTCTTCAAGTAATACCACATCAACATCACCTTAAGTATGTATATATATTTACATGTTTAAATTAAGTTGGGATAGATGGTTCCAAATTTATTTGGCATATATAGCTAGTTTATATATATGTAAATTTAAACTTCATTTGGATGATGAGGCATCCCCTCCCCAATACTATATTTATTTGTATCCTCCCAATCCCAAAGGGAGGATAATTTTGGTTGTTAATATTATTAAGAAATTATATGGATTGTTATGCAATTGGTCTTGATGTGTAAATCTTATTCTTGTCTAAACCTTTGAATCTTGCAAGAAGTTCCATCAAACTAGTATCCTAGTATTTTGGTTATTCATAAGTATTATTTTAATATAATTATTCATATTTTTTTATTGATAATTTGAATGCTTTTATGTATTAATCATAATCTCCCTTTGTATATGTGTAATTATAATCTCACAAACATAGTAACCTTTAATTAAACATGATAAAGTTCATTGTATTCTTGTTCCTTTGGAAACTTAACTATGTTTTATTTTTGGTATAATTATTGTAGGTTGCATCAAACATTGGTTCTTGAGTGCTTATCTAACCCTTAGTTCAAGAGCGAATTTAGAAAGGTTTCATCTTATTTGAACCACAAACCTTCTTTCCTGTCCTACCTTTCCCTCTTTTTGAATTTATTTTTATTAGGACCACCTTAGGTTAGATCCATCATCAATCCACCCATCTCAAGTAGATCTAGATTCATATCATATCCAAAACATCCAAGGTAAACAACTACTCCACTGACTATTATTCCACCTACAACTTATTTAAAAAACCCAATAGCACACAAGTTATGTCTTGGAGTGAATCTCACTTTATTGATCCTAAAACATTGGAGTCTACCTCGTAAGGTTCCTTGGTGTGAATATAACCCACATAAAAAATAAGGTCTTGACATAGTATTTTATTTATCTTGAGTTTTTAGTGTGATAAGTGTTACAATTTTGGGTGTCAATTTCTAGGTCATGGTGACAAATGCTTTATAGTGCATAAATAAGATGTGGCCCTTCTATTTCTCCAATTTCTTACATGTTTGATTGAGGTAATTAACTAGTCATTATTAATGTGTTTTATATGTTTATGATGCTTAATTACAAGTAGTTCAACTATTATATTTCAATAACATATAATATCAAAAATAGTTTATATATCAATACAAATTATGTAGAAACATATACTTATGACTAAGAACAATCTAATATATGTAACAACACGTGAATGGAACAAATTGACATAATAATTTATATAGTGAAAATAATAACTCCAAGAAATGTTAGTACCTTAGTAGAATAATAAATTTCACCAAATACCTCTAATTGAATTTAATATCCAAGGGAAGAAATAATCAAACACACTAAATACATTTAGGCAATGTTAAAATCTATATTAATTAGAAAATATAAAATCAATACTAATGCGCTAAAGAGGTAGATTTGACTTGGGGTAATAAGGAATGTATTAGAGGTGTTGTAATGATATTTTTTGGGGTATTATGAATCTATAGTGGAGGAGAGTAAAAAATAAAATTAAAAAAGCATACTCATCCCACAAGCATTGCCTCCATTGGCATAATGATCATAATACATCAGGTTTATATGTTAACCAAGCCTACCAACAAATGTGAGACTAAATTTTTGAATGAACGAGGATTTTAGAGATTTACGTTTAAATTTATTTTTTAAGATTATGAATCCACATATAAAATACCAAATTTTTAGAGATATAAGGCTTTCACGATCCATAATATGAGAAAATAAGTTTTTGGAAAAAATGTGTACAAAATATTTTGATTGACATTTTCGATCACATCTTGTGACCCATTATCACAAAAACATATGTTAGAAAAACAAACTATATTTTTTGCTATTTATAACTCTAGTGAAATAAATTTATGTCCAATGGGATCACATTAGGAGTAATAAAATTTAATGTTAAAATTGTCATTATAATTTTTATTAAATATTATTACTAACTACCCTTAACCTATTAAATACTCAGCCCCTAAAGTGAAGGTTATATTTAACTTATTAATAATGATCCTCCAAACTTGAATCAAACCTAATCTCTCATCTATATTTAAATTTTTTTTATGCCTCCCAATCTAAACAACCCCTTTTACTCGACATTTATGATAAATATTTTTTATGGTAATCAACTTGGTATCCTAAATGCAAATAAAATTATTATTGGTTTTGTATGCTTTTTAATAAGGTAAGAATGTCATCAGTATTTTCATTAAATTGTCCTCCCTATGTTGCCTATTTTGACCTTCCATTTCCTGTCAATGATGCCAATTTATGTTAGTATCATGGTAGAGACAAACTTTAGGACTTTCACTCCCACATCAATAATATGGTGTTGAGTATCAAATTCACCATGGAGGTTGATGCAAAAGGTAGTATACCCTTCACAAATGTCCTCCTTACACATAAGGAATATAGTTTTTTTCCCTTAATGCATACAAAAAAAAAACCTACATAGATTTATATTTTCACACTTATTTACATCATCATCTAGTGTAGATAGTGGGGGTATTACAAACCATAGTTACTAGAGCATTTAGGATATGCAATGATGATCAATTGGAGCATTAAATCAAGCATTTAAAAATGGACTTTAAATTAAATTACAAGTGTTATTATATAGGTAATAGAATTTCACAACATGAAAAAAAGGAAAGAGACTTCAACAATAGGATTTTTCACATTCTTCTCTTATTTTAAAGGAGAATCTTATAGGATTTCAAAAATCATGAGGTGCCAAAAACATTAAGACCACATTTTTACCATTTTTTTGAAAAAATATTTGAATTTAGTAAAGGACCATATAGAACCAAATTTAATAATTAGTGTTATATAATTGCTCATGTGGGTCCCATACATTATGAAAACATTTAGATCCTTCCAAACATGGATTAAAGAACATGTTGTTGACATGCAGCTAGAGAAGAAAGATAAATTATATGTTGAGTACTCCTTCAAAACCAAGCATTATATTTGCAAAAAGGATGTCAAAGTGCTTACTGTAAAAAATAATTATCATAAAAATTATTTAAGTGATGCCATTGAGATTGGGAAGCACATAAAACTTAAATAAGGATGAGGGTATAGGTTTGAGTCATGCTCGGAGGCCCATTATTAATAAGTTAAAAATAATAATCACTTTAGGGGGTGAACATTTAATGCGTTAAGGTTAGTTGGTTACATTATTTAATAAAAATTACTTTTAAAATTAATTTTATTACTCTTAATGTGACTCTATTAAACATCAATGTATTTCACGAGAGTTATATATGTAAGAAACTATAGTGTGTTAATCTAACACATTATTCTTCCTAATGATGGATCGCAAGATGTGATCCGAAATGTCGATTAAAATATTTAGTACTTAATTTTTCTAAAATCCTCTTTACATTTAATTTTAGTACTCCTAGTGAGACCTCATTAGACATCAACACATTTCACGGGAGTTTTCAATACAAGAAGCTCTAGTATGTTATTCTAACATATGTTTCTTCATGATAATGGATCTTATTATATGATCCAAAATGTCGATCAAAATATTTTGTACATAGTTTATTTGGTGATACCATTAATTGAAATCATGGCTTCACATATACCATTTAAATGGTTTTACCATTGTACTACCCTCTTTAGCTAAACACTTTACAACCCTTGTTTATAACACACATTTTTAAATAAATAATAATATAATGAAAATAAATTCTCAACACACATAAGATATTCATATGTTAATATAAAACTCAATTTTATATTAATAGTGGCATAATAAATGATTGAAATATTTTTTTAATAACATCCATGAGACCAAGTAGTGTATGGTATTGTTTATGTTATTAGGGTTTAAGGCTAAACAACATGTACATAAACAACTAAAACTTTATCACAAGATGGATATATGAATTTATAGTCAACTATAACAATAAGATCTAACTCATGCCTAAAAATAGTAACAGTAAGTAAAGTAAATTATTAACCATGCCTTACTATTAAAGGAATATAAAAGAGAGATAGAAACAAAGACATTTGGTTACTATCTAATTTTTTAAGATTACAACAGAGATATGGGAGTTGTCTAGACTATAACCCTATAAAATAGAACCTCACTATATTGGATTCATAATCAAAACTTCATTTAATGTGCACCTGTGTAGGCACTAAATTTTTAGCCTACTATCAAATTTGTATCTTATTGATTTTCAAGTTTTACAATTTTCTAGGTTGGTGCATTAAAAGATGATGAATAGGGTGTGTGCACACTTTGTTGAATTCATGGTCAAAACATTAGATTTGTCTTTGACATAATTATCCATAAATGTTACAATAGGATTGAAGGAAGTGAAAGTTTAGTTACCTTGGTTAACCTCAAGGTAGTTATAACTAAATATCCTACATGCAAGGAATAAGAGCAAATGTATTTATAATGCATGTGAGTGGAATTTTAAGAGTAAGAGATTTGACTTCACTTCCTCATAAATTAATTGAAACTAGATGACATGTACCCAGTCTTTATGGTACAACATGAAAATATAATCATGTTATAATCCCTCAATATCATAGATATATAAATTTATAATGTGTCCCAACTCAAATCCTCTAGATGATTTCTTATTGAAGTACCTCTAAGAGGCCTTATATATATATATATATATATATAATATATATATATAATTAAAGTTTGAATTAGGAGACTATCAACATGAAATATGGATTAAAAACACATAAGAACCAATAATTATGGTTGCAAACATTGATAATGAGATAAATATGGGGAAATGACCTACAATAAGACAATATATAATTTTTTGGGCCGTTGAATCCATATTGGAAAAATTTGGTGAGTCATCAAATTTTACCTAGTAGAAAAAAGGGACATGATAAAGAGGGGAAATTCACATGAGACCTACAAATATAGGAAAAACTAAGTAGGGAGAGAAAATATTAGAAAGTGATAATACAAGAGCACACAAAGAATAAGAAAGGAAGTCGAAAGCACATGAAAAAGTGTCAATGAGACCCTAATCTAAACCAATGCACCATATGAACAAAATGAAATTAAAAACATTCCAAGAATAAGACTTATACCAAAATTATGTATCTACATAATTCCCTTTGATGTGCATACGTGATGTGAATGTATCCATGCTTCAAAATAAGGCATTAATTGAAACATGTACCTTTAATTACCTAGGGAAATAAGGATGAAAGGTCTAAGTAAGACTCCACCCACACTTTAATGTTCATAAAACTCTAGTATACTTGTAAGCAATGGCTAATTTCTAACAAGTGGTCAATGTCATGTCAAATTAGTGCAAATATAGCAATTCAAAAATAAAAATTTAAAATATGAGGATGGGAAGAAATACACCTAGTAATGTGTGAACCACATTATTATAACTCAAAAATTATACCTTCTCAAGCTCCACTAATTCTTACCCAGTTATTATAATCTTTTGAGTAAGTTTTGACAACTTAATTTCAATTCTTGATCAAGAAAGTAGTTGTTGAGCCATTTATGACAATTTCATTTCATTAAATTTGTTCGATATTGAATAATTAGGAAGTAAAATATCTATATATATGCCATATTTTCAAATGAGTGATTATAAAATATGATCCTACAAATTGCTAATCCCAAAAGACAAATTTATGGGCATCATGTATTATTAATTAATATAGCTAAAGTTGCTAGAATCTTTAAAAAATCACTAAAAATACATGTATTTAACCATATAAAAATATCATCATGTAATTTCACTATTATAATATGACTCAAGGGAGTATGAGTATGTGAGAGTGAAATCAAACCATATGCCCCACTGTGAATAGTAAGAAAGAGAGAGACAAATAATATGTCCATGTGAAACCATATAATATTGATAGCATTATGTAAATTTTTGTAGGTGTGTGCATCCTTACATAAAGATAAGATAATTAGGGGAAAACCATATGCCCTAGTGTATGAGAGTGATGGGGATGAAGTTATGTCCCAAATTATGCCTTATTTGCACAAGATGTAGATAATAATAAACTCAATTAGATAGTCAAAGATATGATACTCTAGTGGCAAAGCAATGTAAGTAAACATAGTATGCCCCAAATGGAAATATGTATAAATAGATGTATCATACATAGAAACCAACATGTAACTAGATGTATTTAGGATAAATTTCATGCCCTGATATATGTAATATAATATAAATAAGCACATGTATGTATCTATGTATGTATGTACATGTGATGCAAGAAAATTAAAACCAAATTACCTACATCCTTTGTTTTTATAACTAAATTTAGAATAGGGGCCTACCACCTTAATAAATAGAATATTAACCCTTGACAAATCCAATTAACATCATACACTTACATTTTTATACACATGAACTACAACTCGACCATCAAGCACATCATACCCATATCATTCTTATGTTGATGAGGACATTTTGCTATCAACACATTATCCATACATATTAATTTCTTTTTTGGGAATCATACCCACATATTCTCCATTGATAAGTACATAATAATATCAACATACTCTCCATACATATGCATTAACTTTTGGGGCATCAATATAATGCTCATGGATAATATGTGGGTATGATGGCCCCAAAGGCAATGCATATGTATGGAGATTGTGGTGATAGTATAATTTCCTTGTCAATTGAGAATATTTTGGTATGATTCCCAAAAAATAAATACATATGTATGGACAGTTATTATATATTATATAATTTTCATGGATAATATATGGGTATGATGCCCCAAAAGGAAATGTATATGTATGTAGATTATGGTGATAGTAAAATGTCCTCATCAATGGAGAATATATGGGTATGATTCCCCAAATATATGTGTGTGTGTGTGTGTGTGTGTGTGTGTGTGTGTGTGTGTGTGTGTGTGTGTGTGTGTGTGTGTGTGTGTGTGTGTGTGTGTGGATATTGTGGTGATATAAAAATGTCCTTACCAACATAAGAATGATGTAGGTAAAATGTGCCTGATGGTAAAGTCATAGCTCATGTGTATCAAAATGCAAGTGTGAGGTTTATTATATTATGCAAGGGTAATATTATGGTGTAGCAAGGTGATAGGCCCATGTTCCAAATTTATTTATAAAAAAAAAGGGGTGTAGCCAATTTGGTTTGAATTTTCTTGTATGTTTCTTATTATCATGTGTATTATTTTGATTTTATTTCAAGACCATGTCTCTAATATGAAATTCTCTTTATTTAAGTTTTTTGATATAACCTTTCTTTAGTCAATTATGATATACCCTCAAGAGATCAAGAGCATGTATATATGTCTCATCTAGCATTTCCAATCAATGTAACCATTTTTATCTATAGTGATCTTCTTTGATAAGGTCTTTAAGGGATATTCATATAGAAGGAATCTTTAGATCAAGAGGGGGAACTGCATCCACATCATAAAAAAGAGAAGAGAGGATGTCCCCATAGTTTTCCTAACACTCATACAATAGGCCTAAGGGGTGTAAATAATCTAATTATGTTGATCTTCACCATCATTTGTTATCATTTTACTTAATATGTTCATGATTGTAGCTTCATCTTGACCATTCTCTTAGGGGTAGTAAGGAGTAGAAAATGTATGTCTAATCTTACATTTGTCACATAATTATTTGATGATCTTATTTTTTAAAGATGAACCATTATCTATAATAATCAAAGACAACATAATGAATCAATATATGATATTTTTCACTATAAATCTAAATATGTCATCACTTATGGTACACTTTAAAGGAATTGCCCAATCCCATTTGGTAAAATATTCAGTAGCCATAATAACAAATTTGTGACCTTCTGATGGTGGTGGATTTACTTTACCAACTAGATTGAACCCTAAATAAAAAATGGCTAAGGATGCATAGTAAATTGTAATTCTTGAGATGGTGTATGTGTTAAATTATTATGTCATTGATATTGATGGTAAATATTTGCATATTATTGGTAATCATGTTCCATGGAAGGCCAATAATAACCCATTTGTAACAATTTATATGATATTTATTTTTCCACTGAAATGGCCACCATATTATGTATCATGAAACTCTTATAATGAAATTTTCACTTCATCATGTCCAAGTCATCTAAGTAATTACACATCAAAGGATCTCTTGAAAAGTGTATCACTAATGATAACATGTCAAATGGCATATATTCTCAATTTCCTTTTAACATTTCATGAAAAAATTCTAGGCATAGTCTTATTGGATAAAAAAATTATGTATGTCAGTATACCACTCTAGATTGTTGGTGTCACTATCAATAGAAAATACATCTAACTTGTGTAAAGATGGTAATGAAATATTGGATTATTGTAGTCACCTAATATAATTATATCATGATTATCTATAATATCAATGGATATAATGGAGGCAATGTTATCCATTGGGATGTTGTCAATCTAAAATTCATCGACATAGGCTATTAAACTATGTACAAAATATCAATATGGTATTAGTTTATCTAAGTTAGTTTAGAAAGTGGGTTTCATTTAATTCATGAGAAGTTGAGAATCACCATAAACTTTTATAGATTTATATTTAAAGTGTGAGTGGCATGTAAACCTATAATCAAAGCCTCATATTTTTCCACATTATTAATACATGCAAAACTCATTCAATATGCTAATGGAATAGTTTGACCTTTGGGTATCACTAATACAATGTCAGCCCCAACACCTAAAGCACATTTTGACCCATCAAAGTATATGTTTAGTGTTTTTTTCACGTTAGTATTCATAACTAACTCATCTTTAAAAGCATTATTCACATGACTAGGATATAACAAAGGAACGTCAGTAAGTTGATCAATAATTACTTGACATTTGTCCAATATTTATTGTATAATCTTAAGATCAAACTCTGTGAGTAGCATTGCACACTTAGTTATGCATTTTGATATATACGGCTTAGACATGATGTACATTAAAGTAAAAATATTTTCAATAACATGAGTCTCAATAGTAGACATATAATGTTTCAGTTTCTATGTAGTGAACACAATAACTAAGAATATTTTTTTCATTGACAAGTACGAGGGGTGTTTTGGTTAAACCCACCTTAAACTTGAGAAGTAGGAGGAGAGATAATGACATTGTGTGCCCTACCTCTCTAGGTTATTACAACATCTACCTCATAACAAATTATCATACAATCATTAATATAAGGACTATTACTATGAGGATGAAAATAAAATCTATCAGGTGGAAGGGTGTCATCACATAAAACATCACAAATAATCCTATTATGTCTCAATCCATATGCTTAGTACTCTATGATAAATGTTAGGAAAGAAACATTTAAACATTGATAAACATGTGTATAATAACCATATAAGCAAGCCTATAAACATGTAAAAACTAAGTACCCCCATGTCATTTCAAAAATAAAAGAAATATGAAAATCTAATCTACCCATGATAAAAGATAATAAACACAAGATTAAGCATAAGCTACCATGGGAAAGTGAACCAAAGTTAAGAAAAGATGACATGATTTGATCTAAAGGAAGCATAATGATAAGACACAAGAAAAGATAAGGTTTTAATGAAACCTTGAAGTAATTTATAAATAATTAAAAAATATATCTTATGGTGATAAGGGGTTTAAAACCCTAGTTTGAGGGCTAGCTAGGCTTAGATTCACATAAATTTTAAAAGTGGATGTAGACATGAGAATTAGATATAAAATATGAATGCAAACAATGGGTTAGGGTTATATGTAAATCAAATTTAGATGTAGATCTAAAAATGAAAAAAATAGAAATCAAACCCTATGTAGAAACCTTAGAAGGTGTAAGCATTTAAATAACGGGTGTGTGCACCCATTTTTGAAAAGTGGATGTAAATCCAAAAGCATAAATAGGTGAATGAAATGACTAAACTAGGGTTTGATTCATGTAAGAAATCAAAATAAACCCATGAAATCAGAATAAACAATCCATGGAGGGATGACGAATAAGGAAACCTTAAGGGTTGTTGTGTTCAAAGAGCATAGGGCTTCACCAAAATGTTTACATTTATTGTGGTTTAAGGTCACTAAATAATAGATGCAAAAATGACTAAAACATTAGCACATGATATATTTATGAATTAATAATAACTAAATCAGATCTAAATCATTATTAGAAATAATAACTAAAATAAAAGCTAATGATTGATCATGAATCAAAATTACAGGAAGAAAAAAGTGAGATATAAAAATACATGCTTGATTACTATTATGAATTTCTAATACTGGAACAAAGATCTAGGAGTTTCGTCAACTATAACACTACAAACTATAACCTCATAATGTTTAGGTTCAAATTTAATGATCATAAAATTTGTATATATGCAAGCATTGAATATGTATATTTTTTTTTTTAGGTTTTGGAAATTTATGGGCCAGTGCATTGGAAATGATGAATAGGGTTATATACTCACTTCGGTGAACTCATGGTTGAGCTATTAGATTTGTCTTCTCCTTTTGTTTACCTAAGTCACCAAAAACATTGCAAAAGGATCAAAATAAGTGTAAGGTTAGTTAGCTCAGGTAACCTCAAAGGAGTTGTAACTAAATATCCCACATGAATGGAATTAGAGTTAATGTAGTTATAGTACATGTGAGTGGAATTTTGAGAGTAATAACTTCTCCTTTTATGCCTAGTAAATCAAGTGTAACTACATGACATTCACATAGTCTTTAATTTGGTACAAGATGTACCTAAAATATTATTGTAGTCCCTTAAGATCATATATATAGAGAGAGTGTGTGTGTGTGTGTGCCTAGAATTGAATCCTCTTGATGATTCCTTATTTAACTACGTCTATGAGGCTTTCTATATATAGTTACCTCTAGTTTTAATTATGAACCTATTGGTGCATGATACAATTGAAAAAACACATAACTTATAATCACAAGTCCAAACACCAAAAAGAAGTGAAAGTGGGAAGAAAGGCATGTAAAATTATAGGGGATTGATTCAATAGGTTATTGAATCTATACATGATAGACTCGATGGGTCATCAAATCATACCTAGTAGAATAAAGGGGACATGACAAATAGGGGAAACACATAGGAGGCCTCCAAACATAGAAAACATCAAGGAGAAAGATATAAAAATGAAAGGGACAATATATTACACCATGAAGAAGAAGAAAGGAGTCCAAAACACACAAAAATTTGCCAATACTACTCTAATATGAACTAATGGAGCATATGCACAAAATATAATTAAAAAATATTTAATGATGTGACAAGATGATTTACATTAAAATAATGAAATATCAAACAATATGATAGTCTGAAGTCTATCACTGTTGGTAATGATGTGAACAAGATGATTTACATTAAAATAATGAAATATGCAAGAATCCTATTCCATTTACACATCATTTGAATTTGAATAAATATATATAACATACTCGTATTAATATCAGTGCTAGTACATGTTGGCAAGAGACTACCAAGTGGGGCTTTAGGCCCGCATGAGATTAGTTTTACAGGTCCTCTCTCACAACTTTGTTGAATAAAGACTCTATCCATTAGAATGAAACAACTACCAAGGAATTTTATAAGTTGTAATAGGCTATGTTCATCACTCTAGTTTTTGATATCCTTAATTTTTCCAAATTTCTTATTCTTGAATGTGATACACTTCAAAAATGATTCTAACAGTTTTTATAAAAATTTCTTATATATTAAATGAAATATGAAAAATGATTTTAATAGTTTTTATAAAAATAAATAATAAAAACATGGTTGTAATATATGAAAAGGTCTTGGTATTTTACAAGATAGTTTGGATTAACCTTCAAACTATCCAAGAGTATATAAAAATGTTGTCATACATCAAAATACAGGCTATCCTGAGACTTTTGACTTTTGGTGAATGGGAGAATCGCTCTACTAGGGTTTTTCATGGTTTGTGTAGTTTTCTTACTTGCTTCCTCTATATTGCCTTTCCCATACCACTTACCTTGTGGGACTTTTTAGGGCTCTAGTGCATTAATTGTGCTTGGTGTGCCACCTTAGCATGGGCAATCCCATTATTTATGGCTTCTCCATACTCTACTACATCTGTTGATGTAGGATTCAGAGCTAATGGTGCCCAAATGAGCTCAAAAGTTCATTCCAAAGGTCTATGATGAGGTATTCCCTCATCCCCCCTCCACTCTAAAGGTAAGCATTCCTATTGCAGTTGTTGATCAATGTTGTAAATGGTATGAAAATTATTCTATAATTTTCCTAATTTGTCGATCATATCCCCTTGGAGGACTACCTCCATAATTAGATCCACAACAACTGGGAGCCTTTGGGCATCCATGTCACCAAAATTTAGAACCTTACCAAAGGTTTTTTTTATTTACCTTCAAGAAGCCTTCCAAGATGTAACTTATCCTTGTGAACTCCAATCCAACATCCTTAATCAAAATCAAAATAATCAAAATAATCAATAATCATTAATCTATGGGAAGCACTCCTTTTCCTATAATTAAGCCATAACTAGCTCTTATGGATAGTTAGAAGGTTAATCCAAACTATCTTGTAAAATACCAAGACCATTTCATATATTACAACCATGTTTTTATTATTTATTTTTATTTTTTAAATTTACTCAGGCTAAAATCATTAACTCAAGATAATCCAGTTAATATATTCAAATAAAAATAGAGGTAAATTGAGATCGAAATAGAATAATTCAATCAATACTTCACGAGACATGATGATAAGTATATGCTAAAGACACAAGTGGCATCTAGTTCAATGATAGCCTCAAAAAGAAACATTTATGCAAGAACATACAAGACAAAACTTATTTAAACATTTGACATCCTTTATTATCAAAATTTTCTAGATCAAAGCTCATTAATATTTACGATATATAAATGTTCTAAAGATATAAAATGCTATCAAACCACCAAAAAGATTGTGAGATGGAGAACCAACACCAAAAGTCAATACATATTTTACAATTGTTTTCTAATTTTTATGTTGGGTCTTGTATTTGTTTGATTTACAAATAATGAAATATTTTAAGAGGATAATCAACGGCAAGACCCATCAGTAAACAATATGAAATATGATTTAAGACCAATACTACTCTAATATGAACTAATGGAGCATATGCACAAAATATAATTAAAACATATTTAATCTTGTGACAAGATGATTTACATTAAAATAATAAAATATTTTAAGAGGATAATCAAGGGCAAGACCCATCAGTAAACAGTATGAAATTCTTGGTAGAAGCCTAGAGGCCTACTACTCTCCAAAACAGCTAAGAACAGCCCCAGTTTGAGGTATGACATTGAAAAGGCAAGCCAAGGTGGCTTAATATAAAATTTGGTGTAACTAGACTGTTCACGACCTATATAAATTCCTATTGATAGGTTAAGGTACATCATTTGATTGTGGAACGTTGACAAAAGGATCACAAATGCATCCTTATTGGCTCTCACCTAATCTTCTGCACCTAGGAGCACCTCAATCTCCTCCATAAATCACTTTCTGCAATTCACCCTCTTCTTTAGGTTGAATTGGGGGGGAGGTGTTATCCCTAAGATGAGTCTCTTACTTTTTTGTTATTAATAATTATTGAGTAATTATAAAAAATATACAACACAGTTGATCCCAGTCAGAATAAAGTCATGGATATACTTTATTTTGTACTTGGTCCATTTTGCATAAGTAAAATACAGTCATGGATAAAATTGTGTGTATGATCCTCAATCACCGAATTAATGAAACAAGTTAGTGAATCACCTATGACAAAACACTTACAGGTCTAACACCAAATCATTATTTACGAGCAGAATCATTTCAGATTAAGTATGTGATGAACAACTAACGTAATCAGTAATAAGCTGCACACAACCATAGTGGGTCATTGTCTGCATCACACCAAGTCTATATGAGCCCACAAGTAAGTTTTGTTCTTTAAGGTCAATGTGTGTAAGAGAAACAAATTTAGAGAGAGGACCTGTAAAACTAATCTCATGCGGGCCTCAAGCCCCACTTTGTAATCACATGCCAACATGTACTAGCACTGATATTAATACGAGTCTATTATATATATTTATTCAAATTCAAATGATGTGTAAATGGAATAGGATTCTTGCATATTTCATTATTTTAATGTAAATCATCTTGTTCACATCATTACCAGCAGTGACAGACTTCAGACTATCATATTGTTTGATATTTCATTATTTTAATGTAAATCATCTTGTCACATCATTAAATATTTTTTAATTATATTTTGTGCATATGCTCCATTAGTTCATATTAGAGTAGCATTGGCAAAAAAATTTGTGTTTTGGACTCCTTTCTTCTTCTTCATGGTGTAATATATTGTCCCTTTCATTTTTTATATCTTTCTCCTTGATGTTTTCTATGTTTGGAGGCCTCCTATGTGTTTCCCCTATTTGTCATGTCCCCTTTATTCTACTAGGTATGATTTGATGACCCATCGAGTCTATCATGTATAGATTAAATATCCACCAAACCACCAAAAAGATTGTGAGATGGGAAACCAACACCAAAAGTCAATACACAATGAACCCACTACTTTAAAATAATTAAAAAATATTTAATGATGTGACAAGATGATTTACATTAAAATAATGAAACATTATGTGACAAGATTAATATTTACAATATCAAATGCTATCATCCATATTTAAATTATGATGATCACTCTTTATTCTTAAAGTGTCTACCCATCAGATAAGATCTCCATTACTTGACTACATGAAGAAAAGTCATAAGTTATTTCTTATATATTGGATTGAGCCTATTTTTTCCTTTGAGTTGATTATTCTCAATAAAAATGGATTATTGCATATTTCATTATTTTAATGTAAATCATCTTGTTCACATCATTACCGGCAGTGATAGACTTCAGACTATCATATTGTTTGATATTTCATTATTTTAATGTAAATCATCTTGTCACATCATTAAATATTTTTTAATTATATTTTGTGCATATGCTCCATTAGTTCATATTAGAGTAGTATTGGCAATTTATTTTGTGTTTTGGACTCCTTTCTTCTTCATCATGGTGTAATATATTGTCCCTTTCATTTTTTATATCTTTCTCCTTGATGTTTTCTCACATGTTATATTTTTTCACTCCTCTTTAGGCATTGTCCACTTATCAGTTTTGAGTCCTCAAATAAGCTGACTTAATCTATGATCCTATGTAGCATTTTTGGTTGTGATTACAAGTGAGATTAAATGATTTGGCATGGTATTATTGTTTTTTTCAAGTTTTTTTCCCACATGGTTACCTTGAATTTTTATCTCACATATATTTTTATTTTCTCATTAATGTTTGGGAACTCTTACATGTTAATGCTCCAGTTGCTCAAACACTTATTTGGTTTAATCTATGTGTTCTTCTTGATACTTAAATGTTACTCCACTACCTTTTTTGGGCCACTGATGAGTCACCATGCCTTTTATCTTATTCAAGTAACGTATTAGGAATCATACTTGATGCCTCCAATGAGAAATTACTTTTTTCAGCTAATAAAATCTCATTGGAACTGATGTTTTAATTTTGAGGTTGTTTTTTATTAGGTTTTTTTGAATTCTCTATATCTATCTCCATTTTAAATCTTATACATTGTTGTGCCAAAATTCACATCCATATAGCACCACTAGTGTGACAAGTAACTCGAAAAAGGTCCTTGTGGTTTTGCAATCCCATAAGTGCACATTATTACTTCTATTTTGTATCGAGGCTCCCAAAAAATATTGTTATAGAAATCAAAACTGGGGTACTTTTATTCATCTAACACTTCCAAAGGTATTCCTTTGAAAAGGAAGTTAAATTTTTGCCATTTTATTTATAATGAAAAGATCATGACTATTTTTTTTGGGGGGGAATTCACTTGCATCCCAAATTCTTGACAAAAAATCTCTAGGAACCTCAAGTGTTCTCTCAAACTATGTGTTGTTTATGTAGTTAGGATAAAATCATCAGGATATAGGAGTAACTTTACTACATAGCTAGCTAAGTAGACACCCCCTCTATGAATTTTGTTTCTCCACTCCTCTACCTTATCTATGTATATTCCAAACAAAGGTGGGTATAATAAACACCTTTTTTTTACATCAATGTTGCTTCAAAATCATTATGACATTCCTTTCCCTATTTTAATGTTGGCCCAAACTTGATCATAAAGCCCGTGTATTGCTACTTTATATTCACCCATAACTCTAAATTCCTCTATGTTACTAAATATTTTTCTTCTAATCACCATGTCAAATGATTTTTTGAAGTCAAGAAAGTAACATAAAACTTCCTCCCATTACTTATCCCATACTTTTTCAAATAGATGCCTAAGAGTGACATGGTGGTCGATTCTGGAGTGTTTCTATCTAAAACCTACCCATCCTTTTGCTCTTTCCCCCTCTTTAAATACCTAGTTAGTAATTCCATGATTTATCATAATCCTAAATAATTATCCAAGAGGATATTTAATAATGATAGTATGATAATTTGATGGGTTATTGATATCTCTACTTTTAAAGTGAGGAACAATGACACTAGTCATCAATTATGATATGAAGCCTATGTTAATGACATCATTGAATATGATTTTTATGTGTGGTGTGAGGAATTCCAAACCCCATTTTAGATATTATTCTTGAAACCCATCTAAATATTATGCCTTAAACCTAACTAGCGTCTTTATACCTTTTTTAATTTTTCCTGTAGAGAAGAGTTTAGTTGATGTGTTGACCACAGGAATGATGTCTTTATCATGGTCTCATTCACAAAGTAATTTTTACATATTCTAACTATTGGGTGTCTATAAATTATTCTATTTTTGTTTTACATCTTGTTTTAGTCCTCTCCAAAATCATTTAGGTTTGTGTTTCCATATATAAATCAATTCACTCAAGCTCATATAACTTTATTTTTTACTATGTCAAATTTTCATGATTAATTTATTTATCTCAAGTTGCCTCAAAGTTTTTTTCACTGCCTTGCACTCTTCACCATAATCAAAAAGCTACTTATATTTTTCCTCCCAAGTCTACATTTTTTTCATACACTAAAGGTTTTGTGAAATATGGGTATTAATTTATTATTGTTTATTAGGCATGTAGATATACATGAAATATTGTTCTCTATTTATTATAGGTGGTTTTCAAGCATTGATTTAAAGATTTGTCGATTCTAATGGGTCATGAGGTTATTACTTTGTGGAGGTGTCTTCTTTTGATGTGGTTTGTTAGCCAAGGTCCCTAAAATATCTCATCTAGTATATCTTGTAGTCTCTAAACATTATGATGAAACACCAAATTAATACAAGAATTATAGACAAAATTAAAGCTAAACTTAATGCAATGTAATACACATAACTTTCTTCTTATTCATTACAAATGCATAGGCACTTGTTATCACTCTTACTATTATTTTAAATCAACTTAAAAACTATACAAAAATATGTTAATTCACAAATAAATATATACTAAAAAAATATATATTTGTAGATAATTCAAGGGAAGTACTATAGAAGAATACAAAGTTCAAACTATTCCCTAAAATTATAACATTTCATTTTATAACTACAGAGTATATATAGACTACAAAGAGATTATGACTCTTCATAATCTTGACCTTTCATTCCTTATTTTGAATTATTTGAGGTAACCATTCAAACTTTCTTGTGTTTCATCAACCTACATGAAACCATATTTTATACAAAATATGCCATAGTGTACACTTGTCTCACATTCAAACTTACAAAAATGTGTGCAAATTATACTTCGCACCTTCCTACTAACACTTTTTTAGAATTAAACAATTGTCTCATCCCAAGACAAATATGTATATGGAGAAGAGGTGATTATGATAAATTGTTGAAGATGGTTGGATTTGCTTTAAGTTGTGATAATCAGATAGTCAAGAAGCATTGGTCATAATTTTTGTTTGAAGTGTCATTTAGCAATTTTCACTTCTTATGCACTAATTAGCTGCCCTTCTATGTTTTTAACTAAGTAATGTACCAACCTACCACACTTTATAGGTTTTTTATAGGTTGGTGTAATTAGGAGGCTACCCTTTATGGGTTTTCAACCTTCTTGGCCCCGCTCATAAAGTTTTATTGCCTAAAAATTATTATTGTAGTCAAAATTGATAAAAATTATGAAGAATGTAATATATTGATATGAAGGAAGAGACATAGCCTACGAAACTATAGAAAGAGTGACATGACAAGATTGCACATCCACTTATGAGTTTGTAGATGATGATGTTGAATTCATTATTGTTGTGGTGGAGGTTGCATCAAGGGAAGTTGTTGAGTCTGTAGGATCTGAGGAGCCTTCTGTTAGAGTATGTATTTCTCATGTTTTCTAGTGTATTAGCCAGCTATTTCATCTTTTTATGAGTTTTTCCTATGTGAGGATTTATCCCACATTGGTTAGTTAGGCTAGTTTTGTGTTGTGTTTTGCCTACTTATGCAAGGGATTTCCTTTGTACTATCATCTCATTCTAAATAACACTTGATTTGCTTTGATTTGCAATCATTTGTCTATAGCTTCTTTGTGTGATGTTTTTTATTGTTAACACATATGAATCTTGGGTTGTAATGTTTATTTTCCATTCCTAAAATGGTATCAAAGCTTTGAGGTGTTGCATCCATCTACATTGCTACATTTTGTTTCATAAATTTCCCTTATTATTGTTGCTTCTTCTCTTGTCATATATCCTCAGAATTTTTTTCCCTCTTATAGATTTGACATTTTTATTAAATCTTTGAATAAAGTGTATGGTTTTTCTTCTTGAAGGGAAGGTGGAGAGGAAGCATGGGAGAGAGGAAGTGAAGCATTGATTTCCCTTGGTGAAGTTTTTAGCTTGGCATTGACATCTATATGAATGAAGGCATTGGAGGGAAATAATTGCGTAGCTGGAAGGAGATTTGAGAGATCTTGAAATTTATTTTGTTTTCAGTATTATTTTTTTTCAAATTTACGTAAGAGGCATTGAGTGTTTTTTTAAGCATTGCATTGGAATCCTTTGCTAAGCATTGTAGAGTGGAGGAGTTTAGGATTTTATTTGTTTCATTAGCTTGACATTAGATATTCAGAGGAGAGTTTGGCATTGGATAAACAGAGTAAAGAGTGGCCTTGGAAATCTTTGGCATCATCTTTTTCTTATACCAACATTCCACATCAAAAGTTGGCATTTTTTACAAAAGCGTTGGAACCTACATTATGGATCTCAGAAAGCCATTGAAAGGCATTGGATATGTAAAGGTGAAGATCTGATCTCATGAGTTGGCATTTTTTACAAAGGTGTTGGAACCTGTATTGCAGATCTAAGGAAACCATTGAAAGGCATTAGATCTACAAAGGAGAAGATCTGATCTTGTGATTTGGCGTAGGAAAACCAAATATATGTGGCATCCTTTTTTGGCAAAGCATCGAGTTCTTTGTCTTATTTTTTGCGTGAAGGGTGAAAGAATAAAGACTACATCTTTTTTGGTTTCTATATCTATTATTTTTTCTTTCCATCAACAGTGTCACCTCTTCTCAAGTATTTATGCCTCTTTGGTCTACATTGGCTCAGACTCACTATGTGTAGACTAGAATCATGTTTTCAAGTGTCTTTTTTGCTTGGTAGGTCTACATTGGAAGGTTGAGAGGCGTTGGAAGTGTGATAAAATCAAAGACTTGCATGGAGAATCTCCTTTGGTAGTGCCTATCTAAGCTTAAGACAACTAACAATAGTAATTAGTCTTTTATCCTCTAAAAATAGTTGAATATTTCATTATTCTCCTTACTAAGCTATATTTTTGCCTTAAAAGTGAAGTACAATTCCTTATGCATGCATAAGGGTCACATCACTGATGTTTTTTCACTTTGGTTGACTTTTATAAGTTTTTGGCTCAATTTCAATTCCAACAAGTGGTTGGACACCTACATTATTTTCTATTTGGTCACTAAAATCCATTTATAGTATTTTTTTCATGTTTCGACCCATTTTATGGGAATTTGTAAAGCCTTTAACTTTTGAACTGTAACTTGAATTTGAGTTTTGTTTTTTTTAAATTGCATAATTTTTTATTCTCTATCTATTTTATACTCTTGGGTGATTCATTAACATGTCTTCTACTTTTGGCATTGACCATTGTGAGACTTTAACTACACATAATTACCATACATGGAGACCTCAAATGGAAACAATCATAAAATGTAAAAGATTATGGTCCCTAATAAATGAAACTCAACCAAAATTTACATGCAAATTTGAAAAATTTCAACACCAATGTAAGTTTAAAGGGTATATGGGTTTGATTGGGGGTTATGTGAGTGACAGTATTTTTTTATGTTTGGATGGATGTGATTTTCCATTCAAAATATGGGCTAAGTTAAATGGTTTATTTGGGAAAGTAGATCACTTGAGAGCCATGCAGTTTGAATTGGAGCTTAATTCACTCAATTTGGATGACTTTGCCTCTATTGTAGACTACCTCACTAAGTTTAAATATTTTTTGACACATTTGAATAGGATTCGATGAGATAAGAAATATGAAGAGCGTGTGTACTTGATTTTATTTAAGTTGACTGGCCCATTTCAAATATTTACTTCTACCTTTTTCTCTAGTATGGATGCTTAGGTGTCGCATTCCAAATGTAAAATCTATAGTTGTTTTGTGAGAGACTTACTAGGGAGGAATCCAAATTATCTCACTTTGAGTCTTCCACCTCTTCAAAAGCATTAGTTGCATCACATCCTTAAAATAAGAAAAAAACTAAGAGTAATAAAAAGAACACTCCTCCATCTCAAAATGCACCTAAGCCCAACACCAACACATCTAAACCTAAATCATCTTCCAAATCCATGAATAAGTCTGAACTATCATGCTCATATTATGGGCAGACTAGTCATGAAGTCTCTAGGTGTTTCAAAAGAATTTAATCCCTATAAGATGTCATTAAGAAACACAATATTTCTATCTCCACTCCTTCTCCATCTCATGAGCATGGGAAAGTACTTAATTTTTTTGGGAGATCATAGTCACCTATTTTAGACAATTTAGTTCTAGATTCTGGTGCTTCACACCATATGATTTCTTCTAAGGAGTCATTTGTATCTCTTGATTTGAGTTTTAATTCCAACATTGAGGTTGGAAGTTCTTCCTTTATTTTTTTTAAGGGGAAGGGTGACATATAGTTAGATGGTGGCTGCATCAATGATGTATTATATGTTTTAGACATCACCACCAATCTACTTTCAGTTTATCATATTTTCCATTATGGTCAAGGCAAGATAGTGAATTTCACACCATAGGGTGATGAAGTTTGAGATTTATTACAGCCACATACACTTATTACGCAGGGTTTTATTGATCATAGTTCTTGAATCTATTATTTTGAGGGTTTTGATGATACTCCTCCTTTAGGGATGTGTTTAATTACTATGTATATTCTAAGAATTAGATTTGGCATGAGATATTTGGACACCTAAACTATATAAATTTGAAGGAATTGAGCACTCATAGTATGGTAGAAGGTTTTCCTATAATTTCATGTCTTGATGGAGTTTGCCTTTATTGTGCATTAGGGAAACAAAACTAGGATATATTTCCTAAGGATATGACTATGAGAGCTTATTCACCAGTTGAGATTGTGCATAATGATTTGATGGTCTCTCCTACTCCTTTTAATAGAGCTAAATATACACTTACTTTCATTGATAATTTATTGAGGTGTACTTGAGTTTATTTTCTCAAGTACAATAGTTATGTTTTTTCTCACTTCAAAGTCTTTAAGGATTTGGTCGAGAAATAGTCTTCTAGTTTCATCAAGAAGCTTCATATAGATAATGAGGGGGAGTACTTCAGTCGAGAGTTATCTATTTTTTTGGTTTCTCATGGTATTGTTCATCAGCATTATATTGCACATACTCCACAACATAATGGCTTAGCAGAATGGAAGAAAAAAAATTGAAAGAGATGGCTAATTACATGATGCATTCATGGGATTTACCAACTATATATTGGGTAGAGTTAGTTAATTTTACAAACTAAATTCAGAACTACACACCACATCGAGCACTTGAGCATATGACTTTGGAGGAGGCTTATTCTAGAACTAATCCTAATGTCTCATTTTTATGAGTCTTTGTGATCCTTGCTTGGATGTTTGTACCAAAGAAGAAAAGAAAAGCATTGGATAAGAGTAAACCTTTGCTTTTTTGAGGGTATCATAAATACATGAGAGATTTTTGTCTTTTAGATCATGATACTCATGATGTTTATTTTTGAACACATGTACAGTTTGATGAGTACTTCACATCTCATGACTCTTCATCTTCTTCTATACCTTCTTCTGATGATTCATCATCACCTCTCAAGGATTCATTCTTTAGGGATCTAGTTCAAGAGATTCCTGAGGAGGTTATAGATTATGAGGATCATATTCACACTAATGTTAACACTATGCCTAGGTGGGCTTGTATTACATTTTTTGAGGTAGAACCTTTTATACAGGATCTTCTACCCTCTTGACATTATCATGCACATTATATGGGTATTGGACTTTTGTATCAGTTATTCTCTAGAGATCCATAGTCTTTTTTATAGGCTTATGAGATACATGAGTGGGATGATGCGATGATAGATAATTATTCTTCATTGATGAAAAATCACACTTGGGATTTGGTCACTCTTCCTAATGAAAGAAATTTAATTAGGTGTAAGTAGATTTAATGCACTAAGTATGTATCTGATGGGTCTTTGATAAGTATAAGGCATGTTTTATTACAAAGGGGTTCTTATAAGTCAAAGGTATTGACTGCTCTAATAATTTTATGCCTATTGCTAATATGGATTTTATTCACCTTGTACTTTTTCTTGTTGTATCACAGGGTTGACTAGTGTATCAGATGGACATTAAGAGTGATTTTTTGCATGGAGACTTGCATGAAGAAATATATATCAAGGATTATATTATGTTTGTTCATGATTATTTGTGTTTTTCAACTTAGGAAGTCCCTTTATAGTATCAAACATGCCCCTCAAGATTGGTATAAGAAGATGGATTCATTTCTTCTCTCCACTAGATTTGTTCATTGCCACTATGATCCCACAATGTATATTCAACATATTAGGTAGGACATTGTTATACTAATTTTGTATGTTGATGATCTACTTGTCATAGGAAGCTCCTCATCTCAGATTTAGACTATTTAGTAGGCACTTTTAGCATAGTTTGACATGATAAATCTTGGTCTTATACATTTCTTCCTTGGTTTATATATTTCACATTCACATACAGAGATTTATTTGAGTTAGTAGAAGTACACACTTGATCTTCTTTAGCATTTTGACATGGTTGATTGTAATCCAAGTCCTTATCCTTTTCATTCTAGAGTGACTCTCACTACCACTTGTACTACTCCACTTTGTGATCATACATTGTATCAGTAGATGTTTGGGAGTCTTATGTATTTGACCCATACTCACCCTAATATTTCATTTGGAGTTAAGATTGTATCTAGGTTTTAAAATGACCCTTGGACAGTCATTGGTAAGATGCTAAGATTATTTTATAATATTTATGAGGCACTACTAATTTTGGATTACAATACACCAGGGGTTCTACTCAGTTGGTTGGGTATAATGATTCAGTTTGGGTAGGTTCTCTTGATGATAGGCATTCCACTTCAAGCTACATCTTTCATCTTGGTTATTCACCTATTACTTGGTTGTGCAAGAAGCTGCAAGCTATTAAATTTTCATCTATAGAGGCTGAGTATAGGGTAGTAGTTATAGCGAGTCAATGGGTTCTGGCTTCATTAGTTATTTATAGAGTTTGGATTCATATAAGATTTACCTAGTGTAAAGTGGTGTGATAACCAAAGTTCAATCCACATATCTCACAACCCAATTGAGCATAAACATACCAAGAAAATTGAGGTACATATACACTTAATTCATTAGCACATTCATGATGGAGTTCTTAGCTTAGATAATGTTCCAACTCAGTAGCAAGTTACATACATCTTTATGAAGCCTTTTGCATCACCTTATTTCCTTGAGTTGCATGGAATGCTTGAGATTTTAGAAGTTATCATTGGGGGGTATTCATGAGAACATCTTCCTTATTCATTTTATGGATACATATTGTACATGAGTACCTTATTAGGCTTAGTTATTGGGACTCATATTGTGGATATGCCATTATTTCTTTTTTGGCTATTGTTAACCCCTAGCTTCACTTGAGTGGGGGTGTTAGAGTATGTATTTCTCATGTTTTATAGTGTATTATCTAGTTATTTCATATTTATATGAGTTTGCCTTATGTGAGGATTTATCTCACATTGGTTAGTTAGACTAGTTCTTTGTTGTGCCTTGCCTACTTATGTAAAGGATTTATTTTATACGAGCATCTTTTTTGAAATAACACTTGATTTGCTTTACTTTACAATCATTTGTATGTTGCTTCCTTGTGTGATGTTTTTTGTTGTTAAAACTTATAAAACTTGGGTTGGAATGTTTTTCCACCATTCCTAACACCTTATTTACATGGAGAAGATTTATGAACTTAGTAGGTGGGGTGTAGATTGGTTCCCCAATGATGTTTTAGACCAAAGTGTTGAGGTTGGTCAAATCTTGCTTGTAATTCATCCAATCCGCCACCACATCCCTAACCATGTTGAAAACTATGTGAAGGAGAATTTAACTTTGCATGATGCCAAAATTATACAATTAGATGTAAATATGACCTAGTTTCATGACAGTCAATTTTTTACCATTTTGGAAGGTTTTAAGGCTTTTGAGTGATTTCATGCAAATTCATACTAGCAGGTTCTCTAAGGTAAAATCCTTTGCTAGGTTTTTTCTATATTTTTTGAGATCCTTGGTGGGTCTTTGGTGGTTTTTCCATAGGCATTATATATCTGGAGTTTATGAGCTAGATGGATTTTTTCTATCTATGTACATACTATACGAGTTTTGAGCCTTTTTGGCATCATCAAAACTTCAGACAATCCTGACACTATCAAAACTTTGCCTCATCCTAGCACTACAAGAACTTTTGTCAATCCCTGCACTATAAAAACACTTGACATCCCCAGCATTGCCTAAACTCTGATGACTATAATAAGGGGTTGTAACCCCAACTCATATCTCCATTACAAGAAAGGTTGATAGTCCCAACATCAGACATTTTAACTATAGTAGTAGTCATGACTTCCCACATCAAAACTTTCAACACTATATGTAGTCACTACAACTTTAATGGTTTTCTCTTATGACTATAAGAGACCTTTAGAACCTTGGCATCAAAATTTTTGAATGTAAGAGTAGTCAACAACCTCATCAACTACAGTAAAGCTCCAAAACTCTAATGATGGTCTAGAAGATGTCAAATTTAACCCTATGAAGTGTGATATTATTCATTTTTAAAATTGACACAATTCTTAGATGAAGGGGGAGAGAACTGACAATAAGCCTTAACCTCTTGGTCATATGGTGTGGTCATATGAGAAAAGCACCTAGTTTATCCCTTAGCCTCTAGTCATATGAAAACTAAGCCCATGGTTACTTCCAACCCAAAAGTGCTTTTGCCTCATGGAAGCATAAGTTTTTTTTTGAAGAAATTAATTCACAAAATTTTTAAACTTTTGCTCTAAAGGGCCTCAAGTTTTTTGGGGGCAGTTGATTAAAAAAATTCACCGCTATTTTTTGCCCAAATTTTTCATGCGAGTTAAAATTTGCAAACGGCTATAACTTGTGGTTGGTAATTCATATTTGAGTGTTGTCTTCTTCAAAATTGATTGTTTTTTTGTGTTATACACATTGGTGAAATTTTTTAGATCTCTTCAACCCAACTATTACACACGCTTGGATGCATTATTAGTTGAGTATGACATCCCTCTAATTCTTTCATACTTATGCAAATATTGCTTAAGATGCATTTTTTATTATGCCTAATATTTATACAAGCATGCTTGTATTTGCAACTTTAGGGTGATAACTCTAATAGTTCTTAGGGGGTACTATGTGGTGCTTTTAATTTATTTTTATGTAGTTCTTGTTTACTTTCTACAATAAATTTTTCTTCTATACTATGGATTCAAGTCTAATAACTCCACTCACACCATTTAAATGTCATGAATGGAAATCATTTTGTAATCTAAAGGTTACCATAAAATTATAATGGATATTGAGACTAAACCTATAGTAGCAAAATAAAAAATTAAATAGCTCAACCATTGTGATAAGATCTATGTACTATTATGTCTTTCCATATCTCTTGATCTACTCTCTCACATATAATCTACTAAAACACCTACTCAAATATGGATCACTCTGGGAACACTCTTTGAAAAGTAGGACGTGATGAGAGGCCATGAGCTAGAGAATGATCTCATTGGTTTGATCCCAAATGACTATGATTTCTTATAGTACTTTTTCACCAAATTTATATTTTTGAGGTTGTAGTTGAAAGAATGTGGAATTTATAATAAAGACAAATAACTTGTTTTATCGATACTCTTTAAATTGGGTATATAGTATTATGTATTTGTGTCCACTTTCCATGCCATAAAAATTACTCTTGTAGCCACATAAAAAATTTCTTCTTTAGATAGATTGATATCTAACTTGATTCAGGAGAAAGATAATTTGATATAGATGGGCAAAGTGAATTCCTCAAAATCTCATGACTCTTTGCTAATAAAGAGAAGGTTTAACACAATATATAGAAGAAATAGAACAAAAAATATCATGATAAGGATGTAAATCCTTCCACCTACAAATCAAATCATGAGACCTCTTCTTCTAATCCTAATCCTAAGAAATATTGGATCAAATGTGGGTTTTGTTCGAGAAAGCATGATGAAATTAAAGGTTTGAAGAAATAGATTGACCAACTGACTAAAGTGTTTGAGAAGCACAACATCAGTGTTCCTATTTCTACCAATAATAATTCATCAACCCATGAATATTATAAGGAAAATGACCATGGTAAATAAAAGGTAAAAGAGAATAATGGGAAAATAAAGGCAAAGCCCTAGTTACTATTGTACCTATGAATCCTACATGAGTCAATGACTCTATTGATTCACATCACATGGCCTCTTCACACATAGATTTGAATTCCTTGGAACCATGTGACATGTCCTCCATAAAAATAGGTAATAAATTTTCTAAAAAAGTTCTCAAGAGAGGGACTATTGAAGTGAGTGGTGGAACATTTGATAATGGTCTAAGTATTCCCTCACTTTCAAGTTATCTCTTATCAATTTAATATATCAATCACCTTATTTCATGTGAGTTGATTTCACTCAAAATTTAGTGTACGTTAGAGAGATACATAATGATATTATATTGGCATAAAGAATAGTCGATCATCAAACTCGACTATATAACTTATCACATTTTTCTCCTAACTCTCCTTCAAATTAATATTCTTCAAACTCACCTAAACTTGATGACATTTTTGAGCCTAAGCACACTCCTGATATTGATGAATTTTCATCTAATAAAGATGACTACTATAGTGATGGGGACACACATCCACCACATCCTTGTCACCTTTTAGATATTGAGGAGTTATTCCCTAATCAACCTACCCCTAGTCTATTTCTAACATTGCAAGTAATAGGTATATTGATCTAAGACACATCAGAGATTGAGTAGTCTATTCCATAGTTTTAGAGCATTAAATGATCCTTCGTTACCTCTTATCATATTGCACCATCATTGCATAGAGTATTTGGTCATCCTACATTGTAGAAGATAATAGTTCCTTGTATAGGAATCACACCTTGGTTGAAGATCCATTAGGCACTTGGTAGACCCATTCACTATTTTAGGTTGATCCACTCTTCACTACATCTACTTCTAATCCATAGTCACTAACAGGAACTCCATTATATGATACTATATAGCTACAGATAGTTGTACATATAATGGGGTTTTTTAGCCCCTTCTCTTCTTTATTATTATTTAAGGGAGGAGTTTTGTCCTACATTTTTTCTCCTTTTTCTACTTTATGGGAATTGCATTATACTTGGGTACCTCATCAGGTCTCATTATCAAGACCTAATTCTTCTACCCACCTAAGCTATGCTTTAGGGGGTGTTAGTGTAGGATTTTTCTTATTTCTGGTTTTAACAACAAGGTTGGTAGTCAGCTTCCTTAGGGTTGTTAAGATAATTAGGGGAAATACACTTAATGTATTTTCTAATTATGAGTTGAGTTGTTACCTTTATGATGACCTAATTTCTCATTATATAATGTACCTCCTTTGTACTTTTTGGATAATGAATCAGATAATCAGTTAATGACACTCTTTTTTTCTTTGCATTTCCTCTCACCTAATATTAGGGTTTTCATGCAATTTGTGATGTTCAAAGATCTTGAAGTAATCAAAAAAAATTCATTATAGATTTTTATTTCTTGAGAGTTTAATTTCCTATAGTCATTGTGTGACCTCTCGATCTTATGTTAACTTGGTGATAAGAGAAGTGAACTATTTTTATTTCAACATTAATTGATCACCAAGAAGTTTTTGTACAAGATTTTTTAAATTGCTCATATAACTCAATATTTTCCTTATAGAACTAGGTGTTTTATTGTTAAATATCAGTTTCTTTCTATGAAATGGAAGTTTGGAATGTGGTAACACCTTATATTTTATTTTTTAAGGGTAGTTTTGAAGAATCCTAAGTGACTTATTGAGCTTTAAAAAGTAAGGCAATTTGAGTTGAAGAAGCTAAAGATATTGATGGTGGTTATCTGATGTGTGCAATTAGAAGAGTGAAAGTTGTGCATCTCACCATTGAAACTTTAACATCCATCCACCAAGATATATCAAAATAATCCTAGCCTTGTGAAGCTTCCTCTTGTACTTATCGTTACACCAAAATTGAACCTAAAAAAGTGTTAAGAATTATTATCATTGATGTCATTTGATGTTAAGGTTTATGTCATTGATGTCAAGGTGCATCTGGTGAAGATGCATAGTGAGTGGTCTGTGAGATATATGATTTATGTGACAAGGAATCCATATTACAAGAGAGAATTTGAATTCAACCTAATGTATTTATGTTGAGAGAGAATTTTAAGCCAACTTAATGTATTTTTATTAAGAGAATTCAAAGGAAACCTAATGATTCTTTTGTGCTTGATGTCAAGGTTCAGGTCAAGTGAGCATTGGTACATAACGAGTAGAAAAAGGTATGTGCAGAGGTATGAAATTATTTGAGTATAATTTAAGGTATGTGATCAAGGTGTAAAATCATCAAACAATGCTTCAAGATAAGTTGTTAAGCTTCAAGTGCTTGAGAAGCCTAGTCATGGCACTAGTCATAACTTGTAAAGTCCTAGTGAGAAGGTTTGAGCATGGTCACTTGGTAAAATAGATACACAAAAGCATAAGAGGTTTTATAAGGTTACTTGATCATGCATATGAGGCACTAAAGTACTCAGGAGAGTTTCAATGTGATTGTATAGGAGTAAGACCTTAAGTTCAAGTCTACAACTAAACTAGTTCTAGACCTTGCCTGACCTAATGAGGTGTCTTGAAGTGTTGTCAAGGTCTATGAAGGATGTAAAGTAATGCTTGACCTTGAGATAGGTTGATTGATTTTAATAATGAGGTGGATATTTCATGAAAAGATACTTGAATGTTAGTTTCAAGGCCTAATGTGGTTTGTAGGTCAAGGTCTAAGCAAGCAAAGAGAGAGATGGTGGCCAAAAGAGGTATGAGATTAATATTTCAAGATAATAAAGAGAATGTGAGAATTATCAGTGGTTTGATAGACTATCCTAGGTATGTTGACTAAGTTTGAGGTCAAATTTTGTAAGAAAAGGCATGAAAAATGGTTTTGAGGTCTCTCAAGTGCACAAAATGAAGGGCTCTCAACTTGAGAAGGACTTTCAAGTGTTCATTGACATGTGTAACATCTACATGGGAATATGATCTATTATGGAGTGATGGGAAAGGGTAATATCTAATATCTCAAGGCATTATTTTTTGAAATGAGGGGTATTCCTTTATGAATAATTGTTAACACCAGAAATAATGTTAACCTTCTCTAAAACCCTAACACTGACCTGATGTGAAATATATTATTCAAAATAGCCTATAATGGTCTCAAATGACTATAAAAACTATTATATCATGTATTTAACTCTCCCAGTCACCTCTAGGTGTGATTGGTTTATTAGGTGAGTGAGTGGACCTTATAGGAAAAGCCTTATTTCTCAGAGATTTATTATAGTAGTCAGAGCTGACCAAGTCAAAGTTATTAAATGGATGGAGGAAAAAGAATGAAAGTTGTATTTGATGTCCATATTGGTTTTTTAACAAATTTTATGCCTCAATTATGCTAAACTAGTCATTCAAGTTGACCATCGTTAACAGGCCTAATGGTGCAAACAAAGAGAAAACCAAATAGAAGTGAGAAGTTGATTAGGAATGTGTTTTCATGGAATAGGGATGCATCCAATTACATGGAGACATTTTTCAAGACTTTTAAGACATGTTCATGCTACATAGAATATTTGGAGGTAAGTAGATATGATGAAAATGTTGCTCATAAGTTGACATGTCTGGTTCAGATGAGATAGTAATGTAAGAGATTTTGAGATTGGTTTGCAAAGACCAATATTGTTATTTGACCATATTATCTATCTATCTGAGAATGGTCTAATGATCTCATAAGATCATCCACATACATTATTAATATCTATAAATGGTCATACAGGTGTTGAAGGTCATTATCACCATGACTATGCTTCAAGGTAAATTGACAGTTCTAGGTAAACTAACGGTTCTAAGTAAGCAAATTGTAATAATGAGTTTGAGGCTTTATGACCTGAGTTGAAGTTTTTAGTGCACATGATGTTTTTTTGGGACATTTATGTTTTATCCATGCTTTGAATAATATTTGGTAGTCAATGAAAGTAGTGAAAATGTTAAAACCAAAATGGCTTGTTTTGTCGAGTAAGGTCTATGAGAGAAAAGGTCAACAAATTGGTTTGCAAGACCAATAATTGCTATTAGATATTATGATATTTTATTGAATATTTTTCTAAGGATGTTTATGGATAATTTTCATGCATTAGAATTTTTTATTGTCTTATTTCAAGTGTCATAAGTTCAAGTTTCCATAACCTTATTTTGAGGCTAGTTGGCAGTTCTGAGTGGGCTACTTGCAAAGGAGGGTTTGAGTCTTTTTGCCCTAAGTTGTGAAGGATAAATCACATGGTGATAACCCAAAGGTCATGTAGTTTCTTTATATTTAATTTTTTTATGGTTTATTTTGTCACCAAATATTTCACCCTAGAGGAGGTTATTCAAGCCTATTGTAAGACTTGGGTAACATTGGAATACTTTTAGGTATTTGGTTTTACCTATAAGACAAGTAGACCTCTAGGTTTAAGGGCTAGCTTCCTAAATTTATCTTGAAGTGCTTGTCACCTATACTACTGATTAATTATGGGAAAAGGGATAGAATTATGCATGAAATAAATATAATCTAAATGGGTGATACACTTGAATATATCCACTATGCTATCATATTTCTCTCACTAAGAACAAGAGCTACAAACTAGTTTCAAAGTCTTAAGGTGTTCTAACTTAAGTGTTTCAATATAAAGGTGATATGCATGAGACCAATTAAGGTAAGTAGACCAAAGACAAAATTTCTTAATCCAAAGACACTTTCACACTTGAAGGGATCCTAATGCACTAGTTACACTCTATATGACCTATTAGAATGATAACTTCTTCCAAAAGACTTGAAAGGACAAGGAAAAGCAAGGATAGAATCACAAGACTCAACCATTCATCACTTTTCACACTCAAAAAATATGTTTTTAAACTTAAAAATAGATTAATTTTATTATTCAAAGGCAAAATATGACATCAAACTAGTAGGGCTTCGCCATACTAGGTGTGGTATTAGTCTATAAGAGCCAAAATGGCTATTACTTATAGAATTAAAGAGAGAGGAGAAGAGAATGAATTCCAAGAGTCACTACGACATGTGTCATGTTGAGAAAAGGAGTTACACATGTAGGATATAGGAATATTGAATAGACCATGTAAGGTCTACCTAGAAAAATTTCCCTCAAAACATGAAACTCCTAAAATGTGGCATATAACTCCTCTATCGCTTACTCAGAGAACTATCTTCATCATTTTGCCTTCTTAGAACATTCCATAGCTAACTAGAGATAAATGTGATGATTTAATTTAGATGGAGGTGTTGTATACTTGCTCTAACATCCATTATTTTCATCCCTAATCATCAAGATTATTCTATACATGAGTTATCACTACCTGTAGTCCAAATAACTAGTCTTTCACTCCCCCTTCACACTTGGCACCAAAGTTAGTCTTTATTTTTCTAATATGATCCATATAGAGGATTTTAAGACACTTTTTAGGACCCCTCAAGGCCTTAGATTCCTCAATAAGACCTTAAAAAGCCTCCAAATTGAATTTTTCACTCTCTCATTAGCTCTTTGACTAGCTGAGATGAAAGCACTTATAGAGGCACTTGTACACTTTTATGATTCAATAAATGTACATGATGAGTTATATTAAGTCTTAATATCTCCTGTAAAGTGGATTATATCCTTTAAAACCCTTCCATACCTACATAACACCAAAAACAATCAAGAAAAGACATTTTACACCCTATTTGTATAGGTAGGGTGTAACTCAAGTTGATGGGGAGGATCCCTAAAGAGTCTCCTAAAATATCCACCCATATCCCAAGCCATTATATGCCTATCCTTCTTCATTTTCCAAATTAGGTCACTAGCAAGGGTTTTGGAGGGTTTTGCATCATTTTTACCCTTAGAATTTGTTCTTAAAGGTCTAACATTCAACTTGCAAAAACATTTTATAAAAACATTTCTCATTAATTTCTTCATCATCCCCCAAATTCTTATATTCCCATGCTAAGTCTCTTCGTAGGTGTGAGCATCTCAAATCAACATCTTGAGCTTTTCATTTCATTATGTGCAAGTTATGATGGTATTAATCCCAAAAGTGGCTTCCTAGTGGATTTTTTTGCATTCCAATAGTTTTAACACACCTTATATCTCCCTAATAACATGTTCCAATTCTTTTGAATGCCTATCTAGTGCTAGAAACTAAAATGACCCCTTTTTGGGCTTTAGACCTAGTTGAGACGTAATGGGTTTATTTGCTCTCATGTGGGTTTGGAGCACATTGACATGTTTCAGTCACCTTTGAATGATTTATCATATTTTTCTAGGTCTATCATATCTCATTACATCTTATTTTAAGGTTTCCATATCTTTTATCTCACCTTGTCATCTCCTTTGCTCAAAACCTATAGGTTTGCACCCTTGGGGAGTGCCCTCAATCTGAGACAAACATAGGGAAATTACCATATTTTACCATCAAAATTGAATATATGTGGGGATTATCCAAGTCAATGGTATGTTTTATACCAAATCCCAAGGTCTAACCATGTCTTTAGCACCTTCAAATGTTTAAAATCCCAAGACAGACATGTGAAGAGTGTTGACTGTGCATAGGATCTTAAATATAGACTATAGGTTGCATTGTTAAAGATTTTATATGAATTTTTTCCATAAGGTAATAGCCTCATGACACTTTATATTCCTGTTCAAACACATTTGGTACTTAATCCTTTGTTAACTTCCCTATTTCACACCTCTTCTCTTGACTAGTCTAGTCTACAGGTTATTCGTGACTGTGGTATACCTTGGAGATTAGACCCTTTCAATACTTTGTTCTCTTTTTTTGAGAATTTCATATGATGAAAAAAATCCTCAATAAGCTTTATATCATTCCCATACTCTTCTTTCTTTACCAACTCCCTCATTGCAGACCTTGGACTTGACTTACCAGAGGTGTTGACTATGTGTGATTGTGTTCTGAAGATCACGATGACCATAGGTATATATTTGGTTTTAGATCCTATAATAAATTCCTAGAGATATATTTGGAGAAATAACTATCCTCCCATAATCATTTATCTCACCTCTCATAACTATAGTTGACCCTTCTTGCATTAAAAAAGGAATCATGTAGGTTTTGATGGAGGTTCATACCCAACTCTTCAAACATTCTTGATGAACTTTGAATCATTTATGTGATCCTCAATTGCTTAGAACCACTTACCATGAAGATAGATTATCACCTTACTATATTTGGGTGTAGAGGTAACTTGAATTTCAAATCCTGTAGACAACACTGAGAACTATAGTGAACAAATATCAATATTGGAGGCCTTCAAACATTACCTTCCTCTAATCACACACCTTCTTTATTTTTCAAGATTATACCCCTATATGTAGGCTAAAATATGGGTGCATCTAAACTCATATAGGTATAATGATTTTCTATCATATGGAATAAACAAAAGTGTTTAGGCCTTTGTTTTGGTGTTTTAGGGGAACTTATCCCTGAATCCAAATTCATTCACTTGGGGTGACCTTTCAAGATTTAATACTAGTCTAATTCTTCAAAAATAATTGATATGGTCTCTTCAAAATCTTAAAAATTCAAGGAGGGTTTTATATCATGTCAATTATTTCCATATAACTCCTTCATGCCTTTGTGTAATCAACCTATAGGTGGTCATTTATAAGTTACAGGGTAGTGATTGTGAATGAAGGTCGTATGCATATGATATGACCTTATACTTGGTTATCTAGGCATATCCATCTTTTCTAACCTGATGAGGACCTAAAAACATGTTAGAGCATTCTTATGAAATAATCTCAAGTCTCTATGAGATCTTATAGATACACACACAGTAGCATACAAGACAGTGAAGATAAAAAATGGATAATGTGCATGATGAAAGGCCTTCTAACCAGTCTTAGACACTCCATAAGATTCATATATGAGTTTAAAACATTACAATACTTAACATAAGTTTCCAAAATCCATTTCAAGTGATTAATCTTCTCTATAGCACCTATAGGTGCTCATTCATTGTGAATTATTGTGCATGCATGGGAAATATCATCATAGTTAGTCATAAATCACTTAGAGAGGTTTATATTCATTGATAATGTTGCAATAATATGTCCCACACCCATTTTAATCTTCAAATAGCTTCCATGAACGTTCTTAGGACCCCATATGCCCTAACTGCAAGTCAAGGTAAGCAACAATTTGATTGTGTCTAACATTATGATTGTAACCTTCATGATGTTAATTTTAGAGAGTAATATTGGGAGGAAAAGGGGAAATAAGATATTATAGGCATGAAACACAACACCACACATTTATTTGAAAACACTATATAGAAATAAACCTTTTGTAAGTGTTGAAAACTGACTACAAGTTCATTTGTAGCATCAACCTGCAAACTTAAACTATTTGGAACATGAAAACAACTCCAAAAATTCAAATCAAGATGTAAAACATGAGAGGAGGAATTTTACATCTTTTATAATCAAATTCATCAATTTATTTATATGGACTAACTCAAATGGGAGTAAACCTATAGGGTGTGGGAAATAATAAGCAAAAATGGATAGTCAACTTATTAAGGATGGCTCATAAATTATAAGAAATAATTATTCCAAATCAAAACATTAAAATGAATAAAACCAAGTTTAATATCTACCACCAAGAGCATTTTACCTAGAAATCCTCCTACTAGTCATACCATCCAAAGACTTATTGACTAGTTTCATGTGCATAGTGGATTGATGGAGAGATAAAATGGTTTTAGCCCATTTTTGTCACTTACAAATCATGTCAAGTGTGTAAATATAGTCAATAAATTTTAATATACATTCCATAATATTTTCCCACATACCACTCTCTCTTATAGGTCGTACAACCTTTGAAACTCTTTTTTCACTTGATTTCTTGATTTTCAGTTAGGAACCTAAAATTTTTAGTTAGTCCTAACATCTTGACAAGTAATATGACATATTAGATGTTATACGGAATTTTGGAACACATGAACACCTTAAAAACATGCCACTTCATTTATGACCTCTAAATGGCATAAGGACTAATGTGGATGATGACCAAGGCTAGAGGCACATTAAATCACATAAAATGAACCATGAAATACCCTATTACATTATAATATACCACCTATATCAATTTTTTTACTATATGTGGGTTGAATCATTTTGACCTGTGGTCAAAAATAGTTAACATTCTTGACAATTTCTCAAGGGTGGTATGTTTGCTATGCCAAGAGTAGTAGCCTAACCTTCTCCATTGGTCCATGTAGTCACCCATACATATATTTGACACACATTTTTACTTTTACACCACACCAAACAAAAAATAAAAAGACACACCAAAGGGAAACAAACATGTGTTCTCAAGAACACTTATGGAACACAACACACACAACTGAAATAAAACACATTAATAACCTAATATTTACAAGACTAACCTTCATTTTATCAATAGAAAGGATTAAAATATATCCCATTCATAAGGATATTCATATCCTCTCCATTCATCCTTGCTAATTTTAAAGATTTTCTTTGTTTACACTTGATGATGACATAAGGTCCACTCCATAAGGTGTCAAATTTGGTATGTCACCCTGGTTTTGCTCTATCTTCATCCCATTTCAGCACTATGTCACCTTCTTGAAATGTTCTTGGAGTTGAATTTTTATCAAAAGACCTATTTATTAGTATTCGGTGATATTCCATAGCTTGATGAACCTTATCCCTAGTCTCTTGTAACTCTATTAATTCTATTAATCTCACCTCCATGAGAGTGTTCTCAAGTAGCTCTAGTTGATGTGCCAACTCCAAGGTAGGTAACTCTTGGGATATAGATATCCTAGCCTCCCTTCCATAGACAATAACAAAAGGGGAATTCCTTATTAACCTCTTGAGATTTATTCTATCATCCCATAGGGATATCTTCAATTTAGTGTGTCAAGCCCTTTGATTATCTTCCAAGGTTTTCTTGATGATTCTGATCAAATTATTGTTAGTGGATTTAGCCAACCCATTACCTTGAGGGTAATAGTTATATTAAGTGCTCAAGTATATTCCATACTATTTATCCAATCATTGGTTCTAATACCCATGAAAGTAAGTATATTAGCTAAAATGATAGTAGGAGTGTCAAACCTTGTTTTGATACTTTCATATAACTCTAAGATAGCATTTTCATTATATTCCTTTAATTCCACTTCCTCAACACACCTTGTGAAGTAGTCAGTTAGTATGAGTATCCATTTGTGACCAGCACTTGATGGGGTTTTTATCATGCCAATGAAATCAAGACCCCGTTGCATGAAAGGTTGATCTGCTTGGATAGGCCTCAAAGGGAGAGCTATAAGTTTCTATTTTCCTATAAAGAAAACACATTGTACACACCTTCTTAACCAAGCATATCAGTCCTTGAAGAGGCAAGGTCAATAATATCCTACCTTCATGATCTTAGTAGTTGTGGTTCTTAGGGAGAAATGTCCTCCTATTGTTTCATCATAGAACTTCTGAAGCAACACTCCAAACTAATCATTGTCAATGCATCTCAATAGTACACCATTAGTGTCTCTTATAAAAATCACACCATCTACAAGGAAAAATGGAATATCTTTCAATCTAAATTATCTCCTTTGGGATCTAATCATACTATTATGATACTCACCCTTTTAAATAAATGTGATAACATCTTGTGTCCAACTTTGTAGAGGCAAGGAACCAACTGGTTAGGATCAATTATGATTGACTAAATCCTCTTATTTTGACTCATGGAGATCTGAATCTCTATGTTCACAAAGGCCTTTACCCCTTATTAACTTTATCACTTTGATATCAACATCATATTCCATTACCTTGGTAATCCACCCTGCCCTCTTTTCACTAAGGCCCTTACTCAAGAGAAACTCTTTGGTACTAGGATGAGAAACCATAACATGAATCCTATTGTTTGAAACCATATGCCTAAATTTATTTAGTCCTCTTACAATATCAAGGACTTGTTTCTTCACAAAAGTGTACTTGACTTCATAATCTTCCAAAACTTGACTAAAGAATGCAATTAGTTTTTCCACACCTTCATCATTCTTTTGCATTAGCATAGTTGAGATAGTATCAAGGTTAAAAAATGAATACAACATGAATACTTTATTAAAATCAGGACTCACAAGAGTAGGATCTTATGCAATTACTTTCTTAATGGCCTTAAAAATGCTTTTACCTTCCTTAGTCTAAGAAAATAATTGGTTCTTCTTGATCATGGTTGTGATAGGTTTCACCAAAGATGTAAAACTAGGTATGGACCTCCTTAAAATATTTATCTTGACTAAGAAAATTTGGATACCTTTCTTATTCAAGGGCAATGATAGGCCTATAATAACCTCTATCCTTTTAGGATCAACAGTAAAAGCATCTTTGGAAATAATATGTCTTGAGAGATTACCTTTATGGATAGTAAAAATGCACTTTTTAGGGTTGAGGGATTCTCCATATTTCCTACACATTTCAAACACTTACCTTAGGTGTTTCATATGTCATTATAATCCTTATATAACACTATTATATCATCTAAATAAACCAACAACATTTCATTGATTAAACCTTCGAAGGCCATGTCTATTGTTCTTTGAAAGGTGGCACTGGTATTTGACAAACTAAAGGGCATCTTCATAAAATCAAAATTCCCAAATTTTTTAGTGAATGTTGTCTTAAATTGATCATCTTCATTCATTAGAATCTGATTATAACTAGAATATCCATCTAGGAGTAAAAAATGTTGAGAACCTAAAATAATTTACAAAATATGCTCCATTGAGGGTAAACGATAATAATCTTTGAGTGACACTCTATTAAGATCTCTAAAGTCCACACAAATTCTTCTCTCCCCATTATTATTTATAATAGGCAAAATGTTAGCTACCCATGTTGAATGCTTGTTAGGAAATATTATTTTAGATTCAAGGAGTTTGGTAAGTTCTAACCTCATGAGTTATTCAACCTTGGGGTTGATGGGCCTTTGTTTTTGTCTAATTGGTTTAACTCAAAGTTCTAGTTCAATGGTATGGTGTGCTAGGATATAATCAAATCCTTTTATGTCCTTATACTCCCAAGCAAAGATGTCATGAAACTCTCTACACAAATCAATGAATGCTTGCATCTCCAATGTAGAACATACATTGCCTAGTTTGAGGAGTTTATCTTTGAAGATCAAGACCATTTCATAGTTATATTATTTTGTATACATACTCACCTTTTAATTATTATTTTGATCATCCTTTTTAAATATAATCTCTAATGTCACCAAGCCCTTAGGTATCTTATTTATTCTTAGCTACACAATCTGGCCATCAAACTATTCTTGGAGTGTTTTTTTATTTCTTGAGGAAAACTCAACTTCATTTTGAAACAAGTATGCAATGTGTTTGTCACTATCAAGCACTTAATAAGACACATCATTATCATGTATTGAAGGTTTTAAAATTATCTTAATTTGATATTGGTTACCCTCCTCTTTTATGGTAGTTGGTGTATCAAATTGTGTTCCTATGGTAGCTAGTCTATCAGCATGATTATTCTACTCCCTTGGGACTAATTGTATGTTGAATGCATTGAAGTCTTAAATAAAATCTCATACCTTATGTTTATATGACTTGATAAAATGGTTATTTATAAAAACCACATTACTAACGTGATGCACATTCAATTCACTATCTCCATACACTTGCAAATTCTTGATTCCTTTTCTCCTTGCCCATTGAAGGCCATGAATCAAACCTTCATACTCATCCACATTGTAAGTACAACTTAAATGGAACCTATTTGAAGCATAGTAATTTTGTTTATATGGGGATACCAACATAACACCAATTTTACTTCTTAAACCATCATAAAACATTTTCCATGTCTCATCATCCTCACTTTCTTCCTTGACAAGTAGAGGTGTTGGTATTACTTCCTCATGTATACAATACACTCCTAGATCGGTTTACTCCATGAAATCATAAGGATCATTCTCATAGGTGTTATTAAAATATCCATCAAGAAATAAATAATAAATGCCTTCGATCTTGGAATAATTTCCATCATCCACAATAGAATCCTTTTCCTCATTGATTACATAATTCTAATTTGAAATAGTTTCAACATAGGGCTCAATGTGAAACCTTACAAGAGATTTGGTTCTTATTATTACCTTTGTTCCATATCTTGTCCTAAAGACTAATAAGGACCAATCAACAGAGAGATATCCCTCTATCTTAGCTGTAAAATCTCTTGAAAGGAAGATTATAAAATGAGCAGGAAGGCCTACAATAATAATGTCTTGAAGGATGGGAAAGCTAGGACAATCATGGAGGAAAACCTTCAAGTTTTTTATCAACACTATTTTCTTGGTATGTGTACCATATAATTTAATCATTCCTTTGATATTGGGTTCATATTTTAGGTCCAACTTATTGGCTACAACCTTGGACATGACTAATATAGAAGTACCACTATCAACTTTGTAATTATGGACTAGTTTATCACCCACTATGAGAGTGAGGTATAAAGGTGAAGACTTCTCAACTTTGGTATATGGTTCAATAATGGTGTTAGGGAAATTTTTAAGAGAAACACAACCATGACTTTGACTTGAAAGGGAAATACTAGTAGGGATAGTTGATAGCTGAGTCCATAGTATTTAGAGAAGATATACCTAGTTTTTATTGGACCCTTGGAAGTAAGGAAGTAATTGAAACTTGAGTATTTGAGGTGCTTTGAATAGTCCTTACAACATTTTGATTTTGAGGATGTGTAAGATTGTTTGGGGCTACCATGCTTGCAGCCATGCATTATTGCCTAATAAGAGTATTGGATGAACTTGTAGGCACATTATTATCACATCATAAATCCTTTCTCTTGTCCTTAGTTCTTTATAAAATATAAGTTTCTTGATTGAGCACAAAAGTGTCCTCAACTAGGAAGTTGGTGAAGATCTCTCTTTGGGGCTATCCACCTTCACTTATTTTCATCATGACTTTATCTTCAACTGATAAAATAGGAGTGACTCCTTGTTGAGAAACTAGAGCTTACTCTCCATCCTCATTTATATCCATGAATTGGCCTTGTTTCCAATTTTCACCTTGCACTAAGTTACTATGTACCATTACCATCTCTCTTGTATTGGATGAAGAATTCAGATTGTATACATTGGCAAGCCTATTGAATTTAGGCTACCATTGACCTCTTCTTCTCCCATATTTTTGACCATATTTTTGTTGATATGGATAAGGGTTTTGATAAGGACCTTGTTTCCTATTGGCTTACCTATTTTGAGCCTCTAAGGCTAGGAATCTTGCTCTCAATAATATTAGGTAGCAATCTTCTTCCTTCTTAGGAACAATCTTAGGCTTGGCATTATCATTAGGAATTTGAGCAATATTTGGAGAAATAACAAGAATATTAGGTAGCAAGGGCATAAACACTTTAGGAGGTAGTTTTATAGCTTGAATGAGGTGATTTTTATCTTTAATGTCAAATTCATATGCTTTGAGAAGATTGAAACCACCCATTGATTGAAGCATAATAGTAATATCAATGGCTCTCAATTATGTATGGAAGACAAAACTAGTAGGTGGTCTCATGGGAGGAGGCAATCTATACCAAGTCCTTTTGAAACCTCTCATTGAAGTCATTCATTATTTACTTAGGATATATTTTTATCACATTGAGATAATGTATGGGATAAGTATGGTCACTTTCATATTCAAACCTTAAAGTTATCGACACTCCAAAGTCATCCCATGATGTGATGCATCCACCAGGAAAATTCCTATACCAATCAAGTACCTTACCTCTAAGGGACATGCAAGGAATATAATTTAAATATTCTCCTTAATAACATTGTGGAAACTACAAAAATTGGAGATTATCCTAATGTGTTCACTAGGTGTGGCATGACTTTCACCATTGAATGTAGGCACACTCTTTATAGCATTAGGAGGAATGTCATTATAGGCTTGAAATTGAATTGGATTTTTAGTATTAAAGGTTGGAAAGACATGTTTCCTAGCAATTTTTTCTTAAATATCTTTACTTTATTCAATCTTTTCACTTTTTTAGCTATAAAAATCTTCTTGTTCCTCAACAGGTAGATTAGGATGAGGGTATTAAACTTCAAGAAGAAGTTCAAGCTGAATAGGTGGATTGATTGGATTGAGAAATATACTAGATGAAGACCTAGTAAGGAATATGAAGTATGAGAGTAAATTTATGACAAAAAAATGGCCTTAAACCATATTTTACCTTAAGTGGAGTAACTAAATGTTGAGTATCACACCAATTTGTAGTTATTGTCATCAAGACCAACATTCACCTTGACAAGTTGTCTTGAAGATAGTGGGTCCCATCAAGCATGCCATAACTATTGTCACAAAATATTACACCATATATGAGGTTTTTAAGTCCTACTATAATATTTTGGAAACATTAGAATACTTTTAGGTATGTGGGTTTACCTATAAGAGAAGTAGATCTCTAGGTTTAAGGGCTAGCTCCTTGAATTTATCTTGAAGTGCTTATCACTTATAATATTTATTGCTTGTGGGAAAAGGGATATAAGTATGCATGAAATAAATTTAATATAAGTTGGTGATAAACCATGAAGATATCTACTATGCTATCATATTTCTCTTGTTAAGAACAAGAGCTATAAACTAGTCTCAAAGTCCTAAGGTGTTGTAACATAAGGGTTTCAATATAGAGGTGATATGCATGAGACCACTTAAGGTAAGTACATTATAGATCAGATTATTTAATCCAAGGACACTTTCACACTTTAAGGGAGCCTAAAACACTAGCTATAATATATATGACCTGTTATAATGAGAGCTTCTTGCATAAGACATGAAAGGACAATGAAAAGCAAGGATAGAATCACAAGACTCAACCATTCATCACTTTGCACACTCAAAAAATATGTTTTTGAACTCAAAACTAGTTTTATTGTATTATTAAAAGGCAAAATATGACATCAAACCAACATGGATTTTCCATACTAGGTGTGATATTAGTCTACAAGAGACAAAATGGCTACTACTTATAGAATTAGAGAGAGAATAAAAGAGAATGAAGTCCAAGAGTCACTAAGACATGTGTCATGTTGATAAAATGAGATACACATGTAGTAGAGAGGTTTATTGAATAGACGATGCAAGGTCTACCTAGACAAATTTCCCTCAAAAAATGAAACTCTTGAAATGTAGCATATAACTCCTCAATTATTAGCTTAGAGAACTACCTTAATCATTTGGCCTTCTTGAAAATCCCCATAGATGACTAGGGATATATGTGATGATTGTGATGAGAGTGATTGGTTTTATACATTCTCCAACATTCATTGGTTTCATCCCTAATCATTAAGATTCTTCTAGACATGAGTTATCACTACCTGCAGTCTAAATAACACATCTTTCACTCCCCCTCCATACTTGGCACCAATGTTTGTCTTCATATTTCCACTCTGATCCATATAGAGGATTATATGACACCTATTAAGACCCCTCATATCTTTATATTCCTTAATTATACCTTACAAGTCCCCCTACTTAAAGTTTTCACTCTCTCATCAGCTCATTCACTTTGTCAATTTTGGTTGGTTGAGATGAAGTCATTTACATAGGCACTTGTGCACTTATCTAAGGAAATAAATTTATATTTTGAGTTATATTAAGTCCCAATATCTCTCCCAAATTTCATTACATCCTTTGAAACCCTTACATACCTACATAACACCAAAAATAGTCAAGAAAAAACATTTTCCACCTTGTCCATATAGGTAGGGTATTATTGAAGTTGATAGGGAGGATCCTTATAGGGTCTCCTATAAGATCCAACCATCTTCCAATCCATTCTATTCCATTTATATTCCTCTCTTCTTCATTTTCCCAATCAGGTCACTAGCAAGGGTTTTAGAGGGTTTTGAGTCATTTTCACCCTTAGTATTTATTTATAAAGTTCTAATGTTCAACTTGAAAATAATTTCACAAAAACACTACTAAAAACTTTCCTCATCATCCCCCAACTTCTCAAATTCACATGTTAAGCCTCCTTGTAGGTGTGAGCATTTCAAATGAGCCTCTCGAGCTTTTCATTTCATTCTATGCGAGTTATGATAGTTTTATGACCAAAAATGGCTTCCTATTGCTTTCCTTTGCATGAAAATAGTTGTAACACACCTTATATATCCATACCAACATGTTCCAATGCTTTTTAATGCCTATCGAGTGCTAGAAATGAAAATGACCCCTTCTTGGGCTTTAAACCTACTTGAGACCTAATAGGTCTGTCTACTCCCATGTGGGTTTGGAACACTTTGACATGTTTCATTCAAATGTGAATGGTTTATGATGTTGGTTTAGGTCTATCACATCTCATGAAATATTATTTTAAGTTTATCATAGCTTCTAGATTACTTTGTCATCTCCTTTCCTCAAAACCTACAGGTTTGCACCCTTGGGGAGTGCCCTTTATTTGAGATAAAATAGAGGGAACTTCCACTATTATCAAGGTCATGAGTATGTTTTATACCAAATTTCAAGGTTTTTCCATGTCTTTATCACCTTCAAGTGTTCAAAATCCCAAGACAAACATGTGAAAAGTGTTGATTGTGCATAGGGTCTTAAATATAGACTGTAGGTTACATTGTTCAAGATTTTATTTGAATTTTTTATATATGTTAAGAGCCTCATGAAATTATCATGAAACTTTATATTCCTTTTCAAACACATTTATCACTTAAACCTTTTCCAACTTCCCTATTACATACCTCTTTGCTTGACTAGTCTAGTATGTAGGTTGACTGTGAATATGGTACACCTTGGAGATTAGACCATTTAAATACTCCATTATCTTGTATTGATGATTTAATATGACTAAAAATATCCTAAATGAGATTTATATCATTCCCACACTCTTTGTTCTTTACCAACTCCCTCATTGTAGACCTCGGACATGATTTACCAAAGGTGTTGACTATGTGTGACTATGTTCTAAATTTCACCATGCTTGTAGGTATATATTTGGTTTTAGATCATATAGGAAATGCCTAGAGACCTATTTGGATTAATCACTATCCTCCCATAGTCATTTATCACACCTCTCATCATTGTATTTGACCCTTCTTGCATCAAAAAAGGAATCATGTAGGTGTTGATGGAGGTTCATACCCAGATCTTCAAACATTCTTGATGACCTTTGAATCATTCATATGATCCTCACTTAATTATAACCACTTACCATTAAGATAAATTCTCACCTTAATATTTTTTTGTTTATAGGTCACTTGAATTTCAATCCTATAGACATCTCTGAGAAACTACAGTGAACAAATATTAATATTGGAGGCCTTCAAACACTACCTTCCTCCAATCACATACCCTCTTTATTTTGCAAGGATATACCCATATGTGGAGGATAAAACATGGGTGCATATAATCTCATATATACATCATGATTATCCATCATATGGAATCAAAAAAAGTACTTAGGCCTTTGTTTTGATGTTTTAGGGGAACTTAGCCTTGGATCCAAATTCCTTCACTTGGGTTGACCTTTCAAGGCTTCCCACTAGTCTAATGCTTCAAGAATAACTAATATGGTCTCTTCAACATCTTAAGAACTTAATTAGGGTTTAAAATCATTTCAATAATATCAATATAACTTCATGCCTCTATGTAAGCCACTTTTAGGTGGTCATTTACAAGTTGCAGGGTAGTGACTATGAATGAAGGTAATATGCATATTATATGACCTCATGCTTGGTTCTACATACATATACATATTTTATAACCTAATGAGGACCTAAAAACATGTTAGAACATTCTTATGAAATAATCTCAAGTCTTTGTGAGAGCCTACAAATGCACACACAATAACATACAAGATAGTGAGGATATAAAATGGATAATGTGCATCATGAAGGGTCTTGTAACCAGTCTTACACTCCAACTTCAAATGGGAGTTTAAAACATTTAAATACTTGACATAAGTTTCCAAACTCCATTTCAAGTGATTAATATTCTCTATAGCACCTGTAGGTGCTCATTCATGGTGGATGATTGTGCATACATGGGAAATATCATCATAGTTAGTCATATATCAATTGAAGAGGTTTATCTTGATTGATCATGTTTTAATCATATGTATAATACCCATTGTACTCTTCAAACACCTTTCATGAACATTTTTAGGACCCCACATGCAATGACTACAAGTGAAGGTAAGTAACAAGCTGACCATGTCTCACACTATGGCTACAACCTTCATGATGTTAATCTTGGAGATTAAGATTTGGAGGAGAGGGGGAAATAATATATTAGAGGCATGAAACACAATACCACACATTTATTTAAAACCACTATAGAGAAATAAACCTTCTGCAAGTATAGAAAACTAACTGCAAGTTCACTGGTAACATCAACCTACAAACTTAAACTATTTGGCTCATAAAAACAACTCCAAACATTCAAATCAATATTTAAAACATGAGAGGAGGAATTAAACATCTTTTAGAATCAAATTCATTAATTCAGTTGTATGGACTAGCTCAAACAAGAGCAAAACCTGTAGGGTGTGGGAAATAACAAAAAAAAAAAATAGTCAATTTATTAAGGATGGTTCATAAAGTATATGCAACCATTCTTCCAACTCAAAACATGAAAATTAATCAGACCAAGTATACTAACCACCACCAAGATCATTTGACCTAGAATTCCTATTGGTCATACCATCCAAAGACCTGTTGACTAGTTTTATGTGTATAGTGGAGTGATGGAGAGATAGAATAGTTTTATCCCAGTTTTGGCACTTCTAAAGAATTTCAAGCATGGAAATGGAGTTAGGGAAGATGAAGATCCATTCCATAAGATTTTCCTAAGTTCCACTCTCTTCCATAGGTTGTACAACTTTTGAAACTCCTTTTTCACTTGTTTTCTTAATTTTTAGTTAAGAACCTACAATTTTTAGTTAGTCTTGACATTCCTAACAAGGAATTTGACATATTAGATATTGGAAGGAAGCTTAGAACACATGGATACCTTGAAACCTATAACACTTCATTTATGACCCATATATGACCTCTAAATGGCATAAAATGGCATAAGGACTAATATGGACTATGACCAAGGCTAGAAGCACATCAAATGAATCATGACACACCCTATGACATTATACTAGACCCCCTATATCAAGTTTTTTAATATAGAGGGGTTGACTCATTGTAACTAATGGTCAAAAATGGTCAATAGTTGTTTCTCAAAATTTTGTTTTATCTTCAGTAGTTCAAGGTAGACTTTTTGAGTATGCACAAGCCTAATTGTGAATAGTACTAATGGCATGCTTCAAGTGGTGGTTGAAGATAAAAGGTGTCATGGACCTAATATGAGCATAGTAATGGTTTATTTTAGTGTAATATGATGTTTTCCTATCTTTTGAGGTGTTTTAAGTGTTCCAAGGAAGGCAAAGTGTAATGTGACCTAAGCAGTCTTAATGGGATTAGGTCTCCATGAGACCTAAAGATGAGATAAGGCCTAATTGAGGTAAGTCATACCTAAATGGACTCAAATAAAATTTTATCCATGTCTATGAGATGTCTTAATATCCATTCAATGTCTAACCTAAGAGGGTAATGATGATTGGTTGACCAAGAAGGGTATGAACAAGAGACTTTTATAAATACAAGATACTTTTATGGTTTTAGGCCTATTTGAGTGTGTAGAGTACAAGAGAATAATATAGTAGTTTTTTTAGCATAAGGTCTTATATACCATCATAAGAGTATAAATGATCAATGATGAAGATTTAATAGAGATTCTACATATGAGGATTAAGGTCATATGACCTAATCAAGTTGAAAAGAGGGCTAATTGAGCAAAAAAGGCTAAAGGCTAGTTTGAGAGGGATAAAAGTATGTGAAGAGCTGAAGAATGAGATCATCATCTATTATATGGGAAACAAAGTGTTCTAAAGGTGATCAAGGGTTTTAGGTGGCTAATTTGGTGCTAATTCATCTAGGGGGTTAGTGCCTCCTTACAAGTGGGTATTTGTTAAAGCTTAGTTAAGTTGGTGCTTAGTTAGTTGGGGTTAGTGCTCCATGTGAAGTTGGTGGTTCACTAAAGTTGGTGTTTGTCTTATAATACTGTATTCCATTTATATATATTAATGGGTTTTATTACTCTTGAGGGTTTCCCATAGATGTGATGTGTTTTTGTGTTTCATGCTCTTATGGATTAGTGTTTATGATCGCTATATCTATATGCTTGTTTGATTAGCTCATGATTTCTTAAGTGAATTTGATAAGTAAGTTTTTAAATACTTATTCACCAGTCATTTTTATTCCAATAATAAGTACCAAATGGCTGAATTTTCACTTCACCCATTCTAACTTGCATTACACCAACTCCTTGTTGTTAATGATCTTATTATAGATTTCCTTAGCTTGCCAATGTTTAATATTGGTCTCTTAATATTTATGTGACTTTCACATAATCTTCTTTATTTTTCTTTGCTTTTTATTCCTTTTCATATATAGATTTATCAACCACATATTTTGTTACTTTCTCATATTCAATATTCTTATTTTGTTCCTCTTACTTTTTGTTGTTTGCTAAAATGCAAGCATGAAATATCAAAAATCTTAGCATAAAATTCTTACTTAGAATTTTTTTAAGTAGGATCATGTCTATAAAAATATAAAAGCCACAGTTAGACCATAAGGCCCTTGGCCTTGTGGAGACACTAACATTGGCATTCACCATGTTTGCACATCTGTAAGGGACCATTGGCTAGACCTATAGGCCCTTGGCAATGTAGAGACACAAAATGTGACATTCACAACATCCAAATTAGTGTGCCATTATAGGACTATCAATTGGAACTTTGGACCCTCGATTATGTAGAGATGTAAGACATGGTTAAATCTATGTTTACATTTGTGCATCCCCAAGGGACCCTTAGCTAGATCCTCAATCCTCACTAGACACATGTCCACAAGAACTAAGGCTCCTGAGGGGGAGGAGAAGAAGGTTTATATACCCATTCCTGTATCCTCTTCCTTCATTTTTATTCTACCCTTCTATTGCATAAGAGTGAAACCTTGTCAAATTTTTTTCCAAAAATATTACAAGATTTGTCTCACTAGCGGCTCCTTCATCTCAATTTTGTTTTGAAGATCCATTTTTCTAAAATTTAGAATTACCTTATGTTTATTACCCTACACTTATTTTTACCAATCCAACATTTACTATCTTTTGACCTAATGTATATCCTTGCAATTGCCTACCAAGAAGTTATCAGCCAATCTAACATTAGCAAGATGAAATTAAAATACATGGGATATGAACCATTTTTGGTGTTAGATTGTGACATACTTAAGAATTTTGATTCTTAGAATGGGCACATGGACCTAACTAACTTCCATAAAAGACTAAATTCTAAAATTCCAACAATGTTGATTGAACACATAGCAAAGAGCAGCCTTCCATAAGTAGTTACCTTTCCCACATTCATGTAATGTTCAGATTTAGTATTCACCTATGCCAAATACTATAATTCACCAGTTAGGGAAATCAGGTTGAAATTAGGACAATTCATGGTGAAGACAGATGGAATGACAATAAGCATGACATTGAGAATCTCTCTCTATGAGGAGTTAGTTAGTATCAATATAAGTGAAGGAGAGGCACATTGAAACAAATACCATAACAAGTGTTTGACCATTATCAATAATTCTTAGTTGAAACATAAAAGGGGTAAACTCTCTAAGGTTCACAAGACCTTATATAGAGTAGATTTCAAAGAGGAAATTTTATATATGATTATCCTACTAAATCAAATAATAGGTAATAAGACACTAGACCATTATACTATTAGATGTTCCTCCTAATACAAATCATTTGTCATGGAAAGTAATTTATGGATTAGGGTGAATTGATCAGTGATTCCCTACATGATTAGTTGTTTAATGTGAAAACATCAGGGTAGTTTTTCATGATATCCTATCTAGTATACTCCTTGGCCTCCCTGATGGTATACCCAAGGCTATCTCAATGTGGAACTGTCACTCAATTAACACAAGTGTTTTAGTGTTTTCCACAACACACCCTAAAACAAAGTAGTAAACACTATACCAGGGTCAATGATGCATTTACAATGAGATCAGTGCAGTTACTTGAATAAGATTAGGAAATGAGTATCTCTATTAAAGTAGCCAAATTGGTTAACCAATATGACAGCTACTATATCTAATTCCAAAATTTTACATACATCAAAGCTAGAAGTTATGAAGGGACTCCCTTAAGACTCCCAAGGTTGGCTAATGATAAGATCATCCTCATTGAGATATGCAAGCAATTGTCAGTCATTTATAAATGATGTAGGGGTAAACATGTGCTCAAAATTTCATTCCCATTGTATTAGACCATTTCATCTATAAGTCTACTATAAATGTTCATGACATAGAACTATCTCTGAGTTCACTCTTCAAACCTATGCCAACAGAGACTCTATGTATACCAAGGGGTGTGTGAATAAAAATTTGGGTATAGGTTATACATGTGAACATAAACTTCATCTCAAAGACTACTAGGTTTATTGTGCATATGAATTTGAGGTGATTCAAAGAGATCAAATTCAAATGACCCTAGATAAAATAAAGGTATTCATAGATTAGTAGGTTCATAAGAGGATGGTAGATGACAAGTCAAATCTCATTGATCTAGAATATGCCAACATAATCATGAATGCACCTTTGACAAATATTAATTGGTCAATCAGAAAACCAACTGACTTGAAATGGAGGACATAAAGAATATGGACTCACACAAATAAATGGTTAGATAACAAACTGGCTAGAGTAACTATAATTATTTTAAAGAGAGGAAAAACATCAGCTCCCTTGAAGAAAAATCCTCCATTAGCTCTTAATAAAAGTAGTTCTAAGGTTATTATTAAATCATCATAGTCCTATAGTTCAAGTGATGGTTTAGATGAGGATCTTAATCTCAATAAGTAATTGGGAAATCAATGTGAAGAAAATATGGTAGTAGGGAAAAGGAAGCAATCCAAGAAATCAATGAGACCACAGTATTCAACAAAAACCTTGGGTGATCCCAACTTGCTCATCCCCAATGCCACATAGAAACATAAAGCCTCATCTACTAAAATGAAATAGCATAAAAGGGTTAAAGAATATAACCCATATTCCACATATGGATCCCTGTAAGCTCCTCCTCCTCCAAATCATCCTACTCCTCCATATGCTACTCAAGTAGTTACCTTTAAAGACCTTTCATTTCATTGGATGAAACCTATGCTCTAGAAAAGAAAAAGGGTGTTTGAAGTTGAATTACCAAATTTTGATGTGGTGGTTGATCTATTGAAGACTCCTACACTAAAAAAATCAAAGACAAACTCTAGGTTGGTATTAGATTCCTTGAGATCATAAGCTATGGAGATTATTGAAGCAAATGTTGAGAAGGATATTGAAAAAATGATGGTAGGAGATTATAATCTAAAAATGATATCACCTGGATAAGTAAAAAGAGAAGGTGACATTCATAATCTTTGAGAAACCACTAAGAGGATCATGAAAAGGTTTAAACAAGATGAGCTAACTCAAGAATAACTCAAAGATAGATCAAGCAGCTATCAATCTATGTTAATTATCTATTCCATCTAGTGGAAACTCTTGTAGTATTGTCAGTTGATGGCCTAGCATAATTATCAAAAATAAACAAGGATGTTTTTGTCATGATCAAAAAATAGAACACCTATGGAAAAACTCTTGAAGCATGGGTAGATGAGTTCCTCACACCTATAATGAATTACATTGAATAATTCATGAAGATATACGATCTTATCAATCAAGAATTGAAATATATTCATATACAGATCAAATCCCACACCTCCATCTTGAAGGTCTAGGAAGAAGTGATTGAGATGTGAAATAAATGATCTTGATGGAAGCTAAAGTAATGGTATAATGAGGAGTGTTCAGGGAAGAAGAGGATGGCACATCTTGAAAATGGGTAGAATGTATACTTCAAAAAGTGAAAATATTGAACAAGGCCATACAAGAATTGGAGGAGAGTAGAGATATGGGTGAAGATAAAATAAAACTAATTTTTAGTAATCTAGATGAGATCCATTTCCATTTATATAAAGAATATGGGACTACAACACATATTGTAGATGAATTAAAAATTCAATTCCAAAAGGTATCTAACTAAGATATTTTAAATGAAGACAAATTCAATAATGTTTCAATGAAAACTCTCAGTGAAATTCATATTTCACTGGAAGAGTTAAACACCCATCTGGAAAATTTATTTGAAGCTCAGTGTTCTTTGAAGTTCATTTCCAAAATATGGTTCAATGTTGCTGACATGTTATGATTCCAAAAAGCAATGAAGTTATTGAAGCAGTCAAAAGATTCTACAAATTTAAAGAAACACATGATAAAGATTAGGTCAAAGAAGATTCAACAATAGTCAACCCATCCACCAGTGTTGTTGACTCGTAGAAAGCTTCTCAATGAAATTTGTTCTCTATGTATCTTTCCTACTTTTATCCAAATTATATTTTAGGAAATTCATATTTTTTTATTGTAAAATTAAAAATTATAAAAGGTAGAATAGGACAAGAAATATAATATGAGAGATCACTTTGTAATGTGAAGGATCAACCCATTCCCTTTATTATAAATACAAGAAATAACAATTGTAAAAGGGATTTTTTATGTCCATGATTTATGAAACTTGAAGAGGAAGAAGAAGGAAACTTTGTGTTCACTCTTTATCCAAGAACGAGGAGATACTTGAACTTTGTGTCTAGTTATTTCCTTAATGTGCATACATTTTTCTTATGCCAACATATATCTCATTGTTCCAAGCATGAATGGTGTCTAATCTCTTAAAGTAATTTTTTATTTTTAATTTAAATTTTTTACGTAAGTGGATGAAATATGTGCTTATTCACTCTCCCGTGACTCTCTATTTTCTATTTCATTTCCTTTGTTTTTGGTTAGAATTAGTTTCTACCAACCCACTTTTCATTCAAATTACAAATGTTATACATAATTATGTTTATTTTAATTTCTTTCAATAAATATGACCTCCCCTCATAATAGATGATAGACTCTGGTCTCATAAACTAAGGTGAAATCATGACTTGTTACCATATAACAAATATTTCACTAATAGTTTTTGGCACCCACCATGGGGCATATTTTGTACCTTCTATTCAACCCACTATTTTCCAATCATAGTCATTTGCATGACTAATCCTAAAAATCTAAACCCAAACATTCAACTAAATCTTGATTGGACATAAGTTACACAGTCAAATATTTCTTATGATTTACAGTAGTTCACTTGGAACTAAGGGTAGATAATCTCCAGTTCTAAGAGTGGCAATTATGTTGGACAAAGAAGAGCAATGTGTTGATTTTGTTCAAAGGTTAGTTGTGTTTGTTGATATAATAATAATAATAATATTTTAAATCTCCATAAAAAAAAAAATCATCCTAGCTGATAAAAGATATAAAGGTCCGTAAAGAAGAGAGGAATCTCTTATGCATTCCTTGACTTGCAAGAACAATACAATTTTATACTTTCTCCAGAAAGATTAAAAAAATTATAGCCTTTAAGTATAACCTTATCTCTACTAAAAATGTTCATTTTTATATTATTATAATACACAAATATGGCTATCATTATACCTTAGGGTGCTCATATAGGTCCACTAGCTTTAGGCACTCAACTCTAGGAGCTGACAAAGGGTTCAAGGAAGATTTTCCATAAATTCACTAAAGATGAGAGATAACATCCTATTAGATAGTTTTAAATGATATCATGATGATGTCATCGAGGTTCCCTGGTGATTAGATGAAGTGCCTTGATAGTCTAAGTGGTAATGATAAAGTGTGTAATGTGTTTGTCCTAGTATGCTTGAAGGATGCTTGGTTGATCTTTTATTGCGGCATGGTTAGATATTTTTAGGTATGAGTATGGAGTATTGAGCATGTGAAAGAGGCCCCTAAGATGTTTTATAATCTTTGATTTTTTGTGTGTATAAATGGAATTCATTTGGTTGTCCATAATTTTCATCTAGACATTTTGGGTTCAGTGGCAAAAAATTTGAGTAGGTAGTTGTTAGGATCCACTCCTAAGAGTACAATTGATTACCTTTGTATAAGCAACTAAACATGGAATTAAGTCATAAGTAATAAGTAACTAGAATTTAGAAATAGCAAAAAATATGAGATATGAGAAACAATACAATCTATATTACACTCTTCTAGAAGGAAATACAATGAAGAAATCACACTCTTCCCACACCTCTTGGGTGTACAGTAATTCTCCCTCAAGAGTTCTCTCTCTCACAACCAATTACAACCAACTCAAACACAGAGTTGTTCCCTCCACCAGCAGATCTCATTAACCTTGCTTACCAAGCAGACCTTCCTGATCTTGCACACCCTGCAGATCTAACTAGTCTTGCTTACCATGTAGATCTTCCCTGATCTTGCTACCTGTAGATCAACTAATCTTACACTCAGAAGGATCTCTTCCTTATCCTTAATTACAATACAGCCCCATGGGTCTCTTAAATATATCCCCAACCAAACAATAATTAGAAATGCAGACTCAAGACTAAAATTAGTTTTTACATGCAAACTAGTTGTTCGTCTAAAATTAGACCAGTTCTAGAACGCACAGACGACTGATGTCGGTCTCTGTCTATCTAGAGATGACCGACATCGGTTCCTATCTGACTAATGTTGGCTGACCCCTAACCGATGTCGATTGCTCTGTACACTGAATATGACTGACATTGGTTGGCCTGACTGACGTTGGTTACTGTGACACTCAGCAACCTCCTCCATTTGCATAACAGTGAAGCTTTTAGCTCCACAACCTAACAGTAGTTTGATGACATCACCATTTCCATGTGTGAATGAGTCAAGGGGATTTGGTCATATGGTTATGATCATATTAGTCCCTAGTTATTTTGTGATAAATTTTGAACATGCACCAAATCATGTCAAAAGATATGCAAGGGTAAAGTTGGGATCTTAAGCAATTTGACAATATTTTCCCATACTTAGCCAAATTTGCATGAGGTAAGAAAGAGTTGAGTAAGTAGTTTTATGGTGGAATATCTTGCACTTGTGGACATTTTAGGAAAAGGTGATCATATTTTTTTCTTTAGTTTTTTACCTAGTTGATTTTCACTAACTTTCAGTTTAATCACTGAAGTGCGACAAAAGATATGCATGTTTAAAGTTGGCCTCCTAGACAAGTTTTTGACATAGTTGGCTCTGTGAATAGATAAATTTGAGTGATCATTTTTATGTCATTATATCTCAAACATGTGAGGGTTCTAGGATGATTTTATTATATGGTTGGATTCTCCTATGTGAGGATATCATATGGTCTAAATTTGAGAACATGGGAGTGAGTAAGGAAAAATTTATGACTGTGTAAAGTTGGCCTTCTAAATGTATTTTAATGGTTCCCATACTTAGCCAAATATGCATGAATTTAAATATCAGGACCAAATAAATATCTAATGCCTCATGGGAAATTATACAATCAATGTTTATGGTGTGCATCAAGTCAAATAGGTCAAAGTGTTTGTTGGTTAATAAAGATAAAGATTGGGTTCCTTATAAAAGGATCAATATAGTGTGTTTATTCCAAGGACTTAAGAAGCAGTGAGATGAGGACAAGTGCTTGATGGTTAATGGTATAAGTGATAGAAAGTAATGTGAGGGTGTCAAGTATCATGATCATGGGGGTTCTGAGAAATATCAAATGGTGAGAGTTACATGATAAGGACTAGACTAATCCACATAGATCGAGGGTGCACAATGAGTCAACATTACAAGATTACACAAGATGAGTTCAACATGTTCAAGGTTTAACGTTTAGAATTAGCACACTATGTGTTAAAGGTTGATATTTTTATAATAATATTGATAGTGTGTATTTGATTTAATTACTAATGACTCGAGATGCAAGCATAGTGTCTAAGGTTTAACTGTGATCGTTTGCATTTGAATATTTGAATTTGCAAAGGAAAAAACTAGTGCTCTATATTTTGGCTATATCTTTCAATCTATTCAGAATTTGATCATGGTGTAAAAAGACAACTTGTATAGTACTCCAAGGCACATATATGTGTGTGTGTGTGTGTGTGTGTGTGTGTGTGTGTGTGTGTGTGTGTGTGTGTGTGTGTGTGTGTGTGTGTGTGTGTGTGTGTGTGTGTGTGTGTGTATTTGAATGTGTGTATAGACATAAGTTATGAATGTTCAAAGTTTACTATGTTTTCATATGTGTTCTGAAAGTGACCCAAGAAGGATATTTGAGCTTGTTTTAATATTATTTTGATATTTCTTGATGAATTAGATATTGAGGAGTGTTATAGAATCGATGAGGATGATCTATGTAAATTATAAAGGTTTGATCAATCATATGTATTGTGAATAAAGGTTTAGAAGTTGATTGTGTATTCATTCATAGTGATTATGTGCACATAATGTTGTTTGAACAAATTATGCTTAAGCAAAAGGGTTATATGTTGGTTATTATAAATTAAGGAGGAAATATATATCATATGTAATGGGTCCATGATTTTTGAATTGGTCATGTGTTCTTTTTTTGTCTGATGAAGTTCTAAAGTAATGAATGAGTCTTCATGAGACCTATAAGAGCTACAAGGGCCTATTTGATAGGTGTAGTTGCTTAAGGGTGACCCATATATGTTATGGCTAGCCTATGAAGATTTTATTGAGATATATCTTAGTGATATAGATGAATTAAGTGTTAAGGCATGCCTAATGGCTGACCAATATGGTGATGATCATGATTGCTCTATAAATAGTGAAACCAAATGTGTTAGTTTCTAGACTTGAGTGTGAGACATGGAGATAGGATTGAGTAAGAGACTTGGGAGAGATTTGAGAGAGGCTTGAGTGTGTGAATTATGGATATGAGGGGTATATTTCCCTATGGATGAGTTGAATATCTTAACATATTGAAGACTGTTTGTATGACCTGTAGGTCATAATTTTTTTGGTGGAATAGTGCTCTTGCAAATTGAGTGTGTATGAAGGTGAAGAGTGATAATCAGAGGTCCATCATCAAGTGTTGAAGTCATTAGTTCAAAGGTTTATGTGTTCATAGGTGTTGTTTTGGTAGCTTATCATCTAAGGGGTAGCATTCTCCTTACAAGGTGAAACTTGCAAAATTGTGGTTGTTGTTGCAACTCAAATAAATAGGTGTTATAGCACCTTGTGGGATTGTAGTCTCACTAACTAGGGATTGTAGTTCCTTGATCAGTTGAATCTGATCTAAATTGGTTCTTATTATTATAGGATAGTAGTCTAATTTTAGTTTCTAGTGGGTTTTCTCCCCCAAGAGTGTTTCCCACATATGTCATGTGTTATGTGATTGATCTTGCATTGTCTCTCTTGCTCATTGTTATGAATGTTGTGTATGTTTCATGAATGCTTATGGTAATTGATTAATAACTTGAAAAGATTGAAATAGAATTTGGATTTTTTAGGCTCACTAATTCACCCCCCCTTAGTGATTATACCTCTATCACATCCTGATGAACATATCAAATTTTTATTTTATGTATGCGGCATCCTTGGTGTTGAACATGGGGATGTATCAGTTAGATTATTCATGGAAACTTTAGATGAACTGATCATAGAGTGGTTACACCATTTACCCACTACTTCCATCCCAGATTGACAAATGATGAGAGATAAATTTGAGAAGAGGTGCAAACCTATCGAAGATGAGCATTCCTTTTTGGCATAGTTAGCTCAAATAAAAAGTACTCCCATGATGGATTTCATATCTCACTTCAACAAGTTGTAAACAAAATCCCTATAGCTAATATGCCCATATAAGAAAATAAAAAATGCTTCTTTATCAATGCTCAAGTACCCTAAGTAAGCTTATTTTTGAAAAATCATCTAGCAACATTGGTTAAAGTGTAAACCCAATCCAATGAAATTGAAGATGATGTGATCATGGATGGAAAGATGAAGAAAGAATCCTTCAAAATCAAATAACACAATTTAGTTGATCCTCTTTTTTAAAAATTAGTAAATGACATTTTGGATTTAATGAAACAATTTCCCCAATCTTAAAATGTTCCATATAAAGATAGACCTAGGAGGCCTTTTGTTTCTTATCACAGTAATGTATGACCTATATTTCCCTCTCGAACTCCTCAACTCATTATTGAAGCATCTCCAATTTTTATTCATTACTCTTGTATTTTTTAGGCCACCAATGATCATGATGGTTTAAATTCCCTGTAAATGGAAAGAATGTTGCAACTCTACACAATCTAAGAACCACATAAAGAAGGTGTTTTGGGCACCTTTGGTCTTGAAATCCATGAACCCAATAACATCTCCACTATGGGTTACTTTGAGTATGAACCTAAAGTCGATGATTATGAAAAAAGCATTGAGCATATCAATAGTCATTCATATGCAGTGTTCACCTGAAATCAGAATGAAAAGATGAAAGCTTCAAAAAAGAATATATACATAGATAAACCAAATGCTAAAGAATCTCCAAAATCTATGATAGGTCCTCAAATTTTTCTCAATAGAGGCACCCTATTGCTGAATTTTTCAAATAAAAATCAGCCAAAAAAAGAACCCATCAATTCTTCATTCGATATAATTGATCACATGAATAAAACTAAGGTTCAAAATTCTCAAACTGAATATCTCAGAAACAATCCTAAATAGATAGATAGATTGGTAAAGTTTATCAAAGGAATAGATTCTTAGTACCCCTAATAATGGAGTACACATCAAGATGGATGATTTTGATTTGCAGAACAATGTAGTTGTTACCACCCTAAGCAATGAGAGCCTCAATCCTTTCTACATATCTCTTTTCATGGGTGGTTATAATCTAAACAAGTATATGATTGATTGAAATGATTTTGATAATGTCATGGTAGAAAAGGTGGCCCATGCCTTGGGGATAACTTACACCAAGATTTTTAGACACTACTTCAATATGGAAGCTAAGCAAGTTTTGTTGATCAATCAGAGAAAATATGTATAGGTTTTTCTATCCACCTTTTCACAAAAGAGGATGAATATGACTATATCAATGGTGGACATTCCTCCCAACTATAGAATGTTGTTGAGTAGGTCCTTTTGCAAAGATCTTGGGGGAGAAACCAAACTTGATTGAAATCAAGCAGTAATTCTAGTAAAATGAGTTAATGAAAAGTTGCTCCCAGAGCCAAAATCCAAACTCCTAGTACATAAATCTAATGATCTGAGAGTAGATATATTGTATGAAGAAACTTGACCTAAAAATTATATGATGATGCTAGAAAAAGATCTAGAATTCTTGAACTAATAGAAGGCAATTCTAATGATGTATGGACTCTATAATTTGATAGGATTATCTCGACCATTGGTTCAAGAGATGGTGTGTTGTTAATATCTCCATGCAAAGAACCTTTTCCTTTCTCATACAAACTCCAATTTGAATGTACAAATAATACTTCTAAATACAAGGCTTTATTTATAAGATTATAGGTAGTAAAAGAAATGGGTATTCAGAACGTATAAGCATAAGGTGATGCTGAATTAATTGTTAAAAAAGTGTGATTTAAATATAAAGTTAGAAATGATAGGATTAAACATGACTAAAATATATTTTAGGACTATATCAATGCATTCCAATATTTTTATATCATTCCTGGAACAAAAAATTCCAAAATAGATGCATTAACCATCTCTACTTCCTTGATGATTCCTCCATTAAAATTTGACTAGGATTGATATGTTATTTAAATGGTATACCATCATAGTGTGATAGACAATGCCAAACATTGGAAAGTTTTCATCAATGATGAACAAATCATTGCCTTCTTGGAGTTGAAAGATAATTTTGAAATTTATTCTTCAATGGAAGTCTAACTACGTATCAAGAATCCTCTACCTTAGAATATAAATGAGAATGAGATTCATCAATGCCAGATATAAAAAAGGAGCCACATGAAGGTAGTTTTATTCATTTAAAATTAAATAAGATACCAAAAGGTTTTTTTTCTTTAAAAGAAATGTTTGACAAACATGACAACTATGTTAAACAAAAAATTCAAGAACACCCTCAAGGATCTCCTGAATATGAGAAACTGAACATTGACACTAAGGAAGAACCAAAGTATTTGAATATTAGAAAATTTTGTTCCAAATAAGATTGTAAAAGGTTCATTACTCTCTTTAAATTCTATAAATATGTGTTTGCTTGGAGTTATATAGACCTAAAATACTTCAGACCAAAAAATATGTAGCACGACATTCCACTAAAGCCCCGTATTAATCCATCCAGGTAAAAGTTGAGGCATTATGATCCTAAGATCATTATCACCATCTATAAATAAATAAATAAAATGTTAGATGCTATAATTATCTTTCCAATTCAGCACTCAATCTAGGTAGCCAACATCGTACCTATTTTGAAGAAGAACAAAGAAATTAAGATTTGTGTGGATTTATGCAATCTTAATCAAGCTTCACTCAAGGATAATTATCCCTTACCAATCATGGATCAAATCCTAAAATCCATCACAGGAGCTAAAATTATGTCATTTTTGGACAATTTCTTTGTCTATAATCAAATTGAAGTAGCCACAAAAGACCAATTCAAAACAACATTCACTACCCCTTAGGGAACTTTCACCTACATAAGAATGCCTTTCAACCTCATAAATGCAAGAGAAAGATTTCAAAGAGTGATGGATTTAGAATTTAGTGACATAAAAAACAAAATCATAGTCATTTACCTGGATGATCTCATAGTTTTCTCAAAAAAGAGGGAAGATCATTTAGAACACCTAAAGAAGGTTTTTGAAAAATGACATTTTCATGGAATTTCCTTGAATCCAACGAATTCTTGTTTCATGGTAATGGAAGGCAAACTCTTAGGTCACATGGTATCCAAAGAAGGTACTAAGATTGATCTATAAAGGGTGAAAGTTATTCAATAGTTGTCCTTACCAACCAGTAAACCTAATACTCATTTATTCTTTGATAAAGTCAATTTCCTCATAAGATTCATTCCAAAATTTGCCAAACTCACCAGGGACATTGCACAAATGATGAGTGAAAATATTCATTCAGATGGAGAAATGATGAGAAGAAAGGATTCAATGAAATAAAATAAGTGACCATTGAAGCATCACTTTTGACGTGTTCAAATTTTAGTAAAAAGTTCATCGCTTATTGTTACTCCTCTAATTATACTCTATCAGCTATCCTAGTACATCAAAATGACAAAGAATTTGAGTCCCCATCACTTTCATGAGTTGTGTATTGAAATATACTAAAATCAAATATTCTCTAGTATAAAAACATGCATATGTCATTGTAAAAACCATAAAACATTTTAGGTTCTACATTCTAAACTCTCATATAATCATCATGGTTCCAGATTCAGTAGTAAAATCGATTCTCACTCAGCAAGAACTTGGGTCAAAGAAAGGTGGTTGGATGGATAAAGTACATGAATATGATCTAGAGATCAAACCTAAAAAATTGGCAAGAAGACAAGACCTTTTCCAATTGATTATCGAACGTGTTGGTTCTCAAAGAAATGAAAAAGAAGGGCTACCATTGGTTGTTTCTTATTGATCCCCTTGAAAAATGGTATTTAGATATAGCATTTTTCCTATCCTATGGAGAATGTTTGACTCAATTGAATCCCAAGTAGATAAGGACTCTTAAATTAAAAACAACTGGATATGTGATTTGGGATAATACACTATATAAAAGATCTTTAGATGGCACCTTTCTAAGATGCATAAACAAATAACATTAAAAGAAGATCTTGGAGGCTTTTCATGATGAAGCCTATAGAGGAAACTTTTCATCCTTGATCCTTTCATTCAAAATTATATATGCTTATCATTATTGGCCCACATTTTTCAAGGATACACATGAATGGGTTTCTAAATGTGAAGCTTGTCAATATTTTGTTGGTAGACCAAAGCTTGTTGCTTTACCTCTCAAACTAGTAATCATTAAATAACCATTTTAAAAATGGGGGTTAGAATTCACTGGCACTCTAAATCCTCGTTCTAGTGCTAAGAACACTTATGTTTTGACCACCACTGACTATTGTTGACCAAATTTGACTTTTAGGTCAAATTAGGGTACCCCTAGTAAAAAACTTGATTTTTAGGCCTATAAGGGGGTATAATGTATTTTAATGAGATTTTTTATAGTTAAATTTTTGTATATTAATTTTTTAATATATTTTTTAAATTATTTTCTAGGTTCATTTATCATTTTGAGTCATTTTAAGGGTCAAAAATATTGCATTTTATGCTTTGTATGGCTCCTTAGGAAGTGTGACATGTGTGATGAGGCCATGGAATGTCCCTCCATCTTCCCAAATCTATTTTCCACATGTTATTTCTTTTTAATTTTCAAAATTGGTTCAAAACCATTTTTCTCTCTTTTCACCCTCCTAAACATGTAGAAGTGACTTGCAGGTTTTTACTTGGTACAGTCAGCACAAAGAGTTTTAGGTCAAACTCTTCTAGGAGGTGATATTAAACTAAAAGATATCAATTTTCATATAAATAAGTTTTGGAATAATCAATTTTTCTTTATGAATCATCCATTTGAAGTTAACCTTCCAAAACTACCTATCAATCTGTGTACCCTTCAAGTTTTGGTCTTGTTTTGAGCAACTCCATACAAACTAGTTTTTGAGATTACTTAAAAAGAATTTTCAAATATTTATCCAATTATCTTCATGCTTTTTTTCACATTTTAAGTTGTTTTGATGAACTAATACCATCAATTTTTTAGACTAGTGCATTCTATGTTGATGAGCAGGTTTCCACTATTTTATAAGTTTCCATGATGTGTGAATGGTTATAAGGGGTTGTGTTACTCCTATGTACATGTTTTAAAATTTATATTATTTCTCTCTTAATCTTAAAACCTCTTTCTCCAATCAATGCCTCATTGTTTGTATCCATATGTACACATGTTCACAGTCCACCTATCCAACGCAACTCAAAAGGTGCATTTACAGAGCTTTGGAAGGGAAGGTCCTATTTAAATTAGGATTTATTGGATTGACCTAATATTTCACAAATTTTAAAGTAACTATGTTAGACTTGCAAGGAGGTGCAATGGTTGTCTAATGCCCATATACCAATCTACTACTCATACATTTCATATACTTCCTTCATGCTTTTCAAAGTGCACATATAGCTTATCATGATAAGATACAAATCTTGATGGTGGTCTCAATCATTTAGAAGTGTGAAGAAGTATTTTATAATGTTTCAATATAGAATTGGTACTCATTATTATCAAATGTTAGATCACTACCAGTTTTCTCAAATTACTACCTGTGTATGATAGTAATGACCTATAAGAAGCCATTGACAGGGAGAAGGGGACCCTTGAGAAATGTGAAATAAGCAATGAAACTACCCTCTAAGTGAGAAGTGTATTGTACTCCATCATTTCAGACCTAATTGAGACATCTTATGGACAAATGAAGCATGTATTGCTTTCAAAACATAAGTAGACTGGGTTTAGGGATTCAACCCCTAAAGGAGTAAAATAGGGGCCTAAGAGGTTTTTGAGGACCTCATATAACATATTTTCAAGGTCTTCCAAGAACCTATATTGATAGGTATCATTTCCTCTAACATAGAGAAGGCTTATGCAAAGAATGAAGGGTAAAGGACAAATGGAGAATGGTCTTTTAGAGGTCTAAAAGTGCCCTTGAGAACATTGATTATGAGCAATATCAACTACATGCTTGAGTCAATAATGACCTTATTTTTTCATTCAAGTTACAACTTGACCTTCTATCCATGATTAGAAGGTTTAAAATAAATTAAGGGGTTGTTTGTGATCTAATAGTGATCAAAGAAGTTTATACATCATGTTTTGATTCCCAAAGCATTTTATTAGTCTATACATAGGTCTAATGTGTATCTATAGTAGGGTTTTAAGGGTAGCAGTCAGACGGGTAAGATGAGAAACATGACTTATGCATGTTTGGATGGTGTTTAGATTATCTAGGGTGAGTTTTAGGTAATGATAGTATTATGTGTCTCAAGATGAAAGAAAGAAGGCCCTTCTCTCATCATAATCACCCCAACCTAACCCCTATGAGTACCTACAGCAGGCCTATAATGACATGTTAATATAGGGAAAATGTTTTATTTTTATGTTTAAATGATGCTTGAATGTGTCTAAAATAAATATATTGGTTCACAAACATGGTGTGTGACCTCTAAAGTGAATTCAAAGGATTTTTCATATCAAAACTCAGGTCTAGAGAGCCCTTATACACACTTATTGTAATTTAAACATGGTTTCCCATTTACCTTAGTAGAAACTCAATCTAATGAGTTTAAAAGTGCATGTGAAATGATAAGTAATATGACATGATGAAATAAACAACTAGACACTTTCCAAATGGATATTATGAGTTTAATGAGCCTAAAACATGCGCAGCCACCCATGGTCATCACTCCAAAATAAGGAACACAGTCAACTACTTATGAATATTTTTTAGCATTTCAACCTCAAAGTGATGATATATCTAGCTAAGAAAGGTGAAAAATTGGTCCCAAAAATTTCTCAAATTATCTTATAAGAGATAATTATGTCATATTCACTATTATCAAGCCTCATCTAGGCACAGCCACCTACAGGATTCATAGTTTAGGAAGGATAGGCAAGGTAACTCAGTATTGACTGAGTCAAGGTATGTGAGAGGTACATAAGGAGTGGAAATGAAAAAAGGAACTAGAATATTTTAATATTTATAATTATAACCTAAATAAGACCTCATGACATATAAATCAAGTAAAAGTGACTCCAAACCTATAAGGTATAGTCCATGCCAAGGACCCCTACACGGTCTACTCTCCAAAGGTTTGTTTTCATTTTATGGATGGTTTCATGGTCAAATGGTTTGATCAGAGGTTTTAATTTTATATATTTAATTTATAATAATTTAATAATACCACACAATTTCTTGTTTTTTTAGATAAACAAGGGAAGTACCCTCTATTTTGTCTCAGACAAGGGGTACTTCCCCTTATACCAAGACTAGTAGTTTTGAGGGAAAAAGATAAATCATGAAGCCAAAAGGTGTATATACCCTTAAAAAAGGTTTGGAGATATATAAAAAACATATGAAATCATTGGAAATCAAATTCAAATATATTAAATTCAAAAACTTGATCTAGGTGACTAGAGTTTTAGGCAAGTCTACTAGACACATTTAAGCCTAGAGTTCAAATGAGTTGTCACTTCCACCTCTAGATATTAGTGAAATTTGTAACTCATTTGAACATGATTTTGAGGTGTATATATAGGTTTAAATTCTATTTTAATCTATGTAATCCATCAAGGAAGGTCATTTTGAGTAAAGGTTACAGGTAGGCCTATTGGACATAACTAGACCTAGTATCCAAATGGGGGTCTATCATCACTTAGAACATGAGTTAAGCCTTAAAATATATTAAAAAAATTTCATGAGGTTATTGAAGAGGTGTTAAAACTCTCATAATTCAAATAAAACCAAATAATAACCATTTTTAGACCTTAAACCAATTCAGCGTTTAGGAAAAGAGATGAACAAGCTCGATAGGATAGTTTTGGATGCTCATATCTTTCTTGAGGATATACATGGGAGATAAAGGACTTTAGGAAAGTTATTAGAGGTCTTAAACAACCAATTTATGGAATATTTTATCAACTTGGATGTGAAGTTTTTATAAACCAATCTTAAGACTTAAAATAGGCCTAAAACCCTACTAAACCCTTGCTAAGGATCAATTTTGGGAAATGGATTTAGATAGCTACCAAAATGAGATAGTTTGTCTATAATAGTGATTGTATGTTTTATATTACTACCTCAAGATAATTCAAACCAAGATCATTTGTATAGACTTGTATGAATGGGGGTAGAAACATGGTTTTTATCATTATTTAGTGTGTTGTGTAGGCTACAGGTGGATTTAAGAGATGAAACAAAGTTTGTATGGAACATTAAGACATAATATAACTCCCAATATTCATTTAATTACCTTTAAAAACTTATAATCTCCCCAACCAAGTGATTCAACTCAACTAATCAAATCTAGCATATTAGACAAGCTAGTGAAGAAGATGGAAACTTCAAGTGAGATGGATTTAAGGTGACCTTGGTGCTTATAAGGACATAAATGACCTTTAACTTTTCATTCACTCCCTTCCATGTATTTTTATGGACAAATGAAGGAATTTTAGAGGCCAAGTGTGCAGGGTGCATGAAGGGGTAGTTTTCTAGATAGCAGATGATGATGGCTCATTTTTAAAGGTTTCTAAAAGATCAAGAATGTAACCAATGCATGTAAATTAATGTATGATGTCCCTAACTTGAATTCCAATAATAAAACCTAGTCCTCATTAGTTATGGGATATTCAAATAGGTCCAATCATGTCGGCAATTTTTTGAGCCAGAATGAGGAGTTTTGTGCCACTTTGCAAGACTTTAATGACTTGGATTGACATTTTTACTTCATGAACTTGCATGGTTTGACCCATACCTTCTTATAATTCATGTATAACTTATTTTATCTACTTTACAAGTGTCCTTGTGACCATTTGACTTCTCTTCTCTCTCTCTCTCAAATTCTATAAAAGTTAGCCATTTTGGCAGGGATGCTCTACCTAAGTATGATGAAGCCATACTAATTTGTATACATTTTGATTAGTAAAATGACTAAGTTTTACCTATTAATGACTATTCATAGTGTATTTAACTTAAATGTTGAATTTACTTAGTGAAGACTATGGATTCTTTAATAAGTTGTCATAATCTCTCACCTATTTGCAGCGTCTTCTTGTAGGGCATGTGATGTGTTGAAGGAGATGTCAAGGTTTAAGTGAGTTAGTATCTTCATTAGTGTCATAATAGGCCTTTTTTCTAGTCCTCCTAGACTTGTACATTCATCCATGACCTCACAATGTAACATTGATGTGAGAAGATGAATATTGAAGGAGTGTACATTTTAGTTTATTTTTTGGTATCAAGTATAGAATGCAATTGGTTGGAAGTCATTAAATTTATTTTGTGTATCACCCCCTTAGTTTATATTTTATTTTAGTTATCTCTCCCCATTTTCTCCCCCCAAATTTAGTAGTAGATTCAATCCTAAGTGGTACATCAAGGGAGCTATCCATATCAAGAGATTCACCTCATTCCTTAGGCTACCCACAAGCCTTGAGGTGATTCCATTGTGCCACTTGGATGAGGATAGATTTACATCTCTTCATAGGGTGCATATCCAAGTGAAAAGAGTTTTTGGCATGCCCAGTGGGACTTTTATTCTAAGAGATTGATATATTTTTGGTGTTGTCTCTCAATAATCAACCTTTAGAGGTATCTATCAAAGCATCAATGGAGACTCTAAAGATACATCAGCTAGTCAATCAACCCAGGTATTCCATTTGAATAGTTTTTATAACATTTTATTATGTTCTTACTTCTTAATGAAGTTTCATGGTTGAGCTTGGATTTGAGTTTTGATCTCTACAAGTTGGTGAAACATATCCATCTTATCTCATTCCCTATCAATATGAAAAAGTTCTTGGTCAAACTTGTTATGATCTTCATCAATCCTAATATGAACATATTCAGAACTATCATGAGTTATGTTAGTCCTATAACCAACTTTATCAATGTTTTTCTCCTCCTAGTCAATCTAGTCACTCATAAAGCCAACCCATTTCCACCTTCAAGAAGACACTCCTAGGATACGAGAGATATATATTGGATCTTTATAGTCAAAATAGATGTGCTATAAAGGTTCATAATCATGGTATTCATAAGGTTAGATAAGCATTATATTTGATCAAAATATAGTGGGTACATATTTAAAGACCCAATTGGCAAAGGCTCACAAGTGAGATGTTTGATGTGAATGGTTTAGTCTCTTCCTTAGAGGATAGGCTAGAAGTTCATGAAAGGAAACCTCACCAAGTCTACCAAACTTCATACCCACTTCCCAAAGTTTCCTATCATCCATACATGACCCCCACTCATAATCCAAATAAAGTCTATCACAGTCATCCTTTTCCTAATCAATTGGAGGAGAGAGTTGAAAAGAGAAATCTTGTGTTTGAGGAAAATTGAGTTGGTAAATATGCATATGCAATAGTCCATATTAGAAGAAAAGGAAGTGGATTTTAAACCCTCATTTACCTCTCACATTTCATCCCCACCACCTCAAAATGATACTCATAATTACAGAGTCTTAATTTGGAGTAAGATAATGGATACATGGGGAAAGCAGGAAAAAAGTCTTGATCAAGAGGGTGGAATTGAGAAAACATCTAATACTAACATCCTAAGTTGGAGCAAGATAGTAGATTCATGGAGTAAGAAAGAAGATAGAAGCATTTTCCAAGAGTGTGAAGTGGATAATGGATTTGATCCTTTACAATTCCCTCCACCCTTCCTCAAGAAGCTTATTCTATTCCATGGTAACCTTCATGTAATCCTTATCCCCATGATGATTCTTATCTACTTCAAGAGAAGCAATATCCAAGAGAACCTAGCCAAGAAAATAGAGGAATTAGAATAAAATATGAGATTGATAAGTCAAGATGAGATGGAAGTTTTAGACCCAAAATAAGATCCTATACCTAAACACATCCCATCTCCCCTCCCTCAAGAGCTTCTTAAAGAGACTCCCTTGCATTCTCAATCTGAATTGGAGTCTATACTCCACCAACTAGTTCATCTTGTCCTTACCCCATCACCCTTTGCCTTGATGGACCTATGGTGTGGGAACAAAAGGAGGATCATTTGGTTAATAAATAAAGATAACTCTTTCTTAAGGAAAACCTACCTCCTTGGTAGCCTCATTGGGCTAGATCACATGATTTCAAGATGCCTAGTCTCAGCATCACCATGAAAGAGGTTGAATATCTTACATCCCTTGATAAAAGAGATAAAATTATGATAGATAAAGTTCATTTTAAAATCCATCAAGAGGTCTTAAGTGATGAAGAGAAGGTAAGTCCTTTTTTTGAATCTCTTTGCTTGGTTGATGATGAAGAATGTTTTCTTTGTGTTGAAGAACCTATCTTGAGATAGGAAAATAAAGAGGAACATGCTCAATTCATCACTAATAAAGAAGACCTCATGAGGAATTATGAGGAGGAGATCACAATAGGGACTCCCCTTGGTGAAAAAAAATACAAGTCACAAGTTTTTGCCTTCATATATGAAGTAGAATGTGTTATCAAGGAGGGAGAACACTTTCAAGCCATCCCTCAAGAAGTGGCAGTCTTGGGAGAGTCTCATGAGACAAAGATAGAGGAAATATCCTTTGAATTTTGATATGATAAAATATTAATAAGAGGTGATTTCTTGTGTGGATATTTCACATTGGGTTGATGAGGAAGGATGTCTTCCTTTTTCCAAAGAGGAATAAATGATCATAAACTCTTTCATCACTTTGCAAGATATCATAGACAAACATGGACAATTTCTTAATAAGTTTTTAGATGACATATTTGAATTCATAGGGGTATGTTATACTCCTCTTCAAGGAGGATATGATATGATCAAATATGGAGAAGGTAGCATTGGTACTCCAGTAAGTATGCAAAGGAAAATCGTTCTTTCAAATCTATCATTTCAAGAAGCATATACGTTTGATGATCACATGTTTGAAGTCATAAAGATGGGATATCATATAATAAATTATTTTGGAGAAACAGATCATCTATTTAAGGATGGGAAAATCTCCTATTATCCTCAATCTTCTAAGGAACAAGAAATCAATCCTCTTAAAGCCATGCCTACTAAGGAAATACAAGTTGACTATGAAATGAAGAGTAGGCAACAACATGAAGTGTGTGAACATGTTAAAGAGGAATATATTTACATTAGAGACCTGTTTAAGGATGACCTACTTGATATTATATCAAATGAAGTTCCAAGGAAAAGGTCTGGTCCACAAAGCACTCAATCCAAAGAGAAGCATGCTTGGCACTATGTTTCATATCACCATGAGGATGATTCAAGAAGTTTTCCTTTTGATCCTAGAAAAGAGATATGATTAGTTTATATTTATGCATAATAGTTTGTTTCAAATTCCCCTAAGTGCATATATCACATGTGTGTGTCTTGAGTGTTCACTTTCTTTGTTGTGTGTGTCTTTTACTTTGTGTGATTGAGGTAGTCATTAGTGTCTTAACTTGATCAAAGGTTTGTGGCCAATTGTCAAAGTATCTTATTTGTATCGATCCTAAGATGAATCCACAATCCAAATGGACTAATAAATATACTGGTATAGTTAGTATATTAGGCATACTACCCCTATGAGTCACCAATTTGTTGACCAAATTTGACTTTTAGGTCAAATTAGGGCACCCCTAGTAAAATACTTGATTTTTAGACTTATAATGGGGTATAATGTATTGTCATGAAATTTTTAATAAATCATTTTATGTCTATTAATGTTTTAATATCTTTGGTCAATTATTTTATAGGTCTATTTATCATTTTGAGTCATTTTAAGGGTCAAAAAAAGTGTATTTAATGCTTTGTATGACTCTTTGGGAAGTGTGACATGTGTGAGGAGGACATGTAACATATTTACATATTCATAAATCTAATTTTCATGCTTTATTTGTTTTTAAAGTGTCAAAATTGGTACAAAACCATTTTGCTCTTTTTTTACCCTCTTAGACATGCAAAAATGACTTACAGGTTTGTACTAGGTACCATTAGCACAAAAGGTTTTAGGTAAAATTATTTCATGAGGTGATATTACACTCAAGAAGATCCATTTTCATATCAATAATTTTTTTAATTATCAACTGTGATTTATGAATCATCCATTTGAAGTTGACCTTCCAAAATTGCTTATCAATCTATGCACCCTTCAGGTTTTGGTCTTATTTGAGGTACAAACTAGATCCTAAGATTAATTCCAAAGCATGTTGAAATATTTATCCAATTATCCCCATGATTGGTTTCATATTTTAAGTTTTTTAATGAACTAATAGCATCAATTTTGTAAACTAGTGCATTATGTGTTGATGAGCAAGTTTTCACTATTTTCTGAGTTTTCATGCTTTGTGAATGTATACTGGGGATTGTGTTAATCCCATGTACATGTTTTCAATTTTATCTTGTTTCTATATTCATCTTACAACATATTTATCCAAGTAATTCCTCATGGTTTGTATCCATATATACACATGTTCACAATCTACCTACCAATGCAACTCAAAAGGTGTATTTGCAGAGCTTTGGAAGGGAAGGTCTTGTTGAAATTAGGATTTGTTGGATTGAACCAAGATTTAAAAAAATTTAAAATAACTATGTTATCCTTGAAAGGAGGTGTAATGGTTGTCTAATTCCCATATACCAATCTACTTCTCATACATTTCATATACTGCCTCCATGTTTTTCAAAGTGCACATATAGCTTATCATGATAATGTCATGCTAAGATACAAACCTTGATGGTGGTATCAATCCTTTGGAATCATATGGAAGTATTTTGTAATGTTTCAAGATAGAATTGGTACTCATTAGTATCAAATGTTAGCTCACTACCTATTTCTCACATTACTACCTATGTATGACAGTAATGACCTATAGGAAGTCATTGGCAGGGAGTAGGGGACCCTTGAGAAATGTGAAATAAGAAATGAAACTACCCTTAAAGTGAGAAGAGTATTGGAATCCATCATTTCAGACCTAATTGAGACATCTTATGTACAAATAAGGCATGTATTGCTTTCAAAACATAAGAAGACTGAGTTTAGGGATTCAACCCCTAAAGGAATAAAATAGGGACCTAAGAGGATTTTGAAGACCTCATATAACATATTTTCAAGGTCTTCCAATCACCTAGATTGATAGGTATCATTACCTATAGCATAAATAACTCCTATGAAAATAATGAAGGACAAATGACAAATGGAGAATTGTCTTTTAGAGGTCTAAAAGTGCCCTTGAGAAAATTGATTATGAGCAATAACATCTACATGCCTGAGTCAATAATGACCTTCTTTCTTCATTCTAGTTGCAACTTGACCTTCTCTCCATGGTTATAAGGTTTAAAATAGTTGAAGGGGTTGTTTTTGATCTAATAGTGATCAAATAAATTCATACATCATGTTTTGATACCCAAGGCATTTTGTCAGTCTGTACATGGGTCTAATGTGTATCTACAACAGGGTCTTCAAGGCAGGGGTCAGATAGGTAAGATGAGAAACATGACTTATGCATGTTTGGATGGTGTTTAGCTTATATATGGTGAGTTTGAGGTAATTACATTATTGTGTGTCTAAATATGAAATCAAGAAGGCCCTTTTCTCATCATAATCACCCCAGCTAAACCCCTGTGAGTACCTACAGTAGGCCTATATGTAAGACATGTCAATATAGGGAAAATGTTTTGTTTTTGTGTTCAAATGATGTTTGAATGCCTCATAAATAATTTAATTGGTTCACACACATGGTTTCTGACCTAAAAAATGAATTCAAAGGATTTTTCATATCAAAAGCCAGGTCTAGAGAGCCCTTAAACACACCTATTACAGTTTAAATATGGTTTCCTAGTTACCTTAATAAAAACTTAGTCTAGTGAGTTTAGAAGTACATGTAAAATGCTTAGAAATATTAAATGATTAAATAATTGACTAGACACTTTTTTGATGGCTATTATGAGTTTAATGAGCCTAAAACATGCCCATCCACCCATGGTCATCACTCCAAAATAAGGAACACAGTCAAATACTTATGACTATTTTTTAGGATTTCAACCTCAAAGTGATGATCTAGATAGCTAAGCAAGGTGAAATTTTGGTCCCAAAAATTTTTAAAATGACCTTATAATATATAAAATTGTCATATGCACTATTATCAAGCTTCATCTAGGCATAACCACCTACAGGATTCACATTTAGGAAAGATAGACATGGTAACTTAGTGTTGTCTGAGTCAAGGTAAGTGAGAGGTACATAATGAGTGGAAATGAGTAGAGGAACCTAAATAATTTCATATTTATAATTATGACCTAAAGAGTCCTTCATGACATGTAAAATAAGTAAAAGTGACTCCAAACCTATAAGGTATAATCCATACCAAGGACCCCTGCACAGTCTACTCTCCAAAGGTTTGTTTTGATTTTGTGGATGGTTGAAAGGTCAAATGGTTGAATAGAGGCTATATTTTTGTATATGTAATGTATAATACTTGATAAATCCCACACAAGTTATTTTTTTATACAAACAAGGGAATTACCCCCTATTAGATGGAGGGTACTTCTCTTTATACCAAGATTGGTAGTTTTGAGGGAAAAGGATAAATGGTGAATCCAAAAGGTGTATAGACCTTTCAAGAAGGATTTAAAAGATATAAAACACCTATTAAATCATGGTAAAGAAAATTCAAAGGGATTAAATGCAAAAAATTTATCTAGGTGACTAGAGTTACAAGCAAGTCTACTAGACACATTTAAGCCTAGAGTTCAAATGAGTTTTCACTTCCACCTCTAGATCTTAGTGAAATTTATAAATAATTTGAACATGATTTTGGGGTGTATACATAGGTTTATAATCTATTTTAATCTATGGAATCCATCAAGGAAGGTCATTTTGAGAAAAGGTTGTAGGTAGGCCTATTGGACATAACTAGACCTAGTGTCCAAATGGGGTCTATCATCACTTATAGCATGAGTTAAGCCTTATAATATATTGAAAAATGTTCATTATGTTATTGAAGAGGTGTTAAAACTCTTAGAGTGTAAATAAAACCAAATACTAACCATTTTTGGACCTTAAACCAACTCAGCATGCAGGAAAAGAGAAGAATAAGCTTAATAGGATAGTTTTGGATGCTCATATCTTTCTTGAGGATCTACATGGGAGATATATGAGTTTATGAAAGTTATTTAAGGTCTTTAAAATCCTATTTTTGGAATTGTTTAGCAACTTAGATGTCAGGGTTTTATGAACCAAGCTTAAGACTCAAAATAAGCCTAAAACCCTATTAAACCCTTGCCAAGGATCAGTTTTGGGAAATAAAGTTGGATAGCTAAAAAATGAGTTAGTTTTTATAGAATAGTTATTTCAGGTTGTATAATACTTCCTCAATATACTTCACACCAAGATGAGTTATACGGACTTGTACGGATGGGGGTAGAGATAAGATTTTTATCATTATTTTGTTTTTTGTGCAGGCTGCATGAGGAGTTAAGAGATGAAACAAAGTTTTTATGTAATATTAAGACTTAATATATCTCCCAATATTAATTTAATACCTTGAAACAAATTCTAAGTTATCCAACTAGGTGATTCAACTCAGCCAGTCAAATCTGGCATATTGGACAAGCTAGTAAAGAAGATGGAAAACTTCAAGTGAGATGAACTTAAGGTGTCCCTAATGATTATAAGGCCATGTATTACCTTTAAAATTTTCATTCACTCCATACCACATATTTTCATATACAAATTAAGGCATTTTAGAGACCAAGTGTGCAGGGTGCATGAAGGGGCAATTTTCTAGATAGCAGATGATGATGTCTCACTTTTAGAGGTTTTTAGAAGATAAATCATGCAAAAAATGCATAGAGAGGAATGTATTATTTCAATACCCTACATTCCAATCATAAAACATGTTCCTCATTAGTTATGGGATGTTCAAATAGGTTAAATCATGTAATCAATTTTTTTGAGCTAGAATGAAGAGTTTTATGCCACTTTGCAAGACTTTGATGACTTGGATTGACATGTGTACTTCATAAACTTTCATTTTTTGACCCATAACTTATTATAATTCATGTATATCTTATTTTTTCATCTTTACAAGTGTCCTTGTGACCCTTGGACTTCTCTTCTTCTCTCTCTCTCTCAAACTATATAAGAGTTAGCCATTTTAGCATTGTATAGGATGCTCCACCTAAGTATGGTGAAGCCCTAATCATTTGTATACCTTTTGATAAATAGAATAAATAATTTTTACCTCTTCATGACTGTTCATAGTGTGCTTTACTTGAATGTTGAATGTGCTTAGTGAAGACTATGGATTCCTTAGCAAGTTGTCCCATTCTCTCACGTATTTGTAGCTTCTTCTTGTAGGGCATGTGATGTGTTATAGGAGATGTCAAGGTTTAAGTGAGTTAGTATCTTCATCAATTCCATAATATTACTTTTTTATATTCCTCTTATCCTTTTGAATTCATCCATGACCTCACAATGTAACATTGATATGAGAAGATGAAGATTGAAGGAGTGTACATTTTAGTTTGTTTATTGATCTCAAGTGTAGAATGCAATTGGTTGGAAGTCATCAAATTGATTTTGTGTACCACCCCCTTATTTTATAAATGATTTTTATTATCTCTCTCCCTTTTCATGCACCAAATTTAGTAGTATATTCAATCCTAATTGGTATATCAAGGGAGCTAGCCCTATCAAGAGATTCACCTCATTCCTTAGGCTACCCACAAGCCTTAAGGTGATTCCATTATCCCACATGGATGAGGAGAGCTTTGCATCTCCTCATAGGGTGCATATCCAAGTGAAAACAACTAATTCACAAAGTTGGTATAATCTATTCCATTAAGATCTACTACTTATAAAGTTGTGTAACTTCATCAAAGAAAACATCCTAGCTAGATTCGAAGTCCCACAAAAGATAGTAATGGACAAAGCTCCCAATTTTTCCTCTGAAGAACTAATTAGTTTCTATTATAGATATATCATCTCTATAACACATTATTTAAAGTAATACCCTCAGGGTAATGGCTAGGTTGAGTCTAGCAATAAGAATTTGACCACCATTATTCGTAAGTTGGTCAATGAAAATCAAAGGAATTGGCATTGAAAACTATATGATGTATTGTGGGCTGATAGGATTACTCCTAGAAGAGCAATTGTAATGTCTCCTTTTCATCTATTATATAGGAGGTACATTTCCCTTCCTATTTCTATGGAATTATTAGCTTTAAAACTAGCTCAAGCTATTGAAGACAAAAAGTTAAGAAAAGTAATAAAGAAAAGAGAAATGTACCTAGCTAATATTGAAGAAGAATGAACAACTATGGTCAACAGGATCATAATTCATCAAGATAAAGTCAAATAATAATTTGACCAAAAATCTTGATAATGTGATTTCTAAATTGGTGACATGGTCTTACTTTGGAATAAAAAGAGAGAGCCAAGGGGAAGTCATAGGAAATTTGACTCTTTATGGATGGTACCTTTAAAAATTTGACACTTTTGTGGTGAAAATATGTACCATCTATCATACATTGATGGTACTCACCTCCTGCTACCTTACAATAGGCAATACTTTAAGTTGTATAAAAAATTATAGTACATTGTCCCCTACCATTTCCCTTTCAATCATGTGTTTCCCTTTCAATTATGTGTTTCCCTTTTAGTTGTGTATTTCCTTTCTAGTCACATGTTTCCTTTTCCATAAATCTTCAAGTTTAATCTCTAGCCTAATGCATAAGACACAAGTCTACTAAAAACCTATATTTTTGGAGAATTCTTCTATGTCTTCTTTCAAATTCATGTCCCTAGCCTGAGTTAGTTATTATTTGCTAAAAATGCCAATATGAAATATCAAATAACTTAGAAAGAATCTTAGAACTTTTTAAAGTAAGATAACCTCCACAAAAATTTGGAGGCCACAGTCACACTATAGGGCCCTTAGTCGCACAAAGATGTGAAATGTGACATTTATCACATCTATGCATCCTCAAGACACCATTGGCTAGACATCTAGGCCTTCATCCCCATGGAGATGAAAAATGTGGCATTGACTACATCTGCATCTATGTGTCCTCAAGGGACCATTGGCTATACCTATGATCCCTTGATCGTACAGAGACATGAGATGTGGTGAAAACTACATCTACTTCTACATGTCCCTGATTAACTCTCAACTAAACCATCAATCCTCACCCAACATGCATGCACAATGACTGAGGTGCCCAAGGGGGAGAAGAAAAAAGATTATATGCTCATTATTGAATCCTCTTCCCTCATTGTTGTTCTACCCCTCTAACCCTCCAGAGTGAAACACTACCAAATTTTTTCTATAAAAATTGAAATATTTGTCTCACCAATGGCTCCCTCATCTCAATCTTATTTTGGGGATCCATTTTTATAAAATTTAGAATTACCTTATGTCCACTACCCTACACTTCTTTCAACCAATCCAACATTTTTTTCATCCTAACCTGATGGATATCATTGCACTCTTATGTCAAGGAGTTATCAGCCAATCTAGAGCTAGCAAGATAAAATTCAAATACATGGGATATGAACCATTGTTGGTGTTAAAATACAACATACCCAAGATTTTTGATTCCCATATTAAGCACATGGACCTGACTAACTTCCACAAAAGACTAAATTCTAAAAGTCCAACAATGTTGATTGAACACCTAGCAGAGAGTGGCCTTCCATAGGTAAATGCCTTTCCCACTTTGGTATAATGTTTAGATTTAATATTTGTCTATGCCAGATATTATAATTCATAGACTAGAGAAATTAGGTTGAAATCCAAATAACTCATGGTGAAGATAGATGGTATGGTAATAAGCATGACATTGTGAATCCTCCTCAATAAGGATTTAGTCATTATCATCATAAGTGAAGGAGAAGAATTTTGGAACAAAGATACTACCAAGTGTTTGACCAGTATCAATAATTCTTGGCTAAAACACAAAAGGTAGAAACTCTCTAAGGTTACCAATACCTTAGAGTAGATTTCAAAGAGGAACTTTAAGATATTATTACCCAACTAAATCAGAGAGTAGGCAATGAAGACACCAGACCTTCCCATCATTAGAAGTTCCTCCCAATACTAATCATTTATCATAGAAATAAATTTATGGATTGGGGTAAATTAATCAATGATTCCTTACATAATCAGCTGTTGAATGTGCAAACATCAAGGTAGTTTTTCATGACATCCTATCTGGCATACTCCTTGGCCTCTCAGATGATATGCTCAAGGCTATCTCAATAAAGAACTTGTTGAAGATTTGTCAGTGATGTCATGGAGTTATCTTAGTGAGTGGATGAAGTGATTTGATATCTCAAGTAATATTGATAAAGTGTGCAATGTTTTTGTTCTAGTGTGCTTTATGTTGGCTTAGTTGATCTTTAGTTTTGGCATGTTTATATATGTTTAAGGATGAGTATGGTGGTTAGAGCATGTGCAAGAGGTCCTTAAGATTTTATATATGCTTTGAGAGCTTGTGTGCATAATTGATAGAATATAGTTGTCTATAGTTTTCATCTAGACACTTTGGATCTAGTGGTAAAAATTTTGAGTAGGTAGTTTGATGACATCACCATTACCATGTGTGAATGAGTCAAAGGGAGCTAGTCATATGGTTATGAACATAGTAGTCCCTAGTTATTATACACTAATCCCAATTCATGCATCAAATCATGATCAAAGATATGAGGGTTTAAAGTTATCTTCTAAAATAAATTTCATTATTTTCCCATACTTAGCCAAATTCACAAAATGGCCAAAAAGCCCTGAGTAATCAGTTTGATGATAGAATATCTCGCATGTGTGGATGTTTTAGAAGAAGTTCCTCTTTGAAATCTATATCAATCAATTTTGGACCTAATCTATTTTCACTACTTTACAGATCATGAGATGTATCACGTCAAGAGACATGCATTTGCAAATTTGGGCTCTTAAGCATTTTGACTATGTTTTCCTATAGCCAATTTTGTAATATGGTAGAAAGAACTAAGTGAGCATTTTGATGGTATTATATCTTGCACATGTGAAGGTGTCAAGAAAATCTAATCATATAGGTTTGTTTAGTTTTTAGCATAGTTGATTTATGCTAAATTCTAGATCATGTGTTGAAGTGAGGCAAAAGTTATATTTGAGAAAAGTTGGCATCTCAAGCAAGGTTTGACATGGTTGGCTCTCTGACAAAAAAAATTTGTAAAGCATTTTAATGGTGTTATATCTCACGTGCACGAGAGTTCTAAGAGCAGTGTATCACATCATTAGATTATCCTATGTGAGGAGATCATCTAGACCAAATTTAAGATCCCATGGGTAAGCATAAAATAAGTTATTGAGGTGAAAATTTGGCCTTATAGGCATATTGAAAGGGTCCCCATAGTTCATCATTTCTATAAGAGTTAAATTTTGAGCAAGATTAATGGTACGCATTGCTCCAAGAAGTCAAGAAGTAGTGAGATGAGGATAGGTACATGATGTTTAACAACTGAGCAAAGGTATAGGATAAGGATCCAATAATGAGTGATCATTCATAAAGATTAATCAAATGGTGAGCATTGATCGATAAAGACCTGATTGATCTGTAGAGATCAATGAAGCACATTAATTCAACATTTCAAGGATGCACGAGATGTGGTCAAAGTGATAAAGGTTTAAATATTAATCATTGGTGCCTATGTGTTAAAGATCGATCAAAATTGAAGGAGTGTATTTGATTTGAAGCTAAGAGGACACGATATGCGACTATTATGTTTGAAGTTTAATTATGACCATTTGTATTTGAATATTTGAATTTGTGAAGGAAATACCAGTGTCTAGTTTTTGGACCATGGCTTTTGATGGAAGTCAAATTTGCTATTGCAGTAAAAAAAGTGGTATAGGACTCCAAGACACATCTTGTTATATGGATTTAAAGATCTAGAAGTGTGTATAGTCTTAGATATTAATGTCATAAGTTGATTATGTGATCATGCTTTTTTTGCAAGTGACTCGAGAAGAGTATTTGAGCTTGTTTTGATATATCTTAGTGAATTAGTTATTGGGGAGTGTTTTGGAATCTATGAGGATGATATATGAGTATTTTAAAGGTTTAACCAAATTTTTGTAGTATGAACAAAGGTCTTGAAGTTGACTGTGTTTTCGTTCATAATGATTGTGTGTATAGAGAAGTGTTTGAGCTATTTGGACTTTAGTAGAATAGTGTTTTGGTCACTGTGATCACTCAAGGGGGACCTATAGATCATGTAGAATGGGTTCATGCTTTTGTAAATTATTCTTGTGTTCTTATTATGCTCTAAAAAGTGTCAAAGAGTTGAGTGGATCTCCATAGGACCTAAAAATGACTTTAGTCTATTTGAAAGGGGATTATGCTTAAGTGTGACCCATGTGAGATGCCTTAAGGTTGAAGGCATGTATTATGGATAAAAAGGATTATTAATGGTTTTGATAATTCACGATTCCTATATATATAGTATAACTAAATTGTGTTGGGTTCTAGACTTGTTTGAGTGAGACTTGGATATGAGAGAATTGAAGAGCGAAGGAAAACAGAGGATAGTGAGAGTGCCCAGCTATTGGGTTGATGAGTAGAAGAGATTAAGGATTGTACATGATCTGTATATCATGTTTCTAATGAAAGTATAGTATTCTTGTAGTTTAAAGTTGTGCCAAGAGATATAAGTGTGCATATGAGGGTTGTTATGGTATGCCTATGTGAGAGGCTTGTTTGAGAAAGAGAGAGAGGTTGTGTAGAGGTCAAAGAATCAAAAGGTCCATCATTAGGTGTTGAATACATTAGATCTAAGGTGAAAGTACTCTTTCCAAGGAGGGTCTAAAAGACTTGATCTTCCTTGTGGGTAGTTACTCCTTGTGAAACTGGGTTTCACTAAAGACCTTTGATCAGAAGGACTTGATCAAGGTTGTAAGTCAGAAAGACTTGGCCAAAGGTTCTTGATCAGAAGGACATGATTATTCTAATTATTTATGATCATCTTATAGGATATTATTCCATGTGTTTTTAGGATTGAGAGTGGGTTTTATTCCCCAAGATGGTCTCCCATATAGATCTTGTGTTGTGTATGTGATCTTGCATTATGTTTATTGTTCACTACTATGAATGATTTGTATGCTTCATAAATGCTTGTGTTAAATGCTTAAGTATTTGAAAGTGTTTAGAAATTGAATTGGATTATTTTTCATCATTGATTCACCCCCCCTCTCAATGGATTATACCTCTAAAAATTGGTATAAGAGTGAGGTCCTTTGGTAAAAGCTTGACAACTTAAAGTTGAACCAAAGCATAATGGCTAGTCAGGATGTGCAAGGTGATTTCTATACTAATCAAGCACCAATGCTCAATGGATCTAATTATGATTTTTATAGTGCTAAGATAAAGACATAAATTATGTCCCTAGGGTTTGATGTATGGAAATATATTTTGTATGGTTATATTTCTCCTGTTATTCCTCCATCTAGTGTTGCAAATAAGAAGCTATTTGAGAACAACTCTAAGGCAATGAATGACATCACTTGTGGACTTACAAAAATTGAGTTCATTAAATTAATTCATTACATATCTACCAAGGAAATATGGGATAAATTGAAGACTATTTTTGAATGAGATTCAAAGTTTAAGTTGGCAAAGTTGCAGACTCAGAAATCAATTTGAAAATATCAAGATGAATGAAGAAGATACTATGGCATCCTTTCTACAGAGAGTTGATGAAGTTGTGAACATCATTAGAGGTCTTGGAGAGAATATTTAAGAGACTATTATTGATAAAAAGTTATAAATTTTTCTATCCTCCAAGTTTTATCTAAAAGTATCTACTATAGAAGAGAGTCATGACCTTTCTCAGTTGAAGATGGATCAATTACATGGCACCCTTACTACCTATGAGATGAGGAAGAATGATGATATACCTCCAAATAAGGAAACAACTATCAAGACTAAAATGTAGACAAAGAATAAGGTCTAAGGTAAGAAACTCAAGGAGGATGACATTCTTGATATAGATGAGGATTAACTAATTGCTTTAATTTCAAGGAAATTGAGAACAGGCTTGGGCAAGTATAAAGGTAAGTTACCTCTAAAATGCTTCAATTGTGGTGAGATAGGAAATTTTGCTAATAAGTGCCCTCATAAGTATAATAAGGATGATGATGAAGAGCATGATCAAGGTCATAATAATGGCAAGAAATCTTTCAAGTCTGATAAAAGCAAGAAGAGATTCAGAAGGTTTGATAACAAGAAGTACTTCAAGGAAAAGAAGAGTATTTACACCAAAGAAGCTTGCATCTCATCAAAATAATAATATAATCATGAAGATGATGGTTCTACTAAAGATGAAGCTCTATTCATGGCTAAGGAAGAAAGTTGCTCATAGCAAAAGGGGTCTACTTGGAGTGATTTAGATGATGATGAAGATGAGGTGGACTATAAGAATACATTGACAAATGCTCATGAAGAACTAAATATTGAGAAGAAGATAAATAATAAAATGAAATCTAAACTCAAAGAATTTGAGTAGAAATTCAGTGTGTTTGAGGCAAGAATGGATGAAGATACCAAGGTGCATGAAGATATGGTCAAACATCTCAGTTGTCAATTGGAAATACTATCTACAATATTAAAATCCAAAGAAGATGAATGTGCAAGGTATGTAATTGAAAATAATTCATTAAAATCTAAGTTAGATAAGTTAACTAGTAAGGTAATGTCATTTGTGACATTTTAAAAGAGATCATGTGATCTAGACAACATTGTGAATGATCAAAAGCATGCAAGTGATAAGACTGGTCTTGGATATAAAGAAGAACCAGAGACTACAACTCAAGACAAGATGAAGACTATTGTGAACAAGGGAAATCATCCTTTGAAGACAAATCATCAAACAAGGAATGAAGGTATTGGTATAATGATTACAAAATAGATTAAATAGCCAAATGCCATGAAATTTGCAAATTTCAATGGTTATTGCTATAATTGTAATTAGTTTGGGCATAGAGATAAAGAATGTAGAAGAACAAATAAGAATGAATTTGCATGGAATTATGATGGGGTTTGTCAGTCAAAAGGTGTAAGTAATGATGAGTGCCTCAACTATCATGATATGGGACACTTTTCAAAATGTTGTCCTTTTAAGGTAAGACAAACTAAGTTTCTTTCAAGAGATATTGAATGCTACAGTTGTTATGAACTTGGACACATTACAAGATTTTATCCAAATTGGGAAAGGTAAAAGAGATTTTTGTAAAAAAATTGGTGTGCTTCAATTGTGAATAGAGAGGTCACATTTCTATATTTTGCAAGCAAAGGCCTACAAGATAGAATAGGTTTTATCAAATTCCTAGAGTGCAAGACAAAAGACAAGTTAATACTTGGAAACCAAAGGTGGTAAGTATGAGTCATGATGAGACTGTAGGACCAAGTAACCAGTTTGATATGGTGGAGAATGCTTCTGAATCTGAAGAGTCCCAAAAGGTCTCATTATTTTCTCATGAAGAGACTAAGTTCAAAAAGAAAACTAAGGTGTTGGTTGAAGCTAGTTTTGAGGTATGTATGGATCCAAGTGAACATCTTATTATTATTAAAAAAATTCTTAGTAATGAGAATCTAATATGGAAGGAATATTATTTATATGAAGAGGTATGCCATGAATCTATTTCTCTGTGTATCGATAATCCTATTATAGAAGAAAAGGAGAATGTTGTAGTAGTTGAGGAAGTTGTTTCTCTAAAGCCAAAGAAGAAGAAGAAGAACTATAAGTATCATCTAAGCAAGGAGGAAGAGGGATATGAGGATTTGTATTTATTTTATATCATTGAGGTATATAGGGTATCTCTTTATATGTTTTTTAAGAGACTCCTTTCAAGTAGAGAAGCAAGTGTTGTTGTGGTGTTTTTCAATTAGAATAGTCTATAGGGTCAGATTGAAGGTTCCCAAATGGAAAAGGTGGATTTGTGATTTGTCAATGTTATATTTATATATATAAAGGTTCGTTGACCTTATTATAGCATGCTCCAAGTGGTTTTATGATTTGAATGTGTACAAGAGGTTTCAAAGGTGGACGTTAACTTTAAGGTATTGTATTAACTTTATTTGTTTTGAGATTTTAGGGATTGGGCTCTACTAGAAAAGTGGTTTGCCTTATGAGTTAAGGTTTGAGGATTCTTAATTTTTTGAATGGTATAAATGGATGAGCAAATGAATCTTCACAAAAATTTGAAGGTTTGTGTTTTTTAATTTATTCTTGTTTATATCAAAATAGAGGGCTAATTGGCTAGTAGGTTTGTGTAGGAAGTATGTTGTAGAGGATAAACCTAGTGATTAAAATTGGTGTACTTATGGGGGCATATCAGAGTGTTCCACATATGAAGTTTCAATTTTGGAATGTGTGTCTACTAAAATTTATGGGCTCTACAATATTTAGGTAGGGCTACAAGAGGACTAGATAGACCTTGTAAGAAGAAGCGTTCTTTTGTTTAGTTTCTTGAAAAGAACAAAGCATGAATGTTTCAAGGTGAGTTATAAAATGGTTTAGTGCATATATCCTATTTGGTGAGTGGAATGATGCTTTGTTGGTGGTCATGGAAGTGTCTTGAGAAAGAAGGCTGGTAAGCCTGCATGGTGGTTCTTCATGGTGTGTGTAGATCTAAAGATGCTCAAGTGGTACAATTACTCAAAAATATTAGGGGGATCCCTCTTAGATGTCTCTTGATAAGTTCCATTAGATTTTAGTGTTTTTTTTGTTCTATCTTCATTAGTTACTATGTTTATGAAGAATGGTGTTGACATGGAACAAGAAGGATGTTGTCAAGGCAAGAAGAGGTAAGCTCAAATTAAGGGGGAGTTTGTATCATCTTTCTAAGATGTTCCTTTCCTATTTGATAGTATTTTTAGATCCTAAAGATCATTTGGTGCCCACTTTATCATTATTTAAAAGGGGGAGAAAGTTCTTATTGTGGGAGTGCTTTGAAGAGAGAGAAGGTGAGCCATATATTGATATATATGATGTTTGTTGGCATCAATGACAAAGGGGGAGATTGTTGGATATTCATCAGTGATGCCATGGTGATGTCATGAAGGTGTCTTGGTGAGTGGATAAAGTGATTTAATAGCTCAAGTAACAATGACAAAGTGTGCAATGTGCTTGTTCTAGTGCACTTTATGTTGGCTTGGTTGATCTTCAATTTTGGAATGTTTAGAGATGTTCAGGGATGAGTATGGTGGTTGGATCATGTGAAAGAGTTCCCTAAGATGTTATCTATGCTTTGATAGCTTGTGTGCATAAGTTTTATTCATCTATTTATCCATAGTTTTCATCTAGACCCTCTAGGTTTAGTGGTAAAAAATCTAAGTAGGTAGTTTGATGACATCACCATTACCATGTGTGAATGAGTCAAGGGGGTATAGTCATATGGTTGTGATCATAGTAGTCCTTAGTTGTTATGCACAAGATTTCAAGTCATGCATCAAAGTGAAATCAAAGTTATGAGGGTACAAAGTTGGATTTTAAGATATATTTCACTATTTACCCATACTTAGCCAAATTTGTAAAATGGTTAGAAAGAGCTAAGTAAGCAGTTTGATGATAGAATATCTTGCACATACGGATGTTTTAGAAGAAGGTGATCATATGGATTTATTTAGTTTTGGACCTAGTTTATTTTTTCTAATTTCTAGATCATGTTATGGATCACATTAAGAGATGCATGTGCAAAGTTAGGCTCCTAGGCATTTTGACTATGTTTTCCCATACTTAGCCAATTTTTCAATATGGTAGAAAGAGCTAAGTGAAAAATTTTATGGTATTATATATTTCACATGTGAAGGTTTCAAGAAAATATGATCATATGGGTTCATTTAGTTTTTAGCGTATTTGATTTGTGCTAAATTTTAGATCATGCGCTAAATCACAGTAAAAGTTATACTTGAGCAAAGTTGGCATCTCAGGTAGGTTTTGACATGGTTGGCTCTATGACAAAAAAAATTGAGAAAGCATTTTAATGGTATTATATCTCTCACATGTGAGACATTCAAGAGTAATGTGTCACATGGTTGGATTCTCTTATGTGAGGAGATCATCTGGTCCAAATTTAAGATCCTATAAGTAAGCATAGAAGAAGTTATTGATGTGTAAAGTTGGCATTCTAAGCATATTGAAAGGGTCCCCATAGTCATTTTTACAAGAGTTAAAGCTCGATCAAGATAAAAAGTGCACATTGCTCCAAAAGGTCAAGAAGTAGCAAGATGAGGATAGGTGCATCATTTTTAAAAACTAAGTAAATGTACAGGATAAAGATCCAATAGTGAGTAGGAATTCATACAGATTGAACAAATGGTGAGCATTGATTGTTAAAGACCTGATTGATTTGCTAAAATTGATGGAACACATTAAGTTAACATTTCAAGGATGCACAAGATGTGGTCAAAGTGATCGAGGTTTAATGATTAAGCATTAGCACCTATATGTTAAAGATTGATCAAGATTGATGGAGTGTATTGATCTAATTCTGAGAGGACACAAAATATGAGTATTATGTTCGAAGTTTAACTGTGACTATTTGTATTTAAAGATTTGAATTTGTGAAGGAAATAACAGTGTCTAATTTTTAGAACATAGATTTCAATAGAACTTAAATTTTTTCATACAATAAAATCAAAGTGATAGAAGACTCTAAAGTGCATTTGGTTATATGGATTTGAAGATTTGTAAGTGTGCACAATATTAGATATTAACATTCAAAGTTGAATGTGTGATCATGCTTTTTTTTCAAGTGACTCGAGAAGAGTATTTTAGCTTGTTTTGATATTTTTTAGATATATCTTGGTGAATTGGCTATTAGGGAGTGTTGTGGACTCCATGAGGATGATCTACAAGCATTTTGAAGGTTTGACCAATTGTATGTAGTATGAACAAAGTTCTCTAAGTCAACTATGTTTTCTTTCATAATGATTGTGTGTAAAGAAAAGTGTTTGAGCTATTTGGGCTTTAGTAGAAGAGTGTTTTGGTGACTGTGATCACTTAATGGAGACCTATAAATCATGTAGAATGGGTCCATGCTTTTGTAAAGTATTCTTATGTTCTTATTATGCTTGAGGAAGTGTTAAAGAGCTGAGTGGGTCTCCACATAACCTAAAAGTGACTTAGGTCTATTTGAAAGGGGATTGTGCTTAAATGTGACCCATGTGAGATGCCTTAAGGGTGAAGGCATGTATTTTGGATGACAAGGATTATTAATGGTTTTGATAATTCATGATTACTCTATATATAGTGGAACTAAATTATGTTGGGATCTAGACTTGTATGAGTGAGACTTGAATGTGAGAGAATTGAAGAGTGAAAGAAAGCAGAGGAGAGTGACAGTGCCCAATTTTTGGGTTAATGAGTAGAGGCTATTAAGGACTGTCTACATGATCTATAGATCATGTTTCTGATGATAGTATAGTGTTCTTGTAGTTTGAAGTTATGTGAATAGATCTGAGTGTTTCTATGCTAAATTACTTTCTACATTCAAAAGAAGAAATAAGAAACTAAAAGAAATGGTCAAGGCTAGAAGATACCTGATAAAGTCATGCGCATCGAAATCAGACGTTGGAAGATTCTCCTCTTTGGCTATGGAGGAATGACACCTGAGAAGAAAAGAGACTGAAACACGGAAAAATGTTAGTCAAAGATATGGTGGGCTGTCAGGCGAACGCCTGATCCCAGAAGTACGAAGACTTCCTAGAAGGATATCAACCCACTGATAAAAAAGCAGAATATTGGACTGAAGTAGATATAATGAAAGATAAAATGACAAAAATAAAGGATAGAAAATAAAATGTGTCCCTGATAATGAAGTAAATTATTCTGTGCAGTCACCGATGTCGGTCTCTGTAGTGCCGACATCGGTTAAGGAAAGTGCCGACGTCGGTTAAAGTGCCGGCGTCGGTCGGGGTAGTGACCGGCGTCGGTCGGGGCAAGTTCTGGACAGAGTCTGGGGGTTTTGCAGAAGGTCTGGTAGAGTCGGGATAGGGTCTTGGTCAGGATCAGGATAGGGTCTGGACAGGGTCTAGTCAAAGTAAGGTCAAGTTTGGACAGGGTCTGGGGGTTTTGGTCGAGTCTGGACAGAGTTATAGATTTGGATAGTGGGCAGAGATGTAAAGAAGGGACTCAGGGTTCAGGTCTATGGTCTGAAGATCCGGGGTGATAGAAATATAAATAACAAACAAATAATAACCAGAAAGAAATAAAACAAATAGAAGAAATACTTACCTGTCAGAAGACATGATAAAAACCATGATTGAAGTCATCGAAGCGTTGCCGTAAGTTGATCGAAGCGAATGCAGATTGGTCGAATGCTGGAGTTGGTTGATCGCCTGAGCTGATTGGTTGCAAGAGTCTATGAATGTCAGAGTTTGGGATTGATTGATTGATTAGCCTTCGAGATTGATCGGCGGACGCTGATGAAGGCGAGGGACGGTTCGAGAGACGGTTTGATAACCGATCGGGAAACTGATTGGGAACCAAATGATAACTAAAAATGGGTAACGGTAAGGTGACCGACGTCGGCAGGATTGCTGACGTTGGCTGATAAGTGACCGACGTTGACAACGTCGGCCGGGTAACGACCGTCGTTGGCAGATGCATAATGGGAATAGAGTCTAGCTTTAGCTCTGTGCTCATTTTTACATGCTGCCAGGGTCAAGGCTAGTGGAAAAAGTGGTCGACAAGGGTTAAATAGGTGAAGAAGAATAAAACGGGGAATGACCAGGGGAGTTGACATGATTTCGGTGTCTACATTTGCCCCTTTTTGTCTTGTTGGTTGTTCTGGACAAACTGCAAGACAAAAATAGGAGTGATTGCCCCAGGTGAGGGATAAGGTTGATTTCATCTTGTTGGTTGTTCGAATGAACTGCAAGACAAAAATAAGAAGCGGATTGCCCCGATTATGGATGAGGTATTCCCCCTCAAAGCAGGAGTCGAGGGAAGGGAACCGGGAATCGGGTGCTGATTTGACAAAGAGTGGATGAAAAAGGGGTGAGGGTGAACGCTGCAAAAGGCGTGATTGCACGCATACCACTGCACGAGATGGTTAGGTCAAAGTGTCGCAGGTCAAGGGTCGAGGAGTGCCAAAATTGAAATAACCAGGCCCCAGCATTTAGTTGTCTACTGATCGGGTTATTCAATCGAAGCTGAAGCTCCAAATGGGTCGTCGCATTCTAGGTATCCCAAGCTCAAAAAGTGCTCCTAGAAACACGAAAAAGTCACAAGTAGTGTGGATCAATCGGCTTGCGATCCTATACTTGTGAGGGTCCAAAAAGGTCTGCGCACAATTTTGCTAACCAATCATGAGGTAGCATACATGCAAAAACAACCAAGGCAACAGTGTCTTGAAAGTGTTCGAGGTCGGAGGGGATAGGTATGATCTCCAATGGTTGGTGGTCGAGGGGAGGAATGGACGAAAGGATGTGGCCGAGCTAACCTCAGAAGACTCCAGGTCAACTGAGTGCTGCCTACATAGCCCTGGTCATAGGGCCTCAGGCCAATGTAGTTCTCCCAAGAAGGGAGGGAGGGAAAAAGGGATAGCATTGGTCGTGGTCAAGGGCAAGGTTATGGTTAAAAGAAGGAAAGAAGGTTTGTCCATTAGAGAGACGAACAAACAAGAATGGTCGAGCTAACCCCAGAAGATGGTCATGTCATCTGAGTGTTGCCTACATAGCCCTGGTCATAGGGCCTCAGACCAATGTAGTTCAGACAAAGGGTCCGAGTAGTAGACAGGTGGTCAAAATGGTCGATAGATTGGTCTTGGTTATGATGAAAGGATGAGGAGAAGAGATGTTGCAGCCTTTTCCAAATGGTGTATTCTGCAACATTGGTCGAGAGGTCTTTCATCCCTAGCAATATTCCATATTCGTGATGGATATATGCTAAAAATGAATTAAGGTCTATTTATGCTTCAGCAAGTATTGGTTTATGCTGAACATAAATTGCGGTGGGTCGATAGTTTCCATGTGTATTGGTGTCTATAGAAACTAGGATGAATAGGCTATGGGAGTGGTCTGAAAAGAGAGTTGAGTCGAGACGATTGACAAGTGATGAAGGTGAATGTGACCAAAGTGTAGAAGAAGTGAAAATCATAGTGCTCTTTCATTGACAAGGACCAAAAAGATAGCATAGATAGGGGTTATGAGAACCAAGAGCTCCATTCATGCGTGACGTCGTCGACCATAGTTATGTTAGAGCGGTAATCGAATCACTTTGACATTAAAGTGAGCTCGAAGTCCCTTGAGCATGTGATAGGAGGAGGGAAAAAGGGTAACCCATTTTAAGAGCAGAGATAACTTTGCCCCTTTTTATAAGAGACCCTGAGACAACTATAAGTCAACTCCATGACTCATTTTTATTTTTATTTTTTTGAGGTGTAGACTGATCAATGTGGGAAGCCTGCATAGAGATGTCATTTGCTTGGTGGTCAGTTGTGAAGCTGATCAATGTGGGAAGCTTCTAAAATAATGTTGTTTATTGCCAGATTAGTCATAACCATCCTTCGAGGGAGTGGTCTAGATTTTTATTTAATATAAGGGCTTTTGAATAGCTGTCCTTCGAGGGAGCAGTCTATTAATTACAACAATGATAGTACAGTTGTCCTTCGAGGGAGCAGTCTGCCTTTTGATTTGATATTGATATAGTGACCATGGATATTGTGACATCTTGATTTGTTGTTATAGAAATGTGAGTCATGGACAAGATTATAGAAGGTCAAGGGCTCCCTTTTATTAGGACAAAGCATCCATACAGCATAAAAGGGTTATAAGAATTGTTAAGAGGAATAGGGTTGAAAGGAATTAGGACTAAGAGGACGGGGATTGCTCAAGGGATGAGCTCAAGTTAAGTTTCAAATGGACAAGTACTCGACTAGCAGTAGAACGGTCGCAGATGCAACGCATTAAGAGGCTCAGGTTCTGGTTGTCCATCAAGAGAAGACAGACGATAAGTCCCTGATCCATACTTGTGCGTGATAATAAAAGGTCTGAGCCAATTAGGAGCAAACTTTCCCTATTTGCCTCTTTCCAGATTGGTCAGGTGTTGATTGATGAGTGGATGGGAAGTTGGTTGATATGGTTGTTGATTGATAGAGACTGGTTGAATGTTTTGATAAAAAGGTTGGTTGAATGTTTGGTTGAGATTTGGTCATTTGATAGTTGGTCAATGGTTGGTCGAGGGTTGATTGGTTGGTCTTTGGTCTTTGGTTGGGTCGAGTGTTTGGTTGAGGTCGGGTTAAATGTTTGGTTGCTATTCTGGTTGAGGTTAAGTTGAAAGAGTGATTGATATGTGGTCGAGCCTGTGTTGAAAAATTGGTCGAGGTTTGGATGAAGGTTGAATTCCCCCAGCGGCTAGGGAGAATGTTTGACGGATTGGTTAAGATTGGTTGAGGTTTAGTGGTCAGATGGACTGTGTTGATGTCGAATAAAGGGGTTAAAGGCGGTAGAGGGACCATAGTCTGGCGTGGAGATCCCAATTTAGGTGATGAGGTTGGAGAGGCATGGGTCAGTGTTGATAATTTGTCAGAGGGCTGGTTAAGAGGATCCTTGATGAGAAGGGTATCTTTTTTCCGGTGGTGACGAATGACAGCTTTAAGAGTGCAACAACACTCAGTGTCATGTCCCGGAGTGTGATGATAATGACAGAATTTAGAGTTGTCGAACCAAGATGGCCTTGATCTGAGAGTTGATGAGTGGGGCGGTATTGAAGGTTTATTGATGATGTGGTCGAAAAGAAGGGTGTCATTCCCCAGACATTGGCGAATGACGACCTTGAGGGCACAACAATGCTTGGTGTCGTGCCCAGGCGTGCGATGATACGCACATACCTGAGTGTCATCGAACTAGGGGGGTTTTGGTCTGAGAGATTGATATGGTTTAAGAGGCGGGAGATAGATACGAGAGGACTGCAACAATTGCCGTAACAGCAAGGCATAAGAACCTGCTAACGGGTCTGAGTGTCTTGTTGTAGTGAGGGTTGGAGACTTTGATTTAGGAGGCGTAAGATGCATTGGTCGATGGTTTGGAGGAGATATAAGTTTGACGGGTTGAAGGAGTAATGGAGGCGGCGTGCCTCTGTGAAGTATGGGAGTAGTAAGCACTCCTATTAAAGTGGACGGATGTGGGCCTAAAATTGAAGGTAATGACGAAGGTGGGGGAGGAGGCCTTCGATGTGGTTTAGTAGCCTTCTTTGGTTTGGGTTGAGGGCCACCTTTATGCGAGGCAAGGTTAGATGTGGGGCGAACACCAAGAGGTTTAATCTCTTTGGGCATGCTAGACGCCTGCGCGGGTTTGGACTTAGATGTGGATGGTTCTTCTCTCGATGGAGAAGAGATTGAAGGTGTGGGTTTTTTAAGTGGAAAGAGCACCAGAGTAGTCATGGCTTCTGTGTGTGGTTGGGGAGTCAAAAAGGTGTGATTATCTATGGATGATAAAAAGGATGAAGGCGAGGCAGCTGGTGTTGATGTGGTCAAAGCGTCCTCCAATATAGGAGAAGTTGATGGAAGACAAGTAGGAGAAGAAAGTTCTTCACCATGTGGAGGAGGTATAGGGGAAGAAAGGTCTTCCACCTGTGAAAGAGATTGGTCAGGGATAAGAGAAAAGATAGTGTCGACTGTGTGTATATCATGGTCTTGAGGGTCATTGATCATGGTTTGGACGTTGTCTTGAGTAGGCGGGTGATTAGGAAAGGGTTGCTTGAGGATGTCGAGGTTTTGGTTGGGCGGTGTGTTCGGGTTGTCCAAGATAAGATCCCCCTTGTCTAGCATGTCTTGGATGATGTTTTTGAAAGTTTGACAGTTATCCGTGTCATGGCCTTTGACACGGTGATAGTTGCAAAAGTGATTCTCCCTGTACCATGCAGGGATAGGTGTTGAGGGGTCAAATTCATGTGGTCGGATTGAAGGGAGATTGAGGACCCCCTGCTTGACGAGTTTATCCAAGACAGAGGCATATGACTCCCCAATTGGAGTGAATTGACGCTGTATGGATTGACGTTGAAAATGTTTATTGATGTAGTCTAATGTTGAAGATGATGGTCGGTTGGTTATTGTTGAAGATGATGGTCTAAAGATGACAGTGTTTTCCGACCCCTTGGATTGAGAGTGGGCAGAAGAAGGTCTGGAAGAAGAGTGGTCATTGGTTCTTGCATTAGTGTTACGCAATTTGACCTTATCTTCTTCAATGGCACGGAGTTCAAGTTTTTGGGCCATGGTGAAGGCCTCGTCGAAAGTGTGGAATGTTTGAACCCGCAAGGTGGACGAGATGTGACTGGCACATGCTCGAGAAAAGAGCTCAATGAGCTCGGGTTGAGGCAAGGAGAAAGAGAGCTGGTTAATCAGGCCTCTCCAACGGGCGACAAAATTGACTATTGATTCGTCGTCAAATTGCCTAATAGAGTAAAGGTCTGTGATCGATACTTGTTTAGTGATAGTGATTGAGAAATGGTCAAAAAATAATTGGGTGAGTTGAATGAATGAAAAGATAGAATGTCTGGCAAGAGAGTTATACCAGTCAAGGGCAGGGCCAGAAAGAGACATAGGAAACGTGCGTAAAAGTAACGCATCGTTGTGGGCGATAAGGTAACAGGCATGTCTGAATGCCCGTAGATGTTGTTGCGGGTCCTCCTTACTCTGGAAGCGAGTGAATTTAGGAAGCTCCCATTGGTTGGGGTATGGTCGAATAGGGACAGAAGGATGAATGGGCTCGTTGCAAATTTGCTCATATGAGAGAGCATTGCATGAACCAGAGATAGAGGTCTCGAGACTGGACATTTTATCCATCAGCATTTTAATGATGTCTGCTGACGGATTGGCGGATGGAGCGCCCCCTAGGTTGTAAGGCGCTTGAAAGAGACTAGAAGAGGCGTACGACGTAGTCGGTTGTACCAATAAGGGCGCAACGTACGGATGACTAGTCGCAGGGACAGAAGTGGAAGCCAAAGGTGGTTGAGTGATGAAGGTAGAAGGCATAGGCTGACTAGATACCGCCAAAGGAGGTTGTGTGACGGCATTGACGAAAGGCGAGGTAGGCACTCCTACATATATAGGCGCAAGAGTGTGTGGGGTCGAGACAATTAAGTTATGATATGATGTAGAACTTGGTTAAATTGTGTGTGGTTGAGGGGGTAATGAAACCCCGATGGAGGTTGGTCTAAAAATAGACGAGGAGGCCAAACTTTGTGTATTGGCCATGGTCGGGTTAACGGTTGAGGTGAAAGGCTGGGTAGCAGACGATGTTGATGTCATCACCACTTCACCCGAAAGGTCCCGCGTTGGGTTTCTCGTGAGATAGTTTTGGAGGGCTGCGGCATTGAGGTCCAAGAATCTTGCAAAATCTTGGTCTCCTTCAGGGACGATAGGCGATTGGGTCGGGGATAGTCTAGTAGGAGTTCTTTCGATTTCTGAGTGGAACTCCATTATAGGATTGGTTATAGACGGGGTAGGTGAAAGCGGTTGACGTCTAGCATGGTCAAGAAGAGCCTTGGTTTGACTACGAGTCAGAACCATTCAAGGCAGGAAAGAACGTCCTCACAAGCTCAAACAAGCAGATAAGAACTAAAAAGATGAAGAACACAAGCAGATCCTAAAAACCCTAGAAGTAGATTATTAGGATTATAGTGGCTTATGCCTTAGAATGTGTGTAGAGGAAGGTTGGTTTTTGAGACAGGTCCTAGAAGAAGCAGTCTATGGATGGTTTCAGGTTTTGTTATGGTGCTCAAGAAGTCTGTGTTAGCTTTCGTACAGGCCTGGTGTTAAGGAGCAAGCTCCCCTCACTTCACGATTCCAGTGGTTAGCTGGTTTCACTTAGCCAAAATATACTTCCACTATAGTTTAGACTCTGCCAGAGAACAGAGTTGGCTTTCCCCTTGGTGATGAAATCCAAGTAAGATCGTCGGGACGGGTAAGGTATCCGCTGGGGGATGAAATCCCAGTCGGGCCTTGTCTCAGGTAAGTTAAAATGTTTGTTTTAGTGCATGTGGTCTGGTAGTGTAACATCAAGTGATCTACGATTTATTCAATATGCGTTTTACTTACTAAGTGTGGTCTAAAAAATGCAAGCACAAGCAGAAATGCAATGCAAAGTGTTTTAATGCCCAAGTTGAAATGTTTGTTCGTATGAAGATGAATGGAGAAAGAGTCGAAGAATATGAGTTTTAACTAGTCTAGAAGTGCAAGAAAGAAAGAAATGTTCTTTTTAGTCCTGCTTATGATGTTGTTTTAAGAAGAGACGAAAGGAGGCGAAAAGGAAGGAACCTAATGCACCTATATGAACGAAAGAAAGAAAGAACCCAAGGAAGGCCCTAGTGTCCCACCGGGCGTGCCAGAATGTTTCTATGCTAAATTGCTTTCTACATTCAAAAGAAGAAATAAGAAACTAAAAGAAATGGTCAAGGCTAGAAGATACCTGATAAAGTCGTGTGCACCGAAATCAGACGTTGGAAGATTCTCCTCTTTGGCTGTGGAGGAATGACACCTGAGAAGAAAAGAGACTGAAACACGAAAAAACGTTAGTCAAAGATATGGTGGGCTATCAGGCGAACGCCCGATCCCGGAAGTACGAAGACTTCCTAGAAGGATATCAACCCACTGATAAAAAAGCAGAATATTGGACTGAAGTAGATATAATGAAAGATAAAATGACAAAAATAAAGGATAGAAAATAAACCATATAAGATTATTTTGGGAGTTGTTTTATTATTGTAGATGTTATTCTATTTTGTGCACATATTTGTTGAGTGCACAACAATAAATAGACACTCTTATTTTCTAGGTTATTCATGAAACAATATTTTATTGCACGAAACAACCTACCTTGCCTATATAATAGGCACTCTCATGTACTTTTGACTTGGTCATTGTGGACACCCACATGAAGATTGTGAATATATTATTCAGAGAATTTATTGTATTTTCAATGTCTTTGTGTCAAATATTATGGTAATAGTATGCAAGAGTGATCTTTTAGATGCATGAATGTATATTACATTCCATGATGGTATCAGAGCACCTCCTTCCATAAGTTATTACTCAGCTCTTGAGATATGCATCAAGTTTCACTCAACATGGATAGTCCCAGTCATCCAAGCAAGTCTGATCCATTTTGAATCTGATTTAACATTTTTTCTATGGTTGCTATTTAGTTCTTGTCTTCATCTCTTGGAAATTAATCACAATTCCTTAAAATGATCTATTTTAAAATGAGGATTAAAAGGCTATAGAATCTTGTGAGCTTTGTGGCCTACAATAACTCCTTCATGAGGCCATTTCTTATTGAGTTGATCAAAATTCGATGTCATGAGGGGTTCCATCTAGTTGAAAATTGAAATAAACCTCAGGAATATCTAAGACCTTACTTTCAATAGTGATTCCTATAATGGGAAGGTACCAAAATGATAGCATGGCACTATTTTCCTTAAAGGTAAGAGTCTACCTTCTTTTTAGCTTTACTAAGTCCCCAAAAAAAATAGGGTTGCTCACATCGAGAGGATCATTGAACCTGTCTAACAAATAGTATGAGAATTTGGTAGTTTCTTGTGAAATGAGAGAGAGATGACCTCTCCCCAACCCCACCAAACATCTACCCTAGAATCCTTCTCCCTCTTTATCATGTGCACACCCAAAATCATCATCTATAATTTTGATGCCCTCATCTCAACCTATCTTTATCACATTATGAAAAATCATATTGTTGCTTGAGGAGCCATCACCATACCTATACATGTAACTATAATTTGGACTGCACCCCATTCTAAAATTCACCAATATAGGGTAGAGAGGGTCGGTGTAGGGAGTAGTGAAATATGTGAAGGATTTGGCTCTCAAGATAGAAATGGAGAGAGAACTTATAAGATACAAAGTCAGACATAATATGCAATTATTCAAATTCAATAAATAGTTGCCCATCAAAATCTCCATATCCACATCTCCCTCAAACTTCAGCCATCTATTCACCTTCATTGATGTTCTCCACATGGGTCTTACGTTTAAACCCTCCTCCCCACCTCATTACAAATAACTTGGTTTACTATTTCCTTTTGTAAAACAAAAAATTTCATGTGGGGTAATTTTGATAGTGGAGGCATGATTTCTTAAGGTGGCTTTTTGTATAGTGAGGGGAGCTTATTTTGTAAATGGTTATTTTTTGTGGGTTCAATTTTTTAAGAAGGGATATTAAGTTTTTATTGAACATATGGGTGATAAAACCTTAAAAATAAGTGCACTTATTTAAATGTGGTGCACCATTATCAATGGAAACTTATACCACTTTATTATAAGGTGGTAAAATATTGTTTGGGTAAAAAAAAATCACTCTTGTTTATTAAATATGGAGGGTGAGGTCCGATCTAGTAGGAGATAAAACCCCCTCACATATAAAACAAACTAGTTATTGTTCCTCCTTATCTTCATTTTTAGGGGGTCATTGTTATTATGCTCATACTCTCTTGGCTCACATTTTTGTCCTTGTCATCACACTTTACACAACAACTAACACATTTTTTGGTGGATTCTAATGTCCCATTTTGAGTATGTATTGTATTTTTATGCCACTTTTGGTACTCATGAATGCATTATCGATAGAGCCTGACATCTTACATTATTGAGTGTATATTTGTACCACTTATTGCACCTTTCACTCAGGCTTGACAAACCTGAGATTATAGTTATCAAATGTGATCACCTTAACCCACATCTTTCACCATTTGTATTCATTTTTGTGATATATTTCAAATAACTTGGGGTAATATTAGAATTTTTTACAAGTATTTTACCAGTATGATTATCCATGTTCCAGATTCATTATCTATACATGACTCCCTTATTTTAGGAGTAACTCTCTTATTTTTTAATGGCATCTTCTACAAACTGATAACATTCGAGGGTTCTTGCATCATCTAGGGTTTTTTATGTCTAGGATATTTTTATACTTACACTAAGTTATAAAGCGCCATGAGGGGTTTATTGATTCATCCTTATCTCCCTTAATATGTTTGTGTGCTCTATTTTCGGCACCTTTTCACTCTTTTAGTTACTTGACTTTCCCATCACCACTAGGGCCATCTTCTTGAGAGATATATGTTTTATATCTTTAGAACTTTTTTTGATAGTTAACAATCTCCTTCAAATTTGTATTAGAGCTTGACCTCCTTTTGAAGAGTAGCTATTCTAGTGAATATAATGTCAGTGTGTTAGTGTGAAAGTAGTATATTTATCCCACTCATATAAATTTTTCTGTGTCACTCCACCCAATCAACAATATGGGGGGTATGGTGCACATCCTGCTTCTTCAGTTGTCATGTTCCTTGTTAACCCTTGGGCACTACATCTTCTAGAAATAGATTGACTTCAATTGGTGAACCTTATTTTACACTATCGACACTAATGATGGTCTTTTTTCATAAAATTTATTCTGGTGAATTTTAGTGTCAGTTTTTTTTTGTGATCGAGTAGTGGATCTAGACCACTTGTGCAGATTTGAGTTCCATTGAGACTTTCAAATCCACCAAGTGCATTTGTATTTAATGGCCTTCATTCCATATAGTACACCTCTGCAACATTATGTTCAAGTATTGAGTCATTTTATTTCTTGGAACACCTTACAGCATATTTTTTTCTCTCTCGACTTTAGTTACTATTTTTTTGGTACCTTGCAGTGATGCATTTCATCCTTGGTGACTCTTTTTCCCTAGTGTTTTGAGATTAGTGTTTTTAATGGAGTTAGCCTCATATAGAGTACCATTTTCTATTTGACTTAGCAGTTATAGTGACTCGATGTCCATGTATTCTAGTAATATGGATTGGTTACCGTAGGGACACTTTGTATTTTACTATGATTTTGTACATGGGTACCTTATCAGGTTTAGTTGTTGGGATGCATTTAGTCTCTTTGATTTTTATTTTTTCACTTCCTAGTCTACACTTAAGAGAGGGTGTTGTATTAAAGTGTATAAGCTTATTTTTGGAGTTATTTTATTATTGGAGATGTTATTCTATTTTGTGCACATATTTTTTGAGTGCACAATAATAAATAGACACTCCTATTTTATAGGTTATTCATGTAATAATATTTTGTTGCACAAAACAACCTACCTTACCTACTTAATAGGCACTCCCATGTACTTTTGAATTGGTCATTATGGAGACCCATGTAGAGAATGTGAATATATTATTTAGAGACTTTATTGTGCCTATTTGATGTGTTTGCAATGTCTCTATGTCAAACATTATGGTAATGGTGTACAGGAGTGATCCTTTGGCTGCATGAATGTATATTGCATTCCATCATATGGGAGTTGTATTATATTTAGATATCTCATTAGGATTCATTATTGGGACCCAATTTTTATGGCCACCTAAGATATGCTTCAGGGAGTGTTAGTGTATGTTTTTTCTCACTTTTGATTTTACCTATAGGGTTGTTAGTCAGTTTACTTACAATTATTAAGGTCGTTTGGGTAAATACACTTAAAGTGTTTTTTAATTATGAGTTGAATTATTACCTTTATTATGACCTAATTTTTCACTATATAATGTACCTCTTTTGTAATTTTTGGCCAATGAATCAGATAATTAATTAATGAAGTTCTTTTTTGCTTTGCATTTACTCTCACCTAATACTAGGGTTCTCATGTAATTTATGACATTCAGAGATATTAGAGTAATCTAACAAATTCCACTACAAATTTTTCTTACTTGAGAGTTTGATTTCCTATAGTCATTATGGGAGCCTAAGACCCATATCTATATAGAGATCCCCATAACCCCTATGCCATATGCCCTATAAAGCCTATATATCTATTTGTGGAAGTGGCTTCCCAATCTTATGTTAACTTGGTGATAAGAGTAGTGAACTATTTTTATTTTAACATTATTTGATCACTAAGAAGTCATTGTAGCAAGGTTGGGAAGGTATCATCAATCCAGAAACTAGAAATAAGTGAAAGAGGGATAAAGGCATGTAAAATAATAGGGGATCAATTCAATAGGCTATTGAATCTATACATGACAAGCTTGGTGAATCATTGAATCATACCTACAAGAATAAAGGGAACTTGATGAATAGGGGGAACACATAGGAGGCCTCCAAACATAGAAAAAAATCAAAGATAAAGATATAAAAAATGAAAGGGCTCATATAATACCCCACGAAGAAGAAGAAAGGAAGTTAAAAACACAAAAAAATTGCTGATACTACTATGATATGAAATAATGGAGCATATGCACAAAAGATAATCAAAAACATTTCAATAATAATCATTGTACTAAAATTAAGTGTATACAAGGACAAAAATTAGTAATACGGGTGTTTTTTCACAAGAATAACCACTTGAAATAAGGGTTGCCCATTAATTTGGATAAATATCCATTTTAATTTTTATGTTAGATATTCTACAATGAATCTTGATGAAAAAAATGTTATTTTATCTCGTCCAACCTCTTCAAACAAGGTGGTCAGAGAGTCCACTTTCAATTTTTAAGCATGTTTGATTTGAATGTCATTATAAGTTGACCACTCCATTATGTAGTGTCATTTTGTCTCCATCATCCCCAAGATATAAAATAGACATGTTATATTTTCTTAATCCTTTTTAGGCATTGTCCACTTATCAGTTTCAAGTCCTTAGATAAGCCAACAAAGTTTTTAACTTTGACTTAATCTATGATCCTATGTATGATTTTTTGTTGTGATCACAAGTGGGATTAAATGATATGACATGGTATTATTATTATTATTTTCAATTTTTTTCCACATGGTTACCTTGAATTTTTATCTCATGTACATTTTTATTTTATCATTAGTGTTTGGGCACTCTTATATGTTAATGCTCCAATTGATCATACACTTATTTGGTTTAATCTATGTGTTCTTCCTGCTGCTTACATCTTCCTCCACTACCTTTTTTGCACACTAATGAGTCACCATGAATTTTGTCTTATTCAAGTAAATTAGTTGTTGAATCACAATTCATGCCTCCAATGAGAAAGTTTGTGTTTCATTTAATAAAATATCATTGGAACTAATGTTTTAATTTTTAGGTTGTTTGTTATTAGGTGTTTTTGAATTCTCTATATCTATCTCCATTTCAAATCTTACGCATTTTCATGCCAAAATTTACATCCATATAGCACCACTAGTATGACAAGTAACTTGAACAAGGTCCTTGTGGTTTTTTAAATCCTTAAGTCCATATTATTACATCTATTTTATATTTAGAGTCCCAAAAAAGCTTGTTATAAAAATCAAGACTGAGGTACTTTTATTCCTCTATCACTTCCAAAGGGCTTCCTTTGAAAAGGAAGTTTGTTTTTTACTATTTTATTTATAATAAAAATATCATGACTTTGATTTTTTTGGGAATTCACTTACATCCCAAAATCTTGACAAAAAATCTCCATCAATCTCAAGTGTTCTCTCAAACTATGTGTTATTTTTGTAGTTAGGATAAAATAATCATCAATAGGAGTAACTTTACTACATATATAGCTAAGTGGACACCCCCTCCATGAATTTTATTTCTCCACTTCTCTAGCCTATCTATGTGTATCCCAAACAAAGGTGGGGATAACAAACACATTTGTTTTACATCAATGTTACTTCCAAACCATTAAGACATTCCTTTCCCTATTTTAATTTTGGCCCAAACTTGATCATAAACCCCATGTATCATTATTTTATACTCACCCATAACTCTAAGATCCTCTATCTTACTACATATTTTTCTTCTAGGAACCATGTCAAATGTTTTTTTGAAGTCCAAAAAGTAACACAAAACTTCTTCCCATTAGTTATCCCATAACTTTTCAAATAGATGCCTAAGAGTCATGTGGTGGTCGATTGTGGAGTGTTTCTATCTAAAACCTACCCATCATTTTGCTCTTTCCCCCTCTTTTTATACCTAGTTAGTAATTCCATGTTTGACCGTGCTCCTAAATAATTTTCCAAGAGGAGGAATAATCATGATAGTAGGATAATTTGATGGGTTATTGATATCTTTGCTTTTAAAGAGAGGAATAATGACCCCAGTAATCAATTATGCTATGAAGCCTACTTGAATGACATCATTGGATATGTTTTTTATGTATGGTGTGAGGAATTCCAAATGCCATTTTAAATATTATCTTGTAGTCTATAAGCATTGTGATGAAACACCAAATCAATAAATGAATATAGACAAAATTAAATCTAAACTTGATGCAATGTAATACACATAACTTTCTTCTTATTCTTTATAGATGAATATACACTTATTATCACTCTTATTATTATTTTAAATCAAATTAAACATTATACAAAAATATATTCATTCACAAATAAATATATACTCCAAAAAAAAAAAATTTATAGATAATTCAGGGGAAGTACTACAAAATAATACAAATTTCAAATTATTCCCTAAAATTATAACATTTCATTTTATAACTACAGAGTATATATAGACTACAAAGATATTATGACTCTTCATCTTCTTGACCTTTCATTCCCTCTTTTGAATTATCTAAGGTACCCATTCAAACTTGAATATGTTTCATCAACTTACATGAAACCATATTTTATACAAACTATGTCATAGTGTACAGTTATCACACATTCAAACTTACAAAAATGTGTGCAAATTATACTTCGCACCTTCCTACTAACACTTTCGTAGAATTAAATAGTTATCTCATCCCAAGAAAAATATGTTTATGGAGAAGAGGTGATTATGATAAATTGTTGAAGATGGTTAGAGTTGCTTTAAGTTGTGTTAATCATATAGTCAAGAAGCATTAGTCAAAAAATTTGTTTGAAGTCCCATTTATCAATTTTCACTTCTTATGCACTAATTAGCTACACTTCTAGGTTTTCAACTAAGAAGTGTACCAACCTATCACCCTCTATATGTTTTATATAGGTTTTTTTAATTAGGAGGCTACCCTTTATGGTTTTTTAACCTTCCTATCCCTACTCATAAAGTTTTCTTTCTTAAAAATTGTTATTACAGTCAAAATTGATAAAAACTATGAAGAATGCAATACATTGCTATGAAGGAAGAGGCATAGCCTGCAAGGCTACATAAAGAGTGACCAGATAAGAATGTGTATCCACTGATTATTTTTTATATGATGATGTTAAATTCATTTTTATGTCAAGATATTAGTACAATGGAGGTCACATCAAGGGAAGTTGTTGAGGCTGTTAGATCTAAGGAGCCTTCTTCACATTGAGAATTTTTATGATCTTAGTAGGTGGGATGTATATTGGTTCCTCGATTATGTTTTATACCAAAGTGTTGAGGTTGGTCAAATATTACTTGTAATTCATCTAGTTTTCCACTACATCCCTGGCCATGTTGAACAATATGCAAAAGAGAGCTTAACCTTGCATGATGCCTTAAACATAATGATCATCCACAACTTCAATGATTTGATAGTGTGTCAAAAAAAACTACATTATGTTTTGTATGACTTATTCAATTTGGGAGAGATATTGTTGTGTTTTCACTCTTAAAAATGTTCTATGTAGCATATCTAGCTTCTAAGCATGCATTTTTTCATGGCATTATCTCTCAATTCGAGTGATTCTAATAGAGCGTTATCCATTTCAACTATTGATGTTTAGCTTTCCATGATCACCTTTCAATTATTTTCTTGGACTAAACCAGCATGATGTTTTTCTTTGCATCCTTGAGCTATTTTTTATAATTATACATATTTCTTTAAAGTTTCCTAGCTTGAAGTACAACTACATCTAGAACTTGATCGTATTCTTCCAGTAACTCTCATTCATATTCTTCATCTTCAGACTCACCTGAACTTGATGACATTTCTGAGGCTAATCACACTTCTTATATTAATGACTCTTCATCTAATATAGGTTACTATAGTAGTGATGGTGACACACCTCCACCATCTCCTTATCACCTTCTAGATATTGAGGATTTATTTCTTGATCAACCTACCCCTAGTCCATTTCTAACATTAAAAGGAATAGGTATATTGATCTAAGACACATCAGACATCAAGCAATATATTCCATAGTTTTAGGTCATTCAACAGTTATTCATCGCCTCTACTCCCATTGCACCATCATTGCATAAAGTAGTTGAACCTCTTACCTTACATGAGGAGAATAGTTCCTTGTATAGGAATCACACCTTAGTTAAAGATCCTTCATGCATTTCGTAAACCCATTCACACTATTCTCAGGTGATCCACTCTTCACTGCATCTACTTCTAATCCACATTCACTCCTAGGAACTCTGTTCTAGGATACTAGATGGCTACAAGTAGTTATAGATTATAGTGAGGCTATTTAGCCCCTCCTCTTCTTTGCTCTTATTAGAATAGGAGTTTTGTCCTATGATTTTCTCTACTTTATAGGAGTTGAATTGTACTTGGGTACCTCATCAAGCCTCATTACTGAGACTCAATTATTTTACCCACCTAAACAATGCTTCAAGGGGTATTAGTGTAGGCTATTTCCTGCTTCTAATTTTACCTACATGGTTGTTAGTGAGCTTACTTAGGGTTGTTAAGGTCATTAGGGGAAATACACTTAATGTGTTTTCTAATTATGAGTTGAGTTGTTACCTTTATGATGACCTAATTTATCACTCTATAATTTACCTCCTTTGTACTTTTTGGCTAATGAATCAAATAATCAGTTAATGAATATCTCTTTTTCTTTGCATTTACTCTTGCCTAATATTAGGGTTTTCATGCAATCTATGATGTTTAGATATCTTGGAGTGATTTGACAAATTTTAGTACATATTTTTCTTACTTGAGAGTTTTATTTCCTATAGTCATTGCATGGCTACCCAATCCTATGTTAACTTGGTGATAAGGGTAGTGAACTATTTTTATTTCAACATTAGTTGATCACCAAGAAGTTTTTGTACTAACGTTGGAAATGTATCATTAATTATCTTACAGGTTTTTGTAAACTGCTTATGTAACTCAACATTTTCCTTGTAGAACTAGGTGTTTTATTTTTAAATCTTAGTTTCTTTTTATGAAATGGAAATTTGGAATGTGGCAACACCTTATATTTACTTTGTGAATGGTAGTTATGAATCATCCAAAGTGACTTGTTGAGCTTAAGCAAGTAAGGCAAGTTGAGTCAAGGAAGTTGAAGATATTGATGGTGGTTGTTTGATGTGTGTGATTGGAAGAGTGAATATTATTCATCTCGCCATTGAAACTTTGACATCCATCCACCAAGATATATCATAATAATCCTAGCCTTGTGAATCTTTTTCTTGTACTTCCCATTACACCGAATCTAAACCTACAGAGGTAGCTAATGACTGCATTTTCACTTCACCCATTCTAACTTGCATTACTCTAATTATTTAATATTGATGCTCTTATTATAGAATTCCTTGGCTTGCCATTGTTTAAGATTGGCCTCTTAATATTTTTGTGACTTTCACATCATCTTATGTTTCTTTATTTACTTATTCTTCCTTTTCTTTTACAACTTTATCGACCACATCTTTTGCTACTTTCTCCTCTTCAACATTCTTCTTTTGTTCCTCTTGATTTTGGAGGTATTCATGGTGTTTATTGTTAGCTTATTTGGTTGCTCTGTCTACCTCAGTTGTATTTTGATTTTAAATTTCTTGAAAAAAAAATTCTAGTCTTGCTTTTACTACTCGAGTAAGGAATCCTTATATTTTTGGCATGTATCCTCGACTTATTTTTCTTTTTGTCCTTGCCTTAAAAGTGTCTTGTGTTGGATGATTTTTTATTAGAGCCTATAATTATGGTTGATATGGGAATTTTTACTGAGGAGGTTGGTCCTCTGTACTATTCCTATTACACACTTTATCAATAGACTCTACAATTCCTGAGTCTTTAGGAGTTCTATGCATATAGGTATGGGAATAGGGTGAAGATGGGGTTATGATTGGTAAAGAAGGTGATGGAATGGTCATGGTAGAAGGTGTGACTTGGTGCTTGGGCATAGAATATTTTTGTCATGTAGATGGAGACACCAATATTTTATTTTATCATTTCACGGCACAAGTCTCTCTTCTTATCACTTTATATCATGCTTACTCAATTATAACCTCTATAATTATGAATGTTTTTATTCACTTTACAAGGATAGGATGTGGTTATACAACTCTTTGCATGTAAATTTTTTACACCAGTAACTTACAGGGACTGGCTTCTTCTTCATTATTTTCTACAAGAAGAGTCTCCCTTTAGGATTTCTATTTACTTTGATACCCTTATGTCATGTATCCCACTGCACTCTATTCTTATGCAACTAATTATGCCTACAACATTCATCCTAATGCCTCTTCTTAAAATAGAGATTTCACCATGTGATTTACCTTATCCTCTTACGCTATTCAATCCACTATGATGGATTATGGAGGTAGAGGATTTTATATGAATAAAATGAAGGGGATGTCATTTCAAAACTAAAATGTTCAAATGACTTCACAGAAGAAAAATCCCTATCATTTTCCTCATTTTAGGTATCATCCTTGATATCTTAAAGCAACACCTTATACACCTATTTGGGTATGACTCAAAATAGATGTATATCATACTTAGTTATGACAGTGGGTATTAGACGGTCACTCGACCATGGTGTTGATCTATGGATCTATTTTATGATGGTTATAGACCTGTTGCTTTGCATTTTACTATAGTTGATTATGATCAGGAGGTCATCATTTATGGTTGATCTCATGATTCAGCTTGAGATCATGTTTGTGCCTCTATTTATGGTTTTTATCTTCACATAAGGTATATCCTCTCCTTACCCATGACACAATAAAATTTTCAATCTCTACAAATCCCTATGCACCATTAGATTATTATCTTCAAATGCAAAAAATTTAATAAAATCCTATTAAATTTAGGGCCATGTTTGTGTCTATTATTTTTGTTCTAAATGTATATACCAAGCCCTGGCTAAAGGAGATAAGGTACATTAAAAAATATAAGCCCAATACTTTGGCTCATTTTTTTTGCTTCCCATACTTTTATGCATTTATGGACATGTATCTCTAGACATTGGCCATCTTGGAAGAATAGCTACTTCTCTGAGATAGAAATTGCAATGTGAAATATAGCCTACAATTTTCACATACTTCTTCCTAATGGAGTTTATTGGACCTATGGACAACCCACCAACTATCTGTAACCTCTTTTAATGGATAATCTAGTGCAATAACTCACATTTCTATATTTGAGATACAATTCTCCATCCTATGAAATAATCACGCTAGATCTTCTATAGTAAAATATTGAGGTAGTTATCTTTTTGTGGAAAACACCACATGCACGGGTCTTATTTCATGATATCCTCACACCCAATTAATCATGTAAGCATTTGAATCACCACTAATTAAATAATTTAATTCCCATGGTATGTATATTTTTGTTTTGGTTTCAATAATATCTCTATTATTTTGACACATAAATTTAATAATTAAGTGCTTGACAATGTTTAAACTTGACATCCTTACCATACTTGGCCAATTCGTCATTTCACTAACTTATAATCTCTATAGGATCATTCATTATTGTATAATTTATCTTTATGATACTAATAACATCACTCAAACATCCCTATTTTTATTATAGACTCTTATCAAAGTAGTTCCAATAGTCTTTGTCCTTTTAGGATAGAATCGTGCTAGGTCAGACAAGGTCGCACTATGACCTTATCCCCTACACTCTAACAATAACTTTTTAAATTCAAGACATTGTGTTTAACCCCTCCTACACTTTTAAAAAGGCTGGTTAGTATAAATATTCAAAATATTCCTTTATATAAGCACATTAAGGCCTATCCAAACGTGTATAGTAATCATTTGGCAATTATACTACATAGTGAGCAAAAGATTAATATTCTTTCCAATTTCAAATGTATGGTATTATAAAAATCATAGGCCAAGTATGAAATTTTTTTATTGTAGGTCAAGAGCACTTATTATCAAGAATTTAAAGTAATCCATCTAATTTCATTCATAAAGAAAAGTCAAGATTCACACAATCACTCTAGGAAGGAAAATTACATATGTTTGAAGCCCCTTTTGGGCTATGTAGGCAACACTCATATTAAATAGGGTTTATTTAGTATATATCTATTCGCCCAACCCTAATCCCCTATTTTAGTATTTTATCACTATTGTATTTATTATACATGAGTTAGGGTTTGTATTTTTTAAGTCTTCTGTGTGATAAAACATGACACACATACCACAATAAACCCTCATAGACAAGTGCATGCACCCAAATTAAAAAAATAGTCACACAGTCAACTAGGACATGACAACAATCAATAAAAAAGGCCACATTATATCATCCAAGTATGACCTTGTCCCAACATAATTTGATTTTTTTATAAGTGTGACATAGTTCATAGGTCTTCTCATGTAGTTTTCGATCACAGTCAACCTACACATTCAATAATAAAATAGATCCAAGCTAGGTTTGCATGTCTTGTGTCAATTTACGATTTTTATCTTATTTCTAATTCTATATTTCACTTTCATATATATAGATATATATATATATATATATATATATATATATATATATATATATATGTATATATATATATGTATATATATATATATATATGTATATATTTATATATATATATATATATATGTATATATGTATGTATATATATATATATATATGTGTGTGTGTGTGTGTGTATATATATGTATATATATATGTATATATATTTATGTATGTATATATGTATATATATTTATGTATGTATGTATATATATATATATGTATGTATGTATATATATATATACATATATACATACATATATATATATATATGTATGTATATATGTATATATATATATATATATACATATATTTATGTATATATATATATATATATATATATATATATATGTATATATCTATATGTATATGTATATAGATATATGTATATATATGTATATATTTATTTAAGATAATTTATTTTATTCTAAGTTCTTATTTCATGTGTGATGAATTTTTATGTAAATTATTAATTTACATAAATTGGGATTCAATGAGGTGTCACTCAACTCTTTATGTTCCTTTAGGATTTGGGGGTTACTTGAATGAGTAACTCCTTCCCCTACATGGCACAAACCTCTGCTCACTTTGTAAGGGACTAGGACACAAGTGGCAAATATTTAGGAAGCTTGTAAGGTAATAATGGGATTCCTTATAACTCCTATTTTTCTCCTCTTGCTCTATAAAAAAAAAAAAAATTCTCCTCTTTTCCTCACTAATAATCTCGTATCTCTCTCTATTCTTCTCTTGTGCTCTTGATTCAATCTTGTACTTATGGATTTTTTGTTACAAGTCTTCTAATAAGATCACATGGGTTTTCCTTCGATACGTTAGGTTTCCTAGTTTAAAACTCTTGTCTCATTTATGATTTGCACTTGAGAAGTATCTTAGTTTTGTGATATCTTTATTTTTCATAATATATCATTGATGATTAATATTTGGATAAATCCTTAGTGGTATTAGAGCTAAGATCATCTTATTGGCATTTTTTGAGAGTGTAAATTTAAGGAGATTTTATGGATTTTTTTTTAACAAGGGCTCCACCCTTGCTATTCACTTAAATCCATCTCTCCTTTTTTTTTGCTTGAAGTTAGTTGTCTCTAACTGATTGTTGTAGGTTTTGTGCAAGGCCAAATTTTCTTATTTCACCTATTTGAGCATCTCTTCAAGTAATTTTTTATATAGCACACACATCTTACAAAATTAATTTTTTAACTTTTTGGTTTTTTTTCAAATAAGATTTTTTTAATACTCTAACACTAAAATTTTCCTTAGCACTTCTTCTTTATAGAAGCATTTAATCTATGTTTTCTTTTTTTATCACTTCAATCGAAAAAAATTGGTTGCTTAGTTGTATTTCATCTAACTTTTTTATTTAAAGAAATTTTTGGTCTACTTGATTGTGAGTTGTTTATAAAAAGAAGAGAAGGTCGACATCCCCTTTGGATCAAGTTCTTGTAGAATAATTACAGACACTAGGTACATTTTTTTACATGCCTTAACTTTACAGTATTATGGTAAATTATTTTGGTTAGTTTTTTTCCTAACTGCTCTTATGCATCTTTCTTCTCTTCCTGGCAACATTTTCATCTTTATATCTTCTAGTTTCTGCAAAAAAAAATTATCACAACTTGCATTATGTTCTTTTCTGATGCCTTGTATTTATCTTTCACTTGTGCCCTCTATCTTCTTATGGTTTACTGATTCACTCAAGTTGTTTTCTTTCTCTAGCTAGCCACTTTTCTTATCAGGATGTTTTATTTTTTTCAAATTTTCTGTGGCACCTTGCTTTGCATCTTAGGTGGCATCCTAGGTGGCATCTTCCTTTTTTAAAACCTATAGTTCTAATGTCTATCTAGGCATCTTATCTCAACTAAGTGTTCTACTTTTTTATATTTGCATTGTAGTAAGTGTTGTTTATTTATTTTTTACTTTACTATTTTTCAAAATAATAATCTTTTTTATGCCCTGCATGTGCCAATAAGCACCTTGATGTCATCCTTAGTGGCATCTACTTGGCATCTGCTTATGTGGCATCATTTTAAATTTCTCTAGTGCCTCATTAATTTCCTTCCTCTTTTGCTTTGATTTCAGTCCACTCTTTTCTCTTCATTTGATTTTTTGAGATGTAAAATAACTTTTTGTTTGATCTTTTGATAAGCTTTAGTTTATTCTTATTTAACTCTCACTTTAAATTTTTCTATCAAGTCACCATATTTGGCTTATGTTATTTTATTTATGCCCTCTTGTACTTTTTTTTAATTCTCATCAATTTTCAATTTCAAAAAAAAAGGAAAGAGGGCTTCATATTTTTTTGAGCATAGTGAATGAGTTTCAAAAACAATTTTCTTTATCAAAAGTTTTAACACTAAAAAAAAAACTCGTTATAATAATTCCCCCTTTAGTGATTTTAATATCATTAAAGTTTTAAGGTTTTTAATCACCTTTTTTTACAAAAAACAAAGATTTTTTTGTTGTGGACTTATATTCAAGTTAATTGTTCCAAAACCATTATTCTTACCTCTTCCATTCCAACTTGAAGGACTATTGTGAACTTTTTTTTGTAATTCTCTATCCTTTCTTCAGCTCCCATTTTTTACTAGCTATCTCTTTTGCATTCTTACAAAGTTGTTATTTTGGTTTCTTGCCACTCTTATGCCTTTTTTTATTTAAGGGATTTTTTTTGCATATGAGCTTTCCAGTCTTGGGTGAGATTTCAAGGCATAATGACTCAATTGTTACCCAAATTTAAACTCACGTCTACTAATTATCATTTATGAAAATCACATATGTAATATATTTTCACTTTCAAATATTTAGTGTGCATAGTAGATGGCACAGACCCCAAAGTGGATACAAAGACTACCTCTATTAAAGTTCAAGAACAATGACAAGCAAAAAATGATGAGGCCTTAGGATTGATTAGCATGGCCATGACCCTTTCATGAAGTATTTATTTCTTGAAAACTAAAGATCAAGTTTTAGACACTTTTATCGAGTTTCATGCCTTTGTTGAAAAATAATCTCCTTGTTTTTCATGCATATTATGCACTGATAATGGTACTAAATATGTGGACAGTGATTTTTTTGCATATTGAAAGCAACATGGAAGTAAGCATGAGAAAATTATTTTCTACACACCTGACCAAAATGGTGTTGCTGAACGTAAACATAGGACTATCACTGAAATGGCTAGGTGTATGTTGCATGCTAAAAATATGCACTATAAATTTTGGGTTGAAGTAATGTATTGTGTTGTCTATCCCATCAATAGGACTCCCACTAAAGTTATTTTAAATATTACACCTAAAAAAACTTGGAGTGGTAGAAAACTTAATTTAAAGCATTTACATGTTTTTTATTGTGATGCATTTGTTCATATTCCAATTGAAAAATGTAAAAAGTTAGAAGCTAAAGCAAACACTTTTATCATTATTGGTTATGATGAATCATCTAAAGCTTATAGGGTGTATGATCCTCAAACTAACTATTGTCAATCAGACTTGTACCCTTGTGAAGGTAGTTTTAGGCCTTCATAATCTGATAAAATATGGAAATAATTCTAGACTGTGGGTGACCTAATCAGTGGATTGAATCTCTAGATTCTAAGGGCTCACTCTCTTTGGTGTATCAATTAGGATCTCTACTCTACGCTACAAACTACCAGGGAAAAGGGAAGAAATAAACTTGAAGGGAAATCCTACTTAATGATGGTGATACACCTAAACTTTTATTGATCCACTCAATTTGAGCTTCTAAAAACATTGATCAGACAATTAAAAAAATACTAAAATTTTAACTCCAAATGACCCCTACACATTAGTATTTCATGAAAAGGTTCTATCTTGCGATCAAAGCTTGAGGGAAATGAAGGAATAACCCTGATTCAAGGCACTAACTAGCCATTTATATCCACTATAACTTTAGTCAAGAGATGTTAAACACAAAACATGACCTACATAATCTGATCAGCTAGTAACTAAGAAAGAATCAAGACTTGATAAGAAATAAAATTCCATCACATATGTAAATCAATGACATAAATGCACTATACCAGCACTTTGGAGTCTGAAAATTATCCTTCTATTAATCTAAAAAGGTTACACAACACAAATTTTGATAGATTATGGTCTTGCCAAAAAAAAGATACAAATCAAGGCTAAGGAGCCAACTTATATAGAAAAAGATACAAAAACCAAGAGGATAGCGTTGAAAATAGAAGAGGAGATCAACTAAGTTGAACTTGTGTTATCACAACCTTCAAGTAAAATCTATTTTTGTCTTATGACATTGCATGAAAAGTTCTTTGGCATTGGAAATGATGAAGAGTCCAAGTTTGAGTCAAACTTTGTCAATCAAAATTGCACCCCTGTGAAGGTAGTTTCAAGCCTTCATAGTCTGTTGAAACATGGAAAGAATCCTAGGTTGTGGGTGACCTAATCAATGGATTGAATCTCTATATTTTAAGGGATAGTTCCCTTTGGTGTATCAATTAGGATCTCTATGCTATGCTACAAACTACTCAAGAAAATGGAAGAAAGAAACTTGAAGGGAAAGCCTACCTAATGATGGTGATACACCTAAACTTTGATTGATCCAATTAATTTGGGCTTCTAAAAACACTGATCAGATAATAAAAAGCACTAAATTTTTAACTCTAAATGACCCCTATGCATCAGTATTTTATGAAAAGGTTCTAATTGGTGATCAAATCTTGAGGGAAATGAAGGAATAGGCATGATTCAAGGCACTAACCAGCCACTTATATTCACTATGACTTCATCCAATAGATGTTAAACATAGAACATGACCTGCATAATTTGATCAACTAGTAACTAGGTAAGAATCAAGACTTGATAAGGAATAAAATTCTATCACATATACAAATCAATGATATAAATACACTATATCAGCACTTTGGAGTCTAAAAATTATCCTTCTATTAATCTAAAAAGGTTACACATCACAAATTGTGGTATAATATGGTCTTGCCAAAAAGAGGATACAAATCAAGGCTAAAGAGCCAACTTATATCAAAAAAGATACAATAGCCAAGACGGTGGCACTGAAAATAGAAGAGGATATCAACTAAGTCAAACTTGTGCTATCACAGCCTTCAAGTAAAATCTATTTTTGTCATATGCCATTACATGAAAAGTTCTTTGGTATTGGAAATGATGAATATTCCAAGTTTGAGTCAAACTTTCATCATGTAAAACGTTATGCCAATCTCCAGATATAGACTCAGCATAAACTATCCAAAATTTGAGAACAATCTCCTTTGCTTGAAATCAATGCCAATATTGAACTTAGAATTCTGTTTGAACTACTAAAAATGTTGAAACCTTCAACCAGATAAATAAGGGCACATGCATGAAATCAATGCCATATTAGCATTTGAAGGGATGAGGTGGACCCAAGTTTGACAAGTCAAACTCTTGTATAGAAATCCATGCCACAACCTTCAAAGGAATTTTCTTGTTGATTAATCTTAAAGCTAAGTTAGATCGTTGAATGCATGAGATGACTAGGAGATAAGCCTGACTTCAATAAATAGTCAATTAAAGCTTTGACCGATCCACTATAAATAGCCTTTGCTTGCATGGATGATGAGAGGTGCATTTAGATTGAACTCCTTGTTAGTTATCTACCTTCCACTCTCAACTCTTCATATTCTATGCATGTATTCCTTTTGTGTTTTTTTGGGTTTGTATCTTCATCCATTCCCTTCAACCTTTAGCTTTTTTTCTTCTTGTGGAATTGTTTTAGGCTTTTTTTTGGTCCTTATTTCTTCAAACAAAAAGTTTGAAGCTTTTCCCTTTGGACCTTCTTTCATTTCCTTCAGCTTTTGTAAAGTGGACTCTTTATTTCGACCTTTTCCCTCTAGCCGTACTTATTTTCATGGACTTTTGTAGAGGACTTTACTTTCCAAAGTAAATCCTTCTTCGGGTTTATGTCTTTGCCATTTTCTCATGGACAATTTGTCCATGGGAATTGTCTCTTTGTCTTTATCATTACCCACAGGTAAATCTTCCAAAATAATTCTTTCAGACAATTTGTTTGAAAGAATTATTTTAGACTTTTTGCCGATGTCAATTTCCTTCTTAAACTTCCTTCAAACAAAAAGTCTTAAGGAATTCATTCCTTTTGGCTTGCCTTTTTCTGTAGGGCACATAACCTTCAGCATTATTTCTAGTGACCCCTTAGGTTATTTGAAACTACCCTTTGGTATTTTTGACAAGCCCTTTAAATTTGTACAATGGTCTTCTTCTTCAAAAATACCCTTCGACAACTTGAAAAGGTCCTTTTCTTTGTAAACTTCCTTGGGACAAAAAGTTTGAAGGAATTCCTTCTTTCGAATTACCCTTCGGGCTTTTAAAATGTCCCTTTCTCAAAGAAAATGACCCTTCAAAATTTCCAAGTGGACCCTTCCAAAGGGACACTAACCCTTCATATTTCTTATTAATGGTCCTTCAGCATTTCTATTAAGTCCTTTTTTGAAGGAAATAACCCTTCGAATTTCTTGTTTTAAACTTTCTCAAAGGGTAGATATCCTTCGAGATTCCTCAAAAAGTGACTTTTTTTAAGGGCACATACCCTTTTAAAAAAATGAAATGGTCCACTTGGATCCCTTGAAAAGTCTTCCTTAAAATTGTCCCTCAGGATTTTGAAATTGCCTTCTTCTGAAGGGCACATATCCTTCAGCTTTTTTATAAAATCCTTTTCTAAATTGTCCCTTAAGACAAATTATTTTAATCCCTTCATCAAAAAAATGACCCTTTGATAACTTTATGAATGACCCTTTCTGGAACCTTATTTTTAAGGTTAGAATCCCTTCGACATTGTTGGAACGGTCCATTTGCTTTGAAAATGCCTTTTCCTGAAGGGAAAGTACCCTTCAGCAACTTGAAAAGGTCTTTATGATTATTGGAAATGGTTATGTCCACAAAGAAAGAACCCTTCAAACTTTAGATAATGTCTTACTGAAAGGTAATTATTAACTATCGGGTCTTTTTAGAATGCACCTTTGGGAACCTTGAAATGACTTTCATATTTCTTGTAAAGAACCCTCCCAAAGAAGTGAAAAGAAACCCTTCCCAGAAGTCTTCTTTAGAAAGTTCCCCCTCTCAACTGTTCTGATCAAACATCAATACTTTCAAAGCAAATTGGCAATGACACAAAAAGCTTCAAATGATAATGGTGGCAATTTTGAATTGTGGGGTCAAAATTTTCAATATTTTGATGACTCATCTGGAAAGCATGCCTACTATGCTTGAGAACCTAGCCATATACATAATTTTTGAATTCACAAATAAAATAAATATTGGATCCATGACTATAAACTCTCTTTTGGTATGAGATAACCTTCATCCTCCAAAATAGAAGGGAAACACACAAAGTAGGGAAACCTAACTAAGTAAAGCAAATGTGCATGCAGGCACTTATTTGGAACAAAACAAAATGAAGCCATTATTCTTAAACAATACTTAGAGGAAAAAATTTAACTAACCATGACAAATCATGATCCACCTAGATCAAAATGGAAATTCATAAACTCTTTCATCTCAAGCTATGATACAAGTTGCAAGGCAAGATGTTTATTAATCATAACCTTTGATGAGGCATTTTTGTTTCTCACCAACTCTCTTAGCATCTCCTCAAATGAGTCATCAACAGTAAACTAGTCACCAAAAAAGATAAACTCATATAGCACTTCCAGATCTTTTTCAAATTGCTTGTCATCTATAACCTTGTCAAGTGATATCTCCTCTATGCATTGTCCTTGAGTGACCTCATCCTTATTATTAACTATTTTAAGTTCATCCAGCTCCTCAAGGAGCTTTGAATAGGTGATTTTTGATCAAATTTTTCATAAAAAATCTCTTCAATAGACAACATATCCCTACAGAGCTTTTCAATCTCTTACAAAGATGTAAGGTACAATAGCCAATCATCTTTTTGTTCCTAATTTTGATCAATTTGAATAGGATTAGCTTGAAAGTTATCTTGATCCTTCTCAATAGGAGATATATGTAACTTATTTATGACTTCAATTTGTACCAAATCTTCTTGGAGTTCCTTCACATCAAGATCAACCTTCTCATTCTTAACTACAATCTCAAGTGAAGTAGCAATGAGAAACTCTTACTCATGCACACTTGAATCATCCTCTTCACGCTCTGCAAGAACCCGACTTGTAGCTGCAACCCCTTTCTCAATCTTCCAAAGAACAAGATCTTCCTAAAGAAGGGAGATGGTGGGCAGGTGATGAAATTCATTTGTTTGAGAGGGAAAATGAAGCATGGGAGGTTGATCATGATCAGATTTTAGGATTGGAGAGTAATGTAATCTTTCAAGGAGTTTTGGAGAGGAGTGAAAGAGAAACTCTTAAAGACCTCTACATTATGTTCTTTCCACTTGGCCATTACCTCATCAAAGTCTAAAACCTACTTGTTTTTATGGAAAACTTGAACTTGAGAGATGATTGGTGAGGAAATGGGACTATAAGAAGGTTTAGTCTCATGAATAGACTCTTGAATAGGCTCTTGACTCTAACAACGAAGTTCCCTCGGCACACACTGGGCATGGTTAAATACTTAATGAGAATAAAGAATACTATAACCCTTTGTAGACAAGTGGCTCAACTCAAATTTCTACCTCTCCCAAGCCTCCATCTTCTCTAATACAAAAATGCATAGCTCATTTATCTCTTCTGGATCATTGAACACATTGCGAAATAGACCATTCACTTCTTCATACTGAGAGTTTGAACAAGTTTTTCTTGCATATGCTAGTATTATGAGCTCTATTTCATCCATTCTTTCTTAAACACAAGGCTACTCATATGCCACATCATATCCATATGGGAAAGGTGAAAACTGATCTTAAGACTAATATGGCTCACAAAGAAGGTAAGAGTCATGCTCTTGATAATAAGGATCATGAGAAACTTGATAAGGCTCAACATAGCTTTGATAATACTCCTAATGAGGTTGATTAGGTTCATGAAAAGGCTCATAGGTATCATGACAAGGCTGGTATGATCCATCATTAGGATGATAAGGAAACATAGCATAGGAATTCTCTTCATACATAGCCATCAAAACTCATTCATGATAATGCAATAAAAAGAGACTCACATAATAACTATGATTGGATTATTAGAAGTAACTGCTTGAGCTTAGAATCACTAAATACTTCTTGAAAAACACTACTGCAACTACAATTTCATCAAGACCAGCTCCAATGGGTCACATTGGGAATGCCAAAAACTATTGTCAATTAGATTTGCACCCATGTGAAGGTAGTTTCAGGCCTTCACAGTCTACTAAAACATGGAAACAATCCTAGGCTTTGGGTGTTGTTGGGTGAATATTTTGTCACCAGCTAACTAATGAAAAAAATAGGTAGTTTCAACCATAGCATAAGGAGATTGGTTGGCCAAGTGTGCAGGTTTACCACATCAAAAGGGGACAAATCTCTCCTCTCATCAAGGGGAGGTTCCTTGTAACTATGAGGGGCTAGATATTTTATATATATATATATATATGCAAAAAATAACACTCAGGGTTAGGACAACACCATCCATCTCTCTTTTTTTGGAGATGATATTCATAAACAAAGGAGATATTCAGATGAAAACACTGAAGGCACTTCTCTTCTTTCAGAAGTGGTCTTACAGCAAATAGTAAGAGTTCTTTTTTATAAGTAATAAGTAACTCGTAACAGGGGGCATAGTAACCAACAGAAAAAGGTGTATCACAAAGTCTCCACCTCAATTGCTCAAGAGTGAAATGCGAAGGATAATGGGGGCACAAAGTCATCCCAAGATCCTTTACACATAAACAAATAAAAAATAAACACACACACTGAAGACAATTGTGGCAGCTAAAAGTCTTCCCATTGTTGGCTTCAAGACACCTTCCTGATTACTTCAACTAGTTATACTTATTTCATTCAATGGACAAGAACCCCTTCAAGAAACAGACATAAGAAAAATTTTCTAAATGACACAGGATATTACAACACAAAGTCTGAAAGTAACCTCCTTTCTCATTCAAATAAAGAAATATGATTAACAATCTGAGCTCAAAGTCTCAGTAATCATCTTTCAATTTGGGCAGAGTTTTACTTCTATAACAGAGAGATCTACTTGGTGAAAAGAAGAGATTTACAATATATAGCAGCCCAAAAAGACTTGGCACTTTGTTTCATAGAATGGCTCATGTTGCATTCAATGCCTTAATGTATTTTCATTTTTGTCAAGAAGCCATGTTGGAACAAGGCGTCTGCCTTAACTTTAGCATGTCAATTCATCTCAAATATCTTCTCCTCAGCATTGGTTGTTTGGTCTTTCTCTAAATATGTACACGCCTGTCCCCTCACTTTTATTCCAAGGGAGAAAAATAGGTCACACCTTTTAATGCTTGCTAGCTCAGATGTCTACTTGGTGGACTGTTCCACCTACTGGAAATAACTCCTACACAGATATTTTTGGTCTTTCCCTTTTTCCTGTTGCAATTTGAACTCTTGAGCTATCTTTTCCCTTTCTATTGGCTCTTTCAGCTCTCTCTTTAGCTGGTCGCTGAGTTTGTTTTCAAGTTCCATGCCACATTTAAAAATCAACAAATATTTCATTACCCTAAATTTGACATTCGTGGGGACATCATTGGTTCACTAGTTCAACAGCTCAGGTGGCCTTCTTGGCTCCTTTGTTCTGTCACTTCTTTGGGTCATTTGTTTCTTTGGTTCATTCGCTTTCCTGATTCATTCACTTTCCTTTACTCAGAGCTTTCATTAAACTGTTGAACCCATTGAACCTTTGAACCATTATGGTTCAAGGTTCAATAGTTCATCTTCTTTCTTAGAACCCTTTGTTTTCTCTAAGTTTATCGAAGCTTTGAAATTCCTTTAGCTTTATATCTTTGGAACCCCCCGAAGGGAAGGTGTCCCTACGGGACTTGAGAAAGGTCCATTTCCTGGTCGCTGAGAGCCCCCCACAAGGGTACCTGCCCTTCGGGGTCCTTCAGGTGGCCTTCTTCAAATCCTTTAGACAAAATGTCTGAATAAATTCCTTCAGATAATTTATCCAAAGGATTTCTTTCCTTTACCTTAGTTGCTTCCCATCGGGCCTTTGATCATTCCTTCAGACAATTTGTCCAAAGGATCTTCCTTGTAAAATTAGCTATAAAAAATCTTTTTGAAGGATATCTTTTTTTTCCCTTTTGTTCACTTCCCCCCATAATGGCACATTCCCTTTGGTTCACTGCCCTCCACAAGGGCACTTGCCCTTTGGGCTTTGGGGGACTCCTTTGAACCGTTCGATTGAACCAACTTTGGTTCAATGGTTTAATGGTTCAATCTTGTGTTCTACTCATTCAATTGACTGATTAAACCAATCGCTTTGAACCAATCTCATTGAACCTTTAAACTTTGAACTCTTTTGGTTCAAGGTTCAATGGTTCAATAGTTTAATCCTTTGTTTGAAGCTTGTCGATGGACCTTTTGGTTGAACCTCGGCGTTGAACCAACTTTGAAATTTCTTAAGTGTTGCGAACTTGTTTCTTTCCTACAGAGTCCATAGTTTCAAGCCTACATAATTTATAGAAACAAGCCTATGGAGTCCATAGAAACAAGCATGTAGAGTCCATAGAACTAAGCCTACGGAGTCTGTAAAACAAGCCTGCAAAATTCATAGAAACAAGCCTATAGAGTCCATAGAAACAGCCTGCAGAGCCTATTAGCTGAAAAAGCTTGAATAATGGAGAATTTGAATACTCAAAACAATTTTTTGAGAAGGGAAAAGATAATTTTGGCCTGCAGGACCAAAATAGTTCATATGTTGTCCCAAAAATGAGTGACAGATTTTGGGAACAACAGCTAGCTCCTGTTGGGGAACTTCCTTCAGTTGAAATTTTGAAATAGCTGAGGGGAGTAAAAACCAAAATCTCCAATGCCTTAAAGTATGCCATTGGGCTATGTATTCATGCTACCCAAAAAATAAAGGTGCCAAAAATGAAAATGAAAAGCACAAAATAGAACTAAAGACTATACAAATATACATATATACAGATGATCTTATCTAATACTTTAAGACTTGAAGTGCTTCAGATGCTACCCATTATGATGCAAAGAAAAGGGCGTGTCATATTGATACTTCAACAAGAAACTATTTCCACCATTGAGTTGATGGATAGTAAATGGGCCTCTCCATAGGGAATCAAATTTCCCATGCATTCCCTTTGGTTCTCTTCTCTTGTCCCATAACAGAACTTGATCTCTAATCTAGAAATCATGGGTTTTTGTTTTTTGGTTGAAAAGCTTCTTCACCAGACTTTGATGTGTATCAATTTGGTCCACCACCATAGTTCACTACTCATCCAACTCAATTAAGCACATGATCTTCTTATTGATGGAGCTTTCATATGTCTGATCTTCGACTACCTTTGCCAATTTTAGTGCTGCCAAATCCAAGGTGATTGGTATCTCTGCATTGAGACCATAAAAAAGTTGGAATGGTTACATACCTATCACCCTCTTGGGTGTAATTCTATCTTCCCATAAAGCATCAACCAATGCTTTATGCTAGGTTCGTTGGTTGTCATCTACTAGCTTCCTGATGATGGTCACCAGGGTCTTGTTGCTCGATTCTGCTTGGCCATTCCCTTGTGGAAAATAATTAGAAGAGTGGGATAGGGTAATCCCATAATGAAATAGAATTGAGTGATCTCATGAGAAGAGAAATAGGTAGCATTATCTGTGACAATCTTGGTTGGGACCCTAAACCTAGAAATGATGTTTTCCTTGAGAAAATCGCATACCACTTCTGAAGTAGCATGCTTGGTTGGAATTGCTTCCACCCATTTGGTGAAGTAATCTATGGCTATGAGCACATAATCATGTCCAGTGCTTGAAGATGGGTTTACAACACCAATGAAATCGATTCCCAATTGCTGAAATGGCTCTTCTATTACTACTGGCTTGAGAGGTAAAGTAGCTAACTTAGGTCTTCCAATGAACTATTGGCATAGTTTACATCTTTGTACCCATTTGTCTGAATCTTGAAATAGAGTAGGCCAGTAATATTTGGCTCACAAAATCTTATGGGTAGTTATAGGTGCAAAAAAATGTCCTCCATAGGATAGATTATGGAAGGACTTTAAAAGTTGGTTCTGATGCTCTTTATCCATGCAGAGAAGGAACACTCCATCAAGGCTCCTCTTATACTTTAGCTCAAAAAATCTTATGGGAAGTTATAGGTGCATAAAAAGGTCTTCCATAGGTCAGATTATGGAAGGACTTCAAAAGTTAGTTCTACTGCTCTTTATCCATGCAGCAAAGAAACACTCCATCAAGGCTCCTCTTGGTTGGGACCCCAAACTTGGAAATGATGTTTTCCTTGAGAAAATCACATACCACTTCTAAAGTAGCATGCTTGGTTGGAATTGCTTCCACCCATTTGGTGAAGTAATATGTGGCTGTGAAGACATAATCATGTCCAGTGCTTGAAGATGGGTTTACAGCACCAATGAAATCGATTCTCTATTGTTGAAATGGCTCTTCTATTACTACTGGCTTGAGAGGTAGAGCAGCTAACCTAGGTCTTCCAATGAATTGTTGGCATAGTTTACATCTTTGTACCCATTTGTCTGCATCCTGAAATAGAGTAGGCTAGTAATATTTAGCTCACAGAATCTTATGGACAGTTACAGGTGCAAAAAAATGTCCTCCACAAGCTAGATTATGGAAGGACTCCAAAAGTTGGTTCTGCTGCTCTTTATCTATGTAGCAAAGAAACACTCCATCAAGGTGAAAAAAATGTCCTCCACAAGATAGATTATGGAAGGACTTCAAAATTTGGTTATGTTGCTCTTTATCCATGCAACGAAGGAACACTCCATAAGGGCTCCTCTTATATAGGCCGTTGTCCCATAGGATAAAATTGGCAGCTTTTGATTTAATAGTCCTCCTTTCTTTATGAGGTACGTGAGAAAGACACTCACCATAAGTAAGGAAATGATCAATATTTGAATACCACTCATTCATGGTACAGACAAAGAGGACTGTTAGCATTTCTTCCACTTTCATTTTTTCATGCCCTACTTCTTCAGGTCTGTTGTCAGCAATCAATTGGCAGAGGCCCCTTCTTCATACAAGCTTCATTGGTTTGATAATGAGATTAAACTCTTAGATTTTAGCAATCCAATTTCCCCTTTTAGTTCCAAACTCTTACTGAGTTAATATGGATTTGAATGTGGTATCAGGAACCAAGGCAGTAGTGTGTGAAATGAGGATGTAAAAATGGAAGTGATTTACTACCTTTACCACTACATAACCATGATTCTCCATGTTTGAATACTTTAGTTCATGAGCTTTGAGAGGATAGCTCATGAAGGATATGGGAGATTCCACGCCTTCTTCATTCTGTTAAACTAGAATTGCTGAAAGTGTGTGCTCATAAGCATAACTATACACTGTGAAATCCTTGGTATAATCTAGACAAACTAGAATTGGGGCATGGGCAATAGTTGTCTTGATGTCTCAAAAAGCCAATTTGCCTTCTTCAGTCCAACTAAAAGTGGCCTTTCCCTTCATCATGTTCACAATGTGGTGAGTCTTCTCAGCAAACTTGGAGATGAACCTTTATAAAAATTTCACTTTTCTGAAGAAAGAGTGAACTGCAGTCTTAATTGTGGGCAGAGTAAGCTCTTGGATGGATTTGACTCTTTCTAATTCAATCTTTATGCCTTCTCAAGATACAATGTGTTTGAGAAGTTTTCCTTTTGTTACTCTAAAAATAGACTTCTTGAGATTTAGAGAAATGTCATTCTGGCAGCATCATTCCAGCACTTGTTGCAAATGGTGCACATGATCAAGACGGTGCTTGGAAAAGACTATTAAATCATCAAGGTACACCAAAATGAACTTACCCATTTCATCTTTAAAAGTAAGGCCCATTGCTCTCTAAAAAGTGGCACCAACATTTATCAGGCCAAATGACATTCTTTGATATGCAAAGGTGCCCCAAGGCATGGTGAAGGCAGTCTTAGGTTGGTTTGCTTCATCAAATTCTACTTGATTATATCTAGAAAAGCCATCTAACATTGATAACATCTCTGAATTAGTCACCGTCTGAAGAACTTGGTCCATGATGGGTAGAGGATAGTTATCCTTTAAGGATGACTTATTCAAATTTTTGAAGTCCACATAGAGGTGAATATCACCATTCTTCTTCCTCATAGGAAATATGTTTACAATCCATGTGGAATGATGGATTGGAAAAATTATTCTAGCATTCAGCATTTTTTGTATTTCAGATAGAATAGTACCTGATATCTTGAGATTGTACTACCTAAATTTTTTCTTGTAAGGCACCAAATCACTCTTGAGAGGAATTTTATGACAAATTTTTTCAGGCCTGAGTGACTTTAGATCATCATAGGAGTATGTCAAAACATCCAAGTAGTGGAAAAGTAGGTCATTAAATTGGAGTCTCTCCTCCAGCGTGCAGCACTTCTCAATATTCACCATCTTGGAATTTTTCTTGGTACCTAAATTTATCTGATCAAATTCCTGGGAGGAGCTTGAAACCATTTTTTGTTGTTTGATGAACCTATTGTGCTTGTCAAATAATTTATCATGGGAAGCCAATATTTTGAGAATTTTATTCCCCTTTAGCTGTAGGAATTCCTCGCCTGTGTCTAAACTTGTTTCAGGGGCTGGTTCACTGCCTTCGAAGTGAAGTTGTTCGAAGTTGCCTTTTTATTCCAGGAAGGCAATGATTTAGTTGTCACCATTGAACACTTGCCATTGATTGGCATTATCAGGCACACTTGGTCAAAAGACCAATTTGATAGTGTACTTGTCTCCTTTAAAATCTGAGTGAGGATCTAAAAGAGTTGTTGAAATAGCCAAAGCATCAGCTTGATCATTGAATTCCCTAGGCACTACAAAGATACTAAAAGCATCAAAGCTTTCAATTTGATTCTAAATCAGATTGTGGTAGTGGCATAATCTCTCATTTTTAGTTTGGTACCAGTTCTTCACCTGACAAACCACCAGCTCAGCATCTCCTTTGGTGTGAAGGAGCTTAACACCCTTGTCTTGAGTGGCCTTTATCCAAGCAGCAATGATTTATATTCAGTAGTATTGTTGGTATTGCTGAACTGCAACTTGTATGAAGAAGCAAAAATATCTCCTTGAGGAGATATCAACACAATCTCAGCTCCTAAACCATTAGAGGAACAACTGCAATCAAATTTTAGTATCCATATATCATCAAAAACTGACCTTACCTTATATTTTTCTTCATTTGGAGGGAAAGATTCTTCTACAATTACACTGCACTCTATCCTATCTTTAGCTATTTTATCTAAACCAATTTTCATTTTTTCACCTTCAAGAGCTTCATTAGATGCCTCATGAACTTCCTCTGTGCATAAAAAATAATTACCCATGCCTGAAGACTCAAATATAATGTGAGCTTCAATCTCTGATGTTTGAGTGACCACATATTTTTCTTCCTTCTCAGGGAGCAATCTCTGATAGGATCCTCCCCTAAGAGTACAATTGATTACCTTTGTATAAGCAACTAAACACGAAATTAAACCAAAAGTAATAAGTAACTAAAAATTAGAAATAGCAAAGAATAGATGATACGAGAAACAATACAATCTGTATTAATACTCTTCCAAAAGAAAATACAATGAAAAAATCACACTCTTTCCACACCTCTTGGGTGTACATTAATTCTCCCTCAAGAGTTCTCTCTCTCACAATCAATTACAACCAACAATCAACTCAATACCAAGTTGTTGTTCCCTCCACCAATAGATCTCCTTGATCTTGCACACCTTGTAGATCAACTGACCTTGCTTACTTGTAGATCTTCCTGGTCTTGCACTCGTGCAGACCTTCTAGATCTTACACTTAAAGGATATAATCCTTAGTCCTTGATTACAATACAGTCTCATGGGTCTCTTAAATAGATCCCAAAGCAAACAATAATTAGAAAAGTGGACTCAAGACTAAAATTAGTCTTTACATGTAAACTAACTGTTCATCTAAAATTAGAATAGTTCTAGAACGCATAGATGACCGATGCCAGTATCTGTCTGTCTGGAGATGATTGATGTCGATTCCTGTCTGACCGATGCCGACTAATGCATAATTGATGTTGGTTACTGTGTAGCTAAACATAGCTGATGTCGATTAGCTTGACCGATGTTGGTTACTCTGTAACTCAGCAACCTTCACATTTGCATTAGTGAAGCTTTTAGTTCCACAACTCAACAATCTTCCACTTGGAGATAAACAGCTGCACTTGTACGTGTACAGCACCATCTCTAATATGTTTCTGGCTTGTATCTCCATCTTCAATCTTGAAGACCAATAGAAGTTGAATAAAGATTCAACTTCTCTTTTGTTCCCATCTTTGTTAACATATCTGCAGGGTTTTTTTTCATATGGATCTTTTTCAGCTTCAACTGTCCATCCTTCAATACCTGTCTCATGAAGTGGTACCTAAGTTGTATATGTTTGGTTTTTGAATGAAAGGCTAACTCCTTTGCCAAATGAATTGCTCATTGACTATCACTATACAATTTGAAACTCTCTTGCTCCTTTCCTAACTCTTCCATGAACCGAATCATCCATATCATTTCCTTGCTAGCCACTGTGACTGCAACAACCTTCTGCAACTCTAAAATTCAGCTAACCGTCATTTCACCAATAGTGAACACATATCCTATGGTGCTTCTCCTACCATCAAGTCACCTGCCATATCCAAATCTATATACCCATGTAGAGAAGTGTTTGACCCTGCATAGCATAAATACCTGTTGTTGGTCCCTCTCAGATACCTGAGAATCCACTGAACTGCTTTCTAGTGCTTCTTTCCTGAATTGGCCATCAACTTGCTGACAACTCCCATTACTTGGAAAATATCAGGTCTAGTACATACCATGTACTCAACCTCATTATGTGATTTAGGACACTGTTCTTTGCTCAGCTTGAACTATCCAACCATAGGTGTGCTTACCAATTTTGCATCCTGTAAATTAAACCTCTCCACTACCTTATTCACATAATCCACTTGAGACAAAATCAACCTGTGATTTTCCCTGTCTCTAGAAATACTCATGCCAAGGATTTTCTTTCCTGCTCCCAAATCCTTCATGGCAAATGTCTGAGCTAATTTTACCTTTAGCTCAGTAATCTCCTGCATGTGTGAACCTGCAACAAGCATATCATCCACATACAGTAACAGGATAATGTAGCTATCATTATCCAATTTGGTAAAATAAATACAATGGTCACATTGACATTGACTAAAGCCATGCTCTATCATAAACCTGTCAAACCTCAAACACCATTGTCTTGCAACTTGCTCAAGACCATATAACCTAGCCTTCTGTCTCACCTATCCATTCTCTCCTTTCTTTAACCTGTAAATCCATTCATTTTTTAGTGTTTTCTTTCCAGCTAGCAACTCTACCAAATCCCACGTTTGGTTCTCTTCCAAGGAATCAATTTCCTCATTCATGCCATGCTCCCACTGTTTCCTAGATTCTACCTGCATTGCCTCTTCAAAACTTCCTAGGTTTCCACCATCAGTGAGCAACAAGTAGTATAAAGAAGGGGAATAACAAATTTGAGGCTTACTTACCCTTTCAGACCTCCTTATGGGCATTTGAGACTCTTTGACAGCTTATTATCTGCCCAAATTTTGTTATAATAGTGACGGATCCCAGTCATCTCTTAATCTGCACCCGATTGACGTTGATTCCTCCTGATCGACCTCACCGATGTCATTTTTTACCTAATCGATGTCGGTTTCCACCTGTCTAACATCACTGACTTCATTCTTCACTTGACCAACATTGGTTCCTGCCTGATCGACGTCGGTTCTCACCTGACTGACGTCAATTTTTGTGTTTACCTATGAGTGATAGTTTTTACCCACGAGCTCATGTTGGATCATAACTTTGTCCAAATCAACATTGCCCTACTCAAAATTATTCAACCTCTTGAGCTGATCACTGTCCATCACTTTTTCCTTGAAAACCAAGGCTTTCCATTTCTTAAATGTGTCAAAAAACATCAGATTTCCTCTTTTTGCAATAAACTCATACCTTTCTTGTAGCATCATCAATGAAAGAAACATAATACTGTGATCCTTCAATAGAAGCTACTTGAGCTGGTCCCCACACGTCTACGTGAACAAGCTCCAACCTGTGCTTCTTCTTTGTTGACCCAGTTATGAGAAACCTCACTTTCTCCTGTTTCCCAAAAATACCATGCTTACAGAAATCTCGATCTATGCTTTTCAAATCTGAACGCTTACCATTTGACTTAAGAACATGCATTCCCTTCTCACTCATGTGGCCAAGCCTACAATGCCACATATTTGCATCTACATCTGAAGTAGATAAAATAGAAGGAGAACCAGTAATACAAGTAGATAGATAAAGTGTACCTACTTTCTTACCTCTTGCTAATACAAGTGCACCCTTAGAAACTTTCCAAGATTCTGCTGTGAGAGTTACTGTATAACCCTCATCACCCAACTTTCCTATAGAAATTAAACTCCTCTTCAGGATGGGAATATGCATGACATCCTTCAACACACATATGTTGCCAGTCTACAATTTCAGCTGCACTTTCCCTTTGCCAATAATTTGACAAGGCTCACCATCCCCTAAATAAACTTTTCCAAAGTCTCTATGGACATAATCATGAAAAAAAATTCTATTTAGGGTTGCATGGAAAGAAGCACTAGAATCTAAAACCCATGATTCTACCTGACTATCCAAAAAAAATATGAGAGCATCCTATGTAACAATACCTACATCTTTTGCTTCTTCATTACCTTCATGTTGATCTTCTACCAACCAACAATCTTTCTTTGTATGTCCTTTTTTCCACAATTTCAGTAGGTGATACTTCCATTTCTGGATTTGGATCTACTGCCTATCTTGGACCTTGATTTCCCTTGCTTGACCTTCTCTCTTTATTTTTCTCTGCTTTCAACACTTAAAGCATTACCTGATGTTTCCCCTGTGCTTTTCCTATGAATTTCTTCATTCAAGATTACACTAACAACATCATCAACTTTCAAGATATTTGAAGCAGACGCAGTATTACTTACTTCCATTACCAAGCTATTCCAACTTTTAAGTAAAGAGCATAAGATTAAGAGAGTCTTAATTTCATCATCAAAAACTATTTTGACTGAATTTAACTGGTTTACTAAATCATGGAAATCACTAAGATGACTATATACCGATCCACCTTCCTGCATTTTCAAATTAAATAATTGCTTCATAAGAAATACCTTATTCAAAGCTAAGGGTTTTTCATATAAATTTGCCAAAGTATCCATTAACTCTATCGTTGTCTTTATCTATGATAAATTAGAAATCATAGACAATGCCAGGCTCAACCTTATAGATCTAAAAGCCTTTCTATCAAGAACATTCTATTCTTCATCTTGCATATCTATGGGCTTGCTTGAAACCCCACCCAATGGTAAGTACAGATCTTTCTGATACAGATAATCTTCTATCTACATCCTCCATAATTGATAATTCTTGCCATTAAATTTCTCCATTCTTAGTGTACTTTCTTCTGCCATTGCTTTACTCCCACTCAAACAAAAACCCTGTGAATGAATCTATAATCAACAAACACTAACCCGCTCTACCACTTGTTAGTGAACCTAGCTCTGATACCAACTGTTAGGATCCTCCCCTAAGAGTACAATTGATTACCATTGTAGAAGCAACTAAACAAGGAATTTAACCAGAAGTAATAAGTAACTAGAAATCAAAAATAGCAAAGAATAGATGATACGAGAAACAATACAATCTGTATTAACACTCTTCCAGAAGGAAATACAATGAAAAAATACACTCTTCCCACACCTCTTGGGTGTACAGTAATTCTTCCTCAAGAGTTCTCTCTCTCACAATCAATTACAACCAACAATCAACTCAATACTAAGTTGTTGTTCCCTCCACCAGCAAATCTCCTTGATCTTGCACACCCTGCAGATCAATTGACCTTGCTTACCTGTAGATCTTCTTGGTCTTGCACTCTTGCAGACCTTCTAGATCTTACACTTGAAGGATCTAATCCTTAGTCTTTAATTACAATACAGCCCCATGGGTCTCTTAAATAGATCCCAAAGCAAACAATAATTAGAAAAGTGGACTCAAGAGTAAAATTAGTCTTTACATGCAAACTAACTATTCGTCTAAAATTAGAACAGTTCTGGAATGCACAAATGACTGATGCCAATCTCTGTCTGTCTGGAGATGATTGACGTCAGTTCCTGTCTTATCGATGCCGACCAATGCATAACTGATGTCGATTACTGTGTAGCTGAACATAGCCGACGTCGATTGGCCTGACCGATGTTGGTTACTCTGTAACTCAATAACCTCCACATTTGCATCAATGAAGCTTTTAGCTCCACAACTCAACAATCTATACATAACGCCTTTGACTGGGATCCTTACGTCAGACAGGTCCATACTTAATTCACCACCAACATCCTTACAAAAATTTCTCCCAAAAAGAATGTCGTATGAGGCTGGGACGTCAGCAACCAGGACTGTCATCTTGATCATTTTATCCAGGAATGTCACAAATGCAAATTGGGCATACTTGATTTGTTCTAGTAGTGGCACTTATTTGTTCTCCATAGAGAAACATCTCTTAAATGTCTTGGTCAGTGTGAGACTAAGGGATTTTTCCACTTTGGTAGGCATGACATTGTTAGATGCACCCGAGTTTATGATGCAATTATTCAGTTGGTGTCCATTTATTAGTAGGGAGACATAAAATGGTTCAATCCTTCTAAGAGTAGTAGGAAGAGCAATGAAAAAGTTATTTCGGGTGGACATGGGAGTTACCTTTGGAGTAGCAGGTCTTATAGGGAAGGTTTTATTCCTTACACACTGAACCAACTTATCCAACTACTCAGGGTTGGATTGTAGGAATTCAAATTCAGACATTTGAATTTGAGGTTTTTTGATATGGTTGACTATGTCAAACGTCTGAAATGAATTAAGAATGGAGAAAGGCAGTTCATCCTTTTGGTTTTTAGGGGGGAAGGACTGATCTGCGAAATTAAAGTTGAAGGTGTAAAAAAATTTGGGGTACTTGCTTTTTTAGCAATCACCGAGTCTTTTCGCTGGAAAGGTAGAGAAGTTCTTCGTTTGGCAATTGAAATTATAAGTTGAGCTTGCTCCTCTATTTTTTGTTGATCAGCTTATTGGATTGACTGATTCTTGGACCAAGTGAACACAACGTATGATCCCTCAACTACTTTACCTTCACTTATGGGTTCATCCTAGTAATTCAAGAAATTAATGTTGAAGTTGTTAGCTAATTCTTCTTCTCCCTTTGTGAAGAGATTAGCATCATCTTCTGGGTTCAACTCAGGCTGGAAGGAGAAATTTGATTCTACTTCAAGATATCCAATTATTGACTTAGTTGGAGGTGCTTCAATGGCCAGCTTCCCTTGTGGGGGAGGAAGATGATTTGGATGCCCTTGATTCTTGGCAGCATTGCCTTGGTGTGACTAGTTGGGGAATGTCTTCCTTGGTATATCTTTGTTTGAAGGAGCAGATGACATCCCTTGTGCCATTTGCTTTCTGAGAGCTAGCAACTCATTTTCTAGCTTTTGCACCATTGGATCAGTGGTGCCTATAGATGGATATTCAAAAGATGAAGAAGATTTACCTCTGTTAGGATCTCTCCTTATCTTTTCTACCAAGATAAGGTCATCTTCCACCTCAGTGGCCAAATTCTGAGCAATAGCAAGGTATATGTGGCCAACCCATCTCAACAGAAAACTCACTTCAGGTAACTAAGAATTGATGAAAAAACATTTAAGGTTGTTAGGTATTGGTTGAGCAATTGAGGAATTTGGTTCTTCAACTTGTCTAACTTAGCAATGAAGTCTCTCATAGGTTCATGAGGCTCTTTTTTTATTTGTGTGAGCTGGGCTAGTAGGGCATGTGCATCTTTTGTAGGCTTGAACCTTGCTTTGAACTAAGCTTTGAGCGTGTTTCAGTCAGTCACAATTTGTGCTTATAGATGATAAAACTAGTCTACAGCAGCACCTTATAAAGTGTCCACAAACAGCCTGACTGCCACATCCTCGTACTCCATGCCTATCACACAACAAGCTATGCTAAAGGCCATAATATGTTCATCAGCATGAACTCTCCCATCACTAAAGAATTTGGAGAAATTCTTCTTTGAACTATGTAGTAGCTCATGTAGAGGTGGAGTTAAATTGAGTGGGCCAAAAGAGTTACCCTAAGGGACTTAAACTACCATTATTAAATTATGAAAAGTGGGGATAACAAATCTGGGTGGAGTATGTATAGGCAAATCTCTATTAATAGCAGAAAAAGAAGCTCTGTCTTGTAGTGGTGACGTGGTATTGGTAGGAGGAAGACTCCTAGTTCATTGAACTTGAAGTTGTGGAGGAAACAAATCAAAATTGCCTTGCTACACCAACTCCAAAATAGGGTCAACAACACCTTGGGCTCTCTAGCTTCTATTATATCATGGAGTTGCCAAATTGTAGAATAAAAATGGAAAAGAATTGGCCCTGCTTCAGCTTGAAGCTTAAGGCTTCAAACTGCGTGCTCTTCCCCAGCGGAGTCGCCAAAAAATTGTTGGGTGAATATTTTGTCACCAGCTAACTGATGAACAAAATAGGTAGTTTCAACCACAGCATAAGGAGATTAGTCAGCTAAGTGTGCAGGTTTACCACATCAAAAGGGGACAAATCTCTCCTCTCATCAAGGGGAGGTTCCCTATAACTATGAGGGGCTAGATATTATATATATATGCAGAAAATAACACTCAGGGGTAGGATAACACCATCCATCTCTCTTTTTTTGGAGATGATATTCACAAACAAAGGAGAAATCCAGATGAAAACACTGAAGGCACTTTTCTTCTTTCAAAAGTGGTCTTACAGCAAATAGTAGTAGTTCTTTCTGATAAGTAACAAGTAACTAGTAACAGGGGGCATAATAACCAACAAAAAAAGGTGTATCACAAAGTCTCCACCTCAACTACCCAAGAGTGAAATACGAAGGATAATGGGGGCACAAAGTCATCCCAAGATCCTTTACACAAAAATAAATAGAAAATAAACACACACACACTGAAGACAATTGTGGTAGCTCAAAGTATTTCCACTATTGGCTTCAGGACACCTTCCTAATTAATTCAACTAGTTCTGCTTATTTTATTTAATGGACAAGAAACTCTTCAGGAAATAGACATAAGAACAATTTCTTAAATGACACAAGCTATTACAGCACAAAGTCTGAAAGTAACCTGCTTTCTGATTCAAATAAAGAAATATGATTAACAATCTGAGCTCAAAGTCTCTGTAATCATCTTTCAATTCGGGTAGAGTTTTGTTCCTATAACACAGAGATCTCTTTGGTGAAAATAAGAGATTTATAATATATAGCAACCCAAAAAAACTTGGCACTTTGTTTCATAAAATGAACCATGCTGCATTCAATGCCTTGAATGCATTTTTAGTTTTGTCAAGGGGCCATACTAGAATAGGGTATCTGCCTTAACTATAGTGTGTCAATTCATCTCAAATATCTTCTCCTCGGCATGGGTTGTCTGGTCTTTCTCCAAATATGTACACGGTTGTCCACTCGCTTTTATTCCAAGGGAGAAAAATAGGCTGCGCCTTTTAATGCTTGCTAGCTCAGATGTCTACTTGGTGGAATATTCCACCTACTAAAAATAACTCCTACATATATTTTTTTGGTCTTCCCTCTTTCCTATTGCAATTTGAGCTCTTGAGCTATCTTTTCCCTTTCTATTGGCTCTTTTGGCTCTCTCTTCAGTTGGTCACTGAGTTTATTTTCAAGTTCCGTGCCATATTTGAAAATCAATGGACATTTCATTACCTTGAATTTGACATTTGTGAGGACATCATTGGTTCATTATTTCAATGGTTCAGGTGGCCTTCTTAGCTCTTTGGTTTCATCGCTTCTTTGGTTCATTCATTTCTTTGGTTCATTTGCTTTCCTAGTTCATTCACTTTCCTTTTCTTGGAGCTTTTATTGAACCGTTGAACCCATTGAACCTTTGAACCATTGTGGTTCAAGGTTCAACAGTTCATCCTCTTTCTTAGAACCCTTTGTTTTCTCTAAGTCTTTTGAAGCTTTGAAATTCTTTCAGCTTTATATCTTTAGTACCCCCCAAAGGGAAGATGTCCCTTCGAGCCTTGAGAAAGGTCCATTTTTTGGTTGCCAAGAGCCCCCCACAAGGGTACCTACCTTTCAAGGTCCTTTAGGTGGCCTTCTTCTTCAAATCCTTCAAACAAAATGTCTGAAGGAATTTCTTCAGACAATTTATTTGAAGGATTTCTTTCCTTTGCCTTAGTCGCTTCCCGTCGGGCCTTTGATCATTCCTTCGAATAAAATGTCTGAAGGAATTCCTTCAGACAATTTGTCTGAAAGATTTCCCTTGTAAAATTAGCCATGAAATTTTTTTTTGAAGGATATCTTTTTGTTCCCTTTTGTTCAATTCCCTCCACAAGGGCACTTGCCCTTTAGTTCACTACCCTCCATAGGGGCACTTGCCCTTTGGGCTTTGGGGGACTCCTTTGAACCATTTAATTAAACCAACTTTGGTTCAACAGTTCAATCTTGTGTTTTACTCATTCAATTGACCACTTGAACCAACCGTTTTGAACCAATCTTGTTGAACCTTTGAACTTTGAACTCTTTTGGTTCAAGGTTCAACGGTTCAATAGTTCAATCCTTTGTTTGAAGCTTGCCAATGGACCTTTTGGTTGAACCTCGGCATTAAACCAACCTTGAAATTGCCTAAGTGTTGGGAACTTGTTTCTTTCCTACAGAGTCTATAGTTTCAAGCCTATAAAGTCTATAGAAACAAGCCTACGGATTTCATAAAAACAAGCCTACAGAGTCCGTATAACCAAGCCTACGGAGTCCATAGAAACAAGCCTATGGAGTCCATATAAATAAGCCTACAGAGTTCATAGAAACAACCTGCAGAGCCTGTTAGCTGAAAAAGCTTGAACAATGGAGAATTTTAATACTTAGAACAATTTTTCGAGAAGGGAAAAGAGAATTTTGGCCTGCATGACCAAAATAGTTCATATGTTGTCCCAAAAATGAGTAACAAATTTTGGGAGCAATAGAGGACTAATCAGTGGATTGAATCTCTAGATTCTAAGGGCTATCTCCCTTTGGTATATCAATTAGGATCTCTATTCTACGCTACAAACTACCAAGGAAAAGGGAAGAAATAAAATTAAAGGTAAATCCTACCTAATGATGGTGATATACCTAAACTTTGATTGATTCACTCAATTTGAGCTTCTAATAACATTGATCAGATAATAAAAAAACACTAAATTTTTAACTCCAAATGACCCCTATGCATCAGTATTTCATGAAAAGGTTCTATCTGGCGATCAAATCTTGAGTGATATGAAGGAATAGGCCCAATTCAAGGTACTAACCATCCACTTATATCTACTATAATTTTAGCCAAGATGTTAAACATAGAACATGACCAGCATACTCTAATTAGTTAGTAATAAGGTAAGAATCAAGACTTGATAAGGAAGAAAATTTTATTGCATATGCAAATCAATGACATAAATACACTATACTAGCACTTTGAAGTCTAAAAATTATCCTTCTATTAATTTGAAAAGGTTACACAGCACAAATTTTGGTAGAATATGGTCTTGCCAAAAAGAAGATACAAATCAAGGCTAAGGAGCCAACTTATATAGAAAAAGATATAGCAGCCAAGAGGATGGCATAGAAAATAGAAGAGGAGATCAACTAAGTCAAACTTGTGCTATCACAGCCTTCAAGTAAAATCTACTTTTGTCTTATGCCATTGCATGAAAAGTTCTTTGGCATTGGAAATGATGAAGATTCTAAGTTTGAGTCAAACTTTCATCATGAAAAATGATATTCCAATCTCCAGATATAAACTCAGCTTAAACTTCCCAAAATGTGAGAACAATCTCCTTTGCATCAAATCAATGCCAATGTTGAACTTAGAATTATGTTTGAAGTGCTAGAAACATTGAAAACCTTCAACTAGATAAACAAGAGCACATACATGAAATCAATGTCATGTTGGAATTTGAAGGGATGAGGTGGACCCAAGTTTGACAAGTCAAACTCTTGCATGGAAAGCCATGCCACAACCTTTAAAGGAATCTACATGTTGATTAATCCTAGAGCTAAGTTGGATCGTTAAATGTATGAGATGACTAGGAGATAAGCCTGACTTCAACAGACAGTCAATTGAAGCTTTGACCAATCCAATATAAATATCTTTTGCTTGCATGGATGATGAGAGGTGCATTCAGATTGAACTCCTTGTTAGTTCTCTTCATTCCATTCTCATCTCTTGGTATTCTACACATGTATTCCTTCTGTATTGTTTCTAGTTTTTATCTTCATCTATTCCCTTCGGCCTTTATCTCTGTTTCTTCCCATGGAATTGTTTTGAGATTTTGTTTGGTCTTTATTTCTTCGAACATAAAGTCTAAAGCTTTTCCCTTTGGACCTTCTTTCATTTTCTTCATCTTTTGTAAAGTGGACTCTTTCTTTGGGCCTTTTGCCTCTAGCCTTACTTATTTCCATGAACTTTTGTAAAAAACTTTAATTTTCAAAGGAAATATTTCTTCAGGTTTGTCTTTACCATTTTCCTACAGACAAATTGTCCACAGGAATTATCTCTTCATCTTTATCATTACCCATAGGTAAAGCTTCCAAAATAATTCTTTTGGACAATTTGTCTGAAAGAATTATTTCAAACTTTTTGCCCATGTCAATTTCCTTCTTAAACTTCCTTCAAACAAAAAGTCTGAAGGAATTCATTCCTTCCAACTTGCCTTCTTCCATAGGGCACATACCCTTTGGCATTGTTGCTAGTGACCCCTCAAGTTATTTGAAGCTGCTCTTCAAGCTTCTTGATAAGCCCTTCTAATTTCTATGATGGTCCTCTTCTTCAAAAATACCCTTCATCAACTTGAAAAGGTCATTTTATTTGTAAAATTCCTTGGGACAAAAAGTACGAAGGAATTCCTTCTTTCAAATTGCCCTTCGGGCTTTTAAAAGGTCCCTTTCCCAAATAAAATGACCCTTCAAAATTTCCAAGTGGACCCTTCTCAAGGGATATTAACCCTTTAGATTTCTTATTTTGAACTTTCTCAAAGGGTAGGTATCCTTCAGGATTCCTCAAAAAGTGACTTTCTCGAAGGGCACATACCCTTCAAAAAAAATGAAATTGTCCACTTGGATCCCTTGAAAAGTCCTCCTCAAAATTGTCCGTTGGGATTTTGAAATTGCCTTCTTCTAAAGGGCACATACCCTTCAGCTTTTTTGTAAAGTTCTTTTCTGAATTGGCCCTTTGGACAAATTGTTTTAATCCCTTCACCAAAAAAATGACCCTTCGAGAACTTTATGAATGACCCTTTCTAAAACCTTATTTCGAAGGGTAGAATCCCTTTGACATTGTTGGAATGGTCCACTTGATTTGAAAATTCATTTTCCAAAAGGGAAAGTACCCTTTGGTAACTTTAAAAGGTCTTTCAAATTATTGGAAATGGTTCTATCCACAAAGAAAGAACCCTTCAGACTTTTGATAATGCCCTTCTGAAAGGGAACTATTGACTATTGATTCTTTTTGAAATGCACCTGTGGGAACCTTGAAATGACTATCAGATTTCTTCTAAAGAACCCTCCTAAAGAAGTGGAAAAAAACCCTTCCCCAAAGTTTTCTTTAGAAAGTTCCCCCTTTCAACTATTTTGATAAAACATCAATACTTTCAAATCAAATTGGCAATGACACAAAAATCTTCAAATGATAAGGGTGAAAATTTTGACCTATGGGGTCAAAATTGTCAACATTTTTGTGACGCGGCTAGGAAGCATGCCTACTATGCTTGAGAACCTAGCCATATACATGAGTTTTGAATTCACAAAGAAAAGATAGATCTGATCCATGACTACAAACTCTCTTTGTCATGAGATAACCTTCATCCTCCAAAATAGAAGGGAAACACACAAAGCAAGGAAACATCAAACATCAACTATTCTGATCAAACATCAATACTTTCAAAGCAAATTGGCAATGACATGAAAATCTTCAAATGATAAGGGTGGCAATTTTGACATGTGGGGTCAAAATTGTCAACACTAACAAAATCAAGATTAAAAGGGAAGTTAACATTATTAAAAATGGTGTACTTGATCAAGCTTCCAATTCAGATTCTCTTGATATAGTTGTTGCTTCTTTTTCATTTTAAAGTAGTGATGATCATAATGATGTGTTGTATAATGATATTATTTCTCAAGTTCCTTCTTCTTATTTTAGTCTTGCTCCACCCAAAGCTATATCGAAGTCGTCCAAGACCACTATAGAAGATTCTAGAATTCATGTAGATCTTATTGATACTCGTAGAACTAGGCAATAATTTTTAAATTATGCTTTGATGTCTAAACTTATGCACAATAACGATCCTTAAACTCTATAACAAGCTCAAGGTCACCCTCATTGGAAAAAAGTAATGCATGATGAATACAACGTTATGATTTTTAATAACACTTGGGACTCAGTCACACTACCTAAAGGGAATCATTTGGTAAGTTGTAAATAGTTGTTTAAAACTAAGTTCAATTCTAATAATCAAATTGAAAAATTTACAGCTAGATTAGTTGCTAGAGGTTTTTCTCAAATTGAAGGAATTTACTATAATGAAACTTTTGATCTTATTACTAAGATGCCTAAAATTAAAGTTGTTTTAGCTTTAGCTACTCACATGCATTGGCATGTTTATCAAATGGATATTAAGAGGGCTTTCTTAAATGGTGACTTGCATGAAGAAATTTACATGTCTCAACCCCCTAGTTTTATTAAGCAAGGCAATGAACATCTTGTATGCAAGTTATACAAATCTATTTATGGTTTAAAATAATCTATTGGAGAATGGTACTATAAAATCTATCATTTTTTTATAGCTCAAGGCTTTACTCGTAGATCTAATGATTCTAATCTTTTTGTCAAAAATACTTCAAATGGCATAGTTATCATTGCTTTGTATGTTGATGACTTAATCATAATTGATAGTAATATTTCAATATTTTATTGCACTAAAAATTCTTTAAAAAATACCTTTGAAATGATTGATTTGGGTCTCTTACATTAATTTTTAGGCATTCAAGTTTGGTAAGAAAATGATAGCATCTTCATTTCTCAATCTAAATATGCATATGATTTGTTATCTAGGTTTAATATGTTATATTACAAACATGTTGCTATTCTTTGTGAGCTTGGTGTTAAATTACTTAATGATATGGAAACTAAAAATGTTGATCCAACTCTATATCATCAATTAGTTGGCAGTTTGAACTATCTTACTCATACCTATCCTGAGATTGCTTTTTCTATTAGATTGGTTTCTCACTTTATGTCTAAACCTCAATCCATTCATGTTAAAGTTGATCAAATAATTATTCATTATTTTAATGGTACTCTAACTTTTAGCATCGAGTATACCTTGAATAACACTTTTTATTTTTCAATTTATTCATATTTTGATTAGGTCGGTGATCCTAATGATCATAGATCCACAAGTGGTTATTGCTTCTCTTTGGGTTCCAACACCATTTCATGGAATAGTAAAAATCAAACAATTGTATCTTTATCTTCCATAGAACCTGAGTATAAAGCTTATAATCATGCTTCAAAATAAGTAATTTGGCTTAGGAGACTTCTTGTAGATTTGGCCCACCCATAACATTTGGCTACTCCAATTTTTGGTGATAATAAAAGTGTCATTACCTTAGAAAATTTGGCTTTCCATACAAGGTCCAAGCACATTGAGATTTAAAATCACTTTCATCATGAACTTCTTGAAGACAATCAAATTGTTCTCTTTTTCTATCCTACTAAAGAACAAATGGTTGATATTTTCACTAAGCCACTATGTAAAGACAACTTTGTTTTTGTAATATCCCCTTCTAAACAGGAAATATAGCAACACAAAAAATCTGAACCAAGATATAATCGTTGTTGAATAAATTCAAAAAGATCACAATAATATAGTCTTTTAATAACAAATTACAGATTGTATCACTTGTCCTTGTAAATTATTACAATTGCAGTCCTCTAATATGCATATAAAAATGAAATACAGTCTTGAAAACCCTGGCTTTGAAAATCTGGAAGTGCAAATTGAGTTCTGGAAAGTCTCGGCCCTTCTGTGTCGACACACAGTCGCCGTCGTCGGTCGATATCTCACCGACGTCGGTCTCTGCCGGTCAGATTTCTGCCGACGTCGGTCTTCAGTCGACCGATGTCGGTCACTGAGACCCTCTGTCTGCCGATGTCGGTTCCTGCACTGATCTGTACGAACCCGTACAGATTCTGTACGGCCGCAAATTAAGCACCACTTCCCTGTCTTCAACCCCTGATCTGAAATATATGTCTCTAGCACAGTAGATCTCTAGCTGTATAATTTATTGAATCAAAACATAAAGCAATAAATACCTGGAATATCTGTGATAACTTCTGTGTGAAGTTATCTCTCAAACCTGAAATTCTATGATAACTTCTGGATGAAGCTATCTCTCACTTTGGCAATAGATCAGCTGATATTCCACAGCCTCTTAATTGCACACACTGAAGAGGGAACGTTCTCCAATGCAAATGGAATCCTTGAACCGTAGGCTCAGTCTTCACAGAAGAAATTCTCAAAATCAATATCAATATTCAATAGCATAATGAACAATGGCCTCCATGAGAAACCCTTATACCCTCAAAAGATATGCTTGCCCTAATTAGGGTTTCTTAAATTAGAATTAGGGTTTCTAATTAAAAATAGGCTAAATAATTAATATTTGATTAAATCAATCAAATATTAATATCTCCCTCAATACATGTCGGATCCACGAACCGATCGAAGCTAGTGAATCAGGGAGTGATTCCGCACATAACCATACCACAATAAAGGCGCTCCACTGCATATCAAATATCCCTACAAAGTAGGAGCTCAGGCCAAATGTGTCTGAAATACCCTGAATGAAAATCAAATGTAGAAATCCTGTGAATCAAAGTCGAGCCAAGCTCCATTATGACCCTCTATCCATCTTATTAGCCTACGAAGGTCGCATAATAGGCTAACCATGAACTCAGAACATGTCAATTGAAAAGGGGACATGACAGTTTTCTTTTGTAACAAGTTAGGATTGAATAAAGTTCTCATAAAGGGGGAGAGTTAGTGATGTTTCCTTCCTTACTGTTTGTTTTTAAAACCCTAAATAAATTTTAAGGGGGAGTGATATAATTACCCTTAATTTAAGATAATTTATTTTATCCTAATTTCTTTTTTCATGTATGAGGAATTTTTTTGTGAATTATTAATTCACATAAATCTGGATTCCATGAGGTGTCACACACCTCTTTGTTATCCTTTAGGATTTGGGAGTTAATTTCATGAGTAACTCTTTCCCCCACATGGAACACACCTCCCTTCACTCTGTAAGGAACTAGGACACAATTGTCACACATTTAGGAGGTTTGTAAGGTAATAATAAGATTCCTTGTAGCTCCCATTTTCCTCCTCTAGCTCTATAAAAGAGCCTTTTCTCTCCTCTTTTCCTCACTAAGAATCTTATAACTCTCTCTATTCTTATCATGCACTCTTGATTCAATATTATACTTATGAATATTTTTGTATTAAACCTTCTAATAAGATCATGTGAGTTTTTCTCTAATACGTTAGGTTTCCCACTTTAATCCTCTTGTCTCATTTATGGTTTGTACTTAAGAGATAACTTAGTCTTGTGATTCCTTTATTTTTCATGCTTTCATACTATGTCATCGATGATTATTCTTAGGATAAATCTTTCACATTAAAATTCAAAATAGATTAAACATTCTGGTGAACATGTTATTTTTATTGTTCGCTTGATTTTTGTCTTGGGATTTCATTAAATTTTCTATAAATTCTTAATAATGAAAGAAAATAACCTTCAACCTTGGATATAAATTTTAAACAATGAGTCAATCTTCTTCGACTTTGGATTTTCATTTGGCACTAAATAAATTGCTTTGTCACTTTGAATAGACATCTAACACAAAAGCTCTTTCTTCTGAGCTCGGATTGAATTTTTCTGATATATACATAAAAATATTTTACATTTATTTTCTATTTACTTGTGCTTATTTTTAGAACTATTTTCCAAAAATTATAAAACTAATTAGTCACTATCATTATGGGCTATGTGATTATTTATTTTATAGACACCATAGCGTGAGGGGTTCTACCTCAATACTCATAACCACTATAAAACACTAAACATGGAGTTTAGTTTCGATGTACTTCACAATATATCATAAATGTCTAGGGTCCCTTGTTTATACCATAGGAATCCTCTTTTAACCATTTGATTCGTGGTGCACCTAATAAGAGCATATCATTCAAGGAAGTTACTTTAATCATCCCTTTGGAAATAGGGTTAGTAAGCTATAATCATAATGATTCCTCTATAATTAATGATCTAAAACATTTTCCCAACACTACTCAAAGAATGAGAAAATATATTTGATAGCCAACACAATCATTCAAACCCGTGTTTAGATCGGCTTTTATACCTTTATTTTTGTTTTTTTGTATTCATAGTCATTAGATATGTTGATTCATATTTTATTTTATACCTCTAAGGCATAGTACTAGATTAAACAACATTCTTTTTTCATATATGTAACTTCCTTTGGTTTTCTCTGCAATGGCAAGTCATGATGTTTTTGCCTAAAATAATAATACTACTATTCAAATTCATTGGTCTCATATAAATGAAGATTGCATTGAAACTAATAAAAAAAGTAACAAACATGACGGTGATGTACATAATGAACATGAAAATCATATTAATGCATAAGAGTTTAATGGAATAGATAAAAATCAAGTGCAATAATTATATGAATTTATTCAAGGTCTTGAATAAAAACCTCCATAGGTGAATAATATCATTTGTCTATTTCAAACATTAAAATCTAAACATCAAGCTAAATTATCCATATCTATACCATAAGATTTACTTTATATATATACCAAATACCCTACTTCCAATGTTGTCACTACTACTATTGCATCCAATCTTATTTCTACACCTTTAGTTACTTATATAACATTATCCCTTGGTTTGGGAACATCACTTAGTTTCCAAAAATTATCCATGCCTATGTCTACTCATGTTATTTATATTCTTAAATCTCTTCTTTAAAAATGACTCTTGAGCATACCATTTTTGCTTTAAAAGCTAAGCTATCTTACAATGAGAAAATTATTTCCCATGATATCTCATCTATAGACTCATGTTACTTGTTACATAATCCATTATCACCTGAAATTTCATTTTATCCATTAGCAGTTGGCTTCATGGCTCTTTAGCTTCCTCTATTTGAAGGCAAAGGTGATTTTGAACAACATTTGCATCCATTCCATGCAGGTTGTCTAGACTATATAGATAATGAAAAATTATTGACAAAGATATTTCCAAGTCATCTCAAAAAATATGCTCTTAGGTGGCTATATGAACTTAATCTTCAATTAATGAAGGATTTAAATACTTCAAAAAATTAGTTTATGGCACACTTTTCTATCAACATTGGTGAGAAATTATCATATGCTCAAATTACAAATTCAAACAAGGTATAATGAAATAATCGGTGAATATAGTATAAGATATAATATTATGCTAGTAAAAATGACAAATAAAATGGATGATTATGATCACTAAGATATTTTCACTCAAAGTTTGTTATCTCCACTCAAGAGTCATTTATGTTTGATGAGTTCAAATATTTTAATCAGTTATGCCATATAGTTAAAGAGTGTGAGGTCAAATTGATTAATTTGAACAAGATAAATTACACTTCAAATGTTCCTTCTACTTCAAATGTTAAGTTTTAAAGCAAGCCAAATTATAAGAGCAAATCCAATGAAATTAATAACGAAGCTAAAGTTACATTTATTATCATTTCACAACCAACACAAAAGCTTCAATTACAAGCTCGACAAAGAAGTCAAATATCAAAGTTATTGAATCCTCCTCATGTATTGTTATAAAATCTAATTGAATTTAATTTCATCACTCTTCCTCCACCAATGGAAGTAGACATATCTAGACCACAATCTATAAATTTTGATGGCAATGCATATTCTGACTACCATTGATATATTGGTCATTTCACAAAAAAATGTTTCAAACTCAAGCACAATATTCAATAAATTATTTATAAGAACATTTTTAATATTGATATACTTACTAAAGAGGCTAAGCCACAAACAAATGAAAATGCAAAGCTCAAAATGTACAAATATCATTTTCCAAATCATGAAACAAATAACAAGTATAATTCTAAAGTACACTATGCATATAATGTTTATCCTCCTCCTTCTACATATGGGCATCCACTTAATATCATCATTTGTATAATTACAATCAAAAAAGCATCAATTCTTGTGATCACATTTAATTATAATGAAATTATTAATGATGATTCAGATAGACATGCACTCTTTATTCAAGCATATCTTGATAAGTGATCAATACAAATTGTTATGATAGACAGTGTATTAAGTGAAAATGTGTGCACCATAACACTCCTCTACTCTATTGGATATATAGATTAAGATTTACATTATACTTTTAGAGTTTTTAAAGCATTTGATGGTCATACAAAGGATACTCTTGGGCATATAGTGTTACCAGTACAAGTGGATCATCTCATAGTGCCCACTCCATTCTTAGTCTACCAAGCACATGGGTCTTTAATATGCTATTATGACACCCTTGAATATAAAATTTTAGGTAAATTACTTCTATAGTTCATAAATGTCTCAAATATATTCATGGTAATCAAGTGGTCAAAATGCTAAGAATCCAATAAGAATATCTTGTGAAACTAGTGATATTTACTCCTCCTACATAGTATTTGGAAGGCACATACATTGAGTGACATGGTAATGATATAGTCTATATAACTATTCAAGAACATATTACAAAAGCAACCTCTCCATATACTTATGAGCACAATATAGTTACACATGAGCATATTACATAATAAGTTTCTCCATCTACTTATAACGATGATACAGTTGCATGCGAGCATATTCAATTAGTTTCAAAGAGCATGGTACATTCTCCTAAGTATAAAGTGGCACATAAAAAAAGATATTCATCTTTTAAGGCACCATAAGTCATTCAGAAACCTTCACCATAGGTATAGGTTGCTACATATTCTCCTACTACACATAAGGATACATGATTATAAGGGTATATGAGTAGTGATTCAAATGGTTATATAATAGTATATGGCTTCTATTTAGATTCAGAGGTGTCTAAAATTAGAGATTATTGTTCACAAGAAGACAATCCTTCATACAATACAGTTGGGTATACGTACATACATCCTCTTAATGAAATACTTAGTTGAAAAAAACCTTCTACTTCCTTTATATATAACTTCTTTGATTTCACTTCCTCACTAATTCTTCTATCCTTTATCCAAACATTCTTCTATCCCTTGGCACTATTTTTAAATTTGGGTACTTTCCCTCTTAATTTTAAAACTAATACAAAACAATCCAAAATAATTATCTTACAAATGCTTTCAATGCTCATTCTTACTTACCATTGCATACCTATTATGTTATGGCTTATTTTACACTTATATAGTTACATCTATTTATCTACATTCTCCATAAGCACATATAGAATATTTCTCATTTGGGGTATGAGAATACTTATATACATTGATATAATTAATTTTTCACATACATTAGGGGCACATGACTTGCCTTCCTTCTTCTCATACTACTCCTTAGCACCTTATTGTAGATAATTCAAATCCTTCCCTTTTCTACAATTTTTGAAGCCTTGATTCTTAACACCTTTTCAAATATTGTAAGTTTATAATATTTTAAAAAAATTTAATATATATATATATATATATATATATATATATATATATATATATATATATATATATATATATATATATATATATATATATATATTTTAAAAATCAAAATCAAGACCCAAAGAACACTTTTATATTTTACTAGCTTACTTATTTGCATATTTTATTTATTTCATGTAGCTAGATAGTATATTCCATATCTCAAAAATACATTGATTTTCATGAGATGTTTGAGTGTGATACAAAACATACTTTCACATGGTTTTTTGATGTTGAACTCCCATTATTATCCAACAACCTTGCTAATTAAGGGGCATATCTTCGTTCTCCATGAACACTTCAACATGTATTTATATACAACCTCTCTACTATGTTGAGATATATATCATATGAATTTTTTTACATTACCTCATACTTTACATTATGTTACATCGATATGATATTTTTGAACAATGTCATTGATACATATGATGATGTAGGCTAGTCTCATTTGCTTTATACTTCATTTTCCTTACATAATTGCATGATTAATTAGATTTTGTTTACTTATTACATGTGGACCTTGGTCTTGTTTGTGCGACATACACATGTTCTTACTTGTATGACATCATCATATCATTTGAACATGGCCTTTAACCTTTTATGTTTATGTGATACTCACATGTCCCTTGTATGTGGCCCTTGGGCCTTATCTGTGACATTATATGTAAATTGTGTGGCATTGTATGACATTCATTTTATATTTCCTTACTTATTACTACAGTGCCATGATTTGTATCATACATTACTTCTACTCTCTAACTTTTAATATTTTTCCACAATACATATCATACATCTGAAGCTTATATGCTTCAATTTAATGTATTCCTAACACATGTTTCATATACAATTCAAACCTATATTCAATACTATGATGCAATCTAATTAAAATGTTAAAAGTACTACTACATGATTATGTCTTTCACATATAATTTATTTTGAGATAAGTGACTTATAGGCTACATCTCTCATCTTAAAAGGGGGCATATAAATGGGTTTGTCCTGAAAATTCAAGCCTCATGAACAACACATTTAAGATTTATGACATTATAAAAAATTTTAAATTATAGCATGATTCAAAAAAATTAGATTATGGGGGCATGTGACATGCATGTGCACTCATTCCTATAGTTATTGCAATATATATTTGCATACACTTAATTCATATGCATGCGTATGTGCAAAATAGTTACAGGATTCAAACCACTACAAGTTATAAGTTCTAAAAGTTACAAGTTCAAATGGCATTCAACATCTATTTATTATGGTACAAGGGGCATGATATTCATTCATGTTCAAGTTACTATATGGCAATTGAAAATTTATCAAAATAAAAAATTTTGAAGTTGTAAATATTCAAATAGAATCTAGATATGTTTATAGTGGTGTGATTCAGCTTCATGTTATAAGTGAGGCACTTTATATTTTAGTGACACTCAATATCTATGCTTTCATTTTTTCTATGTACTAAACCACATTAAGTGGTTCCACCATTTAATTATTTTATAGATTACTCTACATAGTCAAATGAGAGTTGAAGCATACAATCTTTCCATCTTAAGGGCTTTCACTAGTTTTCAAAATGAGACCTGATCGCTCTCAATTTGTCATATGTTCAACATTTCTCCATTTCCAAGTTATAAGGCAACTAGAATGCTTACTCTTTTAAGTGTATACTTTTCTTCCTTTATTTTCAAATTTAAAATTGTAAACAATAGATTTTCAATTTTTAAATATAGACAATAACTACTTTCAGTGGCATTGTTGCAAGTTTTTGCAATAAGGCATCTTGCATGATAAAGCTTTACATCAAAATAAAAAATGTTTATATGTACTTGTGTTCACATATAATTTACTCTATTAATTTCACTTCATTGCATCACTAGAATAAATTGGGGGTAAATGTAGATAAATAAATTTTATCATTAAGTGCTTGATAATGTTTAAACTTGACATCCTTAACCTACTTGGCCAATTCACCATTCCACTAACTTACAATATTTATAGGAGTGTTCATTATTCCACAAATTATATTTCTACTACTCAAAACAACACTTAGACATCCCTATTTTACTTATACACTCATACCATATGAGTTCCAATAGTTTATGTTCTTCTAATACAATATCACATTAGGTCAGTTAGGGTTGCATTGTGGCCTTATCCCTTAGTGCAACCTTGTCCCTTGTGATTCAATGATAACTTTCTAAATTTGATACATTATGTTTAACCGCTCTCACACTTTTATCGAGGTCAATCAATGAAAACATTAAAAATATTCCTCCATATAAGCACATCAAGGCCTCTCCAAACCTATGTTGCAATTACTTGGAAATTCTACTATACACTAAGCAAGAGAGCATTATTCTTCCCAATTTCAATTTTGAAGCATTATAATAGTTATAGGCCAAGCATAAATTTGTTTTATTACAAGTTAAGGGTACTAATTTTCAATCATTTAAAGTAATCTATTTAGTTGCATTAATGTAGTAAAGTCAAGATTCACACACTCACTACAGGAGGGAGAACTACATCGGCTTTATGTCCTTATGGGATATATAGGTAGTATTCAGATTATATGAGTTTTTATGAGGATAGATCAACTATTTGCCTACCACCATTCCCCCTTTTTGTAATTTTATCATTTATATTGTTTTTTTTGTAAGGGATCTAGGGTTTGTGTCTTGCAAGTCTTCTGTGTGATAAAATCGAACACATAGATAAACTTTAAACCCTCATAGACAAGTGCATGCACCCAGATTAAAACATTAGTTGCATAATCAACCAAGATGTGGCCATAGTCAATAGATAAGGTTGTAGTGCATCCTTTTCCCAACATAATTTTAAATATTTATTGTAGGTACAACATAGTTCACATGTCTTTTCAGGCAATTTCCGGTCACGGTCAACGTGCACAGTTAGCAATAAAATATATCCAAGATAGGATTGCATATATTGTTTCAATTTAATATTTTATCACATTTTGTAATTATATAAATTATGTATTTCCTATAAAAATATGTGCATTTATTATATTTCAATTTCAATAGTTTAGATCTATTAGATTGATTCATTTCATTATAAAATAAATTAATTAATTAGTAGGAGTTAACTAATAGATGTGATCAATCTTTGATCAGGTACGAGAGCACACAGAAAGAGACTTATACTCTTTTCTTTAGAACTGAGGACATGTTTGAAGTGTCTAGATTGGTAAGACCCATGATTTTTATATTCTTTATAATACTAGTGTCTCTTATTTAGGCTATGAAAAGTAAGGGAATTATCTAAATCACAAATATCTTGGTTTAGGATCTATATTAACTTTGAACCAATTATCATCCTTACATGCATATGGTGAATATAGTTCTTTTGGTATCATTTATGGTTTACACTTAGATTTATTCAAATAGATGACATTAATGGCATCCTCTTGGTGTTCTTCTAATTGGTTTTCCACTATGTTGATGATCATGAGACCATCGTAGGCCCATTTTTTATAATTAAAATGGGATAATGAGTCTCATTTGTCTTCTTGTCAATTTATTGAGAATCCTAACATAGCCTTGAATTGGCCACTTTCATCTCTACATCTTCTAGTATTTCAATATGTTCAACTTGGCCATAGTCTGTCAATTTTGGACTGCATCATAGAGTTGGCCTTTTAATAGCTTCCCAAATCGATCTAGGAGTATATTTACGGTATTAATAAAATAAAAAATAGCATTATTAACCTAATATACTATGATCTCAATCTCCATTCTTGTGTCCACATCCCAAGGCTTCCTACTTTTGACATAGCTAACCACTCACTCTATTATCCATTGTCCTTTGTGTACAATCCATCAAATTATGAAAAAAAATTGAAATATTTTAGGATATACCTTTATTTCATAGGATACTTACCAATTTTATCAAGTCTATTAGAGCTATGACTACTCCTTGTTGCAAGATCTGGATGATATGTTCATATATTTGGGTATCAGCTATCGTAAGATCTCCTTCACTAAAATTTTGATTCTAAATTGACTACAATAGTTGTGTTTCTTCATTCATCAAAAGATTCTCTCTCGCAAGGTATAAATACCTATCCTCCCATAATTTCATGACTAAGTTTTATGAAGGCATCCCTAGAGGTGAAAGACCTTATTCTCTATGTTGATTCTTAGTAACAACCTAGATAAAAGCTTTTTTCATTAGATGAGAGTGCACCATGTTCACAATTTGCACTATCATCTCCTTTTATTTCTCTACAATAGGGAAATTCTCAGTATTATTTTGTCATGTAATTATAACATATGTGTAAAAAATTTCCTATTAAAAGTTGTGGGGACAATTTTATGCAATATGGTTCGTTTCTCCACATAGGCAACAGGTAACAGGCTACCATAGTTGTATACTCCCTTGCCTTCAATTTTAGATACCTCTTTGATAACTTCCCTATATTTTATGTGATCCAAACCCTTGTTGTTGTCTATAATATTATCCATGTTGTTTATGAGGAGAAGGAGGTGCCCAACTTGGCTATTGTTGTGGAGATGTGGGGATCCATCCCTGTTGGTACTGAGGTGAAGGGGGTGTCCATCTAGGTTGATATTAATGACAAGGAGGTGCCCATCTTGGTTGATACTGAGAAAATTAGGAGTCCACTCTAGTGTAGATTATGTTATTGAGGTAACCCATTCACCTTGTGTTATGATTTTGATATATTTACCTGCCACATTTGGTTTTGAAACAAGATATTGTTATGTAGTGACTATGAAGACATTTTGATTGATGTCTTATTTTATCTCTTGGAGAAACCTAAAATTATTTTCATAATGGTTATGGGATTTACATAAATTTCATAATACACTTTGTGACTATCACACATATTGTCATAGTAAAAGATAAATTGTAGTTATGTAGACACTATCTAGATTATATAGCACTTTGGTCTTGTAAACTTGGAAAATACATGTCATGGATGTATCCTCAGCTTCTATACCTTCCCATTATAAAAAGGCTTGCATACACTATCTCTCTAAGCCAAATTGTGTATCTCTTATTTTGACCTATGTTATTCTAATAATTGGGCTTCTATCATGCTCATAATGTTATAAAATTGCTTATTATTATCCTTTGCAAGTTTTGGACATGTACCAATTTTTCAACTTCATGGACACTTGCAACCTAATTAGACACCTACATCAATGCAAGTGTCATGTTCTAACACAAGCTTCTAGTGCCCTAAAGTCATCAAATTTTCAAATGAAACTTATACCTATGGTCAGCCTAAGTGGTTTAATGAAATATGTTTCCAAAAGGTATTGATATATATACAAGATTAACCCTTATTCATTCATCACCTAACAGAGACCTAAAAACTCATAAGGCAACTTAACAAAAACATTCAAGTGAGTAAAGCTTCCCTATTTTCTACTATTTATATCTCAGTCATAGAGATAACACATGTGTAGGTCTCATTTACAAGCTAGGTCACTATTGTACTTGATTTCCATGAGTCTTACTAGCCAAGTTACAAGCTAGGTCCCTATTGTACTTGTTTTACATATATTACATCCTTGTGCACATACAAGCCAACACATATGGGAAAACTACATCATTTTAAGGCCCTCTTTAGAGTAGTGGCTATACAGCCAGTACCCACCAATAAAAAGGCATTTGGGGTTAGATCAGCACCTTGAGCCTGTAAACCCATTTTTCCACAACCATTATGAAGATGAAGAACTATGGTTTTACCATTTAACAAAGAGTGACAACCCATGATCCAGATCTGAGCACACCAAAGTGAAGGTGAAATATAACCCATAATATCCCAGGTGGTTACATCTAAATCTAGTAGGTAATCCATACTAAACATCTACATCCAAGTTAGATAGGAACATCGATGCATCCATCTAAGGTCAATGCAAGTGTATGAGGCTATAGAGATCAAAGTTATAGAATCTAATGACTTATTCAGATCTATAAGTACACAGTAAACTAACTAGGTACACTTGTTTTCATTTCATTGTTATAGGAATACATAGTTATACTTACTATTTTTAGCATATCTTAGTATTTAAATTTAGAATATCATTTATTTGAGTTTACAATTAATTATCTTATCATAGATGTATGTATCACCCTTATGCTTATTCATTTCTATATTCTTAACCCTGTACTACATTGACCCATTATAACTTAGGTTTAAACAAGTGGTGAACCTGACCTTTGGTCCCCAAAACCCTAGATATTGATTTAAGATTTATTGATTATTTGTTGTTTATTTTTTATTTAATAAAGATTTCACATGTTAAAAATCAGATTTCATTTTGTTATAAATATGTGCAATATGGATGCATTTATAGTTCATTTTGGGCTCCAATTTATGATTATAACTATGGTTTGTTATTAGAATTTCTTAATCATACCTATCATTTAACAAAATAGGCAAATCCATCAATATAATGAAAGGGTTTTAAAATGAAAACAACATTTAATCTTTCTTAATAACTCCTTTTGAAATAACATAGAGTCAGTCTCAAGATGCCAACATGCATGCTCTCAACCATTTGTTCCACCTAGATCTTATTCGAGTGACAACCATCATTTCATACCCATTATTTTCCCATGGCTTATATTGTATTTTTCAATCCATGTTATCACTAATAAAAAAAAGGTAAGGGTGTCCAACCTAATCCACCACCTCTTAATAGACAACAAGTCCATTATAATCTTAAACTTATGATCAAATCTAAGGGATATGACCTTGTTGACCAATTGAGCAACACACATCCTAATATATCAATTCCCAAATTTTTAAAGAAATCCACTATCTATAAAGATATCTTATATGAAACACAAATAAAAACTCATTACCTTTGATCCAACAGATTTACCATCCAAAGATATTATGAACCAAGATTTATCTTTGTTCATATAAGTGACTATGCATAACAATAGAATCAAAAGAGTGCTCGTTGATAATCAATCTTATTCAAACATCAAATATGCATATCAAGGGATTTGATAATTCACGTAGCCCTCTAGTTGGCCAAATCACATTGGATGTAACATTGGGGCTAAAAATGGTTTCAACAATTTTTTAGGTAATGTCTCAATCATTACATTATAATTTACTTTTGGGTAGACCTTGGATACACACAATGGAGGTCATTCCATCTACTTTACATTGATGTGTAAAATTGATACACGATGGGACCTTATTGACAATGGCTTCTAATGATGAGCCCCTAAAATTATGCAAAAACATACATTTTGATATAGATGGCATTCCTATAGTGGTACCATCTATACAATGTATTCCTCTTGAGAATATCCAAACTTATGAAGTGGGTCAATCAAGTATAACGGTTCCATTATCTCCAAATGCAATTAAGGCACTACATACTAAGAAGCACATGGATGCACATCAAGAATAAGAACCATTAACAAAGGAACCAATAATACCAAAACCATAAAAGAATTCAACATTTGAGCTTCCTTTATTGGTCAATACTGAATAGAAAGATAGCTATGTTTCAAATTATTATGATAGTGATGATGGCTCTACCTATGATATGATAAATGAAAAATTGCAAAAACTAAATTTCTTCCCACTTGAGTATCTTTTTAATAACTTATTGAAACATAAAAGTCTTGATATATATAAGTTAAATCTATCTTTAGAGGATATAAGACCAAATCCAGATAAGGGAAAAGAAAAAAATAGAAAATGAGCATCTGAATACTTGTTATTTTATACATCCCTCATGGCTTCACACATTGAATTAACATTAACAGGGACAAATGCAGATACATCATGTAAATAATGTGGAAGGATCTCATAAGACTCCACAATAAACTTTGCAAATCACAACAAACCAAGATACTCTAGGTACAATACTTTCTATGTTATTTGAGCATAGAATGATATCTTTACCTTCTACCAAACACAAAACACATGATAAACTTCTTCCTAAATAAGGGGTACCATATTGTCACTATCATTAGATCATTGTCTATCCTACAAATTGATGTGAGGCATTACAAAACCAAATTTAGAAATACAAAAATGAGGCGTTGGTACCATTATTATACCTAGGTTTTAGAATGAGACATATATAATATGCATATGTTATACAAAGAGCACCTAGATTGTAATATCAAAATTAGTTTTAGATTTCAAAATACTTTTATGGACTTTAGATCTCCAGGTTGGATTGTTATAGATTGTTATTGAACTAATATACTGTAGTATTTGGTTCACTTTTGGTATGGTTGAGGTGATTAAATCACTCAATCTTTCCGCATTTACAGGTTGGACTTGATTACATCATCCAAACTCACCATATTTATAGTGTGGGGTGACTTGGATCAACTCACACTCACTAGGTTATAAGTATGATTGGCAAAGTTGATCTAATCTCAACTTCCAGGTGGCAACTCACCTTTTATTCGAGGTTGGGGCAAGTTTATCCTTGAACATTTTATATATATATAATACACACACACACACAACACACCTTGAGCTAATCTCAACTTCCAGGTGGAAACTCACCTTTTCTTCGAGGTTGGGGCAAGTTTATCCTTGAACATTATATATTTACATTGGGTGACTACTATTTTTCAATGATGTCAGACATTTCTTATAGCCATGCAGTCTTCTCTTGATCTAAATAGCCTATATACCTACTATTATCTACATATGGTAGTGTCTCTTATTCTGATGAATATTTCTACTAATTTAGTTTTTTATTAACTTAAATTTTGGTGAAAATTTATGTACTCAGCATGTTGATGCCATTTCCAGCCGTAGTTTTTCAACTTCAACACTTAACTTACCATTTTCTCTCTACTCATGCCATGTAACCGTAGACTTAAAAATGATTTTGTTCCTTTAAAAAAATAGGTTTTTCGAGTCCTTGTGTCCAATATAATATTTTTTTCATTATTCATTTCACTCATTGGAGTCTATAGATATAGGTCTAGTTTGTTCAAACTATGTGAGTCATTTTATTTTTATTTAAAATAAAAAGTGGTCGAGTATATGTCTTTTGAAAGGTAATATTTAATTACCTTTTGAAGTCATTCTAGTTATCTAGTGAATATACAATTATTTTAACTTTTTTACTATTAGTTTTAGTTGTATATTTATCAAATATAACATCTTCAATGAGTCATTCATCTTGTGATAATTAAAATTGTCAAATTATACAGGTTTAGTGTCATTATCGATTTTATCATCAAAGTCATCACTATTATAAAAATTATAAGGATGCATTATCGATTGAAGCCAACATCTAGTAAGTCAAAACTAAATCAAGTTAGATTGAGAAAATTGATGGCCAAGATTTCCACACATGGTAAATCTAAATACAATTGCTTCTGATTGAAAAGGACCTTTGAGATATTGTAGATGGCACTCTTGTTGAACCAAAAGATGTCGATGCACTTCAAAAATGGAAAGTCAAAGATAAAAAGACTTTGGCTATTATTGATCTCAGCTTGTCCAAGTCATATTTACATCATGTGGACTTTAAAAAGTCTTCCAAATAAATATGGGAATCACTAAACCAACTATTTGGTTCTAAAGCTGATAGTGCAAAAATTACTATGAAGAAAATGTTGTGTGGTTTAAAAATAGGAGGAAATATAGTGTCTGACATCAGTAAATTTCATTCACTCATAAACCAATTGGTAGGAATAAAAGAAGATATCAAATAAAATGATTCAAAAGCCATATTTCTCAATAACATGCCCAACAGTATGTCACATGTGGTGTTCACCTTAAGCAAGTTAAATCCAAGTTTATCAAATGTCATATTCATATTTATTGCTAAAGGAATCAAAGTTCTAAAAGAATAAGAAGTGATGTTCACACGTAACAATCCCAACACTTCTTACAAAAAATGTGTAATCAATAAAAATAAATACACATGTTTAAATTGTAAAAAACTAAGACATGTAGTTCTAAACTAAAAATAGAGCACAAGATCTTCTTGATGGAAAGGTGAATGATAAAGAAATGATGATAAAGGAAAGTGATATAGAAGCAAGTAGTGTTCCCTCAAATAATGAATAGGTAGCTCATCAAAGTAATAAATACTAACTCTATTAGTGTTATTCCTCACCCCATTTCAGCACTAAATGGAGAATGATAAACATTATTTCTTATATGGGTAAGTTTTTATATAGGTGTGTGTGTGAATGTTTATATTCATATAAATATAAGAGTTGTCATAATAACTCATAATATGTAATTGCAAAAAATAAAAAGAAGTATGTAGAGATAAGGTTTTGAGAGAAATAATAGGGATAGAGATAGTCAATAGAATAAAGGGATTACAATAAACTCCTACTCTATAGAATAACTATAACTATAAATGTAACAAGCTTTTGTAATTTAATTAAGTTATTTTGATCGATAATTTGGTTTTCTAAATACTTTAAACTAGCAATTTCATGACTAGATTAAAGGGGGAATTTAGACATTAAATTTGAATCACATATCACCTCAGTCTTGTACACTTTGAAAATATATATCATAGATGTACCCTAAAGTTATAGACCTTCTCGTAGCTGAAAGGATCCCATACACTATCTATCTATGCCAAATTGTTTATCTCTTAGTTCGATCAGTGTTATTATAATAACCAGGCCTTTTATCATGTTCATAATTTTATAAACCTACTTATTATCATCCTCTACAACTTTTGGACCTATACCTATTTTTTAGATTTCTATACACTTGTATTCCAATCAAATGCCTATGTCGACACAAGTGTCCTATTCCAATGCAAGTGTCTAGCGCCCTAACATCATCAAATTTTCAAATGAAATGTATACTTATGGTCAGCCTAAGTGCTTTAATGTGAGATATTTATAAAAGGGATACACACACACACACACACACACACACACACACACACACACACACACACACACACACACACAATATTTACCCTCATTAATTCCTCACTTAACACATACCTACTAGCTCACAAGGCAACTTACTAAAACCATTCAATCAAGCATTTAAGTAATCAAAGATTCCTTATCTTTTCCTATTTCCATATCAGTCATAGGGATAACACATCTAGAAGTCTGAAGTATTGAAGAAGCATTCCATGAGTTTTATTTTCTAATTTACAAACTAGGTCACTATTGTATTTCATTTTCATATATTACATCTTTGTGCACACACAAGCCAACACATAAGAGAGAACTACATCATTATAAGGCACTCGTCAGAGTAGTGGCTATGTAGGCATCACCCACTGATAAAGGGGTATTTGGGGTTAGCTTAAAATTGTGAGCTCACTAACCCATTTTTTTGACAACCACTATGATGGTGAATAATTAAGGTTTTACTATTTAACAAGGAGCAATAGCACATGATCCAGATTCGAGCACACTAGAGCGAAAGTGACACAAAACCCAGAACATATCAGGTGGTTGCATCTAGATCCAATAGGTACTCCATAATAGACATCTACATCCAAGTTAGATAGAAGTGTCGACACAATTATCCAAGGTTGACATAAGTGTCTGAGGCTACATAGGTCAAATTTATATAATCTAATGATTGATCCAGTCTATTTCTAGTTTTTTCCTTATCAAATTTACATGTGCATGGTAAACCAACTAAGCAATCTTGTTTTCATTTCATTGTTATATCAATCAATAATTGTATTATTATTTTTATCATATCTTAGTATTTAAATTCAGAATATTATTTATCTAAGTTTGTAATTAATTGGCCTATTATAGATTTATTTATCACCCTTATGCTTAGTCATTTATATATTCTTAACCTTATACTATATTAACACATCTCAATTTAGGGTTAAACAAGTTGCATGTCCTATGATGCAACATACTTTGTATAACTCTATTTTTATCTTTGGGCATTCATTTTGTTGGTGTCCCTCTTATCCACACTTAATGTACCATACAAATAATTGTGTTTTCATCCCTTCCTAGAGTTCATCCATCCTACACAATACCACATCTAACTTGGCATCAGTTTTTGTAATGTTATGAAGGTATTATCCATATTCCACTATTTGTTCAACTCTAATCGTAGCTACCCTTGCCTTAGATTTTTTAGTAAATAAACCTTGGGCTATAGTAAAATAGATTTTGCTTCATAGATCTTCTATACACCCAATAGCATTGTTCAGATAATGAAACTAAAAATTTACCTCATTAATCACATGAGAAAACTAATGGTCACAATCCCATACAAATTCTCTAAGTCTTTGAATGGTTTCTTTTAAATATTGAATGGTTTGGCTAACACACTTATACATCCTGAATTCTTATATGATTTTTTCTTTGGCATGTTGGAGGGTCATAACTACATGATTATTCTTAAAATGAACTATAGAGCTTGATTAGCCAAAGATCCTATAAGTTCACAATTATTTTCTACATCATTCATTACACCTTTAACATGCCACTTCATTTCATAGGTCAATAAGTATTGCTCTAATGTAGTTGACCCATAACATGCCATCAATGTAACAAAATCTCTTACAAGTAGCAACATGTTTCATGTAATTGTGCTAGATACAATTGGTTTGAGTGATGATTACATTGGTTCATGCAAACTAGTTGTGATGGTCGTTGGTATATTAAGAGTATTGATATCAATTGTTGTGCTAGCTTTACCTCCACTTTCCTTCTTATGTCTATCTAATATTTCTATAACTTCTTAAAACCACTGTGTAGTTACTATTAACTCTTTGAGCATCTTTGATCTACTATTATCAATCATTAAAATGGGCATTAGGGATTCATCCCCCTAGAGTGAATGAACCATACCTAGAGTGTTTATCATGACCACCCTAAATTCACCCTGAACATATGTTTCATCATTGTTTCTTAGAAATATTATCCTTCATGTTCTAAATACAAAAATTGCCTCTATAACTACTCACCAAACCAACTTCTAAGTTATTCTAACTACCTTTAAACCACCTCTTTATTTTTTATTCATTATGTTCCCTCATCTCTTTTTAGGTCATTTTATAGTTTTTGGTCGGTATCTACATTATATTTGGTTATTTCATTCCCTTCAATCTCTTTCAATTATTTTTTATTTAGACTCAATTTCTCCTTATAGATTTCTAATTCCTCTTGTTATTTTTAAAACTTCCCTTCTACTCCTACTTGCATCTATATGTGGTCTTTCATCTTCTAGAGAGTTTTTCTTGTTTCATCTTTTCTATTATTGTAACTCGCTTTGAATCCTTTGAATTATTTTATCATTTTACTCCTATGCTTTGTCTATTCTCTAGTTTGTGGTTCAAATTCCATGGTCCATATCTTCTTCATTTAACTCCATATGGTTCATATCTCCATAGTGCCTTGCATGACTACTCCATGTCAGTTGGAATTGATACCATGGCCTTTTCCAAAACTAACATTTTTAACAACATAGGAAATCTCTTAATTTTTTTCTTTTGATCCCTCTAACAAAAAAATAATTTGTAACTTCAAACACAATGTACTCATGTACTAAAAACTTATCAATGCACCTATCAATTGTAGTCTTCATCCAATGATGAATTGCATAGGTCTATTTAGTGTCTATTTTGCACAATTTTTCCAATTTTTCTTTGCTCCACACAAAATGTTTTGTTTCACAGGGTCTAAATCAATAATATTTGAGTCTAGATAGTCATGCTACTAACAATTTAGGAAACTCACACTAGAATATTGCATATATTTCTTTGTGAATATGATAAAAAATAATCACTTCTTCAGACTCTATTATTCTTATATGTTCTTCCTCTATAAAATTACATATCCTTGAGTCTGGCCAATTCTTAAGGCCCCTTTGATTAGTTAACCATTTTAACATATTTGAATCCTAGTAATAGAACCTTTGTTACCTGTGGTCGCTGGAATCTCTCATTAGGACATGTTATATGTTCTATTCTTTGAACATTATGATGGGACACCAAATTAATATAGGAAGTAAAACACAATTAAAGCTAAACTTAATGCAATGTCATATACAACTTTATTTTTATCATTACAAATGCATATGCATATTTTCATCCTTATTCTTTTGTTAAATTAAAAATTAAACATTATATGAGAATACATTCATTTTAAAATAAATATATACTCAACACAATATTAGTTTATATATAATTTAGGATAAGTAATACAAAAGAATACAAAGTTTAAACTATTCCCTAAAATTATAACATTTCCTTTTACAACTTTAGGGTATATGTAGACTGTGAAAAGACTATGACTCTTCATCTTCTTGACCTTTAATTTCCTTTTATGAAGTATCTGAGGTACCTATTCAAACTTCCATGTGTTTCATCAACTTACATGAAACTGTATTTTATATAAAATATACTATGATTTACACTTGTTGCACGTTCAAACTTATAAAACTATGTGCAAATTATACTTTGTATTTTCCTACTAACATGGTGTTCATGTTCCCCTTGTCTCCTAATTATTTACATGTTAATCTTTACATATAGTGGATTATGATTGGATCTCAACTCTATATGACAGTTCTGAACTTCCATTTCCATCAATGTCAATATAAATCTTTGCAAAAAAATAACATAATCTACTACACTTTCACCATTGTATGTTTTAAGTGTGATGTTACCTAAATTTGGCCATATTCTCATGCCATTACAAATGACCAACTCATATTAACTACATAGCCCTAATAATTTTTTTGCATAGTGTGTAACACCCCCACCTCCATATTATGAGGCCCTTTCCCATTATTGATCTTCTTCTTCCTCCAACTACAATGGATTAATTTTCACACCGCCTTTGTTTCTCAGTTTTAGGGCCTAGTTTCTTGTTATCTTTATGCAGAAGTCCCCTATTATCATTACCTAGCCCAAGGTCCTATATACTTAGATATCTATTTTTAGATATGAATTTGGATCTTCACAGTCTAAGTTCCTTTTTCATATATGTTTTCAAACCTTTCATTGCAAAGTAGGAAACAATGAGATTAATCGTTAAGTCATTTTCACTTATCTTCAACCATATGTATTGCTTGTGTGGGTCTTCTTTCTTGACTTTTATAATTTTTCCCCATGTTCCTCTAATTAATATAGTTACTCCCTGATGATCTTTTCCAATTTTAGTTCATTCATTCCAAACTGATATTCTTATATAGCTTTGAAAATTTGGGACTTTACAACCATCACACTCATAATTTTTGGTAAGAATGATGATGTTTTTTTCCCTTTGTTATGGGCCCCAACCCATTACCTTTCCTCTAAGGATAAACTTTACAATTTTGGATTCCAAATGTCATGTACTCCCATGACCACTAAATCAATATTCATTGTGTGTTATTTGGTGGCTAATTTGGGATTTGAATTATATAACCAATCTCATTTTTTTGCATTTCTCATTGCCTTCACTTTCTCCAATTCTTTCATTCTTTTTTCTTATTGTACTAGGGTTATGGCTTCATCTAGATAAATTTGTGTGTCCCTAAGAAACATTTTTTGTTCTTATCTTCTATGATATCATAACAACTCTAATATTTCCATCCTTTCCTTAATATACTACTTTTTTGTTCTTATTTTCCTAATGGTTATGCCATGCCCATTACAACTTGTCTTCAATAAAGTCTCTTTCGAGCTTGTTGATATTCTCATGTTCGCCATAATCCTTTACTCCTTTAATAATTATATTTTCATCCCTATTATGTCTACATCTCTCCTCCCACATGTATAAATACATAATTTATTTATGAGTTATCTTTGCTTTTCTAATGGTCCTCTTACTGCTTGTACCCAAAACATGGCCTCCTTGATTAAATCTTTCAATATATTTTCCTTTGCTTTCATGGTTGGGATTGTGCATTGAATCTATGTGATTATTTGTATGTCTCTTCCTTGTTCAAAGATTAATTACTGAGGGGGGATTAATTAGTGTTTAAAAACTTTATTTCAAGTATACTTTGACATTCATGAACCATGAAAGTAACATAGTGATCTAGGCAATGCATAAACAACCATTCACATGAGCATGAAACAAGAAAACACATATATGAGTGGGAAAACCTCAAGGGGAAAAAAAACCTACTATTATCTCTATAAATGGACTATTATCTTATGAAATAAAAGATAAAATTTAGTTGAGCACCAACTCAACTTGGAGCACCAACCCCAATAAAATCAAGCACCCACTTGACTAGGCTTTAGCAAGCATCTACCTACAAGGAAGCACCAACTCTCTAAGTGATTCAACACCAAATCATCCAAATATGCTATTTTTTTATGGTTTAAAACCCATTTCAAAACCTCTTTTTCTCAACCATTCATAATTTTATTTTCTTGTTTTGCACACACATAAATAGGCCTAAACTGAATTGTATATATACTAGTCTCATGGTCATACGCCAATTCTTAGTCTACCAAGCACATGGGTCTTTAATATGCTATTATGACACCCTTGAATATAAAATTTTAGGTAAATTACTTCTATAGTTCATAAATGTCTCAAATATATTCATGGTAATCAAGTGGTCAAAATGCTAAGAATCCAATAAGAATATCTTGTGAAACTAGTGATATTTACTCCTCCTACATAGTATTTGGAAGGCACATACATTGAGTGACATGGTAATGATATAGTCTATATAACTATTCAAGAACATATTACAAAAGCAACCTCTCCATATACTTATGAGCACAATATAGTTACACATGAGCATATTACATAATAAGTTTCTCCATCTACTTATAACGATGATACAGTTGCATGCGAGCATATTCAATTAGTTTCAAAGAGCATGGTACATTCTCCTAAGTATAAAGTGGCACATAAAAAAAGATATTCATCTTTTAAGGCACCATAAGTCATTCAGAAACCTTCACCATAGGTATAGGTTGCTACATATTCTCCTACTACACATAAGGATACATGATTATAAGGGTATATGAGTAGTGATTCAAATGGTTATATAATAGTATATGGCTTCTATTTAGATTCAGAGGTGTCTAAAATTAGAGATTATTGTTCACAAGAAGACAATCCTTCATACAATACAGTTGGGTATACGTACATACATCCTCTTAATGAAATACTTAGTTGAAAAAAACCTTCTACTTCCTTTATATATAACTTCTTTGATTTCACTTCCTCACTAATTCTTCTATCCTTTATCCAAACATTCTTCTATCCCTTGGCACTATTTTTAAATTTGGGTACTTTCCCTCTTAATTTTAAAACTAATACAAAACAATCCAAAATAATTATCTTACAAATGCTTTCAATGCTCATTCTTACTTACCATTGCATACCTATTATGTTATGGCTTATTTTACACTTATATAGTTACATCTATTTATCTACATTCTCCATAAGCACATATAGAATATTTCTCATTTGGGGTATGAGAATACTTATATACATTGATATAATTAATTTTTCACATACATTAGGGGCACATGACTTGCCTTCCTTCTTCTCATACTACTCCTTAGCACCTTATTGTAGATAATTCAAATCCTTCCCTTTTCTACAATTTTTGAAGCCTTGATTCTTAACACCTTTTCAAATATTGTAAGTTTATAATATTTTAAAAAAATTTAATATATATATATATATATATATATATATATATATATATATATATATATATATATATATATATATATATATATATTTTAAAAATCAAAATCAAGACCCAAAGAACACTTTTATATTTTACTAGCTTACTTATTTGCATATTTTATTTATTTCATGTAGCTAGATAGTATATTCCATATCTCAAAAATACATTGATTTTCATGAGATGTTTGAGTGTGATACAAAACATACTTTCACATGGTTTTTTGATGTTGAACTCCCATTATTATCCAACAACCTTGCTAATTAAGGGGCATATCTTCGTTCTCCATGAACACTTCAACATGTATTTATATACAACCTCTCTACTATGTTGAGATATATATCATATGAATTTTTTTACATTACCTCATACTTTACATTATGTTACATCGATATGATATTTTTGAACAATGTCATTGATACATATGATGATGTAGGCTAGTCTCATTTGCTTTATACTTCATTTTCCTTACATAATTGCATGATTAATTAGATTTTGTTTACTTATTACATGTGGACCTTGGTCTTGTTTGTGCGACATACACATGTTCTTACTTGTATGACATCATCATATCATTTGAACATGGCCTTTAACCTTTTATGTTTATGTGATACTCACATGTCCCTTGTATGTGGCCCTTGGGCCTTATCTGTGACATTATATGTAAATTGTGTGGCATTGTATGACATTCATTTTATATTTCCTTACTTATTACTACAGTGCCATGATTTGTATCATACATTACTTCTACTCTCTAACTTTTAATATTTTTCCACAATACATATCATACATCTGAAGCTTATATGCTTCAATTTAATGTATTCCTAACACATGTTTCATATACAATTCAAACCTATATTCAATACTATGATGCAATCTAATTAAAATGTTAAAAGTACTACTACATGATTATGTCTTTCACATATAATTTATTTTGAGATAAGTGACTTATAGGCTACATCTCTCATCTTAAAAGGGGGCATATAAATGGGTTTGTCCTGAAAATTCAAGCCTCATGAACAACACATTTAAGATTTATGACATTATAAAAAATTTTAAATTATAGCATGATTCAAAAAAATTAGATTATGGGGGCATGTGACATGCATGTGCACTCATTCCTATAGTTATTGCAATATATATTTGCATACACTTAATTCATATGCATGCGTATGTGCAAAATAGTTACAGGATTCAAACCACTACAAGTTATAAGTTCTAAAAGTTACAAGTTCAAATGGCATTCAACATCTATTTATTATGGTACAAGGGGCATGATATTCATTCATGTTCAAGTTACTATATGGCAATTGAAAATTTATCAAAATAAAAAATTTTGAAGTTGTAAATATTCAAATAGAATCTAGATATGTTTATAGTGGTGTGATTCAGCTTCATGTTATAAGTGAGGCACTTTATATTTTAGTGACACTCAATATCTATGCTTTCATTTTTTCTATGTACTAAACCACATTAAGTGGTTCCACCATTTAATTATTTTATAGATTACTCTACATAGTCAAATGAGAGTTGAAGCATACAATCTTTCCATCTTAAGGGCTTTCACTAGTTTTCAAAATGAGACCTGATCGCTCTCAATTTGTCATATGTTCAACATTTCTCCATTTCCAAGTTATAAGGCAACTAGAATGCTTACTCTTTTAAGTGTATACTTTTCTTCCTTTATTTTCAAATTTAAAATTGTAAACAATAGATTTTCAATTTTTAAATATAGACAATAACTACTTTCAGTGGCATTGTTGCAAGTTTTTGCAATAAGGCATCTTGCATGATAAAGCTTTACATCAAAATAAAAAATGTTTATATGTACTTGTGTTCACATATAATTTACTCTATTAATTTCACTTCATTGCATCACTAGAATAAATTGGGGGTAAATGTAGATAAATAAATTTTATCATTAAGTGCTTGATAATGTTTAAACTTGACATCCTTAACCTACTTGGCCAATTCACCATTCCACTAACTTACAATATTTATAGGAGTGTTCATTATTCCACAAATTATATTTCTACTACTCAAAACAACACTTAGACATCCCTATTTTACTTATACACTCATACCATATGAGTTCCAATAGTTTATGTTCTTCTAATACAATATCACATTAGGTCAGTTAGGGTTGCATTGTGGCCTTATCCCTTAGTGCAACCTTGTCCCTTGTGATTCAATGATAACTTTCTAAATTTGATACATTATGTTTAACCGCTCTCACACTTTTATCGAGGTCAATCAATGAAAACATTAAAAATATTCCTCCATATAAGCACATCAAGGCCTCTCCAAACCTATGTTGCAATTACTTGGAAATTCTACTATACACTAAGCAAGAGAGCATTATTCTTCCCAATTTCAATTTTGAAGCATTATAATAGTTATAGGCCAAGCATAAATTTGTTTTATTACAAGTTAAGGGTACTAATTTTCAATCATTTAAAGTAATCTATTTAGTTGCATTAATGTAGTAAAGTCAAGATTCACACACTCACTACAGGAGGGAGAACTACATCGGCTTTATGTCCTTATGGGATATATAGGTAGTATTCAGATTATATGAGTTTTTATGAGGATAGATCAACTATTTGCCTACCACCATTCCCCCTTTTTGTAATTTTATCATTTATATTGTTTTTTTTGTAAGGGATCTAGGGTTTGTGTCTTGCAAGTCTTCTGTGTGATAAAATCGAACACATAGATAAACTTTAAACCCTCATAGACAAGTGCATGCACCCAGATTAAAACATTAGTTGCATAATCAACCAAGATGTGGCCATAGTCAATAGATAAGGTTGTAGTGCATCCTTTTCCCAACATAATTTTAAATATTTATTGTAGGTACAACATAGTTCACATGTCTTTTCAGGCAATTTCCGGTCACGGTCAACGTGCACAGTTAGCAATAAAATATATCCAAGATAGGATTGCATATATTGTTTCAATTTAATATTTTATCACATTTTGTAATTATATAAATTATGTATTTCCTATAAAAATATGTGCATTTATTATATTTCAATTTCAATAGTTTAGATCTATTAGATTGATTCATTTCATTATAAAATAAATTAATTAATTAGTAGGAGTTAACTAATAGATGTGATCAATCTTTGATCAGGTACGAGAGCACACAGAAAGAGACTTATACTCTTTTCTTTAGAACTGAGGACATGTTTGAAGTGTCTAGATTGGTAAGACCCATGATTTTTATATTCTTTATAATACTAGTGTCTCTTATTTAGGCTATGAAAAGTAAGGGAATTATCTAAATCACAAATATCTTGGTTTAGGATCTATATTAACTTTGAACCAATTATCATCCTTACATGCATATGGTGAATATAGTTCTTTTGGTATCATTTATGGTTTACACTTAGATTTATTCAAATAGATGACATTAATGGCATCCTCTTGGTGTTCTTCTAATTGGTTTTCCACTATGTTGATGATCATGAGACCATCGTAGGCCCATTTTTTATAATTAAAATGGGATAATGAGTCTCATTTGTCTTCTTGTCAATTTATTGAGAATCCTAACATAGCCTTGAATTGGCCACTTTCATCTCTACATCTTCTAGTATTTCAATATGTTCAACTTGGCCATAGTCTGTCAATTTTGGACTGCATCATAGAGTTGGCCTTTTAATAGCTTCCCAAATCGATCTAGGAGTATATTTACGGTATTAATAAAATAAAAAATAGCATTATTAACCTAATATACTATGATCTCAATCTCCATTCTTGTGTCCACATCCCAAGGCTTCCTACTTTTGACATAGCTAACCACTCACTCTATTATCCATTGTCCTTTGTGTACAATCCATCAAATTATGAAAAAAAATTGAAATATTTTAGGATATACCTTTATTTCATAGGATACTTACCAATTTTATCAAGTCTATTAGAGCTATGACTACTCCTTGTTGCAAGATCTGGATGATATGTTCATATATTTGGGTATCAGCTATCGTAAGATCTCCTTCACTAAAATTTTGATTCTAAATTGACTACAATAGTTGTGTTTCTTCATTCATCAAAAGATTCTCTCTCGCAAGGTATAAATACCTATCCTCCCATAATTTCATGACTAAGTTTTATGAAGGCATCCCTAGAGGTGAAAGACCTTATTCTCTATGTTGATTCTTAGTAACAACCTAGATAAAAGCTTTTTTCATTAGATGAGAGTGCACCATGTTCACAATTTGCACTATCATCTCCTTTTATTTCTCTACAATAGGGAAATTCTCAGTATTATTTTGTCATGTAATTATAACATATGTGTAAAAAATTTCCTATTAAAAGTTGTGGGGACAATTTTATGCAATATGGTTCGTTTCTCCACATAGGCAACAGGTAACAGGCTACCATAGTTGTATACTCCCTTGCCTTCAATTTTAGATACCTCTTTGATAACTTCCCTATATTTTATGTGATCCAAACCCTTGTTGTTGTCTATAATATTATCCATGTTGTTTATGAGGAGAAGGAGGTGCCCAACTTGGCTATTGTTGTGGAGATGTGGGGATCCATCCCTGTTGGTACTGAGGTGAAGGGGGTGTCCATCTAGGTTGATATTAATGACAAGGAGGTGCCCATCTTGGTTGATACTGAGAAAATTAGGAGTCCACTCTAGTGTAGATTATGTTATTGAGGTAACCCATTCACCTTGTGTTATGATTTTGATATATTTACCTGCCACATTTGGTTTTGAAACAAGATATTGTTATGTAGTGACTATGAAGACATTTTGATTGATGTCTTATTTTATCTCTTGGAGAAACCTAAAATTATTTTCATAATGGTTATGGGATTTACATAAATTTCATAATACACTTTGTGACTATCACACATATTGTCATAGTAAAAGATAAATTGTAGTTATGTAGACACTATCTAGATTATATAGCACTTTGGTCTTGTAAACTTGGAAAATACATGTCATGGATGTATCCTCAGCTTCTATACCTTCCCATTATAAAAAGGCTTGCATACACTATCTCTCTAAGCCAAATTGTGTATCTCTTATTTTGACCTATGTTATTCTAATAATTGGGCTTCTATCATGCTCATAATGTTATAAAATTGCTTATTATTATCCTTTGCAAGTTTTGGACATGTACCAATTTTTCAACTTCATGGACACTTGCAACCTAATTAGACACCTACATCAATGCAAGTGTCATGTTCTAACACAAGCTTCTAGTGCCCTAAAGTCATCAAATTTTCAAATGAAACTTATACCTATGGTCAGCCTAAGTGGTTTAATGAAATATGTTTCCAAAAGGTATTGATATATATACAAGATTAACCCTTATTCATTCATCACCTAACAGAGACCTAAAAACTCATAAGGCAACTTAACAAAAACATTCAAGTGAGTAAAGCTTCCCTATTTTCTACTATTTATATCTCAGTCATAGAGATAACACATGTGTAGGTCTCATTTACAAGCTAGGTCACTATTGTACTTGATTTCCATGAGTCTTACTAGCCAAGTTACAAGCTAGGTCCCTATTGTACTTGTTTTACATATATTACATCCTTGTGCACATACAAGCCAACACATATGGGAAAACTACATCATTTTAAGGCCCTCTTTAGAGTAGTGGCTATACAGCCAGTACCCACCAATAAAAAGGCATTTGGGGTTAGATCAGCACCTTGAGCCTGTAAACCCATTTTTCCACAACCATTATGAAGATGAAGAACTATGGTTTTACCATTTAACAAAGAGTGACAACCCATGATCCAGATCTGAGCACACCAAAGTGAAGGTGAAATATAACCCATAATATCCCAGGTGGTTACATCTAAATCTAGTAGGTAATCCATACTAAACATCTACATCCAAGTTAGATAGGAACATCGATGCATCCATCTAAGGTCAATGCAAGTGTATGAGGCTATAGAGATCAAAGTTATAGAATCTAATGACTTATTCAGATCTATAAGTACACAGTAAACTAACTAGGTACACTTGTTTTCATTTCATTGTTATAGGAATACATAGTTATACTTACTATTTTTAGCATATCTTAGTATTTAAATTTAGAATATCATTTATTTGAGTTTACAATTAATTATCTTATCATAGATGTATGTATCACCCTTATGCTTATTCATTTCTATATTCTTAACCCTGTACTACATTGACCCATTATAACTTAGGTTTAAACAAGTGGTGAACCTGACCTTTGGTCCCCAAAACCCTAGATATTGATTTAAGATTTATTGATTATTTGTTGTTTATTTTTTATTTAATAAAGATTTCACATGTTAAAAATCAGATTTCATTTTGTTATAAATATGTGCAATATGGATGCATTTATAGTTCATTTTGGGCTCCAATTTATGATTATAACTATGGTTTGTTATTAGAATTTCTTAATCATACCTATCATTTAACAAAATAGGCAAATCCATCAATATAATGAAAGGGTTTTAAAATGAAAACAACATTTAATCTTTCTTAATAACTCCTTTTGAAATAACATAGAGTCAGTCTCAAGATGCCAACATGCATGCTCTCAACCATTTGTTCCACCTAGATCTTATTCGAGTGACAACCATCATTTCATACCCATTATTTTCCCATGGCTTATATTGTATTTTTCAATCCATGTTATCACTAATAAAAAAAAGGTAAGGGTGTCCAACCTAATCCACCACCTCTTAATAGACAACAAGTCCATTATAATCTTAAACTTATGATCAAATCTAAGGGATATGACCTTGTTGACCAATTGAGCAACACACATCCTAATATATCAATTCCCAAATTTTTAAAGAAATCCACTATCTATAAAGATATCTTATATGAAACACAAATAAAAACTCATTACCTTTGATCCAACAGATTTACCATCCAAAGATATTATGAACCAAGATTTATCTTTGTTCATATAAGTGACTATGCATAACAATAGAATCAAAAGAGTGCTCGTTGATAATCAATCTTATTCAAACATCAAATATGCATATCAAGGGATTTGATAATTCACGTAGCCCTCTAGTTGGCCAAATCACATTGGATGTAACATTGGGGCTAAAAATGGTTTCAACAATTTTTTAGGTAATGTCTCAATCATTACATTATAATTTACTTTTGGGTAGACCTTGGATACACACAATGGAGGTCATTCCATCTACTTTACATTGATGTGTAAAATTGATACACGATGGGACCTTATTGACAATGGCTTCTAATGATGAGCCCCTAAAATTATGCAAAAACATACATTTTGATATAGATGGCATTCCTATAGTGGTACCATCTATACAATGTATTCCTCTTGAGAATATCCAAACTTATGAAGTGGGTCAATCAAGTATAACGGTTCCATTATCTCCAAATGCAATTAAGGCACTACATACTAAGAAGCACATGGATGCACATCAAGAATAAGAACCATTAACAAAGGAACCAATAATACCAAAACCATAAAAGAATTCAACATTTGAGCTTCCTTTATTGGTCAATACTGAATAGAAAGATAGCTATGTTTCAAATTATTATGATAGTGATGATGGCTCTACCTATGATATGATAAATGAAAAATTGCAAAAACTAAATTTCTTCCCACTTGAGTATCTTTTTAATAACTTATTGAAACATAAAAGTCTTGATATATATAAGTTAAATCTATCTTTAGAGGATATAAGACCAAATCCAGATAAGGGAAAAGAAAAAAATAGAAAATGAGCATCTGAATACTTGTTATTTTATACATCCCTCATGGCTTCACACATTGAATTAACATTAACAGGGACAAATGCAGATACATCATGTAAATAATGTGGAAGGATCTCATAAGACTCCACAATAAACTTTGCAAATCACAACAAACCAAGATACTCTAGGTACAATACTTTCTATGTTATTTGAGCATAGAATGATATCTTTACCTTCTACCAAACACAAAACACATGATAAACTTCTTCCTAAATAAGGGGTACCATATTGTCACTATCATTAGATCATTGTCTATCCTACAAATTGATGTGAGGCATTACAAAACCAAATTTAGAAATACAAAAATGAGGCGTTGGTACCATTATTATACCTAGGTTTTAGAATGAGACATATATAATATGCATATGTTATACAAAGAGCACCTAGATTGTAATATCAAAATTAGTTTTAGATTTCAAAATACTTTTATGGACTTTAGATCTCCAGGTTGGATTGTTATAGATTGTTATTGAACTAATATACTGTAGTATTTGGTTCACTTTTGGTATGGTTGAGGTGATTAAATCACTCAATCTTTCCGCATTTACAGGTTGGACTTGATTACATCATCCAAACTCACCATATTTATAGTGTGGGGTGACTTGGATCAACTCACACTCACTAGGTTATAAGTATGATTGGCAAAGTTGATCTAATCTCAACTTCCAGGTGGCAACTCACCTTTTATTCGAGGTTGGGGCAAGTTTATCCTTGAACATTTTATATATATATAATACACACACACACACAACACACCTTGAGCTAATCTCAACTTCCAGGTGGAAACTCACCTTTTCTTCGAGGTTGGGGCAAGTTTATCCTTGAACATTATATATTTACATTGGGTGACTACTATTTTTCAATGATGTCAGACATTTCTTATAGCCATGCAGTCTTCTCTTGATCTAAATAGCCTATATACCTACTATTATCTACATATGGTAGTGTCTCTTATTCTGATGAATATTTCTACTAATTTAGTTTTTTATTAACTTAAATTTTGGTGAAAATTTATGTACTCAGCATGTTGATGCCATTTCCAGCCGTAGTTTTTCAACTTCAACACTTAACTTACCATTTTCTCTCTACTCATGCCATGTAACCGTAGACTTAAAAATGATTTTGTTCCTTTAAAAAAATAGGTTTTTCGAGTCCTTGTGTCCAATATAATATTTTTTTCATTATTCATTTCACTCATTGGAGTCTATAGATATAGGTCTAGTTTGTTCAAACTATGTGAGTCATTTTATTTTTATTTAAAATAAAAAGTGGTCGAGTATATGTCTTTTGAAAGGTAATATTTAATTACCTTTTGAAGTCATTCTAGTTATCTAGTGAATATACAATTATTTTAACTTTTTTACTATTAGTTTTAGTTGTATATTTATCAAATATAACATCTTCAATGAGTCATTCATCTTGTGATAATTAAAATTGTCAAATTATACAGGTTTAGTGTCATTATCGATTTTATCATCAAAGTCATCACTATTATAAAAATTATAAGGATGCATTATCGATTGAAGCCAACATCTAGTAAGTCAAAACTAAATCAAGTTAGATTGAGAAAATTGATGGCCAAGATTTCCACACATGGTAAATCTAAATACAATTGCTTCTGATTGAAAAGGACCTTTGAGATATTGTAGATGGCACTCTTGTTGAACCAAAAGATGTCGATGCACTTCAAAAATGGAAAGTCAAAGATAAAAAGACTTTGGCTATTATTGATCTCAGCTTGTCCAAGTCATATTTACATCATGTGGACTTTAAAAAGTCTTCCAAATAAATATGGGAATCACTAAACCAACTATTTGGTTCTAAAGCTGATAGTGCAAAAATTACTATGAAGAAAATGTTGTGTGGTTTAAAAATAGGAGGAAATATAGTGTCTGACATCAGTAAATTTCATTCACTCATAAACCAATTGGTAGGAATAAAAGAAGATATCAAATAAAATGATTCAAAAGCCATATTTCTCAATAACATGCCCAACAGTATGTCACATGTGGTGTTCACCTTAAGCAAGTTAAATCCAAGTTTATCAAATGTCATATTCATATTTATTGCTAAAGGAATCAAAGTTCTAAAAGAATAAGAAGTGATGTTCACACGTAACAATCCCAACACTTCTTACAAAAAATGTGTAATCAATAAAAATAAATACACATGTTTAAATTGTAAAAAACTAAGACATGTAGTTCTAAACTAAAAATAGAGCACAAGATCTTCTTGATGGAAAGGTGAATGATAAAGAAATGATGATAAAGGAAAGTGATATAGAAGCAAGTAGTGTTCCCTCAAATAATGAATAGGTAGCTCATCAAAGTAATAAATACTAACTCTATTAGTGTTATTCCTCACCCCATTTCAGCACTAAATGGAGAATGATAAACATTATTTCTTATATGGGTAAGTTTTTATATAGGTGTGTGTGTGAATGTTTATATTCATATAAATATAAGAGTTGTCATAATAACTCATAATATGTAATTGCAAAAAATAAAAAGAAGTATGTAGAGATAAGGTTTTGAGAGAAATAATAGGGATAGAGATAGTCAATAGAATAAAGGGATTACAATAAACTCCTACTCTATAGAATAACTATAACTATAAATGTAACAAGCTTTTGTAATTTAATTAAGTTATTTTGATCGATAATTTGGTTTTCTAAATACTTTAAACTAGCAATTTCATGACTAGATTAAAGGGGGAATTTAGACATTAAATTTGAATCACATATCACCTCAGTCTTGTACACTTTGAAAATATATATCATAGATGTACCCTAAAGTTATAGACCTTCTCGTAGCTGAAAGGATCCCATACACTATCTATCTATGCCAAATTGTTTATCTCTTAGTTCGATCAGTGTTATTATAATAACCAGGCCTTTTATCATGTTCATAATTTTATAAACCTACTTATTATCATCCTCTACAACTTTTGGACCTATACCTATTTTTTAGATTTCTATACACTTGTATTCCAATCAAATGCCTATGTCGACACAAGTGTCCTATTCCAATGCAAGTGTCTAGCGCCCTAACATCATCAAATTTTCAAATGAAATGTATACTTATGGTCAGCCTAAGTGCTTTAATGTGAGATATTTATAAAAGGGATACACACACACACACACACACACACACACACACACACACACACACACACACACACACACAATATTTACCCTCATTAATTCCTCACTTAACACATACCTACTAGCTCACAAGGCAACTTACTAAAACCATTCAATCAAGCATTTAAGTAATCAAAGATTCCTTATCTTTTCCTATTTCCATATCAGTCATAGGGATAACACATCTAGAAGTCTGAAGTATTGAAGAAGCATTCCATGAGTTTTATTTTCTAATTTACAAACTAGGTCACTATTGTATTTCATTTTCATATATTACATCTTTGTGCACACACAAGCCAACACATAAGAGAGAACTACATCATTATAAGGCACTCGTCAGAGTAGTGGCTATGTAGGCATCACCCACTGATAAAGGGGTATTTGGGGTTAGCTTAAAATTGTGAGCTCACTAACCCATTTTTTTGACAACCACTATGATGGTGAATAATTAAGGTTTTACTATTTAACAAGGAGCAATAGCACATGATCCAGATTCGAGCACACTAGAGCGAAAGTGACACAAAACCCAGAACATATCAGGTGGTTGCATCTAGATCCAATAGGTACTCCATAATAGACATCTACATCCAAGTTAGATAGAAGTGTCGACACAATTATCCAAGGTTGACATAAGTGTCTGAGGCTACATAGGTCAAATTTATATAATCTAATGATTGATCCAGTCTATTTCTAGTTTTTTCCTTATCAAATTTACATGTGCATGGTAAACCAACTAAGCAATCTTGTTTTCATTTCATTGTTATATCAATCAATAATTGTATTATTATTTTTATCATATCTTAGTATTTAAATTCAGAATATTATTTATCTAAGTTTGTAATTAATTGGCCTATTATAGATTTATTTATCACCCTTATGCTTAGTCATTTATATATTCTTAACCTTATACTATATTAACACATCTCAATTTAGGGTTAAACAAGTTGCATGTCCTATGATGCAACATACTTTGTATAACTCTATTTTTATCTTTGGGCATTCATTTTGTTGGTGTCCCTCTTATCCACACTTAATGTACCATACAAATAATTGTGTTTTCATCCCTTCCTAGAGTTCATCCATCCTACACAATACCACATCTAACTTGGCATCAGTTTTTGTAATGTTATGAAGGTATTATCCATATTCCACTATTTGTTCAACTCTAATCGTAGCTACCCTTGCCTTAGATTTTTTAGTAAATAAACCTTGGGCTATAGTAAAATAGATTTTGCTTCATAGATCTTCTATACACCCAATAGCATTGTTCAGATAATGAAACTAAAAATTTACCTCATTAATCACATGAGAAAACTAATGGTCACAATCCCATACAAATTCTCTAAGTCTTTGAATGGTTTCTTTTAAATATTGAATGGTTTGGCTAACACACTTATACATCCTGAATTCTTATATGATTTTTTCTTTGGCATGTTGGAGGGTCATAACTACATGATTATTCTTAAAATGAACTATAGAGCTTGATTAGCCAAAGATCCTATAAGTTCACAATTATTTTCTACATCATTCATTACACCTTTAACATGCCACTTCATTTCATAGGTCAATAAGTATTGCTCTAATGTAGTTGACCCATAACATGCCATCAATGTAACAAAATCTCTTACAAGTAGCAACATGTTTCATGTAATTGTGCTAGATACAATTGGTTTGAGTGATGATTACATTGGTTCATGCAAACTAGTTGTGATGGTCGTTGGTATATTAAGAGTATTGATATCAATTGTTGTGCTAGCTTTACCTCCACTTTCCTTCTTATGTCTATCTAATATTTCTATAACTTCTTAAAACCACTGTGTAGTTACTATTAACTCTTTGAGCATCTTTGATCTACTATTATCAATCATTAAAATGGGCATTAGGGATTCATCCCCCTAGAGTGAATGAACCATACCTAGAGTGTTTATCATGACCACCCTAAATTCACCCTGAACATATGTTTCATCATTGTTTCTTAGAAATATTATCCTTCATGTTCTAAATACAAAAATTGCCTCTATAACTACTCACCAAACCAACTTCTAAGTTATTCTAACTACCTTTAAACCACCTCTTTATTTTTTATTCATTATGTTCCCTCATCTCTTTTTAGGTCATTTTATAGTTTTTGGTCGGTATCTACATTATATTTGGTTATTTCATTCCCTTCAATCTCTTTCAATTATTTTTTATTTAGACTCAATTTCTCCTTATAGATTTCTAATTCCTCTTGTTATTTTTAAAACTTCCCTTCTACTCCTACTTGCATCTATATGTGGTCTTTCATCTTCTAGAGAGTTTTTCTTGTTTCATCTTTTCTATTATTGTAACTCGCTTTGAATCCTTTGAATTATTTTATCATTTTACTCCTATGCTTTGTCTATTCTCTAGTTTGTGGTTCAAATTCCATGGTCCATATCTTCTTCATTTAACTCCATATGGTTCATATCTCCATAGTGCCTTGCATGACTACTCCATGTCAGTTGGAATTGATACCATGGCCTTTTCCAAAACTAACATTTTTAACAACATAGGAAATCTCTTAATTTTTTTCTTTTGATCCCTCTAACAAAAAAATAATTTGTAACTTCAAACACAATGTACTCATGTACTAAAAACTTATCAATGCACCTATCAATTGTAGTCTTCATCCAATGATGAATTGCATAGGTCTATTTAGTGTCTATTTTGCACAATTTTTCCAATTTTTCTTTGCTCCACACAAAATGTTTTGTTTCACAGGGTCTAAATCAATAATATTTGAGTCTAGATAGTCATGCTACTAACAATTTAGGAAACTCACACTAGAATATTGCATATATTTCTTTGTGAATATGATAAAAAATAATCACTTCTTCAGACTCTATTATTCTTATATGTTCTTCCTCTATAAAATTACATATCCTTGAGTCTGGCCAATTCTTAAGGCCCCTTTGATTAGTTAACCATTTTAACATATTTGAATCCTAGTAATAGAACCTTTGTTACCTGTGGTCGCTGGAATCTCTCATTAGGACATGTTATATGTTCTATTCTTTGAACATTATGATGGGACACCAAATTAATATAGGAAGTAAAACACAATTAAAGCTAAACTTAATGCAATGTCATATACAACTTTATTTTTATCATTACAAATGCATATGCATATTTTCATCCTTATTCTTTTGTTAAATTAAAAATTAAACATTATATGAGAATACATTCATTTTAAAATAAATATATACTCAACACAATATTAGTTTATATATAATTTAGGATAAGTAATACAAAAGAATACAAAGTTTAAACTATTCCCTAAAATTATAACATTTCCTTTTACAACTTTAGGGTATATGTAGACTGTGAAAAGACTATGACTCTTCATCTTCTTGACCTTTAATTTCCTTTTATGAAGTATCTGAGGTACCTATTCAAACTTCCATGTGTTTCATCAACTTACATGAAACTGTATTTTATATAAAATATACTATGATTTACACTTGTTGCACGTTCAAACTTATAAAACTATGTGCAAATTATACTTTGTATTTTCCTACTAACATGGTGTTCATGTTCCCCTTGTCTCCTAATTATTTACATGTTAATCTTTACATATAGTGGATTATGATTGGATCTCAACTCTATATGACAGTTCTGAACTTCCATTTCCATCAATGTCAATATAAATCTTTGCAAAAAAATAACATAATCTACTACACTTTCACCATTGTATGTTTTAAGTGTGATGTTACCTAAATTTGGCCATATTCTCATGCCATTACAAATGACCAACTCATATTAACTACATAGCCCTAATAATTTTTTTGCATAGTGTGTAACACCCCCACCTCCATATTATGAGGCCCTTTCCCATTATTGATCTTCTTCTTCCTCCAACTACAATGGATTAATTTTCACACCGCCTTTGTTTCTCAGTTTTAGGGCCTAGTTTCTTGTTATCTTTATGCAGAAGTCCCCTATTATCATTACCTAGCCCAAGGTCCTATATACTTAGATATCTATTTTTAGATATGAATTTGGATCTTCACAGTCTAAGTTCCTTTTTCATATATGTTTTCAAACCTTTCATTGCAAAGTAGGAAACAATGAGATTAATCGTTAAGTCATTTTCACTTATCTTCAACCATATGTATTGCTTGTGTGGGTCTTCTTTCTTGACTTTTATAATTTTTCCCCATGTTCCTCTAATTAATATAGTTACTCCCTGATGATCTTTTCCAATTTTAGTTCATTCATTCCAAACTGATATTCTTATATAGCTTTGAAAATTTGGGACTTTACAACCATCACACTCATAATTTTTGGTAAGAATGATGATGTTTTTTTCCCTTTGTTATGGGCCCCAACCCATTACCTTTCCTCTAAGGATAAACTTTACAATTTTGGATTCCAAATGTCATGTACTCCCATGACCACTAAATCAATATTCATTGTGTGTTATTTGGTGGCTAATTTGGGATTTGAATTATATAACCAATCTCATTTTTTTGCATTTCTCATTGCCTTCACTTTCTCCAATTCTTTCATTCTTTTTTCTTATTGTACTAGGGTTATGGCTTCATCTAGATAAATTTGTGTGTCCCTAAGAAACATTTTTTGTTCTTATCTTCTATGATATCATAACAACTCTAATATTTCCATCCTTTCCTTAATATACTACTTTTTTGTTCTTATTTTCCTAATGGTTATGCCATGCCCATTACAACTTGTCTTCAATAAAGTCTCTTTCGAGCTTGTTGATATTCTCATGTTCGCCATAATCCTTTACTCCTTTAATAATTATATTTTCATCCCTATTATGTCTACATCTCTCCTCCCACATGTATAAATACATAATTTATTTATGAGTTATCTTTGCTTTTCTAATGGTCCTCTTACTGCTTGTACCCAAAACATGGCCTCCTTGATTAAATCTTTCAATATATTTTCCTTTGCTTTCATGGTTGGGATTGTGCATTGAATCTATGTGATTATTTGTATGTCTCTTCCTTGTTCAAAGATTAATTACTGAGGGGGGATTAATTAGTGTTTAAAAACTTTATTTCAAGTATACTTTGACATTCATGAACCATGAAAGTAACATAGTGATCTAGGCAATGCATAAACAACCATTCACATGAGCATGAAACAAGAAAACACATATATGAGTGGGAAAACCTCAAGGGGAAAAAAAACCTACTATTATCTCTATAAATGGACTATTATCTTATGAAATAAAAGATAAAATTTAGTTGAGCACCAACTCAACTTGGAGCACCAACCCCAATAAAATCAAGCACCCACTTGACTAGGCTTTAGCAAGCATCTACCTACAAGGAAGCACCAACTCTCTAAGTGATTCAACACCAAATCATCCAAATATGCTATTTTTTTATGGTTTAAAACCCATTTCAAAACCTCTTTTTCTCAACCATTCATAATTTTATTTTCTTGTTTTGCACACACATAAATAGGCCTAAACTGAATTGTATATATACTAGTCTCATGGTCATACGCCAATTGGTCAGCCACACACCTTTAACCTATTAGGCCAAACACACAATAGGTCTTAGGACACATTATTAGCATGGTTAAATCATAATTTGAGCCCATTTTTGTCTACCACAACTCAATTAGGCCTTACTTCTCCTTTAGGTCTCATGGAGACCTAATTGCATTAGGTCTGCCCTCTTAACGCTAAAACTTGATCTTCTTGAGCCTAGATGGCCTTCTCAAAAAATTAAAAACCATTAAACCATCTATCCAATGAATTATTTTGACCTCTTACATGCTTGATTAGACTTTAATCTTTCATTTATATCATGAAAGCTCCTTTAGGACAAACTACCCTATTAAGCTTGTGTTCCTCAAAAGTATGTCTTAAAATAATGAAGTTTCAACATCCTTATGCTAATCAACCTTGAAAAATGAAACATGAGTAAAAAATATTCATTATCTTGGGTTCATCACCACATTTTTGGAGCACCTTTACTTAGGAAATAAGGGATCAAGAACATCTCTACAACTCGCTTACTTAGAACTGCCAAAACACTTCAAAAAATAGTCATAAAGAATTAGACCTCCAATGCCTGTATAGACACTTATCATGAATCACGATGCATACAAATGGTTATATGATAACTCAAAAACATCTTTATATAGAAACATCATATCTTCTAATGGTAAATATTGGTCTTACAGACCAATTTCTTGACCTTATGTCTCACAGTCCTATCTAAACCAGACAAGCCATTTTGTGAGAAACATTTTCACTACATACACTAACCTCACAATATTATCCAAAGCATGATTATAACTTAAATTCATAAATAACTTATTTATTCATTTTATTTCATCAATCTATTATGCACAAACCCTCAAATTTATCTCTTCATCTTTGCCTAGGTTTTACATTATCCACACCATTATGTCTGTTTGTGACTGACTTACTTGTATGACCAATTTATATAAATTAAAGGATAGAAAATATCCATAAAACATCATGGTCATGTAAAATGGGTCTCCATCTTATTCTACAATCTATTTTCTCTACTTGACCAATTCAAATTTGGAGAGGTACAATAATTTCTTGATAAATAATCCTATATTTATATATTTTCTCCCTCATCTGACTAACAACCACCACATGGAGGTACCTAGGAGAGTTAACTACATACTCAAATATCTTATCTAGGCATTTGAATCCATCCTCAACTGATTTGAAAAAAATATTTCACATTGGTCCTTATTAGGGTTTTATGAAGGTTTAACACAGGTTTTAGTGTTAACGATTATTCATAAAGGACTACCACTTGAATACAAAACTAATGCATAGAGATCTTAGATAGGACCCTTCCCCATCTCTCCTAAATATCTCAGACTCCCATGCATAGGTTACAAATGCTAATGAATGTTTGAAAGTGATTTTTGGGTTTGACTACCTCATTATATGAGCTCAAGAAGAACTAAAACAGTGATTCATGCATTTTTCCTTCAAATCTTGACCTCAAACTTTGTGATCATGCCTAAAAAATCTTACCACAACTCTTTCCATGATCTAATTTATATAATTTCCTTGAAATATGATCTTCATACCTTACTAGGTCAGGGAGGGTCTAAGAGTGGTTTGGGTGCAAACATAGACTAAGGGTCCTAACCCTATAGCCTCACCTTGAAACTATGAATGCTTCCATACCTTAATCACATGTACAAAAAATTCCATACAACCTAAACATGATTCTATTCATTCATATCACCATGCACATACATCTTTATGTCATGATTATGTTTCTCATGCACTTAACATCAATGACCTATACCTTCCATTCTGATATTAACAATGATATCAATCATGTAGACATAAGAAATTAATTATCTTTAAATGCTCTCTTTATCTTTATTTCATCACAACACTATTCCATGCATCTTGTCACATCACACATTGCCAACTGTCCTTAATCACCTTTGACATCAACCTTCACAAGATGTACCTTTGACATTAATGACAATAGTTAACAATTTCCCCCTTTGTCATTGATGGCAACCACTCTTAGAAACTTTTCTCAACAAGTTATTTATCCCCCATTCTAAAATTTCTCCCCATTTAACATTAATGACAAAGAGGTACCTACAACTTCTTGGATCATACCTCTTGCAACCAAAAAAAACTCAACACACAAGATTATGAGTCTATGAATCATCATACAAACATGTTCCATCTATCTTCATGCATACCTCAATCACCTATTATTGGATTTAATGAACCACTTGATTATCTACTCATAAGCACTTGACTTCCTTAATGACTGCTAGGGGAAGGAATTATACCCAATTCCTATCTTAGATTTTCAAATGTTGTCTTTGGAAGTGGTTTGATTAGAATATATGTAATCTGATCTTTAGTAGATACATACTCAATATTGACATATTCAGAATGTAGATTGCAGTACTCACTGCCTCTCTTCCATATCCATCATATAATTTTGATTTATTTAGAATAGTCCTTGCCATTTCTTGAACTATTCTATTCTTTCTTTCCACTACCCCATTCTGTTAAGGTGTCCTAGCTGCTGAGAACTATCTACTTATCCCATGGACCTCATAAAAGTCATCAAATTCATTGGACCAAATCTCTAATCTTCTATTATATCTTACACATTTGATCTTTCCATTATTTTCATTCTCAACTAGAGCCTTAAAAGCCTTAAACTTATAAAGAGCTTCTGACTTTTCTTTCTAGAATGATACCCAAGTCATTCTTATGTAGTCATCTATGAGTAACATGAAATAACTATATCCGTGAATGTTTTGGATTCCTGTAGGTCCATAGAGATAAATGTGTATTAAATCTAAAGGTCTTGTAGTAAAATACTCCTTAGACTGGAACCTCCTTCTCCATGTTAACAAGCCTTACAAAATGTATTTGCAGGTTTGGTGATTTTAGGCATATTCTTCACAGACTTATTAGAGCTTATCTTGACTAGATTATAAAATTTTAGATGGTCCAACATTCTATGCCATATCCAACATTCATTCATCTTAATCATAAATCATCTCTCTTTTTTAATCTCATCCAAGACTTACATATTGTTCTCAGTTCTCTTAGCAATGGCAATTAGCCTTCCTGATTTGGCTCTCCTTATATCACACCTTCTATCATGAAATGTCAACGTGTTTCCTTGGTTGTATATTTAACTTACATTAATCAAGTTATGTTTCAATCCTTCCACATATAGCACATTCTTTGTTTTGGTCTTCCCATTGTCCAAACTCAAGATGCCTTGCCAACAATATTAGTAATTATGTTATCTCCAAATCTCATTGTCCCTAAAGCATTCATCTTCAATTAAATGAACTTGATATTATCCCCTGTCATGTCGCTTGAGAAACCACTATATATATACCACTTCATGTTTTCATCTTGGATGTGAAAGGCAGTCTCAGCTAACACATATTCTTCTCTTTTTATCTTTTGATCCTCCTTGACATTATCCACAGGATCTGGGTTCTAGATCCACTTCTCAATGGTATGACTATATACCTTTTTATCTTGACTGATCTTCTTCATATGCCTCATCTTACAATCCCTTGAAATATGTCCTCTCTGATCACATTTGTAGCACATAATTTTACTTCTACTATTGAAATGAGCATTCATCCTATTTCTCCATGAGCAATTTATTCTAGCAAGATGTTTTACAATCCACAGCTTTACATCCATATTGATTGCATGAGAAATAGTAACCATTGAAGGAATTCACATACCTTGTCTATTTGATAGGAATTGTATTTTCATGACTATTGAATGATAAATCTCTACATTTATTGTCTCTTAAAGGAGTTACATTCTTTTTCACTTGTTGATGGTCAATTTTGATCTCAAATTTGAGAGTTTTTGCATTGGTCTTTACTCTGTCAATTCCATTACTTCTTCATAGTCCTTTGTCCTTTGAGGTCTGACTCTCATTGTTCTCTTTTTGGTCTTATTTGAAACCAAGACATGTCTTGTCATGTGGAGACCTCTGACTATTCAAAATATCACCGAGGACTTTAGTGTTATTTTCAAATTTTTGATGTGTGTTCAATTTGATTATTATCTGATCTAATTCTATCTTCAAAGAATCTATTTCTATTCTAAACTTGGTGCATTATTCCTCTTTGGTATTAAGACTTGTAGTGATAATCTCAATCCAAGTTTCTAACTATTTAATTATCTCTTCATGTTCATTGGTGTTGTTACATAGTCTCTATTCAAAGAGATTGATTTGTTCCTCATAACTCTTAACCAATTATATCAATTTATGATTCCTCCTTCTTTATAACTTCAACTCCTCTAGAGCACTCACCAAGTTTACCTCAAGGTTCACTTTAGCTTCCTCTTCATTTGATTCTTCATCTTCCATAAGACTTTTCCCTTTTGAATAACCTTCATTGTCTATTTATATGGGCATGAACAGAGTTTCATTGTTATCATGGTCATTATTGCTATCATCACTATCAAATAAATTTGTTTCACTTATATCAAAGGATCCACTATCCTCTTTGGTATAAAAACTTCTCCTATGCTTGAATGATCCTTTCCTACCTTCATACTTTTTGAAACTCTTTTTGCTCTTATCAAGATTAAAGGACTTTTTATCCTCACCATGATGTTCACCATGTTCTCCATCATGCTCATTCTTATCTTTGTTAGCAAATTGCAATGAAAAATGGACAATATTACCAATTTTAAAGCACTTAAATGGCAATTTACCCCTATACTTCCCTGATCCTTTCCTTGGTTTTTTTATAATAATGACTTCTATCTTGTCATCATCAATATTTGTATCTACATCATCCTTTATCTTTTTATCTTGTGATTCTTTCTTGGCTTTGAATGCAGCTTCCTTATTGGAAGGTCTTCCATCACTTGTTCTCATTTCATAGGTATTCAAGATACCATGAAGTTATTTCATTTGTAGTTTGTTGAGATCTTTGATCTCCTCCACAGGTGAGACAAATCAAATTTGGATGTCAGGGATCTTAATACTTTGTGTACTATGTTGATTCTTCCAACTTTTCTCCTAGAACTTTGATGATATTTACCACTTTATCTACTCTTAATAGATAAAATGCAACGTTTTCATCCTCCATCATTCTTAGACTTTCAAACTACCTTTGATGGGTCCACAATTTTGCCAACATGACTTTGGTGTCTCTTTCATATATGGTTTGCAAATTTTCCCAACTTTTTTTGGTTGAATCACAATACATGACCTTTACAAATTATACCTCTAAAAGACCACATAGGATGGCATTCAATTCCTTAGTCTTGTTTTCACTTGCCTTCTTACTTGTTGCATCAGTTGGTGGTGTAGGAGATGGAGTGAATTCATCAACAACTGATTGTCATATTTCATAGCCCAAGGACATTAGATAGATATTCATTTTGATGATCCAAAATGCATATATAGTCCCATTGAAGAGAGGAGCCTTGTTGGTTGAGAAACCTCCTTGTACTTGATGACTAGACATGCTTGTGCTTCTATGATCTCCTTTAAGCTATTAGGCCTGCTTCAAAGGACCAAGCTCTGATACCAATTTTTGGAATCACAATTACTGAGAGGGATGGTGAATAAGTGTTTAAAAACTTTCTTTCAATTATACTTTAACATTCATGAACCATGAAAGTAACATAGTGATATAGGCAATGCATAAAGAACCATTCACATGAGCATGAAATAAGAAAACACATATAAGAGTGGGAAACCCTCAAGGGGAAGAAAACCCACTATGATATCTACAAATGGACTACTTTCTTATGAAACAAAAGAATAATTTCAATTGAAAACCAACTTAACTTGGAGCACCAACCCCAATAAAGTCAAGCATCCACTTGACTAGGCTTTAACAAGCATCTACCTATAAGGAAGCACCAACTCCCTAAGTGACTCAAAACCAAATCATCCACCTATTATTTTTTATTATGGTCTAAAACTCATTTCAAGACCTTTCTCTAGTCAACCATGCATAATTTTATTCACTTGTTTTGCACACATATAAATAGGCCTAAACTACATTATATATATATACTATTCTCATGGTCATACACCACTTGGTCAGCCACACAATAAGCCTTAGGACATATTATATGATGAGTGTCATTCAACTCCTCATTTAATCAATGTTTAATTGATGTATTATCAACCAGGGCTAGTGTCCAAAGCTGTCTGCAGTAAGGTGTAGGATGGTATATCTAGAAGTCTACTTGTGGGGGTGTTTGATTGTCCTATTCTAACCTTGACTAATGAACTAAATGTGTCTTAAACTACTTGATTCACTCTTTTGATGAAAAGGAAAAGATGTAACTATTTAATCAAATGAATCCACTCCTTTACTTGAAAGTAAAATCACACTCCTATTTACGCTTACGTGGAAATGGAGATGTTTAACTTGAAAAAGAAATTTGCTTCACACGTTTGTTGTAAAAGAAAACACACTTTGCTTAGAAAGGAAATGACTTTGGAATAAGGAAATGCCTTTTGAACTGTGAATTTTTTTTGATGTTTTATGAATGAATGCAAATATTATCAAGGTTCTGATTAGTTATAACAAAGAGTTAATATAACATAACATAAGTATCGTACATAATTCCTAGTTCTGAGGAGAGTGGGACCTTTCTCCTCTCGAACTCAAGAATAAAGATTAATCAATGCTAGAAACTGAAGTGATAATTCATAAAATTGAAATGATTTCAATCTATCAGAAACCTGTAATATGCTTGTATGTATCTTTCATCTATTATCTTTCAATAACAAAACTCTTACATCTTATGCTAATACAATCAACTCAAAATAGGATGCAAAGAGATAGGATTCCTTGGTCGATCCACTCATCCAAAGATAGGAGATTAGATTTCTAAGAGATCCAATTATTTTGATGAAATAGATATACTATCCTATAATAGTCTTAAGATCTAAATATATACAACTTTATCAAAAGCAAATCCTACAAAATAGCAGGCGAGTATTTTTCTCATTTGACTCCAATTGGAATGATTATCTCTCATCTTATCTGGCCACCGGTTTCCCCATTTATAACTTTATATTTATAGAATCCATGGAATTGACCCTGTAAAGTTGGTAGGAATGAGCCTGCAAAGTCTGTAGAAACAAGCTTATAGAGTCCATAGAGATAAGCTTGCGGAGTCTGTAGAAACAAGCCTGTGGAGTCTGTAGAAACAAGCCTACACCATCCTTCAAACTGATACCAATAATGATGATTTATTACTATTTTGTGTTGGTCCTCCCATGTACTAATATGAACACACCTATCTCAAAAGCATGAAAAATGGACCTATAGAGTCCGTAGATTCATTCTGTGTGAGTTCATAATTCTGTTAGATGGAAATCAAAATTGAACTTTCACTATACATCACCTGTGTCTTCTTCCTAAGCATTCTTCACAACAAAAAACATTAAAACATGATATGTATTAGACATTAATGACAAATTAAAGGTTTAGTCTTTGGTTCAATATAAACAAGACAAGTATCTACTTTCCATGTAATAGCTATCTAACAATCTATGATTCGTATAAGATAATATCCTTAGAGAGATGAATTGAGAGAAATAACATGTCAATAATGAGCCATATTCTGAGCTCATCATCTCCCCTAGGCTTTACCTTTTACAAGTCCCATTGCAAACATTCATTTACATTCATAGCTCTTGCATCTACTTTCTAAACTCTGACTCAAATCATAGCCATCAAATTCATCTATTATATGCTAGTTTAAATTGCTTGTAAACCCATGATATTCTTGAATCATTTGTTTCCATATATTGAATTGTTCCTCTAATTTTGGAGCCCAACTCTGACATCCTAGAATAGGTATGATCAACAAAGGGGGTCTATATCTCATGCCAATTCATTTCTATTAGTGTAGGTTTTTATTTTTTCCTATTTATTAATTAGAGAATATTATATATTTGTGCATACATGGAGTTTTCCTACATTCGTGGGATAGGCTAGCTTATGTGGAGATTGTGTGTCATATTTGTGTCATAAGGTGTCATAAGAATGTCATAAGTGACTCTTTTGACTGGCTATTCTAGGTATGGGAGTTACTTCTCTATTCTTAGCACCTTGTCACCACCTTTTTTGCAGGAGTCTATTCTTGGGGTGCTTTGACCACCTTTTGTGGAGGAGTCTATTCTTGGGGTGCTTTGACCACCATTTGTGGAGGAGTTACTTTCTAGCTCTCCTATATGTATTCTTCATTTTGGCCATTTCATGTTAATCAGATTTTGGTTTTCTCCATTTTGTCTTGTGCAATTTTTCTTATTGTATTATTTTCAAATTGCTTTAACATCTATGTGGTGTGCACTTGTTCATCTTGTGTGATCACGTCTTCATTGCACTCGCGTTATCCGGATTCTGGCAACAACTCCGATAGGGTATCAAATCCTTTCCGGTAATCTTGTGTGTGATTATGCTTTTTAGCTTATTTTGAAATCAAGAAGAATGGAGTCCATTTTTTTATTTTTAGTTTGATCAAAAAAAAATTTAAAAAAAAATTGTCAATATTTGGTTAGTTTTCTTGGAGATCCTTGCATTTGGGTGTCTTTTGTTGTGTGGAGCAGAGGGAGGAGCAGCTCTAAGCTCTTTTGGTCAGCAGCACACTTCTAGTCCAAGCACCAAGCTTATGTCCTTCAACAACATCAGCTCCAACGCCACTTCTACTACCACTTTTCTGTCTTTTCAGCACCCTCCAACAGCAATCTACAGCGAAGCCATAAGCCGTACGGCGTCCAGCATCTAGCAAGTCAGCAAATCAGGGTTGAGTTTTGTTTGGTGACACTTATGCGCCTTGCTTTTGGTCCTTTTTTTTTTGCTGCGCCTAGTTTTCTGCGCTTTGCTTTTGGGTTATTCTTGTTTGTTGCGCCTAGCTTCTAAGCTTTCTCTTCAGCCAAACCTCAGTCTCTAGCAAGGCGCTTCAGTTCTGCCCTCAGACAGGCCGTACATCACCCTCCAGCAAGTCTATTTTTGTGTCTTTTGTACAAGATAAATTTTGACTGTTGCTTTTGGACGCCCCTTCCTACTTGGCGTACCATGTGGCACCCTAGGACACTTGTCATTCTATCCAAACTATCTTTGATTTATTTTTTAGTATAAAATTGACTTGATAAAACAAAAATCAGTCAATTTGACTGAGTATTAAAGTTTTTAGACAGTTTTGTATTTTGGGGATTTTCAATTAAAACTTGTATCTTCGCCTGTCGAAGACAAAGGGTGAGGCCCGAGTTGGTAGGAGGCCAATTCCCCCTCAAAAAAACCTCATTTGGATTCCTCATTCTGTGTCGAATCCAACAAGTGGTTGGAAGGCCACTTTCTCTCCCCATAACAAGCATTTTTTTAATGTTTTAGTGCTTTTTTTGTAAAAACACTAGTTTACGGGAAAATTGTAACTTTAAAATATTGCAAACGGTAGCTCAGTTTTGGGTGACTTTTTTGAAAAAGTGATTTTAATTCAATTCTCCACAGTGTAGACTTATTATTTTTCAAAAATGCACTAGTTTATAAAGTGCCAAAAATTTGGGTCTCCCAGGACGCATTTTCGGATGAGTCCGATGTCCTGTTTGCTTAAGTCTTGCACTGATTGCTCTAAGACTCATTTTCAGCTGAGCTCAACATCTTTTGAGCATGCACTTGCATATTTGGGGGGGCTCAACATTTTTGGGAGGTGTGATTTTTTTTCACAACTTGTTTTCATTCTCCTTTCTGCATAAATTCACAACTTGCAATCAACTCAACTTCACCTAAATTCAGCTAAAAATGGATTATTTTCAACTTAAACCCCTAACACCCTTCAACTATCATGAATGTAAATTCAAAATGTCAATCATTATTAGAAGCAAAGGGTTCTATAAGATCACCATGGGTACAGAAGTAGAACCCAACACAGATGCTGAAAAGGTTAAGTGGTACAACCGTACTGATGAAGCCTTTGGGTTATTGAGATTGTCTATGTCTCCAAAACTTATCTTCCACTTAGAATCCTCCCAAACTCCTAATGACATATGGGACACCTTAGAAAAGTTGTTTGGGAAGCTTGATGAGATGAGAGGTCATGAGCTCGAAAATGAACTCATAAGTCTAAGTCCTAGCAACTTTGACACCCTACAGGACTTCTTCACTAAGTTTAAGGCCCTTAGATTGTAATTGAAAGAATGTGGGATAGAGAAGAAAGATGATCAACTCATACTTTCTATATTCACAAAGCTAGGTCCAAGCTATTCAGTCTTTGCCTCCACTTTCCATGCCACTAAAAGTGCCCTTGGCACTACATGGAAAATGTCTTCTTTGGATTCATTCATTGCCGACTTGACTAGGGAGCAAGATAAGCTAATTCAGATGGGCACAATGAAGTCTACTCAACCCCAAGCCTTGATAGCTGGAAATGGTAAAGATAAGACTTCAACAAAGGAGAAGAAGAAAAAGAACAAGGACCAGAAGAAGAAGAAATAAAACAATAATCTTGCCAAAAACAACACTGAGTCTTCATCCTCCAATGATAAACCGAAGAAGGAGAAGGTTCAGTGTGCCTATTGTAAAAAGATAGGGCATGATGAACACAAGTGCATGAAGAAACAAATAGATCACCTAACTCATCTTCTAGAGAAGAACAACATAGGTGTTCCTGAGTCCATCAAGGATTATTCATCAACCCAAGATTCTACTAAGGCAAAAGGCAAGGGTAAGGAGAAATAAAAGGCCAAGGCCCTTGTAGTAACTACAGCTTCTACATCTTCATGGGTCATAGACTCGGGTGCTTCTCACCACATGGGCTCTTCACTAGTTGATTTTTCACCAGATTCAGTGTCCATCAGGGAGTTACATAGTGATACTATAGTGGCAGTGGGTAGGGCAGATCACCAAGCTAGGTTATACACTTTCTCACATTTTCCTTCAGATTCTTCTCCTACAGCATTGCTGACTCATTCAGATGGAGTTAGCAAATTGTGGCATGAGCGGTTTGGCCACCTTAACTACCGCTATCTTGAGCAACTTTGTAAAAATGACATGGTCATTGGCTTGCCTCGTGTCCAATTCTCAAAAGGACTTTGTGAGGGGTGCTCCCTTGGGAAGCATCCTGAAGCAAAATTTGACAAAGGCAAAGCTTGGAGGGCTTCACAACATTTGGAGTTAGTCCACAGTGATGTATCGGGACCCTTTCCCAAACCATCTTTCACAAGGGCCAAGTACATCCTCACTTTCATTGATGATTGCTCTAGGTACACTTGGATATATTTTCTCAAACAAAAGTCTGAAGTGTTTGAAAATTTTCTAGACTTCAAGGCTCTTATTGAGAAACAGAGTCAGAAATCCATCAAGATTCTTTGAACTGATAATGAAGGGGAGTATGTCAGCATCTGGTTTGAACAGTTTTGCACCACAGAGGGGATTGATTTGCAGTGCACAGTCACCTATAGTCATTCACAGAATGGGGTTGCAGAATGTAAGAATAGGTTCTTGAAAAAGATGGCTAGCTGTATGATTCACTCCAAATCCTTAGCACCATCGTACTGGGCCGAAGCCATCAATTGTGCTTGCTACATTCAGAACAGGGTTTCTCATAAAGCTTTCAAAGGGATAACACCCTTTAAAGCTTAGCATAAAAGGAAACCTAATGTTGAGCACCTTAGGGTTTTCAGATCCCCAGCCATGGCCCGCATTCTGAAGAAGAAACGCAAAGCTATGGAACGTCAGTCCAAGCCTTGCATCTTTGTAGGATATCTAGATGGTATTAAGGGATATTGCCTTTTAGATCCAGTCACTCATGAGTTGTTCATTGAGAGAAGTGTCCATTTTTAGGAGAGTCCTAGAGACTCAACACTTGACACTTCTTCTCCCTCATCGGATCTACTTCTTCATGATGATTCCTCGTTAGATTCAGATCAGCCACAACAGGTTCTTGAGCCAGAGACATCTTCTTCTTCGAGTTCAGACAGTGAGGATAGTGATGTAGAGTCATCCACCTTTAGTCAGTCAGAGGATGAGGAGTTAGCACCTAACTCGCCCACTTTTGAGCCACTTTGGGCTAGACAGACACTTGAGAGTGATGGCACTTGGGCAGGAGATCCCATAGATGATAGACGTACTAAGAGGGTTTTTCAGAGAGATTCATATGCCTTCTTTGCTACAGTTTCAGATCCACAGACTTTTTGAGAGGCATCGGGGGTACCTGAGTGGGATATTGCTATGGAGGAAGAATATTCTTCCTTAATCAAAAATCACCCTTGGGATTTGACTTCGCTTCCTAAGAGAATAAAGATGGTTCGATGTAGGTGGATATATCAGACCAAGTTTGTAGCAGATGGGTCGGTCGATAAGTACATGGCGTGATTGGTCACCAAAGGTTTCTCACAGGTAGCAGGCATTGACTACTCAGAGACCTTTGCACCCGTTGCAAAGATGACTTCTATCCGACTCACCTTAGCTATTGCTGTAGCACATGGTTGGTATGTGCATCAGATGGATGTGAAGAGTTCCTTTCTTCATAGAGACCTAGAGGAGGAAATCTACATGGAGCAACTGTCAGGATTTGTTCAAGATTCTTCCTTAGTATGCAGACTTAGGAAATCTATCTATGGCCTCAAACAGGCCCCTCGAGCTTGGTATGCCAAGATAGATTCAATCCTTCTCACAGTGGGTTTCACTAGGTGCCATTCTGATCCCAATGTCTACTTCTTGTGGCAGGATGATTCACTCTTGATTTTAGTTCTATATGTTGATGACCTTTTGATCACCGGGAGTTCTTCATCGGCTATTGTAGCGGTGAAGGCATCTCTCCAGGATAGATTTGACATGACAGACTTAGGTTTGTTGCACTACTTCCTTCACATCAAGATCTCACAGTCAGATTCAGGGATTTCTCTTACACAGCCTAAGTATGCTCTTGACTTATTGGTTCGGTTTCACATGGCTGATTGCAAGCCATCTCTGACTCATTTTCTATCAGGAGTCAAGCTTGAGGCTAATTGTTCTTTACCATTGGTTGATGCCACTCGGTATTGCCAACTTGTTGGTAGCCTCATCTACTTGACTCACACTAGGCCCAACATATCATATTTATTGGGACTTGTCTCCATATTCATGCAACAACCCCATGAGTTGCATTGGAAAGTAGCTAAGAGGATCTTGCATTACATACAGGGTTCACATAGATATGGGATTCATTACAAATTTGGCAAAGAGGTTGACTTGGTTGGATATACAGATTCAGACTGGGTTGGCGATTCATAGACTCGCAAGTCCACTTTTGGTTACAATTTCTCTCTAGGTTCAGGTCCTGTCAGTTGGTCTAGCAAGAAGCAGAATGATAGTGCTATATCATCCATAGAAGCAGAGTACAGGGGAGCTGTTAATGCAGCTACTGAGGCTATTTGGCTTTAGGGGATTCTTTCTGAGTTTGGCATTCCCATCAGGCAGCCCACCATCATTTATTGTGACAACTAGAGTACCATTTAGATTTGCAAGAATCTGGTTCAGCACCAGCGGACCAAGCACATAGAGATTCACATGCATTTCATTCGAGAGCTTATTCATAGCTAGGTCATTGACTTAATATTTTGCCAGTCTTCGGATTAGGTTGCATACATCTTCACCAAACCTTTCATCGAGAGCAAGTTCATTTATCTATGAGCTCTTCTTGGGGTGCGGTCTACATCTACAGCAGCATCATCTTCAGGGGGGGCCTTCTAGCCTCTTCTTTTCTTTTATGTTTCTCTTTTGGGGGGGGGGAGTTTTTTCTTACGGGTTTTCTCCTTTTCTCTATCTTATGGGAGATTGCATTTGTACATGGGTACCTCATCAGGCCTAGTTGCCGAGACCCATTTTTTATTTCCACACTGCCCACCTAAGCTGCGCTTATGGGGGGTATTAGTGTAGGTTTTTATTTTTCCCTATTTATTAATTAGGGAATATTATATATTTGTGCATACATGGAGCTTTCCTACATTCGTGGGATAGGCTAGCTTATGTGGAGATTGTGTGTCATAAGGTGTCATAAGAATGTCATAAGTGACTCCTTTGACCGGCTATTCTGGGTATGGGAGTTACTTCTCTATTCTTAGCACCTTGTCACCACCTTTTTTGGAGGAGTCTATTCTTGGGGTGCTTTGACCACCTTTTGTGAAGGAGTCTATTCTTGGGGTGATTTGACCACCATTTGTGGAGGAGTTATTTTCTAGCTCTCCTATATGTATTCTTCATTTTGGCCATTTCATGTTAATCAAATTTTGGTTTTCTCCATTTTGTCTTGTGCAATTTCTCTTATTGTATTATTTTAAAATTGCTTTAGCATCTATGTGGTGTGCACTTGTTCATCTTGTGTGATCACGTCTTCATTGCACTCGCGTTATCCAAATTCTAGCAACAACTCTGATAATTTCTTTTCTCCCCCAAAGTTTATTACCTCTATTGAGATTTCTAAAATTGAGGTACCTCTCCTCTACTCCATCTTAAGTTATTTGGAGACATGACCTCTCATCTTCTAAAAGGTGTTGAAAGTTGGTCCGACCTTTTCACACTTACAGTCACCATTGAATCAAAACTATGTCTTGAAAACATGTCACAAGAAATAGCACAATCATATAAAGCTTGTAAATAATGAGTTTTAATTTTATATCTTAAACAAGCATAGTTAAAATTCTTTCTGATCAATCTAGGGATAGGAAAGGCTGGTCTGATACACAATCATGTAGTCTTAGCATGATTTGTATACTCCTGAAATATGCTTTTCCATGCTAGTTGATTTTTGAATGTAGAATGCAATGCCCTCAGTTGAAATTCTCCTACATGAAGGTTTATCAACAAATTATTGTGTTCATGGTCTCCTATGATCAAATCATGCAAATAAAACTCACAAAGCAAATATTGTTGATCAAGTTCAGAACTATAGAAAATTTACAAAAATGTTGTTGACTATAAAATCTTGTAAGGAAGATGACAAGAGATCCTCAGAAGCTGCCATCTATAAAATTATTCAAATAAAAAAAAACTATATGTAGGAGAAGGATTCCTACATGCCAAAAGACATTCCCCTAATTTGCATGCATCCTACAATTTTTTTTCTAAATCTTGGACCTTAGTTTCTAATTATTTATTTTCATTTTCCAATATTTTGTTTGAAGAAGTTGCAACTTTATTTTTCTATTTGAGTATGGAATATTCTTCTATAATTTGATTTAGCATTCACAAGGTAAGAATACCTGGACAACTTGTTTGATAACTTCAGTCAACAAATACCTTATGAGGAGAAGGGGCTTTGGAAGAGTTTACCAAACTCTACAATCTCATATTCTCCTTCTTCATAATTTTTACATATATCTAGAGGTCTATTTGTTCACTTTCATTTTTCTTTATTATTTATTCTAACATGTGAACTTATGCTACATGATTGACATATGTTGTATCCAATTTTTGCACCAACAATGAGTTGAGATGATCCTTATTCTACAATTGACTGATCAAGTCAGCAATGTTAGTTGTTTATTATTACTCTAGATCTTGAGCTTGAGAAAGCTTCAAGGTTAACTGCATAACAAGATCATTTAGATTAGATGACTCTCCTTTCTCATTTATGCAAATATTTTTTCCTTTATTCATTGCAATTGCAACTGAAACATGTGGTTGTCCCACCATACTTGATTCCTCTACCATGATTGGCTCTTCTCCTGGAATTGGTTCCTCTATTATGATTATAGAGTTCCTTTCGAAAGAATTTTATTTAACATCTACAATTTTAGGGATATTTTGATGTATGGGGGAATGAAATACCTTTTTAAGACTATATAGAATGTTTGGAGCCTCTTATTCATCTTCATCTATCAGAATTAACCTTCTCTTTCTTTTTGTCACTCTCTGAGCTACACTCGGTTGTCTTTCTTTTTCAACCATCAAACCCTCGATCTTCTTAAGTTTTGTAGCAACCTTTCATTTCAATTTTCTTCTTCCTGATAAGGGAATTAGTTACACTACATATTCTTGAGGTTCTTATGGGGACCTTGAAACTACAAGGATTTGAGACCTTGTGATTCTTTTTGAAGAAGAAGGGATTTTTTTTTGAGACTACAGTCTATGATTTCTTCTTTGGAGTTGTTTTCTCAACTGATGTAGTAGGTGGAGATGAATATCTCTATAGTAAATTTGAGGTTTCTTATGCAGGTAGATTTGGAATTTGTTGTGTTACACTATTCTTAAATTCCTCTCGGACCTCTTGTCGTTACTAAAGGAAGTGATGTTGGATAATTAGGTGAATAAGGCCATGGTGCCTAAGAGAAGCATTAGGAGTTGTAGTCATAATTTGAAGGGCACCATATAAGAAGGATGGGAGGTTAATCTAATAATGAGAGTTTTGCCTCCCATACTTAAGGTGTATTAATATTTCCATGGCTTCTCCTTCTAAAATATTTTTTTACCCCTCACAAATGATATACTCAATTACCCATTTGGCTACAGATTTTCAAGGTTCAGGAAGTTAATTTCTACTAATCCCTTTTGATTTTCCCTTGGAATATATTAGACATGAAGTACCAGTCTGCTCATTACGATTAAATTGAATAATTAAATCATAAATGGAATTCTACCTGTCACTCTCATTCCCTCTTCTAGAACTTGTATGATTTGACTTATAATTTGAGTTGAAATAGGAATAACAATGCCTTTAACAACTAAAAACTCAAGGGTGAGATTAGTGATGAATTCTCTTACCATTGTTTCATCCTAGAACTTTTCACTAAAAAGTAACCAGCCATTTACTCTAAACACTGCCACAAAATCTATCTTTGTGAAGCTTTGTTACATTCTTCAGCTTTGATCTTGTTTTTTATCCCATTTCTACTCAGATTTATAGATAACTCTATTTCTTTAACTCAGATTAGGGTTTAGACCAGCTTCTATTAAAATATGTAGGCAACAATAACTGAGGATCTGTAGAAATGAAATTTTTTGTTTGAAACTCCATAGGTTTATGAGTTCATAGTTTGACATGATTACTTTATACAGTTCAACACTTCACGTTTCTACGGAGTGTGCCAGCCCTTTTGTCAAATTGTTATAAATTGGATGAAATGATGACATGGCACATTGATGATGATAATTATTTATCTTTTCATTTATAACTCCTTTATGATGTCCTATCATTATAATTATTCATAATGCAATTGATTGTACCAAAGCTACATATGTCATCATGACGTAGACATACACCTTTGTCGTCTTGTTTGCATGCTTATCCATTATGGTATGTGTCATGTCATTTTGTTTTGGAAGGCTCAAGTTTGGGTTATTTCCATAGAATAAATCTTAATTAAATCAAAGATAATTAGTTAACTAAACATAAATAAATAGAATATATGTCTCACTTACTTTTGACCTTAGATTTATCCTTTGCTCGCCATTTGTCCTGCACAAATAAGTTTGCATGGATTAGTCAACAGGTGTTGAAAGAACAACTTTTATTGCATGGAGAATACCAATCATAGTGACATGATGAGATTCTCTTTTTTTTTTCTTATATATTTTGTTTTTGTCCTTTGGCCAGTCATTGTTGGTTTTCTAGCCAAAGCCCTTTTTACAATGCATAGCCAGCCAGCAACCTAGTTTTCTGAGCATGCATTGTCAATAGTGTCCCTAGAAGGATTTTCATTATTGATATATATATATATATATATATATATATATATATATATATATATATATATATATATATATATATGCAGGATCATCAAGGAGCAGGTTCTCTGGAAGAAGCAGAGTCCTCTAGAATAGCTACTTGATTTGAAGCAATTTTCCTAGAAGCAAAGTTCTCTAGAAATGCTAATTGATCTTTTACCTTTTGAACAAATTATTCTTTATTGAGAGGTTCCTGATAAATCTTCAATCTATGTCCATTGACTAATAGAGCTCTTCTACTGTCATCAATAGGTATTAACTTAATAGAGCCATTTTTAAAGACATCATCAATTTGATAAGGTCCCAACCACCTTGTTTGTAGTTTTCCTTTAAACTGTTGAAATTTGGGATCAAACAATAGTGCCCAATCTCCTTTCTAAAACTTTTGTTGCTTGATTTGTGAATCATGCCAAAATTTTCTTTGATGTTGTACCAATTCAATTCTTTATAGTGCTTTCATTCTCATCTCATCAACTTGATTAAGCTATAAGAGTCTTTCTTTCTGTATTTTTTCTAATTTAATCCCTACTTCTACATCTATTTTCAAAGTTTGTAATTCAAATTCAACAAAGAATAAGGGCTTCTTACCATAAACTAATTCATAAGGTGAAAATCCAGTTGTTATTTTTCAAGTAGTATTATAGGCCCAAACAGCTTATGGTACCTTATCTACTCAATCCTTTCTGCCGGAATTAACAACCTTGGTTAAAATAGTTTCCATTTCTCTGTTAGTGACTTCAACTTACCCATTAGCCTATGAATGGTATGGAGATATTTTTCTATGTTGAGTTTGATATACTTACATGAAGTGATTTATCATATTTGACATGAATTGTGATCCTTAATCTAAGACAATCTCCGTTGGAGCACCAAATATTTGCATAATTTTAAAATATAAGAAATTAGCTACCATCTCTTCTCTTTCACGAGTTAATACTTTCACTTCCGCCCACTTGGTCACATAGTCTTTACATACTAGGAGATATTCTTTTCCTCTGAAAGGAGGATCCACAAGACCTATAAAATCAATTCCCCATTTCTCAAATGGTTCTAAAACAAATTGAGGATGAGGGTGCAAAGGCATCTCTATTGAAAGAATAGGTTGTCTAATTCTCTGACAAGCATCACAATGTCTAACATGTCTTTTTACTTGTTGATGAAGGTGAGGCCAATAGTATCCTACTCATAGGATTTTGTGTATGGTTCTTTAAGATGAGTAATGACCTCCTCTTGGTTCATCATGATAAGCTCTGATGATATCATAAACTTTAACATTTGTCACACACCTGTGAAATACATGCTCAGGTCCAAGTTTGAATACCATTCTATTACTCTATTTAAAAGAACTTTATTTGATTAATTATTTTTTTCTTTTTGTGAAAATTATAGAGGAAACTTCCTTGTGGCGAGGTAATTGGTTATATCAGCAAACCATAAATTTTTTGATGAAATAGAAAATAGTTGTTCATCTGGAAAGTCATCTTCTACTGATTCTTCCTCACCTATAGTGTTCATCCTTGACAAGAAATCAGCAACCAAATTAGACTTTCCTGGTTTATCTATAATATTAACATCAAATTCTTGTAAGAACAACAACCATATAATAATCCTATCTCCTAAAATTGGTTTGTTGGTAAGATATCTAATAGCTGAAAGGTTTATATAGACAAATACTTTATAGCCTATTATGTAGTGTCTAAATTTGTTAATTGCATAGACTACAGCGAGGAATTCTCTCTCAGTTATAGTGTAGTTTCTTTTAGTAGGTGTCATGTTTTTGCTAATATAATATATAACATACATGTTATCCTCTTCATCCTTTTGTCCAAAGACTACTCCTATTGTTGTATTGAAATCATCTATGTATATATGGAATGGTTGAGTCCAATCTGGTCCTCTCAATAGTGGAGTACTAACTAGTTTAGCTTTGATGGTCTCAAAGGCCTACTGGCAACTATCACTCCATTTGAATGTACTATCTTTTATAAGCAAGGTAAACATAGGGGAAGTTATTTGTCTAAAATTATCTATGAAGCATCTATAGTAACCAGCATGTCCTAAAAAACTCTTAATTTTAGTTTGTGTTTATGGGATGGGTAAGTTGGAGATTATTTTAACCTTCTTTAGATCTACTTAAATGCCTTTTGCAAAAATATGGTGTCCCAACACTATTCCTTCATCCATCATCAACAAACATTTCTCATGGCTCAAAGATAATTGATGTTCTTCACATTTGATCAATACTCTTTCCAATTTGGTGATGAAATCATCCATATATAATTCAACACAATCATTTGTAAGGTCAGATAATATTGCTAAAATTGCTCTTTGGAAGGTTGTTGGAGTATTACAGAGTCTAAATGGGAGTACTCGATAAGTAAAATTTCCCCAAGGGTAGGTAAATGTGATTTTATCTTGATCTTCAGCTACCACCTTTATCTGGTTATACCCACTAAACCCATCTAAGAAAGAAAAATATATTTTTCCTGCCAAGTTGTCAAGAACTTGATCAATGAAAGGTAGAAGAAAATAATCTCTTAGTATTGCTTTGTTCAGTTCTCTATAATCTACACATACCTTTAATTTTCCATTTTTATTGGGCACAATTACCAGGGGTGAAACCCATTGGCTATCTAAGATGGGGTAAATAAACCCAACTTCCAATAATTTTTGGATCTCTATTTTGACTATCTCCTTTAATGTTGGGTTTATTCTTCTTTATGGTTGTCTGACTCATTTGACAGATTCCATGTAAATGTGATGAGTGCATATGTTAGGTTAAATTCCCTTCATATCAGTATAATCCCAAGCAAAAGCTTTGGTATGTCTTTCCAGTACTTCAAAGAGTTGATCTTCCTCTTCATTTGTTAACCAACTATTGATGTTCAAAATCTTTCTAGGTAATACCATGATTAGTTTCATGCCTGGGTAGTTGGATTCTATTTTCTTGAATTCAATAATTAATGAGTTTAAAGGACATGGATGAGGAAGTATCTTATGAAACATGGTTACATTATCAACAAACTCTTCTCTAGGAGGAATCAGTCTTGCTAAAGAACAATGGAATACATCTAAGAAATGAGTTTGTTGTTGTTCTGCCAATTTCCACACACTTTCTTGAATCAATCTATGATCATATAGTGAGGAAACAATAGAAGAAGTAGAAGTGGAGGTTTTATAATATTCTATCTAACCCAAGAATCCTAAAATGAGGCAGTCCATATTTTCTAGACTGGTAGAGTCTGTAGATTTTTGACTGACAAAGTTTGTAGCTTTCGGACTAGCAGAGTCTATAGCTTTTAGACTGGTAGAGTTTGTAGATTCTAGGTATATATCTCCATTCAATTCTTCCAAGTGTTTTTTAACTGTGATCATAAATAAGAAGGAAATGTTGTTTGATGTGTTGTCTGATTCGTCCACCCAAAGTTCTTGTATGTGATTTGTTGATGGTTTTGAGGAGGATACAAATAGATGCATTTGGATTTTAACCCATTATAAATGGTCATGTCTCCTGACCTGCAATCAATTAATGCCACTATAGTATCCAACCATGGTCTACCTAGGATTATGGGATATCCTAGATTCTTTGTTTTAAGTTGCAAGACCATGAAATCTACTAGATATTCTCAAGACTCTATTAGTACTTCAATATTTTCTATAATCCCTTCTAGTTTAGCTACAGATTGGTCCGTCATTTTGAGAATGATAGTTGTGAGTTGCATTCTCATAAGAGATAATTTATGGAGAGTATCAGTTATCATAACATTAATTGTTGTTCCCAAATCTACCAAGACGCTAAGAATTTTTTATCTCTGATTGTGACTATAATCACTAGGCTTCCTGGATCTGCATATTTTAGAACTAATAGTTTTCCTGCTAATAAATCAGCAAATTTTACATCAACATGAATGGTTCTTGGATATTTTGCTTTCCTCCTAGGTGTCTTGATACAAAGGTTTTTGATGATCTTATTCAATTTAGGTATATCCCTAATAGCTTGTAGTAGGGTTACCTCAATATTGATCTTTTGCAACTCATGGACCAAATTTGATTGTGGTTTAATATCATTTTTTTTTAATCTTTCAAGAAAAGGAACCACCGGTGTAGTAGTATTTTCTTTATTTTCTTCAAGGCTCATTTTGATTTCGGCTTCTCTAGTGTTTAATTGAGATGATTCTATTTTTTCTTTTTTATCGGGTTTCTCAGAAATAAGAACTCAAGGTTTTTGTATAGTTTTTCCTGATCTTAAATTTTTGTCCAAACAATCAATAGCTCCAACATTCATTATCTCTTCTTATTCATTAACATAAACAGGTGATGGTTGTTTATTTTTTGGATTTACTATTGGTTGTGCAGGCATTGAGGGTTGATTGATTTGTCTTTATTGCTGAATAAATGGGGGTGGCATTATAATTTGCTATGAAAGTGGTATTCTTGGTTGGGTGAATTATTTTTTTGGGTTCCACTATAGATTCCATTGTTAATATGGCTATGGCATTCATTGCTATTGTGGTACCCATTATTGTTGTGGATGTGGCACCATCCATGGGGGTGTTGGCATCCAATCTTGTCCTGCCCATGGATTTTAGATTGATGGAATTTGGGGTTGATTCCAAAAAGGTGAAGGAACTGAAACATTCCATGGTTCCATTCATGGATTAATTGGGGTTCTTGCATCGAACTGTCCTTGAGTCTAATTTTTTGGGGAAAAGTTTTGTCTCTAGATATAATTTACTTTTTCAGTGGACTAGACTTGTGTTTTCATTTGATTTTTTAAAACAGGCAAAAGGGTGCAATATTTGATATCATGATCTGTTGCATCATAGATCCCACATGATGAAACATTGGTTTTATTTAGGGGGTAGTCTCTAAGGGCATGTTTCTATCTGCACTTAGGACAGTAGATTACTAAGGGTTTTATTGCATTTACCTTAGCTTGAAGTCCATCTAAAGTACTATTTAATGTAATTAGAATATCCATCTTTAGATTGGAAATTTTTTTCATTAGTTTACCCACTTCATTAGATTTCCCAAACCTTCCTCTCCTAATTCTGAGTTTTTTTCAAGAGTAGTTGGTACAAAGCTCAAAAATCTAATTGAAAGCCAACTTATTTATATCTCCACCTCTCATCAGATTTAAGGCATCTCTAGTATCTTCGTCCAACCCTTTTAAGAAAACAAATTTCTAAACTTCTTTAGTGAGTGGATAATTGCTTCTTTTATGAGTGAACATGAATCTATCCATATAATCCTCTAAAGATTCATCTTCATTCTATTTGATTTTGAAAAAATCCTCTTTTCTTTCTCACACTCAGTAATAATCTTGATACTCGTTTAAGAATTATGTCTCCATGTCATCCCATGTTCTAATAGAATCGCCAGGTAAACCCATGAACCATCTCATAGCTGCATCTTTCAGTGTAGAGGGAAATAGTTTTAATTTCTAGCTATCTATTGTGTAATCATAGGTTTGACATAGCACCTTAATCTCAAACAGGATTTGATTAGGTTCTTCTATAGATCTTCCCCAAAATTTTGGCAGATTAGCTAGTGAAATATTTTTCATGGGGGTTTGATCATTAGGATCTGCAATAATAGGAAAGGAAAAAGTCCTTCCTGATTGTGCAAGTTATTGATTTTGTGGATTTTGTTGGAGATCCATATTTTCTTCTTCTGATGATGTTTCAAAGCTGGGATTATCTTACCACTAAATATTTGTGGTATCAATTATGGATTGTTCAAAGTTCTCAAAATTTTCTTCAGCTATGGATTTTTTAAATGCTTCTTCTAAGTTCTTAGCAATTTCTAAATAATGTCTTCCCGCAAGAGATTGATCTTGAGGAATTTGTCCTATGGGGCTTGCTTATGGTAATGGCCTAGTTTCTATCCAAGTTTTTAAAGATTTTTGCAGATAAGTTTCACTCATAACTTTTGGTTCACTACTTAGAGATGTTGAAGGATTTTCAACTTGTGTTCTTGGTGGGAAATTCAGGATGAATCATCTTTTAGAGTCTCTAGGATGGTACATCAATTTATTTATTTATTTTTTATACTCTAGACCAATAATTATTACCTTACTAACACCTTGTTCCCCGATAATGACACCAAAAATGATGAGTGTCGTTTAACTCCTCATTTAATCAATGTTTAATTGATGTCGTATCAACCAGGGCTGGTGTCTAAAGTTGTCTGTAGTAAGGTCTAGGATGGTAGATCTAGAAGTCTACTTGTGGGGGTGTTTGATGGTCCTATTCTAACTTTTCTAAAGAAATAAATATGTCTTAAACTAGTTGATTCACTCTTTTGCTAAAAAAGGAAAAGATGTAACTAGTTAATCAAATGAATCCACTCTTTTTCTTGAAAGTAAAATCACACTCCTATTTACGCTTGCGTGGAAATGGAGATGTTTAACATGAAAAGGAAATTTGCTTCACATGTTTGTTGTAAAAGAAAACACACTTTGCTTAGAAAGGAAATGACTTTGGAATAAGGAAATGCCTTTTGAACTGTGAATTTATTTTGATGTTTTATGAATGAATGCAAACATTAGCAAGATTATGATTAGTTATAACAAAGAGTTAATATAACATAGCATAAGTACCATACATAATCTTGGTTCCAAGGAGAGTGGGTCCTTGCTCCTCTCAGACTCAAGAACAAATATTAACCAATACTAGAAATTGAAGTGATAATTCATAAAACTAAAATGATTACAATCTGTCTAAAACCTATAATATGCTTGTACGTATCTTTCATCTATTATCTTTCAATAACAAAAGTCTTATATTTTATGCTAATACAATAAACTCAAAATAGGATGCAAAGAGATAGGATTCCTTGGTCGATCCACTCATCCAAAGATAGGAGATTGGATTTCCAAGAGATCCAATTATTCTGATGAAATAGATATACTATCCTATAATAGTCCTAAGATCCAAATATATACAACTTTATCAAAATCAAATCCTACAAAATAGTAGGCAAGTATTTTCCTTATTTGACCCCAACTGGAATGATTCTCTCTCATCTTATCTGGCCGCCAGCTTCCCTATTTATAGTTTTGTCTTTATAGAATCTATGAAATTGACCTTACAGATTCGGTAGGAATGAGCCTATGGAGTCCGTAGAAACAATCATGTGGAGTCCATAGAGATAATCCTATGAAGTCCATAGAAACAAGCCTACATAGTCCATAGAAACATGCCTATGGAGTCCGTAGAAACAAGCCTACGCCATATTTTGAACTGATGCCATTCATGATGCTTTCTTACTATTTTGTGTTGGTCCTCCCATGTACTTATATGAATACATGTGTCTCAAAAGCATGAAAAAATAGACCTATAAAGTCCGTAGATTCATTCTGTGTGAGTTCATAGTTCTGCTAGATGGAGATCAAAATTAAACTTTCACTATACATCACCTGTGTCTTCTTTCTGAGCATTATTCACAACAAAAATCACTAAAACATGTTATATATTAGAAATTAATGACAAAGTAAAGGTTTAGTCTTTACTTCAATATAAACAAGACAAGTATCTACTTTCCATGTAATAGCTATCTAACTATCTATGATTTGTATAAGATAATATCCTTAAAGAGATGAATTAAGAGAACTAACATGTCAATAATGAGTCATATTTTGATCTCATCATTATAAACATGGTTAGATCACAATTTGAACCCCTTTTGCTCTACCACAACTCAATTAGGCCTTACTTCTCCTTTAGATCTCATTGAGACCTAATTGCATTAGGTTTGCCCTCTTAACGCTAAAACTTGATCTTCTTGATCCCAGATGGCCTTCTCCAAAAATAAAAAACCCTTCATCCATTTAGATAATTAATGCTTCTAACCTCATACATGCTTGATAAGACCTGTATCTTTCATATATATTATGAAAGCTCCTTTAGGACAAACTGCCCTATTAGGCCTGTGTACCTCAAATGGTTGTCTTAAAATAATGAAGCTTAAACATCGTTAAGTTACTCAACCATGAAAAATGAAACATGAGTATATATTTTCCATGACCTTAGGGTCATCACCAAATGTTTAGAACACCTTTACTCAGGAAATAATGGCTCAAGAAAATCTTTGTAACTCATTTACTCAGAACTGCCAAAACACCTCAAAAGCTAGTCATGAAAAATAAGACCTACAATGCTTGTGTAGACACTTATCATGACTCTTTATGCATACAAATAGTTCTATGAGATCTCTATAATATCCTTAGATAGAAGCGTCATATGTTGTAAAGGAAAATATTAGTTTTGCAGACTAATTTCTTGACCTTATGTCTCGTAGTCCTATTTGAACCAGACAAGCCATTTTATGAGCAACATTTTTACTACATACACTAACCTCCAAAGCATGATAATGACTTAAAAGTCATAAATAACTTATTTTTTCACTTTATTGCATCAGTCTATCATGCACAAACCCTCAAATTTATCTCTTCATCTCTACTTGGGTTTTACATTATCCACACCATTAGGTATGCTTGTGTTTGGCTTACTTAGATTACTAATTTAGATAAATATAAGGCTATAAGATATCCATAAAACATCATGATCATGTAAAATTAGTCTCCATATTATTCTACCATCCATTTGTTCTTCTTGACCAATTCAACTTTTGAGAGCTACAAAATTTTCTTGACAAATAAGCTTGTATCTATACATTTTCTTTCTCATTTGACTAACCACCACCACCTAGAGGTACATGGGAGAGTTTAATATATACTCCAATAGCTTATATAGGCATTTAAATCCATCCTAAGCTGATTTGAACAAATTATTTGACGCCAGGTCCTTATCAGGGTTTTAGGGAGGTTTAACATAAGTTTTGGTGTTAACGATTATTCATAAAGGACTACCACTTGAATCCAAAACTAATACCTGGAGATCTTAGTTTGGAAACTTCCCCATCTCTCCTAAATATCTCAATCTCCCTTTTAAATGGTTAGACATGCCAACAAATGTTTGAAAGTACTTTTCAGGTTTGAGTACCTCATTCTGAGTTCAAGAAGGACTAAAATAGTGATTCATGCACTTTTCCTTCAAATATTAACCTACATTTTTTTTATCATGCCTAAAACAACTTATGTCATCTCCCTCCATGATCTCATATACATACTTTCCTTGAAATATGATCTTCATACCTTACTAGGTTAGATAGGGTCTAAGAATGGTTTGGGTGTAGACTTAGAATAAGGGTCCTACCCTTATAGGCTCACCCTAAAACTCCCATTAATGATTATATACCTTAGTCACATACTAAATCAATTCCATACAACCTTTACATGCGTGTGTTCATTCATTTCACCAGGCACATATCTCTTCATGTCATGATTATGCTTCCCATGCACTTAACATTAGTGACTTGTACCTTCCATTTTGACATTAACAATGATATCAATCATGTAGACATAAGACATTAGTTGTCTTAAAATTATCTCTTTATATATATTTCATGACAACACTCTCCCATTCATCTTGTCGCATCACACACTACCAACTATCCTTAATAACCTTTGACATCAACCTTCACAAGATGTACCTTTGCAATCAATGACAATATTCAACAATCTCCCCCTTTGTCATTGATGGAAACCACTCTTATAAACTTATCTCAATAGGATATTTCTCCCACATTCTAAATTTTTTCCCCTTTTAAAATTAATGACAATGAGGTACATGCAACTTCTTGGATCACACCTATTGTAACTAAAAAAAACTCAACACATAGGATTATGAGTTTCTGAAGAATCATACAAACATGTCCCACTATCTTCATGCATACCTCAATCACCTATTATTGGAGCTAATGAACCACTTAATTAGCTCCCCATAATCACTTAAATTCCTTAATGATTGTTAGGGGAAGAAATTATACCCAATTCCTATCTTATATGCTCAAATGTTATCATTGGAAGCAGTTCAGCTAGAATCTTTGCAATTTGATCCTTAGTAGATACATACTCAAGCTTGACATATTCAAGATGTAGACTTTAGTACTCACTACCTCTCTCTAGTATCCATCATATAATCTTGAATCATTTAGCATGGTCTTTGCCATTTCTTTAACTATTTTATTCTTTCTTTCCACTACCCCATTTTACTAAGGTGTCCTAGTTGTTGAGCATGGTCTCCTTTTCCCATGGACCTCACATAAGTCATCAAATGCATTAGACCAAAACTCTTCTCCTCTATTATATATTAGGCATTTTATCTTTCCATTCTTTTCATTCTCAACTAGAGCCTTAAATGCCTTGAACTTACCAAGAGCTTTAGACTTTTCTTTCAAGAATGCTAACCAAGTTATTCTTGTGTAGTCATCTATGAGTAACATGAAATAGATATCTCCTTGAATGCTTTCGATTCTTATAGGTCTATAGATATTAGTGTATATCAACTCTAAAGTTCTTGTACCTCCTTCTAGTTTATTTACCATGTTGATAGGCCTTACAAAGTATATTTGCAGGTTTGGTGACTTTAGGCATATTCTTCACATACTTCTTAGAGATTATTCTGACTAGAATATCAAAGTTTAGGTGGCTAAACCTTCTATGCCATAACCAAATTTCTTCCATATTTATCATAAAGCATCTCTCCTTTTTGATATCATTCAAGACATATAGATTGTTCTTAGTCTTCTTAGCATTAACAATTAGTCTTCCTAATTTGGCTCTCTTTATATCACACCGTCTATCATGAAAGGTCAGTGTGTTTCCTTGGTTGCACATTTGAATTACACTAATCAAGTTGTGTTTCAATCCTTCCACATACATCACTTTTTTTTTGGTCTTCCCATTGTCCAAAATCAAGATACCCTTTCCAATAATATTGGTAGTTGTGTTATCTCCAAATCCCATTGTCTCTGAAGCATTCTTCTTCACTGAATGAACTTGCTCTTGTCCCCTGTCATGTGGCTTGAGCAACCACTATCTATATACCACTTCATGTTTTCATCTTGGATGTGAAAGGTAGTCTAAGTGAGCATAGATTCTTCTCTTTTATCCTTCTTATCCTCTATCACCTTGTTCACAAGGTCTAACTTCTTGATCCACTTCTCATTGGTATGACTATATACCTTTTTGTCTTGACCGATCTTCCTCATATGCCTCATTTTACAATCCCTTGTAATATGTCTTGTCTAATCATAATTGTGACACATAATTTTGCTTCTACTATTGAAATGAATAGTCATCCTATTCCTCCATGAGGAATTTATTCTAGCATGATGTCTACAATCCACAACTCTATGTCCATATTGATTGCATGAGAACTAGTAACCATTGAAGGAATTTACATACCTTATATGTCTAATAGGAATTTTCTTTTGATGACTGTTGAATGATACAACTCTACCCTTTTTGTCTCTTTAAGGAGATACATTATTCTTGACTTGTTGAAGGTCAATTTGGATTTCATATTTGAGAGTTTTTGCATAGGTCTTTACTCTTTCAATACCCTCACTTCTTGATAGTCCATTGTCCTTTGAGGTCTAACTCTCCTTGTTCTATTTTTGGTCTTATTTGAACCCAAGACCTGTCTTGTCATGTGGAGACCTCTGACTATGCCAAATACTATAGAGGACTTCACTGCTCTTTTCAAATTTATGATGAGTCTTTATTTTGATTATTGCCTAATCTAATATTGCCTTCAAGGACTCTATCTCTATTCTAAACTTAATGCATTCTTCCTCCTTGGTATTAAGACTTGAAGTGACAATATCAATCCAAGTTTCCAACTATTTAATGATCTCTCCAGGTTCATTAGTGTTGTCACTTAGTCTCTCTTTAAAGATATTGATTTGTTTCTCATAACTCTTAAACAATGATCTTAGTTTCTGATTCTTCTTTATTTGGAACTTCAAATCCTCTAGAGAACTCACCAATTTTGCCTCAAGGTTCATTTCAACTTCTTCTTCATCTGATTCTTCATTTTCCATAAGGCTTTTCCCTTTTGAACAACCTTCATTGTCTATTTCTATGGCCATGAATATATTTTCATTGCTATCATGATCATTATTGTCATCATCACTATCAGATATACTTGTGTCACTTATATTAGAGGAGTTACTCTCCTCTTTGGTATAAAAACTTCTCCTATTCTTGAATGACCCTTTCTTGCCTTCATACTTCCTGAAATGTTTTCTACTCTTATCAAGATTATATGACTTCTTATCCTCATCATGATGTTCATTATGCTCTCCATCATGCTTATTATTATCTTTGTCAAGACACTTCAATGTAAAGTGTCCAATCTTACCAAAGTTAAAACACTTAAATTACAGCATACCTTTATACTTACCTGATCCTTTCCTTAATTTTCTAAAAATAATGGCTTCTATATTGTCATCATCAATATCTATATCAACATCATCCTTGATATTTTTACCTTGTGATTTTTTCTCAGCTTTGAATGCAACTTCCGTATTGGAAGGTCTTCCATCACTTGTTCTCATTTCATAGGTAGTCAAGATACCATGAAGCTCATTCATTTGTAGTTTGTTGAGATCTTTGATCTCCTCCACATGAGAGACAAATCAAAACTTGGATGTTAGGGATCTTAATAATTTTTGTACTATGTTGATTCTTCCAACTTTTCTCTTAAAAATTTGATGACATTTACCACTTTATCTACTCTTAATAGATAAAATGCAATGTTTTGATCCTCCTTCATTCTCAAACTTTCAAACAGCCTTCGATGGGTCTATAATTTTTCCAACATGACTTTGGTGTCTCCTTCATAGATGGTTTGCAACTTTTCCCAAATTTATTTGGATAAATCATAATACATGAAGTTTATAAATTCTACCTCTAAAAGGCCACATAAGATGGCAATCAATGCCTTAGAATTGTTTTCACTTACCTTCTTGCCTTTTGAATCAATTGGTGGTGTAGGAGGTGGAGTGAATCCATAAACAAATGATTGCCATATGTAATATCCCAAGGACATTAGATAGGTATTCATTTTGATGCTCCAAAATGCATAGTTAGTCCCATTGAAGAGAGGAGCCTTGTTGGTTGAGAAACCTCTTTGTACTTGATGACTAGACATGTTTATGCTTTTAGGATCTCCTTTAAGTTGTTAGGCCTGATTCAAAGGACCAAGATATGATACCAATTTTTGGAATCACAATTACTGAGAGGGATGGTGAATTAATGTTTAAAAACTTTATTTCAATTATACTTTAACATTCATAAACCATGAAAGCAACATAATGATCTAGGCAATGTATAAAGAACCATTGACATGAGCATGAAACAAAAAAGACATATAAGAGTGGGAAAACCTCAAGGGGAAGAAAACTCACTATTATCTCTACAAATTGACTACTATCCTATGAAAAAAAATATCAAATTCAGTTGAGCACCAACTCAACTTGGAGAACTAACCCCAATAAATTAAGGCACCCAATTAACTAGGCTTTACCAATCATCTACCTGAAAGGAAGCACCAAATCCATAAGCAAATCAAAACCAACTCATCCACTTATGATCTTTTTTTATGGTCTAAAACTCATTTCAATAACTCTTTCTACTCAACCATACATAATTTTCTTCACTTGTTTTGCACACACATAAATATGCCTAAACTGCCTTGAATATATACTAATCTCATGGTCATACACCACTTGTTCAACCACACACCTTCAACCTCTTAGGTCAGTCACACAATAGGCCTTAGGACATATTATAAACGTGGTTAAATCATAATTTGAAACCCTTTTTCTCTACCACAACTCAATTAGGCCTTACTTCCCCTTTAGGTCTCATGGAGACCTAATTGCATTAGGTTTGCCCTCTTAACAGTAAAACTTGATCTTATTGAGCCCACATGGACTTATGAAAAAATTAAAAACCATTAAAAAATTTAGACAATGAACTCTTTTGACCTCTTACATGATTGATTAGACCTTCATCTTTTATTTATATCATGAAAGCTCCTTTAGGACAAATTGTCTTATTAGGCCTATGTACCTCAAAAGTTTGGTCTTAAAATAATGAAGCTTAAACATCTTTAAGATACTCAACCATGACAAATTAAATATGAGTACATATTATCCATGACTTCAAGGTAATCACCAAATTTTTGGAACACCTTTACTCAAGAAATAAGGGCTCAAGAACATCTCTCTAATTGGCTTAATCAGAATTGCCAAAACACCTCAAAAACTAGACATGAAGAGTTAGACCTCTAACACCTGAGCAGACACTTGTCATGATTCTTAATGAATAAAAATGGCTATATGAGATCTCCATAACATACTCAGATATAAATTTCATATGGTTTAATAGAAAATATTGGTCTTGAAGACCAGTTTCTTGACCTTATGTCTCACAATCCTATCTGAACTAGACAAGCCATTTTGTAAGCAACATTTTCACTACATACACTAACCTCAAAAGTTTCTCCAAAGTATGATCATGACTTAAAAATCACAAATAAATTATTTATCCACTTTATTACATCAATCTATCATGCATAAACCCTCAAATTTATCTCTTCATGACTGCCTGGGTTTTACATTATCCACACTATTAGGTCTATATAAGACTGGCTTACTTGGAGGACCAATTTAGAGAACTTTGAACCTGTAAACTATCCATAAAAAATCATGGTCATGTAAAATGAGTCTCTAACTTCTTTTACCATCCATTTTCTCTTCTTGACCAATTCAACTTTTGAGAGCTACAATAATTTCTTGACAAATAAGCCTATATCTATACATTTTTTCTCTCATCTGACTAACCACCACCAACTAGAGGTACCTAGGAGAGTTTAATACATACCCCAATATCCTATCTAGGCATTTGAATCCATCTTAAGCTGATTTGAATAAAATATTTCACATTAGGTCATTATTAGGGTTTTAGGGAGGTTTAACACAAGTTTTGGTGTTAACGATTGTTCATAAAGGAGTGCCACTTGAATCCAAAAGTAATGTCTAGATATCTTAGATAGGACCATTACCCATCTCTACTAAATATATTATACTCCCATGCAGAGGTTACATTTGCCAATGAATGTATGAAAGTGCTTCTCGAGTTTGAGTACCTCATTCTATGAGCTCGAGAAGGACTAAAATCCTAAATCATGCACGTTTCCTTCAAATATTGACCTAAAACTTTGTGATAATGCCTAAAACAACTTAACTCACCTCTTTCCATGCTCCCATGTGCATACTTTCCTTGAAATTTGATCTTCATACCTTACTACGTTAGGTAGGGTCTAAGAGTGGTCTACGTGTAAAATTAGACTGGGGATCCTACCCTTATAGGCTCACCATAAAACTCTCATGAATGATTATATACCTTACACACATGTTAAAACAATGCCATATAACCTTCACATGATTGTGTTCATTCATTTCACCATGCATATACCTCTTATGTCATGATTATGGTTCTTATGCATTTGACATCAATTATTAGTACCTTCCATTCTGACATTAACAATGATATTAATCATGTATACATAAGACATTAATTATCTTAAAATACTCTATTTATCTTTCTTTCATGACAACACTCTTCCATGCATCTTGTCACATCACACACTGCTAACTATCCTTCATCACCTTTGACATCAACCTTCACAAGATGCACCTTTGACATCAATGACAATACTCAATAATCTCCCCTTTTATCATTGATGGTAACCAATCTCATAAAATTATCTCAATAGGCTTTTTCTCCCCCATTCTTAACTTTCTCTCCTCTTAACATTAATTACAAAGAGGTAACTACAACTTCTTGGATCACACTTCTTACAACCAAAAAAAACTCAACACACAGGCTTATGAGTTTATAAAGCATCATACAAACATGTTCCCCCTATCTTAATGCATACCTTAACAACCTATTATTGGATATAATGAACCACTTTATTAGCTCCCCCTAAGCACTTGACTTCCTTAATGACCATTAGGGAAGGAATTATACCTAATTCCTATCTTAGATGTTTAAATGTTGTCTTTAGAAGTGGTTTGGTTAGAATATCTACAATCTAATCCTTAGTAAATACATACTCAAGCTTGACATATCCAAAATGTAAATTGTAGTACTCATTGCCTCTATCTAGTATCAATCAGATAATATTTATTCATTTGGCATAGAACTTACCATTGTTTGAATTGTTCTATTATTTCTTTCCACTACCCATTTTATTGAGGCGTCCTAACTACTGAGAACTATTTCCTTATCCCATAGACCTCACATAAGTCATCAAATTCATTAGACCAAAACTCTCCTCCTCTTTTATATCTTAGGCATTTAATCTTTCCATTCTTTTCATTCTCAACTAGAGCCTTGAATGCCTTGAACTTATCAAGAGTTTTTGACTTTTCTTTCAAGAATGCTACCCAAGTCATTCTTGTGTAGTCATCTATGAGTAACATGAAATAGCTATCTCCTTGAATGCTTTGGATTCTTGTAGGTCCATAGAGATCAACGTGTATTAACTCTAAAGGTATTGTAGTAGAATACTCCTTAGACTTGAACCTCCTTCTAGTTTTCTTACCATGTTGGCATGCCATGTAAAGCGTATTTACAAGTTTGGTGATTCTAGGCATATTATTCACAGACTTCTTAGAGCTTATCTTGACTAGATAATCAAAGTTTAGGTGGTCCAACCTTCTATGTCATATCCAACATTCATCCATCTTAGTCATGAAGTATATCGCCTTTTTTATCTCATTCAAGACATATAGATTATTTTTAGTCCTCTTAGCATTGGCAATTAGCCTTCCTAATTTGTCTCTCATTATATCACACCCTCTATCATGAAAGGTTAGTGTGTTTCTTTAGTTTCACATTTGACTTACACTAAGCAAGTTATGTTTCAAGCCTTACACATACATCACAATCCTTTTCATGGTCTTCCTATTGTCCAAACTCAAGATACCCTTGCCAATAATATTGGTAGTTGTGTTATCTCCAAATCTCATTGTCCCTGCAACATTCTTCTTCAATGAGATAAACTTGATCTTGTCCCTTGTCATGTGGATTGGGCAACCACTATCTATATACCACTTCATGTTTTCATCTTGGATGTGAAAAGTAGTCTGAGATAGAATAGATACTTCTTTGTTAGTCTTCTGATCCTCCTTCACCTTGTCCATAAGGTCTGACTTCTTGATCCACTTCTCAGTGGTATGACTATATACCTTTTTGTCTTGACTGATCTTCCTCTTATGCATCATCTTGCAATCCCTTGCAATATGTCCTCTTTGAACACAATTGTATGATTTTGATTTTGCTATTGAAATGAAAATTCATCCTATTCTTCCATAAGGAATTGATTCTAGCATGATGTCTACAATCCATAGTTATATGTCCATATTGATTGCATGAGAAATAGTAACCATTGAAAGAATGCACATACCTTGTCTGTCTGATAGGAATTATCTTTTGATGACTGTTGAATGATACATCTCTACCTTTGTTGTATTTTGAAGGAGTTACATTCTTCTTGACTTGTTGATAGTCAATTTGTATCTCAGATTTGAGAGTTTATGCATAGGTATTTACTCTGTCAATACCATCACTTCTTGATAGTCCATTTTCCTTTGAGGTCTGACTCTCCTTGTTCTCTTTTTGGTCTTATTTGAACCCAAGACTTATCTTGTCATGTGGAGACCTATGAATATTCAAAATATCAATGAGGAATTTACTGCTCTTTTCAAATTTATGATGTGCCTTCAATTTGATTGTTGCCTGATCAAATTTTGCCTTCAAGAACTCTATTTTTATTCTAAACTTGGTGCATTCTTCCTCCTTGGTTTAAGACTTGTATTGACAATCTCAATTCGAGTTTTAAATTGTTTAATTATCTCTTCATGTTCATTGGTGTTGTTACTTAATATCTCTTTAAAGAGATTAATTTATTCCTCAAAACTCTTAACCAATGATCTCAATTTTTTATTATTCCTTCTTTGGAACTTCAACTTCTCTAAATCACGAACCAATTTTGCCTCAAGGTACACTTCATCTTCTTCTTCATCTGATTTATCATCTTCCATAAGATTTATCACTTTTTCACAACCTTCATTGTCAATTTATATGGCCATGAATAGAGTTTCATTGCTATCATGATCATTATTTTCATCATCACTAACAGATATACTTGTGTCACTTATATCAGAGGATCTACTCTCCTCTTTGGTATAAAAACATCTCTTATTCTTGAATGATCCTTTCCTACCTTCATACTTTCTAAAACTCTTTTTGATCTGGTCAAGATTATAGTACTTCTTATCCTCAACATGATGTTCACCATGCTCTCTATCATGCTCATTCTTATCCTTGTTAAGACACTTCGATGCAAAGTGGCCAATCTTACCATAGTTAAATTACTTAAATGATAACTTACCCTTATACTTACCTGATCATTTCCTTACTTTTTTAATAATAATGCCTTCTATCTTATCATCATAAATATCTATATTAGCATCAATATCTATATCAACATCATCCTTGATATTTTTACCTTGTGATTTTTTCTCAACTTTGAATGCAAGTTCCTTCTTACAAGGTCTTCCATCACTTCTTCTCATTTCATAGGTAGTCAAAATACCATGAAGCTCATCCATCTGTAGTATATTGAGATCTTTGATCTCTTCCACATGAGAGATGAGTCAAACTTGGATGTCAGGGATCTTAATACTTTTTGTACTACTATTGATTATTCCAACTTTTCTTCTAGAAATTTGATGACATTTACCACATTATCTACTCTTAATAGATAAAATGCAATGTTTTCATCTTCCTTCATTCTTAGACTTTTAAACCACCTTCACTGAGTCTGTAATTTTGCCAACATGACTTTTGTGTCTCCTTCATAGATGGTTTGAACTTTTTCCCAAATTTCTTTGGCTAAATCACAATACATGACATTTACAAATTCTACCTCTGAAAATCCACATACAACGGCATTCATTGCCTTAGAGTTATTTTCACTTTCTTTCTTGCTTGTTATATCAGTTGGTGGTGTAGAAGGTGGAGTGATCCCTCAAAAATTGATTTCCATATATCATATCCTAAATACATTAGATAGGTATTCTGATGCTCCAAAATGCATAGTTAGTCCTATTGAAGAGAGGAGCCTTATTGGTTGATAAACCTCCTTGTACTTGACGACTAGACATGCTTGTGCTACTAAGATCTCCTTTAAGATATTAGGAATACTTCAAAAGACCAAGATATGATACTAATTGTTGAAAGAATAATTATTTAGTCGGGGGTGAATCAATGTTTAAAAAAATTCTTTCAATTATACTTTAACATTCATGAACAATGAAAGCAATGTAGTGATCTAGGAAATGCATAAAGAACCATTCACATGAGCATGAAAAAAGAAAACACATATATGAGTGGGAAACCTTCAAGGGAAATAAAATCCACTATGATCTCCACAAATTGACTATTATATTATGAAATAAAAGATCAAATTTAGTTGAGCATCAACTCAACTTGGAGCACCAACCCCAATAAAGTCAAGCACCCACATGATTAGGCTTTAACAAGCATCTACCTACAAAGAAGCACCAACTCCCTAAGTGAATCATCACTAAATAATCCACCTATACTCTTATATTATGGTCTATAACTCATTTCAATACCTATTTCTACTCAACCATGCATAATGTACTTTGCTTGTTTTGCACACACATAAATATGCCTACACTACCTTGTATATATGCTAGTCTCATGGCCATACACCACTTGGTCGACCACACACCTTAAACATCTTATTAAAACCACATAATAGGTGTCAGGACATATTATGAACATTTTTGAATCACAAATTGAACTTATTTTGGTTTGCCACAACTCAATTAGGCCTTACTTCTCCTTTAGGTCTCATGGAGACCTAATTACATTAAGTATGCCCTCTTAACGCTAAAACTTGATCTTATTAGGCCCAGATGGCCTTCCCCAACAATAAAAAACTATTAAACCTTTTATCTAATGAAATATTCTAACCTCTTACATGCTTTATTAGACCTGCATCCTTCATTTATATCATGAAAGCTCCTTTAGGACAAACTACCCTATTAGGTTTGTGTACCTCAAAAGTTTGTCTTAAAATAATGAAGCTTACACATCCTTAAGATATTAAACCATCATTACCAAAAATTAATTAATATTCTCCATGACCTCAAGGTAATTACCAAATGCTTAGAACACCTTACTCAGGAAATAAGGGATCAAGAACATCTCTGCAACTCGCCTACTCAAAACTGCCAAAACACCTCAAAAACTAGTCATGAAGAATTAGACCTCCAACACCTATGTAGACACTTTTAATGACTCTTGATGGATAAAAATAGTTATATGAGATCTCAAAAATATCCTCAAATATAAAATTCATATGGTCTAATAGAAAATATTGGTCTTGTAGACCAATTTCTTGACTTTATGTCTCACAGTCCTATTTGAACCAAACAAGCCATTTTATGAGCAACATTTTCACTACATACACTAACCTCAAAAGCTTATCCAAAGCATGATCATGACTTACAAGTAATAAATAACTTATTTATTCACTTTATTTCATCAATATATCATGCACAGACCCTCAAATTTATCTCTTCATCTCTACCTGCGTTTTACATTATCCACACCATTAGGTCTGTCTATAACTAGATTACTTGGATGACCAATTTAGAGAAATCTAAGGATATGACCTATCCATAAAACATCATGGTCATGTAAAATTATTCTCTAGCTTCTTCTACCATCTTTTTGCTCTTCTTGACTAATTTAACTTTTGAGAGCTATAGCAATTTCTTGACAAATAAGCCTGTATCTATACATTTTCTCTCTCGTCTGACTAACCAATACCACGTAGGGGTACTTGTGAGAGTTTAATACATGATCCAATATCATATCAAGGAATTTAAGTCCATATTCAGATAATTTAGACATAATATTTTATATTGGGTCCTTATTCAGGTTTTAGGGAGGTTTAACATAAGTTTTGGTGTTAATGATTATTCATAAAAGACTACCACTTGAATCCAAAACTAATGCCTAGAGATATTATTTAGGACCCTTACCCATCTTTACTAAATAACTCAAGCTCCCATGCAGAGGTTACCCATGCCAACAAATGTTTGAAAGTGCTTCTTAGGTTTTATTACCTCATTATATGAGCTTGAAATGGCCTAAAATAGTTATTCATGCACTTATACTTCAAATCTTAACCTCAAACTTTGTGATTATGCCTAAAACAATTTACCTCACCTCTGTTTATGCTTTCATATGCATACTTGCCTTGAAATCTAATATTCATGCCTTACTAAGCCAAGTAGGGTTTAAGAGTGGTCTTGGTGTAGACTTAGGTTGAGGGTCCTACCCTTATAGGCTCACCCTAAAACTCCCTTTAATTCTTCTATACCTTAATCACATACTCAAACAATGCCATACAAACTTCACATACTTGTGTTCATTCATTTCACCATGCACATACCTCTTCATGTTGTTAGGTTGTGGAGCTAAAAGCTTCACTGATGCAAACATGGAGGAGGTTGCTGAGGTTGCTGAGTTGCAGAGCAAGTTGCAGGGAAATCGACATCGGTCAGGCCAATCGACGTCGGTCATATTACAATGCAGATCAACAGATGTTGGTTATGGGTCAGCCGACATCGGTCAGATAAAAATTGACGTCGATAACCTGTGTGTGCATGCATTTACATGCGGTTCGAGAACTGGTCTATTTTTGGACAGTCAGTTTGCATGTAAAGACTTATTTTAGTCTTGGAGTTGCGTGTCTAATTATTGTAATTAAGAAAGTCTAATTATTGTATGCATGAGATTTATATAATAGACTCATGGGCTGTATTGTAAAATTGTACTAGAGTGAGAGAGCAAAGATTAGCTCCTTCAGAAGAGAGAGATCAAGAGTGCTAGATAGCCAAGAGGGCTTGTAGAAGAGAGTAGGGATTAGCTCCTCCTAGTTCCAAAGGGGTGTCGAGTGTGTATGATCAGGGAGATTTGTTGGTTGTGCAAGTTCTGGTAGAAGATCCACTGGGGTACTGGTTGAAGAATCATAAGGACTTGGTGAGGCAAGGACAAGGTTCTTCAGGGGGTAGAGATATCTACGTGGTAAGTAAGGTCTAATGATTTGCAGGTTGATGCAAGAGCAGGGAGATCTACTTGGAGTATGGTTGTGTACTTGGTGTACTAGCAGCGTTGTTACTGACTGGTGGAGGTGAACAACAACTCTATGTTTGAGTTGATTGTTGTGATCGTAATTGAGAGAGTGAACTCTTGAAGGAGAATTACTGGTGAACCCTAGAAGTGTGGGAGCTCTAGAGGTGTGGGAAGAAGAAGTGTGGCATCTTCTTTATTGTATTTTCTTCTGAATGAGTATTAATACAATTGGGTATTGTCTCTCATATTCTGTGTTGTTTCATATTTCTAGCTACTTATCATTCTGGTTAAATTTCGTGTTTAGTTGCTAATACAAAGGTAATCAAGTGTGCTCTTATGGAGCAGTAGGATCCTAAAAATTGGTATCAGAGCTTTGTGAGTCTAGGTCCTATCAAGTGGTATCAGAGCTTTTGGTTGGGTTACTAACAGGTTGTATCAGATCTGGTTAGTGTTTGTTGATTATAGGTTACTCACAGGGGTTTCTGATAGAGTGGGAGTATAGCAATGGCAGAAAAAGTAAGCTACGAATGAAGAAATTGAATAGCACGAATGGTCAATTATAGATTGATGGAAAGAAAGAGCAGGTAAAGAAAGATTGTTGGTTGGTAGAAGATCAGCATGAAGGAATCAAAAAAGCAGATGTTGCAGGTGTTGTTGCACAGGATGCTCTAGATAAAGTATAATCTTGGTCTATAGATTCTGTTACCTCTTTCCATGCAGCCTGAAATAGAGCATCTTTTCATAGATATGTCTTTGGAGACTTTGGAGAAATTTATTTAGGAGCTGGTGAGCCTTGTCAAATGGTTGGCAAAGGGGAAGTGAAGCTGAAATTGCAGACGACCAACACATGGGTGTTGAAGGAGGTCATGCAATTACCAGTCTTGGAGACGAGTCTAATTTCTTCAAGAAAGTTGGGTGATGAGAGATGCACTGTAACTCTCACAGAGGATGCACTTGAATTAGATGGTGGTAAGAAAGTAGGTATCCTTTATCTATCTACTTATATTATTGATTCACCTTCTATTGTAGAGATGTGGCTTTATAGGCTTGGTCACATGTGTAAGAAGGGAATGCATGTTCTTAAGCGAAAGACAAATGTTTTTGACAAACTTAAGAACTAGAAAGCCTTGGTGTTCATGGAGGAGATGACAGACAGAGATCAGCTAAGGGGACTGAATTATTCTGAGCAGGGCTGTGTTGTTTTGGACAGGGTTTTGATCCAAGGTGAGCTCGCAGGTAAAAAGTCATCACTCACAGGAGTACACAGTTACCGACATCAGTCAAGAGAAATCGACATCGAACAGATAGGTACCAATGTCAGTCATGTGCAGACCAATAGAGTCGGTGATATCAGGCAGGTGCAGACCAATGTCGGTCAGGGGAAACTGATGTCGGCAGTTAGGGTCAGTCGCAGGGAATCGACATCGGTTGGTTGCAGATTGGGAGATGGCTGAGATCGGTCACTGAAACGGACATTGGGCAGACAACAAGCTGTCAAGGAGTCTCAAACACCCATGTGGAGGACTGAAAGAGTAAGTGAACCTCATATTCATTGTTCACCTTCTTTATACTACTTGTTGCTCACTGATGGTCAAGAACCAGGAAGACATGAAGAGGCAATGCAGGTAAAATCTAGGAAACAGTGGGAGCATGGCATGAATTCTTCAGAAGAGAACCAAGTAGGGGATTTGGTAGATTTACCAGTCGAGATGAAAGCACTGAAAGACAAATGGATTCCCAGGTTAAAGAAGAGAGTGGATGGATACGTGAGACAGAAGGCCAGGGTATATGGTCTTGAGCAGGCTGTAGGACAGTGGTACAGGTTTGACAGGTGTATACTAAGCATGGCTTTGCTCAAGGTCAATGTAACCATTGTGTTTTCTTTACCAGGTTGGATAATGGTCGCAACATTATCTTATTACTGTATGTGGTGTGGTTGCTTGTTGTAGGGTCACACATGCAGGGAGTTTTTGAGCTAAAGGTAAAGTTAGTTCAAAGGTATGTCATGAAGAATTTGAGAGCAGCAAAATTCTTTGGCATAAGAGACATGGAAGATCACAGGTTGATTTTGTCTCCAGTGGGAGCTGATGTGAAGAAGGTGTTGGTGAGGTTCAATACGCAAGATGCAGAACCGATAAGCACACCAAGGGCTGGACAGTTCAAGCTGAGCTTAGAACAGTGTTTGAAATCACATGAGGTCTGGTGTAGACCTGAGTTTTCCCAAGCAGTGGGAGTTGTCAGAGAGTTTGGAGCCAATTCAAGGAAGGTGGATTCTCAGGTATCTGAGAGGGACTAACAACAGGTTAACATGTTATGCAGGGTCAAGGTCTTCACTACATGGAGTTGTAGGTTTGGATGTGGCAGGTTACTTGGATGACAGGAGGTGCACCACAGGTTGTGTGGTGGTTGGTCTTCAAGATTGAACTTGAAGAGGGATACAAGCTAGGAAATGAATTAGATGAAGGTACAGGTATAGGTGCAGCTATTTATCTCCAAGTGGGAGATTGTTAGGTTGTGGAGCTAAAAGCTTCACTGATGCAAACATGGAGGAGGTTAATGAGGTTGTTGAGTTGCAGAGCAAGTTGTAGGGAAACTGACGTCGGTCAGGCCAATCGATGTTGGTCATATTACAGTGCAGATCAATTGACATTGATTATGGGTCAGCCGACATCAGTCAGACAGGAACCGACGTCGGCAACCTGTGTGTGCATGCATTTGCATGCGATTCGAGAACTGGTCTATTTTTGGACAGTCAGTTTGCATGTAAAGACTTATTTTAGTCTTAAAGTTGTGTGTCTAATTATTGTAATTAACAAAGTCTAATTATTATATGCATGAGATCTATATAATAGACTCATGGGTTGTATTGTAAAATTGTACTAGAGTGAGAGAGCAAAGATTAGCTCCTTCATAAGAGAGAGAGCAAGAGTGCTAGATAGCCAAGAGGGCTTATAGAAGAGAGCAGGGATTAGCTCCTCCTAGTTCCAAAGGGGTGCCGAGTGTGTATGATCAGGGAGAGTTGCAGGTTGTGCAAGTTCTGGTAGAACATCCACCAGGGTACTGGTTGAAGAATCATAAGGACTTGGTGAGGCAAGGACAAGGGTTCTTCAGGGTGTAGAGATATCTACGTGGTAAGTAAGGTCTGGTGATTTCCAGGTTGATGCAAGAGCAGGGAGATCTACTTGGAGTACGGTTGTGTACTTGGTGTATTGGCAGCATTGTTACTGACTGGTGGAGGTGAACAACAACTCTGTGTTTGAGTTGATTGTTATGACCGTAATTGAGAGAGTGAACTGTTGAAGGAGAATTACTGGTGAACCCTAGAAGTGTGGGAGCTCTAGAGGTGTGGGAAGAAGAAGTGTGGCATCTTCTTCATTGTATTTTCTTCTGAATGAGTATTAATACAATTGGGTATTGTCTCTCATATTCTGTGTTGTTTCATATTTCTAGTTACTTATCATTCTGGTTAAATTCATTGTTTAGTTGCTAATACAAAGGTAGTCAAGTGTGCTCTTATGGAGCAGTAGGATCCTGACAATCGGTATCAGAGCTTTGTGAGCCTAGGTCCTATCACATGTCATGATTATGCTTCTTATGCACTTGACATCAATAACTTGTACCTTCCATTTTGACATTAACAATGATATCAATCATGTAGACATAAGACATTAGTTGTCTTCAAATTATCTTTTTATATTTCTCTCATGATAACACTCTTCCATGCATCTTGTCACATCACACACTGCCAACTATCCTTAATCACCTTTGACTTCAACCTTCACAAGATGTACCTTTGACATCAATGACAATACTCAACATTCATTTGGACAGTCTTGCCCCATTACCCCTATCACTCTTCATTGGTCTAAATCTTGTTTTATTGTAAGCATCTTGTAGTCCCCTTTCCATTATGTTTTACAAATTGTTTACTTTCTCCCTCCGTAATTTAATTTCTCTTATAAATTTCCAATTGGATTTTTTGATTTAATTCTTCCTACTATCCTGTAGCAATACCTTTGTTTCATTTGTATCAACTCTCTTTTTCATGTTCATTAGCTTGTTCACATACATTTCTTGTGACTACATTAATGGTGTTGATGTGGGGATATATAGCTATTTGTTTTCCCATCTCTTTTTATTCATTTGTCCTTTGTTATCCAAGTACACATCATTCTCTTTTATTTGATGTGATAATTCCCCAGTCAACCAAGAATAAATTTGTGCTTCTCGTATGCATTATCACCCTTTATATCGAATATAGTGATTGATTTGAGGGTAGTGTTTTATTGACTATTTTGGTTCTCATCCTTATTAAAACACTTTATGTAGTTTTCCTCCCCACTTTCTAGTCCTTCTATTGTTTTTACTATCTACGTTTTTTGTGTTTCAATGATGACTATGGAGGGTGTTGTGAGCTATCCCTGGTAAAATAACTATGAGTTTTTTCACTCTTCATTTGCTTCAATTTAATTATTGACAATGCTTTGATTTCTCAACATATTAAAATCCCTTTATAGTACCTTACATTCATCTAAATCAATTTTTCCCTTGTGTAACAAAAATCTTGACATATGCAAGTTGTTGTAAAATGAAAATTTTAATTTAACACTTTATTATCCTACCAAAAGTGGATGTATAATCTTCACCCATATTATTGATTTTTTGCTCCCAATGAATATTCTTACACCACATATCAAATTTGAGCTCTTGACTATAGTTTGTGTAAAAATAAATATTTTTTGGAAATTTTAAAAAGACAATTATCTAGCATGTGATTATACGATTGACTTTTCCCTTTATTATTCACTAAAATTAAGGTAAAAAAATTCCCATTAAACTATAGTTTTAATAATAAAATGAATGAGATGATGGTTTTAATCTATGAACTATTTTGCTTCACCTTTAATATGTTGTCTATTTGCATTACTTGTAGTACTACATTTGATAACTCATGCCATTTTCACTATAAGTGAATGGATTTTCTCAAATTAACCTTTTTCAATACATACCCTCTTTAGTGCATACTATTTTTCATTGTGATATTACATGGTTGGGCCTGGTCTTAAGTTGTTCAAGTCTCTCAAGAATAATGTGGGTGTGGATTGAATGATTAGTCTCATTTCCCATGGACTTATAAAATTATATTCTAATCCTAACGTGAATGCATAGAATGTTGGTTAGGAACCTTTTGCACCTCCTGAGATTATTTATCTTAGTGAAGGGATTTATAAAATAGGGGGTGATGGGTCCTACACAAACAAAAAAAATTATGGTATAATAGGCACTAGTTTCAACTTTAATGGCCTAAGAAGAAGGTATTTGGAGTAGTAGATATAGATTCTTGTGTCGTTTGTTTGCTTTGGACCTAGTGTCAATATATTTTGTAGGGGCCTCTATTTCTTTTTTAAAATTTTTTTATATATAATATTATATTAAATTTATTATGCCTTCTTGTAAGCATCAAGTTTCGGTCTACATGGGTTTGTTATGGGTCTAGAAAATTCCTCCTTACATTATGATTTCATGCATGCACATACCTTGGCTAATGTGATAATTCTAAAGGCTTTCTATGTAGTTAAATTTTCCCTTGTGGTGCCCATAATGAAAAAAAAATCATAATTATCAATGATCAGGGGCATCAAAAGTTATAGGGCAGCGTAGTGGGGCATGGCAAGGCAAGGGTCTTAGTGACTAATTTATTTGTGTTTTAATTCCATGCAATGGTGTCACCAGGGTTTGTAGTGGGTTGTTTTGGATCTAATAAAGTATCATTTACATTTCATACAGATGTCCATAACCTAGTCGAGGGTGTAGATTAACAAACATCAAAAGCCACCAAAACAAAGGAAACATTGGATATAGTTTGTTGAAACATGGACTATAAACCTAATCAAGATCTACTAGTGTTGTCATTTATATTGTATGAATGTTTTTTTGTTTTAAATTTTTTACCATGAAATTTATTTCATTTGACTTTATAACAATGGCACATGTGTTCTATAGTACAAAATATATAAAATAGGGTTCTATTAGGGCCCTCACCCTGTCCGTAAATTTTGTGATACATAGAGATCCTTGATATGCTAGAAGAAGAGAGAAGAGAGTATGGAGGAAAAAGATTAAAGAGGGAAAAGAGGAAATAAGAAAAACACGAGAAGTTATAATACTAAATCAAAATTGATATGTCTAGAATATCGATCATTTTCCCTCCTCCTTGGTGTAGTGATATTGATAGAAGTCCATTGGTGAATCTCGAAAGGTAAAAACCAACTTGTCTCTTGTGTAAAGGAAGCACACAACTTATATTTTATCATAAGTTGGTCTATAGTGAGTGTTGGACGAACTAGAATGTCTTGAATAAAAGGCATACTTGGTGGATAACCCATGTGATCCAACATCCAGAATTTTCCATTGAATTGATCAGTAGGCTTCTTCCTTCTACCATGCTTTCCACCTAGACTTTATATGATGTTTATCTTATATTATGGAGTTCAATAACATGAAAGTGTTACCTTCTTGCCACTTCTACGAGAATGAGCATGTAGAAAAACTAAAGAGTGGGAGCCAACCATTGTACCATCTTAGCTTTGAGGGCATTAACACAATCCACTATGAGTGCAGTTGGAGATTTTACATGCTTCTTCTTATTGGCCTTATTTGAACCAACTATTATGTTTAGACAACACTCTAGGTCCTCCTTTGACCATTTCAATGAGATAAATTTATAATTTGTTATATGTAGAGGGCATGTGCATCTCCCATATTTTCTTCAACATATTTGCCTTTTAAAGCTTTTCATTTAGAAGGGATTATTCTATAATATACTAGAACAGTGGAAAATCCACCACCACCTAAGCCAAGGCTAAAATTAAGTCATCTCCAAGACTCCCAATAGTAAAGGGTGGACCACTAGTGACTTCATAATTGGAAAGGGAAAACTTTATTAGTTGTGAAAGGGAGTCATTTTTACCAAAACATCTTTCAACATCATTGGGAGATGGGAGAGGATAGGAAGGGGACAACATGGTCGAGTCTATCGTAGAGGTATGAAGGTCAGTGAAAGAATAAGGGTGCACAAATGAATTAGGGAGGTGAATGAAAGATTGTGTTTGGGTAAGAGTGTGAGAGGAACCACCAATAATAAGTGAACCAAAATGAAGTAGACACATGTGAACAATGAATGTTTGAGGTGGCAAATATCAAAGATGAGTGATGGGATAGTGGGAAAGGGTGCAATGATTAAGGAGGGAAATGTGGTGGCCCATCTTTTTTAATGATTTCATGCAATCTAACAAAGTTGGATAATTAATCACTCTCTATGATATTGAAAATATCCATAATTGCTCTTATATTGGAAATGGGTATATTACTCCATTAATTTCTCATAAGCAATGTGTAATTTTGATTTCTTAGATTTTTTGAGAGAAATTAAAGCAGGCCTTAAAAGGAGCTCCAATTTATAATTTAATTAAGCCTTTGTTCAAGGCCAATATAACTAATTGTGAATCACCTTCAATTTTGAGATTGGTGACTCCCCTCACATGAGCCATTTCCAACCCACTTTAGAGACTTGAGCATTTGGCTTGGTTCTTAATTGCTCTATAAATCTAGAAGGAGATAACTATAATTAAAGAGTATTTGTGATCACAAAGGATGAAACCTCCCCCAAATATATTGAGATTACCTTTTGAAGCACAATTAAAGTTGAGTTTGACCCATCCTGGGATAGGAGGACTCTATTTGATATCATGCCAAGAGCTCCTGCTCACTCACAACCCATGAATGGGAGAGTATAAATTTTATGTTAATGAATCTATATGTTCTATAAATAGGATTGAAAGTAAAAACATTTGTCTTCTATTTTTTTTAAATTGAGAATAAAACTTGGGAATAAAATAATAATCTTCGATATTTGTTACTAATCTTAAATACATATAATTTATTTTCAAAAATATTTGTTTCAGAGATGAGGAGAACCAACAGGAATACCATGAGAGAGTTGGTTTGCAACTTTTAGAGAATATAAAGGACAATGTTGAAAAAATCAAAGAGGAAAGAAGGAAGAGGAGACAAATAATACTAGAAAAGCATAGACAACATAAATTGCAGCTAGAGATGACTGAGCAAGGGGAACAAAGAGCTAGAAAAAAGCATTTAATTATATTTGCTTAGTAAACTTGTCTTAATTTTTTTAAAGGAAAATAATATAATAATTCAAAGTGAATAATTATTTTTACTTAGGAAATAATTTTAAGTTTTCATCTTGCTACACTAAGGATGCCTAGATATATTTTGGTTTAGCTTGTGGCTTCGTCGTCTCATATTAAGAAACACAAAGCCCTAAAATTTTCAATTTTTTTATTTATAATTTTGGTTGTTTATTTTTGACTTTTGTTATTGACGAGACCTTTCTCTTTTAATAGATTATAGGTTGTTAGAAGACATGCCTTTTTCAAGGATGTAGAAGATATTGTTTAGAGAAAAGTACACTAAATTTATATGGACCATTATAATGTTATACCTTGCCCTTATAAAAAACTATGGTTAGATCCCTAGTTGTAGTGTATGCAAACACATACAAGGTTGATATGGATGTGGGTTTTGAGGTTGAGTCAAATATCTTTGAATTTAGATCTAGTTTTTGGTTAAATATCAAAGCCATCATTTCAAAAAAATTAACTGTATGATGTTACCCATATCATGTTGTTTAATGTTAACAATGTTATGATAAATTCATCCATTTTGTCATTAGATTCGATCATTTTCACTCGAGGATAACATGGACCTCAAGATCGTATTATGGTTTATTAAACAATCAATTAAATTCTCTTGTTTATGAGTGGAACATGTAATCTTTTACATATGATATGTGAGAGTTGAGATTGTCAATACATTGTTATAATGATTAAGGCAAAATAGGACCCACCCGAATTTCTTGTGTTCTATTTTTGTCCGTGTTTGTATCTTTTGGATCGTTTGATGTGTGTTACATTGTTATCATCTAGATGTCATAATGCATTAATGTAATACAACTAAGTATGAAGTTTTTTCAATCTTTGATGTTTCTAATGAATTATTATCATGTAAATGCCATAATGCGTTATCAATTCAATATAATACAACTCTTAAAGTTTCACAACACTGATACGTGCATTTATATCTAAGTCCTAAAAAATATAGTGAATTGGGTTATTTTGAGCTAAAAAAAAGCCCTGGATTAAAGATGCCAAGGCAGAGAAGTGTGATAGATCATTAAGTAATAAATTTGTGGTTAAAGTGCATGTAAAGTCATGCTATTGATATTGGTGGACACTCATTGGCTACATAGCAAATGTATGTGGTTTTTAAATGGAGATGCATAAATCAATCTTGCTACTTTTTACAATATATTATAAGGAAGGTAGTATAAAAAATCATGATGGGGCTTTACATTTGTTTTAGACTTGTTTCTATGACACATCTCATTCTAGTAAAAAAATAAAAATTTGTAATGAATATTTGTAGCTTTAAAAGTTTTTTTTTCCCAAAAAACATGGATAATGTATTGCAAAGAATCTTTGATATATTTTTTGGCACAAACATGGACAATGTGTTGCAAAGTATCTTTGATATTGCTTTAATTTTGTTTCAAATTCTTTAGATATGAACTAATCAAACAAATTTATTGCATATATTGGTGATTCTATTAAAGTTTTAAATTATATTTTATTAAGAGATTTTATTGGAGTTTGAAACTATATTTTATTAAGAGATTTTATTGGAGTTTAAAACTATATTTTATTAAGAGATTTTATGTTTTATTAGTACCTACATAGAAGGTATCTATTGTAATCGGTTGAACCTCATAATTTGTATAGGGTAACGAGCAGACAATGAAAGTTGAGCACTTTTTGATTTCAACATTAGGTTTGAAATATTTGTATTTTAATAAATACAAAATAAAATGGTTTATTGTATTTCTATTGGTTAATATAGGGTGACATGACTAATTTCTTGGAGAAATTATTATATTTTAGATTAATAAAAGACAAAATACTTGTACCATCCAATAAAATTAGATCAATCTAAAAAATTAAACATGGATTATAGTTTATTTTATTGAGCATCTGACATGTTTATATTCCCAAAAATGAGATGAACTAAAGATGTGGGTCCTAGTGGCATCCAGATATGGCTCAGTAGTCTATATCAATCCCTTAGATTGAGTGATGTGTCACCTAGGGAAATGGGGCATGTTATTATAGGCCTTCAAATTTCATTTTGCTTCATTATAAGCCAGTCAAGGCTTCAATGGCAACCAGTTCATCTACATATTAGTCAACACAATGCCTCTTCATTTGGTTAAGGTTTTTTGGGCCCTGATATATCTAAGAGGTCCAAGGGACTCATCATGCTAACAACTAGCAATGTGTCACCTCTTCATTTGTCCCATCTCTCATAGGGATTGGTATATTTAATAAGTTTGGGGGACTGACCACACTGATAACTGGTGATGTGATGCCTTTTCATTTGGTTGGGTTATCTCCAACTCTGACATCTTTGTCAGGTCAAGGGGGACTAGTCACATTGACAACTAACAATGTGGCACCTCTTCATTTAGTTGGGCTTTCCTCAGCTCTGACATATCTACCAAGTTTGGGGGAATCACATTGATAATTGGTAACATGGCACCTCTTTATTCAATCGAGCTCTCCCTAGCTTTAACATCTCTGATAGGTCCAAGAGACTCACTACACTAATAGATGACAACATCATGCCTCTTTATTTGGTCAAGCTCTCTCAAGCCCTAACATATCTGAGAGGTTCGAGGGACTAGCAATATCAAAAATTGTTGACCTAACACCTCTTCATTTAGTTCAGCTCTCCCAGACCCTAACATCTATGATAGGTTTGGGGGACTAGCCACATTAATAACTAGTGACCTGGAACCTTTTCATTCAATCTAGTTTTCTCAGGCTCCAACCTCTCTGACAGGGCTCAAACATTAGATGGACTGACAACTAGAAATGTGGTGTTTCTTCATTTAATCGAGTTCTCTCAAGCCTTGAAATCTCTAATAGGTCTAGGGGACTAGACTTGTTGACAACTGGTAACGTGTTGCCTCTTCATTTGACTAAGCTCTCCTAGGCCCTCATATCTCTTACAAGTATCTATTGTAATCAGCTAAGCTTACTATTATTACTAATACATGCATGGCATCATGACAATATTTATCCAAATAGGTTCAACAGATTACATGCAATGAAAGTTGAGTGGTTTTTTATTTTAACATTAGGTTTGAAACATTTTGATGTGAACTTTAATTGAAATAATTACTCACACATGTTGTTACTTATAAAGTATTAATCAAAAATATTTGATTAGCTAGGAAAAATAAGACTATTTATTATATTTTGATGTGAATATTAATCTAGGAAATATGAAATTCTTGTATTGAAATATAAATTTTTGTATGGTAGGGGAAAAACATAAGGACATTGGAAAAATAATTTACAATAATAATTTGTGGTACATAACAGTATTATCAAAATAATTACTTGCATATGTGATTAATATTAAAGTATTAATAAAAATGTTTGTATTAGCTCAAAAAATTAAGACTATTTATTAATTTAAAGTGTCACTATAGTGGTGTTAATCAAAACACGAGGGGGGGTTGATATTTAATAATGCATTGTTTTATCACTTATTATTTTGTTTTGCCTACAGCTTTATATGACAAAAAAGGGGAATAGTGTTAGAGCATTTAATTCTAAGTGGACTTAATTATCCCTTAGCCTTGATAATTAATTAAATAATAATAATATATTATTTATTAACACGAGGTAGAAATCTCGTGTAAATAAATAATAAAGTTATAATTATTTAATAGTTACGAAATTTGAATCAAATTGCTTACCCTTAGCCTTGGTAATTAATTAAATAGTAATAATACATTATTTATTAACATGAGGTGGAAACTTCATGTAAATAAATAATATAGCTACAATTATTTAATAGTCACCTTCCTTGGTATTTCACTATAAATAAGGTTTTATCCATATTGTGAAATCATATCACAAGTATGAAATTATTTGATCAGAGAAGCATTGTGAGAAGAAGTGAGAAAATAAAGATTGTATATGGTACTTCTTAGTTTCTCATAATATGAATAATCTTGGTGGGTTTTTTTTATCTCTTTATGAGGTTTTCTCACATTATATCTATGTTAAGGTGTGTTTACCTTCGCTCTTGATCTAATATCTAGATCCATTGTGCTGTTACATTTGTATTACATATTTTAACAAATAGCTTTCAATGTGCAATAATTTAAGCTATTTTTTTTTAATTTGAAATGTTTATGCGGTTTTCTATGGAACTAGGGTTCGAGTTGAAAAGGTATGTAATACAAATGTTTTGGGTGTGGCATTTACTCATTGACATTTTTCTATAGAGTAATTAATGGAAAGAGAAATGAACACACACACACAAGTGAATACTGGCTAACTCTATATTACGAGATTAAAATTATTAGGTTTCGAATTATACATAAATATTTATGAGATTAAATTGTTTTTTTTGGTATCTTATATTTGTATGTGTTTGGGAGCATTTGATTTTAGATGATTTGGTTTTCGGCTATGTTTTCTTCTAATGATAGTTTCTACATTCGCTCAAAGACGTAAGATGGCATTTTGCTATCACATTTTAGGTGCTTGTTTATGGTAGGTTTTGTGGCTTCTTTCCTTGCCAATCTTATCAGTAATCTCTATATATGTAGTTCAAGACCTTGTGATGATTTCAAAGGTAGTACTGGTGTCATTTTCCTCAGGGCTCCTCAGAGGGTTATTAGGTTGGTTGCACAACTTCTAAGCAGTTTCCAACTGTACTTTCTATTACTCTAGTAAACAATGTTTGGAATTAGTTGCACTTTATGTTTTTTGTGAGCTTAACGAATGTTATGTTCTTATATTGGAGATCATTCATTTGTACTCTTTTTCTCAAATTATAGTTATTCCCCTCTTGTCTTCTTTGGAGTATTGGCTAGTTCTCATCTCTTTCTCAAACCCTATGTTGGTTTGTTTTGAATCTGTGAGATTAGTAAAGGTGGTTTTAACACTTGTCAATTTATGTTTGGGGTTTGGTGCTAAGGTAGATATCAAAGTTGGTTGTAATGTCTTTGTTGATAAAACATATTATGTAATGTGTTTAGGAATATAATAAATTATATATTATTCTAACAATTTAGTTAAAATAATATATTTAAAATATATATATGTAGATGTATGTGTGTGTGTGTGTATGATGTAATAATGTTTGTTCTTTCACATATTTGATGCATTTATCAATCAATGTGTCACATTGGTATACCTTGACTTATATTTTGCTTTGCGTGTGAATTATATTAATTATAAAAAATGCTTTGTATGGTTCATGTTCTTTTTATAAGATTCTGTGAATAGTTGCTCGGGTTTTCATCTAGAAGAAAGAAAAAAAAAGAAACTAAAAAAAGGAGAGAATGAAAAAAGTGATATTTTTACCTTTGTAGAAAAAAATAAAGGGTTGTGGTTGGTCCAATAAAATCAAAGCAATCTAAAAAATTAAACATGAATTGTAGTCTATTTTCTTTAGCATGCAACATGTTTCTATTTCCAAAAAATAAGTTAAAATTAAGACATGGGTCCCAATGGCATCTAGATGTGGCTCAATAGTCTATATCATTCTATTAGACCAGGTGACGTGTCACTTAAGGACACGGGGCATGTTTTCATGTCTTAAAATTTCATTTGTAATTCATTTTGAATTAGTCAAGGCCTTTGAGGGCAACCAGTTCATCTATATATTAGTGAATGCGGTGCCTCTTCATTCGATTAGGTTCTCCTAGGGCCTAACATATTTGATAGATCTGGGGACTCACCATATTGACAACTGACAATGTGTTACCTCTTCATTTGTCCTAGCTCTCCTAGGCCCTAACATGTATGATAAATTTGGGGGACTAGCTACACTAACAACTGGTGATGTTTCACCTCTTCATTCAACTAGGGTCTCCATGGCTCTAACACATCTACTAGGTCTGGGGGACTAGACACACTAACAACTAGTGATGTGGTACCTCTTTATTTAGATGGACTTTCCCTAACTCTAACATCTCTATCAGATTTGAGGGACTGGCCATATTGACAAATGATGATGTGGCATCTCTTTATTTGCTCGATCACACCCCAAATTTAACATCTCTAACAGGTTTGGGGGACTCACCACACTAATAGTTGATGATGTGGTGCCTCTTCATTCAGCTAGCCTCTCTTGGGCTCTAACATCTCTGAGAGTTCTAGGAGACTAGTGGCACTAGAGAGTGGGTGTGTTGTGATCAATGTGACCATATTTTATTGTTGTGTAATTTCCTATTTTTGAGGTTTTTTTATAATTTTAAGACAGTACCGATGAAATGTTTTTATTTTTTATTTAAAGATAATTAATATTATAAATTTTTGAAACATGCAAGCTTTTTCCTTGTGGTAGATACCTAAAACTTTTACCAAGCTCTATAAAAACCCAGGTAAGTATCTTGTAACAATGTAAATATAATGGTCATTAGCCATTTTTTTAATTCTACAATGATAATGTAACTATTTTGTCAAATAGTTTCTTTCTCCTATGGCAAGCAAGAGCACTAGAAAATTGATGTTGTTTTGAAGTTGGTATTTCATTTATTGATAATTTACCCTATTCTTTGTTGTGAGGCTAAAAAAAGAAAATAAAAAAATAGGTTGAAAAAAAGAAAAAGAAAACAAAAATCATGAAAAAAAGAATAAATGTCATTGAATTGGGTTGTTTGAAGAGAATCATTGATGTCGACACATATCGACGATAAAAAATACAAGTGTTTGCAACTATTGATAATGCTTTGAAACATGAAAATCTTTTTACAATTGCATCATTCAATTAAGTTTTTGGTGATTGTCTTTTTGAAGAATTTCAAGTGCTATTACATTTCCGTTACACATCGAGAATGTTACGAACTGGAATCATTGATTATTTTATGGATTCTTTGAATAATGGGGATGTAAAATCAAGATACTCATATGCAAACCAATTACATACAGATATATTATATGATTTTCATCGAATACATGACATAAGCACATACTTTCATCAAATGAGAGTTTATGCAAATGAGCTTACAAATTAGGGTGAGACTAGTCTTTGGGGTGACATATTTTGTATTCAATAGTTATGTAAATGGTTGAACATTTCTATTTGGTCTATGACCAAAAGGAAAAGGTATCTACATTTTAACAAATAAAGTTGTATTCCATTATATTCAATCTTATTTCATGACATAAACCCCACCCATAGACATTTTGAACTATTATTTTGCAAAAAAAATATGTAGCCAAAGCATGATTTCTAATACAAAGTTATCAAATATTTGCAAAAATCCTTCTATATACTGAAATGTTATTTTTCATGAGCTAGAATCATATGGCATGTATAAAATAAAAACTTTAGGCTCTAGCTATGGTGAAAGTGTTAGGAATTTAGAACATAGAGTAATATTAATGAATTAAAGACAGAAATAAAATGCAAAAAACATAACACAATAGAGACATAGATTTAACGGGGTTCACTCAATATGGACTGCGTCCACATAGAGATAGCCAGTACTTATTATTATTATGTCTAATAAATGAAGGTAAAACCTTGTAATACATCCACTACAATATCCCTTTCACTCACACACAATATGCTACCATGATTACAATGCCCTCATATCAAAGGAGGGTTACATATTAGGGCAAAAAATGCATAAACATAAATTATACCACTAGATATGTGATCTAGTAGTGAATGGCCCATATTTACTATGAAATTACAATATTTTATAATGCATTTTTAACAAAATTTTACTTTAAAGGTGCTACCCCCAAACCTCCATTAAGGGGGCTCCAAGTATGGTCACCACCCCCTGGACCCCCATGGCGACCCTAGTGGGGGGGCATTGCCCCGCCACACCCCCCTATCAAGATATGGGCATTATAATAAGATCAGGGCCCACCATCCAATAGAAAGCTCATTTGATGCTATTAGTTTGTTAACTAAACATAAATTCAATGGTCATGTTCTTTGTCGATAAATAGAAAAATATTTTTCCAATGATATTGTTATGCAAAACAATAATGTAATGACTTCTTTAGGGCTTTGTGAATAAGAACTATGAAAATAAGAGCCTGAAATATTTTTTGACTGGAAAATGCATGTTACAAATATTAGAATGCCATATCAGAAAAGCAAACTTGAAGGTAATGACTTTTGTTGTTCATGGCTTTCAAACATTCTACAAAAAATATTCAATTATGGTCAACAAAAACTAAAAACATTTCAAAAATATTTTGTAATTGTTCTACTCCATAGAAAATGTATAACATTATCTATTTCAAAATAGATACACTTCATATTCATTATGAGCTATTATAAATAATTCGCATAAATCAGAATACATATGCAATGTCAGTGGATATTTTGATAGGGTTTCTAGATAGCAATAGTTTTAAAGGTTTTGAAATAAGAATAAGATCTTTTCGGATTGAAAAACAATGTGCAAGGGAACCTTATATTAAAGAGATGTCTAAGACTACAAATAGGCTTCACACTTCTCTATGTTGTTTGAAACAAACCATATGTGAGCTAAAAAAAACTATGTAACAAAAACATATAATAGAAACACTAAAAAAACACTAGCTTAAACAGATGCAAAAAATCATTTCAGTCAGTGAAAGCAATGATATGTTGTCACAAAAATCAATACTTGGGATGCACACAACATGATCATCGAAGTATCAGAATAATAAGCAATTATCTAAAATCAATCAAATACACACCGATTTATTCTTGCATAGTTTGTGAATAGTTACATTTCAAAAAGGATATCATCCTGGTTGACATTGACATTTTCAAAGAATTTGAATGTGCTTTTACAAATTCAACATTAAAAAAACTTGCATTGGGCAAAAAAATATACAAGCAATGGAAAATATCTCTTGAAAATGGAAAAGTGCCAACATTTGTTGTTCCTTTCAAATTAAGAGAAATGAGAAAAATGCCATTGTAAATAAAATAACATTTTTAGAAGAAAGATTGGTTGTTCTGCGAATATCATTTGCATAGGTGCGAGGGTTTGGCTATAAACATTCACAGTATGGCCTCACAGGAATAATTATAAATGTCTTAATCGACTTTGAATGGATCTAAAAAGCATTGTGAAGAGAAATGAATGACATGGAAATAATTGTAATAAAGAGAAAATGTAAGCTAGAATATAAAAATGTGTATTTAACAGGAAATGTGAGGCCTTCATCCGTGATGAAATCATTGTCTTAACTTTGTCAAGCATCATTCTATAAGTAATAAAATATTATTATTGATAGGGTTGGAAAAGAAACTTTGAAAAAATAAGAGAAAAAAATATTGTTGAGGTTGGGCCTATTGAGGACAAGACATTTGACACATATGAAAATGAATCAAAGCCTATTACTGAATCTTTGGTGCATGTTTTTGCTGATGCACAGTCGATACATGATCTCCAAGATTAGATTATCAAAATTTCCCCATCGGAAGGACTCAAACCATTGGGTATATTTGAAGATAAATTCTTGGAGGAGATGAGCTTCCCAACTTTATTATATGGTTTTAATTGTCTACATGATATGACAAATAGAATGTTGTACTAAAAATTATCAAAGTGGAAGATTTTACATAAGGAAAATGACATTGTGACACACATAAATAACATCTTTTTCAAAGCTATTAAAATAATTATACATCAAGTGCCATCTTGTGTTTGGATATGCATATGCAAAGGCAAATTAAAAGATAAAAAACTCTATGCCAAAGATGTTCAAAACAGATCTAGTATAGAAAAATTTTAAAATCATCCATAGATTATAGGGCTTTCAAAATCATTTGAATATCACCTAACTATTTTGAAAATTTAATAAAAAATATTTTTGTAATGATTAAGCAATTGGGGCCTCCAATGTTTTGTGCAACTATCACAAGTGTTGAACATTAATGGGAACCTTTGTCCCATGTGTTGTAAAAAATGACTCTAGTAACAAATAATAAACTCAGAGAAATAATTTAAGAAGACAATATTGATACAATGATAATAAAAAACCATGTTCTTTGTAGTCGATACTTTAACCATAGATCCAATGTGTTGGGGGATCAAACCAACAATAGATTACGATTGTGAAAGCAATAAACGCGGAATTAAATTAGATTGACAAGTAATTAGAATGATAATAGCAAGAACAAGAGATACAAGAAAACCACCCTGAAAACTTGTATTAACAAACTCTTTACAAAAGGAATACAATCGAAGAAAGCTTCTTTCTTCCACACCTCTCCTAGATGTATAGATCTCTCACTAGATCTCTATTCCTCAAGAGCTCTCTCTCTCAAGAAAAATCAACTCCAACAAGCCTGGATTGATTCAATTCTGTATTGTTCTTCTCTTACAATGAATTACAATAATTCACAATAGCTACTACCAACTACAATAATCAACTACTAAGCTAAGAAGATCTAATTCTACATATAGAATTAGGAGACTTGAGCATGTACTTCCAACAAGCAGTTAAGCCACTTAAACAAGGGCTCTAAATATAGTATTGCTAACAATAGAGACGCGAGCTTGAGTCTACAACTCAAACTTATCATGCAAACACTCGCTTCTGTCCACAGAAATAGCTTTTTGGACATGCAGGTAACCGACGCCGGTTCCTGCTGTTTGTCTGTGACCGTCGTCGACCGACCCTCTGCCGACGTCGACGTCTCTGCAACTGCTTCTGACCGACGTCAGTCACTCCTGATCGACGCCGGTGTCTGTGTAGACCCAAAACTGCTAATGAATGCTCCTTGGTGAAGCTTTTAGCTCCACACCCTAACAATCTCCCACTTGGAGATAAACAGCTGCACCAGTACCTGTACAGCAACATCTTCTAGCTCCTCCATCTTCAACTCAATCATGAAGACCAACAGAAGTTGAATGAAGATTCAACTTCTCCTTTGCAACTGGCTTGGTTAACATATCAGCAGGATTCCTATCTGTATGGATCTTCTCCAGCTTCAACTCACCATCTTCCAATCCCTGTCGTATGAAGTGATACCTTAGCTGTATGTGCTTTGTTCTTGAATGAAAGGCTGAATTCTTAGCCAAATGGATTGCACTCTGACTGTCACTATACAATCTGCAACTCTCATGCTCCCTACCGAGCTCATCCATGAACCGTGTCATCCATATCATCTCTTTGCTAGCTTCTGTGGCTGCAATATACTCTGCTTCTGTAGTTGATAAGGCAACAACCTTCTGCAACTTAGATATCCAGCTAACCGCCATTCCACCTACAGTGAAAACATAACCTGTAGTGCTCCTCCTGCCATCCAAATCACCTGCCATATCTGAATCTACATAACCATGTAGAGAAGTATCTGAACCTCCATAGCACAAGTGGCTACTGCTGGTTCCTCTCAGATATCTAAGGATCCACTAAACTGCTTTCCAATGTTCCTTACCTGGATTGGCCATATACTTACTTACCACTCCTAATGCTTGGGCAATATCCGGTCTAGTACACACTATTGCATACATCAAACTCCCTACTGCGGAAGAATATGGAACCTTACTCATGTACTCTACCTCATCATATGAATTAGGACATTGTTCTTTACTCAACTTAAAATGTCCAGCCAAAGGTGTGCTTACCGGTTTAGCATCCTGCATATTGAACCGTTTTAACACCTTGTCCACATAATCTTCTTGAGACAATATCAACCTGTGATTTTTCCTGTCTCTCTTAATGCTCATGCCAAGGATTTTCTTTGCTGCTCTCAAATCCTTCATAGCAAACGTTTGAGCTAATTTCACCTTAAGCTCTAAGATATCCTGCATGTGAGATCCTGCAACTAGCATATCATCTACATACAACAATAGAATAATATATCTACCATTATCAAATCTCTTGAAATACATGCAATGGTCGGATTGACACCTACTGTAGCCATGCTCAGTCATAAACCTGTCAAATTTTAAGTACCATTGCCTAGGAGCTTGCTTGAGGCCATACAAGCTTTTCTTCAATCTGCACACAAACTTCTCCTTACCCTTGACCTCAAATTCTTCTGGCTGTTCCATATAAATTTCCTCATCCAAATCTCCATGAAAAAATGTTGTCTTAACATCTAGCTGCTCAAGATGCAAATCCTCAAAAGCAACCAAAGACAATACAACCCTTATAGAATTCATTTTAACAACAGGAGAAAAAATCTCACCAAAGTCGATACTTGGCTTTTGTGCAAATCCTTTCACTACTAATTTGGCCTTATATCTCATCTGTCCATTCTCACCTTCCTTCAACCTGTAGGTCCATCTGTTCTTGAGTGTTCTCTTACCAGCTGGCAATTCAACCAAATCCCATGTTTGGTTCTCTCTTAAGGACTCCAACTCCTCAACCATGCCACGCTCCCACTGACTCTTGGACTCCACCTGTATTGCTTCTTCAAAACTCTCTGGTTCTCCACCATCAGTTAGCAATAGACAAAATAAAGAAGGAGAATATCTAATTGGAGGCTTACTCACCCTTTTTGACCTCTTGATGGGTGTCTGAGACTCGTCTACAACACGCTGTCCACCCAAATTCTTTGACAGTGACCGACCTCAGTCACCTACAGACCTGTTACTGGCCGACGTCAGTTCTGCCTGACCGACCTCGGTACCTGTCTTGCCGACGTCGGTGTCTGTACGGCCGACGTCGGTTGCTGTCCTGTCGACGCCAATTCCTAACCTGCCGACGTCGGTCTCTGTGTTTTCCTGCAAGTGATTATTTCTTTTTCCCGCGAGCTCATCTTGGACTTTCACCTCGTCCAATTCACCATTGCTCTGCTTAGACTGATTCAACTTCCTTAGCTGATCACAATACATCACTCTTTCATTGAAAACAGCATCATGGCTCCTGATTACCTTGTTAGTTTCTAGATTCCACAATCTGTAACCAAAATCATCTGAGCCATAGCCAATAAACGTGCATCTCATAGACTTAGCATCAAGCTTCTTTCTATTTTCCTTATCTATGTGCACAAAGGCTTCACAACCAAAAACTTTGAGATATGAGAGATCAACCTTTTTACCTGTCCATGCCTCTTCTAGAATACCACCATCCAGAGCTGTAGAGGGTCCTCTGTTAATCAGGTACACTGCAGTGTCAACAGCTTGTACCCAAAACTGTAAGGGCAAACCGGCATGCAATCTCATACATCTTGCACGCTCCATTATTGTCCTGTTCATCCTTTCAGCAATACCATTCTGCTGAGGTGTCCTTGGAATCATCCTTTGCCTGCAGATTCCATGCATATAACAATAATCTCTGAACTTATGACTGCAGAACTCACCACCATTGTCTGATCTCAGGCACTTTAATCTTTTACCTGTTTCATTCTCAACCATAGCTTTCCAAACCTTAAAAGTCTCAAATACATCAGATTTCTTTCTAATACAATAGATCCACACCTTCCTTGTAGCATCGTCTATGAAAGATACATAGTACTGTGATCCTCTAATGGAAGCAACCTGAGCCGGTCCCCACACGTCTGTGTGAACAAGCTCCAACTTATGCCTCTTCTTAGTACACCCAGTTTTGAGAAAACTAACCCTTTTTTGTTTTCCGAATACACAGTGCTCACAAAACTCTAGATCTATGCCTTTTAAATCTGAAAGCATACCTTTGGACTTAAGAATTGACATCCCCTTCTCACTCATGTGGCCAAGCCTTGAGTGCCACAATTTAGCATCCACATCTGAAGTAGATAACATAGAAGGAGATTTGTTAGTAACACAATTACACAAATAGAGAGTACCTTCTCTCTTACCTCTGGCCATAACAAGTGCACCCTTGGTCACCTTCCAAGATTCTGCTGTGAGAGTTACTGTACAACCCTCATCTCCTAACTTTTATGTAGAAATCAAATTTCTCTTCAAGCTAGGAACATGCATCACATCTCTCAACACCCATGTGTTGCTATTCTGCATCTTCAGCTGCACTTTACCTTTGCCAATTATTTTACAGGGCTCATCATCCCCTAGATACACTATTCCAAAATCTCCATGGATATAGTCACTGAAATATTCCCTGTTAGGAGTAGCATGAAAAGATGCACCAGAATCTAATACCCAAGATTCTATATTATTATGCAGAGAGAAAATTAAAGCATCTTGTGCAATACCTGCAATCTTGGCTTCTTCCTTTCCTTCGTGCTGATTGTCCTCCTTAGGTTTTGACCAATAATCTCTGCTTATGTGCCCCATCTTTCCATAATTCCAGCATTGTGGCCTTCTGCCATTTCTGGATTTAGATCTGCCTTTCCCCTTAGATTTGTATCTTGATCTGCTTTTCTTGCTCTTCTCTTTCTGCCTTCCCCTGCTCTCAAAACTTAAAGCATTCCCGGATGCCTCTTCTGTGCTTTTCCTGCATATTTCCTCATTCAAGATAACACTAACAACATCCTCTACTTTCAAAATATTTGATGTAGATGCAGTATTACTTACTGCCATTACTAAGCCATGCCAGCTTTCAGGCAAAGAACATAATATCAAAAGAGCTTTTATTTCATCATCAAACACTATATTCACTAAACTTAACTGATTCACAATTCCATTGAAATCATTCAGATGAGTAGAAACAGATCCACCTTCATTCATATGCAAATTAAATAACTGCTTCATAAGATATACCTTATTGGAAGCTGAGGGTTTTTCATACAAATTTGCTAACGTAGTCATCAACTCTACCGTAGACTTTGCCTGTGATAAATTAGATATCACAGTGGATGCTAGACTTAGTCTTATAGACCCCTGAGCCTTTATGTCAAGAACTTCCCATTCTTCATCCTCCATGTCTTTGGGCTTCTTTGCAACCCCACCTAACGGTAAGTAGAGATCTTTCTGATACAGATAATCCTCTATCTGCATTCTCCAGTGTTGGTAATTTTTGCCATTGAACTTTTCCATTCTCAATTTACTTTCATCTACCATTGGTTTTCCCACTCAAACAGAAATCCCTGCAGAAACTCCTGTGAGAACTTGTAATCAATACACACTACACAGATCTGAACCACCTGTTAATGCACCTGAACTTTGATACCAATTATTGGATATCAAGCTCTGAACCTGCAACCAAGGCTCTGATACCACTTGTTGGGGGATCAAACCAACAATAGATTACGATTGTGATCGCAATAAATGCAGAATTAAATCAGATTGACAAGTAATTAGAATGATAATAGCAAGAACAAGAGATACAAGAAAACCACCCTGAAAACTTGTATTAACAAACTCTTTACAAAAGAAATACAATTGAAGAAAGCTTCTTTCTTCCACACCTCTCCTAGATGTATAGATCTCTCACTAGATCTCTATTCCTCAAGAGCTCTCTCTCTCAAGAACAATCAACTCCAACAAGCCTGGATTGATTCAATTATGTACTGTTCTTCTCTTACAATGAATTACAATAATTCACAATAGCTACTACCAACTACAATAATAAACTACTAAGCTAAGAAGATCTAATTCTACATATACAATTAGGAGACTTGAGCATGTACTTCCAACAAGCAGTTAAGCCACTTAAACAAGGGCTCTAAAAATAGTATTGCTAAAAATAGAGACGCGAGCTTGAGACTACAACTCAAACTTATCATGCAAACACTCGCTTCTGTCCACGGAAATAGCTTTTTGGACACGCAGGTAACCGACGTCGGTTCCTGCTGTTTGTCTGTGACCGCTGTCGGTCGACCCTCTGCCGACGTTGGCGTCTCTGCAACTGCTTCTGACCAACGTCGGTCGCTCCTGACCGACGCCGGTGTCTGTGTAGACCCGAAATTGCTAATGAATGCTCCTTGGTGAAGCTTTTAGCTCCACACCCTAACACAATGCGTATAAAAAAATATTGTTGTAAAATGAAGAATTATTTGGAAAGGTTTTGGATTTCCTTTTTGTGACTAAATTTCAAAATAGAGGAAATGAACATTTGCATTTCATGCTCTGGGTACAAGATGTACCTATATAGAGAGATTGTTATAATACTAAAATTTAAGATTTTGTAGATAGATACATATCTTATGATTCAGCATCTTCTTAATGGAAATTTGGATAAAGTGCAACCATATCATCATATAAGCACATGCAAAAAGCATAAAAAATCACGTTGTAGATTCAATTTTCCTTTACCTCTAGTGCAAAAAATGAGAATATTAGAGCCATTGGACGAAACAAACGAGCTATACAAAGAAAATGACAAGATTTTTTCTCAATTCAAGCAAAATAAATATAGTAAAGACATAACATTTTATATGTTTTTATAATAAAAAACTTATCTAAAACATAATACATACTCTTGTTATGATCTTGTATTTGATGATAGAGTATAATACTAAAAAGACATCCATCTGATGCTTGGGTAAATTCATTTTCAAAAAAGCTCCTGGCATTATGCAATGTTAACACAGATGTACAATTTATTCTTGATCCATATGTTGTTGCAACACATTGCTGCTCTTCTATGACAAAATTCAATCGTACACTGATAAATGCATTTTGGAAAGTATGTGTTGAAACTATTCATAGTAATGACAACAAATTATAATCCATAAGAAAATTGGATAATACACTCCTGTGACATTAATAAATGTCTAGTCAGCAAGCCGTTCCCATTGTATTATACTTGCCTTTACATCATAGTTCAAGGAAAACAATTTTCATAAACACATCACCAGAAGCAAAAAGAAATTACATTTTGAAAAGTCCAAAACTGTTAGCACAACAACTAGACACTTTAGAGGATGTAATATGTGATTCTCCTATAGAGAAATATGTTGCAAGACCAACGCAACAAGGACATATATGTTTGGCTGAATTTATTGCATATTACCTAGGTAAATGTGCAACAAAAAGAAACATAAAAAATCATGCATCATACATGTTAGATATAATATCTATGTGGATCCTAAAAATTATTATAGATAAAATATGATATTGTTTATAACTTATCATGAAAATGAAGACACACTGAAGAAAAACTTCAACACATGGATTAATGCATACATTGCTCATAAAAACCAAGTAATAAGGATTTTGAGCATGTTTATTACAAATTCGATAACAAAGTGGGGCAACATTGACATTGTTGTAGATAATATGGATATTACTTATGATTCATTGTTTGTTATTACTAAGGAGTAAAAAGTGATCGAATCGAGAATAATTTTTAGGGATATGACATAGCCTCTGATTTGCATTGCATAAGAAATCATTAACTAATCAATGCTCAATATTCAAAAATGTTTTAGACAGCCAAACATCCTTTTTTGATGGATAGAAAAGAATACATGAACTTGCGGAAGTGGCTGAATAGAGAACAAGAAACGATTATGAAAGACATTGCAATCAAAAAAGTGCTAGAGCCAAACAATCCAATCTATTTATTCTTAACATTAGAAGCGGATATAGGAAAAACATTTACCATGAAAGTCATATATGAAACTTTGGCATGCATATACAACAAAGAACTTCAAAGTGATCCTTTGAAAATTAAAGGCCTGATTATTACATACATTGGAAAAGTGGCATACAATGTAAATGGCCTCACTGCACATTCTATTTTTCAATTTTCATATATATCTACTCAGATGTTATAATTGTATTCAAACACCTTGGATACATTGAGCAAACGCTATCAACAGTTACGTGTGTTGCTTATTGATGAAATATATTTACTAGGAAGTTGAATGCTATGCAATGTTGACAAAAGAATTCAATAGATAATGCATACATCCACAGATCCATTTACAAAGATTGATGATAAATTTGTCAGTGATTTTTACCAAACATAGCCTATTCGAGATGGATGGGTTTTCAAGAGCTGGTATTGAATGCAGAAACGACTTCATACACTTTTTGGCTTGATAATGTAAAACTATTTCAGCTTCAACAATCATTCATCAAAGTGATATTCAATTTGTTTCCATCTTGAACTGCATCAGAACTTGTCAGTAAACAATATCAAACATTGAATACTTGAATAATGTATGCTATAGATCTCCTCCTTGCGAACCAACATTTTCATTATTATTTCACAATAATGATGATGTTAAAAAATGTAATGCAAAAATGCTTGCACTTGTTAATAGACAAACTTATACATTGAATGTTGTTGATAAAAAGATGAATTTATCTGATGAAATCATTATAAATAATGAAAATAATTAATATTTTGATACAATGATTTTAAAACCGAACATATTGGTGGAAACTATGATATCCAAGGTGGATTGGGTAATGTTGATGATGGAATTATCAAGCATTATATGCCTGGATAAGTAGACATAGTTTGGATACAATTCAATGATATTAAAATTAGAGTGTTATAACCTAAAAAATATAGATCTTTTACAATGCCCAAATTGTCAAAAATTGGACTCTAATAACAAGAATCTCAAGGAAAATTTACATTAAAAAACTATGGCCACCATACGTGAACAATTTCTAATATAAATAACATGTGCTTGAACAATACATAGATCACAAGGGCTTATAATGGAAGCATTAACGTGTGATCCTACTGGTGTCAAGTGACATCGAATTGTCTATACTGCACTTTCACAAGTAAAAAATATTAAATCATTGTATCTTGTGAATACGTTAGAACCTGACAACTTTATGGTGTGTAATAAAGTAAATGCTAAGATACAAATAGTAGAAACTTCTGCACAATAGTTTTTACATTTTACAAATGTTCGTGAAACATGTAATAGCTCACTATTTTCTTATTGAATATATAGAGTTTGTGATTGCATCTAGAATGCATCACACGTGAATATAAACTTATGGATGCAAATATTTTATGTTTCTAAGAAATGAGAACTATGCAAATAGAAAATGTTTCGGTTCTTACATAAATTTTTGATTGTCATATGTCAATAGATGTGCATGGGATAATGTCATGCCTTAAAAAAAAATTGTATTGAGAAATAACAAAGTATTTGCTACATCAAACATGAATACTATGACACATGATATATCATATTTAGATACATAAATAAAGATAGTAAATATTTACTTGGTAACAAATGTGCCAATAGATATAGAAACAACAACTATTGGATTGCCACCTAAAATCAATATCATATTTGGTGGTGAATTTAATATTGACATGCTTCAATAAAAAATATCTGGACATGAATTTTAAAAACAATGCATATGCATGGTTATTCTTTGATACCAAATATTCCAACAATAGATGTAGGTACTTTAATAGATCACTTTTGGACAAATGTAAATATCGAAGATATTTGATTCAGTGTTTGTGATGCCTACTGAAGAGACCATAATGGAAATTGCCTTCGATTTTTTCTTTAAAAAAATGACTTTGTAAAGACATAAAAATTTGTTGTTTCCCTTGTGCAATGTCATTGACATATGCCAAGTATAACTAGAAAATGGAATTTGTCACTATCAATAATCAATAGAAAATTAAAGTTGAAAAGACAAAAAAAAGAACAAACGTCCAAACAAAAATAATGTTTTATGCCATGTGCATTATGCATAAGTCGATTGTCTTTACATCTATATATAATCATAAATTGTTTGTGCAATCGAAAAAACGTATAAGAAATTAGATATGAAGCTAGGCATGTGCATTGTTTAATAAATAGAAATTGCATGATAAAACATGCTAAAATGGTAATACTTTGTTTCCAGACATCACAAATTATTATTTTTGGGTGCTCACAATTTTTTTCTTATTATTTTCTAGTTAGCAATGTCACTTATATAAGATCTATAAGCTTTTGTTGTAATCCATAGGTAAAACTATACATGTAAATAGAGAAATACACAAAGTAACAGACAAAATACATTGCTTATATTATGCATTATTTTCTTTATGTTATTTTTTTCTGTCTTCAAATGTAAATATGCTTATGAAAGTTTAAAAAATGTATTCAAAAAGGTGGATATGGATCCATCCAAATACATTGAGCAAGATGTGCAAATAAGAGAAATGAAAGTGGAAAAATGGTAATATTTTATTTTTAGTTATGACAACTTAGGTTTTTTGCTTACTAACACTTTTTTTGTTCCATTTTTTCTCTTTAACAATTTCAAAATATAGGATGTTGATAATATCGTTGTACTATAAACAAAAAAATAGATATGGGAGTGGAGGAAAATATCGACCAACAAACAAAGGCAAATTAAGTAAATATTAAACAACAAACAAAATCAGAACAACAAGGTATAGACTTGGAAATAGAAATAAAGTAACAAAGACCAGAAAAATGGTATTTTTATATTTGTGCAGCTTTTTGTGGGGCCCTGATATCCATAATAAGTAGTCTATTTTTTTGTATGTAACCTATGATTTGATTTTAGTTTTTTAATTGAAACAAAGAAAAAATGTCAATATACAATGATATAAAATATTTGTATTTATGGTTTCAATTTCAAAATTATTATTAATATGCAAATGTAGGGTAAAACATATTGGTTTCATCATTAACCTCTCAACAAAAAAACTAACAATGTTTTTGAAGGTGACGTATTGGTTATCTATGGTCCTAGTTTCATAAAGAATTCAAATTTGCTAGCGAAGGCAGAAATAGTGCATGCAGAACTTGTTGACAAATTTGATTAATTGATAATAACTGTCAATATAAACAAAAAATTGATTGACAAGTTCTTGCCCAAATTTTTGACTGGTAGTAGTCTCGACAGCATAGAGTTTGTGATAAAAAATAGAAGTCAATATGAAGGAGGCAATGTTGAATGTTGTATTGTCTTGAACATGAAATCAACTGTGGAAAACATTGTAATTATATGCAAAGAGAGCTAACTCGCTCCAAATATCAACATACATGATCTTGTGTCATTAGATAATGCATATACAATAGGTTCATTAGTTGTTATAATAGTCAGTTATCAAAAATATTACAATCAATATGAGTTCTATCTCAAAGACGATGAAACTAAAGAAGACATGGTAATTGTACGTGCTAATGCTAGAAGATTATAGTTGTTTTTGTCATCTTTTAAAATGTTACTTGATTTGAGCTAACATATAGATATCCACTTTCTTTCTCAAAATACTGACATTAAACAATTTATTTGTAGCTTGTCATAAATGAAAATTACAAACATGTATAGTCTCATGTTCAAGAAATATTGTCAACAATGAACATGCCAATAATGTTGTTCAAGAACATTGTTAGGAACGGTATCAAAGACACCCCTTTATTTTGTGTAGGGGAGTCCACATTTCTAGATAGACTAAATGATAAGTATACAAAATCTCATTTTAAAAGTTTAGCAAAAAACAATGTTGAGGCTAGTATCAATCTCTGACTTGTTGCTTTTAGTGAGACAGAAAAAAAAAATAAGAAACAAACAATATAATTTTAATAATTTGAGAATATGACAATTTTTGTTTTTGATTTGAAGGTTAAAGGCCTCTTGAAAGCAATAAATGTTTGTGTCACCTTTCCATCCATTCTAAAACCAGTATAAGTTCATGATCATTACTAGCATGCCTTCAAAAAATGATCATGCATATTGCATAAATTGTCAGCATAATCAAATGTATTCATACCAGCATTCATTGCAATGCATTGTACAGACAGAAAATATATAAGCAAATTTCATTTTGAATCAAACTCTACTGAATGAAAACCTCTCAAAACTCATTAAAATCTCTTTCGATAAATACAAACAAGTTATATCAGTTGTCAAATTTTTGCTACGAAGATTTCAACTACATCACAGCTTTACACTTGTTGCAAACAACGTCAACAAATCTATTAACAAGTACTTCTTCATCCTTATATTTTGTATTTTTTTTTAAATTGCTCTTGGGAAAAAATAAAAAATAAAATTAGCATAGATAAAAAAATATTGCAACAAGTTTAGTGCTCACATTGATTGTAATCTATAATTTTTTTAGAGTCAAACAATACATTCGCTATTATATGTGTGTAGTGCTTTTTTTCTTTCTTTTTCTTTCTTTTTTAAAATTTTATTTGGTTTTCTCTACTTGTTGATGCTAATAGAAATTGATGTTCTCATTGATTTTTCATTTCTCTGCACGATGCCAAACAACTAAGTATATAGAACATCATGCATCTACATTGTAGACTATATGATACATATTTGAGGGCACAATCTAAGAGAAGTTGATTATATTTCTGAAAGTGACAAGAACAACAAATTTATAGATATTTTGTTATGTCTGGAATGATCTTTGCTCTATAACTTTTATCATAACCTGTCATGGTTTACAAGCTGTCCATATTACTTATAAGCCACATGTGGATGATATCTAAAATAGAACTTGTATTCAATATAGCTATCTCCATTAGCTTTACAAATCTATGCATGTGCTTTCTTTGCAACTGGATATCATAAACCACTACATAGTTTTTTTACGATTTTATGCATATATTATTTTTATTGCTTTATCTTGTTTTTCCTTGAAACATGTAATGCAACTTCAACAAAACTATTGTGTTGTATTGTATGTTTCTATTTCTTAAGTTTTTCAATCAGTCGTACTAAAAAAATTATTCATTTCTTTGAATTTGTACTGCTACAAAAGTTTTAATAATGTGAAAATTATTTGATCCATAATAATGAACATATTTGTGCTTTGCGTACATTTTCATTTGGTTAACATGATGATCTTGAATTTTTTGTCGTTAACCTTGAGAAAATGCTATATTCGAGAGACTTTGTTCACTGTGATTGACTATTACTTTATTGCTCATTTGTTAGATAGTTTTTCCTGTGCTCGATTCGACTTTTGATAAACTTCAGATAATATGCATCGCTACATTGATTTTTTTTATAGTTGCATTTGAAATTTTCTTGGAAACAAACAATGGCATCTTATTCTGAAAAACTAAAAAAAATTATATATATGGATGTTCTAAGGATTATTATCTAGAACAGAGAACTTAGTAAATTGAAACAGTCCAATACAAAGACTAAGATTGACTACATCAAAGAAATGACTTTAAAATTTCATGAACAAGAGCAAATGAGCACAAGAGACTTTGGTATAGACCAATCTGCTTGTCAAAATAATACACTAACAAATAGTTGTTTCCATGTCAAAAGATTTAATTTATGCATTTTCTATGTCAATGCTACATACAGAGATGTTTAAGATCAATAACAAATATCTAATTAATATTATCATGTACAATATAATAACAAATACTTAGTAACTTCATTTTGTGGCCAACAACAAAAGAAAAAGACAATAAATATTAACAAAAAGAAAAAGAAAAAAAATTGGGCAAAAGCAAATGCTAAGCATTTTTAACTTTCTTTAGAATCGTGTATATTGTAACTCCCCCCAATAAAAACTTGTAAATGTCTTGAAATAATGTAGAGATGGCTAATACAATTCAAAACACTTATAAATTAGCCTATAGCTATCAGGGGGAAAAAATCGTATCGATCTCAATGTAGCATATTATTTCTTGGTATCATAACACACATGCATCTGAGTAATTGCATAAAAGAGATTATATTAAATATAGCTATTTTTATAAGCAGTGGAAATATGTTGGTATATTTTATCCCCGTGTCAAAAGCTTTAATATATGTGCTTTCTATGTCAACGTCATATATAAATATGTTTAAGATCAATAACAAACATCTAATTAATGTTATCGTGTACAATACAGTAACAAACAGTAATTTCATTTTGTGGCCAGCAATAAAAGAAAAAGAGAAAATGTATTAACAAAAAAAAATGGGCAAAAGCAAATGGTAAGTATTTTTATTTTCTTTACAACCATGTATATTGTAACTCACAAAAAGAATTGTAAATTCCTTGAGATAATGTAGAGATAGCTAAGACAATTCAAAACAATTATGAATTAGTATATAGTTATGAGGCACAAAAAATATATCTATTGATCTCAATGTAGCATATTCCTTCTTGTTATCATGACATGCATGCATTTGAGTCATTGCATAGAGGAGCTTGTATTCAATATAGCTATTTCCATTAGCTTTAGAAATATGTTAGTATGTTTTGCTCCCAAGTAAATGTCATATACACTTGCATTGATTTTTTTTTTCTTGTTAATCCATTTTCTTGTTGCTTGATCTTTTGTTTTAGCTTGGCCTATGCTATGGAACCTAATCCAAACTAATTTTCTCAATCCTTTGCTTTTATTAAAAAAAATTAATATCATATGCCTAAATTATTATTTTTATTTCTTCCTCGATTGTCTCAATGCAATATGCTTATGTTATACTATAATGTGCAATGCATCGTTTTGTGATTGCAATGCTCTTTTTCCAAAAAATGATAAGATGATTTTCAGATTGTTTGAGCATTTTTATTTAAATTTATTAATTTGATGCCTCTCAATTTTTTATAGTGTAGAGTTTTAAGACTAAAAAATATTGAATGCATAATCATGTATCTGTTTATGCTTTGCTTATGTTTTGATTCTCTATTTTTATTGATCATAACTTTTTTTGGTTAAGCTTAAGCTTATGTTATACTTATAAAGCTTCATTTATGTGATTGAATATAACTTTATGATGAAATAGCAATCTAAGTTGATAAATCTTATTTCATGCCAATAAACTAGCTAAGTCATTCTTTGAAATTTGTGCAGAACACGTGTCACCATCTGTGACAGGTCTAGGGGATTGGTCACACTAATAACTAGGGACTTGACACCTCTTTATTCAACTTGACTCTCCCAAGCTCTAATCTCTCTAATAAGTCAAGGGTATTAGTTAGATTAACAACCAGCAACTTGACACCTCTTCATTTGGTTAGGTCCTCTCCAGCCATGAAATATTTGATAGGTTCGGGGGACGGGGTGCACTGAAAACTAATGACATGGAGCCTCTTCATTCACTCTAGTTGTCAGGATCTTGCTCCAACCATAGAGCACATATGATTACTTCTTGTATTAGCAACTAAACACGAAATTTAACCAGAATCAATAAGTAACTAGAAATATGAAACAACACAGGAATATGAGAGACAATACACAATTGTATTAATAATCACTCAGAAGAATATACAATAAAGAAGATGCCACTTTTTCTTCCACCTCAAAGGCTCGCCACACCTCAATACCTTCTTCCCTCTCTCTCTCGATCCCAACAATCAACTCTAATATAGAATTGATGTTCACCTCTCCAACCAGTCAGTAACACGCTGCCAGTACACCAAGTACACAACCATACTCCAAGTAGATCTCCTGCTCTCTGCTGCTACCTACAAATCACTAGACCTTACTCACCATTGTAGATCTCCAAAAGAAGCCATGCTAATCTGTTGACTAAGATCATACAAACACAAAGAACCCTACTGATTCTCCAATCCAGCACCCACTCTTGGTACTGTGGCACTAGGAAGAACACACCATTGCTTTCTTCTCTCAGAAGGAGCTTATTTTCTCTCTTACTCTCTACCTACACTTTTACAATACAACCCATGAGTCCATATATAGATCTCATGCTTACAATAATTAGACTATCCTAATTACAATAATTAGACACGCAACTCAAGACTATAATTAGCCTTTACATGCAAACTCTCGGTTCAACGAACTAACTGTCCGTGCAACGAACAATTTTGGAACTGCCACAGGCGATCGACGTTGGTCCCTGTCTGCCTGGAGGTGACCGACGTCGACCGACCTCCTGTCGATGTCGGTTGTCTTCAGCTCACACCTGTCGATGTCGGTTTCCTTCTACACTGCAACCTGCCAACGCTGGTCTCCCTAGAACTTAGCAACCTCCTCCATGCTTGCACCAGTTGAAGCTTTTAGCTCCACATCCTAACACTAGTTATCCCAAGATTTGACCTCTCTAACAAGTTCGGTGGACTAGCCAGACTGACAACTGATAATGTGACACCTCTTCATTTGGTTGGGTTTTCCTGAACCCTAGAATCTTTGACAAGTCTGAGGGATTGGCCACACTAACAAGTGATGATGTGGTGCTTCTTCATTTGATTGGGCTCTCCCCAACACTCACATGTCTAATAAGTCTGTAAGACTAGACACATTAATAACTGATAATGTGGTGCCTCTTTATTCAATTGAGCTTTCCTTGACTCTGACATCTCTGATAGGTCTATATAACTCACCACATTGACAATTCTTTTGGGCCCTGATATCTCTAACAAATCTGGGGGACTTATCACACTAACAACTGTTGATCTATTGCCTCTTTATTGGGCTAGCCTCTCACTAGCCCTAACATATTTGATAAGTCTAGGGCAGTGGCCAGACTAACAACTAACAACCTAACACCTCTTCATTTAGCTGCACTCTCTTAGGCTCATACCTCTCTAACAGGTTTGTGGGACTAGGCACATTGATAACTAGCAACCGAGCACCTCTTCATTCGATCAAGTTCTCGTTAGTTCGCACCTCTCTAATAGGTTTGGGGGACTAGCCAGATTGACAATTGGAGATGTGGCACCTCTTTATTCGGTCAGGATCCATGAACTTCATAAAATGATAAAGTATAAATAAATAAAATTGATTCATTAAAACTTACTTGTCAGATATGGAGATCTTAATTTTTAATATAGGATAACGAGTCTATTGTTGTAAAATGAGAATTAGACTTTAGGAGGTTTAAATGAAAATCAACCTACAATATTAGCGGCATGATTTATAAAAATAACAAACACTTCTCAGTTGTAAAGGGAAATAAAATCAAGGTGACACATTCAAAATATTTGACTCTCGTTACCTGACTAACAAAAATCTTGTTGCTCATTAAACTAAAGCCAAAGAAACATTTGAAATAATTATCACGAACAAAAGTTTCTGAGACTACACAAAACTGTTCTAAGCTTGGGATCTTCATAAAAACTGTCTAGACTTTATCATATATTTTGTTTACAAAAATAAATTTCATTATTTCTAAGGACTTGGACAATTATGCACCGGGACTCCCACCACTGTATATGGATCTCGCATCGCTTCTAGGCCCATTTGAAATGCCTATTGACACTTCATTGATTTTCTTCAAAATCTTAAAAAAAAGTATGACATGATCAAAGTTTAGGACCAAACCATTGATAGGATGATGTCACATGGCATAATATAATTAATCTATTGCTTCATATGATGACACATGCTTGAATCCTGTAGTTTCATTCTCTCCAAGTGTATAGCCCTACCTTTGATATTTGCATTAGCACTAGGTGAGTGCGATGATGACATGTGTCATAATCCCAAAGGTACAATTACCTAAAACTATTGTAATTATCCCTTTTGCTCTACATTTTCCACATGGCTAGGATAATGGAATGCATCATCATCCCCATGTATTGTTTATGTGTAAATGTTATGCTCCTCTCTTTTGGTACAAGGACTTCAGATGGGTTAGGTGGTGACGTGTGCCATCATCTTGGCCTTCTACTTGCATTGAAGTGTCATGCTTTTGGATTTTGCTATATGATTTTTAGGTGATCCAAATGATGACACCTGTCATTATCATGGTGTTTTGTTTGGCCAAAGCTATGATGTTCCTACCTTCTACTATAAAGAATCTACATCATTGGGATGATGACACATGTGATCATCTCAATGTTATATTTGCTCGCAAATGATGTTTTCTATGCTTTTCCTTTATAATCTTCAACTTGCTAAGATGATGACACGTGTCATCATCCTGATGTTTAGCTTACTAGAACTATAATGTTACTTGCTTAGTAGAGTGAAATCATGATGCATGTTATCATCCCGTAGCTCCGCTTGGCCTCATTATAATAAATAACAAAAAACATGGACAACCAAAACCATGACAAAATCTTATTAGTATTAAAGCAACTATTAATAACAAAAAATATAGAAATAAAAATGCTTTAAAAATCATGTCATAGTTAGACACATGAATATAATAGATTATGTTGTTCACTCCAATCTGTGCCTTAAAATGAGACACCCATGAGATTGGTCGTTCCTTGAAAAGGGAAAGATGGAGATAACTACAGACTTTCATTCTCCATTTTAGGACTAATCTGGGATCAACCTAGGGCATAGCTATAAGTATTGGACTTCAAAAATGAAGTATGCATGAATAGTCTCCAAGAGATGTACTATTACCACTAGAAGTTCAATATATTATGTTTTGCATGGTTTAAAATCAGCTATGAATACTTTGAGTGTTGAGTTTGTTCTTTCTAAAAACAAAAGGAAAAAGGGATTCAAGAACTATTAAATAAACACAAAAGAGAGGGAAGGGTAAGGCAGAAAAGGATGCCTCCAAGTATAAAATGAGATCAATATAATGGTCATTGAACTACGTGATTTTACCATAGTTATACCACTGTAGACTGAGTTTTACTAGAGTTCTACCTCCAAAAAGAAAAATAGTGGGTAGAGTCTGAGGGAAACAGGACTATGTCTTCAATGTGAATTCCTACCAGAGATTAACACTAGGTGTATATTGTCTAGAACACAAACATTATATGACAACTTGGAGCTAAGCACACAAATGATCAGTACTTACTAAAAGAGAATGAAAGAACTCACATACAGAATATAATAGCTAAGCACATCATAATCATGACATACATAAAGTGACAAAGTGTTAATCTAATTAATCATGACACTGTTGATCATTTAAACATGGAGATGAAAAAAAATTAAATATAGAAAAGACCCTTTTATAGAAAAAGAACTTGTGTTCATTAAAAGAGTGAAAAAATATTACAATAATTGATTTGGTCCATTATTACAGTCTAGAGTGCAGAAATAAATGCAAGTGAAATCTTGATAATAATCCAACAACACTTTTAAGCATTTTTTGGTTGACCCTAAAATGTAATATGAATCCTCTACAAATAGATAAGGACTGGGGCTCACCTCTAAAAAGAATGAGGATCCCATCCTGGACCATGATGGCCAATCATTGCAGTCACAACTATATTTCAAAAATTAAACGAGATGAAATCTTGAGAAACCTATAACAAATATGTAGGGACCATCTCTAAACATGTGGAGGTAACTAAGAGGGGTCGACTCTCAACTCCTTCGACTAGGCACTCCATGATTCTAGCTCAACTGCCATGAGATTGAACTCCTTGTCCATCTTGGCTAAGTTCATTGGAGGCTTCCTGAAGATCACCTTTATGAAAAAGGTACAATCCACTAAGAGGGGGGCTGAATCAATGGTTACCAAACCTTTACTCCAAACCTTTGTTATCTTTCAACCCTCTTAAACAATCTTATCAATACATATAAGAAGCATAAGCTAGATATAGAAATCAATAAACAATCATGAGAGATCAAGCAATCAAGACACAAGATATACAGTGGGAAACCCTCATGGGGTATAAAACCCACTCTCAAGCCTAAAAAAATAATGGTCTACTATCCTATAAAGATAGAGCAAACAAGAGATTCTTTTGTGAAGGACCGAACCCATAAGGAACACCAACCCCTAAGGTGACAAGCAACAACTTGTCTTGATGATGACCACCAACACACCACTAATATGAACTATCAATCTATGATGAATACTTTAGCTATGATGCCTTTTTCACCTAATCATAAACTTCTCTTGTTGTAATACCCTTAAATATGCCTCTCACATAGGCATATAACTCCTCTTCTTCTTCGCTTACTCAAACACTTCTCATACCTAGCAATATCATCAAATCATCATGGAGACAAACTCTTCTAGACTTTCACATATACTTTTAGAGCTTCAATAAGACATTTTGATGTCTTCCATGGTCTCACACCTCTTTGATTTCCTCCTTTTATTCGCTTCACCCCTCTCTTGTACTCACTCTCCAAGTCTCACTTCCAAGTCTCCAAATGCCTTGTATATATACATGAATCATTCATGTACTCATATTGCTTAGCCAGGACACATACCATACCTTGAATCACCTTTAATAAAACCCTTCACACATTTAGGAAAGATCAATCCATAAAATTAATTCATCCACACAATCATATGAACACTCCACTAAGTCCCAAATGGTCCCAAATAGGTCTCAAGAAGACCTTTTCAATTTTACCACTCTGCCATGCACAAATGAACCATATGACCACTTCCAAATGTATAGGTCTACTCCACAAGACCCATCGAACACTCCCAAACCATCACATGCATTACTAACCACCTTTGTAATGCCAAAACCTAGCACACTTTGCCAATATGCACCAAAAACCCCATAGGTGAAGGTAACTCCAAATTGCAATCAATGTTTGACCAACAAAATAATTAGTCAAACCTCTAAAAACACTACAGAGCATTCCCATGATGTCTATAACATTTTCCAATAGTTAGAACATCATGAAACATCCATCTGATACACCTAGGCAACAATGAACAAATCAACTCAAGAAGTTACCAAATGATCTTCTTTTACCTCCAAAGGTAATCTAAGCACCCAAGACACCTCATAGGCCCTCTGAGGCATCAACACATTATCCACAACCTTCATTAACCTGTCAAATCAAATCAACCACCCTTTTGACCAAACATGAATGTTTAATCTCACTAGATATTTGCCCTTGCTAGCACACTAAGATGAACAAACTGAATACCATGTTCTTCTACAAGCTCATTAAGATTCCCAGGCATCTGGTGGGACCCATCACTCATGCATACACCATCAGAAAACATCCAAAACAAGTAAAAACACTTTGAACAAGCAAGTACCTTGAATCATTTATCCAAAGCACACTTTGTCATTATCTAACTAGGCACTCATGCCACATCACCATCATCTTGGCCACCACGAAGACTTTAATGCCACCTACATCACATGACAATTCTCCAACACTCTACCTAAGTTATCAGTCTCTAAGAGACATGAGAAGCTACATCCATTGAGGCCTAAACTCTTAAAACTTGGTTGATGCTCATAATGGACTGAATTGACAGCTTCACCACTATTCAAGCTCCTTCTTGGTTTGCCTTAGCCATTTTTTCCCTCATAACCTAGTTGAATAAACCTAGGTAGACTCTAAATTCTACTTGGTCAAGTAGAGTGCCATACAGGTGGAATAACACTAAGATATTAACCTCCTAAAAGTAGGTCAGTATATTCTTCTCGCCCTCTTCCAAGGGTTCTATATCAGTATGGGTCAAGGCTGGCCACTCTTCTATCGTTGTTCTCACATTTCTGGCATAAGTTTGGTATAACCCCAAATACGAGGTTGGTATCAATTTAAGCTCTATGAATATCTCCTTATTGACCATGACCTACAATGTCTGACACTTCCCAACAATATCCATTATCCTCCCCATGTAAGAATGTGTATTTCATATAATTGCATCGATCTTGACCCAACTCCCCACTACTTTCCCTAGGTTTGAGAAAAGTGGTAGGAGGGCATCCTTGACCTGCTCAGTTAATATGACTAGGAATATGCTCTTCATTCAGGCCTCAAGATTCCAAACTTGGCTCTACATGTCCTTGAGGAGTTTCTCAGACATGTCATGGGTAGTTCAAAGGACATGTGAAGGGTCCTCAACCATCTCCTCTTCTCCAATATCAATCAATACCTTGGTGAGAGAAAATAAATCTGATGGGTCTGACATATCACTGGGTTCTCCTCCTAGATGAACCTTTGAGTGAGCATCCTCTTCATGCTCCTAGAGGCTCTACCAAACCTCCACATCACATCCATGTTTCCCTAGACATATATTTGTGGCGTATGTGACCTCGAGACCATCCCTTGCATATTGGGAGTGTAGGAAGTATAGCTAAAATGGTGGTCAAGGGAAAATGATAAGGTGGAGGGGAGATGGAGGAAGTGGAAGGAGTGACAGATGAAAATAAGGGAGGTAAAAGGGGCATATGGGTGAAAGGAATAAGAATGAAATGGGAGGCCCATGGGAACAATTGAGATCATCATTATTCATGGGAGAGGTTTACTTGAGGTGGGATTGCCCCTAGGAATGGATTATGGAATAATAAGCATGAGATAGGATGGTTGAAGTTGAAGCTAGTGGGGCCTTAAGTAAGGGAGAGAGGGGGACAAGGATACAATCATCAGGTTGTTGCTATTGGGGCTGGAAGAGTTAAAGGATGGGTCATCTTCTATTTTTTCTTTGGCCTCTTCCCTGGGTAATTTTTGGGTGTTGTGGTGGATGGTCTAACTATGATAGTCGAGATTGTAGGAGCTAATGGTGGAGGACTTGGAGCCATAGAAGGGAACATTGGGATGACAGGAATGGGGACTGAGAGGGTCCCTGCTAGAAGTGGTAGGCTCTCAAAGGGTGTAGTCACATCTATTGTTGAGGGCATGCCCAAGGGAGGCACTAAGAAGACTCCTAGATTTGAGATGGATAGAACAAAAGGGAAAGGGGAAGTGATGATGCTCGAGAGGACCGAGGCCAAAGGTATTTAGATGAAAGATGGAGGGGAGACAATGGGAGATAGAGGGGGTAGAGTGGAACTAACAGGTGCTAGTATAAGGAGTTAGAATGTGATAGGAGCAAGGGGCAGAAGGGAAATAGGAAGAGATAGAGGAGTGAGAGGGTAAACCTGGAAGGGTAGTTATTGGTTATATTATTTGGTGCTTACTTTCAAGATGGCTACAATATCAAATCTTAGAGGCTATAATGTTGATGGTTGAGTGGGTTGTGTTTGGACTATCTAACACCATGTAATCTGAGCTCAAGGTTATCAATGCCTAGTAGAAGGTGCTATTAGAGGAGGTAAAGGTGGATCATAAGGAGCAAGTGGAGGAGGTGAAGGTGAAGCTTGAGGTGCTAGGGATAATAGTGGAAGTGGAGCTTGAGGAGTAACTCAAGGAAGTATAGGTGGAACTTGAGGAGGAAAAGGTGGTGGGATGCCCTATAAGATTATCTAGTAGATGGTAAGATAAATTAGAGTCAGGTCCTTTACAGGCCAATGAGGAGCTACAAAGGTTATCGAGGGACTTACTTGAGCCCTCTTCCCTTTATTCTTCTTCTTAGTTGTTATCTAGATAGCACATGTTCATCATTAACGACATCTAGATATAGCTCATCATCATCATCAATCTAATGGTCGTAGTCAACATTGAGTTGAGATGCATATTATGCCAAGGGAGTCTGAATCACCCCTTTAGGGTCCCACTATCAAATCTTGTATTTCTCCAAAGCAAAGGAGTCTCATCCAACCACCATCTTTTGTATGGAGGGGAAGTTCCTATAAATGTGCCCTTGTATGGTGATCAGGAGTGGAGGGCACACCTTATGCGAATGTTGTACATAGAAGCTGAAGATGCCATTCACCAGTTGATAGGTGATCTCCAGCTCTGCTAGGTATTTAGGCACATAGTATGGTAGGTATAGAGGGTCTTAGAGGAAGCATGCGATTTGGATCACTGTGTCATTTTTATATATCTACTAATCACATGTCGTTATGATGGAGTCCTAGATTATTTTTGAGAGTCAGGGTATGGGAGCTTCATTGACCACCTAGTACACCATCAGGTAGAAGTAGTCATAGACATCCCAAACATGGTAAAACTGGTGGTCATAGATCTTGAAGAAAACCATGTGGATAGTTGGGCTACAAGAACCCATGTAGGAAAAACTAATAGGTTGAATGATAGCATCCCATAAATAGCATCAAGCAGGTAGCTCATCATGTAGAAGTCACCTCCATTTTGGTCATCTGCGATGGCATGGACCAACTTAAAATTGATCAATCCTCTAAGGTTTAGGGTGTTATAGTAAGTCAAAACCATGTACAACAAGGGCACCCATAACTCGTTGATATGCTAGCAGTCTGAGTTCCCAAACAACCAGTTTAGTAGGATCATGCCTACTTAAACCTCTCAGAAGATGTGAACTGTGTAGGCATTGATCTTTTCTTTATTGATCCACTTGGATTCCAAATTCTTGGCCTAGTCTTAGAGTACGTCATAGATTTGGTGATCGATAATCCATAGCGACATTGTCATTATATTGTATGAAAACAAGAAGTCTAAGAGGGAGTAGTATGTCTTGAAGGCATTCTTAGATATGTTAACAATTTTGTGTTGAGAGGTGGGTGAACACACCCAATCATTAACACCATCCTACACTTAGATGGCCTTGTGGAATATGTCACCCAACAAGTTAGTGCAGGGAAATACCTCTGAGTTGGTTATGACTCTATAGAGTCCACATATTTTATAGGATCGAAGGGCAACCTCATATTTAAGTAGCTTATCATCGACATCTCCAAAGTCCTTATAGACCTACTCAATTACTTTGGATATGTCATTGTAGTACTTGTACCTAGTTAAACCAGTGGAGAAAGAGCTGTCCCAGTACTCAGGATCGAGCTTTGGGTTGGAGATGTAGTGGTAATTGGAATAGGACAAAGGAGATTTTAAGAAGCTTTCGAGCAATAAAGGTGTAGGATACATGGGTTCTATGTAAATTTGAAACCAAAGAGCATGACATTTCTCCTAAAGAAATAATGTTAACCATTAATGGGCCTCCTTTAGGCTTTAAAAGTTTGTGCACACATCTCCTTCCATTAATGTCATTTGGTGGCTCAATTGCTACAAATTTAAAATTTGGGTTGGTGGCGAGATTTTGGTTAACAGTCCATGATCCTCTACCACCAAATGGATATAGTAATGATGGTGGGATGTTTTTCAAAATTATCCAATCGGGTCTAGCTTCCCATTTTGTTAATGGTGAGTGCACAGTATGCATGCGGTCACATAGCTTAGAGTTTCCTCAGCTAGCGCCCACTTTTTGACACATATAATATGTCTATTGGTTGTTATTAATGGTCAGTGTCTAAGCATAACTTCCTACTCCATGCCTTTATCTTAAGTCAGGTGATGTGTTACCCAAGGACATGTGACACACCCCAATTCATCTCGATTAACTGGTCATACTTCATTATGAGCTTTCCAAGTCACAAGTGTCATCTAATTCATCTTCACATTATATGACATGACATCTTCCCATTGGGTTGGGTTCTCCTAGGTTGGGTTCTCTTGGGCTCTGACATCTCTAACACATCCAAGGGACTACCCTCTTTGATTATGAATGACATGATGAGTTCCCATTAGGCCCGGCTCTCCCAAGCTCTGACATCTCTGATAGGTCTAGGGGACTTGCCTTTCTAACTTTGAATGATGCAGTGATCTCCCATTGGCCTTGGCTCTCTCTAGCTTTGTCATCTCTTACAAACTTTGAATAACACAGTGAGTTCCCATTAGGCTGGGCTCTTTCGAGATTTGACATCTTTAATAGGTTCGAGGGACTAACCTCTTTGACTTTGAATAACGTGATGATCTCCCATTGGGTCAAGCTCTCTCAAGCTCTGACATTTCTAACAGGTCTGGGGAACTGGCCTTTCTAACTCTGAATAACACATCGAATTCCCATTGGGTCATGTAACAACCTTGTTGGGTGCTAACTAGAAATACGATAATTTTTTTAAATACATAAAATATAAATATATTTCACCATGAGAATCTAAGCAGTGATCATACAATAATACTCCAAGAATGATAACTATAAATAAGCATGTGACATCTAACAATCACTAATCATTATCAATATATGAAAATGCATCATAATGCAATCATAGAAAGTAATTACAAATATCCAACCACTATTAGTACAATACTCAACCACTGTTGTCAATCTATAGTAGATAGGCAACTACAATTCTACTTGATAATATTTCTAATAATCAATACAATATATACAAAGTACAAAAATAAGATACAAGGCTCTCTGGAGAATTAGTTCCCCAATCTATCTAGTATCTATGGCAATCTCAAGAGTCATCTCAAAAGTAGTATCGTTGTGGGGAGGGAGAGCATCATCTGAGCACTTTTTCACACCAACTATAGACTAATGATCCCCCGCACTAATCCCATTAGGGAATGGCCCTCCCTTCACGGATGAGTAGATAGTGATGGCATGGAAATCTAGAGTAACAAGCAAGTACCATGTGTTGTATAATTTACAAAACTAAATATTCAATATATCATAGAAAACACGTTCTATTGCAAGATATCACACAAACATGTAAATCATACTCATGAAATGATAATGTCTCATTAAACATACTTTTCATATAAATATACAATTAATAGTGATATATATATATATATATATATATATATATATATATATATATCAAATTCATACACACCACTTGATCGGGTTGCCCTCATCTAACATTGTGATGCTAGTAAGTCAGTGAAGTCCGTCTCACTCCTTACTCAGTATCAATAAAGCAAGATTGGTCAAACACAATTTAACCACAAGATTCATATAATTTACTTCTTACTAACAATCATATAGCATCACATGCTAAACATAGGAGTAAATAAAGTATTCATTTATTCTGTCAAATGTATGAATGAATCTTACATTATTATCTAACCCATACTAGAAATAATGACTACAATTTATATCACACAGGTAAAGTACATATTTAACTGTAGATTCCAACTACCACAATAAGTTCCATACATACTACACCCCAAGATAACCCATATTACCATAGTCTAATATTCTAAGACATAACTACTAGTTTTTCACAATCAATCATACAAAGTAGTCTTAAATACATGGAATAATAAGCTCATATTCAAGCAACTAGATATAACTAAGCAAGTCATAGTTACCACAAACACATAATAGTCTAACCTAGCATTCATTACACTCTCAAGGTTGTATGCACACATACATAATGTCTTACTAATTGTCACAAAACATTTTATCTAAAGAATAAACAACACATATATTTCATTAGTTACACGAAGGTGTGAGTCTAGACATAACATTTACTATATGTACCATCTAGGAATAATATGCATTCAGTTTATAAATTTCAAATGAACCACCTTCTATGACATCCCATAATATCCTAGATCATTTTGCATGAGCACCATAATCAATCATGAACAATCGGACTCACAATAATACAAAATAATTAAGAAAGTATGGGTTATACCACCCTATATACCTTTCATTTAAACTGTGTACTATCATTAAAAAGAACATAACTTATATATATCCCTCTCCACTATTTTAGGATCTCTATATTAGATTCATGTTTCCATCAGAACCACAAAGTTATGGAATCCTGAGATTACTTTAGAATGTTTCAAGATTTAATGATTTTACATGTTAAATCTGATTCAAGTTAAATCTAAATAGGCAAGGCTTCAAGAAACATGTTTTTCTATACTCCACGTATATATACTCAATAAATTAAAAGTATCTTTAATAGTATACCAAATACTATTAGCTCTGATATTACGATCTATAATATCATTGCACAAGTAAACACTTTGTATTAGGAATTTAATTGATATTTATATATCTATAACTCATAAAATCAACTAATCGAATTAAAGTATAAGAACTTTTTGAATAATATGATTACATCAATTACATGCAATCAACTATTAGTTGAAGTAGTCTAATAGATATTAGTTAAGTTCAATTAGCCTTTGGTTATTTCATAATTCCTCAGCGTTTTGCTTATGTGGATGCTACGTAAATAGATTTCCTTAATTCCAATATTCAACAATTTAGTGAATTTATACTCAATGCTTAACCTAAGTAATTCAACATATCAATTTGACAACTCAACGTTTATAACGTAAACTAAATCATTGTAATCATTTATACTCATCTAAATCCAACATTAAAATTATTGTAGAATAAATACAAACTGACATAATAACTATTTAATCACTAAATTGTTACACATTAATTTATTAATTCAACCTGGTATATTAATAGAGTAATTACTTAACATAATCATATTTGCTGCCTATTATTATCATAAACTATACTCTGCTTGCATCGCCATTCCGTAATAATTATATTATATTTTTTTTGAATTTATAAGAAGTGAAGCTCATCTCTTTACTCATCTATGATGATCGAGTAGGTTGTTATTTTGAAAAAGCAATGGTTGTTGATGGACTTGAACTCTTTTTGCGTTCATATATGTAGCTGAGGTGGAGACTGAATCATGTTGGTCATACTTGTATCTAGGCAACAAATAATCAATTTTAGTTTATTGCTTGGAAAAAGAAGTAATATCACTAAGTTGAGCTCAATTGTGAGAAATTTTATAGCATGGATAACAGACATACGATCCCAATGACCCACAGATTGCACTTAGCTAGAGGAATCACCTTAGTCCTGGGAATAACAAAATCTCAATAATCTTACATTGTTTAGGGCAAGGGGGTTTCTACCCAACATTCGATCTTGCATTAATGAGGAAATGTAGTTTCCTTCATACATTTACCACTTCTTCCCCCAAATGGAGTATACAAAATTTTTCCATAACGTCGAGATTTTAATCCTTAGTAAATATAAACATAAAGATATGTGTATGTAAATGAATACACTGCACAACCAACCATATTGAATTACAAAATATAAATTACAAATACTTAAATGTATGGTTACGATTTTTCCTTTATACATTGCTCTCTATTTAGCAAAAACATGGCAGTGTTTTTGTATAACCAAAATTCATTCAACTATCATTCTAGTGAAGGTTGAGGTTTGTTATTCTACCCATAACGAGTTATAAAAACCATTAACATAGTTGATTTCAAGGTAATGATTTAGCATGATCACTACAAAGCTCATACAAGAAATCTAAATAGAACTTCAGCCTGTCAATCATGAAATGGAATTACACTACCAACTTGGTAATTGCTTTCCAAAATCATTCTTTTTATTCTTGAATGGATTTTCCAAAGACTTTTCTCTACTCACCCTCCTTCTTCCTTGATGTGTCGTGCCCTTCTTTTGCTTCACTCTTATTCTCTCTCTGTACTCCATCTTATAATAATCTTCTCCTTTTCTCTCCACGTCCTTTCTCCTTCACTGCTTCTCTCTTTCTATTGCCGCCTTCTTTATATAAACTTTTTTTTTTCAATTTATTTTTACACCATTTAGTTTTCAATTCCAAAGCATGGACTTATATTTGAGTTCCCTTTATCTTCTTTACTCATGCATGTTAATATCTGTCAAACCCAAGTTAATTACTTATTTTAAGTTCAGTTATCTTATTCTTTAAATGATAATTTTTGACTTTTTAATTTTCAATAAAACCATGCATTGAACTTTAACTATTAGTTTAATATTTTTAGGTTATTAAATTCCTTTAATCTACAAAGCCAAAATTAATTATCTCTTTAAAAAGATAAACTAAAACAATTAATAAATCTAATTATTATAAGATAACTATTTTAATCAAATACCAGAGTAAATAGATTATACATATTTAATCGTAGACTTATTTTTATGCCTTGACTATTTCTTAGACATTAAATCAATGCAATGATATTTACCAAATATCATTTAAACCAACCATTATGTTAGACAACCAATTTAGTGTAAGCATTAACAACAATTATCATAAGACAACATTGTATGCATAAATCTATGCACTGTAATCATATATGAGATCACACAACCATATCACCACAAGCATTAACTGAAAACATGGTCATAGCATAAGTATATTAGCACTAAAAAACAAACTAACCAACCAGATCAAACAAAAGAGTTAACAAGTTATTCTACTGTGGTGTGTGTTGGGTTATTAACAATTCCTCTGTCATCCCTCAATCATCCCATCTATGTCATCTTCTCTGATTATGCTCTCCCTCCATCATGCTCTAAGGGAAGAATCAATCTTATATCTACCTCGTGACAAGTAGGTAGTTAGTATGAGTTATCATACGTATCAATTAATGATGCACAACTAACAAATATACATCCACAATGTATAGAAATAAAAAAAAATAGTTATCACATTATGTAAACTAATCAACACATCACTATCCCATAACCAATATATGTCATAAAGCTCAAATCAAAGCAATAATTATTAAATGATAACCATAAAATTCATGGATTCAAAGGTTATAAAACTTAGGGCAAAATCAGGATGTAACAGGGTAGGATCTACGAGATTCATAAGATGATGAAGTAAGAAGGACAAAAAAAAAATTCATTAAAGTTTACCTATTAGACATAGAGGACTCAATTTTACTATAAAGGATAACAAGTTTGTTGCTCTGGGAAGGGAAGTAGAATTTGGGAACATTTTATCGTAAAAATCAACGTACAACATTAGTGCCATGATATGTAAAAAGTGAACAAATACTACTTAGTGGTTCTTAGAAAAGTAAAAAAAAAAGGTCTATTATTGCTTGAAGAGAATCAAGGTGATGTTTATTTTGAAGTTACAAGCAGGCGTCACTGATGAGAACAAAAGATAGAACTTTGAAGCTCTAGTTCATGAAATTTTTAGAGGGGTCCCCCATTTCAGAGAAAAGGGGGCATGTTAGCAACAATAGATACTGTTGTCAACCTGGAGCTGCGCCCTGATTCGAAGACGTGCACGAAAATGGCCAGTCCTCTATCTGGCTGAAACAATGGGATCTCCTCACGAGGGTGGGTGCCTCAATAGTAAGGAGAACCTCTAGAGAAGGGTGGTTCCTGTATGATGTATCAATTAGGATTCCTACTCTACACTGCGAACTACCATGGAAAAGGGAGAAGGAGAAACTTAAACGGAAATCCTACCTAAAAGGGGGTGATACACCAGAACTATGATCCTACTTAGCTCGGAACCTTGAACACTGAGCGAACAACAGCGAAGGAAGACCTTAGACTTCAATTAATCACTTGTGCATAAGTGTTTCATGCAGAGGTTCGGTCCAATAACTAAAACCTGAGGGAAATGGTGGAGAGATATCTGATAAAAGACACTTTGCAGCCGCCTAACATCCACTTACAATTTCAGCAAAAGATAATAAATAACACTTCAACATGACCTGCACAAGGACAATATAGCAACTAGGTACAAACAGAATTTAGGAAGGGAGAAAACTCTACCACTTATGCAAATTGCTGAAAAATATACACTATGCCAAGCTTGAAATCTGAAAGTACACTCCTGCTTATTGATCAAAAAGGTTACACAACTCTTAATGGTAGAGTCTGGTCTAACCAAGAGAGATTGGATCTGAACAAAACAAGGCTGAAAGCCATTATATAGGAAATTACAATAGCCCTAAGATTGGCGTAGGAACTTGAAGAGAAAGATCTTCTTTTGTTAACTCAAGCTTTTCTTGGCCTTAAAATAAAATATGTTTTTTTCTCTTTGTCCTTGCATGAATTTTCTTTGTTTGATGAAGCGCACTCATCCTTGTCATCAACCGTCCACCTCTTCTTTGCATGTAAATCTTCTAGTGGATGCGGTGTTTGATCAATTAGTTAACTCTAATCTGGACTAGTTAACTCCAAATATAGACTCGAAACTCCTGTTGAAGCCGAATTTAGTCCTTCGGATGCATGAGCTGATTGGATATGAACATGACTTTAATAATTCGTTAACAGGAGCTTCGACCAATGCTTGAAAATAGCCTACTCCTTGCATGTATTCTGCTCTATTATGGTCTTTCTGTGTATATCTATTTCTGGCAGTATTCAACTCTTTTGACGGTTTATCTATTTTCTATTCCTTTGCACAGTCAGCTTCATTTATTTTGGATTTTTCTGCTATTTTGCTTCCAACAGTTAATTCTCGCTGTCAAAATTTGACGGCCTACAGGACGTCACTGGAAGCTTCACATTTCTCTCAGAAATATCTCCGTAGGCTTTTTTCCTGTTATCTCAGTCGGCCCTTTTATATGGCTTTTTGGCAGTCATATTCTTGCAGACCTCTTTAGGTTGTCCAAATTCCTTCTATTCTTTTGCATCTTTCAAAGCATCTTCGCAACTTCTTTGACTCTCCCCATATTTTTGTTGTGTCATAAGCCATTCCGAATACCTTCGGACAAAAAGTCTGAAGGAATTCAACTTTTCATTTGAGCTTTAATGTGGCGTGGCAGCCCAAGTGTCCTCCAAGCGTCTACGTGTCCTCCAAGTGGCCTCAGCCAATCTACGTGTCATCCCAGGTGGCCTCAGCCAGTCTAAGTTGGAAGAATTGGAGGTGCCCAGATTTCTTGCATCAACCTGTGGTTTTTTGGTCTTCCATAAACCTGCCCGAATTCCTTCAAACTTTTTGTCTGAAGGAATTCCTTCAGACAAAAAGTTTGAAGGAATTATCCTTGCCTTCGCCTTTTTAAAGTGCCTTTCGACAGCCCACGCGTCCTCCACCAGCCAGCAGTCTAGTTAGCAGTCCTTGACTAGTCCACGTGGCCTCCAGCAATCTAGGTGGCAGTGTGTCCTGTCAGTCCAAGTAATCATTTTGTCTATCCAAGTGGCAATGTGTTTTTCGGCTATCTTTGCCCAAGTGGTTGAATCGCTTCTTTGAACCCACCATTGAACCAAATTTTGGTTCAACTGGTTCAAAGGTTCAAGCAGCCACGGCTTTGAACTAAGTGTACTTTGAACCATGCATTGAACCATTTGATGTTGAATCGAAACTTTGAACCAAACTTTGGTTGAACGGTTCAAAGCCGATGAATTAACATATTGAACCAATTGAACTCTTTGACATTGAACCAAGGAAATGAACCAATACGTTGAACCAAATTTTGGTTCAACAGTTCAAACAAAGCCTTGAACCGACTAATGAACCGTTTGATTGAACCGAAAAATGAAATTTGCCAATGATTTGAAAAAGGCTAACCTTGTGAATTCTAGACAAGAGTCCGAAGAAGCTTTACCAGACCTTGCACTCTCTGAACTGGTTTTTTATCTGCTGAACGTCTACACCAAAGAGCAAGAAAAATCTAACTCGTGGAGGATTTGTTAACATTCTGGCGACTCAGCTGGGAAGCATGCCTGTTATGCTTGAGGGCCCAATTCTTGTATAGACTTTATTCAAATTCCCAAATGGTGAATCTAATCTCTGATTGAAAATATGCTCTGATCATTGCTGTAATAACCTCCTCCTTCAAAATAAGAAGGAAAACACACGAAAGCGGAAAACTAACTAAAAGCAATGTGCAAACAAGCACTTATGGAACAAAACTGAAGCAAACTACTGTGCTTTTACAGCACTTGGAGGAAAGTAGAAACAACTAAAATAACCTAGTTAACCATGATAAGGGACAATCCGCCTGGATCAAATGGAAAATTCTTGAACTCGCTCCTTTCGAGAGATGATACAATTTGCAAGGCAGGATGTATATTTATCACAACCATTGATGAAGCATTTGCCTTGTCGTCCAAATGTATTAGTATCTTTTCAAATGGGCCATCAATAGCAAACCAGTCACCAACAAAGACAAACTCACCAAGTATTTCCTGATTGTTCTCGGATTGCTTATTATCTATCATTATGTCAAGTGATACCCCATCTATGCATGCCTTTTGAGTGACCACATCCTTCTTATTTACTGCTGTGAGTTCGTCCAGCGCCTCAAGGAGCTTTGAATATGCAACCCAATCTGTACTGGGATCTTGAATAGGTGATTCTTTATCAAGCTTCTTATAAACATGCTCTTCAATAGCCAACACATCCGTACAAAGCTCTTCAATCTCTGGCAAAGGCTCAAGGTACAACTGCCTTATATTTTTGTTCTTGATTTTGGTCTATTTGAACTGAATCAGCTATCACACTATCTGGATCCTCCTTAATAGGAGATATCTGTAACTCAGGTCCCCCATTTCAGAGAAAAGGGGGCATGTTATCCTCAATAAATACTTCTTGTAGAAACTAGGTGATTGGTTTGAGTCTTCAAACTCTTTTACTGATTTAGTTTCCACACCTCGTTAACTGTTAATAGCTCGCTCAAAATTTGATCAGCCCACTATATTCATTATTGCAAAATTTACTTTTTTTATTTATATTTTTAGATATAAATTTGACTTGTTTATGGCTATTCACCTTTTGCTCATTATAATGTTTTAATTTATAATTGCAATTGTTTTAAAGAATATATTATGTTTATACAAAACACATAGTTTAATTTTTTAATAGTTAAAATGAGTCTGTCTCACCTGTTTATGCAATGTACAGATCTACACATGAAAAAAATGAGCTAGCAAGCGTTTGGATTCTTGTATTATCATTGGTAATAGTTAATGGGTATTCTTTAAGCTTTAAAAGCTTGTGCACACATCTCCCTGCATTAATTCATTTGGTAGCTCACTTTCGGCGAATTTAAAATTTGAGTTGGTGGCAAGATTTTCTCCTTTTACTTCGAAATCCAGAATTGGATTAAGAGCCCATGATCCTCCGCCACTAAAAAAATATAGAAATGGTGATGGGATGTTTTTTCAAAACCATCAAATCGGTTCCAACTTCTCATTCTATTAATAGCGAGTGCATGGTAGGCATGCAACCACATCTATTAGAGTTTTTTTAGCTAACCCTTATTTTATGTCATGTGTCATTTGTCCATTAGTTCTTTATTAATAGTCACTGTCTAAGCACGACTCTATACTCCATGCCTTTATCCTAAGTAACATTATGTGTCACCTAGGGACACGTGATGTACCCTAATTGGTCCTGATTAATTAGTCATACTTCATTTTAAGCTTTATGGGTTACAAGTGGCAACTAAATCATCTTCGCATTATATGATGCAACAACTTCCCATTGGGTCAAACTTTCCCGAGCTCTAACATCTCTGATAGGTCTAGGGGATTCAACTTTTTGACTCTGAATGGCATGATGATCTCCCATTGGGATGGGTTCTAACATCTCTGACAGGTCCGAAGGACTACCCTCTCTGACTCTGAATGACATGGTGAGTTCTTATTAGGTTAGGCTCTCTCAGGCTCTAACATCTTTGACAGGTCTAGAGGACTCACATTTCTGACTTCAAATGACGTGATGATCTCTCATTGGGTTGGGCCTTCCTAGGCTTTGACATCTCTGACAGGTTCGAGGGACTGCCCTTTATGACTCTAAATGACACGATGAGTTCCCATTGGGTCAGGCTCTCCCAGGCTTTGACATCTCTGACAGGCCCTGGGGACTGGCCTCTTTGACTCTAAATGACGTGACAATCTCCCATTGGGTCAGGCTCTTTCGGGTTCTGATATTTCTAATAGGTATGGGGGACTAACCTTTCTGACTCCTAATGATGTGATGAGTTCCCATTGGACTAGGCTCTGTGAGATTCACAAGATGACCAAGTAAGAATGACAAAAAAGAAAATGATTCATTAAAGCTATTTTACTGATTTAGTTTCCACACTTTGTTAAGTGTCAATAAATTACTCAAAATTTGATCAGCCCACTATATTCATTGTTGTAGAGTTTACTTTATATATATATATATATATATATATATATATATATATATATATATATATATATATATATATATATAGAGAGAGAGAGAGAGAGAGAGAGAGAGAGAGAGAGAGAGAGAGAGAGAGATAGAGATTTAACTTGTTTATGTCTATTCACCTTTTGTTCATTATAGCATTTAAATTTTTAATTGTAATTTTTTAAAAGAATATATTATGCTTATACGAAACACATTCTTTTAATAGTTAAAACATGTCTATCTAATGTGTTCATGCAATGTACATATTTACATGCGGAAAAATGAGTCAACAAGTGCATGGATTCCTGTATTGTAAATTAATGCATAATAATTAAACTATTCAAGTTTAATCCATGTCACGAAACCCTTTGTTAGAGCATTAAGCACTAATAAATGAGTGTTAACTAAATTCATCACTTTGGAATTGATTACATCAATAAAAAAATTATCATCATGTATGTTATAAATATCATCGCACATGTTACAATAGCATAACTTAATAATAAATGAATAAGATTGTAATGCTTTGATGAATATTGCAATTGACCAATAAACAGATCTTGTCATTGATAATCATAGTTATGCTTCATTTGACGAGATTGGGCATTGATATTACCAATCAATTTCATTTTTCTCTTTCTTTGCCTTTGTCACTACCATATTTTGGTTATGATTGGTTGGTGTCTATTTATTTCCTTCTCGATGTGGTTTTTTTTCAACACCTTGGCTTTGAACTCTTTATTCTTGTCATCGAGTTCTAGTCGAAGTTTAATGGAGCCTACTGTGCAAGAAACTTTGGCTTATCCTTCAGTTATGAGCTCATGCCAAAAACCACAAATGGATTTCATTGGCAGAGCCTCACCTCATCTATATAATATCTTTTGAATTCCTTCTGAGAAAGCTTTCACTGCTATCCTTTCTATCACAAGGGAAGAATTCCTTTTTACTACTAACATGATCAAAGTTAATTCGATGGTTGCCTTTATCTTTGCTACCAACATCATGTTCCTTGTCTCTGACAAAGAGAAGGTGAAATCCTTAGTTGAATTCTTTGTTAATCTAGTCTTTAGGGTTGGCCTGGATGAAGCTATGATAACCCTTGATGGCGATCAGGAAGAATATCTGCCCTTCTCTGGTAAAGACAAGTTTGGGTTCATGCCAATGGACGCATTTAGGGACTTGAAAAGGAAATTATCTCTTCTCTATGATTACATCTAGGTTCTGGTTTCTTAGATGAAGTCGAATAGATTGTCTAGTTCATTATTTCCCCTCCACCTTTAGACAATGCTTTGTCATCTATGCTTGCTTTGGAATACATGCATTATGTTCACCATTCTCGCTAAAGAATTGAATCAGTCAAATTGTTGGCTAGGGTAGTGTTTCATGGCAATTCTCCTTCTCCTCCATGGTTGGTCATACAAACTCCAATAACAATTTTTAGCACTTCAAACAAACATTTGGCTATATACAAATGCAAGTCGAAGTAGCTGGACTCTTTATCTACCTCGTTAGTCCCTGGTTCTAATGTAGTCACTGTTAGTTTAACTCCTGCGAAGCGTTATTTGCTGACTAGGGATGGTTCCAGACCTGTGTCTACTTTCAAGTTCATTGAAATCATATAGATTGATTAGATCTGTGAATGTCTTTTTTTGATATGATATTGGTTTTCTATTTTTTATGCCCTACTAGTAGATTTTAATTTTTTTGTAACTCAGTGGCTATTACAGCTAAAAAATGAAAATATTTTCATTGATGTTTTTTAATATATTATTTTTTTTATCAACACAGATCCCGTAAACCCGTTATTTATAAAAAAACATAATTTAATCGATTATTCTTAATCTAGTAACAGAGAAAATAAAACATTGAAATTGTTATAATAATATAACAATACCCAGTCTTAAACTTTGATTTGATTATGAATACTTGAATTGTGACAGCAAAAATCTATCTGATAACATCTAACCCAATTAATGACGTAGCCACTTCTTTTTCTCTTTTTTTTTGCTTAGACTAGGCAACAATCCGACCAATAACTTTTATACTTAGAAAGTGATCCCATAGAAGCGTGGCTCCTGAATTTTGTTACGAGGTATTGTAAAATAGATTTATAAGCACATGCAACAAAAATGGTCCTGTGATATAGTAATAATGGGTGTATGCTAAAAAAACAACGAGCTCCTTATTTGTAGGAAACGATTATAAAATTTCTTTTTGCCATGTGTTTCATTTTTTATTCTGCCAGTCACTCATTAAAAAAGGGAGCACCGACCCCCTCATTTTTAGACTCTTTTTGGACTATTGGTAATCCTGGTGGTGCTTTATGGGTGTGAGCTTTGGGCCAGCAGCGTGTTAGAGTCCAAGTGGAAGCAAATAGAGAGAATCCAAAAGCACATGATCACCAGCAAGTTCAGGCTAAAAGTTTCAACTCCGTATGAGATCTTGTTCGCTGAAACAAGGATTGTTCTGATGGAAGCCATGGCAATGGTGCGTCTCCTAAGATATCTCAAAAGAATTGAGCAGTGGGAAACAAGTAGGTGGCCTAAGGTAGTTTTTAGTAAGGTGCCCAATGAAAGAAAGAAGTCTTGGATGAAGCAAAACAACAAGTGGATGATCAAGTGGAATATCTATTTGAACGCTTGACTTACTGATAACAAAGGTATACAAGCTTTTGTCATAGATAAACTCTACAAGTCTATGTGGGGTGGTATTCTAGGGAGAAAGATGAATTATTACCTTGAGGTGTTCAACTCCACATGTGATCATCAACAAAAAGCTTACATTGGGGCGAATATCCCTTGGAGAGCTAAGATTTTGATTATTCAACTTAGAACTAACTCCCATTAGTGTCGATGCAAAACGGGAAGGTGGAAAAGCCCTAAAGAAACTTGGGAAGAGAGAGTATGTGAATTCTGCAATGCAGGGGTAGTTGAATCTGAAAAGCACTTTATTTTAGATTGCGACGCTTACACGGACATCAGGGCAAAATATGTAGACTTTTTGACTTCTTCTTGACATGGTTTGTTTATAAAAGAGGCTTTGGCAAAAGTTGGAGAGCTCATTCTTTCTTTGAATAAAAAAAGAAATACAAAACAAAAACAAATATGACGGAACTGGGTATCTTATAAACTATTTATTTAACCTCGTGAACGTTAAAAATCTTCTTTTTCTTCTTAATTACACAGTGATAGTAAAACCATTTCACGACTCTAAATCAGAACCACCCCCACCCCTTCTAAAACATTTATCGATGTAACAAAAAAAAAATTCTAGTCGCCTTCCAACCATATGTACATCCCACCATACTTAACATCTTCCCCAGAATTTGGTATACGTCTAATCACTTTTGACTGAACGATAAACTGCAATATAACTTCGACAGCATCTGCCATATCATGGTCTCGTGTTGTGGCTAAACTCTACCAGGGTCACCCCCAAAGTTCCACTCGCACGGTCGCTATCTGAGCCACACAATATAAAAATTTGAGCGGTAAGATGTTTTTTCGTAATCTCCGTGGCCGCTCGATAAAAATTACAACCGATATCTTGTTGTTACCTGGGTTTGTCGCATAAGCGACTGAGCATTCGACAAGCATTTAAAATGCTCTGCTCTTATCCACTGCATTCGCACATGAAAACTGTCAGATATCCTCCTCCTCGTCATAGGGACTGAGAAAAGTTGCAGGAGTTTGCATATCCTAGCTAGGACCGGCCTGGATCGGACTATGTTTTTATCAGTTTTTCCTTTCTTCCTTTAGCTTTTCACCTCAATTTAAGAGAGGAGATCATAGAGCATTAATTAGCATTTGATTCTTTGGGTTTGTGTATTAATTTAGGGTAAGGAAAACTTTGTGAGGAATGCTTACACGGAGACAACGCTACTGAAATGCTGAAGGAGTCGCGAGACGAGACGAGTCACCTTGAGACTTCGCTTACATTTCGGGAAAGCGTGATGATGACTATCTAAGCGGCATTTCTGTTTTCAGATTTTTAATGATAAGCATTTCTTGGGCATAGGGATGATCGATCTGTTCGGGCTTAGTGGCAAGGACGATCTGGTATTTATTCGGCCAAATTTGCTTAGTGTCAAAGGCCGAGTATTCCCATTGGCTGGATTCGGCCTAGTGCTAAGGACTCAGTAGTATGTATTCGACCAAATTTGGCTTAGTGACAAGGACTAAGTATCAGGTGTATGGAACTGATAATCGATCTGCTTAGGCATAGTGCCAAGGACCTAGTGATATCTATTTGATGAACTTTGGCTTATTGCCAAGGACTGAGTGGTTATTTATTTGACCAAATTAGGCATAGTGCCAAGGATCGAGTATCAGGTCTACGGGACGGATCACGGTGCCAAGGACCGAGTGGTATCTCTATTTGACCAACTTCGGCTTAGTGCCAGGGACCGAGTGGTATTTATTGGACCAAATTTGGCTTAGTACCAAGGATTGAATATCAGGGGCACGACCTAAATAATCGATCTACTTCTAAAATTTCACCTCAGGCTTGCAGGAGTTTCGTCAATTATTTTGCACTTTTGGAGATTGGAACCTTGGTGGGCTGTTTGTGAGCAAAGCATTCTTCACTGGTCCGAATTTGTCCCCTTGGTTGCTTTCAGATATATTATAATTGTTAACAAATGGAAGTGTCTTCAACGCATTAAATAATCCTGTCTTGGGGAAACTGCATTTTTCTCATCCTCAATCTCAATCTGAACTCAATCTCATTCATTCAACTGAATTTGCACAAGACAAAGGAAGCTAAGAGGAAGAGGAAGATGAAGACGAAGCTGGATTCAGGATGGATTGCTGGCAGATGGAAGGAAGTAAGCAATTCAGGGGAGGAGCTGACTACGACTCACCCTCCTTCACAATCCACAGAGCCATGGATGGAGGCGCTAGTACCCGGAACGTATGCTTTACTTTTCGTCATTTACACAAGAAGTATTTTTTGTAATCACTTATATAATGGATTGAATTTATTAAAATTACCATTTATTCATCTCTTGGTTTACACTCGTTACAATTTCTTTACTTTCAATAAGTTGAAGCTTTTGTGGTGTGATATTAGTTAGATATCTTTATTTTGTGGGATTTTTAATTTTTTTTCTTGCTATTTTACACTGCAATTGCGGCATTGTTAAATAAGCTAAAGAAAGCACTTCTAAGTAATAAAATCAATGAATTTGAAAATTCAATAGATATCAATGTCATAAGAAAGCAACATTCCTCAAAAGACTCCCGCCTAAACTACAGTCTAAGAGGTCTGTATGGTTTGAATGGACGGAAAAGAAGGAACATGGCCATGAGGATATATAACAAGAATATATGATGGTGGCCTTTTGTGAATTGTATATATGTTTTGTTTTTGGAAGGTCATGTATTACTTATTTTAAAACAAAATCATGTTCCACCAAATTTGCAGTTTCCTTTAATAGTATCGTCACACTGTTACGTTTGTCCATGGGCTTCACTCGTAAAAATGTGCTGTCATTTATCCAGTGTTTCCCATTTTCCTGCCAGGTATGCTATGTTGGATAGTTATAGAGGTTATATTAGATAGTTCTATATTAAATATTTTAGCATTGCAGTTCAACTGACATTCTTGTTAATGGCTTAAAAGTCTCAAAATTTGTTAGAACTTGTACAAGAAAACATTTCTTTTTACAATTCCAATTGGGGTACTCGTAAAAATGTCTGTAGTGTGAAACCATCCAACCCAATTGTGCTCTGTTGTCTTTGTTCCTCATGCTCAACTATTGATGTGTACATTTCTTTGTTATGGTCATGGCTGCGATATTCCTAAATGAGACGAGGCAAAATAAAGCTTCAAAATACAATCACATGAAAAATAAAATTCATGGTGACATGTGCACACCTAAGTGAATTTACACTTGTAAATTCTATTGTAAATGAATGTGGCCTTAATGGAGTAGCTCTTTGTTCATGAGATTGATCGAGAATTCAGAAAAGGTACACAAGTTAGAGTTTTCCCTCAATTTATATAATCAAGGAGGGAGAGAAATCCTAACTCCATAACATGAACATTCAACTAATCCATATTTAGTATAATATAACATTAACCCGTAAAACTAATATTAAAGCCACATGCTTAGGAACAAAACAACCCATAACATACTCACAATTTCAGGTTTTGTGTAGTTACACAAGCTGCCCCATCCCGCTTCCCCTTCCCTCCCCTTCCCCTCTCCTCTTCTCCCCTCCCCTTAGAAAGATTCATCCTTAAAGCTAGTAAAAACTATGTAGTTAAGCGCACTCAACCTAGAGGAGTACTAGGATGGGTGACCTTCCCAAGAAGTATTGGGACATACAAAATTATAAGCTATGTTTTAAGTACAAAAGAGATACACGGTGAGGATTGAATTAGTTACTACTAAATCATAAAACACAACTCTAATCAACACACTATATAATTTTAATATGGATAAATAGATTACAACGAAATAGCGACACAAATACACAATTGCTAATAACTAGGAAAAAAAAATATGTGCAAAGCAGTAATAAAAGCCTAGTTGATTATTCCAATTCCATAAGTAGGGCAGACACATAAGGCTCAAAGGCATATCTTGAATATCGCGAGATCTATTGACAGGTGTCAGTATCAGAACACAGGAATGCATGCCCAACAGTGACAATGACCTTGCCCAAAAATTTGGATATGATCAATGAAGATCCCCATGTGTGGGTGACATTCCTCGTAGTCCCAGGACTGTGAGTGATGTTTCTGGCAAATGGCAAACATGTCAAAAATGATTTAGCGACTATGCTCACTTGGTCTGGATCTTCAATTTCCTTGCTCCATTTTTTGCAATGCGACACTTGTAACCTGCAAAACAGATTTCTTCTTCTTGCCTTAGCAAGGCATTAATATCTGAAACGTAAAGAAAACAATGAATGTTTTGGGGCCTATGTTGAGGGTTAGCTAGGTTTTTAAGCTCCGTCTAATCATTTGGCCCCTAAACAATAAACAATATCAGAAACAACAAATTGCATAATTGAAAACAATTCAAGTGACATACAAAACCTAGCTTGTGTGCCAAAATTGCTCCAAGGAAAATAGCATCTGTAACAATGATAAATGCTCTAATGATTGCTTGATCTCTCTAGAATGCTTGTGAGTGTTCAATAGATTCCTGTGAATGATCGGTAGATATTGTATCCACAAATGAACTACAATGTGTGTCTATTTATAGACAATTTGAATTCAATTTAGGACCCTATTGTCACCCAAGCCGACATCAAACAGTCGAAAAGCGAAAAATATGGGACAAGAGGGGTGTGTGCACATTAGCCAAAAGGGGCCACAAAAGGCCTACCAGCATGAATGATGTTCTTGACAGACCCAGGAGCATCAATCACACTCATGGCACAAAACTTGAGGCTAGAGGGAAATAGAGGAGAGAGAAAGAGACAATTGGAGGGGGCTGAGAGGAGAGACGGCGACCATTAGAAGTCGAGAAAGGCGCCAATAATGCCTAAAATGGATCAGTAATCAATAAGTACTCCAACGTCCTAAAATCATGCTCTTTAATGACAAATAAATGCCTAGGGGCCATTTCTAGGTGTCTACAATAATACAACTTAACAATAAGTATAAATGAGTTTTCTTTTTTACTCTTTCGTCCCTCAAACTTTTATGACTATCTTCCATCAAATATGTTGCAGGTTTGAGTGCTTGATGAAAAACTCTTCAGATTATGGTGTTGCGTCCTCAGCTGGAAATCCCATCCACTTAACCTTCAACATCGTGTTTGCCCTGTTCCTGAGAGTCTTATACTCTTTTGTAATGGTGCCTTTAGGTTCCAAGACCAACTTTCATTACTCATTTGTCACATGCAACTTTGTATGTGTGACTATGCCTTTGCCAACCTTCTTCATTAAACGTGAGACATGGAACATACATGTAGGCCTCCTTTTGTTTGGTATGTCCAAATCATAAGCAAATTTGCCCACCCTTGCCCTTCTGCTTTAATGTTACTTGCTTGTATGGCTGTAGATAAACAAATAACATATCCCCTACCTCAAAGTGTTGTTCAGTCTCGTGCTGATATGCTTGCTGTTTCATCCTTTTTGCCCTCACAACCAGATTGTGCTTTAGGATGAATGATATTTTCTGCATCTCTTGAAGTCTGTCATCTGCCTCAAGAACCTGTCCTATTTAGAGCACCCGATATTTGGCTAATGGAAGTTCTTACCCATACAATGCCTTGAAGTGTCTCATCTTTATGATGGAGTGATATGCAATGTTATACCAGTTCTATGCTAAATGTTACCATTTTGCCCATGTACTCAGTTTGTCTCGTATATACATCCATAGGTAGCCTTCTGAAATTATATTTGCCATCTTTGTTTGCCCATTTGTTTGAGGGTGGTAGGTAATCCTCATGTTAAAGGTGAGCCTTGGTAGCCTAAACACTTCCTGACAAAATTACCCTCCTGAATTATGCGGTCCCTATCATAGATGATTCTGCGAGGGAGTCCATGCAACTTATAGATGTGTAGAAAAAAGAGCTCAGTGACCGCAAGCAAAAAAGTCAGACATAGTCATATGGCTGAAATGAGCATATTTAGTTAACTGGTCTACTCCAACAAAGAATTGATCTTTGCCTTATGATACTGGCAGGCTTGAGATGAGGTCCATAGATACAATTTCCCACTTTTGGTTTGGGATTATGTTTGGTTGAAAAATGCCTTGAGAAGGAACACATTCCACCTTGTTGCGCTGAAAAGCGTCACACTTAGCCACAAACTTCACAATGCCAGCCTTCATGTTTTCCCAGTAGAAGTTAAAAGTTCTGTTTTTGTAAGTTTTCTGGTGGGCTATATACATACCCATGCTCAAGGGCCTTCTGAATGAAAGGGGGCTGATTCCTAAATTAGATGCAATCTTTGAAGACGATTATATTATTTCAAAATGACCAAGTCTTCCCCTTTTTTCCACCTGTAATCTCTTGCCTAAGGTGGAGTATAGTAGGGTCGCTTGTGTAATTTGAAGAAGCTCATCTAGCCAAATAGGCTTGCAAATGGAGATTGCATGAAGAATAGGTGTGTCTCATCATGGTGTGGCAGAGCATTTTTCACTACATTCTCTTTCCCCTTCTTACATACTATCTCAAAATCGTATGCTTGCAGGTGTTCAATGCATTTTGTTGCTCGTTTGTAAGTGTCCCTTGAGTCAAAAGGCACTTGGGACTGAGATGGTAAATCTTAATGAAGAGCTTGCCATCTAGGAAACATTGATGCCACTAGGCTACCGCATGTAGTATGGGTAATATTTAATAAGATAAACTTTGGGAGAAAAAGTGCATGGAAAAGAGATTAAGTTGGAGTGTTTCCCATCATCAGGATAAATGATAAAGCTCAAGACAAAGCTTAGGATAAAGCTATCAAATAAGAATGTAGATCTAGATGGTCAATCTTAACGAAGAGCTTGCGATCTAGGAAACATTGATGCCACTGGGTCCCTGCATTTAGGATGGGTAATATTTAATTAGATAAACTTTGGTAGAAAAAGTGCATAGAAAAGAGATTAAGTTGAAGTGTTTCCCATCATCAGGATAATTGATAAATCTCAGGACAAAGCCTATGATAAAGCTCTCAAAGAAGAATGCAGATCTAGCGCTTTTAAAGAGTTGCAGAGATAAGGGAATTCTTCCATATTTTGTATTAATCAAGCAAGCACTTCAAAACCGGAGGAATCAACACATTTTTGGAAAAGCAAGCGCATCTCTTTTAAGGTATGCTGTAAAGCAAGTTAGATGGGAAATTAATGCTCTATCCAAAGATCTCTTTAAGCTGTATTTAGAATTATGTTCATGTCTGAGGTTTGATCTACGGTTATGGCTCGACTTTTGTTCCTTGATAAAATTTGAATGCCATTTCAATAGGTCTACCAGGATGTAAATGAAAAAGTTTGATGCTTTGGTTTTGAAGAAGAGAAATAAGGAACAATCAGCTTGTTGGATGCATTTGTTTCATGAGTTCTTTGGTCTCCCAGTGCAGCATTCTATACCTTTTTAAACTCGTCTCTAGCATGCCCAAACTCATATATCACCTCTTCTTGCTCACTACTTCTCTAGCACCCTACCTTCTCTCCATAATGCTCCCATTCATATATATATATTTATTTTCTGACCGACTGCAATTTAAAACTTGCTTCTGTGGATCTAACCTGGGTGTCACTCATTGTATCCTAAGGTCTCAAGGATTTGGATCTTTGCTGAATTCTAGTGGCAACATGCTGAGCTCTAGCTCCTTGCCACATTTTGCTAATTATACCTCTCTGCGACCTCGTTTCCAATGCTTATCATCTCCTCTATAGTGATCGCCCTCCACACTAGCCCTCACAAATCTTTCCCTTACAATGTCTCCTTCTATTCCTCCTTTCAAATTTGCACACAATCCGCTGCACAGATTCCCGCAACCCCTTTTTGCTCCAATATCACTTCACCATTATCCGTTTAAAATTCTCCTTCTTCAGATTTGTGTGCTTAGGGGTCACCCATGCTTTGGTTTCCTGCTATCACTCATGCTTCCTTTCAGATTTCATTTCTTCTTCTCCAGCTCTGCGAGCTCAAGCTTCACACACGCATATGCTTCCTCCTATCACTTGTGCCTCCGCAAATCACACTCCCTCTTCCTTAATTTTTCACCATTCCTCCACTGAAATTCTGAATAATCTCAGTAACAAAAACACTCAATCAACCCCACATTTTTTTTAAGTTTATTTTCCTTGACAAGTTTGGCAGCGACAGTCTGGGTATAAATTTAGCAACTCAGAATCTTGATGAGCACACAATGAATGGGCTAATGAAAGGCTTGGGTTATGCAATTGCTCTAAAGCAGGTTTCTACCGAATATTTTATAGTGCACATTGAATGTGTGGTTATAGACCTTCTGGATGAGATGGCAGAATTAATCAGATATGATTGGCAGTGGCGCTTCAATCAGCAAAACTTCCCAAAAGGAATTTTACGGTGCAAGAACTACAAGTGCCTACAAAGCTGAATCAAAATCCAGATCTTACTGTTTCTAAAGCAAATGAAGACAATGAAAAATATCTAGAAAAAGTGGAGTATCATCTAAAAAATAGTGGGAGTTACAGATCATAACTAATAATCCAATTAAAAAGGTTATAAGGGAGGTAAAGCAAGCTCTGATAGGTTCATAATTAATCAAAGATCATATGGAAAGTTTGCTTCCATATAATTATATAAAGGCAATAAAATTCAGAATCTATGGACAACCAAAAATACACAGAAAAGCAGCAGCGCTCAGACCAATTGTACTCACCTGCTATTCTCCTACCTATCACTTGGCAGCATATGTGGCCAAAAGGTTGAAGCCCCTTGTTGGCAAGCATTTCTCACACATAAAAAAAACTTGGCACATTTTGCATATTTTGAAAATTCGAAGATGATGATATCCTAGTAAGTTTTGATGTGGTCTCATTATTTTCAAAGATTCCATTATTCGAAACAATCAAAATTATTGAGGATAAGCATAGATGAGGAAACCACAATATTTGTAGAGTTGTGTCTCAGATCTATTTTTTACTTTCCACGATTGTTACTCTGAGCAAAAAAGATTGGCCATGGGTTTTTTGTTATCCCCAATGGTTGCTAATCTCTTCATGATAAAATTTGAAGAACAAGCCCTTGCCCCTTTTCACTTTCAACAAAAGTGGTGGAAGAGGTACATTGACAGCCACAATGTTAGTTGGCCACATGACAGAGAGAGCCTTGAAGAATTTCATGCTCATCTCAACAACTTTTTTACATCATTAAATTCACTAAGAAGTTGAAGGCCATTGGATCTTTGCCATTTTTGGATGTATTATTAACATGGAAAAAGGATGATACACTGGCCCGATAGGTATATAGGAAAGATGTGCACATGGATCTCCATCTTCAAGCCTTATCACATCACCATCCTTCATAGAAAATAGGTGTTATTAAAACACTTGTGAACAAGGATTTTAGGATTGTTGATGATGACAACATAAGGGAAGACAAGCTATATTTAACAGGGATTTTCATAAAGAATGGCTACGAGATGAAACAAATTGCTAGAGTTTTTAGAAACATGAAGAAGAAAACAGGGCTGAACCAAGCATATAATGAAATATAGTCTCTTCCAAAGGCTTTTCTAACACACAATGAAGGGATATCTAATAAATAGTGAAAAAACTGAGGAGGATCAACATTAAATCCGTTCTCATACCTCAAAACAAACTTGATGGTATGCTCCAGTATGCAAAATATCCATTTGATCCAAGGACAAGTAGTGTGTGGTTGTCCTTACACAGTGAAACATGGAGAAGTTTTCAAAAAAAATCAATGAGCACTATGCAAACATTCATCACTGCTGCATCAGGAGTTCCGTGTTAGCAGAAAACACTCACAAATCTACTCATGAAATTTGTATAGGGAAGGGAGAATTTCTGGTTAAGGAAGAACCCTTCATGAAACGGAAACTAGGGGAAGTTATAGAGATTGGTAAACATCCCAATCATTGCTTAGAGAGTCGGACTCAGCTTGGACTCACTAGGCATATTTAGAGTCAGACTTAGACTCGGCAAAGAGACTCGGTAAAATATTAGCAAGACTCAGAAAAATACAAAACAGCTAATTTTAATAAGTATTTTAAATTTCAATAAATAAAATCTGATTTTTATGCATATCAAAACAAAATAACTAAAACAACATACATAATAAAGCTCTTATTAATAATAAAGGACCTTTCTTTTCTCGTGATACATGACCTCCACCTACACCTCTACTGCCACGTCCATCTCCACCAAAACAGTGGTTCGCACAGCCTTTCTCGGTACAACAGGGTCAATGGTTTTATTTGTCAGTCATGAGGAATTCCTCAGAAAGGGGGTCCACCTTATTCCCACCCACAAGGATGAAATCCCACTGCAATTTCTCCACTTGCCACCATCATTTCATTTTCCTCCTTTACATTTCAGACATTACAGTTTTCTATGCCTGAAATCAGCTTGGTAGTAGGTGAAATCAATGTTTCCATTAGCTAGAGTGCGTACAAATTGTCGCTGGAGATAAAAATTGGCAAAAGAGGAAAATTCAAGGAGCAAATTACTTGAGCAGCAAGAAAAAAATCCATTACGTTCCACAGATATTAAATGTTGCAGCATGTGCAGATTCTGGAAAACAAAAAGTTGTTAGGGTTTCATGTTCAAATTTGAGAAGGGAGAGATGAATTGCGTCGCTCTGACATCTAGTTTCCCATGATTAAGAGGTAGCTTCCAGTATAGCCAAGTCTCTAGCGAGTGGAGGTGGTCAAACTCGGTGCTTCCGACTTGACTCGTGACTCTGCGAGTCTCGACACAATGATCTCAATAACCTAAATAGAGACGATGGATTGCAATTAAGTGACTTGCAAATCTGTCATTCATGAGCTAAGGTCTAATTAATTCTTATGGAAATTTCTCATGTTGGGAGAAATATACACTAAGTATTTCCACTATATGTAAAGTTTTCCAACCTCATGATTGTACTTGAAGTTATGCATATAAGGAACTTTGATATGTAATCTTATCATTCATCTTGATGATGGGCCACAAATTGGGGCCTGAAACATCAACTTAATCTCTTTTCTACACTATTTTCTCCCAAAGTTTTTTTTTGGAAAAACATTATAGATTGTGGATGCTTGAAGTCTCTAATGGTTTATATTTCTCTATTGTATGTTAACATATGTTTCTCCGGGTCATTCAACTTCCTGCTCTGAAAAGTTATGCAACAATCACCCTCGCGACAACACTCCTTCAATCTAGATCTAGAGGCATAGAATTCAGTGACAAAGGACCTGGAGAAATCTGGGGTGGGCAGCGAGGTGGAAACAAAGGCCTCTTTCAAACTTTCAAAGGCCTTTTGTGCCTCACTAGTCTAACAGAAGGCATTGTTCTTGGTAAGACAAATCAGGGGTTGAGCTATAATAGAGATGCTCTACACATATTTATGGTAGAAGCTTGCTAAACTAAGAATCCACAAAGTTTCTTAAGAGTCCTTACCCATTGACTCCAAAAGTGGTCTTCCCATTTACATAAAAAGGTGGACTTAGCCCACCACCTAATTGTGCCATTACTATTAACATAGGACAAAATCAAAGGTTCGTAACAGTCCCCATTCCTGAATTGCTATGCCCCCCAAAGCAATTGAATTATTATTTTTGTCTCTATATGGTGTCATCCTATAAGGTAGGTCTCAAACACATCCTTAGCAAGTTGTTTGGTCAATTTGTCTTTTGTAATGAGATTCTTTGTGCTATATTCACTTCCAAATTCAATCATAACAAAATCAACCTGGACCATTGGATCACCACAGATTTTTAGTGGGTTTTTAGGCATCTCAATAATGGCCACATTTTCCTAACGCTCTGTGTAGTTTATGCAGTCATGACCATTGGCCTTTCATTTGCAAATTGCAATGGTAAAGGTTTGAGATCCTGTTAGACCTGCACAAACTGTTATTTTTGGAAGAGCATTAGAGACAAACTTGGGTTCATGTTTATGTTGGGGATCCTTGAGCTCCATCATGTGTATTTTCAATGCTTCTATTTGGACATTCTTGAGACTTTTATTGAGATTTAAAATTTCAATCTTCTTCTGCTATTCAAAGTTTTGCTTCTTTATATTTCAAATCTGCATGGATCCTTATTTGAGATGTTTTTGGGTATTTTCTTATGCCATTTATGGTATTTAGCTTCTATGTCCAACAAGGTTTTGAGCTGAAGATTGTATTATCGTTGCATATAATATGCAGGAGATTTTGATTGAATCTATGAAATGTATTTTGCAATGCTCTCACCCAATGCACTTTCTGCGAGCTATATAATGTTGGTGTCCAGTTGCAAAGCTAGAAAAGTGCCCTGTGCCCAAAATGAGCCCAACTTTAACTTGCCTCAAGATTTTAAACCCAAGGGTAAAAACACTTTTCGTGAAAGTGTGAAGTCAAGATCTGAACTGTAGAGTTAGATAAACGTAAATTATGAATGCTAAAACAAATCTGAAAGCTCTAAAATAAGTATATCTGAAACACAAAATATGAAATTCTGAATATGCATATAGGTCTGAATTCCAGAAAACTACTTCGAATTGGATTACTGAAAATTATTGTTAGGAAATTTGCACTGAACTTACTTTCCGCCCTCCTCCCCCACCCTGCACTGAACTCACTCCCCCCGCTCCCCGCCTCCCAGCCTCCATTCCCCCGCCCCTTTCCCTAGAGAACCTGGATAAAGAACACAGCTTTGATGTTACTAAAAATAGATAAATTAATGCATAATGAATGTGAGAAACTTGTTTGAGAAGGTATGGATGCCAATTGAGGCCCAAATGTCAAAGGCACTGTGAACTTTGCCCTTGGATCAAAACATAATTGCTGTAGATTTGTGCCCAACTTCCACCCTAAAAGATAATGACACACTAAGGCCTTTTATAGTTACTTTTCCTTTATGAATTGTTGATGAGGGAATATTACTGAATAGTAAGTTTAATTATGAAGATAATTAGAATAGTAAGTGTCATTATACATTACCATGACACTTCCTGTCATGCATTAACATAGGAATTTTCAATATTGACATGCATGTAGTGGGTGTAGGTAATTCTATTGTTTGTTTGGATACAACTGAGTTACATGGATATTGGCATCTCTGTCCTTAAGTAGGAGATTGCAACAATTTGAGTAAGCAAACATCTATATTAGAATCTCCTTTGGCTAAGCTGCCATGAATAAGGGGATCCATTCTGTCAAAGTCACCGAGGGATCAATCTTGACTCTCACCCGCATCAAGTATCTTCAGGGATTTGTACCTGGTGGATGGCATAACACGTGACATACCATCCTCCTCACAAATTGGAGTTAACCCTTTTGAAAAATGACCATTGAAATTGTAAAAAATCATTATTGTTTGTATCACCATTGTAACTATAAATGTACAACATTCATTAATGGAATGCAGGCAAGGTTTCATTCCTTCTCCTCGGTTTAGCTTTCATTCCTTTCTTGTCCATCACAGTTCAATATCACTTTGGTATTAGGGCATTTGCTCTTGGCCTTTTGAGGGGATGTTGCTACTTATGACTCTCTAGAAGTGGTAGCTCCCTCTCTCCCTAACCATTTGTCTTTTCTTGTTATATTATTGCTTTTTTTACTTTATTTGCAGCAATAATGCAATGATTCTCCCCACAAAAAATTCAGAATTTTGGCAAAGCTAACAGATCTGATCCTTTAAGGATTTTAATCCTTTTGCATCCTTGTCGTATTCTAATTCCATATGTTATTTTTCTAGAGTAATGAAAAACGTTCCCAATAAAAGGTTTAAAAAATGGCGTGAAATTTTGGTGACAAATGGATCAGGGAATCTCAAATGCTTTTTGTCTTCTACGTTGAGATCTTGTTAGAATATTAGGTGGGCCCATGGTGTTTGGATCTCGTACATGTTCTAGGATCTGTGAAGAAGCAACCTCAAGACTATTAAAGCATCCCTGTGAACTATTAAAACCTTAAAACAATAAACACAAATACGTCAAGGTAGAATGATTACCAATATATTTATTATTAAGCATAGATGTGCAGGAGGGCCTTCACATGAAGAATGCAATACAATGGAATACGATGGATTCGTGAATGGACCTAGGTTTAGGATAGGAAGGAATCTCTATCTATTAGGGATATCAGCTCAAAATATATAAACTGTATTTTTGGATAACCTCCACAGATATTTTTATTTATAATAACTTATAAATAAGTTATGGATGATGATGTGCACACCAAGGTGTGCTTGTCCATAAAGAATATAATTATAAGTACATTTTAGACAATACAATAATGTATGTTCTAATATACACTAACATCCCCCTTAAAATGCACTGTGTAAAAGGAGAGGACGAATGAAGCTACATTAGGCTAAGTAAGCTTAGTCAAAAAATTATGTTGGCAAGTTGTCAAGAAGCTAACTAGTGTGCTCAAGTACAACATCAACATCCCCCCTTAGGAGCAACTTAGAGAAAATAAGTGAGGCAAAATCTCTGATATGGGTCCCAACAACTAGGCCATAGGCACCCATATACAATCAATACAGCGAATGCAATGACCATGAGAATCATCAAGTTGAAGATTATGTATCTTAAACTATACTTCACAAAATCTCCAATGTTCAAGTATGTCACAATGGGTGGGGCAAATTGGCATGCCATAGACTCCGCTGTGTAGATGTTGATGAAGAACAAATAGTACTAAGGTCCTTATAGATGCCATTCCATCTTGTCGGATTACATGAGTGTCATGCCGTTGTAACCAAGTCAACAAAGAAATGGTGTTGAATGAGGATCTTTTTAAATTGTAGGATTTCAAATATAAACAACACACGTAAGCATGTAAGTAACTCATTTTAGATGATCAAGGCATGAGGAGAATGAAGTCTCTTTTCAATGAGCCTACTATGCAGTTGCCAAGTTGTCAAGAACAAATTGACGTGCTTAAGTACAACCATCCTCTATAACTGTCCCAACAAACTGATGTGTCATGTGTACACATGTAAGGTATTAAAAAAATGATTGGCTTAGCCTTACAAAGATTGAAAGTAAAGATAACAGCGTGAACTAATTAGCTGACATAAACCCAGGAAGCTGACCACATCATTGTGTTCTTCTATTAAAAAACCAAATTTCTTTTCCACGCCCAAGGACCCAAATTTTTTTTGATTTTTTTTCAGATATATTTTTTGGCTGGGAGATTGTGGAGAGTTAGCGGGCACCATCTTCCAAAACAGGGTATCTTGAAGATGGTTGGCGGCTGCTAGCTTCCAAAACAGGGCATCTCAAAGATATTTGGCGGCTACTAGCTTCAAGCAAACTTCCGATGCTCAAATTGAGCTAGCGGTTGTGAGCTTCAACAAACTTGGGCTGTCAAAGATAGTTAGTGGCTGCTAGTTGGTAGACAACTCCTACATGAATCTGAAATTAGCGGGTGCTATATTGCACATATTTGTCTAGGTGGCAATGGATTTTTTGGCGAAATTTATGGAACTACCGAGGTGATGTCTGAAATTAGCAGTCGATAGTTTCAAAGAATTAGGTAGATCCACAAAAAGTGGAGAGCATTGAAATACAAGAAAACTACGCTGAGGAGGTTGTGTAGTAGGATTCCCAGATAAGAGCCTACACAAAATTGCAACTGGTGGTGACTCATAAGGAGCAAAAAAAAAAAAAAGGTCGCTTAGGTAGAGGATCGGAGGTTATTAAAGGCTACGACCAGAGAGATGTTGGTGCAATGAAATATCAATGTTTGTTCTTATAACTGCAGACCAATAGCAAAAAATTTGCAAACTGCAAACTTTTTTCTGGATTTTTGCTGATCTTTTAATTTTTAATTTGTTAAAGAGAAAAAGCCAAAAAACTAAAAAAAGGTAGTACCCACTTAAAAAAAGTTTTGTCTGCAAAAAAAGATTTTTTCAGTCCATTAATTGAGCACCATAGATCCGTTTTAGATGAAATGAAAGTCAAAACTGTCTTTTGCAGATGTTTTGAATGCAATAGAATGGTTGAAAACTCTCTAGAGAGCTTTGAAAGTGGCACAACCAACAAGGTCCGTCAAATGCATTTTTGACAGGAAAACCGACGAAACTGAAGATAAGATGATTTCCAAAGACGGAAATCATCCATGCAACGAAGTGAAGCTTAGGAAAGCTTTTATGCCATGTTAGAATATTGGGTGGGCCCATGTTGTGTGGACCTGGCACACGTTCCAAGATCTGTAAAGAAGCAACCTCAAGACTATCACCCACGATTATGTGCATATATTTGAACTATTGAAGCAATAAACATAGATATGTCAAGGTAGAATGACTACCAATATATTAAGCTCATATGTTTGGCCCTCTTCACATGAAGAATACAATACAATGGATTTCAGAATGGACAAAATGGATCAACCTTCACCCATATCCTCAGCTTCTTTTATAGATAAATAAGGAGGTCTAGGATAGGAAGAAATCTCTATCTATTACAGATATTAGTTCAAAATAGAGAAACACTATTTGTAGGATAATCACTAAAAATATTCTTATTTATAATAACTTTATAAGTCATTATAAATTTATGGATAATGATGTGCATAACGAATATAATTGCTAGTGCATCATATAAATTACATTAGTGTATGTCCTAATATCCACTGACATCCCCAATTCAGCATCCAATTTGTAGATTTGTGACGCCTTGGAAAGTATATACACTAACATCTCCAATTCAGCATCCAATTTTTAGTTTTGAGACTCCTTGGAAAGTGTGCCAAAAATTAAAGTTCTCGATTTGGCTTGAAAAATCACTATAAAGTGGATATGTTTCTTACGATCATTTGTATTTTCTGTCACAAGAGCTGATTCTGACTCTAGATGGTATGTTTGCATGACCTTGGAATGTGTGCAAAATGAAAAATCTCAATTTGATCTGGACTTTTATAGGCAATCAGATTTGATGATGTCGAACATTTTCTATCTTATTTTTTTCCTGCTTCATTTTCTATAATGTGAAATTTCAAATTTAAGAGTTAAATTGTAAGGAAGTTTCATTTTTTGGTAAATGGTCAAAATTATAAGACTATAATCTCTCTAGGGCTACAGTTGTTTTTCCCATGATTTGCCCTCTTCTGCTTCATATGCGATTTTGAACTTTTAAATGCTTCTTTATAATGACCTTATGCCCCACAATGAAGGCTTCTTTGTCTTCATATGCCTTTCGCAGAGGAATTCATTTTATTTGAAAAGCAGGTTGCTCCACTTCTGAAGGCTTTATCTACTTTGTGTTCCATGGACACCTTGGCTTTCTAATTCCAGGTTTCAATATATTTTTTACGCCTATGATTTTGATTCAAGGTGTTGATATAATTCTTGTCCACCTCAAGTATCGGTTTTTTTAGAGGACAAATTTTTGTGTCTTTTAGTGACTTAATCCAACTTTTGGCCCTTTTTTAAGGTCTTGTATAGACTTTTGAAACAGATTCTTGTTAGGGTAAATTATTTCTTCAAGGCTTCCTTCAGTGCTTTTGCCAGATTTTTCTCATCTTTCAAATCATCACCAAAATTTGTGGTTTCTTTTATTTCATTTTTACATGTTGCAGTCCAATGCTTCGTTTGTTTAGAGGAATGATGAGTAAATATTCCTCAATAATAAGGACAAAGATGAAGATAATTATAATAGTCAGTATAAGTTACCATGATAAATCTTGTAATGCATTAGCATAAGAATTGTTAACATTGACATGCATTTAGTTGGCATAGGGATTTCAAAAATCGGTCCATGGGATCATCAAAATATTTATTGTTTGTGTCACCCACTGAAACTATAATTGTACAACATTCATCAATGGAATAAAAGAAAACTTTATTTCCTTCTCATTCCATCTTTTTTTGTTGACACTCATTCCTTTCTGGTCCGTCATGGTTCTATATCTTTTTTTAAACTTTATACATGTGGGAAATTTTTTTTTATTAATCCTGCCAAACATAAATTGAATATGATGTATTTTTTATAAAGGAATGTTGGTGGACTCACAACTTAAAAAGTTTGGGTGGCTCATTAAACCAACAATGGTCTGGCCATTTATAGAGAAAAGGTGGGTTGGGCCTGTTATGATCCTAAACGGACCACTGCCGAAAAAGACAATGAATTACTGAAAATAAACTGATAGTGCAATGAATAGAAATTCTGGAAAACTGAAATTTATAGAAATTTTAAATTACGGGAAATCTTAAATTTGCTAGAAACTAAATCTGAGACATCTGGAAAACAGAAATCTGTATTTGCTGAAAAATTAGAACTGAGATCCTTCTTTTTCTAATAACAGGAAGGAAGCCAGGGCTATGTTATTATTGAAAATAGATGAACATTATATATAAAAGAGAACTTTATTGAGAAGGCATGGATGCCGACTTAGCCGAATCCAAGATAACATTGACCAAACACAATCATTAGGTGTGTCCAAAAGAATTTCTTTCCCAAAAACATAATAAAAAAATGAGGCTTCTAAGGGATGAGGGTCTATTTATAACTACTTTCTCTTCATTATGTGTTGACTTTATGCATGTGCAACAATTACTTCTTAGTACTTACACACCTACCAAATCCTACCAAGCTATAGATACATTGACCAAAGGTGGGTTGTGGATCCACTACATAAAAAGGTGGGTCAGAGGACCCACTGTCTAAAAAGGAGGTTTGGCCCATCAGCCCCAAAAGTGGTATTTAAGGAGCCCTTTTATGCTTTCATATCATTTATCCCGATAACATACATTCTTTTAATTTCATATCATTCATTTTGATGATGAACCACAATGTGTGGTTCGAACTGTCTATTCTTCTAATTTTGTGTGTGCAATTTATCCGGAAGTTGTGCTTTAACACTAAGGATTGCAGAAGCTTGAAGTCTGTAAAGATATATTATTATTAGCATACAACAAAAAATGGTTCATTAACAGTCCCCTATCCTTGAATTTCTTTGCCCTCAAAGCAATTGAAGAGTTAGATGCTGAAAATTTTCTAAGCCTTTTAAACGTCTTCTCGAGATTCTTCTTTTTAGGGGAACATTTCCTCCAGGATGAAATGGAAAATTGTGAGGTACTTCAACCATTTCTATCCATGGTGGGCCATATAGAGCTCCAAATTGTTCCATTTTAGCACATAAGAGTCTAAGACAATTGCTTTTAGTGTCTTCACGGTTTTTAGCAAAGAATCTTTTGTCAACAAGCTTGCATGCTGCTTTGGACTTGGCCATTCAACTTCATAATTGATCTTAGGCATAGGTTCATCCCGTGGAAGTGTGGACAAAAGGTTTTCCAGCCATGGATTCACAATTTGTGGGCTTAATACAAAGGAGTTAAATATAGAATTGGTATTTTTCCCTTGTTTTTATTCAAATATGGTACTAGAGCAAGGGCAGATGTGTGAAAAGTTTGCAAGTTCCTCATATCCTATTTTCTTTCTTGAAGCCTCTTTCGTAAGGGCTTCTCCAACAATAGCTGCTTAAGGAAATGATTGCCACAACGATTGAGCAAGCATCCGGCCACATCTGATTGTCAACCTCATGTTTATAAAGACTGTCAACTAAGTTTTAGATCTTTGCTCACAACATCATGGATTGAACTATTTTCATCCTTGCTCATGACTTCCTCGACAAATTCTTCAAGTTCTAGTAGCCACGTCCTTTATATTCTTCATAATATTTAATATATTCTGGATAATGTTTATTGGGATATTCTTCATCATTAAATCTCTATAAGCTCGGCTATTTATCAGTGAGGGCTAATAGACTTGTTACTTCGAAAATATCTGCCATTGTTAGGGCTTCTCCCACAAGGCAAGGAAAGTGCGCTGATACCATTGTTATGACCCTAAATTTATCAGTGATGAAACTGCTGAACATAAACTGATAATTCTATGAATGGAAAAACTGAATTTGACACAAATCTGAATTTACTGGAAATCTGAAATTGCTAGGAACTAAATGCGATACTTTTGTAAACAAAAACATGTAACTGATGGAAACAAAACTCAAAGCTGTAACTTTTGAAAATCAGAACCGAGCTATTTTTTTCAAAGCGTTGGAAAGAAAACAGAGATAAGATTTACTGAAAATTGCTGAACATTATATAAAAGAGAACTACCCTGAGAAGGCGTCAATGACGATTCAGGCCAAACCCAGGACAGTGTAGATATTTGTCCTGGTCAAACACAATCATCAGACCTGTGCACAAGAGCTTTTTCCCCAAAAATATAAAACAAAATGACACTTCTAAGGGCTGAGGACCTATTAATAACTATTTTCCCTTAGGATGTGTTATCTTTATGCATGTGGGACAAATACTTAGTACCAAATCCTAATTACCTAGATGCATTGAACATAGACCCATTTACCAAAAGGTGGGTTGGTGGAATCACTACACAAAACTGTGGGTCAGTGGGTCCACTGAATAAAAAAGAGGTTGGCCCATTAACACCAAAAGTAGTCTGCTCATTTACATATAAAAGGATATGTTATTATTAAATTATTAATATACAACAATAAAAGGATCATAACAGGTCCACTACCTAATAGTGTCATTATTATTAATGTACATAGAAAAAGTGTTTATATCATAAGATTTAGTAAGTAAAAGAATATTCTTTTAACCAAATTTTACTCAATATGTTGTAGTGTTTAGATTTGATTTCCTTTCTCCATTTTGACATCAAATAGTCTGTACATAGGGGCATTCTTGTTGGAGCCTAGTTGTGTTCTATGTACTTGAATGATCTTTCTATTTTCTTATGACTCATTTGTGATTTTTAGATGTACTTGAATGAACCTTGTATTCTAAATCATGTGGAATCCACATCTTGTACTCTCTTCCTTAAGTATTTGCCTAGGTAGTTTTTTCAATGCCTTAGTAATATTGCAAGGTAAAATCAAAGGTGCTTCTTGGCTTGTCTACATTCTTAGGCAACAGAAGCAATGCAAAGATAATGACAAGTGAATTTCCTCTTGAGACTTGCATGCCATAGATAACATCATCTATATTCAAATACGTAGGAGTTGATATGGAGTGTGAACATACATCAGATGGATTTAAATACATAGGAGCAAGTGATAGAGATCACTCGACGTGTTGGATCTAAAGCAAAGTGAAGCCTAAAGCCAACATTGAGTCAGCCAGGTTTTGGAAAAGTATACCATCATTAGATATGATTTTTTATAGTAAGAAATGCATTTTGGGATCCTAAGGCCTCATTAGTATATTATTAGCTGGGCTGGGCTGCCCTTTTGATTTAAGAATTGAATTGTTAAGACTTTGGGTAACTTGGGCAAGGCAACCATTGACTGTTTATTGAAGTGATAAATTGATGTCTTAGTTATGGAAAGGCATCTTCTAGGGGTTTCAGCACTATGCTGTTCTTGAAGGTAACTTTAGATGACATGATTTAGGCATTTCAGTTATCATTTTTCATGCAATAAAATAGCTGTTATATTTTTGCAATATATCTGCTGTTTATGATTATGTGCATGTGATTGAAGGAATAACTAAATCTGCTTAGTATATTGATCAATACTGCTGTTCTAAAAGACTACGTTGGCCCTTGAATTGTTTTACATGCATCTTATATTACACCAAAGGAAATATTACTAGCTACATCAGCTGAGCATTAGAGTTGCACGGAATGCCCTTCCTATGAAAGCAACAAAGCCAACATCTGAGTCTTTGCCCTAAGGGAAAAATTAAGATATGATTTTATTTATAGGATACTAGTTTCCTTAGAGCATTCATTTATAAAAAGCAGTTCCTTCAAAGATGGAAAATGATTCGGAGTAGGCAAATGCTGCCAACATAAGTGCAAGAAACAATGAAATATATTTGTAAAACTGTAAATGCAATTCGTGGATAAGAGGATGTGGTTTGTTAGCTCGAGTCTAAATCTCCTTTGGAGTAAGTCTGAAAGGCAAAGTTTTTTATTTGATACGATGATTTCCATTTGGGCACTTCATGATTTGGAAATGACTAAAATGCTTGTTAAGACGCTGTGCATAGAGTGTTAATTTTTTTGATGAAAATGTCTACAAATTCCAGTTACAGTGAAATAAGTTCACAAGAAATGTCCCATAAGGGTTTTTGTAGCCCGTAACTAGCAAACATTGAAAGCAGGATTACTTCTACCAGCCGGGAATGGATATTCAAATATAATGGGTCAATAAGGTACTGATAACCGATAAGCATAAAAGAAAGCCCACTTGTGGAGAATCTTCCAATCAATATGAATGATTGCATTTGGCATAAAATTCATAGCCTACAATGTGGTAACTTGTGTTCTTTCTAAGGGGCCCAAAATTATTTCAAGCATAAACTGTGAAGATAATGTTCTATAAAAATGGATGCTTATTATGAAACCCATTTCTGTAGTCTATAATGTGTTTGGTATGTTTAGAATAATAGGTGAAGTGACTGAACCTAAGTTTTTTTCTAAAAGGTAAAGGAATTGCTATAATTGTTGGAAATATTGTCATTGATGTCAAAGGTCTAGTATTGGTGATAAAGGCCCCATTGCATTTAATGGTGTTTTTAATATTCATATCTTGGTTAATGTGTGTTAATATTTATTTAATATTAACGAATATATTTTTGGTTGCATATAAGTCAAAAGTGGGCCCGTGGAGAAGTCAAAGAGTCACGGGGTAAAGACAAAAGAGGAATGGGATGCATTTTCTCATGAAGAGTCATCTTGAGGAATTCCAAGAGTCACCATATGAAAACAAAAGAGGGTATGGCGTATTTTTCCATGAAGGGACACTTTGAGGAATACGAAAAGTCACCAAGATAAAGACAAAAGAGGAAATAATGCATTTGCTTATGAAGGGTCACCATGTGACTTTTCAAATGCAAGGATACGAAGGGTCATGCAAGTTTGGCGCCATTTTTCATGAGGATTGAAGTGTCACAAAGGGTGACTGCTAGAGGTAATTTGGAAAGCTATAAATAAAGGCTTGAGAAGCAATTTGTAATATGCAAGAAAGTGCATGGTTTGTATTTGTTTTAGAGGACAAAAAAACAGGGGATATTGTAGAGTTCTATCATTTGTTGAGTAAGCAACATTGAGAGATAGTTGTGTTTTATACACAAGAGAGGTTGGTGCTCCTATGGGTTGGTACTCACAAATAGTTGTGTTGGTGCTCGACAAAGGGGTTGGTGCTCCTGCAAGTTGGTGCTTGCGAACTTTGTAATTTGAGTTGGTGCTCATTCATATACTTGAGATTGTTCTCCGTGGTTTTTTCCACTTTGGGTTTCCACGTAAAAATCTGGTCTCTCTCTCTCGTGTGGTGCATGTTATTGTTTCAGTTTTATTGCATATCTTGAATGTGAGATTAAATGGTTAAAGGAAAAAAATCAGATTAAGTAAAATATATATAATATACTGATTCACCCCCACCCTCTCAGTATATTTCATGCTTAACAAAATAACATCAGTTTCTTAGAAAACATGGCTGCACAAAACCCGTAAGTACCATAGTGCTTTGGAGTGGAGTCTTCATAATGTATCACAAGGAATACTCAAGAACATTAGTGGTTCTGTAAAGGCAGGGCTAAATCGGTATTAATACGAGATTGGTCAGACAACTACTGAAAGATGGACAAAAGATTCACAATGCTCTAGTAGGTGCAGTTCATCAATGAAAAGGGACTCAAGGGACAGGTCCTGCAGGTTCAAGAGGCACTAGAAATATTGAATCTAAATCTTTATATCCCCAGTCTGGCCTAGAGAGAATGTATATAAAAACTAGTATATATCTGCATGTATTTGGGACATGGCCCTTCTTTGTTACAACTTTACAAGTGGATTATTTTACTTCTCTTCAAGCTGGTTGACATGTGAATAATGGGTGTTTTTAGCTTCTATTTTCTGCAGTCTATTTATTGCTAATCAGTGATATCTATGCAAATTAATTTATTTGCGAAGTATTTGCTGTTCTTAGTTTGTATTGGTATATAACACACAGACTTCATGTCGGTTAGTTAGAACACATATTAGCTAATATCTGAGTACTCTTGTCAGCTAGTCTGAAGTTTTAACACATCAACTACCCTTGACTTTATCGCATTCTTTCTTTTGTGGGTCTTCTTCATGATTATAAATTATAATGCCACCTATTGTTAGTTATTGATGATTTCTTATCTGTGCAGCTCTGTCAGACAAACACATACAAATGCAGTCTTATATTTTTCCTAAGTTTAGTGTAAATAGGATATGCATATGTGAATATGCAAGCATTAGGATTTTACTGTGAGTAGCTTTGAGTGATCTCTGATTCTCTGTGTTATGCTAATGGTTAGCAATTAAAATACTCTCGAGTCCCATATGAGCTTGAAGTTGTATTCGGCTACCTAGTCTTGCCTTTTTGGTAAACTAATGTAAGGAAGTTTGAGTTCGATCATAAGTACATAACAACATCTACATATTTTGACAGAATATAAAGCTAATATGGAACAAAATTTCATCTTGAGGACCATATGCAGCATGCTAAAGGGTGTGATTGTGTTTTTTGCAGTGTTTTGGGGACCCTTTTGAAAAACAAACTAATACCTGATCCTTTTTATGGATTGGAGAACGAGGCTATACTTGATATTGCCGACTCAGGGAGAGAATACTATACATTTTGGTTCTTCACAAGATTCCAAGCACCCATGGTATGCAATCATGCCACAAATTCCTTTTTACGCATTTTTTGTGGCATTTATGCTAAGATTTATTTTTTTACACAGGAGAAAGAGAAAGAAATGATAATTTTGAGCTGGTTTGGATATAAGATTGGTTTTATGGATTGGTGCATATCTGTTTCTTGTTTGTGAACAATCGAACGCATGGTAATTGATTAGATATTGAATATACTGGTTACAAGCAACAATCCTTTTTATTTGGTTATATAAATTTCATGCTTAACCTATATTTGAAGGCTTTGTGCTTGACACTTTTCCTATCCTTGTTGGGTTTTCTGTGATATTTTGATCATGTTTGTGTTTAAAGTTCACAAGATGCATTGCAAGAATATCATCACGTGTCTGATCTTCCAATTTAAGAACAATGAACAAAAAGATATATCATTTAATGATACCTGTTTGTTTCATTGACACTTCTAAAACTTTAATGATAATGATTTTATCAATGCCTGCACTTGCAGCTGATGTCACTCTACCCCTGAGGTATGCCAAACCCAGAATTGGATCCAGTGTGCTACTCAAATGATCATTTATTGGAATTTCTTTCTCACAACATGTCTTATGGGCATTTGAACTTGGGGCTTTGCCATCAGCGTTGAATGTAGAGTTTTTAGGGAACACATACCTGATTTTCATCAAATGAGATGATCTGTCGCAAAATCTGCAAAATCCTGACAAAATACATTGCAACAGCCTTCCATAAACCTGATTCGCTGTCTATATTTACTGATTCATACTGACATGGAAGATGTGGATAACACAAATTCCCCAAAACGGGTCCTCTTTTCCCTAGTACAGGTTAATGAGAGAGAAGGTGTTGAATGAATGTTGTAAATGGAGGATGTATTCACTAATATTTAATAAATTGCTGCTGAAATCACGACTGTATGACTGATGATAGCACTAAAGTTTTTAGTTTACTAGTGCACAAATCCTTAGAAATTCCTTCTTCAGTGCTGCAGAATTGGTTACAGGATGAGAGAGAAATATCTCTAGAACTTGATGAAATGTTTTGGTATTCACAAATACAAATGTGTATGTATGTATATTTATACACACATACACACATATACATGTATATATAAAGACATTCATATGTCTATATATTCACATATATGCTTATACATAATTTAGTATAAAAGTGGTTTTGCATCAAAATGCACTACACACATCTACACCACTTTGCAATTAGATCTAATCAGATTTACCCTAATAAAATAGTAAAATCTTTCCTAATTGTAGAAAGGAATATTCTAGAATAATTGAGAAGTGCAAAGAAAGAGCTATGGAAGAGTATCTGAATTGTTGAGAATCTGGAGGCAGTTGGAAGAAATAGACACCATAAAACAGGTCTAGACGGCAAGATGAACAAAACCCATAAAACTTGGGATGAATAAATAAACTTTTCCAGACTGCCAAAACTACAGCACTCATTTATTAGCACAACTAGAACCATAGTAGGATGTTTATGGCAACTATCAGATATTGCAAAACTGATTTGACGAACTTGTTCCTTGGCTCTTGGGCTCCGAAAATCTTGCTTGCTTTTACAAAATTTTCTGCAATTCATTGGGAAACAACTCTCCTTCCTTGGAACTCTAATCAACCTACAACACCTTGCAAAACCTTAAAAAAACTGGAGGGAGTTAATGGGGCCCTGTGTTATCCCTCCATTATTATTGGGCCCCGATTTTGGATCAAGTTTGAAGACAACACTCACCCAATGCACTTTGTGGATGGAAGCTCTAATCCTTGTATGACTTTCGTGCTAGTATGTCGAGCGGCACAATGCAAATGAAGACTTCAATCTTGATTCAAATTTTGCTCTAAACACTCAAATTGTACTTTTCAATATATGCTAAACTCTTGCTTTCAATTCGTGGCTCTTATTCTTTCATTTCATGCCACATTCACTTCTATCGCATTCACTTCATTGTCTTATATGCACACATGTTCACAATGTATTTATAGACTACTCAAATTCAATCTAGAACCCATTGGTGCACAAGTTGACACACAACAACTGGGAAACACTGACAAAAGAGGAACATAAGGCACAAGGGGCTTAAAATAGGGGTCAGAAGGGCCCACAAAAAGGGTGCCAGAATCGTAGTGGTATGGTCATGACAGACCAAAACTGTACTGTGATGTTTCTAAAAAAAGACTCACTCAATGCACTTGATCAAGCACTTCGTGGATGCAAGCCCTAATCCCTGTATGACTTTTGTGCTAGTATGACAAGCGGCACAATGCAAATGATGACTTCAATCTTGATTCAAATTTTGCTCTAAACACTTGAAGTTCTTCTTTTCAATATATACTATGAAAGATCCTTGATGGATCCCTTTGCTGAAATGAAGTATTTGTTTTGGTGATTTTATTTGTTTTATGATTTTTATTAATTTTTTGTGTCCTTTCAGACTAGAGGAGATGCATAAGGGGTTTCAGTTTTCTTGAAATGTGTATTTGCCAAGATAGCAAATAGATATATATGCAACTGCGACCTCATATAAAAGGAAACTAAAATTAACAATTAAATGATAGAAAAGCACCAACTAAGAATTTGAAGTACATACCCATCAGATCTGTATTTTATATTTATTGTAAACCCTGTTTTGCAACGCCACTTGCATACAAAGATGGTATTGGCCTAGGAGAGGCTATGCATGCAACTGGAAATGAAGGATATGTACAATAATGTTGATTTGGTACTGTTGCAAGCTTATATCTGTCATAGCATGCCTAAGAATTTGTCCAATGATGCACAAAAGAAGACCTAGGGTAGGCCTCCCACAAGCATGAACTGGGTTGTCGTCCAATTCACCAAAATCCCTGAGAGTTTCTGTTCCCAAGAGACTATATGCTGCTGTACTCTTCCTCAGAGTTCAGATCTGTAATGAAGCTTCAAAAATATGCAAAAGATGCCTCCAAAAGAACTTCCAACGCACTTTATCTTTTTCCCAAGATGGGCGTCCACTTTTAGGGTTAGGGTTGGCATCAAAAGAGAATCTTTTAATGATTCTTTTCTTTATTTAAAGTCTCCCAAGTTGGGCGCCCAAGTTGAGGGTCCAACTTCTCATTAATAAAATATCCGTCTTTTAACACAATATGTGTTAACTAAGAAGGGGTCCATTTATTAAATTTTATCACAAAGTGATATTATTAATCACTTTAATTTATTTTTATTAAATATTAAAGCCGCACTTTAATATTCAATAATTATTCCAAATCCATCCCCTGGCCAATCTGAATTGAAAACTGCTGGAGCCCATGCCACTGGTGATGTCGCCACATGGCAGGTTAACTGACATTGCCTTCCTAAAATTTAGGGATACCTCCTAAAAAATAGGAATTGTGACCAAAACTCTCAAAATGCTCTTGGAGGTCCCCTGATGCCTCCTGGTCAACTCTCGGTCAAACTCTAAAAAATAGGAACCCTTCTTAAAAAATAGTAAAACTCCCAAAATGCTCCTGGAGGTCCCCTGATGCCTCCTGGTCAACTCTCGATCAAACCCTAAAAAATAGGAACCCTTCCTAAAAAATAGGAAATTGATGCAAACTGTCTGGAAAGGGCTGTAAAGCTCCCTACCACGCTCCACTGCATTTGGATAGGTCCCCTAACCACTCCGCTGACCTATAGGAGCTTGGATGATAGGCCAACTCTGAAGTCTCTGCTAGACAGAGCTAAAGAGGGGACATGACAGTCCTCCCCTCTCGGAGATGCTTGCCCATAAGCAATTGCAAGGCTGGATGCTGTAAAATGGACTCTTCCTCCCAGGTGTGTGACATTTGAGGCGCAATAGGTAAAATGGGTCCAAATGTCTCACAAATTGGCATCAGTGCAGCTGCAACCTGTGGAACCACCCCATTCAATGAGAGAACATGAACATTATCATGAGTAGTTACTCCTCTAAGGACAGCATTAAGCAATGGTGCATAAGCTACTAAATGACTTCCAGATCCATGATAGTCTGCAGGAACAGGAGGTGAAAGAAGATGCACTACCAAGCGTACTGCATGCTCCTAGACATTCCATCCATGAATAAGAGATGCACCACATAAAATGCTGGCCATAGCAGACCTTTCCTCATCTGGTCCATTCATTGCAAATTGATACACCTTCTCTAGCTCTACTATGCTTGAAGCGGGAGATTTAATAAGAGCATCTTTTAGTGAAACAGATAAGGGGGCTCCATCCATAAAATCAGACCATGGAGATTTTTGAACTGGTATCGAGTGAGATAATGGATTCACTAGTCTTTCAGCATAGCCTGGCCATAAATATGCTGAGGAATCTATCAAATTTCTGGTAATGCAAGCTTCAACAATTAGGTGCAGCATGTTTCCCCCTACTGCACTTCAAATACCATTGCTGCTAAGGCCATCAAAGCTCCCAGTTCCACACTTAAGGCCAGCAACAAAGTTTTCTGCTCTAAGAGCAGCCTGGTTGGCAGCCGAGACTACAGATTCAGGGGGTTTTAACAGTTCGTCAAACTGTCCCAGAATTTGGAGACTTGATACTAAGGCTGCACGCCTTGTACCCAACCCCATGACTTTCCTCTCTTTGTCATGTTCATGCACCTTTGCAATATTTCCTAATACATTATTTTTGGCAGCTTGAAGAATTTTATCTTCTTCCTCAATCATAGAAACAATTATCAATGGTGTAATACTCAGTAGTATGCATAACCTTGAATCCAAGTGGGGAATAGGACCTTCAATGGGATCCTGTTCCCTTTGGACAAGCCGAAGGGCTGCAGTCCAGAGACTTAAAAATGTCTCTTGCCAACTTGCACCATTTACTGCTTGAAGAGATTTTGTCAGTTCTGCTAGGATCTCAATGGTAGATTTCGCTGGAAGTTGCCTTCCATCCATTGTATCCTCCATAAATAAATCAAAAGGGAGCCATGTGGTAGCCCGGCCTACTTCATAACTGTGCCCAAATGTTGATGTCCGAGAACCTAAATCAATAAGTGCTCTAATTGCTTGGTGTTGGCTTGGTTGATATTCTAGGCTTAAAGACCTTTGAATAGAGCCCGATAACTGCGTAAATAATTCACCATCTATCTTTAAACTTGGCGATGATGAGTGAGCTTCTAATACTTGCAGGCATTGACATAAACCACTCCACTGTTCAGGCATGTTTCGACATGCAAGACGGAAAAATGTAGATGTTCTTTTGTGTTCCATAAGTTTGCTAACCACCCCAATGGATGTCACAATATTTGTTCTCCGTAAAAATTCCTGATGTTGATATCGTTTCTCGTTAAGATCCTCATGTGCCTCTATTTCCATGTTATGCTGCCCCACATTCCCACCCAACCTGCATTGTTTCTTCGACCACCTAACTTGCAGCCCTGAATCTTCTGCTATTGCATTAACCAGAGTGGAAACCACTATAAAAGTAAATAGCACTTCAGTTTTCCCAAGTTCAGTCACCGGTATGCCAAACATTTTGGAAAGTTGAAGAGCGTCATCCATAGCCTCTATAGTCCCATCCTCAACCCGTCTATCCGGAGGTACACCAAGAGGTATGTCACCAAATACTCGGCCATGCTGATCCATCACCGACTATATGTCAACATGAATTGCTCTACCATCTTGAGGAGTAGGTGTCTTGGATTTCACAAAACAATGTGTGGCCCAGATCACATCATCATGTCTAATAATAGACTCCATCCTGCGAGAAGATACCTCCATAGGCCCACCGTCAGATGCTGCCCTCAAGATCACCTTCTTTCCACCAAATAGGAACTCTAACTGCATGCGGTGGTGATCAATAATATATCTCCCAATACTTATACCCAAAATAACATCATAATCTTCTAAGGGTAGGATATAAAAGTCATCCGTCAAGGTAAAATCCCCCATCTGAATGCTGAGCTGTGAGGTCCTCCTAGTACAACCCAACATTGCACCATCTGCAACCTTAACTCCAAAACCCTCGAATACCTTAGACTGTAATCCACGCCTCTCAACCAACTTCTGATTAATAAAATTGTGCATGGCTCCTGTGTCAACCAAGCTCATGACTCGTTGTCCCTGTAATGTACCTTTCAACCGGCATGGAACCTGGGATAACTGGATAGTGTAGCCATAGTCACTATGGCTACCGCCAATGAATCAGGAATATCTATCTCTAGCTGGGGTCGCTCCTGAATAACCTCCTCAGGGCTGTCCTCAGTGTCGGTGTCTGGTATCTCTTCATCCCCAAGCTCAGATGTGACCTCAATCAAGAGAACCTTGCCCTTACCCATATAGCAGTGTCCGGGCTCCCAAGGCTCCTTGCAAGAAAAGCATAATTTCTTCCTCCTCAAATCATTTTGTGACTCTTGATCCATCCTAGGAGGTCTCGCCGATTGTCCATCTCTAAACTGTGAAGTATTGGCCTTCTAAATAGGCCGTGATTCCCTGAATGGCCTCTTATCTGACTGATAAGTGGGAGTGGTGTCCAATCTCAAGGTCACATCAATGGCATCCTTAAGAGTGGCCGGCTGGAAGGCACGTACCAATCCCTTAAGCTTATCCTGCAATCCCTCAATGAATAACATCACGCTACGCCTCTGGGGCATATCAGGTACCATAACTGCAATACACTGGAACTCATTAACATATGCTTCTGCCTGTCCAGTCTGTCTAAGATGTGCCAACTCCCTATAGTAGAGTTCTGTGTCCTTATGGTCAAACCGGGTAATGAGTCGTTCAGTGAACTCTGCATAGGAATGAATTAAGGCATGATCCTGGGTGACCAATCCATGATGCCACCAATCGTAGGCAACCCCATCTAAATGTAAGACAACAAACTGAATACCCTGACGCTTAGGCATGGGTCTCAAGGATAAATATATGTCCAGCTTGTGCACCCAAGCACGTGCACTTGTACTACCCGTACCATCATATGTAGCCAACGTGATCTTCCCAGTAGCTCTACTGAGGTCATAGTTCTGCTGCTGAGGTCTAGTGCCTTGGTCTCCTTTGAACCTGGCAGAATCTCTGCGCTGTGCACAATACTGTGGAAAAGGAAAGACATCCCTGACCTCGGGGGGTAGGGCTCTCCACTCATCTGTAGCTGCCATGACTGAATCCTGAAATTCCACCTCTGGTGGCTCTACCTGTGCTGGTTGTTCACCTGGTGCAAACTGAGGAAGTAAGGGTCCATCCCTGGTCTGTCCACGCCTAGGGGACTGAAGGGGGCTCCTGTTTGATGCGTGTGACTGGTGACTACGTTGACTTCCCGCCGCAGATACTGATCTGCTCCGTCTGCCTCTATCTAATTCCAACCGGTCCAAGGCATCCTGTATCCTGTCTAAGGTCTGAGCAATCCTAGGCTGAGTGTTGATGAGGGTTCTCATCATTTCTCTCTCTTCATCATCCTGATTCCCCTTGACATTCCTCTGTTCTTCTGCCATAACTGGTTCCTCTGCCATACCAACCCCAAGCTCTTGTTGGGCTCTCTTGCGTGTATAATACCTATCTGTATGCATAGAAAACAATTCTCTGAACCCCACAGGCTGGCAGGTCAAGGGCTCTGATACCACTGAAAGATCCCTGATGGATCTCTTTGCTGAAATTAAGTATTTGTTTTTGTGATTTTATTTTTTTTATGTTTTTTATTAATTTTTTGTCCTTTTAGACTAGAGAGGAGATGCAGAAGGGGTTTCAGTTTTCTTGAAATGTGTATTTGTCAAGATAGCAAATAGATATATATGCAACTGTGACCTCATATAAAAGGAAACTAAAATTAACAATTAAATGATAGAAAAACACCAACTAAGAATTTGAAGTACATACCCATCAGATCTGTATTTTATATTTATTGTAAAACATGTTTTGCAACGCCACTTGCATACAAAGATGGTATTGGCCTAGGAGAGGCTATGCATGCAATTGGAAATGAAGGATATGTAGAATAATGTTGATTTGGTACTGCTGCAAGCTTATATCTGTCATAACATGCCCATGAATCTGTCCAATGATGCACAAAAGAAGACCTAGGGTAGGCCTCCCACAAGCATGAACTAGGTTGTTGTCCAATTCACCAAAATCCCTGAGAGTTTCCATTCCCAAGAGACTATATGCTGCTGTCCTCTTCCTCAGAGTTCAGATCTGTAATGAAGCTTCAAAAATATGCAAAAGATGCCTCCAAAAGAACTTCCAACGCACTTTATTTTTTTCCCAAGATGGGCGTTCACTTTTAGGGTTAGGGTGGCATCAAAAGGGAATCTTTTAATGATTCTTTTCTTTATTTAAAGTCTCCCAAGTTGGGCGCCCAAGTTGAGGGTCCAACTTCTCATTAATAAAATGTCCGTCTTTTAACACGTGTTAACTAGGAAGGGGTCCATTTATTAAATTTTATTACAAAGTGATATTATTAATCACTTTAATTTATTTTTATTAAATATTAAAGCCGCACTTTAATATTCAATAATTATTCCAAATCCATCATTTGGCCAATTTGAATTGAAAACTGCTGGAGCCCGTGCCACTGGGGATGTCGCTACGTGGCAGGTTAACTGACAGTGCCTTCCTAAAATTTAGGGATACCTCCTAAAAAATAGGAATTGTGACCAAAACTCCCAAAATGCCCCTGGAGGTCCCCTGATGCCTCCTGGTCAACTCTCGGTCAAACCCTAAAAAATAGGAACCCTTCCTAAAAAATAGGAAAACTCTCAAAATGCTCTTGGAGGTCCCTTGATGCCTCTTCGTCAACTCTTGGTCAAACCCTAAAAAATAGGAACCCTTCCTAAAAAATAGAAAACTGATGCAAACTGTTTGGAAAGGCCTGTAAAGCTCCCTACCACGCTCCACTGCCTCTGGATAGGTCCTCTAACCACTCCGCTGAGCTACGGGAACCCGGATGATAGGCCAACTCTCAAGTCTCTGCTAGACAGAGCTAAAGAGGGGACATGACATACTAGACTCTTGCTTTCAATTCGTGGCTCTTACTCTTTCATTTCATGGCACATTCACTTCACATTGCATAAATTTCATTATCCTATACGCACGCATGTTCACAATGTATTTATAGACTTCTCAAATTCAAACTAGGACCCAATTGGTGCATGAGTCGACACACAACAACTAGGAAACATTGACAAAAGAGGAATGCAAGGCACATGGGGCTGAAAACAGGAGTCAGAAGGGCCCACAAAATGGGTGTCAGCATTGTAGTGGTATGGTCATGACAGACCGGAAATGTACTGCCATGTTTCTAAAAAAAGCTCATAACGACATGAAATAGGGTGAGGAGAGAGAGAACCAGGGAGGAAAAGGAGAATAGGAGGAAGGGGAAGTAGACGGAAGAATAGTGCAAAAACACATGAAAAATACACAAATAAGAGTTTACTATGAATTGATAATTGACAAACACACAAGTACCCTATAACAATACAATTTGACAACTAGAACTTCCCTCAAACCAAACTTAAGTGTCTACATAATGCCTCACTTTGATGTGTGTGTGTGTATAAATATCAAAGTAAAACAAATAAACTTCCTTGTAGGGTTTGTAGAAGTTGCCTTGATTGTTGAAATTTGTAAGAGTTCCCGAAGTCAATATAGGAATGCTAATGAACTGCAAGTCAAAAGGAAAGAGAGATAACTTGATTGCCATTGCGAAAGGTCGTGAAGATCTTGGAACAAACATTCAAGCTCATGTGTCAAGAATATTGAAATCTGTTCCCTTGCAAACATGTTGTAAACATATGCGAGTGAACCAGTCTATATAAATCCATGTTAAGGAAATGCTGAAATCTAGGAAAAAAGATGAGCATATGAATGAATACACATAGTTGTTTTGAAAACTGTGAAGCTGCCTCTGTGAAATCTATATCTCAGATCGTGTTATATTTGAATATGTTTGTCTTGTGGTGAGACCAAACAAAGTATATATTTGTGTTGTGATGAGACCAAGTGGAGTATTTTGGGTACCACTATGTGATTGCTTTCATGTGAGGGAGCAAAGGATTGTATTGGAGTCCTAGTCATAACATAAGCCGGATATATGCCCCCCATTTGAGGTGTGGGATGACCCCGTGAATCACATATTTCAAAAGCAAATTATTATGTGCGCCTTTTTTAAGGTAGGAAAATAAAGCACTGACGTATAACATAATGATATATTATCAGGAAAGCTTGTATGTCATAGATAAATGACCCCAAATAACCTTGAATTATAAGATATATAGGCAGTGTATCATGTCCCCAAGTGAGCAAGTTACAAGCAATGTAAGTGCAGTAATAATGAGATGCACCCCATGGACAACATATAAGCAATCTAAACACAATAGTGATATGCCCCAATATAAGCAGTGTAGCGACATATATATCAAATGAAATAATTCATGTGAAGCCTTGCCATAGTAGATGCATGATAAAAATCATGGCAACATAGGCAAGAAAACAAGAACATATGCATGACGAGCATCATGGAAAATAAAAAAGAACTGTGCATGATGTAAACCATGCCACCAATCATAGAGTAATGTAGAGTATACAAAGCACGCAAGTAAAACACACTTATCACATAGTAAGCATGCCATTCATTGAGTAAACAGATCAAAAAATTATTACATGTACAATATATAGAGAGAACATAGCAAGCAAAGCAAACAATCACAAAGATGTGAGATAGGGTATACTATAGAAGCAAAGAACATATATCAATTAAATGGAAAACAAGAGAGGCATGCCAAATGGTAAACATATGAAGCAAACACTTTAGGAACATGGAAAACAAGAGAGTCATGTCAGATAGTTATCACATGAAGCAAACATGTCAAGGACCACTAAAACCAAAGCACCATAGAGGAAGGAAAGCACCCATAGGTCATAGCAAGTACGACAAGAAAATGAGCATACATAGAAGCACTAAGCATGCAAAGGTGCACACAACAAGCAAGATAAACGATGATATGTAATATCACATGAAAGCTCAATATGATAAAGGAAATCATGAAAGATAGAACCTAAAGCATTGCCACGAGATGCCCCCAAAATGCTTCCAGAGCGAGCATGAAAAGTTCTCCCAACCGACTGTGAATCCATAACTGTATGTATAAACTTATAGATCCTGCATCTATATCAATAATACCATTAGTAGCATGCATGTAAGCAATGTAACATCTAGCAATAGGCAGATAGTTATGGACGCATGTGGCTCATAAGCAACACATAAAGCAACTAAACAATGCAAGCAATCTCATACATCATGCAAAAGAGTGTTCAATTTCCGAAATAAGAGGTTTGTGAGTGAAGCTAACAAATAATGCTAGGAGGTTTATGATAATCGTCATAAGATATGAAATTTGAAGCACGAAGACCACAAGCAACATATATAGAGAGCAGTGTGACCCATGAGTGGAAATATAACGAGTCATCATCATAGTTGTTTGTAATATTATTGGCTGTGCAACCAATGTCTCTCATACCTTGATTTTATTTATCATTATGTGTTTGTCTTGGAGATAAGCATGTGATGATTGCACCTTTATAGGAACTAATTTATGTCTTTGTATTCTATGCACCCTTTCTTTAGGTAAATGTTGTAATGATTCCTGCAATGTTTCTTTATATACCACTTCATCATTGATTTTCTCCTTTGGAAACTTAATATCCCTTTGAATTTTAACCACTTGACTTTGAAGTCCAAATTTTAGCATTGATCCACAATAGACAGTATTGCTTACATTTGATGTATCCATTGTTGACCTAGGGAAGAATTTATATGATATAGTAGTGGGCACCACATGAAATAGAGATAAAACAACTAAGGGGTTCCCTTCTAATAGCATTGTGCCTTTTTATAACCACAAGAATATAGGTTAAATCATCCAAGCTAATTCCAAGGCTATAAATAAATTTCTTAGTGCATATATTCAAGTGTGATCCATTGCCAATCATTATGCCATCTTTTTCTTTTCCTTGTATAAGTGCTTTATAAATGGTAGTCCATCACATGCATTATCGTGTGGCATATCCTCTTCGGTAAACACAAGTTGAACAAATGTTACTTTCTTTTTGATTGAATCAATTTCTGCAATAAAACCATCAAGTGAATATTGTTTGTTTTTCACAGGCATATTGTTGTACTATGGTTTGTCTACCACATGGACCTTATTATTATCAGTAGATTGCTCTTTGTGAGTAGTTATAGTTGTCATACTTGAATTTGTGTGTCATCCACTTGAATTTCGCCACTATCAATTAAATTTTGAATCTTATGTTTCGAAGTGATACATGTATTTGTAGAGTGCCCTTGAAGCCTATAAAAATCACAATATGCATTGGCTTCAAAGTAATTAGGCAATGGTTTGAAGTGACGAATTCCCTTGGTGGTAAAGTAATCATGTTGCATTTAAGCCATGCCACAACGTTTGGCAATTTTTTTGCATGAAGCTCAAAATTCTCTGAATTTCTGAAGTGGTAGGAAAAATTGAGCAAGTTCGATAATGTTTGTCCAAAAAAAATGTGGGAAAAATACAGTGATAACGGGAAAAAACGTGGCTGAAAAAATGCAAGATGTATTTGCTAATATTTAATTCCCTGTGCATACTGTGTGCGAACATGGAAATGACAGCCTAGGCAGACATGGACTGAGTGAATGACGATCTAGGCATAATGACGATCGTAGAGGAGCAGGTAGTTCTTGGTTGACGGTGATTTTTTTTTATGTTTTTTAAATGTTTTTTATTTTTAATGTTTGAGTGCTAGGTCTGCACAGAGCGATGGTCGCATAGGAGCAACTAGGTCTTGGTCGATGGTTCATATTGGTTATGTTTTTTTAATGTTTTTGTATTTGTTTATTTTTATTTTTTAAATTAATATTTATACTCATTATATTTAATGGTTGTAAAATTTTAGTTTGTAATTTATCTTTTAAATATTTAATAGTTTTTGGCTGTTTATTAAAAAATTATATATTTTTTAAAGTTTAAATTTATAAATCATAATTATAATTTATATTATTTATATTTTATGTATTCTAATTTTCTTGACTTATTTTTATATGTTTTTATGTTTTTTTATGGTCTGAACTTAATGGTGATTTTTTTTCGAACTTTATCCCTTGGTGAACTTGAACCGAAATTTATCCTCGTCAAACTCAAACTCGAACTCAAACCTTTTGACTTAACATTTAAGTAACTTCTTCAAGACATTCTGAGGTTTTTCACTTAATCTTGTAAATCTCCCATGCTCTTTTTGTTGAGATAAGCTTTCACTTAAGCTTCTTATATGGTTTCACTATAGCATTGACCATCCCTTAGCATCATTATTGTGTTGAAACTCATGGCCATTGCTTCTAGCCTTGAAACTTGGTTTGTTTTGAAATTTTGAATTAGTTGGAGCATTGGCCTCATATTTAAGCATGTTGACTTCTAAAAGCTTGATCTCAAGGTTCCTAACTGCATGACAAAGTTCATCGATATATTGACGAGTGTTGAAAACTACTTTATCTTTGATAATTGATGGTAGGCTGTTAATAGAGTTGTTTCGAAGTTCACTATTTGGTGGTTGATATGTCATCGTAGTTACAATGATCTTGAATCGAAGTACATACTCTCTAATGTATTGACTGGACGTATGTCTAAGTTGCGCTAATTCTATAAATGTAACTTTTGAGCAATATTGATTTGAAAATGAGCCAATAAGTCATCAACTAGAGGTGCAAAAGAATGTATGGAACCACATGGTTAAGCATAAAACCAAATAAGAATATAATCTTTCAAACTTGTTGGAAATAATTTAAGCAATAATTTATTGTATGCAAATTCTAAACAAGTGAGATAAAATGATTTAATATGATTAGAAGGTTTTTATTTTCCATTGGGAGCAACAAAATCAATTGGAAAAGGATAAGCAAGTACATCATGAACTAAAGGATTTAAAAGTATATCATGAGAGGTAACCCTACCACTTGGCCTTTGAGAACCATGTGAAAACAATTAAACTTGCTGTTGTACATCATGTAAGGCTTTCATCATGGTAGCTATTTCAAAAATTAGCATAGGAGTAGTAGAAGAAATGGGAATAGAAGAAATCAAATAAGGATTAGAGACATTGGAAGGAGTTTGAGAAGCCATAGGTGGTTGGATTAGATGAATAGTAGAAATGAGTTGAGAGGTTTGAAAAGTTTGAGAACGCACAACAACATTCTGAACACTTGGAGAAAGTAAGGTTTGAGAAGGATGACAAGGAATAGAATTATTTTGATCATTAGGTACCATAGCATTTTGAGAAGGAATAGTAGAAGAAATGAAAACATGACTAGGATTAGGAGGAACTTCCGAAGCAACACCATGAGAAGGGAGATTTTTTTCAAACAATTTTTTTCAATACATTCATAAGTTTTGAGATATCAATAGAATTGGTAATATAATAGTTCTTAATATAATCAATGGGTTCGTCTCTATTTTGGTCTTCTAATTTAGTTGCATAATCACAATTTTTTTCATTTTCATTCCAATAATAATCTTGAGAGACTCTCACATTCACATTATTATTAACATTGACATTAAAAAAAGAAGCATCGATCTCTACATGAAAACATGCATTTGCATTCACATTATCCCCTATAGTTTGTGTTACAGAGTTTTCTTACGTTCTACAAAGGAATCAATTGGTTCTTTTGCACATTTAGGTCCAAATCCATATTGTTCTAAATTGCTTTGTTTGAGGCTAACACTTTTTCCCTTACCATGATAATAATCAAAATTACTATCTTAGTAGGCGACACTCGCTTCCTTCCACTTCTTCCAGGCAGCTTCTCATTCAGAGTTCTATCTTTTCGGCCTTGAGTGCTAGGAGTGTTGGGTCCATCCCGTGATGTTCCCCTCCTCTTTCTTCTTTTGGTCGGCATTCACTGGTTGTACTGGTTCTATTCTCTCTTTTGGTGTTCGCCTTTCTTTTCTTTACTTTTTGTTCTTCTCAGAAGTGTTTTGGCATCTTCGCTTTGTACCTGCCTCTGCGGGCTTTGCAGTCCCATTGACCTACTTTTGTGGTCACTTGTTGGACATTAATATATTTATCTTATCTTATCTATCTTCTACATAATTGTGAACAAACATGACATTCATAGAAGCATTTGCAACATCTTGAAAGAGTACATTTAAAGGGTGATTCATTACAAACACACTGGTTTGAAGCAAGCACAAAATAATTAGAGCTAAAGAGATCTAACATGAATCAACACAAACCCTAAGCAAAGACAATTCTATGACAAACAATATTTAACCCTAATAGGAGGGCACAACACATCAAGGGTTTAGGAAACCTAGACAAAAATTAGATCCATTACAAAAAAAAAGATTAAACCCCAAGGGTGTAAGAGAGCATGGGTTCACCAAAATTTAGTGTAGGTGTATGTAGTGCATTTTGTTGTAAAACAACTTTTCCTATGCCCCATATGCATAAACACACACATGTGCCATGCATAGCATGCATGTGCACACATACACGTGCACGCATGCACACAGGTGCGTGCACGCGTACACACACAAATGCGCATGCACACATAAATGTATAGTGTGCACACACACATATATGCACACACACATGCGTGCACGCGTACACACACGCATGCACACATGTGAATGTGCGCGCACACATAAACAAACACACCACATGTGTACATGCACACATGTGCACACATGCATGCACATACACAGACAAATACACACACACATAGAGACACAAAGACAAACATAGACAAACACACACAAACATAGACACAAATACCAACATAAACAAATGTTGGGAAATGTTACCTCTGCTTCAAATCTCAGCAATTTCTTGCCATTTCTCGCAGTACAAGGCCCGATCGAGAAACCGGGCCCTATCTTGCGAGACGAGAAGCCCTGGTTTTCTCGACGATTTTTGTCGAGAAATTTCAGCAATTTCTCGGCGAAAATCACTAAGAAAACCCTATTTCTCGGCTACCAAACAAACCAAAAAAATGCATCAAAAATAAAAGGTAAACAATTGGATTTATGGAATGTTTTATTGCGATTTTGCATAGGCGAGACAGTATTGCTAAGTGAAACTGAAAAGAAAAAAGTGACCTCATCTCATCATTTCTCATGCATATTCAAGTTGCAAGTTCACCGCCAAACCCTACAGTTGCACTTTGCAGTGTGCACAACCACATCCTCCGTGATTTGTAATATTCAAGTGCCAGTTTGAAGTTGACGTTTGTAGTTTGTAACTTTGTTATATTATTTTGTAGCTTGACAATTGACACTTTACAGTTCACAATGAGAACTGAGAATCGATTAACTGTTAACACTTCAAATTCATAGTGAGAATCGATTGGAATTTGGCTCATTATATTGTATTTTGCGACTCTACTGGATTGTGCACACTGCAAAGTGATAGGGCTGTTGGCAAGCTACAATATACAAGTAAAGCTTGAAAGTTGAGATTGAGAACGAGTGAGAGCCTGGCAGCCTGCAACACACAACGTACATTAGAGTTAGATTACAGGTATTTAAAAAAAAAATATCATTATTTTTCTAATTTTTAATATAAAGTTTAAAAATTGAAATTTTCTATCAAGAATCATGATCATTGAAATTTTATTTTTAGATTCGAGCTATAAATAAATTTTAAATTCCAAAAAACTAAAACATATATATATATTTTTATATAGGGTTCAAGTTTGTTGTTTGAAAATGGCATTGTGATCGACATCTGGTTCCGTAGGTCCTATTCGGAGCAAGCCTAAATCTAATGACCATGGTTGGAAGCATTGTGAACAGGCGGAGGGCGATTGTGTAATATGCAACTATTGCGGGATGAAGATGAGTGGAGGTGTTTCTTGCCTGAAAAACCACATTGCACAGTGGGCAAGGAATGATGTGGTAGTGTGCAATCAAGCACCACTTGAGACTCAAAGAGAGTTCGCTGCTTACATTGCAGTGAATGTAGAAAAAAAAAGCAAAAAAGAAGAGGAAAGCCGATGCACTTGCACTTCTAATGAGTAGGACAACGAGAAATGATGGTGACATTGAGGGCCATTCTATTTCCCCAATTCCACCAAGTCATAGTCAAGGACGAGGATCATCCATTAGTGATAGTTCGACTACTTTTTTTGTTCCTAGAAGTAGTCCTGGGTCACAACCTTCATTGGAAGGTATTGCTTGGAACAAAGAATTGCAAAAAGAAGCTAGGATAGCTGCAACAAATTTTTGGTACTACAACAACATTCTTTTCAATGTGGCAGAAAGTCCATATTGGGAGAATTTGGTTATTGCATTGACCGTTGCTGGAAAGGGGTTCAAAGCTCCTACTCCTCATGACTTAAGTGGCTCATTGTTGGAAGATTCTGTGAGACATACACATGCCTTTGTAGAAGTCCTAAAAAAAAAATGGCAGAAAAAGGGGTGCACCATTTTATTTGATGGGTGGATGGATGGGAAAAATTGTACATTGATTAATTTTTTAGTGGCTTCAAGTGGGCAGCCGGTCTTCTTGAAGTCAATTGATGCCTCTCATCAAGTAAAAACAACAAACACCCTATGTGACATGTTGGATGAGGTGGTGATGCAAGTAGGTGTGGAGAATGTTGTTTAAGTTGTGACAGATAACGTGGCCGCATATGTAGCAACAGACATATTTTTTGAGGAGAGACACCCTACACTTTTTTGGACCCCTTGTGCGGCTCATTGCATTGATCTTTTGCTCGAGGACATAAGAAAGATCTCATGGGTTAAGAGTGTGGTTGATGAGGGCAAAAGTATCACCATGTTCATTTACAATCATACTTGGGTGCTATGGTTGATGAGAGAACACATCAATGGAAAGGAGCTTGTGCGATCGGGAGTCACGATTTGCCACAAATATTCTTACATTGCAGAGCATTGCGGGCTTACTAGCATACCTTAAGCAGATGGTGGTGAGTGATCGGTGGGTGAGGTCTCCCTATGCTAAGGACGAAGGGGTAAAGCTCGCGAAGACCATTTTTGATGAGTTCTTTGCGAAGAATATGGAGGAAATAATTAAGGTAACCTTAAAAGCGTAAACTGAATTATTATTTTTATTGACCATTTATTTGTTATAATTTTTTTCTTAATTTTCATTTTAAATTTGTGTATTATTTTGTTATAGGTGTCAGAGCCTTTGGTTCGAGTTCTCCGGTTGGTGGACAGGGAGAAAAACCCAATGGATTATTCGTATGAGGCCATGGATGTGGCCAAAGAGGCCATAGCCAAATATTATGGGCATAATCAAAGAAAATATGAACCCATATGACGTATAGTTGATTGTAGATGGGACAAGACACTCCATCGACATATTCATGCAGTAGCCTACTATTTGAATCCTAAGTTTTTCTATTCTGATTCATTTTAGATAGATGAGGAGGTTATGGATGGCCTCAATACATGCATAGAGAGGATAATCCTTGATGATGAGATTAGAGATGCAATTATTGATGAGCTACAAATTTACAAGAATGCAACGGGGAGACTTTTTTCTTCGGTTCTATGTATTAAAAGAAGAAACACCTCTCAACCAGGTAAACTGTAAAAACAAGTTGAGTCATTTGTTTATTTTTATTTTTATTTTTTTTAAAAGCCTGGTAAACTTTTTAACGTGACCGGTGCCGCTAGCTAGACACGACTAATATCGGTACCACGGGGCCTAGGGGGTAACTCGAACACTGGACCTGCAGAGCCGCAACGGAAATACCCAACCAGTCGACCACGCCCCTCGACCCGAGTCATTTGTTTATTCTTTCTAGTATACTTCTTTTATTTATTCAAGTCTAGTTGACTATTTCCGTTTTGCAGATGTGTGGTGGGAAGATTATGGTGCAAGTGTTCCAAATTTTCAAAAGTTAGCCATCCACATTTTGTGTTAATCGTGTAGCTCTTTTGGGTGTGAACTTAATTGGAGCATGTTTGAAGTTGTTCACACAAAGAAGCGCAATAGGTTGATGACACAATGCTTCAATGACCTTGTCTTTGTGCGATACAATTTTTGTTTTCGTGTGAGACAAGTGGAGGGGCAAAATAACTATGATGCTATTGACTTGGATAAGATCGATCCATATGGCGACTGGGTTGTTGATGATGCAGAGTCAGAGCCCATGTTTACAACGGAGGAGATTGCAGATTTAGAGAGGGAGGCAAAAGAAGCAATAGCATCTGGGGTAGCAGAGATATCAAAAGGTGTTGGTAAGGATCCAGATGATACATTTGGCTTTGCTGACGATATTGGCATTGGAGAGGAAGAATTTTTACCTTCCACTTTCGTTAGGCAGCCACATCAAACTTACTCTAGGCGCTAGAGATGAAAGATAATATGTATATTTGATATTTCATGACTCTATAAGCATTACAATGTGTAACTCTTTAGTGTGTAGTTTGCAACTTTGTAGTATTGTTACTATTGTACTCTTTTTTACTTCACATTGATAGAAAACATACTTATGGGCCCATGACATTCTCTACATTCATTTTTCATGTCATTTAACAATGTTTTACATTTAATTTAAGTTTATTTTATGAATTTATATGTTTTTTAAAGTAGCAATAAAGTTGTCAATAAATGTCGAGAAATTCCCGAGATCCAAGATCCGGTTCAAATTTTGCCTTCCCGAGAAATCGTCGAGAACGAGATTTCGAACTATGGTTACAAATTTGCATGGATTTGCACAATGGTAATTGTGTGTAAGGGCGGTGTTGTGCAAGGTTGTTTTCCCAAGCTCTAGTTGTGGAGGTTGATTGCACAAGCAATGATGGTTGCATAGACTTGTGTGGAAATTGTCTATGGTAGTTGCGCAAGGTTGTTAGCATGTGGTAGTGATGGTAGAGCTGTGAAGTGCTTTCTGTGTAGTTTCATTGCACTTTGGAAGGTTGTGTAGTGGTTGAGTTGTAGGAAGGTGTTGCAAAGAGTTGCATAACATATCAAACAACGGAGGTAAACTTAAAGTTTATGATACACTTAACTGATTGTCTCTCTCAAACTAGAGAAGTGCGAGGAACTTTTTGGTGGTTCTCTGACACACATCTGTTGAGGAGCGTTACACAATGAGCACTTTGGTTAGTGGTAGGTGTGACTACAGATTCCCCTGCTATGCGGGCATTACAAAGTGGGTGCTGGATATTGGCATGATTCTTCTAAGGAAGAGGAGTTAGTAGTTCGAAAATTTGCAGGATCATGCAATAGTTCGTGAATTGGTTGGATCAATGCAGAATATACATAATCTAGTGTATGCATTGTGACTTGTATTGAAAACTGATTACACATGGTTGAGTGTGAGCATTGTAGAATCACACGATACAGTGCAAATACAATAAAGTGTTGTATGAAGGATGCAAAACTTGGCAATTTGTTGTAGCATTGTAAAACAGATTTTGTTTATGTTATAATGAAGAAGGTTTTGTGCTGTTTTTTTAACTTGAAAGGATTTTCCTAGATGAAAACTTACATATTTTGTGTGCTTTTTATTTCAATGTGTGTCTAAGGTTCGTATAACGTAGCTCTCTTTCATATCTGCTTATCGTGCATATGCCTTATTCCCAACATTTGGTATCAGAGCTTGGTTGTAAGTTTTGTAGAAGTTGGGACAACTTGTGAGAAGTGGCTAGCTGGAGAGGGAGTTCTGCGAGGAAGAATCTTGTGCGAATAAAATGATTGGAATCCCAAGGATACAGATTGAAAAGTTCAATGGTCAACATTTTGAGTTATGGAAACTCAAGATGGAAGATCTCTTGGTGGATAGACATCAATGGGTTGCTGTAACAGACACAACACCCATGGAAATGAAACCAAAAGAACGAGAGGAGGTTGATAGGAAAGGTACAAGCTCTATCGGGTTATGTTTGTTGGATTCATTGCTATTGAATGTTTCAACTGAAAAGATTGTGAAGCTTCTTTGGGATAAGTTGGGAATGTTGTACCAAGGCAAGTTGTTGGTAATCAAACTATTCTTGGGAAATAAACTATATTCATTTCAAACCAATGATGGTGACTCGTTTGCAGAACACCTCAATGCCTTAAACACTGTGTTAAGTCAGTTATCATTTGTGGATGTCAAAATGGATGATGAAGAAAAGTGTATCACACTGTTGCGCTCTTTGCTAGACTTGCGGGACAACCTAGTGATGGCCATCACTAGTACTATTCAGAGCTAAAAGTGGAAGTTGTGCTTGTAACTCTATTATCAAAGGAGATGAGGTGCAAGTATGTGGAAAGCTATAAGATGAAGGTAGTATTTTCTATTGGAGGTCGCTCACAAGAAAAAGGCAAGCAAAAGATTGGAGATAATCGCTCTAAGTCTAGATATAGATCAAAGACTCTGGATAGATCCTTGAAGAAGTGCTGGAACTTCGGCAAGTCAGGGCATTTTAAAAAGGATTGTAAAGTGAGAAAGATGGAAAAGACCAAACCACCTGATACTGCCCAACTCTTAGGCGAAAAGGTCTTTAGTGATGGAGATGGAGATGTACATCTCGTAACCTCAAGTTCGCATGCATGTATTGATGCATGGTTGATTGCTTCAGGGGCTATCTATTATGTCTCCTCTAAGGGAGTGGTTTTGCGATTATGAAGAATATGATGGTGGTGATGTCTTTTTGGGAGACAAATTGACCTATAAGATTGCGGGTAGAGGAAGAGTGAAGTTGAATTTCAAAGATGGTATGATCAATTCTCTCCTTGATGTTTTGCACATTCTGAGCCTTGCAAGGAATATAATCTCTGTGAGCAAAATGAAAGATGTCGGTGTCTAGGTATTATTTGGTAGAGATGGATGCAAGATGGTGCACTAAGCCATGGTGTTGGCAAGGGGCATGCACATGGGTACTCTATTTAGGCTTGATGCGAGTGCAGTAAGCAACATACGTAACAACTCTGTTGAGGCCAAGGCTGATTCAAGAAGGCATCCATTGCTTTTGGTGGAGAAGATAATGCTTTGGCATTAGAGGCTGGGCCATATTGGTGAAAAAGGTACGCACATGATGTAGACTAAAGATATGGCAAAAGGGATGGACAATTGTCTCTTGGACTTTGACTTCTATGAACATTGTGTTTATGGCAAGTAGAGTTGAGTGAAATTCCCCACAAATGTTGCAAGGGCAAGTGGAATCTTGTAGGGGATCCATAGTGATGTTTTCAGACTAGTAGATGTCCCATCATTATGTGGGTCTTCTATGTGTCCTTCATAGATGACTACTCTCGTAAGACTTGGATATACTTCATCTAGAAGGAATTTGAAGTTCTCAGGGAGTTCAAGAAGCGGAGAATTGGATAGATACGAGGATCAAGGTTTTGCGCATGGACAATGGGGATGATTTCTTCTCTTATGAGTTTGATGAAATTTGTAGGCAAAGTGGTATTTGAAGGCAAAAGACAACTCCATACACACTGCAACAGAATAGAGTTGTAAAGCAGATGAACAAGTTGTTGATGGACAAGGCCAAGAGTATGCTGAGTGGTGCACACTTGGAGTATAAGTTTTGGACGAAACTAGTGGCTAATGCTTGTTACCTTGTCAATAGATCATCTATATCAACGTTGGTTGACAAGACTTCGCAAGAAGCGTGGATTTGTAAGCATCTATGCTTGCGACACTTGTGAATCTTTGGTTGCGAAGCTTACTCCCATATTTCAAAGGAAAAAAGATCAAAACTTGACTTTAAGTTTTCAAATCACATCTTTATTGGATATGGGAATGGTGTTAAAGGGTATGAGCTTTGGAATCTAGAGACAAAAAAGGCGGTCTATGGCTAGAATGTAGTCTTTAGGGAGGTGCGCAAGGTTGTTGTGCAAGAAGAAACAAAGAAACAACCAAAGGAAGAAACAAAAAAGGTGCATGTTGACATAGATGTTGAAGAGTCTATATCCTAGTTGCAAGAGTCACAAGAGGAGGAACTTGCAACACCTATTTTAAAGAGACAAGAAAAGGTATGCAAAATGCTTGAAATGTATAGCTCATTGGATTTTTCGTTTTGCGTACTTGTTCTTTGTGATTGATGGCGAAGATCCCAAGATGGCGAATGAAGCTCTTGGTTGTGCAAAGAACAAGTTCTATAAGAAAGCCATGAAGAGGAAATGGAGTCTCGGGACAAGAATGCAACTTGGCACTTGTTAAAGTTGCCTCTTGGACGTAAACATGTAGGCTGTAAGTGGGTTTTCAAGAAGAAGCAAAATGCGCAAGGGAAACTAGAGAAGTACAACGCTCGCTTGGTAGCAAAGGGATTTGGGCAAGTTGAGGGAATTGACTTTGGTGAGACTATTTTTCTTGTTTTAAAATTGACTTCCATTAGATTTATTTTACATATTGTTGTTGTGTTTGATCTTGAGATAGATCAGATGGATGTTAAGACAATGTTTTTGCATGGAGAGTTTGAAGAAGAAATCTACGACATTGCAACTAGAAAGCTTCGAGGTGAAAGGGAAAGAAGACTTGGTCCGCAAACTGAAGAAGTCCTTGTATGGCTTGAAGCAATCACACAAAATGTGGCACCGTAAGTTCGACATTTATGTGGTTGGACTTGGATTTGCACTTTAAAAATGTTGATCCTTGTGTTTACAAGGAGGGTTATAACTTTGTCATCATAGTTCTCTACGTGGATGACATGTTGATGAAAAATGACAAGTGCATGATTGAGTACGGGAAGTCTCATCCGTCTCTGTAGTTTGACATGAAAGATCTTGGTGCTGCAAGATTCATCTTGGGCATGGAAATCAAATGAGATTGTGCGAACAAGAAGCTCTTGCTAGACCAAAGTAAGTATGTTGAGACAATACTAGAAAGGTTTAGGATGCAAAATTGCAACCATGTGCACACACCTTTTCCAATTGGTCATAATCTATTTATTGTGCAATGTCAAAAGACACCAGGCGAGTTAGAGGACATGGTTTAGGTTCCGTATGTGAGTGCGGTGGGAAGTCTAATGTAAGCAATGGTCTACACAAGACATGACATTTCACAAGCAATGGGAGTAGTGAGTGTTCACTTCCAATCTGGACAAGTAACGTTAGATGGCAGTGAAGAGGATCTTTATGTATATGCACGAGACTTATGGCTATGTAATAATTTGCTAGGGCAAACCTGGTGAAGGCAAGACATTGACTCTTCAGGGCTTTGTGGTTTTGATTGGGTCAGAGATCTTGATTGCCGTAGATTTACTAGTGCATATGTGTTTAATTTTTTGGTGGAGCTATGAGTTGGATGAGCAAATGGTAGGGTAGCGTTGCGATATCCACCAAAGAAGTTGAGTACATTGTAGCGACTCATGCGAGCAAGGAAGTGGTATGGCTTCAAAGGTTGTGTTCTGTGGTCGGGTTTACACAAAACATTGTAAGGATAAATTGTGATAGTCAAAGCGCAAACTATCTGGCAAAGAACCCTGAATTTTATTCTCGGATGAAGCACATTGATTTGCGATATCATTTTGTATGAGAAATGGTGGAAGAGAGAAAGATACATCTGGAGAAGGTGGACATAGATGAAAACATTGTAGATTCATTGACTAAGGTAGTGACTACTGAGAAGTTCTCTTGGTGCAGAGAAGAGATGGGCATGGCTGCCCGAAGTTGTTGAAGGATGGATGCATGCTCCCTTATGCAAAGTTTTCAATAGGTGGGAGATTGCTGGGAGATGTTTCAACTTTGCATGGCTCTGTGCAATGGTAATTGTGCATAAGGGTTGTGTTTCGCAAAGAACCTTGCGCAAGCACTAGTTGTGCAGGTTGATTGCGCAAGCAGTGATGATTACATAGACTTGTGTGGAAATGTCCATGGTAGTTAGCATGCAGTAATGATGGTAGAGTTCCATAGTGCATTTTGCGTAGTTTCATTGCACTCTGGAAGGTTGTGAAGTGTAGTGGTTGAGTCACAATAAGGTGTCATGAGGAGTTGTGCAACATATCAAGTTATGGAGGTAAACTTGAGTCGGTATGGTACACTTGTCCCATTGTATCTATTAGAGTGGAAAATGCAAGCAACGTCTTGGCGGCACTCTGACATATATCTGTTGAGGAGCGTTACACAATGAGCAGTTTGGTCAATAGCAGATGTGACTACAGTTCCCCTACTGTGCAGGCATTACAAAGTGGGTGTTGGATACAAGCACAATTCTTTTAAGGAAGAGTAGTTAGTAGTTCCGATATTTGTAGGTTCATGCAATTGTTATTGAGTTGGTTGTTGAATATACATGATGTAGTGTATGCATTGTGCCCTGTATTGAATGCTGAAAACACATGGTTAAGTGTGTGCATTGCAGAATCGCACGGTACAATGCAAATCCAATGAAGTGTTGTATGAAGGATACAAAACCTTGCGACGTGTAGGTTTGTAAAACAATTTTAGTTTATGTTATAATCAAGGAAGTTGCTATGCTGGGTTTTTTACTTGAAAGTGTTTTCCTAGGTGAAATCTTGTATATTCTATGTGCTTGTTATTTCCTTGTATGTTTAAGATTTGTATGGCATATCTCTCTCTATTTGCTTCTCGTGCATCGGCCTTATTCCCAACAACTCACACACAAAAACACAGAGACACATTGATACAGAGACAAAGATACACAGGCACAGAGACAAAGACACACAGACACAAACACAGATAGACATAGGCACAGACATAGACACAAACACAAACACAAACACAAACACAAACACATGGACACACAGACGCAGACACAGACAGACAAACACAGATTTGTGCACGCACACACACACATGATTGTCATTATATGCAACTAGTTTGATGTCATGATGATTTCTGCTGATGGGAGCACGTTGAATTAAATAAAACTAGGTCTAAACAACCATTTCTTTGTACTGTCATCATGTACAATTTTGCTAACTATTATAAAAAAGCTCGAAATTCTTTCTTTTACCGAGTTTTTCTTTCAGATCTTTGTTGGGTTGATGTTGGTCTTGTTGTTTTATGGTGACAAGGGTTTATAACCATAACATGATTGGTAAGTTTTACTTCAGTGGCTACCATTTTGAATTCCCATAAACCTAGTTCATTTTAAGAAGCACATGCACTGAAAGAGTGGGAGAAGAAAATGCACAAAGAGTATAATGCATCAAATAACAATTTGACTTGATATCCTGTGGAAATACTGATCATCTTTAACCTTGTAAATATCTCCCTCGTTGTAAGTATTTGCACGTACACTTGGCTTAATTCACTTGAGCCCTTCTAACCACGCGTAAAATAGACTAACTGAGGTGTATTTGTATGCCCAGTTCTTGGGTACCTAGCATGTGCTTTTGCCTTACACAACCAACGCATATACTTATTCTTGTACATATATTTAACCACACTAATGAAGAGACAGCGCACAAGTTTTAGTGGACGTTATCTTCGATTTTCTAGTGTTCTTATTTCCTCTTCTTTGTATGAGGCCATATCAGCTAGTATCAGAGCCTTGTTGAGGTCTGTACTCGAATGATTCTGCTTCCTTTCCCTCTGCATAAAATATTTTCAGCATCAACTTGGGTTTCTTTAGATCTAGCAGAATAATAGTGCAGTCAACCTCTGTGAGCTTGACTTTAGAGAATATCCATCTCGTTTTTAATTTGGTTAATAAATTGCATACCTCTATCTGAGTGAAGGTTGTATTCAAGCTTGCTGTTGCTCTGCAGAGAGAAAGCCTACAGAGTGGCAACTCATTTCATAATGTACTCCATACACATTCAGTTCCTTGACCTGAAAATCCTACAAAGTTCCTCCAATCTAAAATGAAGTTCTGGAAATGTATCGACTTTATTCCCATACTTGCAAACAAAATAGCATGCTGAGAGAAACATCATTCTCATACCAATTTGAATAAATTTTTACTTTTCGATATATCCTCCATTGTTTGCAGAAAGAAAGAACGTATATTACTGCCCATGAATGACCAAAATGTATAAATGGGATTCAGAACGTGCAATCAGTTATAAAAGAGCACTTGCCTGGTATCATTGTCATTCATACATCATAATAGAAGAATTCTTCAATATTTAGGCTTTTTCAATTTTGAATAAGTACCAATTCCCATTTGAATGTTAGACAAGTAGAAATCTTAGTTTTTGCTTGATCTTGAATGTGAGTTGTTTTTGAAATGAAAATTTAGCAGGCACATAAATTTTCGCTATGAATTTTCCTATCTAATTTTGTTCTTTTTCCCATTAACAGGCTGCAAATGCACATGTGTGGTTGAATTTCAGAGGCATTAACTACTCTGCGGAGGTCTACTTAAATGGACACAAGAAAGTGTTGCCAAAGGGAATGTTCCGGAGACACACGTTAGATGTTACAGATATTCTTCATAGGGATGGAGACAACTTTCTTGCAGTTCTTGTTCATCCTCCTGATCATCCAGGAAGTATTCCAATTGAAGGAGGCCAAGGTGGAGATCATGATGTATGTTCCCTGCTACTTGTTTCTTTTTAAGTATGTGACTTTTGTCTTTATGATGCACATGAAATGTTAATTCTGTGGGGTACAGGATCTGTATTTCAATGTTTAGTCTGAAGTGCTAACTGTACTTAACTCGCAAAAAAATCTGTTTACTCCGACCAAGTTTGTCATGATGCCCATGACAATGACTTAGGATGATACATTCTGGCATTATTGCAGGGCAGTAATAATGCATTTTAAACAAATGATTACTTGTTTTACAGAGAACAAAGATTTAATAACAACATACTTGACATTGTTCTTTAAATATTTCCTTCCATATCATCCTAAGGTTAGTATAGGGTATTGTGAAGTGACTGTTGTCAACTTGGAGCTGCGCCCTGAATCGAAGACGTGCATGAAATGGCCAGTGCTCTATCCGGTTGAAACAATGGGATCTTCTCGTGAGGGTGGGTGCCTCAATGGTGAGAAGAACCTCCAGAGAAGGCTGGTTCGTGTAAGATGTATCAATGAGGATCTCTACTCTATGCTGCGGACTACCATGGAAAAGGGAGAAGGAAACTTTAGGGGGAAATCCTACCTCATAAAGGTGATACACCAGAAGATTGATCCATTCAACTTGTAACCTAGAACACTGAACAAACAAGGGAAAAGGAAGACCTTAGATTTCAATCGACCGCTATGCATAAGTATTTTGTGAGAAGGTTCGATCCAATAACCAAAACATGACGGAAAAACGATGGAGAGAGGTATGATATAAGACACTTTGCAGCCACCTAACATCCACTTACAGCGTTAGCAAAAGACATAAGAACACTTAACATGACCTGCATAATATGGTAAGTTAGCAACCAGGTACGAATCATAATTTGGAAAGGGAGAGAAATCTACCACTCATGCAAATTGTTGAATGAATGTACACTATGCCAACACTTGAAATCTGAAAGTACAATCCTTCTATTGATTGAAGAGGTTACACAACTCACCAATGGCAGAGTCTGGTCTAGCCAAGAGAGGGATCATTTTAATCAAAGATGAAAGCCAATTTATAGAGAATTACAAAAGCCAAAGATTGGCGTTGAAAAATTGAAGAGAAGGATGAACTTAGGTTAACTCAAGGCTGACTTGGCCTTTCAATAAAATATGTTTTTTTTTTGTCTTTGCATGAAGCTTCTTGCACTTGAGGAAGTGAATTTGCCTTTGTTCTAAACCGCCCACTTCTCTTTGCATGGAAATCCATGCCAATGTCAATATTAGACCTCTACGTGAGCTGCTTGATGCCGAGTTGGAACGTTTGAAACGCTGAGTTGACCGTTTGATAAGCTGAGTTGGACGAAGAGATCATTCTCCTTTGCATGGGAAATTCCTGGTAGATGTGGCATTTAACAATTAGTCAACTCTAAATCTAAAACAGTCAACTCGACATTCGAATTTGGAACTCCGGTTGAAGCTGAGTTGGACCTTCGGATGCATGAGTTGATCTGGAGATGAGTAGGGCTTCAACAACCAGTCAATTGAAGCTTTGATTGATCGATTGAAAATAGCCCTTGCTTGCATGTATTTTATCCTATTTTGGTTTGCCTGTTCGTGTCTATTTTTGGCGGGATTCTATATTTGTGTCATGTCCCCTCTTTAGGGCGACTCGACATTTCACGAGGATTTGCCTATTCTTGACTCTCGTAGGCAGATAAAGGTGGTAAGAGGGTCATTTTTGCAATTCGATGGCTCACGATGATTCAAGAGATAGTATATTTTATTATGGAGGCCAAATTGCTATATTTTAATTTTAAAATGCACTTTTATTTTATTTTTATAAAATTACTTTTTATTTAAAAAGTATAATAAGTTTTGTGTGATGTATTACGGAAACTCTTGGAAGTTTTGAAAAAGTGCATAAATAGACCCTATGGGTTATGTATTTGGCATCCAGTTCATTTTATTGATCATTGCATCTTCCCGAGCATTTGGAGACTTCAGAGTCTGTATATTCTTTGACTAATCCTTGAGAACGATACATCTCAAGCGATTTGCATAACTGAGGAAGTGAGAGATCTTTCGAAGTGTTGCACATTGAAGATAGCATCCAACTGTCTCATGCTAAACATTCAGGTTCGATTTTATCAGTTTGGAGCCATTGGTGGGGCGAATATATCAGCAGTTTATTGATAGGGACCACATTTTACTGCATTTCGTACATGTACGGCCTGTACCTGCAAGTCCGTACTAGCAGCAGACTTTTCCAGTGACCTCAGCAAGGGTACGGCGCGCTGTAAGAAAAAGGGTGATTTAACTTTCTAAAATTTTGTGGAAGGCGTCAGACTTAGGGGCGCAATTTTGAAGGTCAGAAACAATATTTCGTACCAGTCCGTACTGTATGTACTGTATCTATACGGCGTCGTACGGATTGTACCCGCACTGTACTTTTTTGCACAGCGACTGGTCATTTTCAGGCAGCGAACAGTTTCAGGTTTTTACACCAAAACAGCAGGTTTTTATTTCTAAATTCATGTAACAGGTTTTTAGAATATTTATCTGATCTTTTTGTAAGGCTAAAATAGCCATAACGATATTATAATAAAAGCTGTAATTTTTTCAGAAATTTTAGTGAGATAATTAAACTGATTGCAAACTATTTGACGAAATTACAAAGCTGTATTCAGTGATATTTTTGACAAAATTCTTAATGCAATGTAATTTTTGATATTCCGTAAAGTGTTTGACAAAATTTCTTAGTATAAAACCAGTGTTTTAGTGAGCCCATTAGTAAGGGTCATTACAGTGGTATCAGAGCCATCATCCTGCCATCCTGTGGTCCGCTAAACAGCCGATGAGCGATAGAGAAATCAGGTATTACAGCCGGGAGCAGCGGAGGCAAACTCATCAGAATCCTCAAATGATAGAAGATACATTGCCAGAAGCGTTGAGGGACACCGGCAAATCAATTCAGAATATGGCAGAAGAAGACAGAGAGACAAGTGCTGAAAGAAAATTTGACAACATGCTTGATATGATGTCACGTTTATTGGCCAGAATGGACCAGCAAGCCATTCCCGATCAAGGTCATCAGCACACAGCGGAGCATAGTGGAGTCAATGAGTAAAGGTCCGTACAACATGCTGGAAACACTAGAGGATTAGCGTCTAGACCTCTTTTTCCCACCTTCACACCCAGGGAAGAACAGTTACATGTTGCTCCAGCTACTCCGTTTGGCGAGGAGGCTAGACAGGCCTACTTAGAGTATACCACTCTCCCTCCTGATATGCGACAAATATGGACATTTGACCAGTTCATGAACCAGAAAAATAAGAGAGGAGGAAGAAATGATCCCCATGCGCCAAGGAATGATTATCGACAAGCACTTGGTAAGATTTCCATGCCTAACTATGATGGAAGTAATAGGTGTACAGCAAGGTCTTGGATTCAAAAACTAGATAATTATCTTTCTCTAAGACCAATGGCTGAGGAGGATGCCATAAAGTTTGCCACATTACACCTTGAAGGCGCTGCTCACGAGTGGTGGTACCATGGGTTGGTCACTCTGGGACACAACCACATCACTACCTATGAGGAGTTTACCAACAGATTGATCGAAAGGTTCGATGTCAAAGACCCTGAGGTAAATTTCCGTGAACTAGTACAATTAAAACAGCATGGTTCACTTGATAATTATATTAATGACTTCCAAAAATTAGCGGCAATGGTACCTGATATCTCAGAACGAAGGATAATCATGCTATTTACAGAAGGGTTGACTGAACCTCTCAAAGGGTGGGTCAAGGCCTTTAATCCTCCCACATTCCAGGAAGCCATGAAGAAAAGCCGAAGTATGGAACTTGCAGCACCAGCAAACAAGTTCGGCCCTAAAAGCACTTCAGCATTCAGAGATAATAGAGGAGGAGTCAGTAAAGGTAAAGATGACGCAAAGGGTAAGTCTCCTACATCATTGGATAAGGAAACTCTTAATGACCTACGTAAGAAAAAGTTGTGTTTTTACTGTAAAGGTCCTTATGAGTTTGGTCATGATTGTCCTATGAGGCCTAAGGGGAAGGCCAACAGAATGATGTGGGTTTATTATGAAGATTCAGACTCAGACACATCAGAATACCATGATCCTGATGGTACAGAGCAGGAACAAGAGGGAGACAATTTGGAACTAAAAGAGGGGGCAGAATTGCATTCATAGGAGGCACGCCTATCAAGCATTCAGAGAGAAGGGTCTTTCAGACTTAGAGGTGTATTGGCCGGTCAAAAGGTGGTTACACTCTTGGATACCGGTGCCACGCACAACTTCATTGATACACGCTTTGTAGAAAGGCGTGGGCTTACCACTGAGGAGTGTGATGGGCTTAGAGTCAAGGTGGCAGATGGATTTATCTTGAGATGTAATAAAATGGTACGTGATCTACCCCTACGCTTGAACAATTATGAGTTCAAAGCAGACTACCATGTGGTCAATATGGGTGATATGGACATAGTACTAGGAATGCAGTGGTTGCATTCGTTGGAGGAAATCACTTTAAGACTTAAAGATATGGAGATACGATTTGAGGTCGATGGCAGAACTCATGTGCTGAAGGCTCTTCGTGATGATGATTTTAAGACTATTTCACTTAGGAGAATGGAAAGGCTAGCTAGGCATAATGACATAGAGTGGGCAGCGATGTGTACCTTGATGCCTACACAAGAGGACCAGCACAAGACTGAATATCATCATGATATTCAAAGATTGAGAAGTACTTATAAAAACGTATTCAGCGAGATTCCACCAGGCCGACCACCGGATAGAGGCATTGATCATATCATTGAATTAGAAGAAGGCGCTAAGCCTATCATGATCACACCATATCGACATCCGAAGCGGCTCAAGGATGAAATCGAACGGACCATAAAGGAGTTGCTGGCCATGGGGCACATCCGACCAAGTAAGTCCCCTTTTGCATCTTCTGTTGTTTTAGTTAAAAAGAAAGATGGCACTCTCCGGATGTGTATTGACTATAGATTTTTAAATAAAAGAACTATTAAGAATAGGTATCCTATCCCACGCATTGATGAGTTGATAGATGAATTACATGGGGCTTGTTACTTTTCAAAAATTGACTTAAGATCAGGGTACCATCAGATCAGGGTGAGGGAACAAGACATTGAGAAGACTGCTTTCAGATGTCATTGTGGGCATTTTGAGTTTATAGTTATGCCTTTTGGATTGACCAATGCACCCGCCACTTTCCAATCCACAATGAACAGGGTTTTTCATCACCAATTAAGAAAATTTGTATTAGTATTCTTTGATGACATTTTAATATACAGTAGGTCATGGCAAGAACATCTTGAGCATTTAGAGACAGTATTGAGTATTCTGCAGAAGGAAGCCTTGTATGCCAAGGAATCCAAATGTGATCTGGGCATGACTGAACTTTTATATTTAGGACATATCATCAGTGCGGATGGAGTTCAGATGGACCCTGAAAAGATCTGTGCTATTGTTGATTGGCCACCACCAAAGAACCCTACACAGTTGAGGGGGTTCCTTGGGTTATGTGGGTTTTATCGCAGGTTTGTCAATGGCTATTCACGACTGGCTGCACCCATGACAGATTTGTTAAAGAAGGGGGCATTTGTGTGGACGCAGGAGACACAGGAGTGTTTTATGAGATTTAAGGAAATAATGACTACATGTCCTGTTTTAGCATTCCCTGATTTCTCGAAGCCATTTGAGCTTCAATGTGATGCATCTGGAGAAGGAGTGGGTGCTGTACTCATGCAGGGTAAGCACCCAATTGCTTATGAGAGCAGAAAATTTAGAGGACTTGAGAGGTCATTTAGCATCTATGATAAGGAGATGTTAGCCATCATGCATGCTTTGGCTAAATTTAGACAATACTTGGTGGGTAGCAGATTTTGTATGAAAACGGTTCATAACAGTCTAAGACACTTTTTGGGACAGCGAGATTTGAATGATCGCCAACAAAAATGGGTGAGTAAGTTGCAGGCGTATGACTTTGACATCACATATGTCAAGGGTACTCAAAATGTTGTCGCAGATGCTCTCTCCCGCCGGCCACATCTCACGTCTATAATTCAGATATCAGAGGATTGGTGACATTTGATTATAACAGAATATGCTAGGGATACATGGGCCTCGAATATAATAGAAGGGACAATAATAGATACTAGGTATACACTTGTAAATGATCTAATCATTTACAAAAACATAATCTATTTGGTCCCAGGATCTAAGGTTAAGAAGCTGATTTTGCAAACGCTTCATGATTCACCCACAGTCAGCCATCCTGGATACTTCAAGACCTATAAGGCAGTTCGGGAAAGGTTCACTTGGAAAGGGCTTAAGGATGATGTTCTACAGTATGTTCGAGAGTGTCTTGTTTGCCAGCAAAACAAACAAGAACACACGTATCCAGCAAGACTCCTACAGCCACTTCTTATTCCTGACAAGAAGTGGGAGTGTATTTCCATGGACTTTATCACTGGTTTGCCCAAGGCACAGGGGCGAGATTGTATTTATGTGGTGGTAGATAAGCTAACTAAGTATGCCCATTTCTTCCCTATTACTACCACATACTCAGCGGTTCAGGTAGCAGAGGTTTTCTTCCAGGAGATTTTTAGATTGCATGGATTGCCTTGTAACATTGTGAGCGACAGAGACAGCCGCTTCATGAGCCACTTTTGGCAGGAGGTATTTCGGTTATGTGGGACTGAGCTTACACCCAACACCAGCTATCATCCCCAAACCGATGGTCAAATAGAAATAGTAAACCAATGGGTAGAGGGGTACTTGAGAAATTATGTAGCAGCGCAGCAACGGGCTTGGGTCAGATGGATTTACATCTGCGAATATTGTTATAACACTACCTACCACATGACTATAAGGATGACTCCCTTCATGGCCCTTTACGGTTATGAAGCACCTAGTTTTCTAGACTTAGAGTTGGGTGACAGCCGTGTACCTAGTGCAGGTGAGTTATTGCAAGAAAGTAAAGATATAATTGCTACTCTTAGGGATAATATTGCCAGAGCCCAGAATCAACAAAAACAATATGCTGATCAAAAGAGGACTATGCGTAGTTTTGAAGTGGGCGATATGGTGTATCTCTTGTTGCAGCCATACAGGTAGTCCACTCTCAAGAAGAGTGGCGCAGAAAAACTCAAGCCACGATACTATGGACCGTTCGAGATTGTCAGAAGAATTGGTGAGGTAGCTTATGAATTAAAACTTCCCTCAGATAGCCGAGTGCACAATATATTCCATGTATCACGTCTCAAGAAGGCATTGGGTCAGAGTGTGGTACCTTCAGCGGTATTACCTCCCTTGGATGATGAAGGGAAATTGATTTTAATTCCAGAGTCCATTTTGGACAGCAGAGAAAAGCGGCTTCGCAAGCGGGTGATCAGAGAATATTTGATTAAGTGGAAGGATCTACCCATTGAGGACGCTACTTGGGAAGGTGAAGTCATTATGCAGCATCCGGCATTAAGATTGCTTGAGGTCAAGCAATTTCAGGAGGGGCAGACTGTCATGTCCCCTCTCTAGGGCGACTCGACATTTCACGAGGATTTGCCTATTCCTGACTCTCGTAGGCAGATAAAAGTGGTAAGAGGGTCATTTTTGCAATTCGATGGCTCACGATGATTCGGGAGATAGTATATTTTATTATGGAGGCCAAATTGCTATATTTTAATTTTAAAATGCACTTTTATTTTATTTTTATAAAATTACTTTTTATTTAAAAAGTATAGTAAGTTTTGTGTGATGTATTACGGAAACTCTTGGAAGTTCCGAAAAAGTGCATAAATAGACCCTATGGGTTATGTATTTGGCATCCAGTTCATTTTATTGATCATTGCATCTTCCCGAGCATTTGGAGACTTTAGAGTCTGCATATTCTCAGACTAATTTTTGAGAACGATACCTCTCAAGCGATTTGCATAACTGAGGAAGTGAGAGATCTTCTGAAGGGTTGCACATTGGAGATAGCATCCAACTGTCTCATGCTAAACATTCAGGTTCGATTTTATCAGTTTGGAGCCATTGGTGGGGCGAATATATCAGCAGCTCATTGACAGGGACCACATTTTATTGCATTCTGTACAGGAACGGCATGTACCTGCAAGTTCGTACTAGCAGCAGAGTTTTCCAGCGACCTCAGCAAGGGTACGACGCGCTGTAAGAAAAAGGGCGATTTAACTTTCTAAAATTTTGTGGAAGGCGTCAGACTCAGGGGTGCAGTTTTGAAGGTCAGAAACAATATTCCGTACCAGTCCGTACTGTATCCGTACGGTGCCGTACGGACTGTACACACGCTGTACTTTTCTGCACAGCGACTGGTCATTTTCAGAGAGCGAACAATTTCAGGTTTTTGCACCAAAACAACAGGTTTTTATTTCTAAATTCATGTAACAGAGTTTTAGAATATTTATCTGATCTTTTTGTAAGGCTAAAATAGCCATAACGATATTATAATAAAAGCTGTAATTTTTTCAGAAATTTTAGTGAGATAATTAAACTGATTGCAAACTATTTGACAAAATTACAAAGCTGTATTCAGTGATATTTTTGACAAAATTCTTAATGCAATGTAATTTCTGATATTCCGTAAAGTGTTTGACAAAATTCCTTAGTATAAAACCAGTGTTTTAGTGAGCCCATTAGTAAGGGTCATTACAATTTGGATGTATAAGTCTATATTTCCTCCGTTTGGCCTTTTTTCAACTTCCCTTTGCTTAATCTGAGGTCAACTTCCCGTGGTTTAATTCTTTCGGAATTCTGGCTTTACCTTTGTTTCAACGGTTACTTCCCGCAGTCAAAATTTGACGTCTTGCGAGACGTCACCCTTAGTCTTATTTCCTTCAGAATTCTTGTTGACTTTACCTTTGATTTCCTTCAGCTTTATGCTTGCCAATTTTGCCGAACCTTCAAAATTTTCTGTTTGCAACTTTTTCGAAGGAATCCTTCGGACTTATGGTTTATTACCTTTCCTTTGGAATTTTCTTCTTCTTTGCCTTCGGCTTTATTTCCCAAATTAATCCTTCGGACGAAAAGTCCGAAGGAAGGAATTCCTTAGGACTTTTGTTCGAAGGTTTCCTTTGTTCTGTGCTTCCTTTTATGTTGGACCAAGTGCCCTCTGCAAGGGCTTTTGTCCTGCATCTGTGCCTTTGTTGAAAAAATTGTAGGGCACCCGGGTTTTTTGCAGGGGTCTCGAATTTGTTCCTGTACTTTCCCGAAGGGTAGGTACCCTTCAGGATTGTTGAAAATGACCCTTCCGAAGGGTACCCTGCCCTTCGGGTTTTTTGAAAATGACCCTTCCGAATGGTACCTTGGCTTTTTCCTTGCTTTTTTGGGCGGATTTTTGGATTCTCCGAAGTATTCCTTCGGACAAAAATTCCGAAGGAATTACTTCCTTTGTCTTAGGCTCTTTTCTTTGTTATTTCTTGCGGACTTTGTTCTTAGCACTTCTCCGAAGTTATGTCCTTAGCAGAAGCCTTCTTTGATAAACCATTCCTTCGGACAAAAATCGTCCGAAGGAATTCCTGTTGTAGCAAAGGCCCTCACAAAAGAAAAACCAATGTATTCTTTCCCAATGTATTCTTTCTTCCTTGGATGGAGATGTGAATTTTCCGAATGGCAAGAGACAATCTGTCCTGTGGAAGAATTGTCAATAGTGACATCTAAAGATCTTTTCAAAGAGAACTCATTAGATTGATCCCGATTTTTCTACTTTTGGCAAATGAATTACTATATTTCTTAAGTGTGGCACTCAAAAGAGAGAAGTAATTGACATATGTTTTACAAATCAACCTTTGTGCCTTTGATAGTGGGTCGGTGATCTCCGCAGGGTTGAAAGACATTTTTAGCACCAACATCCTTGGCTGCATTAATCTCAAGTTCAACACTGGCACTGGAATCGACATTGACAACATTGCTGAGTTTCGCAAAACCTTTGCCATCCTTGGGACCTATATTGGTAACCATGTTTTTACCAGCCTAGTGATGCACTTTTCCAGTTAGACAATTTATTATATCTTTGTTGAAGTCTGCAAGGTCATTGTTGAACCCGTCCATTGCTTTTCTAGGCTCAACCATGCTATGGGTGTAGTTACGTTTTTGCCAAAGTGAACATCTTGTATGGCTTTGCCATAGTGGGAGTCCACACTCATGCTACCTTCATAAGTTATTATTGACATAGCCCTATCATTCTTCCATATTACTAATTTGTACACCATATTTCTGGTGCGCTTGGATTGGCAAGGCCTTGTTGTATCCAAGGAATCCAAGAGGGGAGATTAGTGTCCTGTTAGTAAAGATAAAATCAAACAAAAACACCCTAATGAAACTAACACCTCTAGCCTAGGACCTATGAGGAGTAAATAACAAAACAAAAGAGAATTAAATGAAAGATATGCAATGCTTTTACGTTCCTTGAGAGACTCCATAGTTTGTTGGCAAATGAGAGGCTAGTGCTCAGCTTGTGCTCAAGAAATCTTTGTCAATGAAGCTCCATTGCTCCACTTCTCTTTGTCACCTTGGCTTGGCTTAATTTGACTTGGCATGTTGGCATGGTAACAATACAATGCAACTTTTTGGAGGTATTTTGACATAATAATATTGCACTAATGAAGCTTGGTTTAGAGGTGTCTTGGCACTTGTATTTATAGGTCTTAGAACTAACTCTAACACCAGGGATGTTAGTTTTAGAACTAATCTTGGTTGAGTCAGTCTAACCCTGAGTTGAGTTCGGTTAACTCTGGGTTGGGCTAAAGATAATCATGAGGACCATCTGAGAGACATGGGTCAAGAATGATTGTCTCTCACCCAATTCTGATATTTTTACAAGTGGATTGACAATTCATAGAAGATATTTTGGTTGAATTTATGAATTTCAACAAATAGAAATTCATTAATTCTCCATGATCCACTAAGCCACTTGTCATGAGAGTTGAGGAATAAATTTAATTAGTGAATTTAGAAAATAGGAAATTTCAAAACTTATAAATTTTAGATATTTGTGTGATGTCATGATGATGTCATCAAATCCGGATTTATGAATTTCTAAAAATAGAAATTCACTAATTAGCCATGGACTTTTCAACTATGCATTTAATTGGGTTTAATCAATTAAACAATTTTAATTAGGTTAATTGCATTTTTTAAATTTATATAAGGTTATCCCTCACCCTTGGTCGAAAACGTCAATTTGCTAGGTCGCAATTTCACTGGGGATGAATTGGAGAGAGGTTATTGTTGCGTACAATGCATTGTCCCAAATAGGGATGCATTGACGTGATTTAGAGCACTTACGTCCAATGTGCAAACGAAATTGGGATGTTCATTGATTCCTACGCTTGATTTGCATTGTTTGGTATAAATCAGTCTGAAGTCATGTTGGAAGCCATTTGTGGCCAAAATGGGGTGTCTACACTAGTTTACTCTCGAGCTGAGTTTTGGGGTCGAAATCTAAGGGTACAAATTTTGAACAATATATGTTAGGTATTGTGAAAAATTTCCTTTATTCCCACAAGTGGTCCCATATGCTAAATTGGCAATGTTGGCTATATCGGGCTAAAAATTCACCTTTACCTTTAATAAGATACGACTGCATCGTGACTTTCCATGTATGAAAATTGAATCCATTAAAATTCTAAACTGTTATATAATACATTCCATGTCCTTCATTTGTGATAAATGTTTTAGCTGCTTCCTATAAACTTGTGTTCAAAACAAAATACCGGCTTATGCAATTAATTTAATATTCAAAGAGACTAACAACATCATTTAATTTTACCTCACTGACTACAGAAAAAAATGTAAACCAATCTTTTTTCCCTTTTGATTATAGCTTATATTTGAATTGCGACATAAAAACTGCCACATCCACAAACCACAGTATAAGTAAGCAATCATACATACACATGCCTATCTACAAAACTTGATCTATTGGTTACATACTTCATTGGAAGAGTACACCTATTGTCATGCTACATTTCAACAAAGGATAATACACATATCATGCTTACATAGAAATAACAATAAGATATTCCATGTTAATTCCAAGGCTGTCCCTTTTCCCCATTACAATCAGCTTTTCATTCAACAATCAGAATACAAGGAAGGTGGGGACTTCCTTCAACATTCCAACGTCATTAATGCTTAAGTCTTTACTCTTAAAACACAACAACATTTCCATCAATGCATATATGTAGATATTGGTCGTCTCAATGGTTATGACTTCCATGCTACAGTTTGGCAACCATACTCTCCATGCTAACTCTCTTCTGCAATAAAAGTTAGATACTAACACAACAGTTGTTGGTTTCAGCAGTATCTATGTACATACGACAGCCCCAGTCCTCATAAAACATAATCACAATCTATGTTAGTCCCGTCTCATAAGAAATTAAAATAGCAACTGGTAAATCCATAAGAAGGAAGATAGGATTCACCCAAGGAGAGTTGTGCTGATCTCTGGTTGGAGGTATGCAATGGATTTACCAGAGTTACAAGGCAAAATACTATTTAGGATTTTCCACCTTTTCACTCCAATCACCACTACATAAAATAGAGAGATCAAGGATTGGTCACTCGATACTCAAAAAAGGATTCTGGGATCTATGAACCGAGAATCATTGCATAACAAGGACCGGTCACTTAATTCATCAAATAAACTCTCCAATGCAGTAGGCTCATAAGGCTGCATTCAAATATAATTGGAAGGGTTGTTATTTTAATTGAAGAATGATTTGTGAGACTTTGTGTAAGGCAAACTTTGACTGTTTATTAAAGTATATGTTATAATGAAGTTGAAGACATAACTTTAGAAAGGTGCCTTCAAGGGTTTTCAGCACTACGCTGCTCTTGAGGATAACCTTTGGTTGCGTATTTATATGTTGACATTTCTATCATTTTGATCATCAATTCTTACGTGATAGAATAGCATATATATAAATGTTATTGTTTATGCATTTGATTTCTGAACTGTTTATTTCTGCTTATCATATCAATCAATACCGCTGTTAGAAAAAACAATTTGGCCCAGGAATGGTTTTATGCTGGCAAACCTGGCTTAGCAACGAAGATTGGTATATGCCAGTATATGTCTCAAGAGGTTGTAGTGGTTCAGGCTGAAAAGACACCAGGTAGCGAAAGAAAGGATAAAATAAGTATAGTACAAAGTGTACATAGGTCTGTTTGCTTTTGGAGAAAGAATCGACCATAGGACATTGACATCAGTCAAATCGCAATGTGCCTGTTAGAGTAGATCTGATTTCTACACAGTTATGGAAATGATTGGTTGAAGCTAAAGTTCCATTTGCTGAATATGAGACAGTAATAGCCACATAGGATTTGGAGCAACTTGTCTATACCAGACACGAGAAAAGAAGGGTAGAGCAAAGAAGGTCAGAAAATCGGGCATCCAAGAGGAAAAAGATGGAGCCTAAACATTCTTTGGTCATAAACCTTCAAGATTCACTGGTGATAAATCAGCAGATCCACTCATCCATTGCTTGAATTGGGAAGTATTTTTGAAATTTAATGGAGTATCAGATAATAAATAATAAAATAAAAAATGACTTATTTGCAAACACCTTTGAAAGATCAGATACAAAATGGTTTCATCAACTTACTGATTACAGCAAGAAAGGGTCGGAAATTTGAAAAACAGAAATTTGTAAAGAATTTCAGAAACGGCAATACAGATGAAAAGATATATAATGATTAACAACCTTTAAGACAAGAACCACAAAAGTTAATTAAGGACTACAATCAGAAGATGATGAAGAGGAAGGCTTTGGGTGACAAATGGTGGGAAAAATATTAAAAAAAAATGATGCAAGAAGAAAATCCCAAATGCTGTTGTCACAGACAACCCATTTTCAGGAACAGCAGACCAGATCTGTATACAATTAGATCTGATACTGAAATGAGCAGCTGCTGGGCCGTATATGGCCAAACAGCAAGCAAGAAACTTGAAATCTGAAATAGAATCAGCAATTGACAGCAGAAAATCGATAGCAGAAATTTTATAGGAGAAAATTGTCAGCAGAAAATTAAAAACAAATTTTTACAACAGAAATTTGACATCAGGGATCTGGACAGCAAGAGATTTGGGTGCCAAATACACAATAAGTGCATTAGAGGCCAGAGGTCAGAGCCGATACTGTGCTGGCCAATTCCTGAAGTATTTGGTTAGGAAGAGGATTTTCAAAGTTGATATTTACACAGATTCTTACATAGCTGAGAACTGCTAGTTGGAGAGTGATGTACTCTCAATAACATTATCTATACTCCTTAGTGTTGCCACTTCCTGAAATTCCTTAAGTAGAAGGTGGATTCTAACCTGGATGGATTGGTGTTCGGAAGTTATTGGGTTGGTCTAGAGGCCGGGGTCCATGCTTTCATAAAAAGATTGGATTTGTTATGAAACTGGGGACCATCTTGGAAGATTGTGTCTTTTTGATTTGGAAGAGAATATTTCCACATAATATCTCTTCAGTATCATCAAAATATTTCTCTGGTTGGCTTCTACTTTTGATCTAAGTAGCCGATCCTGGTACTGGTATGGATACGGATATGGGATTTGGGTACGTGGATACGACGTTTTTTTTTGGGGCCTAGATATGTTTTTGGATACAGCCACACACACACACACACACATATTATTAAAGATACAGTCATATCAGCAAAATTAACCACATAATATGTACAGAGTAAACAAAATAAGTTGAATAGCCACAAAACATATTGATAATTCAATGCCAAATGTCATGATTTTCAATGGTCAAACTTAGATTAGTCTTAAAACAAGTACACAGTGCAAATGTTACAATGTATGGACAAAAATAAAGACAAATTGGTTTAGGATAGACATAATAAAGACCTCTCATTACAATTCATTTAAGTGAAATAGCCAAAGCTGTTGAATTAGCATAGGGGAGTTTGTTTTTGGAAGAGTTAAACAGAAAATGGGTGGACCATAACAAAGCGTTGCAGATGATTCGAGATATTTTGATTTACATTGACAGAACCTATGTAACTAATTCTCACAAAACTCTGGTATCTGAACTTGGACTATACTTACGGAAGGACTATATAATCCATGGTTCAAAAATAAAGGATAGGTTGCTCTTCTTGAACTTGTATGTTGTGAAAAAATAGGGGAAGTTATCAATCGAGGTTTAATGCACAAAATTATCAATGTGCTTACAGAGCCAGGTTCTTCTGTTTATCAGGATGATTTTGAGAAACCTTTCCTGGATGAGGCTTCAAATTTATATTCTATTGAATCCCACAAGTTTGTTGAATGCTTTGATTGTGGGCACTAGGGACTGTCTCCAAAAAGCTGAGAGAAGGTTAAATGAAGAGGCAGAGAGGCTTTCACACTATCGAGATGTAAAGAGTGAGGTTAAGATTACGAATGTTGTAGAGAGAGAACCGATAGCAAATCATATTCAGAGACTGGCGCATATGGGAATTCAGGACTGGTTAGCATGCGTGTGGATGACAAGTATAATGATTTACATTGCATTTACAACTTGTTTTACCGAGTTGTCACCATCCAAGATGTAATGACTTCTCATTTGTGTGAAACAGGGAAGCAGTTGGTAACTGATCCAGAGAGACTGAAAGATCCAGTGGACTTTGTTGATCATTTTCTTGATGAAAAGGACAAGTATACTAATATTATAAGCATGTCATTCAACAATGATAAGGCCTTTCTAAATGCCATGAATTCATCTTTTGAGTTTTTTTAAAGTGAAACTAAAATGAAAATAAAAAGGCCTTGAGCTGTGGATCCTGCCTGGAAATGACCAGGATCCTGTGGGAGGACCGTGGATCCTCCCGGATACATCCTGGGATGCATCTGGGAGGATCCAGTCCTCCCACAGGATCCTGGCCGTATCCAGGCAGGATCCTCGACGTATCAGGATCAGGAACGTTTCCTACTAGGATCCATTATGTATCCGGGAGGATACACAGTCCTCCCGCAGGATCCTGGCCATATCCAGGCAGGATCCTCAACGTATCAGGATCAGAAACGTTTCGTACCAGGATCCAGGGTCTGGGGTGAAGGATCTGGTAACATAGATTTTGATGGACCCAAGCCCTGAGAGTTTTCAGTCCTAGTTATGATCTCATGAATTTGTAGATTAGGGCTCTCTCTTCGAGATACTGGTCATTTTCCCCCTTGTCCAAATGATGGTACCTGTTGGTGGCCGAAAAGATGTATTATTTGATTTCAACTTTCAAGTTCATGGGGCTCAGGGCTTAAACACAAACCCATATTTAATAGCCTCCCAAGTTTGAGTTTGACTGTTGGAGAATCTCTCCAACATGGGACATGCTCTGGTGACCTGAAAATCACACCTAATTGCAGCAGGAATCACCCTGGAAAGATGGGCTGGATGATTGATTTTTTGGCATGCCAATTGAAATCGCAGAAGATCATCCTTGGAGATCTTCATGTCTTATTTTGGCACTTCGGCTTTGAAGGAGGGCTGAGGCAAGGTGGATGGTTTTATGATTCAGATCTGGTCTTGTGAGTAGGATCTGCAAGATTTGGAGATGAGAAGGGTATGGGTAAGTTTCTTTCAATATTTTGCAACATTGGTTCTTAAAGCTTTTGAGCTTCTCTACAGAGCTTGATAAACACAAATAAAAGGGCCAGAAAATACTTTCACATTCTGCAACATACGTGCAGAAATCCTTAGGGTAAACAGTTACAGTTTATTTTTCTTCTAGATGAGAATTAGTGTGGAACAGTACTTGGGTTTTCTGATCTAAGTGCTGAGCATTGCCTTAATGTGGTTTACTTTGCAATGTGATTGGTAATAGACTACAAGACAATGATGTTTATACACCCCACCATAATCTTCTTGGCATGAGCCATAACCTTTCCCTTTGCACTGGGCCATGCATATTTATTATAGGAGGAGAGTTACTGGTCCAGAAATCTTAAATTTTGGTGTTCTTCACGTGACTTGTTTACATTGTATTTTGCTATATTTACGAGCATGAAATTCACATTATCTTTACCATTACATTGTTGAAGGGCTCGCCATTTATCCATTCTATGATTGAAGTTTTGATATAAATTTATAAAAGGTAAGGCAAAGGTAGTTTTTTAGGTCACTGCCAAGCATGAACCAATTTGGTGTATGAGCTTTCACAAGGGGCTAGTTCTTTTCCAGTTACCTAAAATAATGTTCATGCTGGGCGTACAAACCCTGCCCCTTCCGGATTGGAACCTGATATACATAGAGCGTTTGGTGCCTTTCCAAAAACAAAAGCAAATTGTTTGTATGTGCATTTTAGTAACGTGTAACTGTGTAAGGGTCAAATATTTATATCTCTTAACTTGCATGAGCTAGTGTTATAATTGTTTTTCCAGGAGCTAGAACATGGCTGATGCTTTGGATCATCATGTTTTTCATCTTAATGTCCAAGAAAAGGATAAAAGTGTACCCACTTCTTTGTCTTTATTGAAAATATTTCCTACATGAGTTGTTTCATTATTTGACCATTGCTCCAATAAGATGAAAGATATGCTGATCTATGTTTTGATTTGTATGTTGACAGATTGGTAAAGATGTGGCAACACAATATGTTCAGGGCTGGGATTGGATTGCACCTATAAGGTATTTCGGAATTCTCACTGTGTGGAACATATGAGTCATTGGCAGGCCTTTTTGTTCAGAATCAGAAAAGATCCTGGTGAAAGCATTTGCTACATAGGATTCTTCAGATTGCGAACGTTGTGTATTTTGTGTAGAAAATCTTAAAGAATTTTATAGGGTGTTTTAACCCTTCTAAAATAAAATTATCTGTTTTTCATTTTGTGTTCATTTTTTTTCTAAATGTGTCTTATTATGGCATTGGTTTGCAGGGATAGAAATACAGGAATTTGGGATGAGGTCTCCATTTCATTTACTGGGGTGAGCTATACTCGTGCGTTTGGCTTGATTTGAAGGAAATTATGCTGTAAACATGATACAGAGTTTTAGAGAGCTTTCATTCTTATCTTAAAATTGAAATTATGTGGTTGGCCCCACATTTTAATAAATAATTAGGGGCCACCTTTTAATTAGACCAGAATATTGTCTATGATCATTTATATCATTAAGCTTTGTTGAACCTACTGCGGTTATACATATTGTGCTAAACTCCTTGTTTTGGATGAGAGCCTGTAGGCCCATTACCACTAGAGGGAAAACCTCTGCCGAAGGCCCTCTTCCTATAGATATTGTTCTAAACTCCTTGTGTCAGATGAGAGCCTGTAGGCCCTTTACCAGTAGAGGAAAACCTCTGCCGAAGGCCCTCTTCCTAAAGGTTGAGGAAATCCTTCTGTTAGTTTGATGTTGCTTACTGCACTTTGTTCCCTCTATTGCATCTTTGGTATTTCCCAATTCATTCTGAAAGGAATGCATTTCAGGAAATGTGGTTGTTTTCACTCAGGCCAAATTCTCCACCTCCACTAGAACGTTTGATGATGTTTGTTTGACTACCCATAGGTGAGCTTTGGAAGGAAAATTGCCAAAAAGTATGTGTCTACCACAGTCTCCTGGTCTTGTGTACAATTGTATTCATATGGTGGTTTTTTATTTTTCATACACACCTAGATTTTTATTTTTCATACACACTTTGTTTTCCTTGTGCCTCTTTTAGATTCCAAGCAGTGTTCCACGAGGAGGTGTTTTCGGGGGTCTCAGTGATGTCCTAGACGTTCTGGGGATAGGGAGGGGACGACCCCCCAACATCCCCAAAAAAAGAAGAAAAAGGGGACCTCCTCACCCCAAAAGTTTCATTTTTAAGGTGTTTGGGATGCCGTGACATCCCTAGGACGTCCCAGGGACATTATGGTGTCCCTGACGTCTTAAATATGATTTGGGTCTTTGTTGAGAGAAATTTTGATTGATTCTTTCAAATATCTTCTGCAACGTACTCTACCTAATGCCATTGTCCACTAATGAGGCTAAGAAAGTAACTCTAATACCATTGTTTTGGTGCCCAAATCTGAAATTCGCCAATACACTGAAAATTCAATAGCTGAGATGTGGGAAAATCTGAAATCTGGGTTTCTGAAAATAGAGATCTGATTTTCGAATAGGCAACTGAGGTTCTGGAAAAATAAATCTGATTGCAGGATTCCAGTGACCCTCCATTGTTGTGAATCTACTTTACCGGATCCTTCACCCCAGACCCTTGGATCCTGGTATGAAATGTTTCTGATCCTGATACGTCCAGGATCCTGCGGGAGCACTGTGGATCCTCCTGGGCTGCAGATCCTGCCTGAAAACGGCCAGGATCCTGTGGAAACGCTGTGCCTCCTTCCGGATACACCATGGGATGTATCCGGGAGGATCCACACTCCTCCTGCAGGATCCCGGCCGTTTCAGGGCAGGATCTGCAGCTCAGGACATTTTAAAAAAAAAAAAAAAAAAATTCACTTCACAAAATCTCAAAAGATGAATTCATGGCATTTAGGAAGGCCTTATCATTGTTGAATAACGTGCTTATAATAATAGCATACTTGTCCTTCTCATCAAGAAGATGTTCAACAAATTCCACTGGATCTTTCAGTCTCTCTGGATCAGTTACCAACTGCATCCCTGTTTCACACAAATGAGAAGTCACTACATCTTGGAGGGTGACAACTCGGCGAAACAAGTTGTACATGCGACGTAAATCATCATACTTGTCATCCACAACCATGCTAACCAGTCCTGAATTCTCTATATGCACCAGTCTGTGAATATGATTTGCTATCATTTCTCTTTCACCTACTTTTGTGCTCATTAGTTGGACATTAATATATTTATCTTATCTTATCTCTCGACAATATTCGTTATCTTAACCTCACTCTCTACATCTGGATAGTGTGAAACTCTCTGTCTCTTTATTTAACCTTCTCTCAGCTTTCTGGAGATAGTCCCGACAATCAGAGCATTCAATAAAGTGCTGGGATTCAATATAATAGAAATTTGAAGCCCCATCCAGGAAAGGTTTCTCAAACTCATCCTGGTAAACACAAGAACCTAGCTCTGTAAGCATTTTGATAATATTGCGCATTAAACCTCGATTGATAGCTTCCCCTGTTCGTTCACAACATACAAGTTCAAGAAGAGCAACCTGCATCCTATCCTTTATTTTTGAACCATGGATTATGTAGTCCTGCCACAAGTTTAGTCCAAGTTCATATACCGGGGTTTTGTGAGAATTGGTTACACAGGTTGATGCAGGAGCATCTACAATAGCTTCATGTTAGACATGGTCAACTATCCTTCTATAGGTTCTAGTCAAGATTGAATTCAAATACAAACTGTGATTCCCTCCAAAATGTTGTCTTAGAAGAGGAGTAATTATAAATGTAAATGTAAAAGGTGAAAAAGTCAAAAATGGAAGTTAGTTTGAATCTCCTACGTTGGAAGACAATCCTGGCTTGTGGAGAGGATCAAGGAAATAGTTGAAATCCCCCAAGTATAGGTTAGATAATCTTTCTCAATTAGTAGGTTGTTTGAGGAAATCATGTATGTTTGTTTAGAGTCCAAAGTTGGACATAGGAGTTAGAAAGAAAAGAGTTTTATATGTAACGAATGTCTTGGATCAGCTCGTAAGAAGAAAAGAGATTGAGGAAGGATCCGAGTGGAATCTAATCCACAGGGGGCTAAGGACAACATGGAGATGGATCGAATGAGTCATCAATCCGGTTGATCTAAGGCGATGAAGCGCTGATTCGGTAAGGTTTGATAAGATCGATGTTGCCGAAAAGATATGAAGTCCGTTCCAGCCATTTGGAGGTGAGTTAATTCCCGCGGTCTATGCAATGCGACTACGTTTTTGTTTTGTGAGGTAGAAGGTGAATTCAATGTGAAGGTTGATGCACGCGTTCAACTCGGTGGAGGTCGAAGAGAATGCAGTCGCTGAGGTAAGACGTCGAAGAAACGAGAGAGGGAGAATCTCCTTAGGGAGAGGAGATCATCGATGTATTGTGCTTTGTTGGAGGTTGCATGACAGTTTTTAGGGGATGCCAATCCCGTATATGATTATCCACAGCCACCGGGTGAAACACAAACACAAGTAAATACTCGAAACGTCCGTGTTGAATAAAATAGTCTGAGCAGAGTTAATGGAGAAGCGCCAGTGGTATTAAAACAGTCGGAACAGAGTTTAATGGAGAAGCGCCGGTGGTAAGTCATTGACCTGAAGATCTTGATGCTGAGTTAGAAAGTTATCATACTGAAGCTATGCAAATAAATTGAGATCCATTTCTTGTATCGATAATCTTGGTTTGAAGAGGAACTTATGGATAGACACAGCGCAGGATTTGAATGTGTCTGTAGTGTAGAATGAATTGGGATGAATGTCTGAAACATTAATCTCTTCAATTCCATTGATACTCTTAATTTACAATGTTGAAGAAGATCCATCATTATTCCGTCAGGTCTGGCAGGTCTGGGTGTCATTTAATTATTCACATTGTTTTCAGTAAGAATACTGCTGGAAATTCATCTTTTCTTGCCTCTCGCCTGAGGCAGCTGACATGCTTTATACTTCTAAACTTTCGTATTTAAGAGTTGCAACCATACAAGAAGCAGCTAGTGGACAGTCTATAATGCACTTAACCTGCAACCAAATCTTTAAAAATATTAGTTACGGATTGTTTTAAAGGTTCAGTGTAAGGCTTATAAGCCAGGGTAATGAAGACGGTTCGATTTGATGCATAGTCCCGAATGTCTTTTATATTCATTTTGTCACAGGAAGGTTATTGAATATAGTTGCTGTGCCAGTCAAAGGAGTTTACAGGTCTTTAAATCCATAGACACTTGTTTGCAGTCTAAGGTCAGTGCATAAATTTGATCCAGTGCATCCAAATTCTCCATTTCTCAAAGCTGTCCAAAATCTACGGACTCTGCAGGGTCACCAATTATGATTTTGTGTTGTGGATGATTGCTGGAGTTGCTATCGTGGCATGTGATATTCGAGAAGTGATTGGAACAGCTTTTGCCCTGAATATGTTTTTCAGCATCCCTGTATGGTGTGGAGTTCTTCTTACAGGATTGAGTACACTGTTTCTTCTTGCTTTGCTGCAATATGAGGTGTGTAAGGTCGTTGGCCATAGGTTCATAACAATGGATTCTGCATAGTCATTTTTATGATTTTGATATTGATGAATGTCAGTCTGAGGACAGTTTCATCACAGGTTCGGTCCATGTACAGCAAAATATCATGAATCATCTGCAACGCTTTGTTATGGTCTACCCATTTTCTGTTTAACTCTTCCACAAACTCCCCCGTGCTCCTTCAACTGCTTTTCTATTTCCCTCAAATAAACTGTAATGAGAGGTATTTATTTTGGCTATCCTAACACTGATTTGTCTTTATTTCTGTCCATAAATTGTTACATCTGCACTATGTACTTGTTCTAAGACTAATCTAAGTTCAACCATTGAATATCATGACATTTGGCATTGAATTATCAGTATGTTTTGCGGTTATTCAACTTATTTTGTTTACTTTATGCATATTATGTGGTTAATTTTACTTATATGGTTATATTTTTAATATTCTATATATAAATTATTTAAATTTTATATATATTTTGTATGGCCATATCCAAAAAAGTATACAGGCCCAAAAAAATTGCCTTATCTGCATACCCGAATCCTGTATCCCTACCAATACCAGGATTGGCTACCTAGTTGTGAATAGGATTCAAATGATGATAACTGTGGAATGTTACTGCTGAAATTGGAAGTGTAAAACTAATATCTAGAATGTGATTGTTAAATCTTCTAAAGACTGAAGAGTGTTTGTGGCATGCCCCAAGAATAATTTTGGGAACTCAGCTATAAGACAAGTATGAGAAATGAAACGAAGGTCCAGGTAATGGTTCTCCCAACTACCTATTTCAATAATGATTTGACAGAGTTGTTTTGTATTCATTTTTGTAATATCTTATTAAGTTTCAAACTTGAAGTCTTCCCAATGAGATACTCTAAAATACAAATCCTAGTTGCTATAGCACTGCTCTACAACTCTTCTAAGATGTTCTTCAACATGCCATCAAGGAAAAGATATTTTTTTGAAGCCTTCCAAAATCTGAAAACTCTAATTTACTAGAGTTTTCATTGAGCATTCTGACCTGGGCTTGCTTTGACTGATTGCAATGATCTTAATAAATGAGCAACTTCCAATTGATTTCTTTAATAACAAATGCTGTCTTCTCTCTGTTTTAATCTGCAATCAACTGTATTAACCTTTTTATCTGGAAACAAATACTGTCTTAGCGATTCATGCATCTGCCTGTGAGGAAGACTGGAGCATCTCTGATAGTTTCATTAATGGCCATTGAGGACTGGAGTAGAACCCTTTACGCTTGACCACTAAGTTGATCAGATCCATGTAACCCTACACTTCTTAGGATCAGCTACAAGAAAGAAAGAAAGAAGAAAGAAATTATATTAATGTCCACGAGTGACCAAAAGTAGGTTTGCGGGACTCAAGAATACAAGGGAATGATTGTGTGCTTTCTGCTGCATGCACCTGAGTGCTCTTCTTCCTGATTTGGTTGAAGCAGTAATAATCAGCCACAAATGGCATCGGTCCTTGCTTGTCTTCTGCCTTTGTTTGTGAGAATCTTCTAAATCAATTTGACCACAAATGAAACACAATTTCAAATTTCAAACTTATTTATTAGGTGGTGTAATCTACTAATTTTGCTTTGACTCGACTCTTCTTGAAAAATTGACCTAGGGTTGACTAACTATCAAAGGTCAACCCTCGTATGAAACACCTGGATTAGTATTAAATTTCATGCCTATCCTAATTTCTCAAGTAGTGAATATGTATAATAGTTAGAAAGATCATTTTATTTTTCAGTTGTACTTGTTTTAATCTGATACTGCCTTAGCATTTCTATTTTTTAAAATCTGTATGCTGTTGATTAGGCATATCTGAAATATATTCTTCCGTTTTCTTTTAATCTTCTTCTGTTGCTTTACTTTATTTATTCCAGGGGTAAGCAATTTCATCCCTCATGGTCAATCACCATTATCTTAAATTGTGCTTTCTCTTGATACAGTGAGCTGCATTTATGCTTCCTGATACCGTCTCCTAGTTCTTAGGATTTAGAACTAACAAGAATCTCAGAAACGTTACTATTCTGGGTACTGATAAACCTTCTTGTTCTGATGCAGCCAGTAAAAATATCCGATCCCCACCTAGTTTCATCATTTTTTGATGATTTAAAGAGAGTATACTTGCACACAACAGCCGAATTTATGAATGTAAGTTCACTGGCTGCAGATTGCACCCTAAAGGTTCAAGTTTCGATTGAATTGGAGGATGAGGTGTGCTTGATTGAGCATGTTGAGACACAGAAGTTAGCAATTCCAGGTGGCACCAGTGTTCTATATACTTTTCAACCGGTAAGTATTTGTCACACATTTCTGAGAGTGTAACTGGTATCTGTAATTATCTGGCATTACAATAGACTACTAAGCACAATTTATTTGCTATAAATGCTGTTAGAAGCATGTTGACATGGGAAGTAGGTATGGGATAAACAAATGACTTACAAGTTTGCAGGTCTATTTTGTGTTTTTGGGCACAGTAATGGGGGACAGTCATGATTAATGTGTGCACATAAATGCATCAAACTCTTTTTTCCTTCAGCATCTGAGTGATACTATATTAACTTGTACTTGATCAGGGTGTCACCTGAAACAATTCCAACATGCAACTTAAATGTTTGTTGCCTATAGATATTTTGTGAACAGGCGTTTGGCAGTACCTAATGTTTCTTTCTCCTCTTTGAAACAATTGGTGTGTGGATATCAATTTGTTTTCCACTGTATGTATTCTAATCCAAAAAATAATATTCGTCTTTGTATTGTTCCATTGGCCTCTTAATATCCTTGTTAATTGCCACCTAGACACAATGCAATTGGAACCTAGAGGCTAGAGATAAGAGACAAAATGTAACTCAATTTAAGCCAGCTTTTTTGTTTGTATGTAGAATATGCTATGGGGATGACCATTTGTTAAGCTTGAGCACAAATTCCCAAGATGTTACTCATCGTTCTAGTACTAGCGATCTATTGTGGAGTTCAAAATTACAATATTTTGTACGAACGACCTTAAGCGTTTTAGGTTTTTGGTTTGTTAAATTTTTATTGTGTGCATAGCCTATTTGGACATAGTTGAATATGAAATACACCATTTTGTGTTTGAGTGTTGTAAAGGGTAAAATCATCAATTCATGTTTGTTATATGAGTTGCCCTTATTCGTGTCTTGGCCTATTGCTTACAATTGGTACAACCACTCCTATGTCGATAAAGGTTACACTAACCAAGGGTTGTTAGCAGTTCTTCCTAATTATTTGCTGTTGTTAAGCCTTGCTTACGTGTATTTCTTAGTTTAGTCATAAGCAAGTAAGGTAATGGAAAAATTCTAGTCAAAAGGGAGGGATTGGCCTTACTAATTCGATGTCTTGCATAATGATGGATGCTTTAAAGTACCAAGAAAAGTCATCTTTATGCCGGTTTTGTTATGATGAAATATATGGATTCATACAAGTCACCCTAATTCGTGTCTTGGCCTATTGCATACAATTGGTACAAACACTCCTATGTCGGTAAAGGTTGCACTAACCAAGGGTTGTTAGCATTTTGCTTACATGTATTTCTTAGTTTCGTCATAAGGTAATGGGAAAATTCTAGTCAAAAGGGAGGGAGTGGCCTTACTAATTCTCTGATGTCTTGCATAATGATGGAGGCCTTAAAGTACCAGGGAAAGTCATCTTTATGCCGGCTGTGTTATGATGAAATATATGGAGTCAGAATGCGAGTCAAGTATGGTAGGTGAGTCACAGTGATGAAATGTATGGAGTCACAATGTGAGTCAAGTATGGTATGTGCGACAAGGCTGAGTTGTCAAAATGGGCCCAAGTGCGAAGGTATCATCCAATAAGTAAAAGCTTAGAATATGAAACATTTAGGAGCTCAAAAGTCAGCTATAATATATTAAATACATCCAGTCCTGAAGATATGGGGAAGAGAGCGAGGTGAGAGATATAGAATCATTCCATTTTATCATTTCCATTGTTGAGAGGAGGAATAGAACTTCATCAATGGGCAGAGATAAGGAGGTTGCAAAACTTTCAATAGCTGAGATTTGTAGATAGCTTCCATTCCCCAAGAGAGATTCTTCTTTGCATTTTGGTTGGTGGATAAACCATAGCTATTGCTGGAGTTTACTTTTATTGACATTGAGGAAAATCCTTGCCTCCTATGTGATTACATGTTGGGTTGTCTGTTATATTCATTCACATTTTCCATTGTGCATTATTTTTTGATTTGGCAAGTTCACATTTTTTGGGGTATTCTTCTTTTTTGCCACGACTGAGTGGCACCTATTCCATCAAATGTACATGGGACTTGCATTTGGCCTCACTTGTTGGGATACGTTGCACTTAGCGAGTTGGATGTGGTATTTTAGCCAATTTCAACACTTTGTCATGTCTCATGGGATTTGACCCTAGGTCTCCTTTACGAAAGCCCCGATACTTTTACGGTCCATAGTTTGCATACTCGTACTTGGAGAGTACTTGCCCAACGCCCCAAAAATTTACTTGGCGAATACTTGGCAAATGTTCACCAATACTCGGCAATACTCGGCAACTTAAAAAAAAATACTCAATTTTCTCAAAAAAATCATAACTTTTATACAAATTACAGCCACAAAATGTATCAAATGAATTTATAAAATGTTGGGTAAGTATTTTCTATTAGATTTGAATACAAATAGAGTAAAAAATTGCATAATTATGCGAATACTACAACAAACTGATACTTATAAATTTAGGATGATTTTCATTGAAAATCATTATCATAAATTGCATATGAATGCAAGATGCAAATTTCAATAATATACAATTTTCTCTTCAAAATAAGGGAGACTTAGAGAGTCTAGTCCTCACACTTAACTGCCTCACCTCGCTTTGGCTAGAATGATGCGCCTGTGGCCCCAACTTGGACCCAGAAGATGGTAGTGACTCCTCTGCCTCATGTTCGACAACATCTACAAGGATGTCATCCAATCCAATGTCCCTTGCTTTTGCTAATACACAAGGAATTACTTTAGTTGTTTCTTGAATGCAAGGTGTCTATCATACCTCCATCCCTTCGTGCAACCTTCATACCTCCTATGATGTCTCTCTAAAATACTAAAACCCTGAAATATGGCTAAGTCTGAAATCCTGAAACCCTGAAATCTGACTAAGTTTGAAATATGATAGGACCCGCCAGAACCTAGAATTTGCATTATAGCTCCTAGAGTTTCGAAACCACTCTCAAACATCCTGAAAGTATATTTATAAAATATATCTTAAAGTTAATACTTAAATGTTTATTTTATAGATATACTGCCACCTCAAATTCCATGTGATGGAAGCATGGGGCCATGCGTGTTTAAAAAGGTCAAAAATCAGTTTTGTTTCCACATTTTTTTTTGCCATCTATCCACATTTGTGAGTATTTAGACAGTATTCGCTGAGTACTGGGGAGTACTTGCCATGAGTATTGTGTAAATACCTGCGATTATTAAAAAAAAAAATCCCCTGCAAGTTAAAATGGCTAGTATTCGCCCTGCTAAATTTCTTGTGAGTACTTGCCCACTCAGCAAGTACTCACCTAGCAAGCAAACCATTTTACCGCTTGAGCTTCTCCCATACAACATTTTTCATTGTTGTACATTTAGTGATCAAACATTCTAGAGGATGAATAATTACTGTATATGGTGGTATGAGGCATTGTCTCAGCATATCTACATATTGATTGAAAATAATCAATTTCTGCCGTAGTGGTATATTTTTATGACGTAGGAGAATCCACTTCAGCCTACAAATTTATATAAATCTAATTTTATTTGAGGCATGAACATATTGGAATCAACACAGGACGTGGATGGCTGTTCACAACTATGCCGCACATCAAATTTCAGCATATATATATTGGATTTCAGTAGCCTTTTCCCATTGGATCAACAGATTAGGCAACTAAAGGTCTGTTGCAAAGATTTATATCATGCATAGCTTCAACAGATTATAGAAGAACAAAAGCATTATGGAGAGGAGATGAAGAATTCAGTTCCCACATTTGAACTGATCTTGATCTATTTCGGATAATACCTCCCTTATTTGGGAGGGGCTTTATGTCCCTCAAAAGCCTAATTAGAAAGGAGGCAAGGAAACAACCAAATACATTCTTGTGTAGGAATGCAAATTCAATATGAATGCATTGTCACTGGCTTTCACTACAAATTGAAAATGACTATACTGTAATTACAAAAATCTGGACAAAGTTTTAATGCAAAGAGGATGGGGTTATGAAGAGCAATCAAAGAAGCTAAGCAAGACCTTCACTGACATGGCGAAGCAAATACCATATGAAGGGGAAGCCCTAAGTCGAACTAAATGAACCTAGAGTTAATGAAAGAAACATAAAGTAATCAAACTAGGGTTTGGATTAAGGTTTCTAAGGTCTAGATAGATGAAGGGTCCCAATGAAAGAAGTATTTTTTTTCCTATTTTGTTAGCAACAATGAAATGGATGCTACATAAAATTAACAAGGTAAAAAACCTAATATGACCTAGAATGCAAACTAGCTGATCTTGTACCTTTTTTTGGTAAATAAAAAGAGGCTAGAGCCTAGGATCAAAAAATGCAACTTTCAATCTCTTAAATCCCAAGTGCTCATACAATGATAGTATATTTTTCAGAATACAGTGAAATCCCAAATGCACTTCTAAATGAGACACAATCAATGATCGAACCCCATCGAGGCAGACCAAATAAAGGAGATCTGCTAAGTTCTACCGTAAAAGAATCCTCATAAGTCCCAAGGGATGTTAGACCCCTAATTTGAATCCTAAAATTCAATGGCCATGTGATGGATGACAGTAGGATGTTGTTGATGAATCACGGTTGGATATCTAGAGTCTCCTTGACTAAACACTAACCGATGTAGTAGGGCGGACAGTTCTAGGCTTCTAACGCAGTGAGGAAGAGTGGTAGATGAATAAGATACAAGGCTGCCAAGGTAACCCAAAGGCAAAATGAGGGATGACCTAAACGCTGCCCCAATCCTCGTATCCCAAGGGATGTTAGACCACTAATATGAATCCTAGAATCCACTGGCCGTGTGATGGATGACGGTAGGAAGTTGCTAATAAATGATGGATGGATAACTAGCAGCTCCGTGACCAAACACTAACCAATGTAGCAGAGTGGACACTTCTAGCGCAGCGAGGAAAAGTGGCAGACCGGGAAGTTACAAGGCTGCCAAAGTTACCCGAATGCAAAATTAGGGATGTCCTAAATACTGATCTTTTTAGGAATTTAGCTTTTACATTGAGTAAAGTTAGGTTTTACGAAATGTTAAATAGTTTGGTTGATTTACTGAGAGGTAAATATTTGTTAATAGGTTGTTATAACTGTATCGTTAATATGGTAAGATCGTTGAAATTATTTTGTTAGGGATAACAATATAATATCTCATATAGTTTAGCATATTATATTACAGGTTAGTGTGTTGAGAGTTTGTAGGGATTTGGGAATCCCTTATTATAGGAAGCATCATTCCTATAGAGTGAAATAATATTATTTCTGTGTTTGAAATAATTGTCTCAGTGGATTTGCTTCTTTGACATGCATTAATTTTGTGTTTGGCTCTTCAAATACCCATCATTGGTATCAGAGTAGGTGGATCTAGCTATGAGAGTCTTTAGAGGAAAACAATTAACTGAGTGGAGAATATAAAGGCTCGACACTTCACTGCTATTGTCGATTCAAAGAATACACATAATCAACTCATTCTCACCGTCGACCTGCAGAACCTTGATCACATGGCTTACCAAATCCGTGCATGCCAAATCTTCATCGTACCTTCCAGATCTATGAGCAGTCTGCATTGGAAGTCATTTGGTGGTCTGTGCATGTCAAAGATCTGTCAGATTTATCATAAAGTCGATTCCATCTGTATGTCAGAGATTGGTGAATGAAGATGAGAGAAGTCGTTTAAGGCACAACCATCCCCAACCCTCCATAGCTCAACCATCTTGCAAAGGTGTCGTTTGAAGTCATTTGTGTGTCTTCCAGCAAAACACAGACCTATTATTACGTGATTTGCATGCTATGACATCATTTGCGTGCTACGGCTATGCATGATGTTTGAGTGAATTGCATGATACCCTACAGCCTGAAGCTTCATATTAAATTCCTAGAAAAATATCTCAACCTGAGCATATATGTCATCCGATATTTTGTATTAGTTAGTGTGTCATTTATGTTTTAAATATTTGCATCGGTTAATGTGTCTGTGCATTTCAATTAACAAATCGTGTAAAGCCCGTTGTTTGTTTAAGTGTAAATTGTTTAATTTCATAGTAATCATATGAAATTAAATTTCTTTAGTCATTTAATAGTGTGGTATCGATTTATAATCCAATATTGGATTTTTTGTGTTTATAGGTCTAAAATGAGTTCATTTGTTTTTTAATTTGTCATGTCAATAGGTATTTAAAATTAGAGTATTAGCATTTAGATAATTCTTTATTATTTAAATGTTAAATTCTAATATGTGGTCAGTGAGTGAGTTACCTCATTTTATTTGTTTTAGTCGATGGTCTTTTAAGTAAGTTAGATTCATCGAGTCTTCAATTTATTTGGTCTATGGTAAAGTTTAATATTTTGTTAAATATTTTGATATTAGGTTTGAGTCACTTTGTAAGTTAAGTCGTCATTTGTCTTAAAAGTTTATTGTCGGGATCGGGAATTTTTAATATGTTATTAAATTGTCGATGTCTATTTTACGTGAATTAGGTTAATGTCAAAAATGAGTCATTATTAAAATATTGTAAAAATAATTTTTTTTTGCCTTACGGATGTATTATCGGTGGAAATCGACATCCACAATATGAAAAACCAAGACATCAAAATACAAAAGAGTTTTGAAGCAGGATACGAAGCAGACACCGAACCAGAGAGCGCGCGACTGACAAAACGTCGACGTTTGTCCGCAAAGCAATACATCCAGCATGTAAAGAATAAATCTTTACCGGTTCAGTAAGCAGTATCTTGAATTGGAGGCTGGAGGCTACATGGAGGAAGGTCTTTCAGCTCGTCAGTCGCCAACGACGGGGCCGCATCATTTTTTGGTGACGTGTGATAGTTTTTATTTCAGCATGTGTGACAAATAAGAACAAAAGAAAATACCTGTTCATGTAATGTAACTTGTGAAATTTCAAACATGATTCCCTAATGTGAAGACATTGTAAAAAGACAGAAAACACCAATGTAAATTAGTTCATGGATCTTGAAAGGGTTTGTGGTAGATCCAAAGAACCACCAGGGTGTGAATAGTAGACAGAGGAGGTTCCTATTCATTTCAAAGTTTGTGATAAACTTGTAAAACCATGGGAGGAGTGAGGCTCTCTTTATCAAGGTCATGAGCCAAATAGAGCATGCTACAAGAGGTGAGCATGCTACATAAAAGAGTGTGAATGTTTTTGCACCATGTAAAAACTATGGGAGGGAATGTTAGGAATTTAGCTTTTACATTGAGTAAATTTAGGTATTTACGAAATGGTAAATAGTTTGGTTGATTTACCGAGAGGTAAATATTTGTTACTAGGTTGTTTTAACCGTATGGTTAATACGGTAAGATTGTTGATATTATATTGTTAGAAATAACAATATAATATCTCATATAGTTTAGCATATTATATTATGGATTAGTGTGTTGAGAGTTTATAGGGATTTGGGAATCCCTTATTATAGGAAGCATTATTCCTATATATTTGTATTATGTCCGTATTGTTAATGAATGAGAGTGAAATAATATTATTTGTGTGTTTGAAATAATTGTCTCAGTGTATTTGCTTCTCTGACATGCATTAATTTTGTGTTCGGCTCTTCAAATACCCATCAGATCTAATATCTTCCAGGATTAGAATTCCACTAGCTGAGTATGAGAATAAAAGTGCAGGAGCTAGAACAGAAAAGTATGATCTTTAGAAGGATCTGATAATGCCCTGTTGGTTTTGCTTAGTGTAGGCGAATGACTGCAGCATTGGCTGTACGTGATCGTGTGCAAGAGTAGCTTTTCAAGAATGCGAGAATGTAGTAAAGTCAAGATGTTTAATGATTTAGAGATAGGGATCTTTCATAGGCTATATAAAAACGAAGTGGTAATCACATAACACGTAGAACATCGAAGGCCCAAAGATCTGAAAAGTGTAGAAGAGAGCAGCTAAAGCTCTGTAAAAGATGCCAAGAAAGGAAAGACAATGGCATTGTGGATGTATAAAGACAATTGTTATTTGACATTGTCGTACATGGCAGCGTCTTTGAATCTTGCACGGTGGCAATGTGGTCATGTCTAGGGAGGTCTGTGAATTGGCTTGAATGACTGCTATGACCTGACAAGGTCGACAAGGTCAGGATGATTTCATAGGGTGTTAAATTAGGGCAATAAACCCAAACATGCCTAAAAAAGTGGTTGAGGTGTGTGACAGACCTAAGAAAAGGGGGATTATTGTTGCTAGGACCATTGGCGTGGAATCCAAGATACAAGTGGTACTTGTGACAAAGTTGATAAGGGTGTGTAGGGCTTATTACAGAGTTACACATCTCACTAGTTTCAATTTCCTTTCTTGGCCTTGGAGTCTCTCTTTTCTCAAATAGAGCCAGTTCGTGTCTCCAACCTTGAAGTGATGCTCCTTCATATGCTAGTCACTGCATGCTTTGAATTTAGCTTGAGAATCCCTAATCTACCCTTGCAATTGGAGGTGCATTTATCTCACTTTCTCAATCAGTTTTTCAGCCCTTGATGCTTATGAGTGTGCCTCTCCTCTACCATCTTCTTATTGTTGGTACACAACATCCAATGGTGTGGGAAGGAAATACTCAAAGCATATCTCAAATGGAGACTTCAACGTAGATGTGTGCACCACCCTATTGTAGGAATGCCATATGTATGCTAAATTTTTATTGGATATATTTGGATGCTTCCTATCGTAGCCCCTTAAAAGTTGCACCAATGTCCTATTCACCACTTTGGTTGACCATTTGTTTGTGAATAGAAAGTGGTTGACCTTTTCAACTAGGTATCCATCTTCTCTACAATGTGATACAAAACTTGCTGAAAAATATTGATTCTCTATCTGAAATGATGAATTTGGGCAGCCCAAAGTGTATCCACACATTGGTGATGTAGACTGTTGTAGCATACTATTAATTACATGTTTTGGTAGCTGATGTTATGATGTGTTTAATGATTGTATTTTTGGCTTTAGGTAGTATTGTAATGACACTATCTAGTATGATTGGTTGTGATGGTTGTGTTTAACTGAAAACCATTGGGCATTCTTGTCATATAAATAGCATGATGTAGGCTGAGGCAAAGGCACTGAGTATCAGGGCCTCCTTGTATTGAACAACATGTATCGAGCACAACATATGAAATAGAGTTGTGATTACTAATATTCTTCTATGGTGCATTGTGGTATCTATTTGCTAAGTTGTAGTTGATATTCCATTGTTAGTGTAATTTGTAAGAACAACATTTTGGCGTTGTTGCCTTTGCGAAATCAGGTCAAGCTAACGCTGGGTAGAAGCAAATGTCTGAAATTAAGCTTTGGCAATAGGGTGCTACATTATCTTGTACCATCTCTGTGCTGAACATAACCATGATGTACAACAAAAAGATCTTACAACGGTACAAAGAGGAGGGTTGTCAAGAAGATTACTGACACTGTATGAGAAATAATTAATGCCATTGACTTCGAACAAAGGTTGGAGAATAAGGCAACATGATCACGGTTTGGATCCATAAATCAGACGGTCTATTGGATTGGTGGAACAAGAAAGATGAAAAATGCTGCAACATGCATCCAATTCTAAAAATCCATCAAGAAAAGTTGAGAGTGGATGTGCAAGCCGAAGCAAAAGCCAAGGCTGAAGCGTAAGTATAAGTTAGAGCTAGAGCTGAAGCTGAAACCATGAAAGGGTTTAGCTAGAACTAGTGGATCCTACGCCTATGACAAGTAGGGAGTGAGTAGAGATTACCAACCAATTGCCATTTATGGAGGGAAGTGCAAACCTTGTCGACTAGTCTACATTGGAGAGTGTTGTAAAATAATCAATTGAAGAGTCCGCTAAATCTAATGAGGATTTGACTAATTCCCTTCCCAAGGGAATTTTTTATTTTTAGATAGAGTTCAATAACAAATTCTTCACAGAAGAAGCGGTGTACAAGACAAACATCTGCAAAATTGAAGGGTAGCCCAAACAACAAGTTGGAGGAAGTAGCACAAAAAGGAAATTGATGGCGAGCAACATAGTGTATGGATCCTTGTTGAAAGAAGGATCGAGCATAGGGACATGTTCGACAATGTCAAGAGAGTAGAGGAATGTCCATCATAGACCTTATGAAGGAGGAAAATCATATTTGAAGAGCCACGTCAGAAGCAACACATAACCATAGTCATGTTTATCCGATCAACTCCATCTCCAGAAAATCATAAGCTGCCAGGGTTCACTAGTGATGGATTGGAAGATCTAGTTTGACATTGTAGGACATGCATTACAATTTGGACTACCAATGTGCACATGGATGAGTGTCTTTGGTTGTGGTGCTCTCAAGCCACACTTCTAGGGGTGGCTATTGATTTGTTCAACAATGCATCAAGTAATGATAAAGTAACATTGGATAAACTCAAGAAATAATTCTAGAAGGAATTTAGGCTCTTGAGAGATGACAACATGATTGTTGTTGAGATCTATAATACCCAACAGGGTAACCCTAAGAATGTACGAGCCTACAATAGGAGGCTCAAAGAGTTTTTGTGAAAAGTTGAAAAAGAACCAGCCAATGGTTTAAAGAAGAGATGGTTCACTGAATGGTTGGTACCCTCCATTGCAAAGAAAGAGGAAGGTGGCCCCACCTTCGTCTTACGAAGATGCATACAATCGAGTGATGGATATTGAAAGTGAGAATGAGACATCCACATTTTTGAGAAAAAGGAGTGAAGAATATAACTTTGACTTTAGTGACAGTGAGCCAGGATCATTGAGGAGGGACATGCTTTGAATGATGAGGGAACTCAAGGGAGACACTAAGAATGAAGGAAATGATCTTTGGTGTACTGACTACAAGGTAGACGAACACCCCAAGGTGAACAGTTCAAAGAAAATGTTCTTTGAAATTTGCCAAGTTATAGGGCATTCAGTCAAGGATTCCATGTAGAATTTTTAGAGCAAGATTACCCAAGTACTTTCACACAAGGGGAACAATTGACACCACCCACCACACCACCAAAGCCGAAGAATTACCAATGTCAGAATAACAATGGTGGTGGGAGTCATATTCAATATGACTCCCAAGGACGATCAATTGTGAAGTGTCAGAAGTGTTATGAGTTGGGCCATTTTGCAATAGATTACATTACAAATCAAAACAACATTGGGCTGCTCTACAAATGGTGTGGGCTAGGGGATGACAATGATGGAAATTGTCCAAAGCAAGTGAATGCCAAGATGATTGACATAGCCAAGGACAAGTAGGTTAAGGAAATCACTAGGGAACAAGCAATGAAAGATAATTATGTTGAGTCACGTACGGAGAAGTAAAGATTGGCTGAGGCAATGGTGGAAGTCGAGAGGGAAATGTTTGAAGAATGACATTAGTTGGATGAACACACAAGTTTAGTGACCAACAGACTTGAGTCGGACAAAGCTATTGCAAGACAAATCTTGTATACCACTGTATCTATAAAAGTAGCTTATTTATTATATTCGAAACTCAAGAATGCTATAACTGCTACCATGTAAGACATTTGCCTAGACATGAAACATACGAAGATGCATGTAGTGTCAAATGGTGTAGCGTTGGACAATGGGGAGAACTAGAAGTAGAGGGATGAACCCATGGCTGAACCCCCATTGTCAAGTGATCAAGCAATCGACCTCATGCGACAATGAATCTAGCCCAAAGACTGACAATCATGCATATGGAAAATTTGGGGAAGAATTAAACAAAAACTATTTTCGACGACGGTTTTGGTGTGAATGTTTTTCCAGACGAGATTTGGAAAGCTCACTAATTAGCCACTGACCTTCCAATTGGTGGGAGCCGATCAACATGGTATAAAGGTGTTGGGAGTTCTTATGGCTTGAAAGGTAATTTTTGGCACCCAACTCTTTACATACCAAATTTTGTAGTCATCTCATTGAGAAAGAAGGCCTATGATGCATTATTGGTTTGGGGTTGGTTGATAGTAGGCAAAGCTGATCATACTTGGAAGAAGAACCGGCCCTTCATTGAAAGTAAAGACTGGAAATATATTGTAGACTTGAAGCATTAGGCAGTGAGTGATGAAACAATGTCATCAATTTTATCAGATTCGAACTTCGAAGAGGAATGCTTGATAGAAGGAAATGAAGTACTATGGGGCCGAATGATGAAGGGCTCTTGGAGTTACAATTAAGTGTTCTAGTTGGATTACAATAGAATTGAAATTTTGGAGATAAACCAAGGAGGCTTATAAAGAGATGGCTAGAAACATAAGTTGGAGATGCCAAGTCCTTTTGAGTCGTCAATTTCATAGTTGGCTTACCCACTTGAGTTCACAAAATATGATGTCAGGGATGCAATGGTCAATGATAAGGCAACCTGCCATTTTGAAAGGGTAGCCGACATGAAGCCCAAAGAGCTGATTACAGTGGCATGAATGTGGAGTCCAAGGATAAAATTATAATAGAAGGTGAAGTATGGCCTCCTGAAGTACGATGTGTTTTTGAAGTACGGCTAGATGCAACTATGCTTGCCCTAGATGAAGAGAGAGTCATAGCATGTTGGCCAACCAAGGCTATTTTGAGATGAAGTATTGTTGTGATCAATACTTGTTACGCACAAATTTTAAATTGAAGGCACTTGTGTTAAATAGATGGAGGAAGTGCGGGCATGATAAATATTTATGGTACAAGAATTTCATGTCTAGGGTGTTTATAGAAAAAAAAATGTTCGATGGGAAGTAAAGCCTAAAAAATTTAAAATGCATTAGTGGCCAAGTGACTAGTTAATTTGGACGGTGCATGGTGTAAAGATGTAGTGAGTAGGTTGAAATAAAAATTATATCAACGAAGGATAAAAGATATTAATATAATTTATACTGAGCTTCTATGTATGGATGACCAAGTACTAGAGGGAACCACTGGGGAAAAAGACAAAAGTACCATTAATGAAGTTTTGCATTGATGGAATAAAAAATAATTTGAGGGCCAAATATAAAGTAGAAGGTACAATTAAAGGTGGATGTGAGAAAAAGCCTATAAAATTAAATGAAACCCCATCAACGTATGACCACATTGCATCGAGAATGTATGTCCACATTCAAGCAATACACCACATTGTTGTAAAACTAGGGAAATGTCCACCCATTTCTGGATCTTGTATGATTTTTCAATGTGCGAGCAGTGAATGTTGAGAAATATATTTGGTTGTCGTACGCCTCTTATTTAAGGGGTATGTCTTGCTTTATCTATAGCAGTGCCGGAGGGACCCTATAGTGCTGTATGGCCATTACCTAAAAGGTTGCCCCTATACGATTCTCGAGTGTATGTCTTGCCCCTGCATGCATCTCCTCTGCAATTGTATGCTGTGGCCAATAGACTGTACACCCTGTAGGTGTCCTTTTTGTGATACGACCACCCCTGGATTCATTCTACATGCCCTTGGCCATAGTACAACCCTTATGTTATTGATCTGTATGCCCAATCATCCTTTCCATTGTTGTATGCTGCTGCTTTTGTGTAGCCTTATGGCCCAATTTGCTGAGTATCATATGCTTATACCTTGACGTTCTACCTTCTGCTTTTCAACTGTCATATGACGCTAATTCTGCTATTAGCTTTCCATACAATCAGTTAAATGTTGATTTTTGCCTCTGCCCCCTTCATTGTTAATTTTGCAGAGTCTTCTGCGCTCACAGCAGGAGGAATTGCTGGAAGAGGAGAAATATATATTTTTAATATTTATGCAGTTATTGGATTCGTGGCTTTTCAAAAGCATATTTAGGCTGAAGTTTGTTGTGGAAAAAATCAGATAGCAGACTTTGTTATAAGCTTCAGACCTTTTTCTAAGGTCATTGAAATTTTCCGTAGCAGCAACTTGTACATCAGTCGCCACTCCTTCGGGAATTTCTCGTCTTTTGTCCCGATTCTCATTTTTTTTCATGTTGTAGCTGGGTTGTATTGGAAGGGACTCCAACTTGTTTTAAGGAGGGGATAATGTAGAACATCATGTTATTATTGTTATCATCGTATTATTAATTACATTTTTTGGTAGCCGTTGTAAGGTTGTTAATGGTTGTATTGTCGGCTTTAGGTAGTATTGTAATGACACTCTTTGGTATTACTAGTTGTGTTTAACCAACAACAGTTGGGCCTCCCTGTCATATAAATAGCATGATGTACATTGGGGTAAGGGCGCTGAGTGTAGAGTCCTCCCTACACCGAACAACTTGTATTGAGTGTTATCTATGAAGTTGAGTTGTGATTACTCTCATATTCTTCTATGTTGTATTTAGTATGTATTTACTATTATATAATTGATGGTTCTTTGGTATTGTGGTTTGAATAGCAAACTGGTGAAAAATAAATTCATTGCCTCGTCCATTGATAATCTACTTGAATGGTATTAGGATTCACATCTTGCTGAACCAATCCCCTATGACGAAAAGATAATCACTCCCTTGCTTGGACATGGTAATCCACTTACAAATCCATGTAATTGCTCTCCAATGGTCACATGGAAACAGTAATGACATGTTCAATCCAAGCTTTCCATTGCTATGGTTGTTTGTGCTACATAATACACTCTGACAAATGAATCTGGACACATCTTATTTCATCTTTGGACAATGAACATAGCACTACATTTTAGCTACTGTTTTTCCACTTGAAAGTATCCTGCTACATTTTAACCGTGTGCTTCTTTCATGAATTAAATTCTTCCTTTGAGGTACACATAGATTGCCCACTTTGTAGAGTATGTTAGGAACATTATTGGCTAGTGCATGACATATTTAACTAGTTAGTGTTAGTTATGTATGAAAGTGGTTACGTGAGCTGTTTGAACAACTCACCCAATATAGTGTGAGTAGTTTAAGGAGATATGTGAAGACTCCTATTATATAGGAGAATGAATTTGTATAAATATATCTCCATATAATAAATAAAAAATTAAGTATTTCTGTGTAAAGCTCACACCAATTTCAAAATTTGGTATCAGAGCGGGTAATCAAGAAGTCTAATGAAGGATTAATTTATTTTTCAGGGGCAGCCATTGTTTTCATTGCCTGGTGTGATGTAAATTCTCATATGCTAATTATTTGTGTATTTTAGAATATTATTTGTTAACTTTGTCTATAAGTGTGATTTTATATTTTTTAAGGAACCTGAGCAAAGACGTTTGCAATCAACTAATTGCTGGTTGCAATTGTATGAAGATAGAACTGAGTCTTGAGTGTTTGCAGCGTATTTTAATTGTAAAAATCAGATGATAAAATTGTGGTGTGGTGTTTTTTATTACAACTTGACACAGTGCCACTAAAACGATGACATTTCTTTCATTTTTCAACAAAATTTAGATTTTCAAAATGTTCTGGAAAGCTTAGACAGAGGAGAATAAAACCCATAAAGCGTTTTAAGAGATTGTTCTAATTGTTTTAACAGTTTTACGTAGAAAATGAGGACTATTTGAAGCAAATAAGAGGTGTAAACATTCAAAAAAAGTGTTCTATCATTGGTATTGGTGCAAAAAATTTAATCCAAGGCATTTTGGAAAGAAGCACATCCAACTTAGACAATCGTCTCATCCATTTGAAGATCTCCGTATTCTCTATGTTCACTTCCAGATAGAAAGTTTAAGTCTTATTATTTAAATTGTTTTTTTTAATGTGTAGTCATTAGTTGAGTAATGTCACAATGTTTTTTTTTTTAATTTTGTTTATAATATTTTACAGAGTAAGCTAAGTCTTAGGTGGCACTCTTTTTAAGATAATTGAATGATGGGTCTATTAGTATATAGACTATAATTTTTCATATGTTATTTGACCAAGTTTGCCTTTTGTTAATTGTGTATAGTTCGTTTTTGTTTAATGGTATATAGTCTATATAATACATAGACTATAGATTAGTGTTTATTAGTTTAAATGTTTGTTTAGTAATGTCAAATTAATTAAGTCTAATAGTTATTTTGTGTCATTAAAATAAATGTCATTTTGTGTCATTAAAATAATTGTCATTTTGTGTCAAAGGCAATTTTATTCCCTATGTAAGGTCACATTATCGGGAACTTGACGTCCAAATGAATGGGTATTTCTGCTCCATGAGGAGGGGAGGGGAGGCGGATGAAGGCGAAAATATTTGATCATAAAAATGACATGCAGTTGAACTTCAAGGCAAAGCAAATTGTGCCAGACAGGATAATGCCGAGATCGTTTTCCAAGTGGCAGTGATGACCGTCTTATACTGTTCATAATTAAGTGGCAGTGATTATGAATGGTGACTGCAAACATGAACTTAGTGAGAAGCATAGCTCTCACAAAAAATAAATGAAGTCTGTGTGTGTGTGTGTGTGTATGGTGTGATGAAAATAAAATTGTAAGCAGATGTAAGTATTCCTTGCAGTGTAAGTGCTTCATAAGTGATACGCCGATGAGAAGCCCAACATTCACTGGAAGTTAAAACGTAAACAATTGTGTTTACGTATGTAAGTTATCACTTGAAGTAGAGATGTAAATGATATGTTGGTGAGAAGCTCAACACTCACGGACCTTGAAAGCGTGAACAATTGAGTTTACGTATGTACGTTAACACTAGAATCAGAGTGCATATATGGTCTATTTCTGAACATATATGTATGTGTTGATGTACATGTTTGTTTTTCAGTATGTGTGGTGTGGTTTCTTTCCCTATGTCCGTACAAAGGGGGAATGTTAAGAAAATTATAGGTTAGTACATGACATATTTAATTAGTTAGTGTTAGTTATGTATGAAAGTTATGCAAGTCGTTTGAACAACTCACCTAATATAGTGTGAGTGGTTTAAGGAGATATGTGAAGACTCCTATTATAAAGGAGAATGATTTTGTATAAATATATCCCCACATGATGAATAAAAAAATAAGTTTTTTCTGTGTAAAGCTCTGACCAATTTCAAAAGAGTAGCCCATCCTTGAGGTAGAAATCAGTTTTACCTTTAAAATCTTGCTCTTTGGATCATTGTAAATGCTGATATACATTTGCAAAATCTGCATCATTGACATACTCCTTTCCAGTGAATGGTTCAAGCTTATCTAATGTGCCCATCGCTGAAATCTTTGTTTCCGTTGGTGTCCTAGATTTATGTTTCTGACTTTATATGTTAGGCCCTCCTTGATTTGATTCCCAAATAAAGTATTTGTAAGAATCCCATCCACTTGAAATGCCTTGATTGCTGCTTTTTATTTTGTGTTTGCTAATATTGTAGAGGTTGATGATTGTCATGAATGATTGTCTCCTATCCAGCAAGTAATACTTCCATTTCTCAACCACTTGAACTAAGGCAATCAACTCCCTTTCATATGTTGGGAGGTTTAGAACTGCCCCATGGTAGTACTTCCATTTCTCAACCTCTCGAACTAAGGCATACAAATCCCTTTCATATGTTGGGATGTTTAGATTGCCCCATTAAAACATTTAGAATGATAACATAGTGGTTTTCCTCGCACGGAAATCTCTCGCATTTTATATCAGCTTGCATTCCTCTCAATATTAAATGGCTGCTGCTAGTTACATGAATCCAAAACTGGGGCATGGCTAATGTTATGCTTCAATAAATAAAAAGCAAAATATTGATTTTACTCCAAATCAACGACTTACCACATGCTGAAATTGCATGTAGTGGAGTTGTAATTGTAGAGAAAGAAGCTATGAATTTCGTCTAGTATTAGCCAACACCTAGAAGAATCCTTCTTTTAGTTATATTGGAAGGCTTTGGCCACTTGATAATGACTTCTACGTTTGTTGGGTAAAACCTCCATTCTTCTTCAACCACGTAGGCCAAATAGACTAGTGATTGTTTTGCAAATTGACGTTTCTTAAGATTTAGTAGTAAATAGTTCTTCAAGGTGTCAAAGATTTGCTCTAAATGAACTAGATGTTTCTCCCATGTATGGCTGAAGGCTTTGGCCATTGATAACGACTTCTACTTTTGTTGGGTGAAACCTCAATTCTTCTTCAGCGTCATAGACCAAATAGATCAGTGATTGTTTTGCAAATTGACATTTCTTAAGATTTAGTAGTGAATAGTTCTTCTTCAAGGTGTTTAATATTTTCTCTAAATGAAGTAGATGTTCTTCCCATTTATGGCTGAAAACCAATTTTTTTATTGAAGTATACAACCATTCATGGATCTGAGTGGCCTTATCACTTTATTCATCATCCTCATCAAGTTTGTAGGTTCATTGTGTAGCCCAATTGGAAGTACAAGCCACTCGTACAAGTCATGCTTTATTTTGAGTGCAGTCTTTAGTATGGCCTCCTCCTCAAGCGAGCCTGATGGTAACCTGATTTCATGCCCAACTTAGTGAAGCATTTGGCATGTTGTGGCTGATCTAACAAGTCTTTTATCCCTAGAATTGGGTACCTATTGTGGATAGTGATCTTGCTCAATGCTTTGTAATCTAAGCATATTGTCTTTGTCCCATTATTATTTAAGCACATCACTATTGGTGCTAAAGTAATTTTATGAATTACTCGTTGTTCCATCCTTCTTCAGGTTATCACCATGTAGTTGAAACACACGGTAAAGTACTTGGATGAATCACTTCTTGTTCCAACAAGTCTTGGAATTGCTTCTGATCTCATTTGATTTCAAAAAGGATTGTTATACAACCCAATATTGGGAAATGGTGAATCGGATAGCAATTATATATAGATACGGGGCTCTCGGAAGAGCTGATTCAATCATTCCAAGAAGTGTTCAAAGCACAAGAGATTTTCCCCCCATGCTTTGTGGTGCAACTTGCTTGTGAATGCTTCAGCACAATAGATCCTCCTTGCATATCCTTTGAGAATATCAACACAAATTTCTTTCTTCTACCTATGAGTCTCTTGGTTGACTAGAATTGAGCAATGCTATCTTGGATTTGCCCTTGCATGCAATGATGATGAAGGCCTCATCGTCCTTGATTGAGCAGTATTTGTGCTTCTTCATCTCAAAGATTGCATCTCTTATGTACATGTACGGGCTGTGAAATATGCCTCCATGTACATCAAGGGGAACCATATTTAACTCTACCTCTTGAATGTAGTTTGAATCAGTGGAAAGCTTGATTTTGCATTGCATTGGATGTGAATGATTGTGAAATCAGATTTGTTTGAGAACCAACAAAAAAAGATGCCATAAAGTTTGGTCTTTTGACTTGAATATTGATAGGAAAAAGCTCACACATTTCTTTATTCTCCTTGGATTCTTTGTTGTTTGTTCCTGATGCACGCATGATAATTTTTGCATGGTAGTGCATGTCACCATCTTGTAACATCGGAATTTCATCTAATGTCTTTCCCATCTGCCATAGCCATTATAGTCTTCTTGGGATGCTCTTTATTGCTATTATTTTGGTGTGATTTGAGATGTAATGCTCTGGTATACTGATTCCATTGCAATCTTTGCAATGAATCTTGGGATATTTGCACTTGTGCTTGGTGATAGCAGTCCTCTTACCTTTGTACCCCCTTTTGCCTTTTCCTTTTTGCTATGAGTTATCTTGCTGATTGGATTTGTAGCAACTCCCTTTGTTGATTTTTCTTCTTCTCCATCTCTATGTATTGGGCTTGCACGCATGCCTCATCAATGCTCTTTGGTTTGAAGAGTAAAATTTTCCTTCTAATATGGCTATGAAGTCCTCTTGGGTACTTGAGTATTACATTTTCACATCTTGGAGAAATCTTCATACTGATGGCTTGTTTTCAAAACTCCATGTTGTACTCTTGCACACTTTGTCTGTTTTTCCCTGGAAGTATAAACAGCTGATTTTCTGCTCTTTTTTGTAGCCAATTGAGTAAAAGTGTGATTATATCAACCTCTTACCCTTTATCAACCTCTTATACTCCTTACATTTTTGTACTGGGAGTTCTTCGCTCAATTTCAATCCATACTGAAAAGTCTCCCACCACGAGTTCATGATCGGATTGCTTCAATTGTGCAAGTTCAATTATTTTTTGAAGTGATACATCTTATATTACTCCAGAGAACAAAAGAGTTACATCAACTGAGCATTATCATTACAAGTGAAATCTCTCCCTTCATAGGTAGGAAAAGAAAGCACCTGAGCTGGTGCCCTAATGAGTAAAAAATTAACATCCTTCCAAAACCACTCAAGCTTAAGCTTAGCTTGCACATCTTGCCTAAAAATTCCCATTTTGCTGCTCTTCACTTATGAAGTTACATGGTGCACACTAAAATAGACTTCAAGTTCGGAGCAGACTTCCAGGTGCATCTGCTTGGTCCTCATATAGCTGAAGTTTAACTTTAGGATCCACCTTGAAAGGTGGTTGTGATGTGTACTATTGATTTCTCCCCACTTTTGTGCTCTTCTTCCTCCTTATGCTGATGGGGCTGATTGAATTGCACACCAGCTTCCCACTAAGTGCTGCCAGGAGTTTGCCAATTTTCAAAGAGATGTTTGCCACATTCATTTCCATTTTCTGCAACCTTGCTTTTTGGATAAGATTCCTGGATTAATTCACCAAAACAAATCTTTCCTTGAATGAATGATTAAACTATTGTTCATTACTATTAAACACTAAAAAAAACATGAATACAACTGCAGAAATGGAACGTCAGTAACGTACTCCTAGGTGGCTAAGTCTAGAAGGTGTATGTTTTGATTTGGATGGTTTTTTCGGCTGATGAACCTACTGTCGTGCCAAATGTTCAGGGCATATCCTTGATGGACATGACTGTTTTGGTGATTTGTCACTGCAGTGAACCCCAACATTATTTTCAAGTTCCGCCTCTTCCACCATATCCTTGAAGGTCCACTCAAGCTCCGGGTACATTTGGATGAGGTATGCCAGGTCTGAAGATGCAGGATTGGGTAGGTTTGGTCTGGTTTTGTTTGTCTTTTGCCATGTTCCATGACATGTCATTGGTGTCTTGAGCTGATGCTCAATATCTTTGAGTTCTGTGGTATGTCATACAAACCTACTTCAAGTGATCTCGATCCATTTTATCATTAAATGGCATCAAGTTGAGAAAGAATCCTGTCTTACATTCAAGAAGAAAACACATTGAGATGTACAATCACTATAGCATAGACCTGGTTCAAGACGATGAAATTGAGCTGGTGTACTGCAGCAGAAATGATCAAGCTGCAAACATTTTCATAAGACCACTAGTAGATCTTTTAATTTAATAAAAACATTGTCTTTGTAGCTGACTTTGTTATATGGTTATTATTGTCTTGTTGGATTTAGGTAGTGTCTTAATGACTCTTTAGTTATGTTAGATTGTAGTTGACAGTTGTCTTTTGTCTTATAAATAGAAAGATGAATCTTGGGGTAGGGACTCTGATGTGACAAGTCCTCCATGAACTGAGCAATTGTACCTAACACTACCTTATGCAATGAAGCTGTTATTCTCACACTTTTTGTTGTGCTATGTTTCTGGTATGTACTAATAATACTGCAATAGTATTCTTTTAGTAGTGTAATGTTTACAAAAACATTTTTGGCGCCATTGCCTTTGTGAAGTTAACTAAAATTGATGACGACAACCTACATGATGGAAGTTTAATGGAGTGAATGGGTCAACTAATTCAAGAAGCAATTGAGACTGCAAAACAAATAGAAGATGACCTCACTAGAGATTTCAAGTATCTATGGGATCTCTGTGTATATGAGCACGTTAAAGAAGAATTTGAGAGAAACAAAGTGGCTACAAATTATATCTGGGGCAATTTGGCGGTGACAAAAGAAATTGATTGACTGTTGGATAATCTACCTAGACTCCTTTCCAGGCACTATGTTATTCTACAAGATTTCTGTGCTGAACGTGTCTTTGAAGTACAATGACAACAAAGTTTACAATGGTATGAGAGGTGTAGTTGAGAAGAAGAAAGATGTGAAGACTGACACCAAATAGGATGGAATTTATGCGATCAAGCTTGGACAAAGGCAGTTGAAGAAGACAACACGGTAGGGGAGTGGACTAAGAGATCAGATAGTCTACAAGACTCTTGGATGAGAGGCACCCACTTCTAGAAACCCCTTAAGGCAAGCACAGAGCATTAGTGAAAGCTGAATGCCTCTAGTTCTACGCCATACGACCCCCAACATTTATCTTCTACACTGCTGCACACCCTTATACTCCACCATACACTCCTTATGCTGCACCATATGCGCTTATTGTTACTGGTTTTGCATTGTATGAACCTCAAATTGCATCTAGACCACTGTCATACACCCATTTTTCCATTACACGGTTTTTCGCCTTCATAGTTGCATGAGAATATGTTGGAAAAATTTTCATTCCTATTTTCAGGAGTACAAAATAATGCAAGAGAAAAACATGCATTGGCACATGTGCCAGCCACCAGTTTGGAACTAGAAAATAGCTCGGGTAGAAATATGCCCTTTTTACTAGGTTTTGGAGAAGTTTTGCATATCCAAGGGCCAAAACCCCATCCCAGAAAATGCAACAGGAGTGTTTTAGCAAATCTTTTATAGTTGAAAATAATGGGTTTGCAGTGTCCGTCATTGCTGAAAAAATAAGAATCCTCCATCTACAGGTACCACATCCTATATAGTTCGGGGAAAAATATAGAAGACGGCTTTGGTTAAGGCTTTTGAAAAATTTGGCAGTACAAGGGAAGGCTGCATAAGTCCACAACCAAGCGCTACAGGAATTCCAAGGATATTTCAGACTTATCTATTGTCAGCCGGTATGAGTTCCAAGCAGGTTGTAATGGAAGGGAACAAAAATCAGGAGATTGGTGAAGTAACACAACCAAAGTCACTTCACCAACCAAAGTCCAAACAAAAGTGTTGCCTGCACATAAAACACTAAGTTGGGAAAGTTTGCTTGTCATCGAATCCTGCACATGGTGGGCAAACAACGTTGATGATCATGAGTTGAAGGTGGTATTACAGAGGGCTGTTGTGGATAAAATTCTGCAGATTTCAAGGTTGTTTGGGTGCACATGCCCGACCATATTTGAGCCGCACCGGAGATTGGCAACAAAAACACACCTGTACCCAAATCCACACCTAAGGAAAACCCAAGGAATCAAATGCATCCTAGCACACTGGGTGCGTTTCCCTTAATTTCAAACGCATTGGGTGCTGCATACCCACACCTTGCATACGCCCACACTTATGCACCGAGACAACCTTGGTAGATGTCGTACTTTAGTTCCAAAGGCGTCAAGCTATATTTGGTCTAGATGGTTTCTAGTTATGATTGAGGCAGCAAGTGTTCTTTCGTGTGGTACATGGATAAGGAGGATTCATGAGTTCATCTACACAACTGAAACTTTTAACCGAGTATTTGGAGCACCCTCCCATGGATGGTTGGTTAGTCAACTAACAAGCAACCCACATGTCACACACGCCCAAAAAGATTATGCTGTCTAGACATTATGCAGGCCTAACTCGATTGCTACAGAGTTGGCTCATATGTGGGGCATGTGACATCAAGGCATTAAAAATGAATACCTAGCTTCGGAAGAATGATGTGGTGTATTGGATGTGACACATTGTCGGCTGGGGGGTGCCATTAGGGTCTTCAACATTGTAGTTTGGAAGACCAACCATATGACTAGATTATGGAGGGGAGAGCTATTTTCAGCCAGGATTCATGAGTTCCTCTCTTTGAAGAATAAAGGTTTTTTTACATGACACAACATGCCATTGGGTTGTTTCCAGATGCCAAGTATTCTTAGTCTACCTTGGAGGGTGACTTGACTTCTGACAACTCTTGCGATCCTAGCTGGCCATTGATGTTTCGATGGAAGCATTTGGGCATTCCTTTAACAAATGTTGAAGAGGATATTTTAAATTGTTGACCAACTGCAAAAAGGAGGAAACATGTATTAGAGTTAGAGGAGGATGAGAGTGAGAAGGATGAAGGAGATTGCACTGACTTTGATGATGAAGATGATGGCGGTTGCACACCATGTCTATTAGAGCCTCCTCATGCTTTGTTTTGCCTACTTCCTTCCCTCTATGAGCCTATGGGTTTTCTTCAACATTAGCCTCTTCTGCAGTGACAAAGCTGAAGGAAGAGCATGTTTAGTTGAGGGATGGAACAAAATTATATTCATCAGGATGTAGACCCTTCTCTAACCAGGCCAAGTAATTCTCAGGGCACAAACAATGAGTTCATTCCACTGATTCTACCTTGTCTAGACATTTCCAATGTGGTTCAGGATACAGATGTTAGCATATGGAAATCCAAAGTACCGTTGATTTTGGATGAGGCATCCCAAATTCAGAAATTTGTAGAACAGTGTCACTTGGAGTTTGTTTGGATTTTTATGAATGAAGGATGGCCAGAGCGTAACACTCTTGAGATGTATCAATAGTGGCTACCTACCAGGACTTCACTCACTGCTGCTTCTATCCATCGTGTGTTGGAACCATTACTTTTTAAGCATCCGTATTTGATGCTCTAGTCGACTATGTGAGCAACGTCAACTTGAGAATGAAAGGACAAAGCATAGTAATAGAAAATGGAAATTACTCATGTTTTAAACGTACCTGCCTCATGTGTTGTTCTTCTAACCCAGGTTGCCTAGTTTTTTCAATAAACCAGTCAAATCATCGGTCCAGACTGAAAAAACCGATTTTTTGCTTAAAAAATTGTGTTTAAAATGTGTGTAATTGAAAAAATGGGCGTTTTTTTCGAACTGGCTATGGGTTTTTGTCAATAAACCCCTCAAAATTGATTTTTTGGGGTCTTTTTTTCACTTTCAAGTAGTTGTAAACAAATTTTTCAGACTTTCCTGGGTGATTCCAAAAATCAAACCAAACATTTTGTGATCATCAAACTAGGCATGATGGCATGCATTCAACATTGCCTTCATAGATGTAGGGTTAGGGTCAGGGTTTTCTATTTTTTACATTTTACTAGACGTAGGGTTATTTTTTTTCTTTTTTTCAATCGATTAGTCTGCTTGCTGCTATGTGTTTATCTCTTACAATTGAAGTTTAGAATTTGTTTCTCTTTCTATGCACTTTATTTGGCATGAAATAACATTTTCGGTTTTTTTTTCCCTTGTTTTTGTGAGTATTTTAGTATCTTTTAATTTGCCGTGTTTTTTCCATTTTAAACCCATGCAATTGAATCCCATTTACACTTACTGTTTTTTGTGTCGTTGTGTAAGCGTAATGTCACTACGGGACAAAGTTACTTCAAAAAATGAACACTTGAGTGAAATGGAGGAAATAAAGTAAGAAGGAAATTATATTAATGTCCACAAATGACAAAAAGTAGGTCAATGGGACTTGAGAGTACTTCTAAATTACAATAGAAAGTGCTAGTGTAAAGGACCTTAGGATCAAAAGTAGAGAATAGAGTCGTCTCATAGATCAACCCCACCCTCTATGTGGGAGGCAACAATATCTAAAGGGTCCTTAATGTCGCCAACCTTCGTGATGGACTTAAAGAAGGAGGTGATCAGTTTGGGAGATCTAAGAGCCCATTGCAGGGACCTACGTTAAATGGTGACAACCTCTTGAAGAAAAAGGGCCAAGCCTTGTTGGTTCAAGTACCAAAAGAAAGTGGATAGAGAGTCACTCGAGTTTGTGTAAAGACAATGGTATCCCTCCTTGATCTTATAATAATTCGGGCATTTGAAAATGAAATGCTCCTCAATCTCTATCTCCTAGAGGGAACAAAAACGATAAATGTGATTACCATGTGGAATATGATGATCAGTCTCAACCTGCAACTGGTGGGAGCACACCCTCAACTGGCCGAGGGGAAACATTAAGCCATGTGACCAATGATATTGGAGATAGTTAGGCAAAAAAATAACACCATTCACAACCTGTAAGAAATGCTCAACGTAAAAGGCAAGCTTGGGGTTTAGTGACTAAGGAGAAGAGGTGCCAGTGACTCGAGTCACTACCTATCGATATCCTTGCTGACAACACTAATGATGACCTTAAAGGGAAGAAGTTGATGAGGGGTGTCAAAATAGTATCTGAAAGAAGCTAGTTCATCAATAGAGATGCCGACAGATGGAAAGAGCAAACCAGCCTCAGAGACCAACAACGTTGGTGATTAGTGGGGCCCAATGAAGCAATTCTCTTTGAAGAACAAAAGGCTAAGTATGGATACCTCTCATGGCTTCAAGCTAAATCCCCCATGTTTTTGAGTCTGTGAATGTAAAAAGTAACGCTGAAGAGGTTGGGTGACAAATGCAACTTGGACAATGCATTGAGGAGTATTCTATTTGCAATAGATCATATGATGAATCATGAGAGGTTGCGCCATCTCAATACATGCCCAATCAATGGGCCCCAAACTAGGTCCCCAATGCTTGAACCCATATAGAATCAAAGGCTTGACAATTGTATCAAAGAGTAGCATCTTCTAATGGATATCCTAGAAGTGGATTTGTAAACATTGGTGCTCCAAGACACGAAGAGAGGCACATCCCTTGGAAAGGTGCGACCAAGAGGTAGGCTTCATACTAAAAGATGGTCCCAAGAATTGGATCCCCATGTAAATGTAGGATGATGTGATTTTCAAAGGTTCACCTTTGCAGAGGAATTAGAACCGTGAAAAATAACCTTGTGATGTGTTGAATATCATGACCTTAGTTTTTCTAAGGTTGACCAATAATTGATGAATCTCACAAAAATGAGCAAAGGCATCAACTTTCAAGTTGCCTTGTAAACCATCGACAAAGTAAGAGAGGAAAACATCATCATTGGGAAAAATAAATGTGACCATCACATCATGTTAAATGCAACCATCATCAACATGAGTATATTGTCGAAGAATATCCTCTAACTCATCAGTAAATGTTGAAGAGGGTCAATGAGAGAGCATCCTAGCTTGATCCCAATGGTTCTCTTCACAAACCCAAAAATAACGGGAGAAGTATGAAACTGTCCAACAATCGTCTCATAGAGTTTCCAGGTGGCAGTAACATGAGAATTTGGAATGGAAACATCACACAACTTCTAAAAGAGTAGATGTCTAAGAACGGAGTCAAAGGCCTTCCTGAAGTCTACAAAACAACAAAAGAATTTGGAAGATTGACAATGAGGCTTCTCAATAATATCCTAGAGTGTAAAGATGTGGTCAGTTGTCTGGCATTCTCTCCTGAAGTTGGGTTGCCCCTACTCTAAGATCCCCTCTCAACAACTGCTAAAAAATCTACATGTCTATGGCGTAAAGTTTGGAAAATGTATGCCCAATCATAATGGTCGTGTACTTGCTAGTGTTCGAGCTACCCTGAACTTTTGAATAAGATGGACTATATGCTAGGACCAAGAACGAGGAAAACTTGAGTAAACAATCACATTCAAGAGATTTGCCAATGGGGGAAAGGGAATCCACACCATATTTGAGAAACTCAGCTTGGAGGCTCTTACAATCCATTGCTTTGCTGGTACAGAGCTTCCAAATAACCCTCTTGACTGTACCTCTAGAGAAAATAGTAGAGGATGGTGGAGGAGTGGGGCCAATGATAGCAGGCTGGTTTGGATCTCGTAAAGAGAATCGACTTGGGGGTTGATGTCTACAGTGAGGGTTTTTCTTGGGAGGAGGGTGAGCCAAAAGGTTTTAGGGGAATGGTGGAGGGTAGCAAGGAGAGCAAGTTGTCTAGATGTAAGAAACTCACATTTATTTTATTGAAGTTGAGAATGATAATCTCTACGGGTGGAGGGTATGGAGGGATGGTTGTGGGTTGGGGAAAAAACGAAATCTTCCATGTAAAGAATTAGAGTAGTACATAGTGTGGGGATAATAGTCAAGGGATGCATCCTAGAGGGCATAAGGTAAAAACTCATCATGGACTCTATGGTGGGAAGAGGAAGAGAAAATTAGGCAAGCAAAAGTTGCAAATGTCAGACATCATAATTAATGGTGCACTCATCATCAAAGCGGATCATGGTTTGGCAAGTATTTGGGGGTGTGGTAGGAGTAGGATGGGGGGAAATAGGAGTGGAGGGTGAAAGTCATGGCAACATGGTCGGCAAGTGGGAGTTGAGGGAAATAAGAAAATTTTGGATGTGGGAGATCAGGATCTGCTAGTGAGAACATAGCCCACTATGCTTGTGCTCTCCCATGGGGGAACAAAATAATCTGCTAGTTGAGAATGTGGAGACTGTTAGAATTCTCCCACATGGAGATTGTGCCTCCCATAGGCTGTGATCAGATTATTCCCATCCGCAGATTCTCTTTCCAAACCAAACTCCTTAAGGAAGGAAGGACGCTAGTTGAGAATGTGGAGACTGTTAGAATTCTCCCACATGGAGATTGTGCCTCCCATAGGCTGTGATCAGATTATTCCCATCCGCAGATTCTCTTTCCAAACCAAACTCCTTAAGGCATAAATTGTTTTGTAAAAGATTATGGATAGGTGTCTGGTGGGTCCTTGCGTAGGCATTGAAATCACCAAGAACAATAACATCCACACACAAAGGAATAATGGAATATCTTTGGATAAAGGTCAAGATATGGGTCCCCATCAATGTGTACAACAAAGGGTGATGAAGCATACTGCAATAAAGACATCACGAATAAGAGGTGTGCTCCTCTTAACATGCAACCATGTGTATTTGGAATAATCATTAAAAGCTACCAATGATACTCTAGATTTAAGGTTGTCACAAATGAGGCAAGCCATTCCACTTGAACCACAAACATCTCCAGATCTGTGGGTGTCACACTGGCATGTCAAGTTCCAAAAGTAACTGGTGACCAAAGGGAGGGTGTGCTCAAGGCTCACATGGGTCTTAGTAAGGAAGATGAGATCTCACAATGCAACAAAATCATGGAAGGTATTTGGAGAAGACCACACAACACCATCATAGTTCCAACAAGCAATGGAGATGCCACTATCATTGTCTAAGACCCCCACATGCCATCATTTAGATGGTGAAGGATGTGACCACCTTGGGGGTGGGGAAGCAAGAATCACAACCTTGCTATCCCGAATGACAATCATTTGTTTTCTCTCTTGACAACAACTGCTAAGGCCCGAGCCTTCTGAAGCTCCTCCACTTGGAGTCTAGTGAGATCAACATCTAAGAGGATTTAGGAAGGAAAAGAGCTTTCATTTAGATTTCAGAGCTCTTTTGACCCTATACGGATTGGAACTTGATAATAAGGCGTTATTAGGAGGTGTCCATGCCTAGTCGAGGGAGATGCCATTCAAGTCTAGGTACTCATGTAAAAAGGTTTTCCTGGCTTGCAAAGGATCAACAGGCTTAGGCAGGCCACAAACTCGAAGGTTAACATCCTTGGCTTGCCATGTTCTCTTGTCATCAAATCTGGCTTTGACAACCATTTCAACAACTAGATGGTCCTCTTCCCTTTAGCCATTTGGACCCACATTTTTGGTTCCTCAACTTGTTTCTGGATAGATTGTTGATGTGTTGCAGTTTCCTGCTTTAGGTGCTCCTTTAATCTCACGAACCACCCCTGAAGCTGCTGAAAATGCAGATCAATTAAACGTGGGCCTTGAGATTCATCCTCAAGTTGGCAATGTTATCGTGTTTTCTCTTGCATTTTCTGTTGGAATGGCGACATGGTCTACTCTTTCTCTTGCAACTGCTGTTTAAAAGTGAATGGAATTCTTGAACCTTGGAACCTGTTTTCTCAATAGTTGAAATCGGGTTGCATAGTCTGTTGTATTGGATATTCGGGCGTCATGAGAGTTCAAGTTTTGGGTCCTTTAAGCAGAGGGAGGGGGGAGGAGGATTTCTAAACTCCTGCATCAAAAGAACCTCCAAAATCAGAGGGGGGGTCTCTATACCAGAGGGTAGAACCTGAATTCTGATTTTCTTTTTTTATTTTTGTTTTTGTGAATCAGATTCTTGAGTAATCTCCTGATTCGAAAAGTGCAGCTCAACAACTGTGTTTTGCTCGTTTGATACCTGTAGATAGAAATAGTATCTACTGTTCTGGAAGTTTCTGATTGTCAATGTATTCATTATAGAGTTTGCTGTCTTCTATTGCAGATGCCAAGAATCAGACCTTATCACAGCCAACCATTCCACTTGAAAGCATGAACCCTAGGACATTGCTATAAAATGGAGAGTGATGTGTATGATCGAGGAATCAAGAGTAAATCGCGGACTTTTGGAACAAAGCCACAACCCACAAAAGTATCAGCTCAAAATATTAGGTTTCTGTTTGAAATTCTGACCACAAATAACAAAAAACCTGCTCAAAGTACCGTGATCAAAGCCCATGATTTCCAAAAATCTTCAAACAGTCACCAAAATAATGTATAAGTGAGACATTTTGCAGGATGCAAAATAGAGACTAAAGACAGATGATCACCAGCAGCAGCTACCAGCACAAACCCTAATTTGAGCAGGGACAGGACGTGAGCAGAGGATGTGAGTAAAAGAGACTGTGTGAGCAGAAGAGATACAAGTGACGCGAGCAGAAGAGATATGAGAAGGGATGCGGGCGTGAGGGACTTGAGGAAATATAGATGCAAGCAGACAAAGGTAGATGAATGTGAGCAGAAGGATCTGTTTAGGAGGCCTCATTGCTGGTTCATTCAGCCTTCCAAGATATTTTCTATCTCACTTGATGCTTGAAGACACAGTATGTGTGATATTCCCAAGCTGTAATACTTTCACGAAGGAGATCGCTGCCAATGAATAGATCACAGCAAGGAAGAGATTGCTGCCAAGAAGAAGATCATTGTCAAGAGGGGAATCGCTGCAAGGGAATCACTGCCATTAGACAACAGCAATTATTTTTTAAGGAACAACAGCAATTATTTATTAAGAAACAACAACAATTACTTTAGGAGATCGCCACACTAAGGTGATCGCCACAGTTATTTAGGAGCTCGAAACAGCAGCAATTAGTTATTTATTAATTATTTAATTAATAAATTGTTAACCAACATTCATTAAGACAAATGACGCCACCCTTGGGAATACACCTCTTGGGACAAGACATTTGGAAAAGTCATGTCTCTTCGATGGAAGGATTTGAAGATATAAATAACCAGCCATTGGGATGGGAGAGATCATCCAATCATTCATGTATTAAACATTTAAACCTGTACAAGCTTAATGCTTTACAATTACAATTGAGGATGAAACTCCTCAAAAGTAAAATTGGATACAAGGACGAAAACCTTTGTCATCCCAACTCAAGGATGTAAACCCTTGAGACTTTTATTGTGATATTCGAGATCTGAAAATTATATAATAAAATTCATTTAATTTAAATAAATTATTTTGAAGTACAAATTCTATATTTATTTCAAAAAGCGGAATGTCAAGGAAATCAAATTTCCATATAATATTCCGGTGTAGAATATTACAGTGGTATCAGAGCAATTGTTCCTGCTAGCCTGTGGAACGAAATTCATATGCAAGATAACAATTTTTTGTATTACGAAAGGAAAACTAAAACCAAGAAGGCAAATCAACCAACAAAAGAAATGGAAAACGATAGAGATGAGAAGATACATAATTTTTTTCAAGGCCAAGAACAATTGGCAAATATAGTGGCACAATTGGCCCATACTATGAAAATGATGATGGATTCAAACACACAAAAGGTAGAAACTCTTTAGTACATGTCGGAGCCCAAACTTAAAACCACTACCACATCATCATACCAACACTACCAACCAACGTTCATTCCAAAAGAAGAAATCACTGAAGAAATTTTGAAATACTTTAATGATGATCTAGTAACCTGTTTCGAGGCTTATCAAGAATTGCTAGAAGGAATCTAAAGGGGAGTTTCCCAACAAACTTATATGACCATGAGGAAAAATGGAGGTGTACCCTGGCCATAATATAAACCCAACAATAAACAAAGGGATATACAACATGCATTAGGCAAAGTAATACTCTCACTTTTTGACGGTAAAAATAAATGTACAGGTAGGGTATGGGTACAAAAACTAGACACAACTTTCGTTACGAGCAATGATGGAAGAGGAAGCCATAAAATTTGCGACTCTCCATTTGGAAGGTATAGCCCATGAATGGTGGTTCCACGGATTGGTCACGCAAGGACATAATCTTGTTGATTCATATGATGAATTTGCCAAACGATTAATCAAAAGATTTGATCGAGCAGACCCCGAGGTCCATTTTAGAGAATTAGCATTATTAAAACAAAATAATAGTGTGGATGAATACGTAGCAAAATTTCAAAGACTATCAGTAATGGTCTTAGACATGTCTGAAAAAAGGCTCGTAGTGTTATTCACAGAAGGATTAATGGAACCTTTTAAAGGATTGCTCAAAGCTTCTACTCCGTCAACACTCCAAGAAGCCATTAAGAAGGCTTTAGATTTGGAAGCATCAACCTTAAGAGGTAGAAATATGCTGCCCAACCAATCTAGGGCACTTGGAAGTGGTCCACCAAGGATTCAAACCTATGAACAAAAGAGACCAATACAAATAAGCAATGAAGCACCAAAGTCAAATAACGAAGTGGAAACATGAAATGAATTAAGGATTAAAAAATTATGTTTTACTTGTAAAGACCCATGGACTCCAGGTCATCACTATTTGGGCAAAGGACAAGTTCACTACATTGAGGTTAGTCTAGATAGTGATACGGAAGACAAAAAGATAAACCTAAATAATGAAACCCAATCACAAATAACGGTGGAAGAAACCACAGAGGGAACATGTGCTACTCTCTTAGGAGCACCTCGGTATCATCCATTCAGAGTAAGAGGAACATTGCAAGGACAATGAATTACCATCTTAGTCGATAGTGGGGCCACCCATAATTTTATTGATGAAAAATTGGCTAAGAAAATTGGTTTAATATTTGAAGAATTTAAGGGATTTCCGGTAACGGTTGCTGATGGATTTACTCTTTCATGCACAAGGAGAGTCCCACACTTAAATCTGACTTTGGGAAGACATGAAATTAATGATGACTTCTATTTCATCAATATTGGCGAAACAGACTTGGTTTTGGGAGTTCAATGGTTGCATTCGTTGGGTGAGTTTACCCAAAATTATCAGACCATGGAAATTAAGTTCAAATCCGATGGGAGGGATATAGTTTTGAAAGGCATGGCCAATGGTGGTCCTCAGATTGTAACAACAAAAACAATAGAGAGAACCTTTAATAAAGGACATGTAACATGGGCAGTACAATGTTTGATTAGCTCCTCACAAGAACACGAAATACATCATAATGACATTCAACCCATTATCAAGAAGCATGCCAAGGTGTTTGAGAACCTGCCACCAGGACTACCCCCAACAAGAAGTTTCCAACATATCATTTAATTGGAACTCGAAACAAAATCAATAATAACTACACCTTATCGGCATCCAAAGATTTATAAGGATGAGATTGAAAAAGCCATTAAAGAACTCTTAGAAATGGGGCACATTAGGCCAAGTACCAGTCCATTTGCTTTTTCGATGGTACTAGTCAAAAAGGATGGGACATTACGAATGTGCATCAATTATCAGAAGTTAAATAAAAAGACTATCAAAAATAAATATCCGCTACCTAGGATCGATGAACTTCATGGAGCTACTTTTTTTTCAAAAATTGATTTACGATTCGGGTATCATCAAATACAAATGAGGGAAGATGTTCAGAAAATGAAAATCCGATGCCATTATGGGCATTTCGAATTTCTAGTGATGCCATTTGGACTTACAAATGCTCCAGTTACTTTCCAATCTTGCATGAATCACATATTTGGTATGTATTTAAGGAAATTTATTTTGGTTTTCTTTGATGATATTCTAATAGATAGCAAGAGTTGGGAAGAACATTTGCGGCATTTAGACATGATACTTGCCATATTGGAACAATAGTCCCTCTTTGGCAAGATGTCAAAATGTGAATTTGGTATGATGGAAATTCTATACTTAGGACATAATTAATAAAGATGATGGAGTCGATGTTGATCAAGAAAAGTTTCAACCCATTATGAGTTGGCCACCTCCCAATAACATGACACAATTAAGAGGATTCATAGGTCTTTGCTCTTATTATAGGCGATATGTTAAAGGATTCTCACAACTAGCAACACCTCTAACCAATTTAACAAAGAAAGGATCTTTTAGTTGGACGGAGTGTGATGCCCTCATTTCCACATCATGAATAAGCATGTATTGAAGACCTTTCGTTTATTTCCCTATAGACTAAAGGATCCTTTTTAGAGAATATATTTTATTAGTTAATTATTAATTGTCGAAATAATGTTTTTTATCATAAGACAATTATTAATTAATTAATAGAATATTTGTTAAAAAGTGGTTTTTACCACTAAGGTGCTTAAATGAATTAATTATTAATTTATTTGCCTTAAAATAATTTTAATTACTATTTTAATTAAGGCAGCTAAATAATATATTATTCGAAAAAGAGAATGTCGACGTGGGAGCCAAAGCAAGGGAAATAAAAGATGTTCTAAAAAGTGCGAGCAATGGCTTATGATGTATTTTATCTTCCCAAGGTGGTTCACCTGCCCTTTGGAAGATACAAATACAAAGTAAAGGCTACAATGGAGGATATGCTGAATTTTAATAACTTTTCCGCCAGATTGTTGCAACCTTTGCCTATCCCTACTAAAAAATGGGAGAGTATATCTATGGATTTCATTTCAAGGCTGCCCACAATTCAAGAAGAAAGCAACCTTTATGTAGTCATGGACCGATTAACAAAATACACTAATTTATTCCCACTTCCCAAGAAGTATGATGGTTCCATGATTGCAAAAATATTTTTTAGAGAGGTTTTTAGGTTTCATGGACTACCCATGAATATAGTTAGTGACAGGGACACTCGATTCATGAGTGCTTTTTGGCAAGAACTTTTCAAATTATTTGGTATTGAGTTAACTCCAAGTATGAGTTATCATCCTCAAACTGATGGCCAGACGAAAGCCGTGAATAAATGGATTTTGAAAGGTACTCACGGAATTATGTCAACGGACAACAAAGTGCATAGTTAAATGGTTATACTTGGAAGAATTCTGCTATAATAAATCTCATCACTTGTTGATTGGAATGTCACCTTTCAAAGCATTGTATGGATATGATGCTAAAACTTTTGTCGATTTGGTCATTACAGATAATAGAGTTCCTGGAGCTAAGGATCTAATACAACATCAAGACATCCTAATTACTCTTAAAGATAATCTTCAACATGCCCAAAATCAACCAAAGTTGTATGTTGATCAACGGAGAATCGAAAGGACATTTGAAGTTGGAGATATGGTGTATTTAAGGTTATAATCTTATAGACAATTGTCCCTTAAACAAAGTGGTGTTGAAAAACTCAACTCTTGCTTTTACGGGCCATACCCAATTATAAGAGTGGGAGAGGTAGCATATGAATTGGATTTATCAGGGTACCGCCGCATACATAATGTCTTCCATGTGTCTTGCTTGAAACGAACACTTGGAAAATATATTATTCCTTCCACAGAATTATCCCCGATTGATGAAGAAGGTAAATTGATTCTCGTACCAGAGACTATTCTTGATACTCGTGAGAAGAAGGTAAGGAATAGAAGTATCAAAGAATATTTAGTTGGTTGGAAGAATTTGTGAATTGAAGACGCCACATGGGAAGGAGCAACTATTTTAGAGCATCCCAACTCTAAATTGCTTAAGGACAAGCAATTTGAAGAAGGGAGGTCTGTAATATTTCTAAGCTGTAATATGTCCACGAAGGAGATCGCTGCCAATGAAGAGATCATTACCAAGGAAGAGATCGTTGCCAAGAAGATCATTGCCAAGAGGGGAATCGCTGCTATTAAACAACAATTATTTATTAAGGGACAACAACAATTACTTTAGGAGATCACCACACTAAGAAGATCGCCACACTTAGTTATTTAGAAGATCGGAACAACAACAATTAGTTATTTATTAATTATTTAATTAATAAATTGTTAACCAACATTCATTAAGACAAATGACGCCACCCTTGGGAATATACCTCTTGGGACAAGACATTTGAAAAACCATGTCTCTTCAATCGAAGGATTTGAAGATATAAATAACCAACCATTGGGATGGGAGAGATCATCCAATCATTATTGTATTAAACATTATAACCTATACAAGTTTAATGCGTTACAATTACAATTGAGGACGAAACCCCTCAAAGTTGTTAGGGATTGGCTTTTACATTAGTTTATTACATTGTATGAGTTTAGATGTTTACTGAGAGGTAAATATAATTGGTGAGTTAGTTATATTTGGTAGTAATTAGTTATCGGAATATTGTTATAAACAACGTTACTGTTGACAATTTTGACTTCACAGGTCAAATTGCAATCCTTATCATTCGAAACTTTGCATAAACATGCCTTTTTGTCCAAGTGTCAGACATTGGTCTTTGCAGTTTTTTCGAAGGGTTCTTTCCTTTCAAAAAGGTCCATTTCAACAGTTTTCCTGGAGAGCACTGTTGTCAACCTGGAGCTGCGCTCTGATTCGAAGACGTGCACGAGACGGCCAGTCCTCTATCCGGCTGAAACAATGGGATCTTCTCACGAGGGTGGGTGCCTCAATAGTGAGAAGAACCTCTAGAGAAGGCTGGTCCCTATATGATGTATCAATTAGGACTTCTACTCTACGCTGCGGACTACCGTGGAAAAGGGAGAAATGAAACTTAAAGGGGAAATCCTACCTAAAGGGGGTGATACACCAAAATTTTTGATCCACTCAATTTGGAACCTTGGACACTGAATGAACAAGGGAGAAGAAAGACCTTAGACTTCAATTAATCACTTATGCATAAGTATTTCATGCAGAGGTTCGATCCAATAACTAAACCCTGAGGGAAAACGGTGGAGAGAGGTCTGATAAAAGACACTTTGCAGCCACGTAACATCAACTTACAGTTTCAGCCAAAAGACAATAAAGAACACTTTAACATGACCTGCACAAGGATAATATAACTAGGTATGAAACATAATTTGGGAAGGGAGAGAAATCTACCACTTATTTAAATTGCTAAAGAAATATACACTATGCCCTTTTGTTGAGATCTAAAAATACAATCCTTCTATTGATCAAAAAGGTTACACAACTCACCAATGGCAGAGTCTGGTCTAACCAAGAGAGATTGGATTCTTTTTAATCAAGGCTGAAAGCCATTATATAGAAATTTACAAGAGGCCAAAGATTGGCGTAGAAACTTGAAGAGAAAGATTCACTTTGGTTAACTCAAAGCTTTACTTGGCCTTTCAATAAAATATATTTTCCCTTTTGTCCTTGCATGAAGCTTCTTTGCTTGGGAGAGTGAACTTGCCTTCGTTTTGAACTGCTCACCTCCTTTTGCATGGAGATCTACGCAAATGTTAAATTTAGAACTCCACGTGAGTTGCTTGATTGTCGAGTTGTAGCATTTGAAAACTGAGTTAACTGTTATTTAAGCTGAGTTGGACGAAGAGATCATTTTCCTTTGCATGGAAAGCTTCTAGTGGATGCGGCGTTTTAATCAATTAGTCAACTCTAAATCTGGAACAATCAACTCGTCGTTCGAATTCGAAACTCCTGCTGAAGCTGGATTAGACCTTCGGATGCATGAGCTGAATGGAGACGAACAGGACTTTAATAATCAGTCAACTGAAGCTTTGACCGTAGTTTGAAAGTAGCCCTTGCTTGCATGTATTCTTTCCAATTTTAGTCTGCCCGTTCGTGTCTATTTCTGGCGGGATTTTGTATATTCGGATGGTGTTAGTCTAATTATACCCGGTTTATATTTTCTTGCGGAATTTTGGCTTTATCCCTATTCCAACGTTTACTTTCTGCGGTCAAAATTTGACGGCCTACGGGATGTCACCCTTAGTTTTTCTTATTTCCTTCGGATTTCTCTGCTTGGCAATTTCCTTCAGACCTCCCACGAATTCCTTCGGGCTTTTTCGCCCTTTGTATCTTGCCGTCGGACTTTCTTCGGGCCTGTCACTTCGGTGAATTCCTTCGGACAAATTGTCCGAAGGTCTCTTTTGCGTCTTGGCTTCACTTTGTGTTTTTCCGAAATGTGCCCCTCGGCTTTTTAACCATGGTCTTTCCTGCCCTTAGGGATAATCTGATGGATTTTTGCGGAGGACACATACCCTTCGGGTTTATGTGTTGGACTTTTGAGTGGCCGTTCCTTGGAATTTTTTCAGGTTTATTTTCCTCGGGCCATTTCTCCGAATTCTTTCGGACCTTTTGTCCGAAGGATATCTTTTTGCCTTTGCTTCTTGTTTTTCTTTTTCTTCGGACTTCATTTTGTGTAAGCCATTTCCGAATTCCTTCGGACTTTTTGTTCGAAGGAATTCCTTTGGACAAAAAGTCCGAAGGATTCTTTTCTTTGCTTTTCCCTTCGAAATGTGCCTTTCGGGATTTCAAATGTGCCCTTCCGCAAGGACAAGTTGACCTCCGCAACCAACCAAGTGCCTTCGCCCGTGCCCTTCGAAAAAATTGGAGGGCACCCGAGCTTTTTGCAGAGGTCCTTGAATTTGGTCTTCTGCCTTCCCGAAGGGTAGGTGCCCTTCGGGAATATTGAAAGTGACCCTTCCGAAGGGTACCTTGCCCTTCGAAAAATTTGGAAATGCCCCTTTTCCGAATTAATCTTTGGCTTGCCTTTTGTGCGGACTTTCTTTGTCTTTGTGGTCTTCCGAATTTCTTCGGACTTTTTGTTCGAAGGAATTCCTTTAGACAAAAGTCCGAAGCATATCTTCGCCTTTGTCTTTCTTCCCCCTAAGTGCTTTCCTGCCCTCCGCAAGGGTTGTTTAGCCTCTGAAATTGCCTTTCGGAAAAATTGCAAAGGCCCTTTTGTCGCCTAAGTGTTGGGAGAGTCCGTAGAAATTCTGCAGAGTCCGTAGAAATGGCCTGCAGAGTCCGTAGAATTGACCTGCAGAGTTCGTAGAAATGGCCTATTTTGGTCAAGGACAACCATGTATTCTTCCTTGGCTAGAGACAAGAACTTTCCAAGTGCAAGAGAAAATCTGAGTTGTGGAAGATTTGTCAACAAACACTTCTCGGCAAAATGGACTTTTCCATGAGTTTGAAGAAATTAGGCTTGTTCAAATTGTCCGAAGGGCTCTTCAAGTTTTCCGAAGGTCCTTTATAAAAAGGTCGAACGGTACAATTCCTTCGGAATATGTCCAAATGCAAAAATTCGAAGGGACAATTTCAAGAGCGCCATTCCAATTTTTCCGAAGGGTCTTTTTTCGGACGAAAGACCATTTCAAAATTGCCGAAAGGACACTTGCAACTTTCTCGAAGGGCAAGAGGACCATTCCAATTTTTCCGAAAAGGTCAGTTTACAAAAGGGAAAGACCATTTCAAAATTGCCAAAGGGATACTTGCAACTTTCCCTAAGGAATTGGTCTTTCCAAAAATCCCGAAGGTATTCTTCTTGTCAAAAAATGGTGCTTTTCAACTTTTGTGAAGGGTATTGGCAAAAACCCTGAAGGTTCTTTCTTTTCGGAGGGTGCACTTGCGAAAAAGCCGAAGGGTTACTTAACTTTTTCGAAGGGTCACTTTCTCTGCGGAAAAGGTCATTTCAACAATTCCGAAGGGTCACCTTCTCTTCGGCCAAAAAGGAAGAGACCATTACAATTTCCCCGAAGGACACTTGCATTTTTTTTGAAGGACCATTTCAACTTTTCCGAAGGGTTCTTTTCCTTCGGAAAAGTCAATTTCAAAAGTTCCGACGGTTCTTTTCACAACGTTCGAAGGGCTCTTTTTCTTCGGGAAAGGTCGTTTCAAAAATTCCAAAGGACCATATCAAGAAATTCGAAGGGCAATTTATAAAATCCGAGGACATGAATTCCTTCGGACAATTGTCCGAAAAGGAATTGTCCATTGCAAAAACCCGAAGACATAATTTCATTCGGACTTTTTGTCCGAAGGAATTGTTCAAGGCGAAAGGGAGTTCTTTCGGGGTCAATTTGCTCGAAAGAAAGAAAAGTCCAAAGGGAAAAGTCTTGGACAAATTGTCCGCAAGAAATAGACAAAAGCCCGAAACAATTCTGCGGTGATTGGACCAAGCAAATTGTCCGAAGAAATAATTTTGGGAAAGTGAATGAAGACAAGTGTTCGGGAGGAAAGCTCGAAGGAAATGAACGAAGAAATATTGTCCATGGGAATAAACAGAAATAACTATGAAAAGAATACAAACAGAAACAAAGAGCCCAAAAAAATGCCGAAAGAATACATGCAGAGCATGTAAAGTGGCCCAAGCAAGATTAGACATGTCCAGGGCGAGCATGAACATTCAAAAAACCAATAAAGATATTGTTTTTTCCATCTATAAGATCTATAGTTTGAGACAACAGTAAAGAGCACGCCAAATAATAAATGCAATAATTAAATCATTCACACTTGGAAAAGACATGCAACTATCTTCAAGCACGGCTCTCTCAGTTCCAAAAGGGAGACTCGAATGCATGAAGGGCTCAAGTAGTTTAGCGTTGGATCGATGTTCAAGGAGTTAACGTGGAGTTACTTGGAGTTGACTAGACAAGGCTTGTCATGCATTTTTCTTGTTTTCCATGCAAAGGACTTTATTTTGTTTCAACTCAGCTTCCAAACGTATCAAGTGGAGTTTCTCTTTGAAGATTTGGCATAGCTTTCATGCATGGAGCAGATTAGTCCAAGATGGGCCCACCATCTAGACTTCTATGCCAACCTTGAAGATCCATGTAAGTTTGATAAATTTTGAAGATTTTAACAATGATTACTGCATGGGCTCTCCATTTTCAACGCCAAATAGCTTTTCAAGCAAGACAAAAGACAAAAAGATATTATTTGAAGGCTTAGTTATTTTTTGATAGCTGAAGTTGGACTTGTGAGATGTGGGAGTTGATCTCCTCTCTAATTCTAGTGCCAATCTCTTGGCTTTTGTATGCTTTTTCTATATAAGTTGGTTTTTTTAGCGATTTTAAGGATCCCTCTTTTGGCAAGATCAGACTCTGCCAAAAATTTAGCTTTGTAACCTTTTCAGATAAATAAGACTATTTCAGATTCTAAAATGTTGGTTTAGTGTATTTATGTCAGTGATTTGCATATGTGATAGAGAATTTTCTTCCTTGTCAAGTCCCGATCTTACCTATTTATTAGTTGATTAGATTATGCAGGTCATGTTCTGTGTTTGATGTCTTTTGGTTGAAGTTACAGTAGATGTAAGTGGCTGGTTAGTGCCTTGAATCGGGGCTATTCCCTCATTTCCTTTAATCTTTGATCACCAGATAGAACTTTTTCATGAAATATGATGCATAGGAGTCAATTGCAATTGAAAGTTCAGTGTTTTTTTTGTTTAATCAGTTTTTTTAGGAGCTCAAATTGAGTGGATGAACCAAAATACAAGTGTATCACCATCATTAGATAGGATTTTTTCCTTCAAGTTTCCTTTTTTTTTCTCTCGATAGTTTGTAGCGTAGAGATCCTAATTGATACACCAAAGTGAACTAGCCTTTAGAATCTAGAGACTCAATCCGTTGATAAGGCCACCCACAGTGTAGGATTAATTTCATGTTTCAACAGACTGTGAAGGCTTGAAACTACCTTCACAAGGGTGCGACTCTGATTGACAACAATTACGATAATAGATTAGAATATATTATTGTTCAGATATATTGTTATGAGTTATAACAATATATTGTATATAAGAGATTGAGAGATTGATGGTGAAATAATCATGAATATAGGGATGATGTTCCTATATATATGTAATGTCCTGAATGGTTTTTATATATCAAAGTGTGGAATAATAAAATGGTGTTTGAAATTTTTTTGAGTTTATCTGTGTGCGGCTCCATTATTCACGAATGTTGTTGGCTTAATCATACATTGATCTGAACCAACCCCAACATTTGGTATCAAAATGAGAATAGTTATGGCCTGCTAATCTGTTAAGGGATAGATTTGCTGCAAGCTTTGGTTGCTCCACCTATGAGAGTTCAATATTTAGATTCTTTTTTAAAAAAATTAGTTTGCATTGGAAGTGTCTGGTTCCATAGTGGCATTGTCAGTCTTTTGTGAAGCAAATAAATTATGTTATTGTAGCTTAGAGCATATATAGTGCTTATAAAAGCTTCGAGTGATATGTAGACGAGCTATATAGGGCCATAGCCAAGTCACACTACTTGCTTTCCATCACTGAGTTTGGAAACTGCATTGCCTTAATTATATCTGCAGGAATCTGTACTCCGAACATCAAGATCTTCCAACGACTCTCATCATTGAGCATTGTCCAAAGCTTTGGCGCAATATCGAAGGATTTGTTCATATTTGATTCATCGCTCAGTTTGTGGAGGAATTGATAAGAATAAAAGTCAATACTCGTGTGCAAATTCGACGGCTTGTGATCCACTCCAACATGCAACCTGGAGCTTCATACAACATGCAAGGTTGATATTGACGGGCTCTCATTATGTTTTTTAGATACAACACACGATCTCAATATTGGCGGGCTCTCGTCTTCGACGACCTGGCAATCATGTAGCCTTTAATTGCTAAGATGGCTCCATCTTCTCTATGCATGCTCAATACGTGGATTCCATGCCACTCACGCCGTGCTCATTCTGTATCGATGCATGATCTGGCTTGCACCAAGCCCGAGCTTGCTGTCTGTAATGTTTCTGCCAAACTTTGAGCATTTCTCCCACGCAACTTTTGCCGCTTATCATCAACGCCTGCCGTACACTTGTATGTTTTGAATAACAAACTTTTTGTTAAGTATTGAGTTAAAATAGTTTTATATTTCGTTTTTAGGTTTAGTTAAGTCATTTAAGTCTTTAGGATGGTCAAAGTTTAGAGTCTTGCTTTATTTGTTATAATCAATAGTTCTGCCTATTATAATTTTATATTGTTCAAAATCAAAATGAAAATGATTTTGTATTAGTGTCAATATATAAAATCATTACTTGTAAATCGTCAAAAATCAAAAGTTATTTTTCTGTCAATAAAATCATGTCAAAAGTCTTATATTTATGTCAAGAATATGTCAATCCAAAATCCAAAATGTCACAGTTGTCTTTTTGTCAAAAAGTCGAGATTCAGAGTCATAATAAAAAATATTGTGTCAATTGTAAGCGGATGCATTTTCGGGAGTACCCGTCATCCGTTGAGCATATCAATCTTGTGGGGGGGACCCTATTCTACTTAAAGCGACATGCATATGAGCTTCATGACTTCATCGGTTGAGTAAGCAGCAACCTACTGGAGGTCAGAGGCACGAAGGAAGGAGGTTTTCAGAGCCTCTCGTCAGTCACCAACGACGGAACTCAAAATGTTTTGGTGACATTATGTGTTGTGTGTTTTTATAGTTTTCACTGTTTGTTTTCAAAATAAGAACATAATAATATGCCTGTACAAGTAATGTAATTTGTATGCAAATTCCAAAACATAATTTTCTGATGTAAAAACATCGTAAAAGAACATAAAACACCAATGTAAGTTAGTTCATGGATCTTGAAAGGGTTTGTGTTAAAAATCCAAAAAATCACAGGAGGTGAATAGTTGATGTGTTGTTGTTCATGTCAAGGTTTGTGATAACCCTGTAAAACCATGGAAGGAGTGAGCCTTTCTTTGAATCAAGGTCATGAGCCAAATAGGGCATGCCACAAGAGGTGAGCATGCTGCAAGTGAGAGTGTGAATATTTTTGCACCATGTTAAAACTAAGGGGAGGAATGTTAGGGATTAGCTTTTACATTAGTTTTTTACATTGTATGAGTTTAGATATTTACCGAGAGGTAAATATAATTGGAGTTTAGATATTTACCGAGAGGTAAATATAACTGGTGAGTTAGTCATATTTGCTAGTAATTAGTTATCGGAATATTGTTATAAACAATGTTATGATAATAGATTAGAATATAATAGTGTTTAGATATATTGTTATGAGTTATAACAATATACCGTATATAGGAGATTGAGAGATTTGGGTGAGAGCTCGATGGAGAAATAATCTCCATGAATATAGGAATGATGTTCCTATATATATGTAATGTCCCGAATGGTTTTTATATATCAAAGTGTGGAATAATAAAATGGTGTGTTTGAAATATTTTTGAGTTTATCTGTGTTCGGCTCCATTATTCACGCATGTTATTGGTTTAATCATAGATTGATATGAACCAATGCCAACAAAAGTAAAATTGGATACAAGGACGAAAGCCCTTGTCATTCCAACTTAAGGACCTAAACCCTTGCGACTTTTATTGTGATATTCAAGATCTGAAAATTATCTAACAAAATTCATTTAATTTAAATAAATTATTTTGAAGTACAAATTCTATATTTATTTTAAAAAACGGAATTTCAAGGAAATTAAATTTCCGTATAATATTCTGGGTCTGAATATTACAATATGCTTGTTTATTGTGCGATACATTCTAGAATGCATTTTAGAACGATGAGAGACATTTCAACAAATATTGTTTATTCTGTTCGATTTTAGGAGCGACATGACCAATTTCAGGGGCAGCTCAGCCAAGAGACCCAACTTACCCAGACTCAGATTTAGAAGGTTGTTGCGTCTGGGCAGGAGTTGGCATAGGTGCAGGATTGAGTGGTAGACTTGAGTTGGCGCACAATGATGGTGAGTAGTTGAAGGGCAACTTGTAGAAGGTTGTGCGTATGGTTAGGTGTTTACAGGAGCATGAAATTGTGGTAGAACATCATTTGAAACAATGTACAAAGGAGGTCTATGCACTTCGAGCAAAGTTGCAGCAGTTGAAGTTACAGAGACAGGCCTCTTCTGTATCACGTTTAGTTGGAGCCACAGTATCTCAAGGAACGTCTTCCTCCTCCCAATCTCATTCTTCTTGATTTTGTATGGGTTTTGTTGGAAGGGACTCCATCTTATTTTGAATGGGGGATAAATGTAGACCATTGAATCATAGTTACCAAGTTCGGAAATCCGGATCTGTTTTGGAGGGCAAAAAAATTTGAAATCTGCAATTGTTAAAAAAATTCAGAAAAATCCGATCCAGAATATGTATGTGTGTGTGAGAGAGAGCGCATAGTTTTGTAAATATGCAAAACTAAAAAATACAATGAAAAACATTAATAAAATAATGTAAAATGTTAATATTATATTATATTTATGGTTTCTGGGCTAAATTCGCGTATAAAACCTAAAAAATAAAAAATAAATAAAAAATTGAAAATAAGAAGGGCTGAACCGACCGATCTTATTTGGGCCGGCCAAAAAATCCGGATCCAGCCGGATTTTGTCAAGATCCGGTTGATTTTGGTAACTATGCATTGAATATAATAAAAACTTGTTTTTGTAGCCAACTTTGTTATGTTGTTATTATTCTATTGTCGACTTTAGGTAGTGCCTTAATGACTCTTTAGTTATGTTCAGTTGTAGTTGACGGTTGTGTTTTAAACAACAAACCATTGGGTCCTATTTTCTTATAAATAGAAATATGAATGCCAAGGTAGGGGTGCTGATGTGACAGATCCTACCTGTACCAAGTAATTGTACTGAACATTACCTTATGCAATCAAGTTGTTATTCTCTCATGTTTCGTGTGCTATGTACTTATAATTCTGCACTATCATTCTCTTGGTAGTGTAGCCTTTACAACAAACACCCTTCAGCTTCACTAACTGTATAAAACATTGGGGTGTTAGGAATACTGCTTATTTAGGTCTTTAGGTGAACATATTTAAGTATTATTTTTAAAAAGTAGGCGATGAACGTTATGGCAGGCTTATTAGCATGTTATGACAGTTGTAAATAAAATGAATAATTTACAAAGAATATGCGAACTGTCCAAAACAGCTGCGTACGTAAATTCTCCTATCTTTTTTAACCCATGTTCATTCTTTATGCACGTGATTTAACAAATCACATATTCAGGCTTTTCTTCTCTGTTGTTCTGATCTGTATGTAATGGAAAACTGAACATATTTGTGTTTGTTTTGCATTATTGTGAAGATGAAGTAATGATAGCATAGGATTTTATCTTTTTGAAAAAATTATGCTATCATTGGAAGAAAGAATATTGTAAGAGAAACAGATTGGAGAAAATAATATAGAAAAAGCATTGGAATCAAGAGAAACGGAAAATAAAATATATTTTGTATTTGTCTAGATCGTGCAACTGTAGAACGTTTCCTTGTTCTTGTTGTGTCTCTATCTGCTGTTCTTTTTCTTTTTGTTAGATTTAAGTTGGCTTTCATTATCGAAGAGAGGAAAACAGGAACCAAATGTGCTTAGGAAACTTATTTTTGTTGAAAGGAATCTTTCAGAACAGAGAAGGTAATGTGATCACATTGATCTTATAGGTTATCATCATTGGTCTGGCAAGTTCATTGGAATTAAGTTGCCTAGGATCCTTATTTTGTGCATATCAGTGGATGAAAAATTAGGGAAATTTGGAAAATATTTTCTTGAGGAATTTTGTTTATATGTTTCTATCTGATATAGCATCCATTGGCAGATTTTCTTTTATAAGCCAAACTTATGGTGGCCAAATGGCTTGGGTAAACAAGCCTTATACAAAGTCGACATCACCGTTGATGTAAAAGATTATGGAGAGTCAGATTCTTGGAGTCACTTATTTGGTTTTCGGAAAATTGACAGTTATATAGATCCTGCAACTGGAGGAAGGTAAGCCTTGAATATCTACATTGATGATATCTGTGGGTGCATAACCTGCATTGTGTAATAGATTGACACAAAAATTGATTCTAAGTAGTTGTATTCGACAAAAATGTTTCTGTTATTACAGATTATTTAAAGTAAATGGAGAACCTGTATTTATTCGTGGAGGAAACTGGATACTGTCTGATGGCTTGCTACGGCTTTCAGATGAACGGTACAAAACAGATATAATGTTTCATGCTAACATGAATTTTAATATGATTCGTTGTTGGGGTGGAGGATTAGCAGAGCGACCAGAATTTTATCATTATTGCGATTTATATGGTTTGCTGGTAATAGTTTCTAAACTTTTTTTTAATATGCTCAACATATTTTGTTCTTTTTAAAAAAATGCTAAAACATATGCAATGAACTTAGTTAGGTACTAGTGACATGAATGAAGTAATGCTTTATTGCCAAATTGTTGAATTAGATACAATGGATGTATTTTCTATTTATGTTTGTCTTTAGATTTAAAAAAGAAAAGAAAAGAAATTATATTATTTTAAAGAAAAATTCAAAATTACAACTACTCTGCCAGGCATGAAAACTATTAGTCCAAACCCTGGGACAAGAAACAAGTCTAATCAGATCAGCAATAAACATGAAGTCAGTCTAAATCTAAAATCTTTCGGGTATCCTCTTGGAGCTTTGTAGGCCACCATATCAGTCCAGGGCCATAGCAAACAATGTTATTATTATCCAAAGCCCAATTAGCTAAAGTATCAACAACTCTATTAGGTTGCCGAGGAACATGATTGAAATGGATCTCTTGAAATGTATCCTTCAGGGGTTGGATTTTTTCCAGCTCTCTAATTATTCACCAATTTTTGCCTTCCTTCAATGACAAAGTGGATAAAAGGCTAATGATAAGTTGAGAATCAGAGTTCCCCTGAATCTTTTTCCATCCAACTTTAATTGCTTCTTGTAGACCTCTAAAAACTGTCGTTATTTTAGCCAAATTGTTCGTTGCAGAACCCAACCCTTCTGAAAAGAAGAATACAATTGACCCATCATAAAGTCTATCTATTCCACCTATTGTAGGCTGGAATTGCACCCTTCATGGGAGAGTTTTTCACCCTTCGTGGGAGCACCTCCAACCACAAGCATGGGAACAACCTCAAGTTGTGGGTATCCTATAGCGAGGTTGAACCTCTGGAGTAGGCCAGTACCTCTTTGATGCTCACCTAAACTAATGCTAAACTAATGATTCACAAGGAAAAGGGTTAGAAAGGGGATAAGGGCTCCTAAGAAAGCTAACCAGGCGATGCACCAAAGTAAAATGAACACTCATCTATGCTTGAACCCACACTAGATCAATCATAAGACAACTATGGCTTACACAATCTCGAGATCAAGTTAACATACTGGAAGAGGCTCAAGCAGAACACTAATCCAGACCTACAAGAGCTTGAAAATACATTAAAGAGGCAAATAGAAAGCTAATAGACTAGGAAGAATCTCCTTCACGAATCCACCAAGCACAAACATACTAAGGCATTGATCAATGACAAGAGATAGGCAAAAAAATCATTTTATTACATCAAGAGGTAGTTCTTACAATAGACTTGACAAGGTCGAGCCTAATCAAGCGGAGCATACTTTGTAGTATCTCAATGAATGTCCGTCTCCTAGAAAGATGAAAAAAGTCTAAAAACTGGGAACCCCTACAATGGCTTGAAAGCCCGTATATATAGAAGGGACAAAAGAGAAGAGGGACTGCGTGAAACAACGGAGAGGGGAGCCATAAATTCCTGCAACCACCACTGTCGTCCTTCTTTGACCATGGAGTGAGTCGTTCAAGGTCATCGCCAATCTCTTCGAGCCCATCCTGCATTCAAGTCACCCTTGGGTGGATTTTGAGGGAGCCATGTTGCGGGTAGCTGGTTCTCTGCTTGGTGCGACTGAGTTGATCCCTGCATTAAAAATAGCATATTCCTTTCACCTGCGTGTAGGCTATTGACCACGTCATCAGAGTCGAAAGGCAAAATCCCTGTCCTTTTTTTCTGATTGGCTGTCGAAATCCCACCAGGACCCTTTGAAAACTTGACCTTTTCTCATCCATTGATCTGTTGAGCCTGGACTACCACGAACCGTTGATCTTTTGCTAATTGGATACCCTTGTGCCACTTGTCTTTGATCGATTAGCCCCTCGGATTCGCTGACCGTTTGACCATCGCTCGTGCTGTTGATCTTACTGGGCCATTATCCTGTCTTGACTTAACTTATAAAGTTTATAAGTTAAGTAGCCTTGACAACCCGATTTACTCTTCACAGTGTAAATCGGGATTTCCTCACTACTTAGCTTATAAAGTTTATAAGCTCCTTTCATAAGTTTTGTCCTTGGAGATTCTCGAAAACACTTTTCAAGACCTATTCGGGTTCTTCAAGCTTCCTTACTTCGGGCTTTTTAGGCTCTTCAACTTCACTGTTTCCAAGCTCCCTAACTTCGGGTTCTTTGGAGCTAGAAGACTTCGGATTCTTCAAGCTTCAAGTCTTCGGGTTCTCGGAGCTTGGCTACTTCCCAACGGATAGTCCATCACCCTGAAATTGACGTTTGCGGGCCCGTCAATTCCTTCGGGCAACTTGCTTTGGCAGAATTTCTTCGGGTAGTTTGCTTAGGGCCTTTTCCTCAAACAATTCTCCCGAAGGAATTCCTGTGGACTTCTTGTTTTCATTCCTTCCCTTTGGGATTATTTTCTGCAGCTATCTCCTTTGCTTATTTCCTTCGGACAAAAAGTCCGAAGGAAATCATTCGGAACCTTTCCTTTATTTCCTTCAGACAAAAAGTCTGAAGGAATTGTTCCTTGGAACCTTTCCAAATTACCCCTTGGGCTTTTTGACAAGGACTTTCCCGAAGGAAAAGAGACCCTTTAGGCTTTCTGCAAATGGTCCTTCCAAAAGGAACATAACCTTTCAAACTCAATTGGCTATTTGTTGGGGCTAGATTTTAACGTTTGCAGGCCCGTCAATTCCTTCAGGCAACTTGCTTTGGCAGAATTTCTTCGGGCAGTTTGCTTAGGGCCTTTTCCTCGGACAATTCTCCCGAAGGAATTCCTTCGGACTTCTTGTTTTCATTCCTTTCCTTCGGGATTATTTTCCACGGCGATCTCCTTTGCTTATTTCCTTCGGACAAAAAGTCCGAAGGAAATCATTCGGAACCTTTCCTTTATTTCTTTCAGACAAAAAGTCTGAAGGAATTATTCCTTGGAACCTTTCCAAATTGCCCCTTGGGCTTTTTGATAAGGACTTTCCTGAAGGGAAAGAGACCCTTCGGGCTTTCTTCAAATGGTCCTTTCGAAAGGAACATACCCTTCGAAATTCTTGTTTTGGTCTTTTTGCTCCAAAAGTGCCCTTCGGAAGAATTGGAATTGCCCTTCGGAAATTTTGAAGTGGACTGCTTTGCCGAGAGAAGTGCTCTTTGGCTTGCTTCGGTTTTCTCATGACTCGCAACCTACTAGCCAAATTAAGCAAAGTACCCGAAGTCTTCCGCCTTGTACTTTTGTAAATGCTGATGGAGTCTGTAGATGTTTTGATGGAGTTCGTAGATTTTCTGATGGAGTCCGTAGCACTATGTAGGCCTAATGCTGTTGCATTTATGACCCCTAACTGCTTGGTTTCACCATGAAAACTGCTCAAAAACCTCTTCTTTGCTCTATAGACTCGTCTCTTAGAATTTGACAAAATACACTTTAAGCAAACTTAAAGTGTTTCAAAAGCTTTATGAGCACTATAAGTTCTCTTTGGTCCACTCATTCCATCCAAAGCATTTGTTCATCCGCTCGTCCAGTAGCAATTTGATCCATCTAGGCATAGCTTGATATGTGGGCCAATTTTGGCCAACACCACTTATACTCGCTTTACTTGGATTTCTTCTAGAAGCTCCATCTATATTCAGCGTCCCAAATCCACAAAGACTGGTTGACCACTTACCTTACCCTTTAGATTTTCTCCTCGGTTTGAAAACAAACCTTTGATGATTACTCAAAGTAAGAGGTAAGTTTACTATGAGGTTAACCTATGTTACTGGATATGCCCCCTAGGCCCTAGGAGCACAGGGGATACACTCCAGGATACAGGGGCGTGGGGGAGACGCCTAGGGAGCGTGCTTGGGCTGCAGAAATGCTCAGGTACATTTGGAAGATGTACCTGGGCATTTTCGAAACCCACACATGCTCCCTAGGCTTTTGTGCGCACTCTCGGACACCAATTTTTTTTTTAATTTTTTTCAATTTCGCCCAATGAAAAGTCAAACATGGACTTCAAAATACAATTAAAAACAAAATAAAGTGGATTCCCAACCCTAAAAGCAATATTCACACTCATTTATCACAAGATAACGACACATTTCCCTTTCGTTGCATTTTTAACTCTCATTGCACATTCGTTCACTCTTAATTTTTTTAGTTGCATAAGCTTGAAACTCCTTGTGCTAAACCTACACCACTACCAAAACCTATTTGGTGCCGAGGAGATTGAAGAGCTTGCAAAGAAGTGGATTTGCTGATTTAAGGTAAGTTTTTTAGATTTGTGGCCTTTTTTTTTGTTTTGTTTGTAACTAGTTCTAATTTTAATTTTAATTTATTACTCTTTTAAGTTTTAACCATTTTTTCCACAAATACTAAATGTAATGCTTATGTTTTAAATTTTAATAGCAATTGTTTTATTTTTTACCAGGGGCTATAGGGATTTGTCAGAGTGTCTTAGGGTGGAAGTGCTAGTTCGGTGGGCCAAGGGATAGCCCCCAAATTTGATCTGCGAACGCCCCTTTGGAAGTATGTGATAGTATTAGAACATATATGTGGTGGAGGGTGTTTTCATTGGCTTTGCTCAAAGTGTAACTGTAAATACAAGAGCTCGTATAGTCGAGTGAAAACTCATTTGTGTGCGATTTCTGGCACTGGAATCAGAGTTTGTTGTGGGTCAAGCATAAATGGAAGGCCGAGAAAGGGTTTGCCATAGGCAAAGATCTTTGCATATGTCATAGAGCAAGAAGAAGCAAATGTTATGGGGCAAAGATCAAAGTGTCCTTTGAGAAAGAAAGAATCACCCCCTGTTGATCCATCTCGTGCTAATGTTGTGGCCCCATCACACCCCTTTCTTGGTACACCCGTTGCGGCCGAAGAGAAAGAGGATTCACCTCTTGGTTGCAAGAGAACAAAATATGCAGGCCCATTGAACAGGGCATTCCATAATGAATCCAGTGACAGCGGAGTGGAACATCACACATTGTCTTTATGCTTGTGGGCTGCCATTTAATGTTGTTAGATCAACATACTAGCAGGATATGGTGAGATCTATCAATGCTACCCCTAAAGGGTTTGTCGGCCCAGGTTATGAAAAGGTGCACACCACCTTATTGACAAAAGAAAGAAACACGTTGAAGATGCATTGAAACCCATCAGGGATTCGTGGATCGAAACAGGTTTGTCCATTATTACCGATGGATATAAAGATAAGACAAATAGGCCATTGATTAATATGATCACAGTGAGCCCTAAAAGGGCAATGTTTTTGAAGGCCGTTGATTGTGAGGGGCAAGTGAAGGATGCACGATTCATTGTTGACATCGTGATAAAGTCCATTGAGGCAGTGGGGCCTTAAAACGTTGTCCAAGTTGTAACAGACAATGCTAAAAATTGCAGAATTGCAGGCATGTTGATTGAGACAAGGTATGGGCACCTTTTTTTGACACCTTGTGTCGTTCATTCCCTCAACCTTATATTGCAAAAATTGGGGACAAAAATTGAATGGATCAAACAAGTCTATGAGGAGGCGAGTGAGATCCAAATGTTCATAACCAACCATCGCATGTTCCAAGGCATCGTTAGGGCCTTTTGGAAGTTGTAGTTGTTGAAGATAACTCTTAATTTTATCATTCATGAATCATGTATCATTGTAGATTTTTAATTTAATTTAATTTGTAATTTGTATTGTTTTTATTTTTGAACATTTTTTTTAATTTTATTTGTTTTAATTTCATATTAGGTTGTTGAGACTCGATTTGCCTCACACCTTTGTCTTGAGATGATTTGTTAGGGTGCCTGAGGCATTGAATAGCATGGTCATCAACAACTTTTAGGGTGTATGGAGGGAGGCAAACAATGAGAGGGTGCACAAAGGTGAAATAGTAGATTTTTGATGGTATGTAGTGGGAACGTGTGGAGTATTTGCTCAGTTTTATCGAGCCCATTGTCAACATGTTGAGATATGTGGATATGGATTATCCATGTTTGGGTGAGCTTTATGATGGAATCGACTCAATGATTGAGAGCATTAGATCCATCATAAATGCCAGAGAGCACGGTCCTGTTAGTGCCTGAGATTGCATTGAGGCAATTGGGCCCTCGTCAATGGAGAATACCTGAAATTTAGACCACGTTGAATATTGAAGTCCATGTCTAAGTCTTTTTGTCCTCATGCATTCCTTGGGAAGGTCAAGTTCTTCGTAAAAAATTGGTTAAGTCCTTTGTGTGTTGTCTTTGCTTGGTAAAAGTGTTTATCCCTTAGATTTTTTGGGCCTCTTCTAATGAACACAATCCCTGATGAAAATTGTTTTTCAGACTTTTTGTCTTAAGCAAAAAATCCGAAGACTTATTTTCGTCAGACATTTGTCCGCTACAAAAGTCCCGAAAAATTCCTTTGTTTTGGAAAAGGGTGTCGAGTCTTATTTGTTTCGGACTTTTTGACCGTGGCAAAAAATTCGAAGGGCACTTGCCTTTCGGGCGTTTTGCCCATACAAAAACCCTGAAGGAATTGTTTACTTTGGCCAGGTCATTTTCAAGAATCCCGAAGGACACTTTCACCAGTTCCGAAGGGTATTTGCCCTTTGGATTTTTTGTCCATACAAAAAGCCCGAAGGAATTGTTTACTTCGGCCAGGGCATTTTCAAGAATCCCGGAGACTTTCATCAGTTTCGAAGGGTATTTTTGTAGGCGGAAGGACACTTTCAACATTTTCGAAGGACAACTCAAAGGGCACAGGACACTTTTCAAAGTCCCGAAGACCACTTTCAAGACTCCTGGAGGGGCACTTTGGAGATTTCGGGGGACCTTTCCAAGATTTCCGAAGGGTATGTTCCACTTTCAAAGGGCACTCCCAGGTGTTATCAAGGGCCATTTCCCGAAGGATATCCCAAAAAAGATTCCTTCAGGTCATGCGTTCTCATAAATAAATGAAGTCTCTTTGTAGGGTGGAAGAATGTTGCACTCCTCGGGTTCATTAATGGTACAAAGGTAAAAGATAGGCGAAGGCCCAAGCGAGCATATATGATGGACAATTCTAGGTTGTGGGTGACCTAATCAGTGGATTAAGTCTCTAGGTTGTAAGGGCTAGCTCCCTTTGATGTATCAATTAGGAACTGTGCTACAAACTGCTTGGGAAAAGAGAGAAAGAGAACTTGAAAGGAAATCCTACCTAATGATGGTGATACATTTGAATGTAGATTGATCCACTCAATTTAAGCTCTTAAAAACACTGATTCAGATAAAAAAAAGGGCTAAACTTTTAACTCCAATTAATCAATATGCATAAGTATTTCACGAAAAGGTTCTATCTTGCGACCTAAGCTTGAGGGAAATGGTAACACAAACCTGATTGAAGGCACTAGTAGCCACTAACTTCCACAATAGACTTAGCCAAAAAGATGTTTAAATACAGAACATGACCTGCATAACATGATCAGCTAGTAACTAGGTAAGGATCAAAACTTGGCAAGGAAAACAAAATCTACCACTTGTGCAAATCAATGACAAAATACACCATACCAGCTTGCTGGAAATTGGAAAAAACAGTCTTCTTCTATTACTCTGAAAAAGGTTACAGCACAAACTTTGGCAGAAGATTGTCTTGCCAAAAGAGAGGATCTTTTTTAAACAAGGCTGAAAGCCAACTTATAGAAAAATTACAACAGCCAAGAGATGGTGTTGAAAATAGAAGAGGTAAACTCATTCATTAGTCTAAGTCAAACTTGCGTTGCATGAGCCTTCCTCTTTTGTCTTTTCTTGTCTTTGTCGTGCATGGAGCTCCTTGGCATTGAAATGAATAGTGGCTAAGCTTGGGCTGTCTTGTTCTAGAATAATCATTAATTAAAGCATGCATGAAAAGTTTTGGCATTTGGAATATGGATGGTGGAGCTTAGGTTTGACTAGTGAACTTCTCCTTTGCATGGAATGTTACGCCAATCTAAAAAAAAAACTCCGTTTGACTTTGTTTGAAGACTGAGCTGGAGGAAGAGATCACCCCACTTTGCATGTAAAGCCACGTCAAGAGTCCATAGATGAGCTCCACTTGTACTGCTGGAACGTTTGAGAGCTTGCCTACTCGGATTGGATCTATTTTTGACCATTTTATCACGGCTTTTATTTTCCTGTGTATCTCTTTGGCAATTTTCCTGGGATTATTTCCTATTGGCTTGTTTATTCCTTTGGATATTTCGCTTTTCCCTTAGTCTTTCTTTGTTTGGCCTTGTGTCTATTTTGCGGACTTTGCCTATGTATATTTCTTTCGGCCTTATACTTTTCATATTCTCGCGGACAAAAATGTCCACGGGAATTATCTCGGACCCTTTTCTTTGTCATTTCCCCGCAGACAAAAAGTCCTTAGGAATTGTCTTTCCCTTTCCTTCGGGCAGTTTACCTGAAGGAATTGTCCTCTTTCACTTTCCCCGCGGGCTTTTGTCCCTATCTTTTCCCCGTGGCAACTTTTCCGAAGGAATTCCTTCAGACAAAATGTTCGAAGGAATACTTCGGACTTATGTCTCTTCCACCTTTGTTATCTCTGTGCTGCCCTCTGAAGGAATCCTTTGGACTTTTTGTGAAGTCCTGTCACTTTCCCGCGGACAAAAAGTCCGTGGGAATTCTTTTGCTGTCTTTTGCTATAGGGACCCTGCGCTAAGTCACTTTCTCGGACATTCCTTCGAACAAAAACTCCGAAGGAAATGTCCCTTGTGCCTTTTCCGAATGTGCCTTTTCCCGAAGGGTATATGTCCTTCGGATTTCTTGTCTTGGACTCTCCCAAAGGGTATGTGCCCTTCGAGAATTTTGTGAAAGACCCTTTTCCGCCTTATGTAATGTCTCTTCCGAAGGGCAAGTGCCCTTCAGGGTTCCTGCAAAGTGTCCCCTCGGCTCTTTGAAAATGTCATTTTCTTGAAGGGTAGGAACCCTTCGGGATTCTTGCAAGTGTCCCTTCGTTTTGAATTGAACCTTCCCAAAGGGTACATACCCTTTAGCCTTTTGCAAATGCCCTTTTTCTTTCGACCCTCTTGCAAAGTACATTCCTTCGGACAAAAGTCTGAAGGAATCCTTGTCTTCTTCTCGAAGGGTAAGTAACCCTTCGGGATTTTGTAAGTGCCCCTCGGGCTTTTGTCAAGTGTTTGTTTCAGGTTTTCTGTAATGGTTTTTTTCCGAAGGGCACGTGCCCTTCGAGCTTTTGTAAAAGCCCTTAAAACTCATGTGATGAACATTCTCGAAGGGCAGGTGCCCTTCGGGATTGTTGAAAACGTACCTTCCAAACTTGAAATGAACCTTTCCAAAGGGTAGGTGCCCTTCAGGATTCTTGTAAGTGTCCTCAATTACCTGTCCATTTACTTTCCTTCGGAAAAGTTGGAGCCCTTATGTGAAAAACATATTCGAAGGGCTCATACCCTTTGAAAAACCTACCAGTATACCTTCGGCCTTTCCTGTGTGCCCTTAAAACTGTCCCTTTGAATTCCTTTGGACTTTCTTGTGAAGTCCTTGAAATTTCTTTCCCTCAAACAAAAGGTTCGAGAAAATTGTCCATGTCATAGCCCTGAAAAAAAATTCTTAAGAAGACAACACTTCGGTAAGAAAGTAGCTGCTGTATGGTCCAAAATCAAAACTAAACCTTTGCAAAAATTCGAATAAATAAACCTGCCTTGCTTAGGAGTCCAAAAGAAAAGACCACTCAAACAGTGTGCCCTCATTCATAAGCAAAACCTACAAGCATGTAGGTTAACATGATGACTGAATGTGACGTTTTTGAAGGAGAAAACCCTTTCGAACTTGCTGAATGTATACTGCCCTCTAATGGACTGCATGCTTTATATGATGGCTGTAGGTGTCTTTACCAATTTACATGGCTGTAGGTGTCTGTTTAAGGACCCCAAAAAACTGATTTACAAGACAAACTGGTACCATAAGCAGAGTTCCAAATAGTAGGGTTGACAATTTTGGCCTGTGGGGCAAAATTGTCAACAGCAAGCAGAGTAGCCGAAGACTAAAAGGAAGAAGAAGGTGCTGCAACCTCTGCCCGCAACCCCCAGGAAAAGGAAAGAGGTCGTACATCCGGATGTACCCTCTCAACGTGAAGCCACAAAATCCCAAGGAGAAAAGTCCTCATATGCCCAGTTGCTAAGGGATATGAGTGACGAAGAAGATTCAGATGATGATAGGCCTATTGCAGAGATAGTAAAGTGGCTAGAGGTGTTCACTCCTCCCCCAATGAGGATAGGACAAAGAACTCCGAGGGAAAGGCCACAAATTCCAGTCAAAATTCCAACAATGTGATTGTTTGGACCACAAGCACCCTCAGGAGGAGAAGACAAAGGTGATGAGGAAATTGTGTTGGCCTCGAATGATCCTTTGTCCTTCGAAGATGTGACACAAATAGGTGTTGAGGCGGCCATGCAAGCCCAAGCTCCACTCTAGAAAGACAATGTCTCCTTGGACACAGAAGCATTTGTCTAGGATATGTTCACCCAACCATCCGGGCAAGAGGTGGAGTGTGAGACAAAAAGTATGCAAGGGCCCGGGGAGAAACTTGAAAATGAGTCGAGGCCAGAAGAGCAAGCCCCCACCAGTAGTGAAAACGCAGAGGCTCAAGGAAAACAACAACCGGATGTTGTGGCCGCTGTGGAGACAGCCCCACAGGACTATCCCTCTCTAGTACACACAAGTTCAATACAAGGAGAGGCTGCACTTGAGGGAGACAAGGGATCAAACTTGAAAATGGGTACCCCTATGCCTTTAGGGATAAATAAGGAGGCATACCAAAGTGATGAAGTTGTAAGGGAGGGACCTTCAACAGGGACTGCTTCTATTGAAGTACCTAAGGGGCTCATTCCCTAAATAAAGGTCCATGATCCTGTTGGGCACAGGAGTTTTGAGGCCATGATTGGTGATGAGCCGCCTAAAGGTGACAAGGAAGACGCCATAGCCTCTTCCCAACGCTCCCAACCAATTGCACAATATGAGCTGGAAGCAAGACCACCTCCTCAGCCCGTAGGACAAGAGAGTGCCATTGATAGACTGTTGTTGGGGTCCTAAAAGCAGTCTGAAGCAGTTATTGAGGTCATGGAACAAGTTGAACCAGGCAAAGAGGGAAAAACTCGAGCTGGATACCGATGAGGATACAAAACAAATAATATTAGGTTCACACTCGACTCCCATCAAGCTCCCTCTGGTCAACGTTCCATTAACGCCACCTTTCAATGCTCCTAGACTGGCCTCAAGGTCCACAACTCCAATGGGTTTTCAGACCAAGCCCTTGATATGGGTCGAAGAACAAATTAAGAAGAAACGGAGCATTGAAAGCAAATTGGGAGATATAGATGTGATGAGGATTGCTTAGATATATAAGGCAAAACCTCCCAAGGGGGCTAAGGCACTCTCTCGGAATACTTTCACTGATGATGGGGAGAGAATACAGGAAATAGCCGTCCCTCCACAAGGCGCTACAAAGGACGCTCCCCTTGAAAGTTACTCAGTGTACATATATGATCTAGGGGAGCCTTCAAGAAATGAGATCAAGCATAGCTCGCAGGTTCTAGCGAGCATGGTGGCTCATCAGATGGACAAAGATAAAGCGTCAATGGAGGAGCTTAAGATGCAGAACCCGACGATGATCCAGTATTTGCAAAAGTAACTAAGTGAGCCTAAAGCAGTGTTTCCAACTGCCGGCATAGCCTCAAGTCCACCCGTTTTCTCTTGGGATACACTTGATTTTGGCCTCGGTGAAGATTTAAAGACTAGAGTGTTGGAAATATTGTCATTGATGTCAAAGGTCTAGCATTATTGGTGATAAAGGCCCCATTGCATTTAATGGTGTTTTTAATATTCATATCTTGGCTAATGTGTGTTAATATTTATTTAATATTAATGAATATATTTTTGGTTGCATATAAGCCAAAAGAGGGGCCATGGAGAAGTCAAAGAGTCACGGGGTAAAAGACGAAAGAGGAATGGGGCGCATTTTCTCATGAAGAGTCATCTTGAGGAATTCCAAGAGTCACCATGTGAAGACAAAAGAGGTATGGCGCATTTTTCCATGAAAGAACACTTTGAGGAATACAAAAAATCACCAAGATAAAGACAAAAGAGGAAAGGACGCTTTTACTTATGAAGGGTCACTATATGATTTTTCAAATGCAAGGATACGAAGGGTCATGCAAGTTTGACGTCATTTTCCATGAGGTTTGAAGAGTCACAAAGGGTGAATGCCAAAGGTCATTTGGAAAGCTATAAATAAAAGCTTGAGAAGCCATTTGTAATATGCAAGAGAGTGCATGGTTTGTATTTGTTTTCGAAGAGAGAAAAGCAAGAGATATTGTAGAGTTCTATTATTTGCTGAGTAAGAAACATTGAGAGATAGTTGTGTTTTATACACAAGAGGAGTTGGTGCTCCTGTGGGTTGGTGCTCACAAATGGTTGTTGTGTTGGTGCTCGGCAAAGGGGTTGGTGCTCCTGCAAGTTGGTGCTTGCGAACTTTGTATTTTGAGTTGGTGCTCATTCATATACTTGAGATTGTTCTTCGTGGTTTTTCCCACTTGGGTTTTCACGTAAAAATTTGGTGTTTCTCTCTCTCTTGTGTGGTGCAAATTATTGTTTTAGTTTTATTTTATATTTTGAATGTGTGATTAAGTGGTTAAAGAAAAGAAATCAGATTAAGTAAAAAGATATATAATATATTGATTCCCCCCCCCCCCAAGTGTATTTCGTGCTTAACACAGAGGATGGGCGACAAAAGAGTGGTAGAAAGACTTGATGGTCTGAGCCAAGGAGGTCATCTATACAGCATTGGAATGGCTCGATGATGCAACAAATAAACTAGAGGCATGCAAATCCTTAACATTGATTTATGATACTGATATCAAGAGCTGGGAGTAACTTGGGCCCAAGGTAGATGAATTGTGTAGTGTGGGCGAGAATATCTTGATTGCAGGAAAGGTTGTCACCTCAGATGATCCTAAAATGCACAGAGAATGCCAACTAGCCATAAAACATAGGTTAGCAATGCTTAAGGATGACGCGTTTGATATAAAAGGGGAAGAGTAGTCTCTCAAGACTGCTAGGGCAGAAATTGAGGCCACCTTGAGGGGAATGGTGAAGCTTGACAGTACAATTGACATGACAAAGGAATTGATAGAAGATGCCCTGAAGAGTCTTGTCGATGCACCCCATGGAAGCTTCAGTAGCTAGAAAATAAGGGAGTTGGTGCTACTTGAAAATCCTGCGACCAGTTGAAGGCATTGGTCGAGAAGAAGCAGAAGGCACTCCAGAGGACTACAATTGGTTAGAAGAATATGATGTCAAATTCAAATACCAGGGGGGCCCAAACAAGAAAATCCTTGCCACCATGATCGAGAAGTTCGTTGCATACAAGAACAGGCTGGTGCAGGGCTCGGTCATCAACGTTGATTACACGATATGACCAATTCATTTCTATTTCTTCTCGGTTGATGTAAAAATTCTTTTCTCCTCCCTCTTGCTCGTCTCTTTTTCCCTTAATCTTTGTATGGCGCCCGTTAGTGGCACGCCCCTCATAGGAATATTCTTTAGAGAAAGGGACGTTTCTGATTGGTTACGCAAGTGGACAAAGGTTTGTTTTGTCCCTTGTTGGAGTGTGCTTTACATGGCGTATGGAGAGCGTCCCACTAGGATGAGATATCAAACATGTTGCTTTCATCGGAGCACGCGCATATCAAACATGTTTGTTTGTGGAAGTGACATGACAATTCAGTGAATTTATCCTCTCTCATCCGGCACCCGTCCATATCTTTGTTTAAATCAACCCACCCTGTCTTACCTTGTGCTTAACACACCATTTGCATAAGTGTTACTTGCATCGCAAATACATAAGATCTTGTATATTTGGAATGTATTTGCAGTTTTGTGCTTAAAATCTTAAAGCTGCAGTTTCCTATCTAGTTTCTGTTGTTGAATGTTTCATAAAACGGAGATTGTAGCCATCTTTTCATCTGTCTCTAGTAGCTTGTGTATGACTTAAAATATTTGTGCATTTCGTGTGACAACCCTTACAGGTGAAGTGTGCAAACTTGGTTATGCTTTGGTCATTTTTCCCTTATGTGCCAAGAATCCTCATGAAGATTGAAGTGTAAAATCCCTCCATGTGAATAAGCTACTCCATAGGTTCTCTCACCTTGGTTTAGGCAGAGCCAAAAGTAGTAGGGAGTTAACCATACCCTTTGGAGGTGTCTCTCAGTCATTGTCCGTGTTCGGTTCTTTGTTTGATGTTAAACCCTCCCCTAGGGATAACATCTTAACAGGTTTTTCATCATTGTTTGTCATTTTCTATAAGTGTGCAAAGCGGAGCATACGAGGTGTACAACTTGGAACCAACAAGGCTTACGGAGAGGTTCTTCAAGGAAGTGCAGTCGCATCTCATTGAAAGGTGAAACAAAAAGACCACCCCATTGCATCTTTTTGTTTTTGCCTTGACACCCAAATACTACAGTGCAGAGGTTTTTTCTTTGCCCAGGAGGGTCGCACCATATAGGGATGTTGAGGTTGCTGAGGGATATAAGGCAACATTCTCTAGACTCTTGTCAGACTGAGAAGTAGAAGACCAAGTCAGGGAAGAGTTTGTGCATTTCATATCCTCGGTGGGTCCCTCCCTTGGCACTATTTTTGACAAGTATAAAATGGATGCTCACTTTTGGTGGTACCTCCATGAACAATCATCCACCCACTTCCAACCACTTGCTATAAAAATTCTATCACAAGTAAGATTTTTTTTTTACTCTACTCTTCTTTTGACTTTTTCGATGTTTTGTTTTAACTTTTAATTTTTATAAATTCTAATTGACTTTGTAGTTTCAATAGGTTGCAAGTTCCTCTTCAGTTGAGCGAAATTGGGGTACCTATGGCTTTATCCACTCAGTTAAATGCAACAAGTTGGCAGCAAAAAAGACGGAGTATTTGGTTTATGCGCATTCCAATTTGCATCTTCTCACACAAACAACTTCATTACAAGGAAGGGCCAACAAAGTGTTGGGATGTGAACCCAGAGACTGCTGATTTAAATGTCTTTGTTTTCTACCTTTCATTACTTGACACAGAGTTTGATAGTGCTTCACACGACTCGGAGTTGGTGGGAGTGGCATTGCTGCTGCCTGTAGTTCTAATGAACCACATGATGATGAAGACATCGTAGCCGAAGCCGAAAATGAATATAGTGAATCATGAAAATGCTGATTTGTCTTTATTTTTGTCCATATATTGTAACATTTGCACCATGTCCATGTTATAAAACTAATATAAGTTCGAGCATTGAATATTATGATATTTGGCATTGAATCATGAGTATATATTTTGTGGTTATTTAACTTATATGAAGTTATTTTGTTTCCTCTATGCATATTATGTCGTTATTTTTGCTTATATGGCTATATTTTTAATTTTTTATATATAGTTTTGTACGGCCGTATCCAAACGTATCTAAACCCAAAAAAAAATTGTCGTATTCCTGTATCCAATTCTCGTACCCGTATCCGTATCGGTGATGTAGAGGTTAACCCATTGCACCGACATGTTCTGAGGAGTTTTAACTTTATATTTGATGGATTCAGTGATATTCAGCGTTATCTTTTCCCAAACAAATGAAATGTTTTGGCTTTCTTGTTGAAAGATTCTTTTGTTTCATTCCTTCCATACAGTCCATAGTAAAAGAGTTATCCCGCTCTATTTTGTTGTGGTAAGAGGTGTGGTGGATGCTATCTTGACCATATTTGTTTGCATAGTTTGATATCTTAATTTTGGATCACGAAAAGAGTGTTATTTTCTTGAAATGACTATATTGACCATATTTGTTTGCATGGTTTGATATCTTAATTTTGGATCACGAAAAGAATTTTGTTTTCCTGAAATGTATCACGAGTGCTTAAAGAATATGCAAATGTTATACATGATGAGTTTTAAAATGGTTTACCACCAAATATGGACATTCAACATCATATTGATTTGATTCCAATATCATTCTACCCACTCAAGAAGCTTATTGGAAGAGTCCAACAAAACATACAGATTTGAATAAATAGATTACTAAATTGGCGAGAAAGGGTGTAAAGAGGAAGAGCGTGAGTTCATGTGCAACCCCAATATTGCAAACTCCAAATAAATATGGAACATGGAGAATATGTGTGGATATAAAAGTAATCAATAAAATCACCATCAAATACAAATTCCCTCTATCTCACTTAGATTGTATGGTTGATGTGCTTGCATGAGCTAAATACTTTAATAAGATTGACATGTAGATAGGTTACTATCATATTTAGATTCTTTAATGATATGAATGGAAAACAACATTTAAGACTATGTATGGCTTATATGAGTGGATGGTGATGCCATTCATATTTTTTAATACACCTATCACATTTACGAGGATGATGTAATGTCCCCAAATGAGGCGATTTCATGCAAAAAGGGTTTTCTTCAAAATCCACAAATCTGAAAATGCAATCAACAAAACCCTAGTTTGCAAAACAAGCTCACCAAACCCTTATTAAGCCCTAGAAACCCTAGATGCCATAATAGTAGGATTTTATGGATAAATTCCAGTGAATAATTTGTTTCAAAATAACTGAAAAATTGTAGGAAAAATTCAGAATTTAATTTGCACGAAACAAGTACCTTTTTACCCAATTTCTGACGCTGAAACACCACTTTTTGATGGCAAAAAATTATGATTAATTATTGGAAATTACAGCTGCTTTTCAGAGTGATTTCCCTCTTCAAACCCCTGCCAAAAATAGCCATGAATCCCCAAAAAATACCAGGAAATTACACCGACTTATTTTGGGCATAGAAATTGCCAAACTAGCTTCTCCAAGCCAATCGTTCCACTTCCCAAGTGTAAGGAAAAATAGTAAAAAATTATAGAATGAATTTTTGCTTTCCGCAAGTGGAAAAACTTTCAAAAACATGTGAAATAATTAAATAATAATTCTGAAAATTATTATTTAATTTTCTCCTTCAAACCCTTCACAAATTTGTCCAAAACTTCACATCAATAATCAGAAAATTAGCAAATAAAATCAGATTATTTAATTTGCAAATTTTAAAACAAATGAAGCCTGTGAACCCTAGACCAAGCTCCTCAAGTGGTTCGCTCCACTTGCAAAAAATAAATAAATAATTAGCAAGCTTAACATGCAATGAAAAGACCACAAAACTCTGACAAAAATCCACACAAACCTTCCAAAGCAATTCGCCCCACTCCTTAATGCAAGAACAAGATCTCTTTTAGCAAAATTTGGTGTCAAAAGACACTTTTTTAGATTGATCAATCACCAACGGTAGCGAACCTCTATTGGGCATGTATCCCAATAGTTTTTTTGAAGTATGAAGAACAATTTTATTAAAATTCAGCATGTCCTCTATTGTAGCCTTCGCCATGTATTTATAACTTCCAAAGAGGGTGAACCACTTTGGGAAGATAAACCACCTTTCTTTTCCCTTGCTTTAGCTCCCATGTCGACATCTTTTTTTTGAATAATATATTAATTAGTTGTCTTAAATTTAAAATAGTAATTAGAACTACTTTAAGGCAAATAAATTAATAATTAATTCATTTAAGCATTTTAGTGGTAAAAACCACTTTTTAAATATTCTATTAATAAAATAATAATTGTCTTATGATAAAAATCACTATTTCGACAATTAATAAATAACTAGTAAAATATACTCCCCCAAAAGGGCTCTTTTAGTCTATGAAAAAATAGATTAAAGGCCTTCAATCCCTGTCTAATCATGATGTGGAAATGTGGACAATACAGATGATGAACGTAGAGCTATAAGATTACATTTGCAAGTTTGTAGTGGTTTATTTTGATGATATTTTGATATTCAGTAAGAGTAAATAAGACACTTCAATAATTTGAGAATGGTATTATAATTGTTAAGAAAGGAAAAGCTCTATGTAAATCTAATGAAGTGTAAGTTTATACAGAAAAGTTTGGTATTTTTAGGATTTGTAGTTTTAGAAGATGGTGTAAGAATGAATGAAGAAAATGTAAAAGCAATTGTTGAGTGTCCTATTCCAATAAGCATATCAGAGATAAGAATTTTTCATGGTTTAGCAACTTTTTACAAAAACTTCATTAAGAATTTCAGTGGTATTGTTACACCAATAATAGATTGCATGAGGGAAAAATAAATTATGTGAATAAGGGTAGAAACATAAAGCTTTCAATTTTTATAGAAGTAGACATAAAATCATGTTTTAGCATTACCATATTTAACAAAGTGTTTGAGGTAAATTGTGATGTTTCACATGTGGGTATTAATGTTTTGTCAAGTCAAGGAGTCTAATATCAAATTTCAGTGAGAAGTTGAATGAGGTAAGAAATAAGTATTCTACTTATGAAGTTGAATTTTATGCCATTGTACAAGCATAGAGACACTTGAGGCATTACCCGGTGCCTAAGGAGTTTTTCCTATTTACAAACCATGAAGACTGGTTCCAATTTTTGGCCAGTCATTAAACGCTTCCCCCATTCTCTAAAAGGTTGCTCCAAGTCTTGAATTCCATTCCAGGGAAGCTGAAATAAGGTAGCTAGGTATTGCCACATTGCATCACAAAAGGACATTGTATGAATAGATGAATAACGGTTTCGTCATCATCTTGGCACATTGTACACCTATTGGGTCCATTGTACCCTCTTTGTTTAGCCTGTCCCTTGTTAGAATCCTTCTTCTTAATAATAACCAGACAAAGAAGCTAACTTTTGGCCAAAGTTCTTCCGGTCTTTCCATATGTGACCTTATTTTTTTATATATTTTTTATTATCAATAAATTTTGAAATATATTCTTATAACTTATTTGCTTCTAACTTGTATTGTTATATTGAGGGGAAATAAAAATTCAAAATAATATTTTCATGTTACATGGCAATGTTAGGACTGATAACAATCAATATTATTAGGAGTCCTAATTAAATTGTTACATCAAATGTTAGATGCCTAACATTAAATGTTAGTCAGCTACACAGTTGGATGTTTGTTGTGCTACTTATTTTTCGGACTATATGAAGTATTAATTTGTCTCCTTAACAATAATGCAAATTTCATGTTATTAGCTCGTCCTTTCTTGTGTATGTTATTGCTCAAAGGCTTTGCTGTTGAAGGTAATAAAGCTTTGTGTGCTATATAGCCAGGCCTCCAAATATAGTATAAATAGATTGATATCTCAGGTGTAAGGGCTTCTGGGGAAGTAACTCTGATCCAAATTTGTCTACTAAGACCTACTAGTAAAAAAATGTTTTGTATGATTGTTTATGTTGATGATGTAATAATTACTGACAGTAGTTCTTTCTTGATTGAAAAATAAAAAGTCAGTCTTTGTAAAGCCTTTGGCATGAAAGATTAATGATTGTTTCATTACTATTTGGGCATATAAGTTTAGCAGCCAAACCATGATATTTTTGTTTCACAAAACAAGTTTGCAACAAATTTTCTTGAAATGTTCAAGGCAATGGATTGTAATCTGAGTAGAACACCAACAAAGTTAGGTCTCAACTTCTCGAAGGATGATGCATCTGCATTTGTTGCTGAAACATACATATTGGCAGCTTGTTGGAAATTTTATTTTCTTCCAACAACCAAACCTGACATAAGTATTGTAGTTGACATGCTATCAAGATTTTTAAATTGTCTATGAATGGTGCACTGGAATGCAACCCAAAGGGTGTTGCGTTATATCAAAGGAACCTTGCAATTTGGCATTTACTTCGAGCAAAAAGAAAATTTCTAGTTTAGAGGAGAAATGCATATTGCATTGGTGCAGTTGACAGTTAACTACAGAAAGTTGTCTAGGTTATGCTTTAAATCATGGATCTGGTGTGGGATTTTGGTTGAGTGAGAAACAAACTCTCTTGCATTTTCTTCAACAGAGGAAGAATACAAAGCAACGGTTAATGGGACTTAAGAGGCAATTTGGTTGCAGATGGATTTTAAATGATATAGATTCAACAAAGCATCCAACATCTTTGCATTATAACAATCAGAGTACAATTAATATGACAGAGAATTCATTTCATTCTCAAACAAAACACAGTGAAGTGCATCATCACTATAACAGAGAGCAGGTGCAGAGAAAAAACTGAGTTGACTGCTTACAGTGTACAGAATAAAGATACAGAATTTAACCAAGGTGCTCAAGAGAAATAAATTAAAAATTATGAGTCAACAGGGATTGTTACTTACAAAAACTAAACTTAAAGAGGGTATGCTAGATAAAATATTTATTTAATGTTGATTTTGTAAAAATATTTATTTCATATGTCATCTAGTCACTAAAGTTATTAGATATCACTATAAAGTTGCATATTAAAGCCAATGTAAGAAAACTCTATTTGAATAACATATTTAGGTTTGACCGTTCCTCATGGGGGAACAAGTCATTTATTTTAATAATGTACCAGAGTTTGAACACACTGAACTAATAAAGTTTCCTACTTTCATTTTCTCTTGATATTCTCTTTAGAATCTATCTTATAGAAGGAAGTTTATGAGTATAGTTTTGTTATGGATGTATTGAGTTTTAATGAGGACTGAAATCTCAGTGTTTTTGGGCATAATTTTCAAGATCACAAAAATTTGTTTTATTTCTTGCATTCGATAATTTTGCACTTCAAACTTGATGCAGAAGCACTGGCTATAGACTGTCGATTATGAAAACATGTATTTTTATATCTGACATTGTTTTATCAGTGTTTTGTTGGCATTCAGTTAGTGTTCTAGCAAGATCCTTAGTTATGTCATTTGTGATGGTCGGGTTAACCGATAATTGTTGGGTCTTGTCCTTCAAATAGCATATTTTATGTTGGAAGGAGTGTTGGTATCGGGGCTCCCTGTAATTATTAATTGTATCGAGACTTATCTCTTATGAATACAAAGCTGCTAATGTTCGGATACTCTACTCTACCTTGGTATGCTTTGTAATTACTATTCTAAGGTTGCTTCTTGTTGATCATCTAGTATCTCAGTAGACATTTTCTATTCTACATTTTGTCACCGTTGCCTTAAAGAATGTCGGTTCAAAGAGAAGCATGACGAGGCATGCCTTATCTTCAAATATGTATATGCTGAACATAACCATGAAACACAACGACAAAAGATATTACAACAACACAAAGAGTTCACAAATGATAAGATCGATGCGTACAAGCAATAATTCATGCTATTGATTCTGAACAAAGGTGGGAAAGAAACACACAGTAAGGGAGGGGACCATGGAGTTAAATGGACTATTCAATTGGTGGAGCAACACAAAAAGATAAACGTTGTAATCGGCATCCAATTGTAAAAAGCCATCAAGTACAAAGGGGAAGCTGAAGCGAAAACTGACGCTGAAGCATGAAAGCAGTCATAGCCACAGCTAGAGCCGAAACCAAGAAGGGGTTCAGCTAGAATTGGTGGACCCTATGCCACTCATGGTAAGGAGTGGTGTTGAAATATTGTCATTGATGCCAAAGGAGTTCTTATTGAAATAATGATGTCAACGGAATTATCATTAATGTTAATGGATGTCAACGGAATTATAAGTAATGGCAACGGGATTATCATTAATGTAAAAAGCATTGTTTTTGCGGAAATCAATGCCCACAAATGAAAGGGTAGATCACTTGTGTTTAAGCGCCTATAAAGGAAGGGCCAATTCTCTTAAACTAGGCCAACTTTCATTAAAACTCTATAGGCCGACCCCCTTTTGAAAATCGTGCCCCTTAGCTAAGATAAAAAATTAAATGAATGGACGCCTCTTTTGGTGTATGGGTGTCTATTGGAGAGGTCGCCTCCCTTGTGAAGAGGCATTGAAGTCTATATAAGGAGAAGAGAAGGTAGAGAAATATGTGAAGAATTAATTCTTTCTATCATTCAAGTATAAGCAGTTTTTTGTGGAGAAGAGAGGAGATTGAATTTGCCATCATTCGTTGATGAAGCAATAATAGTGTGGTGAAAGATTGTTTCAGTGGAGGTTGGTGCCTCATAAAGAAGAGATTGGTGTCTCTTGCTAAGTTGATGCTTGGCGGTGGGGATTGGTGTCTCCAAGTAGGTTGATGTCTACAAATTTTGTAATTTTTTTTTCGAGGTTGGATTTGAATGGTAGATCCAAGCAACTCTTATTTGTAGTTTTCCCCGAGAGAGGGGTTTCCACGTAAATCTTGTGTTTCTTAATAGATAGATCTTGTGTGAATGTTTTTATTGTGGACATTAATTTTAAGAAAGTAAAGTTCTAAACCACACTGATTCACCCTGCCTCTCAGTGTGTTGTGCGCTTAACAAGTGGGTAGAGATTGTCGTAGCCCATTCCAAAGGAAGAAAGTGTGGACTTTGTCGACTAGTTTGGGTCAGAGGGTGTTGCAAGGGAATCACATGAAAGTCTGAGGCAGCCTAAACGACAATGGAGCACACGAAAAGGGACTTGACACCGTGTGCAATAGTCTACTGATCCTTGTTAAAGTGAGCATAGGGACATGTCAAATAGTACTAAGAAAGTAAAGGAACATTTGACGTTGACCTTCGTACGGGGGAGATTTGTATTTGAAAAGCCATGCCAAAGCCATGGTAACCCCATCAACTCCATCTCTAGAAAAATATAAGCTACCAAAGTTCACCAGTGACATATTAGAGGATCTTGTACTACACAACAAAATATGCATCACCATCTAGGCTGCCAAAGGGTGTACAGAGGATTGTATGTGGTTAGGATGTGTCCCAACCATCTTTCTAGGAATGGTTATTGATTGGTATGCATATGCACCATGCTCAGAGAAAGCAACGTGGAAAACACTCTAGAAGCCTTCGAGAAAGAATTCAAACTCTTGAGGGATGACAATGAGATTGTTGTAGAAATACAAAATACCTGACAAAGTAAACACGAGAATGTTCATGCCTATAACAAAAGGCTCAAAGAACTATTGGGCAAACTTGAAAATGAATTTGTGGACGACTTGAAGAAGCTCTTGTTCATCGAAGGGTTGGTACCCTCATTGTGACGGACGATGAAGGTTGTCCCACGCTTATCTTATGAAGTAACATACAACCAAGCCATGGAAATTGAAAGTGAGAAAAAAACATCCTTGCACTTGTACGAATGCGAAGCAAACAACTCTAACTCCAATGATGATAGTCAACCTTGATCAATGCGAGCCTTGAGGAATGACATGCTTCAGATGATGAACTGAAGGGAGACAGTAAAAAAGAAAGCAAGGATCTTGTGTGGGAGATTTGTTGTATTTAACATATGTTATGTGAGCAAATATATTTAGGTTAAAAATATATTATTGTTGTGTGAGAGAATAAAGGTGTTTATATAAACCTATAATAGTTTGTATTATTAGTGCGTTTTTTAACAATGCACTAATATAGGATAGTGAGATTTATGGGAGATAGGGTGGTTGGGCAATCTCCTAAATTATAGGAGACCATCAACCTATTAATATGTAATGTTTTACATTGTTGATAATGAAGTGAATGAACAACTGATTGATGATAGAACTTGTGTTCGAGCCTTCAGCTCGCAAATGGAAGAGGTGTAAACCCACATGTTAAGTTACAAAGCATTTAGTCAAGGACTACTTGTACAATTTTCAAAATAAGAGTGGCCAAGTATTATTCACACAAGGAGAGCCATCGACACCACCCACCATGCTGCCAAGGATCTATCGACGACAGAGTAATCGTGATGGCAGTTGTTGGATTCAGTATGACAAAGAAGGTCAACCAATTGTACAATGTTGGGAGTGCAATGAATGGGGCCATTTTCCAAGAGATTGGCCTACTCAAAATGAAACTGGACTTCTTTTTTGACAGTGTGATCTTAGGAACAATAACAATGGAAATTGTCCAAAGCAAGCCAAGGTCAATACGATTGACGTAATTGAGGGTAAGGAAGTTATGACAATTACTTGAGCACAAATGAAGAAATCCAATAACCCTAACCCATGCATAGAGAAGGAAAGGTTGGCCAAAGAAAGGGTGGAAGTCAAGAGGGCCATGGTCAAAGAACGACATCACTTGAATGAACATACAAGTACAACGATGAGAAAATTGGAGTTTGACAAAGCAATTTCACATCTTGCAAACCACTATACTTGTGAAGATAGTTGTCTTATTGCAAAGCATTTCAGAACTCAAGAATGCTCTATCTTCTACCATACATGACATTGGCCAAACATGGATCATGCTATAATTTTAAAAACTCGTACTTGACAATTACTCGATAGCCCAATTTTTTTTGTTTTACTTGGGACTCGATAATCACTCTGCAACTTTATCGTACTTTCAAAAAATATATAATTTATTAAAATAAACTAAAATAACATGTAAAACACCATTAAAAGCATGAAAAATCAATGTAGAAAATACAAATATATTTTCTATTAGTTTTGGACCAAAAAATAGTACAATGCTTAGTTTTAGACCAAAAAAGAGTAGAATGCTTAGACTATAGTCATCAATGCACCTTAAAATTATCTTTAGCTCATTTGCAATGCCTTGGAAGTAGAATGTAAATATTTTTTCTTTGGAACATCATCTGCAAACATATCATCTAGATCCTCACCAACACCTCTTAATACCTTTGCTTCACCAACCGCTATCGGTTCATCTGCTTCTCTCTCCAAACTTGTGACCTTGGTAAACATGGGCTTTTATTGCCCATCATCAAGGTCTACAATCTAGCCTACATATGGATCAATATCATCCAAGTCAATTGTCTCATGACGATCTTGCCCCTCCACTTATTTGACACGAAGATGAAGATTGTATTGCTCAAAGACAAGGTCATTGAAGCATTTGTTGTCAGCTTATTACGCCTCTTTGTGTGAATGTCCTCACATATGATCGAATTACATTCACACCCAAAAGTGCTACATGGTTGGTGTAAAATGCAAATGGCTAACATTTTTGTAGAATTGGTGTTTTTGCACCATAATCTTTCCAACACAAATTTGCAAATAGGACATTTATAACTTTGATAGTGAACTAGGCTTGCATTTTTAAAAGAAGTAATGAGACTTAAATCAAATGATTCAATTTGTTTTTACTTGGTTCTTGGGTCATTCTCCTGAGAACACATTAAGGCTAAGAAAAGAGCATGCCCTCTGCAATCTTATAAATCCACAACACATCAAGAATTATGTCTCAAGTGGTTTCGTTAGGGATCATCCTCTCTATGCATGTGTTTAGGCATCCATAACCTCCTCATCGGCCTTAAATGAATCAAAGAAGAAAGATTTGGGGTTCAAGTAATAGGTTGCTATAAAACAATTGAAGAAGAATCAATTCAAACAAGAGAATTTAATTTATATTCAAGACCAGAAGATTCTAAAATTGGAGAAATTGAAGAAAAATCAGTTAAAACAAGACAATTTGATTTATCTTGAAGGCCAAAAGATTATGAAATTGGAGAAATTGAAGAAGAGATCGAAGAAAAATCAGTTCAAACACAAAAATTGCAAAAATGTCCTAGTCGAAAGCTATTCAAATGGATGAAGTCTTTAATTTTTGAATTGAAGAAAGCAAAAAAGAAGAATCAGTTTCGAACAAAAGGATCTGATTTGTTCCAAGAGTCAAAATTTTGGAAAGGATGGTTTGATCACTTTTCAATAGGTTAATCATGTATAAGTGTTTGTACTACCAAGAAACGCATTGAAAAATTCAAATTATTGAAAAGGTGACAAGATGCTTTTCAATATTTCAGGGGATCAGAAAGGAATATGATAGTCGATCTATGGAAGGTCAAATCATATCTTCAAAATTCTTTTGCAAACTATGATATTTCATCAGGTTTCAGCTGGAATATTAGAAGAGATATAAATCAATTAAATTGTATTTGATTTGTGAACTAGAGTTTACCTTCCATATCTTCTTCATCATGTGATCAAAACAAAGCACAATTCCCATTAAACAATGATTTTCAATTGAAAAAAAAATTCTGAAAATAACAAATCAATTTACTCTATCATTAATAAGCCAAATCAGGGTTACGATAGTGAAATAGCCCTGGATATGGATTATCACATGAATCAATTCTACGAACTGAACACGAATATATTTTCGAGTCAGATCTTCAACTATAGAGATCAATTAAAAGAGAATTCTTTCTATGCTACTCAATATTATTAATAAAGAGAATCAGAATGTAGACCAAATGATAACAAATAATGATGGAACTGAAACTTTAGTACAACTAATATTGAATCACTTTAAGATTAAAGTTGACGAGCATCTTGAAAAAGCATTCAAGAGATTATATTTTTTGAAGAACACATTCATTATCAAAAGTATTTAATGAATACAAGTATTCTTTAGGATCAGATCTTGAATTGGATGATTTAGAATCCAAAACTGCATTGGATGAGTAACCCTTTTCAAAAGTGTTCCAAAAGTACTATTTGGAATGGAAAAAAATATTAAAGACATTTTATTTAGAATTGACAAAAGGATTTAATAGATTCTATTTAATCAAGGGTTCAGTTTGAAAGATCAAATTCGAACAAACTGGATAAGAAAAGATGTTTTGAATAATGCAACAAAAGATGCAATTTACTGCCAATTATCAAGTTGGAGAAAATATTAGAAAGAATGGTTCAATCACACTATTTTTCGAACTTCCAAAAATACAAATCGGACTCTGAATATTTCTACATTGTCCATTCAGATCGAATACTTGAAGGGTTGAAATGTCGTGTCTATTTCTAAACAAAACAATTTGAAAAACGAAGTGTTCAATTCCATTGAATTATGTACTAGTCAATATTTTGGTTGGTCTCGAAGTACCAATAAATTTTTTGGTGTCATTTTGGACAATAATGATAAAGAGATCAGACTGATTAAAAAGTCCAACAAATCTAAATCAATCCCTAATTTTTCACGAAAATTGGAATTCTTGATCGACGCAGGAACAATAGCCTCGTTAGGTTTGAATGAGATATTGATGAATCAATCTATTATTGACTTATTTGATAAAGAAAAAATTACATGGAATTCTTTGATAACACTGGTATTTCGACAATATTCAATGATCGAGACAATTGGTTAAATCCTTTAAAACTATCAAATCAAAACTCATTGAGAGTTGCTTTTTGCAAAGCAAATACATTTGAATTTTTATTTTATTTACATCATCCTCATTTAAATTATAAAAAGAGATTAGCTTCTTACATGGAAAGGATTCATATCAAAAAACAAAAATCTTATATATGAAAAATATTCAATATTGTTCCCATTCATAACAATATCTTTTCTTGGTACATTAGACTTGTTCACTGAGAGAAAGAAACTATTTCACTCTTCAAGTCACAGGTAAATATATTATTGGCTAAATATTTATGCGACCAAACGTTAATCCATGACTTGTACAAATCGTCAATCTTACTTGCTCAATTGAATTCATTTGTTCTTGGTAAAATAGATATTTCTTCGATTGAAGATAGATATATATATATATATATATATATATATATATAACTCTTATAATAAGTCAACAAATTGTCAATCTTGACAAAAATTCTAGCCATCATTTTATAAATAGTTCAGATTCAAAAGAAAACAACCCCAATCAGTACCCTAAAAAGTGTTTGAGGTTGAACATGGGTCTGATTCAAAATCAATCCTATCAAGATGATTTACTATCAAAAATCTTTTTGAATGAAAAGATTTGCAGAAAAAGAAAAATATTGTTTGGCAAAAAGTTCAAAAAACATCATTGAAGATGAAGTTATAGGCGATAAAAACACCCTTCTGAAGAAAGAGAAACGAAAGATTCTCTTATTTTATAAGACCTCTCAAATAGATATTCTTTTTTCAAAATTAGATTTGTTTCAAACACATATACACAATGGTTTTTTACTTCCACATGGTGGAAATATATTGACAATTTATTTTTTAATACTTTTTCGGAAATACTAATATGTAGTAGTGATCAATTCATATTTGTTTTGCATGATATTATGCATAATTGGAATCATATTTTGAATATTTTGTGGGCACTCTCTCATCAATTTGGGACACTTCTAGAATGAGAATTTAGAGTGAAATTTATCGCGAAATTGAATCTCTTGTTATCCTATTGGAATCTTTTGGATTGGAAGGAACCAATTAATCAAATGGGATTTGAGGGAAAAGATAAGTCAACATCATTTGATACATGGAAATATACATGAAATATTTGGGAGTATGATAAATTTCTTTGTATTTTCATTGGATTTTTCTTCTTTGTCTCTAGCATAGTTCCCTTAGACTTGATTCAGTTTTATAGCAATATCGAGCTTCTCAAAGATGTATGAGCCCTACTTGATGAAGGTAGGAGAAATAATGCATTCTTTTAAAATGCTCATATTTTATTATAATTTCTCTTGACTCTTGGTATGGTTGCTAGCTGACATTCCTCTATTATATAAATATGGAGATGGATCATAATGATATAGGATTATTGCAAATATTGAAAGTTTAGTATGTCAAAAATTGGAAATGGTCTCCCTGGCCTTTCAAAAAGTGTAGGAAATTGAAATCACTTGTAAATAGAGTTCTGTACGAATACAGAGCAAATTATTTCTTTTTGAAAGAGGAGATTGTTTTCAGTACAAGAATGAATCTCTCAATTTGAGTCGAAGTTGACTCCCCCTAATGGTTTATTTTCTCAATATTTCGAAAAAGGGAAACACCTGGGACTTTTTTACTTTAGATATATCGCTGAAACTATTACGCTAGGTCAAATGAATAAAATAGGTCTAATGAATTATGAGTTCGATTCCTTTTCTTTAGCAAAAAGGTGGGTCTGTTGTGCTTTTCTGCAGCAAATTACCTCTCTGCCAATTCACCCATCTCTATCTGACCAAGTAATATTTTCTCAGCGCTACCCGATGCGGTCCCTTTCAAATCGAATTTCATTGATATGGCCTAGAGAAATTGGATGATCATATTTGGCCAAAAGTCGAGCAGAAGATTCTTATTTACCTTTAATAAGAATATCTCCCAAAAAGTTTTATGAAGTAGGAGAGACTTCTACTCAACTATGAAGTTGAGTATACATCTTCAGCTAAGAAATCATACCTTGAGCATGAAAAGGTCCTTAGGTCTCTGGGCTGGTTTGGTAGGCCGCAAGACCTAAATGAAAATGATTCTAATGAAAAAAAATGAAATTTTTTTGGCATGATCGAGGGGAATATTTATCTCCAGAGTATTATGTGAGAATATTTTGTCAATTTATGTTTGCGCTCAAATTGGCAAAATTGATGTATGCTTGCGTCATATGGATTCCAAGCATTCATGAATTGAATGATCACTTCTACCTTACTGCATTATTGAGGGAATTCCTTGGAGATACATATCATGTGGGTGATCATGAGGAAGAAACCAATATAAAACAAAATATTGTTGTTATTGCTTCGACTCATATTCTTAAAAAAGTGGATCCAGTTCTAATAACTCCTTATGGTAAGCAAAGATTCGATACATTTATCAATACTAAAAAGTTTCCTACCCCACATCGAGAAAAGGATTTTCCTTTGCTTTTACATAGCAAAGGGCTCAATTTGAAATTTTTTTTTGGAGTTATGATGAATTTAGATTAACAACTAGAGGTTTTACCACACTATATTTGGAAAAACTTGCCAATGACATATGGCGAATTAGTATTAGCCGAAGCACTTCATCTATAAGCAATGATATAATTGAAGACGCTGTGTATAGACCAAGTTGGGCTGTGAACAATTATAAGTTTGAATTCAGTGATATTTATAAAGTACTTCCTTATAAGATCTGAAAAGCTATTATACAAAATAAACTTACGTATTGCAAGAATTTTCTAAATCTTCGAAGGGCATTATGTAGAAAAGCTATTATACAAAATAAAACTTCGTATTTGCATGGATGGTATTTAGAACCTTCAATTGTTTGAACAGTTGTGAAGGAATTAATCATATTCTATAATATTTTGGGTTGCTTGGCCAAATCAGTAGCTCAATAATGTTGGCTTCTATCGGAATCAAATAAAGAGAAGTGGACACCTATTGATATTTTCATTGTGAATGATTTCACTCTAGCTTCCAGTCATTTACAGAGTCTTCTGGAAGAGTTTCCATGGTTGGTAACAATACATCAAGACAATTCTGATAAAAATCACATCACAATTGCTCCTCAATTCAAAAGAGATATGATGCAAAAAGGATTATCTTCTATAGTAGATAAGATTGTTCTATCTAAAGAATTGAAGTACTCCTACGTAAGAGAATTACACACTCATATAGTTGGTTCTCCTAGGACTTGACATTCTAGTTTTATTTGTAATAATAGATTCGATCATAACAATAGAAGACCCTTTATTGGATTATTTTCATCTGTTCAAAGGGTTTCAAGAAAGTCTTACCCGTCTTTCTAGATTGTTTTGGAAGAAATTTCTGTCATGCTATGACCCCTTTTCTATTTATCATGATCCTTCCAATGTTCTACAAAGAAAGCTAGCTGCTTTCTAGGAAGCACGATCATTATACAATAGGTTTAAAAATATGGGAATATATCAATTTGATACAAAATAGTATGCAAAGGAATATAAACCTTTAGATGCACTAATAATTTGTCTAGTTCGCTGATTTCTTTGGGACCCCATGAGTATTCGCTTTAAAAATAAGCACCTTGTGTTTTCATGAGAAATTTTTGTTCCTCAAGAACTTCTGAAAATGATTTATTTATCTTACTCTTCAAGAAAAGTAATAAGGTGTATTTAAAAAAATGATAAATTTTATTGTAGGAAAAAAGGGTGAGGAAAATAGCCTTAGGAATAATAACAATGATTTGCCTCTTAAAATTAAGATTGAGGTTAAGAAGCATATTGAGGCTTTCAAATGCTTTCAAGAAATTAGTATCCGATTGAGACGTGTGGATCCATATTGTCCAAGGTTAATATTTGACCGTTGGTTGCATGAAAAGACGAGATAATAAATTTAGACAATGTTTGATTGAAGGAAAAAGGGGGAATATAGATTTATTATTTAATGAATGTTTAATTTATAATACTCTATTCGAAAGTTATGAATATTTGTCACTAACATAATGTTATTGAAACAAATTTTTGATACATTATTAAAATCAAAATGGCTTTCTCGGAATGACATTCATTGCTTATTAGCAAAAGGATTGAATAAGAATAACAAGGATTAGATTGTTACAGATAGATTGATATTTCAACGATTTAAGAATAAGCATAGTAAGAAGAGTTAAGTTAGTTCTCTTGAACTTGCTTAGTATTTTTTATTCTCTACTATTCTTACTCAATATTTATTTTAATGTAGTTATAACTTTTTTCCTACACTTTTTATTTCAAAAAAGGGATACAACGTTGATATATTTGTTAACAATATATTACAACTTCCAAATCATGCAAGACTTTGAAAGGGATTATATAGATTCTTTTCAATTTAATTCCTTCATTTAATCTAATAATGATTAAGAAAGAAAATACATTTATGAATATAAACCAAAAAGAAAAGTACAATCCACCTTAAATACATTTAATGTAGTTATGGTATACTTTTCTCCTACACTTTTTATTTCGAAAAAGGGATACATCATTTGGTTTTAGAGGGATACGTCGGTATATTTGTTAACAATATATTGCAACTTCCAAATCTTGCAAGACTTTGAAAGGGATTATATAGATTCTTTTCAATTTAATTCCTTCATTTAATCTAATAATGATTAAGAAAGAAAATACAGTTATGAATATAAACCCCCAAAAAAAGTACAATCCACCTTAAATTTGTTTATTTTTTAATTTATTTTTTTAATCAAAGTAATTTTATCCCTACCATATGTTTTTTTTATAATGCATTTCCTTTTCTGTTCTCATTAGTTTTTGTTCTTTTTTTAAGCCCTATGAAAGAAGAATATTAGGGCTACTGAAATCAAACACGGTGGAATAATTTATTGTTCGATGAATATTATTTATTCTATGTATAAGTTGCTTGAACAAGTACTATGAAATAACAATCATTTTTGAATTTTTGTTTAGTATCAAAAGATAAGGAAATTCTTTATATTCCCTGAGCAATTCGATCTGATATGATCAATCGAATTTCCTTAGTCAATAGGCATTACAATATTATGCCTTGAAGAGGACTCGAAGTTGCATGCGGTTTAGCACAAGATTGAGTCTGTGTCTACCAGTTCACCAAGAAGGCATCTCAAAAGTGATTTTTTTTTTCATGAATAAAATATTTATCGATATTATAATCACATATCATTATTTGTGGAATAGAAAATGGATAACAAGGATAAAGTATCGGAATATTACAATATTGACCATGATAGGTCTAATACTATAATATCATCCAATTATTTTTAATTTTTATTAGCAGAAGGTAAGCAATATTTTTAATATTATGATATAATACGATCAAATATTTTTCTTTTTTTGATTCAATAGAAATCATATGTATATGTTACCCAAATAACAATATGTTTACTTGCTACTTGGGCATTTTAATGTTATTAGGCTAGTGCCATGTTATGTGGTACTTGATTATTAAGTGATATTAGTGTAATAATAAATAAAAATTATATCTTTTATTTGACACTAAGGCTAGGCACCTAGGGTTGGGAGCATGTCAATGAATAAATAGAGGTTGACCAACCTTGAGGGGAAGAATCTATGCTCATTTCACATATTTTCAGACCTAGAGTGGGCGACTACAGCAGACATAGCTCATCTATAGATTCAATGACAAAACCCCTAGGATCTAAAGATTAGAGGACAAAATCCTTTTGGTTTCTTGCGGGCAATCTTATCTAGAGATTGCATTGGACTAAAAACATTCTTTTCATATTGGCATCTGATTTGTGGGGTAGCTAGAACAAGCATTGTACAACATCAATTTTGATTCGGGAAAGATCTTCGGCTAAATGCTTGATTTCTAATTAGTCGCACACTTATTATTTCTCTATTAGTTCATTCCAATAATTTTTTATCAATAAAATACCTCTTGTTTTATTATTAGGGTTTACTTTGTTTATGCAGTACATTGTTCTTTTCTTTCTAACATCATTTTGATTAAAATAAATAAAAAATTAGATATAACCTAAGTTACTGGTTCGTTTTTTATTTTGGTGCGAGTTCAAAGAACCCGGTTTGCCGATGTGGCAATGTTTTTCCTTGGGTTCGTTATTTGGTTTGTCCGTACAAAAAAATATATTAAAATATAAAAAAATATAGAAATTCTACCCTGATACATAGGAAATTAGTGCCATTGTCATTAACCACATAGTTTGCATTTTGATAATCATTAAACTACGTGGATACAAAAAAAAATTTGGGGCCTAGATATGTTTTTGGATATGGCAGTACAAATATATATATATATATATATATATATAAAATTAAAAATACAAAAAATATAACCATATAAGTAAAACTAACCACATTATATGTTAAATCTATATTTTAAAAAAATCTTCAAGTAATAAATTTAAAGCTAATATATATATATATATATATATATATATATATATATAAAATTATTAATATATAAATGAAGTCGTGACTTAAAATAACATCCCATCAATGTTAAAACTATTATAAAAAATTTAAAACCTAATTAAAAAATACTGCATAAGATAAATACTAAAAACCAAATATTATAATATACCTATTACAAACGAAATATCATATTACTGAAATTGTGTTAAAAAGTACATACATAGATTTACAAATATTAAAAACTAGGCTACAAGATCAGTGGAACTGTAGCTTCGACGGTGGAAGACGGAGGACGGAGGGCGGACAGTGGACAATGGACGCAACAGATCATGGAGAACACAACAGATCTTGAGGACGTAGACAGGGGTGCCCTATCCCTCATGTCAGAAACAATGAGCAGGGTTCAAGTTTGTAGGCAACACAAAAACTTCGAGTAGGGTTGGAGCTTGCAAGCTAGGCAAGAGAAGTCTACATTTGGTATTTTGTTAAATGAAATTGAAAAAAAATGTTATTGACCGCTGTTGACCTGCATTTTCTATGGGTTCGCAGCTCCAACATCCAGGGAAGAACCCCAAGCGAACCCGAGTGCCCAGGGACAAAACCTGGGCATTGGGGCAATGCACCAAACCCTGAACCAAAACTGGTTCACACCCAGGTGCTCAACACAGGCGAAAATCGACGAACCGGTAACGTTGGATATAATAGTGGCATCAGAGCCAATTTCTTGCTAGTTTGTGAACCATGGATAGATGTGGGAGAACTCTAAAGGATGAGGAAAGGGCACAGATCTATTTCATAATACCTTGATAGGGATTTAGAAAGGTCAATAAAGAATGACAAACCCAATGATACAAATGTTATAGCTTCAGAGTGACTTTCCCACCATCTTTCCTTTGCAAAATCCAAACCCTACTAATACATTTCAAAGACGAGGAATCTCAATCTCACATAGCTGATTAATGCTTAGTCAAATGGGTCCCATTCTAAAACCCTTTAAACTCGTGTTTATACAAAGGAATGAAGGATTAGATTTTGACACAATTACTATAGAGGAGTTAGATGCACTTTTTATGGAGTATTAAGGGAAATCTGAGAACCATAGGGCTACGGTAACTTTTATCAATTTCCTATAAATAATTGGGAAGTATCGGGGAGATAGAGCCCTTGGTAGCAATCAAAATGACAAGAAGAAATATTTGCAACACACAGTGAATAAATTTAATGCTCCTACTTTCGATGGTAGCGATAAAAATTTGCTTGGGCATGGTTGTAGAAGTTAGACATACTTTACACACAGCCCTATGGTGGAAGAGGATGCCATACAGTGTACTACATTTCATTTGGAGGGTGTTGCCAATGACTAGTGGCACCATAGTTTGATTACTTAGGGTTATGACTTTGTACAAACATTTGATGACTTAGCCTAAGGTTTTTGGACTGCTTTGAGTGGAAGGATGAGGAGTACTTCAGGGAGCTTGCTAGAATCAGACAACAAACTTCAGTTGAGGCATGTTAAATTTTGATGAGTTGCGGTCATGATACCTGATGTATTGGAAAGGAGAATTTCTTTCTTCTTTATTGAGGGTTTATTTGAGCCCCTCAAAGGTTTAGTCAAGACCTTTGCACCCTTGTCACTACAAGATGCTATTAAGAGGGCATTAACACTTGAGGTTTGTATGCATCGGTGAATATTTTCGTCTCAACGTAGAGCATTTACTAGTAGGCAGTAGAGAGGGTTTTTTAGGAGAGGACAACAAGGAAACATGGTTTATTCATATCTAGAAAGGAGGACAGCAAGGCAGCAGGGTTAATTCATACCCAAAAAGGAGGACTATGGCTAAAAAGATTGATGAGCAAAATAGGAATGAACTTCAAAGAAAAAAGTTGTGGTTTACGTACGAGGAGCATTGAGAGTTGGGTCATAGATGCCTTGGCAAGGGCCAAGTCCATTACATTAAGGTAGTATCTGATGAGGAGGAATTTTATGCAACTGATGAATAGAAACTGCAACAAGCAATTAGTTGGCAGAGAATAATCTTGGCACTAGCAAAGGTACACTTCCAGCGCTTTCAGGGGCACCATGATATCATCTATTACGAGTTTGTGGAGAGTTATCCGAACAACAGATTATTGTGCTTATTGATAGTGGGGCTACCTTCAATTTTATTGATGAGGGCCTTGTGGCTAAGAGGATATTGAAGGTGGAGGACTTCTCAAGGTTCAATGTGATTGTTGTTGACGGTTTCACTATCCCATGCATCAAGGTAATTTGATAGCTCAAGTTAACTTTGGGGTCATTATGCCATACGTGATGATTTTTTTGTTGTTGGATTGGGGGAAGCACACATGGTTCTGGGCATATAGTGGTTGCATTCCCTTGAGAAAATTTTCTAGAATTTTTGGTCCATGTTGTTGAAGTTCAAGTCATAGGGGAGAGATACGGTACTTAAGGGCATACACCACAAGTAGTTACAACCAAAAGGAAGAAAGGATCTGTCGTAAGAAACAAGATTTATGGGTAGCTCGTTGCTTTGTGATGAAATTTATGCCTGCCATACCTTTAGATGGGCACCTCACTTATCATGTTGACATTCAAACTATCTTGGACAAGCATAGTGTTCTGTTTGGTGATATGCCTACAGGTTTGCCACCAGAGAGGGGCTTCCAACACATCATAGAGTTGGAGCCGAGCTCTAAGCCCATCATGATCACCCCTACTGCCATCCACGAATATATAAAGAGGAAATCGAAAAGGCTATAAAAGGACTTCTGGAGATGGATCACATCAGACCCAGTGGTAATCCATTTGCTTCATCAATAGTGCTTGTAAAGAAAGATGGTACGATGAGGATGTGCATAGATTACCGGGCCTTAAACAAGAAAAAAATCAAGAATAGGTATCTCATTCCTAGGATTGATGAACTTATCTATGAGTTGCATGGAGTCATCTATTTTTAGAAAATTGACTTCAGGGTTGGGTATCACCAAATCCATTTGCGTGAAGAGGACGTGCACAAGATAGCCTTTAGGTGTATGGTCATGCCATTTAGGCTAACGAATGCACCAGCGACTTTCCAATTAGCCACAAACTAGGTATTTAGTGACCAGTTGAAAAAATTTGTGTTGGTATTCTTTGATGACATCTTGACTTATAGTAAACCTTGGGAGGACCACTTGAGACACTTGGATACAGTCCTCAAGATATTGCAGCAACAAGTCTTCTTTGCAAAAGAATCCAAGTGTGAATTTGGAGTTACAAAGATCCTATATTTGGGCTACAACATTAGTACTCAAGGTGTTTAGGTGGATCAGTAGAAGATCCAAGCTATTCAGGATTGGCCAACCCCTACTACATCGAACCCCTTTGAGAGGATTCTTAGGCCTATGTAGTTACTATTGGAGATTCATTAGGGGATATGTTGTTTGGATACGAGTCCGAGTATGGGTACGACTTGGGTATGTGGATATGCCATTTGAACCTTGATTTAGATACGCCGTGGGTACATATATATATATATATATATATATATATATATATATATATTGTCTTCATATTCATAATTATGAATGCCACTCCCACTAGCTCCACTCTCCACCCCTTGTGTTGAATTGTTTTCATTGTCATCGACATAATCGACACCAAGTAATGAAAGTTGGGCAAATGTAGATGTGGAGGCATCCAAGTTTGTATTCTCTAGAAGGATATCCCAAAGTTTGTTAGGCCCTCGCATATAGTCCTCTAACTTGTGTGAAAGGAGGCACATATTGGAATGCACAAATGCCAAATCCTTAGCCTTCTTGGATGCCAACTTGTTTCTTTTAGCAGAATGGATAAATCCATATGTACTCCAATTCCGCTCTGCTAAAGAATTACTAGCCACCTATCACAAAAAAAAGTGTTAATTGTTAGAATTTTCGAATTTAAAATTTGTAACAATGTAAAAAAAATGTCAATAACTTAATTTTTTTGAGTTAATTCAAATTGAATAACTGTGAGAGAATTTTGATTGCGATAGGTCGTAGGTACTTGGCATCATGGCCATTTACATACCACCACGTGATTGGAGGCAAGTTGAATTTGTCAAAAAGAGCCTCAATTTCTCCCATGCTGCCCTCTGAAACTACGAACATACACATTTCATTGCGGACCGCACTAGCTACAAATGGATCAAGAAAAAGCCTTCTGAATGTTTGCCTAGTTCCATTTGCAACCTTTACATCATCATATGGTGGTTGCCTATTAGGTAGCCAAAGTATTTCATTGATATAGTACTTCAGATTAAGAGCATAAGGAGATGTAATGGGGTGGTCATTTTATTCCACCTCTTCATGACCAAAGACTTGATTTCATTATAAAATGTTTCTTTTGGGTCTTGCTCATTTTTTTGTATGATCTCTCTCATACTTTCAAGCATGGAGTCAATCCCATCATAAACCTCTCCCATGCAAGTTGCATTTGTATTTGTAAATCAGATCATAGATAGAATAGGCTATATAAAATTGAGCACATATTCAATCTTGGTCCACCAGATATCATCAAGGATCAATGCTTTGATCTTATTGGCTTTTTCAATGCCAGTGGTGCTTGTTTGCCTCCACACACTCCAAACATTGTTAATCACCATACTGCTCAATGCCTCTTTTACCTTCACAAGTCGTCTCAAGACGAGCGTGTGAGAAGTAAATCTAGTTTCAACAATTTACAAAAATAAAATAAGACTTAAAAGTTTAATTGTTCAAACCATAAATGTTGATAAACAACCATAATTAATTATTAGAAAGTTAGAACATCAAAAGTAAGAATTTGTTCTAGAATCTCTTACCTTCAACAACTCTAACTTTGAGAATTTCTTAAAGATGGCCTGAGACATGTGATGATTTGTGATAAATGTTTGGATGTCATTGTCCTTTGCATAAACTTGCTCTATCCATTGGATTTTGCCAATCTTTTACAGCATCAAGTTGAAGGAGTGGACAACACAAGGTGTCTAAAATATGTGCTCGCAACTGCCCTCTACAATCAACCTAGCTGCTCTGCAATTTTTTGCGTTGTCCATGATGACTTGGACAACATGTTGGGGGTCCACAAACTCAATAGCCTCTATCAAAATGTTTGCAATAAACTGAGCATCTTTCACTTTGCCCTCACAATCCACTGCCTTTAGGAACATTGCCCCTTTAGGGCATACTGCAACAACATTGATCAAAGGCCTATTTCGAGCATCTTTCCATCCATCTGAGATAATGGACACCCTTGAATCCTTCCACGAATCTCTAATTGGCTGCAAAGAAATGTGAATATGTTCTACTTCTTTGACCAAGAGTGTGGTGCAGACCTCATAATTAGAGCCTTTGTAACTTTGTGGAGCTTCATTGACCACTTTTAGCGTTTGTTACCAATAAGGAGACCTCAAAACATTGAAGGGTAGCCCGCATACATAAATGCATATAGTGACCAACTCATCGGCAATGTCCCTCTGCCCGACATTGAATGCTTTTTCCAATGGTCATTTTGGTTTTTTTTTGTGAAGTGGCATTTGTCATCATCTAAGGGTATTGCAACTGAATGAGCTCGAGTTTGACTTTCAATGAAAGGATGACTTGCAGTTGGAGGTGTTATGGGTGGTCTTCCCGATTTGCTTTTTTTAAGAGATATTGTTTTAGAACGGTTTCTTGAAGAAACTGTTGCATCTGCTTGTTTTTGCTCTTTCATGTACTCAACCATTTTTTCCCTAGGAATTTTGTCACACTTTTTTTATCCTCAGTGGCCCATATCCAGTCAAATGAGTTTCGACTCGAGTATACGAGGGCTTGTATGTGGTATGACAATCATTGCATACCCACACATAAGTCCCACCACCGACAATGATCTCAAGTATCGTCACATGTTTTCAAAGAGGGGAAGCAGGTTCATATTTCACTTGAAGCGAGGTTTCATCCTGGGTTGCTTCATCGTGCCCTCCCCCTAAAGTTGAATTAGATGCCATAAAGATGCTAATTATTAAATTATCAAATTAGAACCAAGCAAAAAAATAAATTATAATTATTATTTATACAAGATACATTTTAATTTTTTAAAAGTTAAAACTTTATGTAAAACTCAAAATAAAAAATTAAAATTAACTAACTCTGTTTATGATTCTCAAAATCGTATTACGCATAATGTGTTAAGAGAAGAGCATACCCAGAAGTTGGGGTTAGATAAAGTACGAAAAAAATTAAAAAATAAATTTAATGCAGATAACTTTGTTTATGATTCTCAAGATCGCGTTACGTGCTAGAGAAGAGCACGCACATAAATTAGGGTTAGAAACTTAGATAAAGAAAGTATACATTTGATTATTTTTAATTTTTAAACTTTCAATTTTAGTATTTACGGGAAAAATAAAAAATTAAATCTAATGCAGCTAACTTTGTTTCTGATTCTCAAGATTGCATTACGCACGAGAGAAGAGCATACACAAAAGTTAGGGTTATAAACTTAGATAAAGAAAGTATACATTTGATTTTTTTTAATTTTTAAACTTTTACTTTTAATATATACGAAAAAATTAAAAAAAATAAATTTAATGCAGCTAGAACTTAGAGACTTAGATTAAAAAAATAAACAATATTTAATGTTGTAGCAAATGAAATAGAAATAAAAAAATGTGAGAACTGAAAAATACCTATAGTTTAAAGAATTGTTGCCTTCACAAATTTGAAATTCCTCCTTGCAAAATGCCAATAGCTGTTTCCACAAACAATTGTCGATTTCTCTTTGCAAATTTGTAGTCAACAATGGCAAGGCAAATGAAACAACTCCCACCTTCAAACAAAGTTCCAATCAGCAATGGCAATGCAAGGCAAATTTGCAATCAACAATGGCTGCAAACTTTGTTGTGGTCTTATGAGGAGGGAGGGCTCTGCTTTTATAAGGTTTTAGTAGCATTTTAGGGTTTAGCAGCGTTTTACGATTTTTTTAACTTTTTTTTTTAGTTTTTTTTTTGGGCCGTCCATTGTCCCATGTCTCGTCGGAAGCGCTCGGAGGTGTTCGAAATAGTATTGGACGATTTTGGCACTGTTATGAATGCCCTTGGGCATTCGCGGGAAGTCCCCGTATTGAAGGCGTCTCCAGGCAGGAGACAAGGGGCGTTTCCTACAACACAGATTAGAGGATTCTCACAGTTGGCAATGCCCTTCACTGAAATGACCAAGAAAGGAGCCTTCATATGGAGTGATGCAACTCAAAGAGCTTTTGAGAAGCTCAAGCAAGTAATGTGCCCATGCCCTGTGCTTGCTATTCCATATTTCTCACTACCATTTGTTATAGTGTGATGCTTCAGCTGAGGGGATCGGAGTTGTGCTAATGCAAAAGGGTCAACCCATGGCGTTTGAGAGCAGAAAATTTAAAGCTGCAGAGAGGACATTTTGTAGTATCCCAAAAGGGAAATATTTGCTGAATTTTGGAATTTACTGTAAACCCTAGCCAAATATGATTTTTTTAGATTTGTAACAGCAAACCCTAGCTGTAATGAACTTTTCAATATTAGCATAAAAATATGATGAACTCAAAGAACCTAGTAGGTAGTCTTACAAGCAAGTTTAGCTCCACCAAATTTGCATTGTTCTTCAAACCCTAGGCGTCCCACTTCAGAAGTTTATTAGCTTTTTTGACCATGTATCATGCTCAAAACCATCAACTTAATAAACAGAAAATTACTAATAAATCACAAAATATTATTGGCTGTCATAAATGCTTTTCACCCCAAAATATGATACTGAAATTTACCAAAATAGTACTAAATAAACATGCCAATATTATTGCAATTTAGGAACATGTGTGAAGTCCAAATGACCTTCAAAACCCTTCCAAAAATCCAGCATAAATTCAAAAATAAAATAAAAAAATCATAATTTTGCTTGGGCCCAAAATAGCCCTTCAAACCCTAACAAATCAGCTCCAAACCAAGTTGCCCTAGCTGAAAAGTAACATTTTCAGCAACCAATCCAACACAACCTTCCAATGAGGGGTCTTCAACATGAACCACTAAAATCTAGGGCTTCCTACCCTAGTTGCCAACCTTCAATGCCTTCTTTTTGGTATTTTCTGAATTTGATGCTTAATGGCAACCTCTAGATGAAGCTCTCCTTAATGAGGAATGAGGGTTGCGTCCCCAATACTTCTTTGGCTTGAGGGTTTTTGTCGTCAAGTCAATTGGCTTAAGCTTTTCGTGTTTGAAGCTCAAAAGTTCAAATATAATTCATAACATAAGATTCAAATGAACCCTCCATTGCTTTTATAGTCCTCTCCCAAGGGGTACGCCCAAAATGGAGGGAAATACCTTTTCAAAATATAAAAAAATGTCTCTTATAATCCACTTACGTGGATTGGGCGTCCATGACTCTCAAAGGGTCCCAAGTTAAGTGAATTTTATAACAATAGAGTGCTTTTTCACAAGTGTTCTTAAGAACCCAAATGTTTCCCTTATTTTTCCTTTTTTCTTTAGCCCTCGGAAAACCAATAAAGGCTAAAGGTCTTTAATAGTGTCATGTTCAAAAGGGGGACATGACCCAAATTTGCTTGTCCTCAAGCAAAAGTAACAACCGTGGAGCTGTCCCAATCATTGGATTTGTGCAAAACCCCACTCTAGCTTCTTCCCATGGAAGGAAAACCTCTTGATGAAGCTCTTTAATGCTGTCCTTGAAATCTCTAAGCTGTTTATGCAATCTGGAAATGGCAAAACAGCAGCTCATATTCTTCCTTTCCCTTCCTATTGAGGCCTTGTACCTCGGACATACCAAAAAGATGATGAGAAAAAGGAAATCTTCAGAAATGACAGCATTATAGTGACTGGAAAAGTTTATTCCAGCAAGGTAGTCTTCAGAATTATGGGCCTTGGTTGCCCATATATCAACACCTGCACAAGACACAAACACATTAATCAAAACGAGAGTTCTCCACTTCCTTTTCATGTTTGCATTTTTGACAATGTCCTGCATATGAGGAGGGGCTGGAAACATGTATGTGGATGCCTTCGGGGACATAGGATGGCTGCCCATGCTGTCTACACCCTCAAAAACTGCCTCAAAACTCAAAATTTGAAAACTTCTTCACCTTCTTAGCATTACATCCCTTGTCTCTTGGCAACCAACAACTCCCCTTATATGCAAAGGGAATAGTGAAATCAGTCACATCCCAAGTGATTGACTGGCTGGGTATGCAAGAATCAGACCTCTTGTGACCCCTCCATAGGCACTTGGTCAACCACAACTCCTTTTTTTGAGGTGTCCCTTTGTAATCAACAACCTTCATGTATATGGGGGTTCTCAAGCTCATTTTTAGTGGGAGGAAACATTCATGGACAGCATGGAGAAAAGAAATTCCATGGCTGTCCCACGTCTATTGTTCTCCCTATGTGCTTCTCATGACCTTCAATGGACTCTAAGGTCCCCTTCATGAACATAAAACAAAATGTGCTCTCTGTCATGTAACAAACAATCTTAGCAAATTTGGAAATCATACCTTTACAATATTGTGACCAACCTTGCCATGGCTTAATCACCCAAGCTCCTTGAATTTTCTCTCCTCCTTCCATTCTCTTGTGAGAGAGTGCTATTGTGCTTTTCAAATCACCCTTCAAATCTGAAACTGAATATCTTTTTGCCTAGCAAGCTTCTCTAAACACACTGAAATATTCAATCTTGACCTTTGATGTTTTGAAATAGATTTCACCATACATAAAGCACTTACCATGTTCACAAAAGACCAAGGTATATTGCCTTGGAAGCGCTGATCCCGTGTTTCCAAGTTCCACTCCCTTTTGTATGCCAAAGGTCCATCTTTCCTTCCCTTTGCTGAATTTGCTAGACGCTGGAATGAATCTATTTTTTCAGAATCTCTAGAGCATGGGATATTGTGATTTTTTATGCCAGGCTCAGAATTATTTGAGTGTAATCCATGCCTATCTCCCATGAAAATTTCAAACCTCCTTTCCTCCAAAAACTGAAATTCAACCCTTTCACAAACTTGCTTTGAACCTACATTTTCAGAATCCATAAGGTTCATAAAACAAGAGTTTAAATGATTCTCCACATACCTTAGTGGCTGCCCCAACTCAATTTTGGCCACTTGGCTGACCTCTTTTGACGAACAACACTTTCCAACCTTTGACCCCTTTACCACATCATGGGCATGATCAAGTTCTACAAGTAGAGGCGACTGTTCCCACTCAAAATTTGCAGAACAAAGCACTTACCAAGTTTGTAATAGGGTGTAACTTCATGTTTGTAATAGGCTGTAACTTCATGTGTTGGAAGGGCTGTTCCATTTTTTGTATTTGTTGCCCTTCATAACAGCTTCCCCTAGACGCCATATTAGTGAGCAACAAATTTGAAATACTCTCATACCTTGGCTGCCCATAACTTGTCCACCCTTAGTGACACCAAAATCTTTTACTTCAGAATTTAGAAATGCTTCCTTCAAGGCATGCTTATCTAAGAAGGGCTGAGCATAGATATTTCAGTACTGCTGTTCTGAAAATGAAAATGTGAGATTTACCTTGATCTTCACCAAACCATCTAGATCCCATATGCACCAACAAACTTGGATTTGAATTTGAAAATCTACACACTCACGTTGCAACTTGTGTTTTTGGCTTCAATACACATCTTAGAATACCTCTTAGGAACATGCTTACAAGATTTGGAGTGGTTTGCATGTTTGTCAACATGTTTTTCACCCTATCTTTCACTTTCATGACCCAAAGGCCTTGCCAACCCCTTTGCATGGGTGCCAAAGGACTTAAAATTTGTATGACAGCAATACTAAGCTTGTGAGTCTCACTTGGATCTCACATCTATATTAAGAATTTGCAATTCCCGGTCCTTAGGTTCTTTTGGGGAAATTCCTTCCTCCATTTAGTGCCCTTCATCTTGACTTCATGGTTAGCACAATCTTTATGATGTTCAAAATATTGTAAAGACAAAGTAGGGTGTTGATGCAACAAACCCTTGATGTGAAGATTGTCAAAATGCTTACCCTTAGTGACTGATGTGAGAATTACAAGACGCTGAAAATGAGCAATAGTACCTGGGACCTTGATTTTGACCATTAATTTTTCTCTATCTATATGCAAAATGGACTTTTCTTCATTTAGCTCATGCTCCACGATTTCCTCTTCTCCCTTCACCACTATGGAAAGACTCATAACACTCCTCTTAACAAGTGTTGGTTCCAACATTACAATGTTTGCATAAGGGTTCATTACTTCTAGGGTTGGAACAACTTCAACCTTGGATGCTAGACACCCCTCATGTAAAGTTTGTTCTTTCCCACTATTGGCTGCCTCAATTTGCTCTTTTTCCTCCATACCATCTGAAATCAATCCATTAGGTTCCTCCTCACCTTTGTCCTCTACTTGCAGCCCTCTTTGTTGCTCGTGAATTCATTGGAAACCTTCATCTTGCTACCCTAAACGTTCTGATTTTTACAATTCAGAATTTCAAATAGTTGGCTGCTCACTAACCTCTTTCAATTCTGAATTTGTGCCCTCTTTTGGTGATGGATATCTAGGGCAATTTGCTAGAGGCTCTTGTTTCATCATAAGGGCATATTTATTTCCTCTTCTACATGCCAAGCATGCCTCGAATCTTCTTGAGTAGCTCTTGGGGTTGACCTTGATCTAATCCCAACTCAGTCTTTCTTCAATTCCCTTGGAAGGGAGGTAGACCGGAATGACTTAGGTAAAGAATCACGTGTGATCTTTGGTAGCTGAAAACTAATGTTTGCCCTGCGAAGGCTCTCTTCACCATTTAGATTTTTCATAGTGTGGATCATTTATGCCATCATATCATTGAATCTTTCTTGCATTTGGTAAGCTTCTCCAATCGAGCACCATTCAAAACCCTGAAAGCCATTTATCTTTCGTTTTGTCACTGTTTGACCTTATAAACCCTCAAACTCTACAACTGGCCAAGAAACTGGATTTGATACCACTGTAATAACCCAAAAGGGGAATATTTTCTGAATGTTGGTATTTATTGTAAAGCCTAGCTAAATATGAATTTTCTATATTAGTAATAGGAAACCCTAGCTACAATAAACCCTTCAATATCAACATAAAAATATGACAAACTCAAAGAACCTAGTAGGCAGTCCTACAAGCAAGTTTAGCCCCTCCAAATTTGCCATTGTTCTTCAAACAGTAGGCATGCTACTTCAGAGGTTTATTTGCCTTTTTGACGATGTATCATGCTCAAAACCATCAACTTAATAGTCATAAAATTATCAATAAATCACATAATATTATTGGCTGTCATAAATGTTTTCACCTCAAAATATGATACTGAAATTTACCAAAATATTATTGAATAAACATGACAATATTATTGCAATTTAGGAGCATTTGTGAAGTCCAAATGACCTTCAAAACCCTTCCAAAAATCAGGAATAAATTCATAACTAATATAGAAAAATCAAAATATTGCTTGGGCACAAAATAGCATAGTTACCAGGTTCGGAAATCCGAATGCATTCGAGAGGCAGAAAAAATGCGGAATGCGAAATTTTTGAAAAAATCCGGTGAAATCCGGTTCAAAAAATAAAATTATATATATATATATATATATATATATATATATGCAAAATATTTCAATCTACTAAGAAATGAACATTAATTTAACACTTGCAAAAATGAGAAATGCATAAGAATTTCAAACTTGAATTACATTAAAAGATAGCAAAATATTCATAGTTTAGAGCCTAAGCTCAAAATTGATATAGACCTTAAGTTTCAAACATTTGCAACATCAAACCCAGCTTCAAAATCAAAACTAGCACTAGCAGTAGCACCATCAGCAAATCCTTCATCCAGCTTCATAACACTATCAATATTTTCCTCAACTCCTTCAAAGGATGGTTCTCCAAGATGAAGATTGTCATCTTCTTTTGCAAGATTGTGCTCAGGCAATCTTAAATTGCTATGAACAAACACAAGATCTGACAGCTTTTTGGCTCCTAGTCGATCTCTTATTAGTATGGATCAAATCATGCGTACTCCAATTTCTTTCGCATGCAGAAGCACTGGCACATTGACTGTGGACATGCACGACAAGCTTTTGTAACTCTGGGGTAGAAGAACCATATGTCTGCCACTATAAATGGGGATCCATGCTAACAATGTCTTCTTGTGCCACTTTAAACCACCCGACCACTCTCTCGCAGTGTTGAGACCACTTGCGGGCAAGCAAAATGGGAGCCACTCTGAAATCTTGAAACCCTGAAATATGGCTAAGTTTGAAACCCTGAAACCCTAGAATCTGACTAACTTTGAAATATGATAGGATCCTCCAAAACCTAGAATTTGCATTATAGCTCCTAGCGGTCCGAAACCCCTCTGAAACACCCTGAAAGTATATAAATAAAATATAACTTAAAGTATAAGAAACTAGATGTCCATATATAAATGTAAACTTATACTTTAATGTTTATTTTATTTCTATACTGTTGGGTTCGGACTAGATTTACATTTTCTAAATTTTTTTGTTGACTTCCATTGTTTCTCCCTGTCCGTACAGTTTTAATTTCCAAAAATATGGCGATCTGAATTTTTTAATTCGGAAGCCCAAAAAAATGCGGAACGTTCCGAATTTTGGCCAGATGTGGCCGAATCTGGTAACTATGCAAAATAGCCTTTCAAACCCTAACAAATCAGCTTCAAACCAAGTCATCCTAGTTGGAAAATAATATTTCCAGCAAAGAATCCAATTTATCCCTCCAATGAGGGGTCTTCAATATAAACCCTAGAAATCTAGGGCTTCCTACCCTAGTCACCAACCCCCAAAAACAAGTTGCCAACATTCAATCCCTTCTTTTTGGTATTTTCTAAATTTGATGTTTAATGGCAGCTTCTAGATGAAGCTTCCCTTAATGAGGAATGAGGGTTGTGTCCCCAATCCTTCTTTGGCTTGAATATTTTCGTCTTCAAGTCAATTGGCTTAAGCTTTTCGTGCTTGAAGCTCAAAAGTTCAAATATGATTCATAACATAAGATTCAAATGAACCCTCCATTGCTTTTATAGTCCTACCCCAACGGGTACGTCCAAAATGAAGGGAAACACCTTTTCAAAATATAAAAAAAACCTCTCTTATAATCCACTTAAGTGGATTGGGCACCCATGACCCTCAAAGGGTCCCAACTTAAGTGAATTTTATAACAATAAAGTGCTTTTTCACATGTTTCTTAAGAACCCAAATGTTTCCTCTTTTTCCTTAGCTCTCGGGAAACCATTTAATGGCTAAGGGTCTTCAATGGTGTCAAGATCAAAAGGGGGACATGACACATTCTCTATTTATGATAGGGAAATGCTTGCCATTATTTATGTTTTGGCTAAGTTCAGACAATACTTAGAGGCAGATTTGTGGTGAGATCAAAGCACAACAATTTGAAATTCTTCCTTGGCCAACATGATGTAAATGATCAGCAACAAAAGTGAGTAAGTAAGCTTCAATTTTATAATTTTTACTTTGAGTACGGGAAGGGTAAGAAGAGTGTTGTTGTTGATGCTCTTTCCCGTATCCTTGCTTTCTACACTTTTTCTTCTATTGTTTTTGATTGGAAAGCTTTTATCATGGCGGAATATGCCAAGAACACCGTTTCTACTAGTGTGTTGGATGGGAATGTCAAGGATGAAAAGGGTGTTGTGGCAGATGACCTTATATTGTATACAAACAAAATACTCCTTGTACCTTGAGTCCAAAACAAAGAAGAAAATTATGAGGACTTTCCATGATGCACCCCAAGCCAGTCACTCGGGCTTCTACAAAACTTATAGGCAACCAAGAGAGAGGTTTTCTTGGAAGGGCCTTGAGGAGGATGTTCTTAAGCATGTTAAAGAGTGTATTACTTGCCAATAGAATAAAGTAAAGCACACTTCCCCAGTAGGTTTACTAAAACCCTTGTCCAACCCAGGCCAGAAATGGGAAAGTATATCCATGGATTTTATCATAGTTCTTTCTAAAGCGAATGCAAGGACTGCATTTTTGTTGTAGTGGATCAGTTAATATGCCCATTTCTTTGACTTCCCTACTGAGTTCAAAGCACCACAAGTGGTTGACCTATTTTTCAGAGAGGTATTCCAGCGACATGGCTTGCCCAAGACCATCATTAGTGACAAGGGCAAAAGATTCCTCAGCACCTTTTGGCAGGAGTTTATTTTGTTTGACTAGCACCAAGCTCACTTCTAGTACCAGTTATCACCCCCATATGCGTGTGCAGATGAAGATAGTTAATAAGTGTACCAAAGGGTACTTAAGGAACTATGTCACCAGATACTTGAACATACGGCGTTGCTTTGCTTGTGCCAAGAAATGTTGGGTAGGACGGACTTGTAATGCCCCCCTTGTACTGAGTCAATAGGGGTGATTACAATACTTCTCGATGGACGAGGGGTGATTGCTAGAGAAGCATGTGCTAGTGAGGATTGGTTTCCGTTCATTTGTCCCTAGTATTCATGAGTTTTGGACTATTTTCTACATATTAGGGGCATATGCCAAATTTTAGGAGGTTTGTTGGAGGCAGGGCTCTCACCATTACTCTCCTCACAGGGGATTTACCCTAATGGGGCCTTTTTCCTGTTAACATTGTTCATGCCTCAATAGATTTTTAAGTGCACATGTTAGTTATAATTACCCTAGGGAAAACTTGTTCCGATTTCTTAGGGGATTATGGAGGGGGCTATGGGAATAAGACCGTGTCATGCAGCCTATCGTTCGATATGTGTGAGTCAGCTATTCATAATGCTTTATCTTAGGTCTTTCTAGTGAGTAGTTCTCAATCTACAGCTGATTTATTGATAAGAGGTAATGGTTTATTGGCTACATGGGCATTTAAATGTTATTAAACTAGCGCCATGTTATGTAGTACTTGATTATTTAGTGATATTAGTGTCATATCAAATAAAAATAATCTTTAGTATTTGACACTAAGGCTAGACACCTAGGGTTGGGAAGCTGTCAATGAATAAATAGAGGCTGCCCAACCTTGAGAGGAGGAATATGTGCTCATTTCACATATTTTCAAACCTAGAGTGGGCGGCTACCCCAGGTATAGCTCATCTACAGATTCAGGGATGAAAACCCTTCTGGTTTCTTGTGGGTAATCTCATCCAGAGATTGCATTGGACTGAAAGCATTATTTTTTTATTGGCAATCTGATTTGTGGGGTAGCCGAAATAACATTATACATCATTGATTTTGATTACAGAAAGATCTTCCACCCGAGTGCCTGATTTCTAATTAGTCGCACACTATTATTTCTCTATTGATGTATTCCAACATATTTTTATCAATAAAATATAGATTCAATGTTATTATTAAGGTTTACTTTGTTTATTTAGTACATTATTCTTTTCTTCCTGACATCATTCTGATTAAAATAAAAAAATATCAAATAGAGGTCATGACATGGTGAGTATATTTATTTAGGTAATGCATAAGTTGCCAACATCTAGCTTACTATGTGTACTTTATTGGTGTAGGAGAAATATTGTCATTTTCCACATTTGAGGAATCTTCCATATGTATTTGTATGCTTGCACTCTATGTTGTTTGGAAACAGAAACATAAACATTTCCAAAATGTGGAAACACAGATTTTCTAAAACCTTTGATTTGAAAACGACATGGAAACATTTGTACAAAATATATATATATATATATATAAGCAATATATTGTATGAATGTTTCCATGACGTTTATGCATAATACTCATTTATATTCTTTAAATGATAGAACACAAAATATATAGTATTCATTCATTCATTCATTACTTCTTGCAATGGCTGCCTCCTAAATGTCTGCTTGCTCTTGTTTACAACAGCAAAAGATGAGTGTGTGTTTTAACTTCGCCTAGAGTGTCTTTATATGGGTTTTAGGTAGAAGATTAATTTTTATATTTTATTATTTTATTTATTTTTTTCCTTTTTTGACCCGATTTTTTTTGCCCACAGAAATGCCTGGAAATGTCTGGGATGTTTCCAGGCACTTCCGAGACGTTTCTGGAGCGTTTCCATACCAGAAACGTTTCCTGGCCTGGTACAAAGGGGGAGGGGGGGACGTTTCAGTGCAGTGTAGCTTGCACTTGTGCATGCTTCCACTTGTGCTTGCACTTTTTTGGGGAATTTTCTCTTTTAATTTGCACTCTTATTGAAACTTCCATTCAGACTTATCGTACCTTACAAGTTTATATAACGAGAGCACTTGCTCTCCTTGGGGCCATCTTGAACTCGGGAATTATAGCATATACTTATTTGATTATTTGGATACCATTGGTATCCGCCTTATTTCAGCTGTACTACTTGAATGTATGCTTTCTCTTTTGTGCTTTACTCAATTTTACTAACTAATTGTAACAAGAAGTAGTCATGATATGTCTAGACCTGCGAAGATTTCCATTGCATGGCAAAGAATCCTTCTTGGCATAAAACAAGGACTATGGTTTTAAATGCTATAAATTAGAGGTTGAGAATCAGTATGTAAGGTGAGAAACACCTTTCGAAGTCACATAGACACAGACAAATAACCTGTTATAAAATATGGTTGCTAAGACTTAAAATTATTACATTATCAACGAAATAATGCAACCTTACATGCACACAAAATAGAGCTACACGAGAATAAATGCTCATAAGATCACTTATAACTTGATTCTTTTTCATTGTCTATTTGACCATTGGGACAATAAAACCACTCGGTCTATGTTACCATCAGGACAATAGTTATTATAGAAAAATGAAGGAAAAGATGGAAGGAATTATCTGACAATTGTAAGGTGTGTTAGGAAGAAATAATAGATGCACCTCTAAAACACTGATGGTTTGTTGTAGACTGGTAATAATGTTATTCCCATTCCATTCATGAACCTATTTTGATTTTTGGAAATGGTCTTTTCTAAAAGAATATTTACTAGTAGCCTCGATAAATCATTTCAATGCATAACAGTACTCTCAGAATGTGATTAGTAATTTTGGAAATTTCTTATTGTGTTGTTATTTTATGAATTTCACCACAGATGTGGACAAAATATATTATTTGTTTTCTACTCAATTGCTTTGGAATGTAGGAGTATTTACATCATATCCTAGGTTAATTGGAAAAGTGTTGGACAATTTCAATTTTTGGTAAGTACTTTTCATGTGATCCAACCCAACTACTTTTAGCATGCAAAGTTTCTTGTGTTGTCATCAATCTTTATATACATGTTAGCATGCCATTGAAATGACCTGTACTCTGCTGCAGGTGTGGCAAGAGTTTTGGATAACTGGAGATGTTGATGGACGTGGTGACCCTGTCTCAAATCCAAATGGGCCTCTGGATCATGAACTTTTTCTTGAATGTGCAAGGGACACAATCAAGCTCTTACGCAACCATGCGAGCTTGGCCTTATGGGTTGGAGGTAATGAGCAACACCCACCAGAGGACATTAATACAGCCCTGAAGAATGACCTGCAGCTCCATCCTTTCTTTATGTTATCTGAAGTCGGCACAAATTTGATTGACTCGTCTTTGTGGACCAAAGCTTATGAAGATCCTAGCCGATACCTTGATGGGACTCGTTTATACATCCAGGGATCATTATGGGATGGATTTGCCGATGGAAAAGGAGATTTTACAGATGGACCCTATGAAATCCAGAATCCAGAAGACTTTTTCAAGGATGACTTCTACAAATATGGGTTTAATCCAGAGGTGGGTTCTGTAGGTATGCCAGTTGCAGCCACCTTAAGAAGAATGATGCCTCCAGAAGCATGGCAAATCCCATTGTTTCAGACGCTTCCAGATGGATACATTAAGGAAGTGCCAAATCCTGTTTGGGAATATCACAAGTATATACCATATTCTAAACCGGGAAAGGTCCATGATCAAATTGAAATGTATGGAGAGCCAAAAAGCCTAGATGATTTCTGTGAAAAGGTAGGCCGAACTTGTTATTTCCAATTCCTTCTAGAAAATAGAGATTGCTAGGCTGAATCTACATCTAACTTGTACGGTTCCCGGCTATTTTTCCAGGCACAACTTGTAAACTATATTCAGTATAAAGCACTTTTGGAAGGGTGGACATCACGGATGTGGACAAAATATACCGGTGTCCTAATTTGGAAAACACAGAACCCATGGACAGGTCTAAGGGGTCAGTTTTATGACTATTTTCATATTCAGACTGGAGGATTTTATGGTGCCCGTTCGGCTGCAGAGCCAATCCATGTGCAATTGAATCTGGCAACATATTTTGTTGAGGTAATTTGAAGTCATGATTTACTTTCTGCATGTAACTCATTTGTTTGTAGATTCATTCACCTGTACAGGTGTTTATCCTTCCAGTAATTGATCCTAAAAACTTGTGGTGTTAACTTCCACTTTTGTTTTTCAGATTGTGAATACAAAATCAAGTCCCCTCTCAGGCGTTACAGTGGATGCATCAGTATGGGAACTGGAAGGGAACTGCCCATACCACAAACTCAGTAAAAGCATATCAGTTCCACCAAAAAAAACACTTCCAGTAACTGAAATAGAGTATCCAAAGACAGAGAAAGCAAAACCAGTTTATTTTGTCGTCCTCAAGCTTCTAGATGGGTCAAATTCAAAGATTTTATCTAGGAATTTTTATTGGCTTCATTTGCCAGGCGGAGACTACAAGCCACTGGAGGCATATAGATCCCATAAAGTCCCAATACGGACATTTGCTCAAGCAACTTTGATAGGAACAACATATAAAGTTAAAATAAATGTGCATAACCTATCAAAAAATTCACTATCTAAAGGTCAGTCTCTCCTCAGTTTTGAAGGCCGTGACAACCAACAGGAACCCATTAATATTGAGAATATGAATATGAAACAGGAACCTGTAGCTGAGAAAAAGGAGGGGCTTTTTTCGAGGATGTCGAGTCTTGTATGTACAAGGAAGAAACAGAAACAGATTCAAGTGACAGAAACCAAAGGGGACCACTCAGGGGTTGCATTTTCTCTTAATTTCTCTGTGGTTGCTGCTAACAAGAATCTCAAAACAGGAGAAGATGCAAGCATTCTCCCTGTCCATTACTCAGACAATTACTTTTCTTTAGTGCCTGGTGAGGTTTTACCAATTGATATAACCTTTGAAGCCCCAAAAAATACAGTACCACAGATTGTTCTTCAAGGTTGGAACACAAATGGACATCCATTGGCAATGCAAGTAACTAGACTTGATTAGAGCTGTACTTTACCAGATTTTTACCTTACTATGCCATATTTCCTATGTGACTATCAATTTTTTCCCTTCCAAATCTCTGAATCTCAGTCCCGTAACTAAAGCATCTCGCAAATCGGAAATTTAATAAAGGAGCAGAGCAACAGACTGGAGAAACGTGTCTGGCTTATTGCTGTCATTGATAAATCCATGGCAACATATTAAATATTGAAATATTTTTATTTATGTCCACAGGAGACCCTGTAGAATGATTAAGGTTCTCAACAAATCAATAGGTGCATTCTATTACGATTTTAGGATATGCTAAATGATTTACATGATTAGCAGGAGGGATGTCGAAATCCCATGTTTCTAGCGTTGATTAGGGGCCTCAACTGAATGGTCCCTTGTATTTCACTTTTCACTCTAATTAGATTTCTTAAGATTGCTTCCAGACAGTTTTGTTTTATTTTTTGTCTTGAATTTTGTTGTGGAATGATCCAAAGCAGTTTAATTCAGTATGTGACGGATATTTTCAATAAGCATGGTTACATTCTCCGGACTCCCAGTATTCAAAGTAGGAAAAAAGTAGTTATTTCTCATAGAAAAATTCTCCTTCTATATTAATTTTTTCAGTTCAATTTTTATAGCATGAGAAACTCGGGTGGAAAAGTTGTCAATACAGATCTCTTTCTTAATGATGAATCACAGAGTGTGATCTGAAAGGTTGCTGAAAAATCTGAGTTGTTTCCAGAAAGCTTCTCATAATCTAATGGACTGTGAAAACCTCATGTCTCTACTACACATTTTGTTAGACTTGTTTAAACGACACTCCTTTTGTATGGGACTCTCCTCTGCTTTGTGTCAATCATTCTCAAAGTAATGCTAAATGAAACAAATCATACTCAAGGAAGGAAGCTAGTGATTCATCGGTGGCTTTGTTGAGTAGCACCTCAACTTCGTAAACTTTGTGATTACGTTCCTTTATTGTACCACAAGACTATTTTGGTCTCATGAACATTAATGATATCATCTCAATGCACTTGGTATTAACTTCATAGTTGGTTGAAGTGCTCTACAGTCGAGGTCCTTCAGAGTCTCAACCCTAACCCTAACCCTAGAGTAGGCTTCTTTTCATTGGCATTCGGGCCATAAATGCCCTTGTCCTCCTAAGCATAAATGCTGTTAGTGCTGCATCTATGTAGTTTTCCATTTTGGTTGGTGGACTACATGGTTGTGGTTTTCCACAAGTGGAAAGTATCAAAGACTCGATAACTACTGATATGACTGTAATCACTAGCATATTCAACTGCTGTCAATATGAATGTGAAAGCAAATATGGTCCTAGAATTGGAAGGCTTCTGCTAACTGTTTTTTATTGTGAAGGATGGTATTTTACATAGACCTTTCATAGATAAGGGTTGGAAACAAAATCATAAATAAAAAACACAAGTCATGATAACTTCATTACATGTTTTTATTATTCAATGTTCTGTAATGACAATAAGTGTATGCATCTCTCCTGTCATGCAAACTTTAGTGGACATATCCTTTGTGTGGTACAAGCACAATTTACAGGAAATTACTAGATGTTGAAATTAGCAGAACCCTTACTACCTCAAGTGGATGCGCCTAATCCGTGTGACATGGAATTTCTATTATGATTCTAAAATCGTCAAATCTTCTTGTTGTCCATCGTGTAAACCTTTGAAGGGTATGTTAATTTCAAGAACTATTTCAAATCTTGCAATTGCATTAAGAGATAAAAGGTTTCAATAGCAAGATAATGAACCCAAAATAACCAATGCAAATTACTACAGCTGTCTTTTTTCTACTTTTTTCTTTTATTTATTACTTTTCACACTTGCCTCTGACCCTATGTTTTTTTGTATTATAAGGACTGCAAATGCATTCATTTTATTCTCCTCTTTTCATCATAGATGTAATTTTTTTTTAACCAACAAAGTATTTAGTTTCTTATGTAAACCTAGGCTGAATTTTCTAGAAAAACACCATAAATCTTGTTGTGCAAGGTTCACATTTGCAACCTTCATAGCCTATCAGAGGTTAGTCTGCTCTTCATTTTAGGTTATTGTCCATTAAAAATTTAAGTCTATAAATATCCAAGGCTTTCATGATTCTTATTAGGAGAAATTGGTTTTTGATAAAACTGTGTAACGTTATAAATATGTTTGAATCAATGTTTTGAATTAAATGTGCCTGCAAATCCATCAAAATGATTTACATTAATCCCTTCTCTTTTTTATTTCAGTACATGAACTTTGTATTTTATATATCAAGCGTCAGTTATTAACGTACCCCGCTACAAGTGGGTCTAGCTTCTTCGATCCTCAAAATTTCTCGAAAATAAAGAACATAAATATTTGCCCACAAAAAATATATTTATATAAAAAATGTTATAACCTTCGAAAGCAATAGTTTTAATACTCTCTTTCAATGATAGTAGAACAACTAAATTTTCATAAAGAATGATTTTAAAAAATTATTTACTTAATCAAGTGAATATCATACAATTGGATGCAATATTTTTGCTAGTTCGTAGTTTATGTGGATATTTAACTATACATTCCAAATTAGCAAATGATATAAATTGTAATTATTAAGATATTAGAACTATATATTAGTTGTGCAAGTTTTGTCTCTTTTTTTAATTTTTTTTTAACTACACGTTCCAAATCTTAGAAGTTTTTAATACATTGTACCAAATATCCCATAGAATTTGAAGGAGCAAAATGCTAAGTAATTAAACAAATTCCTCATTAATATCAAGTCAATATAGGGCATCTACATTATTCAAGATTTCCAATCCCCGCTAGGGAGCTCAAGGGAAGATTCACAAGTTAGGTGCCAAATTGGATTAAAGGACATCTCATAAATTAGAGAAGAGGAGGTGGATCATGGGAATAACAATTGGAAAAGGAAGATTACAAATATTATGAAACATAAGAGTACAAGATTCTCCAATGAAATGTCTAATATTGGCCCAATGGAAACCCAACTAGATATAGGAGCCACAAGTGTCAAAGGCAGAAAGTCTAGGAAGGATAAAATTCAAATTGAAACCCAAACAAATATGATAAGTGGATAACCAGCAACAAAAAAAAAAAAAAAAAAAAACCCTAATATCATTGCCTTATTGCAGGGGTCATGAAAATCATAAGTTGGAATGTTAAAGGCCTTAACGCCTCTAAAAAATTGCCTCTAGGTTAACCAACTAGTTGAGGGCAACGCCCAAATATCTTGTTGCATCAAGAAACCAAAATAAATGAAGAATCTTGCTAACCAATAGAAAGAGGATTTTAGAGAAAATGTGTGTGGGGCAATAGCAATGGAAGGATCGGCATGAGGATTGGCCATCTTCTAGAACCTACACACTTTTTCTGGGAAGGTCATATTCAAACGTTGTTTCATTAAAATAATAATAAAGATATGAAAGGTAATTTATTATTTGACATATAAAATGTACATGGGCCAATAACACTACTACATTTTATGTGCTTTTAAGTTAGGGTTAAAATGGGTGTTTATGTCAATTTTAAGTCATGTCTTAAGATATAATGTTTTTTCCCTATTGTAACTTAAACTTTCATGACATGTCTTAAATCTATCTTGAGGATGTTGTTCCTTAAATTTTTTTTAAAATTATCGTAAGGTCTTATCATAAAAGTATCGTAAATTCAAATACCGGTGTCGTAAAATTTATCATTTGTTTATTGGAAAGGTGTCATAAAGCATATAATGCTTATTACATGTGTTGTTCAATTGTTGGTAGAGAGTTTCAAGTGGTGTAAATTAAAACCTAGGGAGTCATAAATTTGTCGTAAATTTACAACTGGTTTATGACATATGTAGTCTTGAAATTTAAAAACACAAAAAAGTGAAAGTTTGAGGCTCAAATTTAATGGTATATTTTTCTCTTTTGTCTTGTATATCTGATCAAAGTATTATATATTTATTTTCCACCACGTCATGTCTGAGATGTACTTGGGTAGTGATATTATGTTTGGTTGTCATAAAGTGTACTTTTGACATACATTAGAGATGTGTTGGAGACTTTAGATTATCTAGATTACTTTGATGTGCATGACCATATTGACATGATGTACTAAGATTCATGATTATGTTATTCAATGCTCCATTTGTGATCACAATACTATAATACATGGTTTACATGATGTTGCTTATTTAGGTGTAGATGATAGATTTTCATAGCACGTTAATTTGATCATTGTGTTTTTTATATATATGATTGATTATGTAGAAATTTCTTTGTTATATGTATTTGATGGCTTACATCAACCGTGCAAGTAACATGTGTCCAAAGAAGTGGAAACAAATGTGAATAAAGAATTTTGGGAGATAACCAATTCATTGTTTGTGTTTCCTACAAGCCACTGTCTTAATCTTGTAAATGTGACGTTATATTATGTGAATTTGATTTATTCATGTATTGTGATTTGTGTGATAATGTGGCTTTAGATTATGATTTTAATTTGTATTTATTTGATCTATTAAAATGTGACATTTGTATGATGAGTAGATGTCAAGTGTAGTATGATATGGTGTTCTTGTGCCATGTAGACACATCCTTCCCTATGCCTAAACTATCACTTTTCTTTAAGGTTGACTTGTCATAAGTTCTTGTAAGAGTTCACAAGTGTATCTGGGATGATTTGAGTGACCCACAAATCCCTTTCAAAAGCTTAAACTTGGATTTGCACTTGGAGGCCACTTTTAGAGGGTGATTATGACAAGAGGAAGCATTTCTAGGTGATTTATAAGTTTTAAGGTCATTGAGGGTAGGTTAGCTTTCCCAAGAGTTTGAATGTTCATTTGGAAGCATAGAGCCTGCAAAATTGGATTTGGAAATGAGTTAGATGTGCTTAGGAAATGACACATGAGGGTCTTGAGAAGAGAATTGTAAGTCTTGATAAGAGGAATTTGTAAGAGTATTGATTACATTTGTAAGAGAAAATGATAGGTCTTAGAAAGGAAGAGGGTGCCATGTGTCAAGTAGAGATTGATTAGAAAAATATTAGAGATCTATACATATGCAAGGAGTTATAGCCTAGTTAGGGGCTGGTTCTTGGCTTTGAGAGTTTGGAGAGAGTTTCAAAGAGGGAGTTGGGAGCTTAGATCAAGTGAGGGGATTGTAAGAGTTTGAAGTATGCCATCCTCATCTTGAAACCCTCTTTATCTTTTATGCATATGTTTGAATTACTAGTCTATGTGTGTGAAATGGATTTGGTTGGTATGTGTGTATCTTGTTAAATGTTATATCTTTTTCCTTACAACCCATGAAAATAGTTTGTGGGCCATTGTATTTTCATTGTGGTTCATTTGCTTGTCTTAGGAAGGAGACTTAAAATAAGATCTTGTTGTGTTGGTTTATGTTGTTGTGTATGTTTCAATGTCCAAGTTGGGCTCATGTGAAAGAGTTAAGGAAGGTGTTCACCTCCTTTCTTTATGCTTGACACACATTTTTTGTTTGAGTACGAGTGAAGCTTGTATGGGCAAGCCATGTAACCACTCCAACCACTTGATTACATGGAGATGGGAATATTTATGGTGTAATAATTGTGGTGGATTTTTTATTGCGTATATGTAGAAAGTGGTGTTTTGGGTATGGTGATATTGAGAAGGAATGTGGAAGAAATGGGTGTGTGCATGTGTGTGGAAGTGAAGAGGAAACTTTTTCAGATCTATTTTCATTATTATGGTGACCCCTTCATTATTTGTTTGGGATTTTAGAGAGAGCCCTTTGGGCCCTTAAAATCCATTTTTTGTGTCCTTGCTTTGGGTTTAAGGAGAGTTATTCGGCCCTTAACACCACTTGCTTGAGTTTTAGGGAAAGCTCTTTGGGCTCACAAAATTGTTGTTGTGTTGTGAAAGTCATATGAATGGTGGTTTGTGTATATACTTTGTGTTTTGTGATTCTTGTGTGTGGTTAGCTTTAAACCTTCTTGGTTGTTTAACCCCAAAGATTGTTGTGTTAGTGGTTGGATATTGTGCATTTTGGGGACTAGCTAGTGTCTTCTACATGATAATGCCACATTTGGTTAGGTGGTGGGTGATCCACACCTTAGATTTCACCCTTTGGATACCTTGAAAGCTTGTTGTGTTGTAGGTGTTTCTTTGAGCCTTGGATCAACTTGCAGATGATGAAAAATTGTGCCCTATTGGTGCTTTGTGCAAGTTGGGTCTTAGCTTGATAAAGCCTCTTGTGATATGTATAACTCCTATTCCTATGCAACAGTGTGTTGTGTCGACGCCTTTTTATGGAACTTTTCTCTCTTCACACCACTTTGTGTTGTGATAAGATTTTGAGAAAGTGAGGTTGTGTAGTGCTTTTTTACTTGTTATTAGAAGGATAGATTGATAGGCAAGATGAAAAAGAATCTAGAGGACATTGCCAAGATTCAACATTGTTTATTTTTGCTTCTATTAAATTATCATTATCATTGAAAAGTTTCCTTCTCTCTACCTTTTAGTGAACCATGTGTCTTCTCACATTGCTTACCGTATTAAGAAATATTTCTAAACTAGGTGATTGTTTAAGACTTATCCATACATTTTGCTTGAGAGAATCTAGAAAATGAAAAGGATTAGGTAAACTTTTGTCATGTGAATATGTGATGCATGAGAACCATTGCTTCCTTATAATAAATATAAATGTTACTCTGTAGATATCTTGATGGTTGAAAATTAAAAATAGAATAGTTTATTGTGTGTTGTTTTTTTTTTTTTGGAAAACATCTCCAAGAGATGCCACATTTGGGTGAGACCCAAGGAGGCAAGGGTATCTATTCTGCCAAAAATGTCTAGTGCTCCCACCTAGCCTACCCCCTTTGGCATGCTTAAAATCATGCCTAACCTTAAGAAGATCTATTACAGGGCCATGCATGTACCAGCCATAAGCCAACAAAACTGATAACTTGAGGCTCATGCAAACAACCAAGGTCAAAGGAATAACCAACACATAACTAACTTGTCCAAAGTTGGAAGCTAATTATCTAGAGTTATAAAGAAGAAAGAAGCCAAAATAGATCCAATTAGCTGCAAGTGGGATTGGCTGCTTGATTGCCATCTAAGGCAAACATGAGCAAAATTGCTTCTCTAACATGAGAAGGCCACCACAAGGGAGGGAGACCATAGCCCTTCATGTTGGAATGATCAAGAGCCCAATTGGAAAGAGCATCAACCACCTTATTGAACTTCCTAGAAGTTTGCATGAATAAAACTCTATTAAAATTTATTTGAAGATGATGGATCTTATGAAAAAGTCGGCTCATTCTCCATTTTTTAGGACTATAAAAATTCAGTTGAGATAACATTTGAATCCAAATTTTCAAGTTAGTGATCAGTTGGGTTTGTTTCCATCCCAATTTCCACTCTTCACTGAGGCCTTCAACGATGGCTTGTCCTATAGCGTTGTTATTGGTATTGGTACCAATTCTAGTAAAAAAAATAAGGTGATAGAGTTATCGAGGTCCCAACAGTAGCCTCCTATACATGCATTGTCCAGATTTCCCTTCGAGGCTCCATCAATATAAATTTTGTTGAAGACCTGGATAGAATAGTTCATTGTTGATGATTATAATGTGAATTATTGAATATATTAAGTGTCATTCTCCTTTTGTTAACAATATGGATTGAGTTTTATTCCATCTTATTTTATCTTTTCTAGATAAGAAGCATATTATGAGATAAGATTCCCATTTCATCTTATTAGTTACTTAGAAAAAATACTAATTATATCCATATAAGTCCATTATTTATATATATGTACGTATTTTAATATATACTAAAATATATTATAAGTATTTTAAATGAATACATGTATACATATAAAGAGAATTTATGTGCGTGCGCGTGTATATATATGAGAGTAGAGTCAGGGTAGAGGTCGATGAATTTGATTATTAAAAAATAGGAAAAAAGGTTGAAGGGGGTTGGCCAAAAGGCTAACGACTCCCACCCCTTATAGTGTTACAATGGTCGAACATGACAACAACATTTTCTCACCTCTATTCAAAGGAGGGGACGATGACTGACATCCTAACTCTTATGTAATGACCACTAGGTATTGGGTTGTCTCGTCCAAAATCACAGTAATACGACTACACAGGTATACCATACCATGAGATGGTGGGGGGTTTGACCCCTACCCAATACCTTAGTGTATAAAAACAAATGTATTTTAATAAATATTAAATAAACTAAAAATATATATAATATATTTACACCCACTCTCTCTCTCTCTCTCTCTCTCTCTCTCTCTCTCTCTCTCTCTCTCTCTCTCTCTCTCTCTCTCTCTCTCTCTCTCTCTCTCTCTCTCTCTCTCTCTCTCTACACACACACACACACACACACACATATATATACATACACATACACATGTATATACATGAGGGTACAAAATAAAACCTTATGTATACACACATATTTAGTCATACTTAAATGAGAATATTGAGAAAATTGTGTGTGTGTGTGTGTGCATGCACGTGCATACACACACACACACACACACACACACACACACACACACACACACACACACACACACACACACACACACACACACACACACACAAATATAAAATACATACACACACTTTATTTTTAGTTTCTCCTCTTTTTCAAATTTAAGCTAAACTTGTAAAATAAAATGACCAAATAAAACTTAGATTTCTAAAAGATGATTATGAAAATTCTTAGGGTATCATATATTCAACGGTCTAAATATGTTTAGATCCAAAGGTGGATAGTGTCTGTCCATTTTGTAGGGCATATTTTTTAAACTTATGTTAACTTTTCTAGTTTATTAGTGGGCAAAATAAATTAATTTTTGTGTGCACCCTTTGACATTGGAAGTGGATTTTTTCATAGGGATTTTATTTAACATAGCCATTTTATTTAAAGTAACCTCCTTTCTCACTAACCTTGGACTAAAGATAGGTGTAAACCTTATATTATAAAGTGGCCTGTCATTTAAAAGAGACGTATTTTTTTTCAAATATTAAATGATTTCAAATTAAAATCCTCTTCCCCTTCTAATAAATGTGAGAATCTTATTATTTAGTACATTAATTCATTTTTAAATTTTATATATTTATAATGAGTATACTTAGGAGACTTTTATCCCAAGTGAAACCTGAACTCAATTTTTGGGTTGTTTCTTCCTTGTATCCCAAGACATGACTTGTCAAATATTGGAAAACTGTAGTGTGGGTTGAAGAGCTTTCACAAAATAAAAATAATTAAAATAAAAAATAATAGAAAAAATTATTGAATGTTAGGCATTTAGTTTTTGGGCAAGATATCTTGGTATTAGAGTGCAGGTTTAAACATTGGGAACTCTTAAGATATTTTTAGTTAGCTCTTCTTTTTGAAACAACCTAACACCTACCCTATGCTCATGTATGATGGTTCTTAGAGGAGAGAGGCACAATGATTAAGCCAGGTGTGAGCAAACCTTGCTAATAAATCAACAACACACACTAATAGATTTCAAGCTACAAATACAATAGATAATGGGAGTATTACAAGAGAGGTTACCTTTTGATAGAGAGGAGTCATAAATACATTCTCCCTCACATTCACAATAGGCTTCTCAATGCAAATAGAATTATAATAGTCCTTCTCAAGTTAAGGAGAGGTCTCATAGCCCTTTGTAAGATAAACAAAGATCTTGTAGCCCTTCACAATTATGGGTGGAAAGATGTGCTTCACCACTTCGTGAGAAGCAAGATCGGTATCGCCCACCTAAACCAAAGGCTGGCATTATTAGTTGGGATATGTTAAGGCTCCAACCACTAAAATTTGGAGGGTATATAAACAGTTTTTGAGTTTGGATAGTTTTTTTGGTATCCGCTCATATAATACCAATATTAGAGTGTAGTTTTCTATCCTCCTTCTACATGATATAACTCGGATCTAATAGAGAAATGAGGAGCAAAAACTCCACTTGACCAGGAAGATGGTTACTTGGGAGATATTTTAGGAGTAGTTCAAGGCTAGTTACCTGCCAGAGCACTTCATACTGAGGAGGATCAATGAGTTTGATAATCTTTGATAGGGTAATGGTATAATGGCTCAATAGGAGGGTCACTTTTTATACCTATTATAATATGTCAACCATATTTAGGATGAGAGTTGCCAGTGAGCATGTTTATCATGGGCCTAGATGCATATATAGTTAAGATTCTTCACATTTTCTCCCCTCAAACCCTAGAGGTCACTATGGAAAAGACATGTTTGGAAAAATAAAATTGGGGCAGGATTTAGGAGGCTAAAGAGTGATTATGGTTAGGTCCATTCAGATGTTAAGTCACGAGGCACCTAACCTCCACCTAGAGGTGCTTTCCAACATTCACAATCTACCCATTGACCTACACAACATTCACAACATCAACCACTATAGCAGATGCAACAACATTGCCACTACCCTCAATAAGATTCATAAAGATAAAGGGTCAGATGGTCAAGGCTCGAATAGGAATAGGAGGTTGGCTGACTCTTCTCATACTCAACAGTCTTCATGACTAGATCCTACTGCCTCAACAAGATCATATTTTTAGTGGACTAGAGGAACCCATTTGAGTAGTGACTATATATGTGGTTATTATTTTATTTATGGAGCCTTAGATCATTGTTCACTTAAGTACCCACAAAGATTTACTACAGTTGAGCACTAAAAGGAACTTATTTCTGAGTAGACTATTGGTAATGTGGTTTTCATCCATCATATGTATGCATAGGTGGATAATTATCAAATTGAGATCACTTCATATTCATTGAGACTACAGGTAAAATACAAAGTATTTCAGTGTTAGTGTTATTTTACATAGGAGCTTTAGATTATTTTACTGCACCATTTGTAGTGAATCGATGTAGGCTAGTGGCATTTAGGTAGTCTGACCATTTAGAGGTTGAATTGGCCATTGGGGCCAAGATGGTGGTTTATTCTTATGTCAATGGATGTGTTATATATCTTATTGTCTTTATGACTACTATATATATTTGTATCATACCCATAGGTTTATATGAGATTTTACTAGGTATGGATTGGATCAAAGCACATTCGGCTAAGGTTGATTTCCACAACAAGATTATCAAGTGTTGCAATGATATTGGGAATTAGGCAATAATTTTAGGAGTTCAAAGGCCCATCTCCCTTCATGTGATTTATGTTATGAAACTTAGGTAGAGTACACACAAGGGATGTCAAATGTCTGCATTCATTATCAGTGATAGAGCAGAGGATAAGACCATGGGGAAGCCATTAGAGGATCATACTATTCTACAGGATTTTTCTAATGTGTATCCAACTAATTTCCATATATTACCTCCTCCATGGGAGATATAATTCCATATTAATCTTGTCCCAGGTGTGAAACTTGTTGTTCCCAAAATTTGAACTCATTTTTGGGACAACATATGAACTATTTTGGTCATGTAGGCCAAAATTCTCTCTTCCTTTCTCAAAAATTGTTCTGAGTATTCAAATTCTTCATTATTCAAGATTTTTTAGCTAAAGGACTCACAGGTTTAACAGGTTCAATGACTTCAACAGGTGAGCTCTCACAAAGAAACAAGTTCCCAACACTTAGGCAATTTCAAGGTTGGTTCAACGCCTCGGTTCAACCAAAAGGTCCATCGGCAAGTTTCAAACAAAGGATCAAACCATTGAACCCCACTTCCAATAGGTTCAACAAGTTCAAAGGTTCAAACGACGTCGACAGACTTGAAGAGTTAAGTGCTTCAGTAAAATTTCAAAGTTTAACCGCTTCAGCAAGGTCAACGGCTTCAAAAGACTTAGAGAAAAGAAGAAAGATTTAACCCGTTGAACCGTTGAACCTTGAACCAAAATGGTTCAAAGGTTCAATGTTCAACGAGTTCAATCAAATTTTGAAGAGTTTTTCCAATCAGTTGGTTCAAACGAATGGTTCAAAGCGGTTGGTTCAACCGGTCAATTGATTGAGTGGAACACAGTATTGAACCGTTGAACCATTATTGGTTCAATCAGTTGGTTCAATCAAAAGGTTCAAAGGAGTCCCCCAAAGACAAAAAGGCAAGTGCCCTTGCGGAGGGAAGTGAACAAAAGGGAACAAAAATATACCTTTCAGAAAGATTTTTCGTGGCAAAATTTTACAAGTGAAATCCTTCGGACAAATTGTCTGAAGGAATTCCTTCGGACACTTTATTTTAAGAAATGATCAAAGGCCCAACGGGAAGTGACTAAGGCAAAGGAAAGAAATCCTTCAGAAAAAATGTTCGAAGGAATTCCTTCAGACATTTTGTCCGAAGGATTTGAAGAAGAAGGCCGCTCGAAGGACCCCGAAGGGCAGGTACCCTTGCAGGGGGCTCTCGGCAACTAGAAAATGGACCTTTCTCAAGGCCCAAAGGGACACCTTCCCTTTAGGAGGTTCCAAAGATAGTTTATCTTAAGGAATGATCAAAGGCCCATAGGCTAGTTTCTACGGACTCTGTAGGCTTGATTCTACGGACTCTGCAGGCTTGATTCTATGGACTCTGTAGGCTTGATTCTATGGACTCTGCAAGCTGGTTTCTATGGACTCTGCATGATTTGAAGAAGAAGGTCGCTCGAAGGACCCCAAAGGGTAGGTACCCTTGCGGGGGGCTTTCAGCTACCAAGAAATGGACCTTTCTCAAGGCCCAAAGAGACACCTTCCCTTCGGGGGGTTCCAAAGATATAAAGCCAAAGGAATTTCAAAGCTTCGAAAGACTTAGAGAAAACAAAGGCTTCTAATAAAGAGGATGAACCGTTGAACCTTGAACCAAAATGGTTCAACGGGTTCAACGGCTCAATAAAAGATCTGAGCAAAGGAAAGAAGCAGAAGTTTCCAGAGACTAGTTCAAAGAGATGGTTCAACCAATTAGCAAAGAAGCGAATGAACCAAAGAAGTGATGGAACCAAGGAGCCGAGAAGGCAGCCCAAACTGTTGAACCAGTGAACCAATGAACTTTCAAAGGTTCAAAAGTTTATGGTTCGAAATGGTTCAAGCAACCAGTGACCAATGACGTCCCTACGGATGTCAAATTTAGGGTAATGAAATATCTGTTGATTTTTAAATGTGGCGAGGAACCTGAAAATAAACTCAGTGACCAACTGAAGAGGGAGTTGAAAGAGCCAATAGAAAGGGAAGAGATAGCCTGAGGGCTCAAATCATGAGGAAGAGACAAAATACGTTAAGGAAAAAGAGAACAATGCAAAAAGACTAGAAATATTTGTGCAGGAGTTATTCCAATAGGTGAAATAGTCCACCAAGTAGGCATATGAATGCACAAACAAATCAAGGATGCGACCTATTTTTCTCCATGAAGTAAAGGTGAAGTGGACAGCTGCATAGATATCAAAAAGAGGACCAAGCAGCCTATGCTTTAGAGGAGACATATGAGATGAATTGACTTGCCACAGTTAAGGCAGACACCCTATTCCAGCATGGCCTCTTTGACTGAGCTAAAAATGCATTCGAGGCATTGAATGTAGCATGGGACATTCATTGAAACAAAGTGCCAAGCCTTTTTTGGATGCTATATATGGTAATCTCCTATTTTATGTAAAGAGAGATCTTTTTGATATACAAGCAAAACTTTGCCAAAATTGAAAGGTGATTACTGAGACTTTGAGCTCAGATTATTAATCATATTTCTTTGTTTGAATGAGAAAGCAAGTTACTTTCAGACTTTGTGCTGTAATAACTTGTGTTATTTAGGGGATTGTTCTTATGTTTTTTCCTAGATGCGTTCTTGTCCATTTTAATGAAATAAGCATAACTAGTGGAAGTAATCAGGAAGGTGTCTTGAAGCCAATCATGGAGAGACTTTGTGCTGCCACAATTGTCTTTAGTGTGTGTGTTTTTAGTTTCTTTCTATGTAAAGGATTTTAGGATGACTTTGTGCCCCCATTATCCTTCGTATTTCACTCTTTGGCAGTTGAAGGGGAGACTTTGTGCTACATCTTAGTCTACTGGTTATTGCACCCTGTTCTAGTTACATTTACTTATCAGTTACCTATCAGAAAGAACTCCTGTTGTTTACTGCAAGACCACTTCTAAAAGAAGAGAAGTGCCTTTAGTGTTTTCACCTGGATTTCTCCTTTGTTTGTGAACATCATCTCTAAAAAAAGAGAGATGGATGGTGTTATCCTACCCTGAGTGTTATTTTCTGCATATATATATAGTATATAGCTCCTCATAGTTATAGAGAACCTCCCCTTGATGAGAGGAGAGATTTGTCCCCTTCTGATGTGGTAAACCTGCACATTTAGCCAACCAATCTCCTTATGTTGTGGTTGAAAAAACCTATTTTGCTCATCAATTAGCTAGTGATAAAATATTCACCCAATAATTTTTTGGCGACTCCATTGGGGAAGAGCGCGCAGTTTGAAGCCTCAAGCTTCAAGCTAAAGTAGGCCAGTTCTTTTCCATTTTTATTCTACAATCTAGGAACTCCATGCTATACAAGAAGCCAGAGAGCGTAAGGTGTTGTTGACCCTATTTTTGAGTTAGTGCAGCAGGGAAATTTTGATTTATTTCCTCCATAACTTCAAGTTCAACGAACTAGGAGTCTTCCTCCTACCAATACCAGGTCACCACTACAAGGCAGAGCTTCTTTTTCTACTGTTAGCAGAGCTTTGCCTATACATACTCCACCCAGATTTGTTATCCCCACTTTTCATAATCAAATCATGGTAGTTCAAAGCCCCTGGCGTAACTCTTTTGGCCCACTCAATTTAACTCCACCTCTACATGAGCTACCACGCAGTTCAAGGAAGAATTTCTCCAAATTCTTTGGTGAGGGAAGAGTTCATCCTGATGACCACATTACAGATTTCATCATACCCTGTGGTGTGATAAGCGTGGAATATGAGGACGTGGCAATCAGGCTGTTTAAGGAGACATTACAAGGCGCTGATGCAGACTAGTTCTATCACCTGCAAGCTTAGTCAGTGACTGATTGGAAGACTCTCAAAGCCAAGTTCAAAGCTAGGTTCAAGCCTACAAAAGATGTGCATGCCCTACTGGCCCAGCTCACACAGATGAAGAAAGAACCTCATGAACCTATGAGGGACTTCATTGCCAAATTTGACAAGCTGAGGAATAGGATTCTTACAATTGCTCAGCCAACACCTGAGAACCTTAAATATTTCTTCATCAACTCATAGCTGCCTGAAGTGAGTTTTCTACTAAGACGTGCTAGCCACATAGACCTTGCTACTACTTAGGATTTGGCCATTGAGGTGGAAGATGATCTTATCTTGGCATGAAAGATAAGGAGAGATCCTAACATAGGTAAATCTTCTTCATCTTCTGAATATCTATCTACAGGCACCACTGATCCAATGGTGCAGAAGCTTACAAATGAGTTTCTTGCTCTTAAAAAGAAAATGGTGCAAGGGATGTCATATGCCCCTTCGTATAGAGATATACCAAGGAAGACATTCCCCAATCAGTCATACCATGGCAATGCTGCCAAGAATCAAGGGCAGCCAAATCGTCTTCCTCCCCTTCAGGGGAAATTGGCCATTAAAGCACATCCAACCAATTCAGTAGTTGGATATCTTGAAGCAAAATCAAATTTCTCCTTCCAGCTTGAGTTGAACCCAGAAGATGATGCTAATCTCTTCATAGAGGGAGAATAAGAATTAGTTGACGACTCCAACATTGGTTTCCTAAATTACCAGGATGAACCTAGAAGTGAAGGTAAAATAGTTGATGGATCATACATTGTTTTCACTCGGTCCAAGAACCAGTTAGCCGAACAAGCTGATAAGGACAAAATAGGAGAAAGATCTTAGCCTGCAATTTCAATTGCTAAGCGGGGAACCACTCTACCTTTTCAAGCAAAGGACCCAATGATCACAAAAAAGGTAAGTACATCAAGCACTCCTTCATCTTCAACTTCAAATTCACAGACCGGTACCACCCCTCCTAAAAACTAGAAGGATAAACTCCCTTCCCCTACTCATAATTTATTTCAAACATTTGACATAGTTGACCATGTAAAGAAAACCAAAATTCAAATGTCTGAATTTAAATTCCTGCAATCCAACCCTAACCAGTTGGATAAGTTGGGTCAATGTGTAAAGGATAAATCCATTCCTACAGGACTAGCTGTTTCAAAGGTGACTCCCATGTCCACCTAAAATAACCTTGTCATTACTCCTATTGCTCCCAGAAGGACTGAACTATTGTATATCTCCCTACTGATAAATGGACATCAGTTGAATAATTGCATCATAGACTTAGGTGCATCTAAAAATGGCATGCCTATCAAAGTGGTAGATTCCCTTGGTCTCACACTGACCAAGACATTTGAAAGATGTTTTTCCATGGAGAACAAATAAGTGCTATTGTTGGGACAAATCAAGGATGCCTAATTTACATTTGTAGCATTCCCAGATAAGAGAATCAAGATCATAGTCCTGGTGGCCGACGTTCCAACCTCATACGACATTCTTCTTGGAAGAAATTTTTGCAAGGATGTTGGTGGTGAGTTGAGCATGGACCTGTCTAAAGCAAGGATCTTAGTCAAAGGTGTCATGTAGAGATTGTTCCCTGATAAGGAAGCAAAATATGTGGTCACTCAAACATCAGTGCTTGAAGCTCAAATTTTGTTTGAGTCTTCAAGCATGGGTAATTATTTCTTATCCACAGAGAAATTTATGAGGCGTCTGATGAAGCCCCTGAAGGTGACAATCTGAAAATTAGTTTAGATAAAATAGATGAAAATAGGATAGAGCATCGTGTAAGTGTAGAAGAATCTTCCCCTTCAAATGAAGAAAAATCTAAGGTAAGGTTAGCTTCTAATGATGTATGGATACTGAAATTTGATGGCAGCTATTCCTCTATTAGTTTAGGAGCTGGGATTGTGTTGATATCTCCTCAAAGAGATATTTTTCCTTATTCATACAAGTTACAGTTTAGCAATACTAACAATACTACTGAATATGAATCACTACTACTTAGATTGAAGGCCACTCAAGACAAGGGCATCAAGCTCCTTCATGCCAAAAGAGATGCTGAGCTGGTGGTTTGTCAAGTGAGGAACCTGTACCAAACCAAAAATGAGAGATTGCACCAATACCACAATATGGTTTGGAATTAAATTGAAAGCTTTGATGCTTTTATCATCTCTATAGTGCCCAAGGAATTCAATGATCGAGCTAATGCATTAGCTGTTTCTATAACTCTTTTGATTCCTTGCCCAAATTTTAAAGGAGATATGTACACTATTGAACTGGTCTTTTGACCAAGTGTGCCTGACAATGCCAATTATTGGCAAGTGTCTAATGGTGACAACCAAATCATTGCCTTCCTAGAATAAAAAGGTAGCTTTAAACAGCTTCACTTTGAACCAACCCCTGAATTAAGTTCAGATGCAGGTGAAAAATTCATGCAACTTAAAGGGAATAAAATCCCAAAAGGCTTGGTTTTCCTTGAGAAGTTATTTGACAAGCATGACAAGTTTATCAGAAAGCAACAAATGGATTCAAGCTCCTCTCAGGAGTTTGATCAGATAAATTTGGGTACCAAGGAAAATCCCAAGATGGTGAACATTGGGAAGTGCTACACTCAGGAAGAGAAGTTTAAGTTCATTGCTTTGCTTTGCCAATACATGGATGTCCTAGCGTACTCCTATGATGATCTGAAGTTTCTCAAGTCTAATGAAATTTGCCATGAAATTCCTCTCAAGGGTGATTTGGTACCTTACAAGCAAAAATCTAGGTAGTACAATCCAAAGATATCAGGTACTATTCTATCTAAAATATAGAAAATACTGAATGCTAGAATAATTCTCCCAATCTATCATTCCACATGGATTGCCAACATAGTACCTGTGAGGAAAAAGAATGGTGAAATTCACCTCTGTGTGGACTTCAAAAATTTGAATCAATCATCCTTAAAGGATAACTATCCTCTGCCCATCATGGACCAAATTCTTCAGACGGTGACTAGTTCAGAGATGTTATCAATGTTGGATGGCTTCTCAAGGTACAATCAAGTTGAAGTTGGTGAAATAGACCAGCATAAGACGGCCTTCACCACGCCTTGGGGAACCTTTGCATATCGAAGAATGTCATTTGGCCTGATAAATGTTGGCACCACTTTCCAGAGAGAAATGGACCTTGCTTTCAAAGATGAAATGGGTAAGTTTATTGTGTTATACTTTGATGACTTGACCATCTTTTTTAAGCATTGCCCTGATCATGTGCACCATTTGCAACAAGTGTTGGAACAATGTCACCAGAATGGCATTTCTCTAAATCCCAAGAAGTCTATTTTTAGAGTAACAGAAGGGAAACTTATCAAATACATTGTATCTTGAGAAGGCATAAAGATTGACTCAGAAAGAGTCAAATCCATCCAGGAGCTTACCCTGCCCACAAGTAAGACTGCAGTTCACTCTTTCTTCAGAAAGGTGAATTTTTTACAAAGGTTCATCTCTGAGTTCGCAGAGAAGACTCACCATATTGTAAACATGATGAAGGGAAAGGCCACCTTCAGCTAGACTGAAGAAGGCAAATTGGCATTCTGAGACATCAAGACAGCTATTGCCTATGCCTCAATTCTAATTTGTCTAGATTATACCAAAGATTTCACCATATACAGTTACGCTTTTGAGCACACACTTTCAACAATTCTAGTTCAATAGAATAAATGTGTAGAATCTCCCATATCCTTCATGAGTTTTTCCCTCAAAGCTCATGAGCTGAAGTATTAAAACATGGAGAAGCATGCTTATGTAGTGGTAAAGGCAGTAAAGTATTTCTATTTTTACATCTTGAATTCACAAGTTACTGCCCTGGTTCCTGATACCATAGTTAAATCCATATTAACTCAGCAAGAGTTTAGAACTAAAAGGGGCAATTAGATTGCTAAAATCTAGGAGTTTGATCTCATCATCAAACCAACAAAGCTTGTACAAGGAAGGGGCCTCTGCCAATTGATTTCTAACAATAGACCTAAAGAAGTAGGGCATGAAGAAATAAAAGTGGAAGACATGTCAACAATCCTCTTTATCTCCACCACGAATGAGTGGTATTCAAGTATTTCTCATTTCCTTACTTATGGTGAGTGTCCTTCCCACCTGTCTCATAAAGAAAGGAGGACTGTTAAATTGAAAGCTACCAATTTTGTCATGTAGGACAACAACCTGTATAAGAGAAGCCTTGATGGAATGTTCCTTCACTGCATGGATAAAGAGCAGAAGAACCAACTTTTGAAGTCCTTCCATAATCTGGCCTGTGGAGGACATTTTTATGCTCCTGTAACTACCCATAAGATTTTGCAATCCAGGTATTACTGGCCTACTTTGTTTCAAGATGCATACAAATGGATACAAAGGTGTGAACTATGCCAATAGTTCATTGGAAGACCCAAGTTAGCTACTCTGCCTCTCAAGCTAATGGTAATAGAAGAGCCATTTCAGCAATGGGGAATCAATTTCATTGGTGTTGTAAACCCATCTTCAAGCGTTGGACATGATTATGTCCTCACAGCCACATATTACTTCACCAAATGGGTGGAAGCAATTCCAACCAAGCATGCTACTTTATAAGTAGTATGCAATTTTTTCAAGGAAAACATCATTTACAAGTTTGGGGTCCCAACCAAGATTATCACAGACAATGCAGCTTGTTTCTCTTCTCATGAGATCACTTAGTTCTATTTTTATTATGGGATTACCCTCTCCCACTCCTCTGATTATTTTTTACAAGGGAATGGCCAAGTAGAATCGAGTAACAAGAACTTGGTGACCATCATCAGGAAGCTGGTGGATGACAACCAACGAACTTGGCATAAATCATTGGTTGATGCTTTATGGGCAAACATAATTACACCAAAAGGGCAATAGGTATGTCACCATTCCAACTTTTGTATGGTCTCAATGCAGAGATACCAATCACCCTAGAATTGATAGCACTAAAATTGGCAAAGGCAGTCGAAGATCAAACATATGAAAGCTCCATTGACAAAAGGATCATGTGCTTGACTGAGCTGGATGAGTAGCGAACTATGGTGGTGGACCAAATTTTTGTGCAACAAAGTTTGGTGAAGAAGCTCTTCAACCAAAAAGCAAAAAATTGTGAGTTCCAGATTGGTGATCAAGTTCTGTTATGGGACAAGAGAAGAGAACCAAAGGGAATGCATGGAAAGTTTGATTCTCTATGGAGAGGCCCATTTACTATCTATCAACTCAATGGTGAAAATAGTTTCCTATTGAAGTATCAAGATGGCACGCCTTTTTTTGCCTAAAAATAGGCAGCATCTGAAGCACTTCAATTCTTGAAGTATCAGATAAGATCATCTGTACATATGTATATTTGTATAGTCTTTAGTTCTATTTTATGCTTTTCATTTTTATTTTTGGCACCTTTCTTTTTGGGTAACATGACTCCATAGCCCAATGGCATACTTAAGGCACTGGAGATTCTAGTTTCTACTCCCCTCAGTTGTTTCAAAATTTCAACTAAAGGAAGTTCCCCAACTGGAGCCAGCTGTTGTTCCCAAAATTTGAACTCATTTTTACGACAACATATGAACTATTTTGGTCCTATAGGCCAAAATTCTCTCTTCCCTTCTCAAAAATTGTTCTGAGTATTTAAATTCTTCATTATTCAAGCTTTTTCAGCTAAGGGACTCACAATTTTAATAGGTTCAATGACTTCAATAGGCGAGCTCTCACAAAGAAACAAGTTTCCAACACTTAGGCAATTTCAAGGTTGGTTCAATGCCTCGGTTCAACCAAAAGGTCCATCAGCAAGCTTCAAACAAAGGATTGAACCATTGAACCCTGCTTCCAACAGGTTCAAAGGTTCAAATGACATCAGCAAACTTAGATATTTAAGCGCTTCGACAAAAGTACAAAGTTCAATCAGTTCAACAAGTTCAATGGCTTCAAAAGACTTAGAGAAAAGAAGAAAGATTTAACCCATTGAACCTTAAACCAAAATGGTTCAAAGGTTCAAGGTTCAATGAGTTCAATCAAAGTTTGAAGAGTTGTTCCAATCAGTTGGTTCAAATGAATGGTTCAAAGCGGTTGTTTCAACTGGTCAATTGATTGAGTGGAACACAGTATTGAACCATTGAACCATTGTTGGTTTAATCGGTCAGTTCAATCATAAGGTTAAAAGGAGTCCCCCAAAGACAAAAGGGCAAGTGCCCTTGCAGAGGGCAGTGAACAAAAGGGAACAAAAAGATACCTTTCGAAAAGATTTTTTGCTGTAAAATTTTACAAGTGAAATCCTTTAGACAAATTGTCTGAAGGAATTCCTTCGGAGATTTTGTTCAAAGGAATGATCAAAGGCCTGATAGGAAGTGACTAAGGCAAAGGAAAGAAATCCTTCAGACAAAATGTCTGAAGGAATTCCTTCAGACATTTTGGCTGAAGAAATTGAAGAAGAAGGCCACTCGAAGGACCTCGAAGGGAAGGTACCCTTGTGGGGGGCTCTCAGCAACCAGGAAATGGACCTTTCTCAAGGCCCAAAGGGACACCTTCCCTTCGTGAGGTTCCAAAGACATTTTGTCTGAAGGAAAGATCAAAGGCCCACATGTTGGTTTCTATGGACTCTGCAGGCTTGATTCTATGAACTCTGCAGGCTTGATTCTACAGACTCTATAAGCTTGATTCTATGGACTCTACAAGATTGATTCTATGGACTCTGTAGGTTGGTTTCTATGGAATTTGTAGGCTTTATTCTACAGACTCTGTAGGTTGGTTTCTATGGAATCTATAGTCTTGATTCTATGGAATTTGCAAGCTAGTTTCTATGGACTCTGCATGATTTGAAAAAAAAGGCCGCTCGAAGGACCCCAAAGGACAGGTACCCTTGCAAGGGGCTCTCAGTGACTAGGAAATGGACCTTTCTCAATGCCTGAAGGGACACCTTCCCTTCGGGGGTTTCCAAAGATATAAAGCTGAAGGAATTTCAAAGCTTTGAAAGACTTAGAGAAAACAAAGGCTTCTAAGAAAGAGGATGAACTGTTGAACCTTGAACCAAAATGGTTCAAAGGTCCAATGGTTTCAATGGTTCAATGAAAGCTCTGAGCAAAGGAAAGAAGTAGAAGTTTCTAGAGACCAGTTCAAAGAGATGGTTCAACTAACGAGCAAAGAAGCGAATGAACCAAAGAAGTGACAGAACCAAAGAACTGAGAAGGCCACCCGAACCATTGAACCAGTGAACCAATGACCTTTCAAATGTTCAAAAGTTTATGGTTTGAAATGGTTCAAGCAACTAGCGACCAATGACATCCCTATAGACATCAAATTAAAGGTAATAAAATATCTGTTGATTTTCAAATGTGGTGAGAAACCTGAAAACAAACTCGGTGACCAGTTGAAGAGGGAGCTGAAAGAGCCAGTAGAAAGGGAAGAGATATCTTGAGGGCTTAAATCATGAGGAAGAGACAAAATATGTTAAGGAAAGAGAGAACAATGCAAAAAGACCAAAAATATTTGTGCAGGAGTTATTCCAGTAGGTGAAATAGTCCACCAAGTAGGCATATGAGTGCACAAACAAATCAAGGACATGGCCTATTTTTCTCCATGAAGTAAAGATGAAGTGGATAGCTGCACAGATATCAGGAAGAGGACTAGGCGGCCTATGCTTTGGAGGAGACATATGAGATAATTGACATGCCACAGTTAAGGCAGATGCCCTGTTCTAGCATGGCCTCTTTGACTGAACTAAAAATGCATTCAAGGCATTGAATGCAGCATGGGCCATTCCATGAAACAAAGTGCCAAGCCTTTCCTAGATACTAGATATGGTAATCTCCTATTTTATGCAAAGGGAGATCTTTTTTATATAAAATCAAAACTCTGCCAAAATTGAAAGGCGATTACTGAGACTTTGAGCTCAGATTGTTAATCATATTTATTTATTTGAATGAGAAAGTAGGTTACTTTCAGACTTTCAGACTTTGTGCTGAAATAAGTAGAACTAGTGGAAGTAATCAGGAAGGTGTCTTGAAGCCAACCGTGGAGAGATTTTTTGCTGCCACAATTGTCTTTAGTGTGTGTTTTTAGTTTTTTTTTGTGTAAAAGATTTTGGGTCGACTTTTTGCCCCCATTATCCTTCATATTTCACTCTTTGGCAGTTGAGGTGGAGACTTTGTGCTACATCTCAGTCTGCTAGTTATTGCACCCTATTCTAGTTACATTTACTTATCAGTTACCTATCAAAAAGAACTCCTGTTGTTTGTTGCAAGACCACTTTTGAAAGAAGAAAAGTGCCTTTAGTGTTTTCACCTAGATTTCTCCTTTGTTTGTGAACATCATCTCTAAAAAAAGAGAGATGGATGGTGTTATCCTACACTGAGTGTTATTTTTTGCATATATATATATATATATATATATATATATATATATATATATATATATATATATATATATATATATAGCTCCTTATAGTTATAGGGAAACTCCCCTTGATAAGAGGAGAGATTTGTCCCCTTCTGATATGGTAAACCTGCACATTTGGCTGACTAATCTCCTTATGTTGTGGTTGAAACAACCTATTTTGCTCATCAGTTAGCTAGTGACAAAATATTCACCCAACAAAACTTATATTTGTTTCTCCTTGCACGATAAATACACATGATCTTTGTGAACTAAAGATGCAAATGGAGGAACTTCTTGATAAGGGACTCATCCATCCTTGTGTTTCACCTTGGGGAGCACCCATTATCTTCATTAAGATAAAGGATGGTTCTCTTCATTTATGCATAGACTACAGACATTTAAATAAGATAAAAACAAGAATGTGTTGACGTGGGTTTTATACACACTAAGTAACCTTATGAGGTAGCCTCTAACTTTTTAGGATCAGTGAAGAAAAAATTCACTCCAAGGCACAAGTTTTAAAGTATTGGGTTTTATAAACAACCTAGTGGTGGAATAGTGGTGAGCATAATAGTTGTTTACCTCAGATGGTTCAGTTATGACATGAGTCTATATATGCTTTAGATGGGTAGATTGATGATGGATCTAACCTATGGTGGCTTTGATCAAAATAAACTCAAAAAAAGAAAGAAAATTAGGGCAGAAAATAAGGTTTGTGGATTAAACAAGATAAAACATTTCTAAGTGGGCTCTTGCAGTAAAGGATGGACAAGAAATCAGGAACCAATGTTTACTTCAAGTTACTATAAGTATACTAACAACCAAATACAGTTAATATTCCAAGGGAATAAGAATATATTGAACTTTAGCATATATAATCAAAGGTTGTTATGTTTGTGAGATTGCAATTACAAATCTAAAAAGGGTGATTATGATTATTATGCAAAAAAATTTAAATTAGCAATAGCACAACATGATTAAATGTATATATAAGAATGCTCATGCACAACCAAAATACTAAGATACTAATTTGATGGAACTTCTTACAAGATTCACAAGTTTGGAGAAGAACAAGATTTTCACATCAAGACCAATTGCAGAATAATTCTTAGAATTTCTTATTATTCTTAATAGCCAAAATTATCCTCTTTTCAGGATTGAGAGGATAAAAATATATATAGGCTTGGGGATGGGATGCTTTATCCTCCAATCAGTGTCTAAATTTATGTCTCCAATAAAATAACTTTGTCAAAATCATACACATCATGCATGCAGGGAAAATATATAAATAAATAATATTCCTCGACCAAAATATAATACATATATGTCAATAAATTTGGAACTACCAATCCCATATTAATTTATAACATGAAAATACATACATATACTTAAGGTGGTGTTGATGTGGCACCGTTAAAAGAGGAAAATGATTGCATGATAGTTGTAGAAAAATAACTATCCATTTAAATCTCATGGCTATCAATTTGGTAAGAATATTATAAATGATATTGCACATAATAATTGGCCTATATTGAACTAGATGTTCCACATCAATTTTTTTCATGATGAAGGCCAAAGCTTTTACAAACTTCTTATTAAAAACTAAATTATGGAATAATTTTGCCATAGAAATGCCAACTTTGACCCATTGTTCTATTGACCTTTGCCACCAGCATTGTTCTTCCTATTTTTGTAGTTCTGTAGAGTATGAATAAACAATTGTTATTGATTGGATATTTCATGGGTGAATCCTTATTCCCAAATTTGTTTATGGATAGCATCTAGCTTGTTCTTGGTATCACAAACCTTTTGAAAAATATTCCAAAAAACTATTTTGTTATGAATCTTTAATTTTTATTTGAGATATTTGAGCTTTCCCATGAATATGCACATCATAAAACCTTGTATGTTAATTTTGTAAGCCCACCATTTGGTGATGTTGTATGGTTGGGGATAAGAAAGCCACAATTTTTCATATTTGAAGTCTAATGTTATTGCATGCAAATGGAAATTAGGCTGAAACCGTGGAATAGATACTATTATTCTGTCCAATTTATTTGCTATGTAGTGAATCCCTTTCTATCTATAACATTGTGTGTGTTCACCTCAAGCAAAATCAAGATACACCATAGAGCTTTGAAGTCCTAGGTTTGAGAGAGAATCAACAATTCTATGGTTAAAAACTAATCCCCTTTTTTCTCATGAAGAGAAATTATAGTATTGGAATCACCCATCAGAATAAGGTTGTAAGGTTTGAAAGTGGCAATCTAATGAGTAAGTTGTTCCAATGAACATTCATTTTTTTATAAATAAAAACATATGCCCCAAGGAAAATGTTGAGTTGTGTATAGAACATACCTTGAGGTGTCCCATTGGATCATTGTTATGGTGACAGTGTCGCTTAGAATATGTATGCTTCCCTAGACATTAGGGAATTTTATTCTATTTTGTGCTCCCGATCTGCCATTTCTTAGAGAAAAACCATGTCTATCCCCTTTTATTTTTATCTTTTTCTTAAAAATTAGTGTTTATTAGGTATGCCTAAGCTTCTAATATTCCATGAAAGAATTAATGTTCAGGAAGAATTGTTGGCATTGGTTTCCTTCGTCCTTAGTTATTCATTGTATATTTTGATTGGCCATCCAATAGTTGTTTACAGTGAAATTACACTAGCAAGAACAAAAAGTACCAAAAAGTAAATGCAAAACATACCATAGCCTAAGAAAGCACATGCAACTTTGTATTTCTAGTATGTTGTGCTCAATACAGATGTGTGTAGTAAATGGAGGACCTATTACAATCCCCCTTTCCCCAACGTGCATCACTCTACTTATATGGAAAGAAGACCCAAAGGTTTTAAGTTCAAGTTTAAACACAATTATCAATAATCAAACATAATAACAAGAGCCATTACAAAACTACCTAAAGCTGATAATACAATCACTAATCACATAAAAACATCAGCTACTAAATTATTTAAATAATTAGAAAATTAAGCCCAATAAAATACTAATGTGACGGGCTAGATTATCCCCTCTTAAAACTAATCAAAGTCCCTTTCGACACAATCCATATACAACATGATAAAATTAAGAGTGAAGAGGGAACACAATTTGAACCATATTTAGGTGCACATCTAGGGCTTAATGGTTAGAAGTTGGACATACGGTCCTAAGAGTTGGTCGTAGGGTGACTAAAGGTGGTCATACAAGGTAAAGAGATGGAGAGAAATAAACAATGGTCATTGGATGAACACACAAGGGTTTTTAGTGACCAACGATGGATATGGGTGTCAGGTGGGTGGTCGTATCATGCTCACATGAATTGACTAAGCATCGATCGATAAAGCATCCATTGACTAAGCAACAATAGACTAAACATCAAATGGTTGAGCATTGATTTGTTGAGCATCACTTGATTGAGCATTGAGTGGCTAAGCATCTAAAGGTTGTGTTAGAGACTTAGGTTGCACCCTAGCTAAAAGTATAAGTGTTCAAGTCCTACTCTCAAACCTAGTCCAACATGGGAATGACCCTAGGCTATGGGTTACCTAATTTTGGGTCAGACCTCTAAGGTTTTTAATGAGGCTAGCTCCTCAAATATGACAATTTGAATCTCTCTTCTTGAAACTTAATCTATTGGGATGAAAAGGGGAAAAAATACATGAATGAAAATCTAATTTAAGTGTGGTGATGCACCAAATGTTCAATTATCCACTCCGAACTTAGACACTCTTATGACTACTAATGAATCTAATTAGGACAAGAACTGATCAGATCCTATGACATGGTTACAAACATGAGTATTTTGTATGAAGGCTAAAAAGAGACCTGCAACTTGAAGGATAGAAAAAGATAGGTTTAAGAAAAACATTATGGACTTATGAAAATTCAAGGGAAACCTCACTAGCCAACACTTCACACAACCTACAAGAAACCAATAGACTTGAAGCAAGGTACATGAAGGACATACAGATGATGAATAGGGAACATACACTCTGTAAATAAAACTTCAATAAAGCACATTTAGCATTCAACTAGAATCTAAGATGTCTTATATTGCTTTAAGAGAGTTTTACAAAGTGATTTTATCAGAGCTTTGCTATATCCAACTGAGGGATCCCAAATCAAGAGTTCAATGCTAGTATTTATATAAGGAAAGAAGGTAAGAGAGAGAGAAAATAGTGTTTAAGGGGTCATTAATGAGCCCAAACCCAATTTGAACAACCACCATTGTAATCCTTCTCAAGCCTTCCCCTACATTAATGTCGTATCTTTTTCTAGTGTGATGGAGAATGTGAAGATCAAGACCAGTTGTAGGAAGTAATCCCCACTACCGCATGAATCCTTCTTGAGCTCCTCTGCATCAATGCCCTTCACTATCTTCCTTAATCATGATTTATGTTCTTCATGTTATCAGTAAGTTACTTAAGCTTGCTCATTGATGTTCTTTCTAACATTCCTTGTGCAGTCACCATTCTGCCATTGATTCTAAATCTTGAATATAGATTTATTATGGATGAAAACCAATCACCCTATTGGTTTTCATATAATCATGATTGAAATTAAAGATCTATAGGCTAGGGTCTCATGAATATGAAAAAGATGTAAAAGCTACATCTAGAAGCTCTTGAAAAGTTTTACATGGCTTTAATAGTGTTAGATAGGTTTACAGGGTCTACTCCTGGTAACTTAGATCATATTTGATATTGTGTTTATGAATTATACTTGCTTGAGGTGGAAAAATCCTTTGTCCAATGTGTTTACCTTTATGGTAACCTCTTCAAATATTTACCTTGGCTTGACCTAAGTTGAATTCATTATCTATTTGAAGTTCTTGGCTTTCAACTTTTGATATCTACCATCGATCTTGATATGGGATTCTCATGTTGTGCCAACTATTAGCTCCTTATTCATTTTGTAGGATCCTACTATCATTCTTTTAAAACCTTGATCTCATGTGCACTATATATCTCCCTTTGTATGAATGAATGTGAGCCATAAATTTTTTTCTATTCTAACACGATTGAGACACTTGTCACCCATGCATTTGCTCTTAAGATATGCTGACCTTTTGACCTGTCGATTGTTGTTAAATTTGTTTTGTACGATGGATCACACACCATTGATATATTTGGTCCCACTAGCCTTATCAATCAATTTAAACCATTAGATCTTCATTCAGGTACTTGAGATCTTGCCACTTTTCAGCTACACATTCAAGTTGACTTTTTGACTTGATTCCCAGCATTGATCTTCAATGCATGATCAAATACATGCCATCAGATCTTTGGGACCCCCTAACTTGTTAGATTACCACTCAACCTTATATATTGACTTATGATCCTATGATATTGATAATTTTAGCTCCACATTCAACCTTGGACATTTGAATTTAAATGGCTATTTACTGCAACCTCAACTTGATGTCCCTACGCATGTTTCACTCTGCAAGTCTAACTTTGAAGCTTTATATATTGAGATAGACAAATCATCAAGACATGAAACTTTTAGAGGATGATATTGGAACTAAAAACATTGATCTTGTGTGATCCTTTGGCTTTAAGGGATTTTTAAGTGTATTTATTAAATGTGCAACCAGATTGACCTATTTGTTTATGCATGATGTGTTGATGATGGTCTAGCTTTTCTATGCTTGTGAAAGAACTTTCAAGGCTCAAATTGAGTTTATGAGACTTTTGAAACCTGTTTTATGTCCATGAAGGTCATTATCACCATGAGAACATGTTGATTCTTCTTCCCTTACAACTCTGCACCTGTTTCAAGACTTACTTCTCAAAGATCAACAAATTGCACTTTAATATTGCTTAAAGTGTTTCAAAAGATTTGTAAGAAATATGAGATCTTTAGACCACTCATTTCATCCAAAAATATGATAATCTCATCCATTTAGGTAGATTATTTATATGTAGGCCAAATTTGGCCAACATTTCTGGCAACTTAGTTGGTTTGACTAGCCTACTGGTCATGAAACCCAGAATTTGATCAAGCTTGCTCATGATGACTAGAAAAATGAAGTATTACTTACAAAAGGATTCTGCTTAACTCCTAGAAAAAGTTTGAAGCAAAGAGACACGCACTAAAAAAATACTCAAATAATATAAAAATAACAAATAGAATAATGTGCAAAAGCACTTGGAGGGAAAGATAGACCTATCTAACTATGTATAAAGATCATGAGATAACACTAGTAGAAAAATTTAATATACCTCCCATTGATAGGGATGGGAAGGATCTCTCCATTTAACCTATCAAGATTAAATGAATTTCTCTCCTTACAACCTGTGATAAAATAAGGCCCACTCTAAAGACTGTCAAACTTAGAGTGTTTCCCTGGTTTTGCACGGTTCTCATCCCATTTGAGGACTATATCACATTGTTGGAATGTATTTGAGGAATCTCTCTTGTCAAATGTCCTCTTCACTTTGTGTTTATTAGATCACATGATGTGCATATCAGTGTCCCTTGTCTCCTCCAGTTGTCTTAGCTCATTCAACCTTATATGCATAGCATCATCCTCTATGAGCTCAAGTTGATGTTCAAGCTCTAATGTAGGGAGTTAAAAAGATGTAAGAAGTTTGGTATCTTTCCCATATAAAATAAGGTATGGGGAATGTTTATTATCTTTCTTAGGTGTCACTCTATCTACCCATCGGGCAGTCCTTAGTTTAGTATGTCACTCCCTCTAACCATCTTCCATAGTTCTCTTGATAATCCTCAACAAGTTCTTATTTGTAGACTCTACTAGTTCATTGCCATGTTGGTAATAGTTAGAGGATGCCTTGAGATAAATTCCATGTGAAATATCTCACTCACATACCTTGTTTCTACTAAAGGCCAATGCATTGTCAAAAATGATTGTAGAAGGCACATTGAATCTGACCATAAGGCTATCATAAAAGTCCAAAACAAAATCTTCATTAGCTTCCTTGAGGACAATTGCTTCAACCCACCTTGTACATTATTCTGTAGTTGTAATGATCCATTTATGTCACTTAATTAAATGGGTGTGTATCATCCCTATGAAATCTAATCCCCATTGAATGAAAGGATGTTTTAATTATATAGGTTACAAGGGAAGAGCAGTCAGTTTCTGCTTGCCAATAAACATTGCACATTTTGGGCATTTTCTTAACCAAAAGTGTGTATCTCTAAAAATTGTGGGCCAAAAGTACCCATCTATAATGATCTTAGAGGCTATGGTCTTGGCATCAAAGTGCCCACTAGTTGGACCATCATGGAACTGCTCAAGCAACTTGTCTATTTGGCATGATTTCACACACCTCAAAAGCATGCCCCCTATGTATTTCTTGAAAATTACTCCATCCATAAAGACATAAGCTATACTTTTCAACCTGAAGTGCCTTCTCTTGGCTCTATCTAGTCACATAGTACATTGGCTTGACTCAAGAAATTTGATTATAACATGTATCTAACTAAAATGTGTGTTGTTTGCATCTGCCTGTTGACTATCATGAGCTGCCAACACTTGATCTTTATCATTTTTTACCTCAATTGGAAGGTGTTTACATAACCCTCTACCCCTTACAAGTTTCTTAACTCTAACTTAAATATCATACTCCATGCATTTTGTCACCCATCTAGATCTTTTCTCATTGAGGTCTCTGTTGAGTATAAACTCTTTAATACTTAGGTGTACCATCATGAGTATGATCATACTATTGGAGACTATGTGCCTAAAATTATTCAAACTCTCACTACTGAAATCACATGTTTCTATAAAAATCTATACCTATATTCATACCCCTCTAAGGCCTGACTAAAGAAAGCAATAGGCTATTCCAAACGTTGCTCATTTTACTGCATCAACATGGTAGAGATTGCATATAATTTAGAAAAGGCATACAAGTAGAATTCTTTTTTAAAATCAATATTAAGAAGTGTAGGAGCATGAGAGATGGCCCCAAAACTCCTCTTACCTTCCTTGGTCCATGTACACTCCTTGTATTTTCTTAACATGTGGGTAAGAGGCTTGACCAGCTCTGTAATGCCTGGGATAAACCTTCTTATGAAATTAATCTTTCCTAATAAACTCTGCAAACCCTTCTTATGCTTGGGCAAGGGTAACATTAATATTGTCTTAACTCTTTCAAGATGTATGGAAAGACCATCCTTGGATACTACATGGCCTAATAACCTGCCCTCATGAACACCAAATATACATTTTTTAGGATTCCATGACACACTAAATTCTTTGTATTTTTCAAATACTAACCTCAAGTGAGCAATGTGATCAGTTGGGTCCTTTGAGAAAATAGTGATGTCATCTAGGTAAATGAGCACCATGTCATTGATCAAACCTTCAAAGGAAACATCCATTGCCATCTAGAAAGTTTCTCCAGCATTGGATAGTCCAAAGGGCATTTTAATATATGCATAAATGACCCACTTTATGGTGAAGGCAGTCTTATGCCTATATTTTTCCTTGATCATAATATGATTATAACTAGAGTATCCATCAAGCAATGAGAATCTTTGAGAACCTCTGATCCATTGAGGGTAGTGGGTAATGGTCTTTTAGAGACACTTTATTGAGGTCCCTAAAGTCAACACATAAATGTATTTTCCCATTCTTCTTCTTCACTGGCACAAGGTTTGACACCCATGAGGAATGTTTAATGAGGACTATTATCTTTAATTCAATCAACTTAAACAACTCCCTTCTCATCAACTCCTCCACTTTTGGGTTAGCATACCTTTGTTTTTCCCTGAATGGTTTTGCATTGCCCTTTAGTTCAATGCTATGTTATGCAAGTTTGGGATCAAAACCCTTCAAATCCTTATATTACCATGCAAATAGGTCAAAGAACTCTTGGCATAAATTAAAAAATGTAGCTCTCTCTTTTGTTGTGTTAATATTTCCTAACTTCAAAAATTTATCTTTGAAGATCTCTATCTTTTCATAATGTTCCTCCTTGGCTGAGATACATGCCTTGACTCTTCTCACTTGGTCATATTCATTAAAGATGTTTTCCAATGTCACAAGCCCCTTAGGTAGCTTTTTAGATCTCAGTTTCACTATCTGATCATCATGCTGATGTTGGAATTTTTTTTATTTTTATGGCAAAATTCTACCTCTTACATCGAAAAACATATAATTTGGTCTGTTATGAATACAGAACATAGAGCAATATTAATGAATTAAAGATGGAAATAAAACACAAAAAACACAACATAATATAGACACAAATTTAACGTGGTTCACCCAATATGGGATACATCCACACAGAAATAGCTAATCTTTATTATCACTCAGACCAATAAATGAAGGGAAAAACTTGTAATACAACCACTGCAATATCCTCTTCACTCACATATAGCGTGCCACCATAATTATAATTCCCTCATATCAAAATGAGGGTTAAAAATAGGGAAAAAATGCACAAACATAATTTTTATCATTAGATCTGCAACCTAGTAGTGAACAGTCTAGATTTACTATGAAATTACAATATTTTATAGTGCATTTTTAACAAAAATTTTCTTTGAGGGTGTTTCCCCCTAACCCCCACTAGGGGGATCCAAAATAGTTCACCACCCCCCATAGACCCCTATGGCAACCCTAGTGGGGGGGCATTGTCCCCCACACCCCCCCTGTCAAGAACTGGGCATTAAAATAAGATCAAGCTCCTCCATCCAACATGGTCATCATTATCAAACACTTGCCAAATCACCTCATTATCAGGTACAACTAGCCTACATATGACCTTGATCTTGTCTTGACTCTGGTTGCCTTTGACTCCTTATACAACCTCAATCAAGCTCCAATGGTTGCAAGCCTATTTGTATGTTAATTTTCCTCTCTTAGTATGGATTGTATATCAAACGCCAAGAAGTCCTCTATGAGATCCCATACATGATGCTTGTAAGCTTTCAAATGATGGTTCTTGACTACACTTATGCCTCTCACTTGTATGGTGACCCTAGTGGGCAGGACGTTGCCCCCCCACACCCCCTATCGAGAAATGGGCATTAAAATAAGATTAGGATCCACCATCCAACATAGTCATCATTATCAAACACCTACCAAATCACCTCATTATCAGGTACAGTTGGCCTCTATATGACCTTGATCTTGTCTTGACTCTGGTTGCCTTTGACTCCTTCTACAACCTCATAATGATCTATAATGGTTGAGAGTCTATCTGTATGTTAATTTGCCTCTCTTGGTATGGATTGTATATTTAATGCCAAGAATTCCTTTATGAGATCCCATACATGATGCTTGTAATATTTAAAATGATGGTTCTTGACTGCACTTATACCTCTCACTTATATGTTGATCCTAGTGGGGGGTGTTTCCCCCCCACACCCCCTATCAAGAACTAGGCATTAAAATAAGATCAAGATCCACCATCCAACATGGTCATCATTATCAAACACCTACCAAATCACCTCATTATCAGGTATAAATAGCCTACATATGACCTTCATCTTGTCTTGACTTTGGTTGCCTTTGACTCCTTTTACAACCTCATATCAAGATCCAATGGTTGTAAGCCTATCTGTATGTTAATTTGTCTCTCTTGGTATGGATTGTATATTGAATGCCAAGAAGTCCTCTATGAGATGCCATACATGATGCTTGTAAGCTTTCAAATGATGGTTCTTGACTGCACTTATGCCTCTCACTCATTTCACAACAAGCTCACTATCACCCTTGATTTGAAGAAGTTTGACACCTTCTCTTCTTGCCTCTTGCAAACCATGTAAAAGACTTCACATTTAACTATGTTTGAAGTACAACTAAATTGAAATCTTGTAGCTAAATAGTACTTCTGATCTGAGGGTGAAAACAACATGACCCCAACTCCACTACCATTCTTTGACCTTGAGACATCAAAGAATGAATTCCATATACCATCTTCCTCTTGAGTGGTTTTGGTTAAGAAAGGTATAACAACACCCTCCTCATGCATACAATACACCCCTAAATATGCTTCTTCAATATTTCTATAAGGATTGAATCCATGATTGTTAGTTGCTCATTCATCTAGGTACAAGTCTAAAATGCCTTCAAGATGATCATGAGGCTCTTATTCACTAACATTTTCATCCTCTTCAAATATGGTACAGTTGACATTTGTAAGGTTAGGCATATAAGGCTCTAGGTGGAAACTAGAAATAGGTTTTGACCTAACAGTGACCCTAGTCCCATATCTAGTCTTGAAAACCATGTATGACTAGTCGAAGGATAAATATCCCCCAATTTTTATAGTAAAGTCCCTAGATAGGCATAGGGAAAAATATGGGGGTAGGTCTACAACCATTACATCCTAAGGGATGACATAATTTGGGCAAGCTGCCAATGTGATATTAAGATCTTTCAATAGACCTTATGTTTTAGTAGGGGAACCATCCAACTGGAGAACACCTTTTTCATTAGGCACATACTTAAGCTCAAGCTTATATGCTATGGCTTTAGGCTTAACTGAGGTTGAAGTTCCTGAATCTATCATACAATTGTGCACTAATCAGTCCCCTATGATGATTGACAAATATAATGGAGGGGGGTTGACAACCTTAGGGGGATGATCAACATTATGAACTTGACCTTGACTAGGAGCCTGACTCAGAACTTAAATTTGACTAGGCTAACTACTATTTTTAAAATTAGTGTTCACCTTATCATCTATCTTATTCACATGAGAAAGCTTAGAGAGCTATTGTTAAAGGATATATTTCTATTCTAGAATAGACAAAGCATCATACATAGACATAGTGACATTAGCTTTTTTTATATGATCCACAATACTGAATGAAAGACTAGTACCTTTGAACTGCACCTTGGAAGTAGAAGTATCACCTGACACTTGAGTGACGTGAGGAAAAAAAGGAGACTTTTGTTGTTGCCCATGATGTTGAGGTATATGTTGAGTTACAAGAGATTTATCAGTTATATTTGAAGTGGTAGGATGCTAATTAGCTTGTGGAGGTGTTGAAGAAGCCTTAGGCTGCCCCAAATCATCATCCAACATCCTCATCTTAGCCCTTGTATTGGTTGCAATTGGTTCATTTTCCCTTTGTGTAGTTTGTCTCATGTTTACTGCTACATGCTCAAACATATGCTCCCCTTATTGAAATTTTATACACATGGTGTTAGATGGTGTCTTACCCATGTTCCCTTGCTGTTGAATCTAAGCTTATGATGATGTCATGGTGGGTATATTATCTTGATTCATTAGAGGGCCTTATAGTGGAGGAGGCATTGTGTCATCGCCTTGAAATGAAGGGGCATGCTACCAACTAGGATCTTGATACATTTATTTACTTCTATCCATTACCATTTCATTGGACTACCCTCCTGATTGCCATTCACCCTCTTATGCAAGGTTGTTTTGTGTGGGGACCAAGGCTCTTGAGCTACTTATAGTTGGGGGGTTGTAACTATTATAAGATCTACCTCGATTAATTTGTCCTTGGGCTTGATAATTTGATGGATAATGGGGTCTATTATAGGATTGAGAAAGGTATTAGGCTTGGAATGGACCTTGTTATGGCCTATATGAAGTTTGTTGTTGTCTCTTTATAGCCACTAGCTTGTTGTTTTGTGCCTTCAACAAGCTCTTAATCCTTGCAAATTTATCCACTTGACTATCATCAAGTTGGGATTGATTGTTTGTAGTGGGTAATAGAGCGATGGTAGGTGGGGTTGGATGAAGCTCAAGAAAAAGTGGCATAAGAGGTCTTAGCATGAGTTTCGCTACTTGTATCAAACAATTTTTTGCCCTTATAGATATCTCATAAGCCCCAGGCAAAGTTGTCCCACCCATAAATTGGATCATGATTGTAATGTCTGAATAAAATTCCCTCAAATAGTAAATAAAAGCATAATTGGGTGTGGGTTTAATGATAATAGGGATCCTATCCCAAGTCTTTTGGAATCTATAGTTAAAATCAACCATAGATTCTTGGGATGCCCTCTTGATTGAGGTGAGTTGTTAAACAAGTGACACATGGTCACTTCTATCCTTAAAATGTTTACATACGCACTCACCAAACTAATCCCAAGTATTGATTGAGGTAGGAGCTAGACCCCTATGCCATTACAGGGATTTGCCTTTCAAGGATGTGGCTAGTAGTGTCATGTCTACATTCTCGTGTGCAATATTATGTACTGAACAAAGGTTGGCAATGTCAGCTATGTGCTCTACATGGGTGGTGGAGTTTTCTCTTATAAATTATGGTAGACTCTTCAAAGAGGTAGTAATGATATCATTATATTGTTGAAGGTTAAGAGGGCTGCCATCATTGAAGGGTACAAAAGCTTGTGTTATGGGCCTTACCATTTGCATAGTGGGGGTTATAGTACTTAAAACAATAAGATGACCAGGATAGGAATATTTATTTTGGGGATAAGGACCTATCCTATTGAATCTTTCTCTTTTATATGAAATAGAAGGTAGCTCAATTAATTCAAAGGGAATACCTTTACTAGCTAACCTTCTAGTAACCTATGGCATGAGATATGTTGTCTAGATGATGCTATGAACTCTACAAATTGGAAAATATTTGAATTATAATGATGGTGTATGCCTCCCTCTATTGTAAATAATTCTTCTCAACTCTATACCTTAGCCATGCCAAAGAGAATGGGTCCCACCAAGCATGCCAAAAATTGTTGAAGACTTAGGCTACACCCTAGCTAAAAGTAGAAGTGTTCAAGTCCTACTCTCAAACCTAGTCCAACATGGGAATGACCCTAGGTTATGGGTTACCTAATTTTGGATCAGACCTCTAGGTTTTTTAATGAGCCTAACTCCTCAGATATGAAAATTTGAATCTCTCTTCTTGAAACTTAATCTATTAGGATGAAAAGGGGAGAAAATACATGAATGAAAATCTATTTTAAGTGTGGTGATGCACCAAGTGTTTAATGATCCACTCTCAACTTAGACAATTTTATGACTACTAATGAATCCAATTAGGACAAGAACTAATCAGATCTTATGACATGATTGAAAACATGAGTATTTTGTATGAAGGTTGAAAATAGACCTACAACTTGAAGGATAGAAAGAGATAAGTTTAAGTAAAACACTATGGACTTATGACACTTCAAAGGAAACCTCACTAGCCAACACTTCACACAACCTATAAGAAACTAATAGACTTGAAGTAAATTACATGAAGGACACATAGTTGATGAATAGGGAACATACACTCTATAAATAAAACTTAAATAAAGCACACTTAGCATTCAACTAGAATCTGAGATGTCTTATATTGCTTCAAGAGAGTTTTACAAATTGATTTTGGCAAAGCTTTACTATATCTAGCTGAGGGATCCCAAATCAAGAGTTCAAAGCTAGTATTTACAGGAGGAAAAAAGGTAAGAGAGAAAAATTGGTGATGAAGGGTCATTAATGATCATAACCCCACTTTGAACAACCACCACCATAATCATTCTTGATCCTTGCCCTACATTAATGTCACTATATCTTTTTCTAGTGTGATGGAAAATGTGAAGATCAAGACCAATTGCAGGAAGCAATCCCCATCACTGCATGAATCCTTATTGAGATCCTATGCATTAATGTCCTTCACTTTTTTCCTCAATCATGCTTGATGTTCTTCACATTATCAGGCATTTACTTGAGCTTGCTCATTGGTGTTCTTTCTAAAATTCTTTGCATAGTCACCATTCTGTCATTGCTTTTATATCCTAAATATAGATCTATTATGGATGAAAATCAATCAACATATTGGTTTTCATATAGTCATGATTGCAATTGAAGATTCATAGGATAGGGTCTCTTGAATATAAATGAGATGTAAAACCTGCATTTAGAATCTCTTGAAAAGTTCTATAGGACTTTAATGGCATTATATGACTTTACAGGGTTTGTTCCTAGTAACTTAGATCATGTTTGATCTTATATTTATGCATTCTACCTGCTCAGGGTGGTGAAATCCTTTATCCAATGTGTTTGACTTCATGGAAACCTCTTGAAATATTTTACTTAGATTAACCTAAGTCAAATTTGTTCTCCATTTGAAGTCCTTGGCTTTTGACTTTTGATATCGATCATCAATCTCGATCTGGGCTTCTCATTTTGTGCCAACTGTCAACTCCTTATTCATTATATAAGATTCCATTGTCAGTCCTTTGACTCTTTGACCTCATGTGCATTGTAGATCTCCCTTTGTATGAGTGAACATGATCCATATATCTTCTACCAGTCTAACGTGATTGAGACACTTGTCACCCATGTATTTGCTCTAAAGATCTATTGACATTTTGACCCATCACTCACCGTTAGATCTAATTTTTATGATAGATCATGCATCATTGATCTATTTGGGCCCACTAGCCTTTTTAATCGATGTACACCATTAGATATTCATTTAGGTACTTGAGATCTTTCCACTTGTCAACTGCATGATCATGCTGACTTTTTGACTTTATACTCACCATTGATCTTCGATGCATGATCAAACACACATCGCCAGATCTTTGGGACCCATTGACTCATTAGATTGTTGCTTTTAGTTGGATCTTGACTTGTGCTCATATGATCTTGATACTTGTTAGCTCCACATTTAATCTTAGAACATTTAAATTTAAACAGATATTTGTCATAGCCTTAACTTGACATCCCCATGCACATTTCACTATGCAAGTCTAACTTTGAAGCTTTATATCTTGAGATAGACAACTCATCAAGACATGAAATTTACATAAGATGATCTTGGCACTAAAAACATTGATACCATGTCATCCTTCAACTTTGGGGATATTTTAAAGTACATTTATTAAATGTGCAACCAGACTGACCTATTTGTTTTTGTATGACATGTTGATGACGGTTTGGCTCTTTTATGCTTGTGAAAGAACTTTCAAGGCCAAAATGAGTTTTTGAGACCTATGAAACCTGATTTATGTCCATAAAGGTCATGATCACCATGAGAACCTATTGAATCTTTTTCCCTTGTAACTCTAGACCTGTTTCAAGACTTCTTTAATTTCAACAAGTTGCACTTTAGAACTTTGTTCATATCATCCATTCAGGTAGAAGCTTTGTATATAAGCCAAAGTTGGCCAATAGGTTGTTGATTAACTAAGCATCAAAAGGTTGAGCTTTGGTAACTACACATTATGTGACTAAGCATAGAGAAACTGAGCACATAAGGTGCTTGAGATTTATTAGACTGACATCAATCAATTTGGCATTCGTTAGTTGAGCATTAGGGAGTTTAATATCAAAAAGTTGAGCATCACACCATACAACTGACTGAGCATTGATTGGATAAGCTTTAGTTGACTGAGTATTGATTGACTAAGCATTAGGTGATTGAGCATTAGGTGATGTAATACTAGGCAATCAGTCCACTCTGGTCAGTTTTATGAAATGGTTGGCCAACTTATCATTGAACTGTGTATCCCCAAGATTATATTCTTTAAACTATGATGTGTAATCCAATTGTGATGTTGATAATTCAGAAGGAATTGGCATCACCAATATCTACTTCTTGTCATCTCACTGCAAACCTTGGCCATCTTTAATCTCCATAATTTCAACACTATTGCAATCAAGGTGGACCATTTCATAGTCTTCCATATACCAATCAAATAGACCATTGAGGGAGTTTGTCTCATCTTTGAAGCATGACTATAACTCCAAGACCCCTTTATTATTCAGCTCCTTCATACATCACTTCCCATCCACTAAGCATTCTTCTTCAGAATTTGAATTAGATGAGTCTAATGAGGTTGCTTCCTCAGACTACTAAATTCTTCAAATCTATGACATACTTCTAGCTATTATTTTCAATGAAGATTATATTCTATTTCTAGTTATGGTTAGCTTTGCCTGTTATCAACCAACACCAACCCAATAGTACATCATAGGCCTTCTTTGGTAATGAAATGATCACAAAATTCAATAAAAAGGGTTCAATACTAGTAATCACCTTTTGTCCCATTAGTACACCCAATATCTTAATACCATGTTTATTTTCTCCTACTAGATGGAATGTCAAAGGCCACATAGTTGGCTTCCCAAAATTTCCACATACATGATTGTTGGTTGTTGGAATAGATTCATCATCAAGAGTATAGGATCAATCATTAGGTCATTTGACAATGGGGCTCAATTGTGGGTTCATTATTTTGCTTTGTGCACTCCCCATCACCTAATGCTACACAATTTGACATTAGGTGCATTGTTGTATGCTCCTTATTTGAGAAAATGTCTTGTATTGTAGTAGACTAGTAGTTATAACGCTCTTAAGTTCTAAAATGCTTTGAAACAAGTCATTTATCTTCATAGGTATAGTGGTATGCAAGACTTGTCTTGCAATAGCTTTGTCATACTCTATTTTTCTCATAACTATACTTGTATGTTCATGCAACTAATGATATTATTTTACCATTACGCTCTTGACTTCCAACCTTAAATTGGCCACCCTTTCCTTCTTCATTCATGGGTTAGGAAAATTATCTTTCTTCACTTATGTTCTAGTAATTTTCATAACATCCTTGCCTTTGGCTACATCAATCCTAATGGCATTGGCTTACTTTGAACAACTACCATTATTATGGTCCTTAAGCACACACCATCTACAAAGAAGTCTAGTGTTATTTCAATTAAGGAAATCTCTTGGAAAAATTACCCCACTCATTGAACTCCTGACATTTCACAATTGGTCATCCTTGGGAGCCATATTAAATCCAACTCCCACCACCATTATTAGTCTTGGTGGTGGTAAATTCTTGACGAGCTAGTGGGTGGTGTCGATTGCTCTTCTTGTCGAATAATCCTTGGCTACTCTTATTTTGAAAATTATATGAGCAATCCTTGATTTCATGCCTTATCACTTGAAAACTATCACAAAACATTTTCTTGGGGTAATTCACCTTGTTGTGACCCTATACCTTGCATTTGGTATACCAAATATCCTTGCTTGTGTTCTTAGTGTCTCCCTTGAGTTCCTTCATTATCTGAATCATGTCCTTCCTCAAGGCTTGCACTTATCAAGGTTCATTATCATTATTGGATTTAGGATCATTTTATTTGCTACTTGATCATAAAGATGTCTTATTATTGCCTTTAATGTATATGGTTCAGTTGTATGCATCATCATAATATGATGGTGGGACCTCCTTCACCTTCCTCCAAAATGATGGTACCAACTCCTCAATGAACCATCAGTTTTTGAAACCATCAACATTTTATTTTTCAAAAAAAATCAACAATTCTTTGAGTCTTATTTTATAGGTTCAAACATTCTCATCTTTTCCCTACCAAGTATTATGGATTTTTGCAACAATCTTATTTTCATTTGAGTTTAAATTCATTCTCAAATGCTTTCCTCAATTTCTCCCATGTAACCTTATCAGTGTTTGGTGCATCAATATACCAATCAATGACCACTTCTTAAATTATGGCTAGAAAGCACCGCAACCAAAGAGTTTTTCTATGTGTCCATTGGCAATCTAGACTTTAACACGTCTAGTGTAGTTTCCCTTTCTAGACAAATTTGAATAATTATGTATTTTATGTAAACCCTTATTTTCTAAATTTGCAGTTAAATAAATGATTCTATAATTTCTATCAAAGATATAACATAAATGTAATTTCACCAGAAAGTATCATCTTTATTTCAATTCTTTAATCCTTTTACAAAATGGGTTTATTTCCAAAATCATATTACAAATAAATGTTGACAATATCTATGAAATTCTAACCTTATACTTTCCATTGGAAGGGCAATGTGCTACTGCTAAAATTTTGGAATTTATTCATTGTTATTATTCTTATAAACCTTAATATTTAAAAGGGAAAAAGAATATTTTATGAAACCCTTGTGATCCCTCAGTTAGCTCTAAAAAATCTATTGTCAATTGTGTTCTTTGTACTAGGCAATTGAACCCTTATTATAAGTTGTGATCTTATTTTTGCTCCTGATGAAAACTAAATCTAAAACCTTAGTGCTCTATTGAATTGGTATTTGAAGATTTTAATGTAGCACACTTGTAATTTATGTATGAAATTATCTCAAAGGTTTCAAGAGTTTTTCCTCCTCAAATATAAATCTAAATGGTGAGGGTTTTTGTCCTCATAAGTCGTTCCAACTATAAAAGTTTTCATCCTTATGCTAAAAACTGATGAACTGGAAGGCTCAGTCAATTGATAAATATTGATAATAAAAATTGAATGATTTACAGTAGGGAAGACTCTCAATATATAGACCCAATTGTTACTTTAGGATTGGTTATATTTTTAGGTTTAGGATTTTACTTTTCACTTTTACCCTTTTCTTTTTTGTACTTTTCCCTTTTCTCACCCTTTTCTTTTATTTATAATAATAATAATAAAGTAATATTAAGTTGTCAATTTTTTTTTATTTAAAAAAGTCACTTAGACAACTTAAAATATTAACTTTATTATTTTTTACTTTATTTGAAAAAGGGGACATGACATTCCACCATGCCCAAAGATTGCTTGTCCCTAAGCAATGTCTGAACCATCCTGCAAATATCAAGATCCCAAACCAATCTTTTTGTTTCTTCCATTCCTCCTTGTGATGCTTCTCTAACTATCTCCTTTATGATCAACTCTAAATTTGCATCCTCTGACTTCCCTAGATACTATTCTTCATGAAAAATGTTTTCTCCATTTACCTCATTGAAAACTGTTGCAACAATTTGTGGTTTTTCTATCTGATTAAGTGAAGAAGAGATTGAGCTAAACTTCATAGTGAGGGTATCAACCCTTTCCTACATTTATTCAGATGTATTTAAGGTCTCTTATTGAATTCTAATGATGATTTCCCTATCCTTAATCACACACATATATTTTGATTTCATTATTTCTAATGTACTCTTTACTATTTACAAATCTACAAGACTTACTATATGCTTAGTGCTAGAAACATTTACCTCACACATAGTGTTATTTTCCACCATAAGTTGAGCACTTTAAAAACTTAGATTTATATCTTAAATGAACCTTTTTTCCTATCCAACTCTGTTAGAACTTACACCTCTTTCTCTTCTATTATGAATAGTTGTATCTCTTCAATCTTCTGCTCTACTTTCTTTATTTGCTCTTGGTTGAATTGTTGTAATTAAATTAACTATGATGTTATTTATTTATCATCAATTTTTTCATACTCAACCCTTTGATATTTTATTGAATCTAACACTTTTTTTGGTTCTTCATCTGATAACACTTTTGCATGTCCTTTGACCAGATAATTGTGACTTAGCTCCCAAGGTTCTTTGTATGAGAAACAAAGTTTTTGTCTTCTAAGATCATTTTTGTTGCTATTTTTTTTGAGAATTATTATTTATTTCAGATATTATTTATGTTTTTAAGTATGGTTTCAAATTTTATTCACATTTATCAGCCAACTTTTATCTAGTGCACGCATTGCTAGTGAAACTTCCCACACATCCTTTCTCACATTAGTTAATAAAACTGGTAGGAGTGGCTGAAAAATATTATCACTTTCATTCAGAATCAATGTCATAATTATTTGCATTGAGGAAAAAATATTTTTTCCATGATTATTATGAACAGTAACAAAGAAAGGTTTAAACATTTGGAGAATAAGATCATCACATTCAAGATATAACATTAGAACACAAGGTCTAACTTTTGAAACAATTTCTAAAATTATAACCATCTTAGCAAAATAAGGACTTTTGATTTTATCCATACATCAGAAGCTTTCCACAATCAACTGGAATATTTCCCTCATGGTGTTGTTTTATGGATTTTTAGGAGTTGTTATTTTTGTAATTTCATTAATACAAGTGATAACTACAAGTTTTACATCTATATCTTGGTGTCTTAAAAGCTTTGGCTTAGCCAAATGATTCATCGATTGATTCACTACCCATAACATAGACTTAGAATATGATTGTATTATCATAAACAAATAGTTTTCCACTTCCTCCAAAATATCGAGTAGAACATTTTTTAAATGAGGTGGTAGCTTAAGTTTCTTCCCGACTCTGTAAAGCTTTATTCTCAAATCATCTTTACTCATTAACTCCATGATTCACAAGGTATGGATCAGATGGTATTTGTAAAATATTAATTCATATGTTTTACCCTTAACTTATGGTGTGTCTAGAGATGTGTGGCTAACATGTGGCTTATATACCTTTTATATTATCATCACATTTCTCTATGTTCTTAGTAAGGTGTGCCTATGAAATAACCATCGTTAAGTAGAGTATCTATAGGAGGTAGTGGTTAGTATTTGATCATCATATTTTTGAATTTTGCCTTCATTACATTTTTTTGGAGGTTACCCCCTTGAAAGTAGCTCAATTATATTTATCAAGCATTCTACTCTTCTATCAATTATTGTTGTGGATCTATATATTTTACTCTTATTTTTGTAATATAATATTTTATTGTGCAAACATCTAAGTAATTTCATTACAAGTGGTATTAGATCTTCAATTTAGACAAGTTTCTACAGTGAATTTTTTCTTTGAATATGGTGTTGCACATCTCCTACAAGCTGAAGGACTAAAAAACATAACTTGTGATCTAGGAAGAATTTAATTTTTTCATCACTGTAGTATTTTTCAAAGTGCTTTTTTGAAAAAAAAATAGTAAAAAAAGTCTAAAAAATATGTAACCTTATGTAAATTAGTAGTCAATGGATTCATCTCCATGAGATGATCACAATAGTATATTCAATCGGTACACTTTTTGGACCAAAAAAATCACCCTTATGCATATTAGCGGTCATTGGATTTGTTTTGGTGAGGCGATCACAGTGTTGTCATCTATCAATACACTTTTTTTAGGCTAAAACCCTTATAGGATTTGTGCATGGTTGGTCCTAACATTGATGGATGTAGGAAAGGGAAATAAACTCCTAAAACTCCTCACAAGGATGACATGGAGTCTATAACTTTTGATCTATGTATGTTAGAGGTAGTTCAAAAACTTTAGTCAGAGTTACATAGCATGGTGTAGAAAGATGATCTCGATGTAGTTAAAAGGGACATCACATGGATGAAAGTGTACCTGAATGGCTTGTAGGATCATTTGCAATAATTAACTAGATAATTATCGAATTTTATAGCTGAGTCCTTGCAATAGCCCCCCATCACTCTAGTTTGTTTCTCCTTAAAACAATCACACCACCAATCTAGGCCTAAATCTAATGTTTCCAAAAGTGGACTTATGCAAGTTTGATGGTAGTGATCCATTCACATGGATTGAAAATTTATTTAATCTACATCAGACTCCATATTCGTAAAAGGTGGTCATGGCCTCTTCGTATTTATAAATTGAGCAGTTCACTTGGTATCGATGGGTGTGTACTCAAAACAAAAATAAGGGTCTCTTAGTTTCCTGCTCTATATTTTTTTAGGAGCTATAAATCCACTATCACAATAATGTTTAAGAAAACTACTTCAGTCAGGTAGCCAAACTATGCCAAGCAAGGACTGTAAAATATTATATTCATCATTTCAAAATATATCCTTATGTGTGGTGGGCATCACTAAGGAAAATTTGAGTGGCCTATTTCTAGGTGGATTTAAAGATAACATCCAATTAGAGGTTCATGTGTTTAGTCCTAGTTTAGTATCTAAATCCATCTGAAGGGTACACATGGTAGAGGAAAAAAATATGATCAAATAGAGACCTTTCACTAATGTTTGAGAATGCACTTTCCCAACACCATCCCTCCTTTAGCCTACCAGATTTACCCCATGGCAAATTGAGGAGAAACATGAAAAAAAAATGTGTTTTGGCTGTGATAGCAAATCGAGCAAAGGACATCATTATGCTGAAAATAAGTTTTACATTGAAGGCACCAATGAGGATGACAAATATGATGAGGCAATGGAAATTAAGATGCAAGGTTTTATGATGTGCATATTCATAGGGAAGCTCAAATATCTCAAATAAAAATTAAAGATTTGGAACAAAATAGTTTTTTGGAATATTTTTCAAAAGGCTTGTGACACCAAGCATAAACTAGATGATGTTCATAACCAAATTTAGGATGAAGGATTCACCCATAAAATATCCAATGAATAATAATTGCTCATTCATACTCTACAAAACTACAAAAAAATAAAGAACGATGCTGGTGGCTAAGGCTAATAGAATAATGGGTCAAATTTGGCATTTTTATGGAAAAATTATTCCATAATTCATTTTTAACAAGAAGTTTGTAAAAGTTTTTAGCAAATCAAATGAAGTGATGGCTCTTTCATCACTAACCCAAAGGAGATAATGATTCAACTAAAAGTTATTTCCAACAACTTCTTTCTTAAAATATACCCAGTGCAAACATGATCAAGAAGTTGTTCGACTTATTCCCAACAAAATTTAAAACTTAATAGATTAATGAGCTAATAATGAGTTTTAAAAAGTATTTGTTAGGCTTATATTTTTTTTTGGTCTATGTTATCATTATCACATAGGTTGTTTATATGCTCATGCTTTTATTAACGTAGGATATTTTTCCATTGTGAGATTATCCATGGATATAGTAGCTTATAGTTTGTTTTGTGGATATATAATTAGCCTCTTTGCTTGTAATGTTCATGGCTTGTTCATCAATCTTATAAGATTTAGACAATCAACTACTGCTACAGCCAATGTCAGAAGAGAAATTAAAAAGGACAATCTTCTCCTTTCAACCTGATAAAACACCATGCTAGGATTGTTTTCCTGCCTTCTATCATTTTTTTTGGGTAGTTGTCAAAATGGATTTGTAGGTTGTAGTGGAAGAATCAAAGAAAAGGATTGAAAATGCTCTAACATTTAAATGCATCAAATTTGGCCCTCGTCCTAAAAAAAAAAATATGGAATATTTAGTTCAATATAAGCCAATTATTCTATGTATATGGTTTATAATATCCTTACTAAATTGATATCCATGAGATTCAAACATTTCCTTAAAGAAATTATCTCTCCCACTCAATCCACCTTTGTCCTTGGATGGAAAACTAATGATAACATTAGATCAGTTCAAGAGATTCTTCATCACCTTTTTTTATTTTTATTTTATTTTATATTAAAAATATTCATGTCAATCCTAATTGAATCCATCTATGGATTTGTATCCTATATCAAAATCATAACTAGGATTGCCATCACAGGATCTACTCCATGACTCACTCCAATGATATGTCTTCATGCTACTATTATGACCATTGCTCAAGCACCATTATACACATTGCGTCCACATGACCCAATCTGTCATCTATCTATGGAATATGTGAGTTATAGTCACCCCATGAAATGTTCCTGAATTTGGACAATTAAGAAATAATAGGGTTTTTAACCAAACCCTTTCAAATCTTAAAGTTGCACTTCAAATTACTAGCAAACCCTAACTGCAGGAAATGTTTAAAACACACACATAATGTTGCAAACCTTAGGTGCCAAGTTGATAAACTTAAATAGTAAATTCCAGCTTGTTATTTCAATCTAATTTCACTTCACCAAGCATACAAAAAATAGCCAAAATATTCTAGAAATGAGGCACTAAAATAAATACATTTTATGACCAATTGTGACACCAAAATAAGGTAAAAATAGTAGAATAAATTATTGAAATTATTCCTAATTTTTCATGAATATCAACAAGGTCTAAATTGATCTTAATACCACTCTTTGGCAAGTCTCCCAAGGATAGAAGATACAAATAAATTCTAAATACACACATATCCCTTTTTTAGGGGTCTTTAAGCCATATACCTATAGCACAACCCTATATGGAGGGGTATTCAAGTTCAGCTAACTCACCACTCTTGTAGTTGCTCCAAACTAGGTCAAAATCTCCCTATCTAGGTCATTAGGCTAGGAAATCAATGTCCAACTAGTTGAAGTAGTTCATTTCCATAGGATAGGGATTCATACCCATTTGCCCAACTCACAAGATAGTTCACCCACCTGCAAACATCAATTTGGTGTTGAAAACACCCTTTTTATGCAATTAAATTACAATACAACCTCCTTATGAAGTTTTTCACAACTAAAATCAAGGGTTTACATCCTTATTTCAACCACCTTGAAGGGTTTTCTTCCTCAAGGCACAAGTAAAGATTTTTTTGCTTAGATTTCAAAGAAACATAATATCCAAAAAGCATGAACCTTTCCAAATGATCCCCCCTTTGACCTTTATAGCCTTTCCACAAAGGTGGAATCCGAAATAGAGGGAGAGTAATTCAAATTTAAAATATCTTTTCCTTATAATCTTTTATTAGATCACTTAAGTAATCTTAACCCTCAAAGGTCCTCTCTTTAAGTGAAATTTAGAAACATAAATTACCTTTTTGAAAAGAAAAAATAAGACCCATGTTCCCCTTTTCTATCCATTCGCCCCTTAGATTTTTGGGAAACAAATCAAGCTAGGGGTGTACATAACTCATGTTAAAAAAGGGGGCATGATAATCCTTTATTCCCAAAATTATGTGTCCTCAAGTAATTATAAGCTAGGATGTTTAAGGTTGGTTTCCCCTTCCCAAGTAATATCTTCAGAAGGTAAATCCTTATAACAAACCAAGTATTCAATGATGACTTTATTTTTAAGCCTCTCTCTCTAGTCTCCATAATAAAGTCTGGAATCAAAACTAACTTACCCCCCTCATCGAGGGGTGGAAAATCCATGGATGGAGTGATGTGCTACCCAAGTGCCCTTTTTAGGCAAGATACATGAAAAACATTATGGATCTTGCTATTTTTTGGTAGCTCCAACTCATAAGCCACTTATCTCACCTTCCTTAGAATATTTTAGGGACCATAAAACCATGGTTTCAACTTTTTTGCTTCACTCTATTTGATATAAGATTGCCTATAAAGCTACAATATTAAGAACACCATGTCACCTACCTCAAAATGCCTTTCCATTTAGTACTTATATATATATATATATATATATATATATATATATATATATATATATATATATATATATATATATATATATATATATATATATATATATATATATATATATATATATATATTGGTTTTGATCTTGTTGTAGGTTCCTTTTGAGCTGATCTAAAATTTCCATGTTTTGTTGAACCAAATCAATAGCCCTAGGCACTCTACTATCACTCCAAATTATATCAAGGAAAGAAAAAACCTCATAACCATACAATGCCTTGAAGGGGGGCATACTTATTGACATGTGGTATGTTGTATTGTAAGAAAATTCTTCCATGTACATCCATTTGTTCCACACCTTTTTTTTCCCTAAAACATAATTTTGAAGATATTCTTCCACCCACTTATTCATAATTTTGGTTTTCCCATCCATTTGGGGATGGTAACTATTACTTGGGGATAATTTGATGCCAATTAAATAGAAGAGCTCTACCAAAAGAGGCTCATAAATATGTTGTCCTTATCACTTATAATATTTTTAGGCAACCCGTTAAGCTTGAACACTTATTTGGAAAAAAGATCAGCCACCATAGGAGTATTTCAATGGGATAGTAAGGTAAATAAATGAGTAAATTTGGTGAGCTATCCACCACCACAAACATAAAATTTTTACCTTGTTTCATGGGCAGCCTTGTGATGGAACTCATAGAAATGTTCTCCCATTTTTGGTGAGGAATAGGTAGAGGTTGTAGAAGACTAGCTAGAAATGTGTGCTCACCTTTTTTATGTTGACAAACAAAGCATTCCCTAACATATTGAAGTACCTCTCTCTTTAGGCCTTTCCAATATAACCTTTTTTTAACCTCTTTGTAGGTCTTAGAATATCATGGATATTCTACCATTGATGAATCATGATCATCTCTTAGTATTTATGTCTTAAGCTTGGATTTAGGTGTCAACAAAATTCTAATTTTGTATAAAATCAGCCCATCCACAACTACATACCTCTCATCATTCATGTTTACTTCCATAAAAGTTGTAGCCAAGGTAACATATTCAATAGTTATGAAAACCTTCTAATCCAATGTAATTTCACTTATTGCACACAAAATAGGCCTTCTAGACAACGCATCAACCACTTCATTATTTTATCCTTTCACATACTCAATGTCAAAATCATAAGATTGTAACTTGCTTACCCATTTTTTTTGTCTGTCATTAAAATTAGTGTATGAGGAAATATTTCAAATTATTGTGGTCAATTTCACCACAAAATTTCCACAAATCAAGTATTGATAGAATTTAGCCAAAGTATGCATAATGGCTAATATTTCTTTATCATAGATTGAGAATTTTTGCTCAATTTCCTTGAGTTTTCTACTTTAAAATACAATTGGGTGCCCTTTTTCCATTAGGGCAAACCCTACGCCTTCCCCTAAAACATCACATTCCAATATAAGTGGAATAGTGAAATATGAAACAATAAGCATTGGGCATGAACTCATGATTCCCTTGCATTTTTCAAATGTTTTTAAGGTTGTTTTAAACTAGTTGAATGATCCATAAACTACATTGAATCAACTCAAAGTGAAGTTTTAATTACGAATACTGAATTTCTCAAAACTTAACAAATTCTCAAAAAACTTAAAAGAACATGCATCTCAATGTTTTGGCATAAAAATGTTCTCGATTATTGAACCGATTTTTGTTTTTTTACATCAAATGTCGTAAATTATCAAAATTTAATCTTTGCATGATTTCATAATTAAAAAATCAAAAAAAATTGAATTAAAACATGCAAGCAAATGACAAATTATCATCTGACATTGATAACAGAGTTTGGCTCAACAAATGATGCCTACATCTCTGGGTTCTCCAAAGGAGTGTACCATTTCCATTAAGGGCATTTCAAAAACTTGGAAACAATAAACAACTTTCCTGCAAGTTGATCTCTCAATGCAAAAATTTACCTTCACCGTGACTGATAATCAAGCCCGGTACCTTCAAATTTTGTGAGTCTTCACACCTGCAAAGTTGCTTCAAAAGTCCTAAAAATCTCCTCTATGGGCTTAATAATACTCTTCCAATATGCAAATTTGATAAAAAGAGTATTAAGACTGAGTATTATGGCCAGAAAATGGATAAAAATCCATTATATAAGCTTTTACAAAGTCTCGGCCTTTAAAAATAAAAAAACACAGTCCAAAACTTGTTTAAAACAAATAAAAATTCATGCCTTTATACTCAGATCAAATCCTGTGGTGTAGTGGCTAAGCCTCCAATCTTTTTGCCACAAGGTGAGGGGTTCAAAACTGGCCGCCCACCTTTCTAGGCGCTTTGACTGAGTTTAACTTGGCCTCTCCTTATTGGGTGCGCTTAGGCTCTTCTCCCTAGGCACCAAGCATGCATTTTGAATTTTATTCCCTCCTTGTTGGTGCCTTAGAAACCATTGGTCCCCACCTTTGGCACATTTGAATTCTTCTTATCTTGTTATCCCACATGTGTGGGTCGAGCATTTTGAATAAGGCTTAAAATAGCCTTTGACCGCCACTTATTCCATGGGCTTATCCCACATGTTGCATGCTTGGGTAAGGGAAATGCTTGAAAGAGTCTTTGACTGCCCACTTGTCACATGGTTTTGGCCACCTAAGACTCCTTTGTCTGGGCTCGCCACTTGTTTGGTCTCCCCTTCGAACTCAGTCTTCTTTTTTCAAACTCACCACCTTGCTTGCCACATGGATCGGTCAAAGAGGTTATATCTAAGCTTAATCATGCCATGTGTCAACCTCTGATTGGTCCATTTGTTGCTTATAAATAATGCCATGTCACTTTACGACACCAAATTTTTACCTATCAAACCAAAACTTTAGTGGCCTATAACTTTTGCATACGGTGTTCATTTTACAAACCGTGAAAAGTGTCAAAAAGATCTCGATGAGATATAGAGTGTGCCACCACTGAAAATCTAACTTGAAACCTTTTTTAGAACCCAAATTCTGATCACACCTCCCTAATGGAAGGCTTTTGGTCTCCAAAAGTCCAATATCCTCTAAAATCTTATAACTGGTATACTGCATCCATGAAAATAGAACCCAATCATAGCAAGAGGTATAAACAATTGCATTAAAATGATTCTCAATCAAACTATAAAAATTTCTAATCTAAAGGCATGATTAAATGAATCTGCAACTGCCAAAGTGATTACAACATACCAAAATTGCCTACCCAAATGTCACATCCTGTAAAGCGGTGAATTGCCAAAAATTGAAACAACTCCCAATGTAACTGCAAGACAAGTTTATAATGCCGACAACATACAATAAATGTTGTGGACATGTTGCAACACAATGCCCTAGTATGGGACTTATATGCTAAGCAAATGCAAACAACCAAAAGTGTATGATGCATAACATCTAAACATGCCCATAGGGTCTTATCAATGCATCTATACATCCATGTGTCAAAAATAGATACATTCAAAATAACAGTAAAATAAGTGTTGTAAGGAATCAACTCAACCTAAAACATGCAATCTATTATTATCTCCAACTGATCAAATGAGTTCAAGTCCTCTAGACAACTCACACAGCATAAATAGGAGATTCAAAAACTTAGAGTTATCAAAAAGTGAGAATTGAAAAACTTCATATGGTAAACCTGTCTTGAAGTGTTCCCACCAAATCTAATCTACATCTTATCAAAGCTTGTTCATTCCTTTAGGTGAATTCTTAACCATGCTTTGCAAAAAGAATGTAGTGATAATCCACATAACCATTTCTTTCTTCCTAGTGAAATTGATTTCCGTAGTGGATTCCTTATCAATTGCATATTGTTGACTTAACCTCTTAAATGGATTTTCACTTGTAGGTTTTACCTTATCCTGGGTTGTATTGTCAACTGCATTATGGATTGAATTAGCTTCATTAACCTTAGTGAGAGGTTTGTAAATCGTCTTAGTTCTAACATTACTTGAATGTGAAGATGCATGAAGCTTAAAACATCTATCAATCCTATGTCCACTCACTTTACAATGGGTACATACATCCTTCTTAGGTGAAGGTCCCCTTTTGCCAATTCCCAATTTAACATGAAAATGGTCTTTCAAACATGCAATCTGCTTCAATAAAGCATTTCATTTCCAACAAGTCTTAGCACTATGGTTATTCATCGCACAAAAAGTGCATGGAAATGATTGCATTATGTTCTGTACATTATATCCAAACTTCTTAAAAGTATCAATTGGATCAGAAGATTTAGTGTAAGAATTAGGAGGTGGAATCTCAATACCTCTTTTACCTTTACACCTTTGAACTAGTGTCTTAGAACCTTCGCTATTGGAAGCTCGTCTTCCTTTAGCCATGGAAGAAACTTCTCCATCATCCACCTGCACACTAGTATAACCCAAACCTGCATGAAGAGGTCTATGCTCAACCTAAATTAGGTTAGTTATACCTTGGCTATCTCTACCAAGTCCTCCTCCATTATAACCCATTTTAAACAATAATTTAGATCCTATGTCCTTAGTGTATTTTTCAAAATCACCAAAAACAATATTACTAGAATCTAAATCTGAAATGGTAGAAGAAGATGAAGATTCCTATGGTGAAAAACTTACACTGCACTTAGTCATAGTTTCTACATCTGAAGTTGAAGGTTTTACCTTTTCACACTCACCACATTGAAATCTAATCAAGAGCTCATCCTTGGATTCAAGCTCAAATTTTAACTTTGCCACTTGCAATTCAAGTGCAAATTTTTGGCATCGCAAGATTGTGTTTTCATCTTTGATGACCTCAATTTGTGACAACTTGCCCATGGTTTGCTACAAAAAACTAATTCCACACTGCATATTGCAATATAATCAATATACAAACCAATAATCCAACTATTTTGGAAGCAATTGTCACTACACAACTAGAAGCAATCCCTATATTCTAACTGCTCTAATACCAACTTGATCTGTAAACTACACTGAATCAACTCAAAGTGAAGTTTTAATTACGAATACTGAATTTCTCAAAACTTAACAAATTCTCAAAAAACTCAAAAGAACTTGCATCTCAATGTTTTGGCATAAAAACGTTCTTAGTTATTGAACCGATTTTTGTTTTTTTACATCAAATGTCGTAAATTGTCAAAATTTAATCTTTGCATGATTTCATAATTATAAAAAAAAAAAAAAATTGAATTAAAACATGCAAGTAAATGACAAATTACCATCTGATATTGATAACAGAGTTTGGCTCAACAAATGATGCCTACATCTCTCGGTTCTCCAAAGGAGTGGACCGTTTCCATTAAGGGCATTTCAAAAACCTGGAAACAATAAACAACTTTCCTGCAAGTTGATCTCTCAATGCAAAAATTCACCTTCATCGTGCCTGATAATCAAGCCCAGCACCTTCAAATTTTGTGAGTCTTCACACCTACAAAGTTACTTCAAAAGTCCTAAAAATCTCCTCTATGGGCTTAATAATACTCTTCCAATATGCAAATTGGATAAAAAGAGTATTAAGACTAAGTATTATGGCTAGAAAATGGATTAAAATCCATTATATAAACTTTTCCAAAGCTTCTAAAAAGTCTCAGCCTTTAAAAATAAAAAAACACAGTCCAGATTCATGCCTTTATACTCAGATTGAAGCCTATGGCATAGTGTCTAAGCCTCCAATCTTTTTGCCACAAGGTGAGGGGTTCAAAACTGGCCGCCCACCTCTCTAGGCACTTTGACTGAGTTTAACTTGGCCTCTCTTTGTTGGGCACACTCAGGCTCTTCTCCCTAGGCACCAAGCATGCATTTTAAATTTTCTTCCCTCCTTGTTGGTGCCTTGGAAACCGTTGGTCCCCACCTTTGGTGCATTTGAATTCTTCTTATCTTGTTATCCCACATGTGTGGGTCAAGCATTTTGAATAAGGCTTAAAATAGCCTTTGACCACCACTTATTCCATGGGCTTATCCCACATGATGTACACTTGGGGAAGGGAAATGATTGAAAGAGTCTTTGACTGCCCACTTGTCACATGGTTTTGGCCACCTAAGACTCCTTTGTCTTGGCTCACCACTTGTTTGGTCTCCCCTTCGAACTCGGTCTTCTTTTTTCAAACTCACCACCTTGCTTGCCATATGGATCAATCAAAGAGCTTATCTCTGAGCTTAATCATGCCATGTGTCAACCTTCGATTGGTCCAATTGTTGCATATAAATAATGCCACGTCACTTTACAACACCAAATTTTTACTTATCGAACCAAAACTTCAGCGACCTATAACTTTTACATACGGTGTCCATTTTGCAAACCGTGAAAAGCATCAAAAATCTCTCAAGGAGATCTACAGTGTGCCATCACTAAAACTCTAACTTGAAACCTTTTTTAGAACCCAATTTTTGATCACTAAAAGCACCTTTCTTTGTCAATTCCATGAGGGGGACATAAAGTTGATAAAAAACCTTTACAAACCTCTACTAGTAGTTACATAATCCTAGGAATCATCTCAATTACTTAAGATTAGTAGGTGGTGACCAGTCTAAGATGGATTGTATTTTTGTTGGTCCACATGGACCCCTTGGGAGTTGATCACATGTCCCAAATATAAAATCTTATAAGTATAAAACTCACATCTTAATTTATTTTTAAAGAGAGTTTATTTTTCTAGCTCTTCCAAAACCATATCCAAGTGATTCTGATGGAATTATCCAATATCTAACTGATAGAATCAAACACACAAACTGTAAATGTAAAGTAAATAGAAGTAGAACTCTATTGTTGCGATAGAAATCAAAATAGAGTAGAATTATAATAATATTGCATTCATAACTTATTAAAAAATAACTTAGATGAGAGGTGTATTTATAGGTACAATAGAGGCATAGAGTCAAGACATTTGGCAATGTGAACACAAGACATTTGCCAAATAGTTTGTGTGCTCCATATGTCAATATTGGTAGGTAAGGGTATCCTTACCCACCAATTTGACTACAATTTTTACATGTGCATGTGCACCTTAATTACCTCATTTATGACACCTAAGTGACCTCAAAATAACACCTAGTCAAGTTAAATACATGTGTAGGAATAATCCATAATAATAAATACAAGGAAAATAATATCCTACACTAACACTCCCCCTTAAGCATAGCTTATGTGGGTAAACAAAATTGGGTCCCAACAACATGGCCTAATGAGGTACACAAGTACAATACAACTCTCACAAAGTGGAGGAAAAATAAAAAACCCATAGGAAAAAACTCTCCCCCAAAAGAGAGAAAAGAATAAGAGGACTAGAAGGCCCCCCCTAAAGATGATGTTGATGTAGCCCATACCCCAAGAAGAGCATGATAGTGAAGATACTTTCTCTCAGTGAAGTTCTTAGTGAAGATATCAACTATCTACTCTGTAGTCTAGTAAAATATGAGATCAATGACCTATCCATGAATGAGCTCTTGAATTAAGTGTATATGAATCTTGATGTGCTTGGTCTGTTGATGTTGGATTGGATTCCTATAGATTTGGATGGTGATTTGGTTATCATAAAAGATGATTTTGGGTTGCTTGAACTATATACCAAACTCAGTAATAATCCCCTAAAGAAAATATCTTCAGTAGCAGTATTGACAGCTCCTCTGTATTCAACCTTAATAGATGATAAATCAATAACATTTTGCTTCTTTTTAGACCAACTAACTGGTCCTAAACCAAGTGAGAAACTATATCCTAAAGTAGACTTACGATGTTAAATATCACTAGCCCAGTCTGAATCTATGTACCCAATCAAGTTAATAGCAATCCCTACTCCATAATGAATCCCAAAATTGTGAGTACCTTGAATGTAGTGGAGAATCCATTTGGCTACTTTTTAGTGTAGCTCATTTAGTGTTTGCATAAACCTAGAGACCATACCCACTGAATATGAAATATCAAGTCTAATGTGAGTTAGATAGATGAGATTACCAATTATTTATCGATACAAGGTAGCATCAACCAATGGAGTAGAACACTTAGCCTCAAGTTTGACTCCAAAAAGAAAAGGAATCAGAGCTAGCTTACAAGCATCTATATGGAACTGTGCAAGAAAATCAAGAGCATACTTGGGTTGTACAATGGTAATCCCTCAGTTAGATTATGAAATCTCAATACCAAAGAAGTAATGCAATAAACCCAAGTCAGTCATGGAGAATCTATCATGCAGAGCAATTTTCACTACTGTAATGGAAGATGAATAACTCCCTGTGATCAATATGTCATCTACATATAGAACCAAAATCAAGAATGAATTATCCTGCCATAAGATGTAGACATTTGGATCAAAATTACAACTAGTGAAACCAATTATGAGAAGAAATGAATCCATCTTGGCATACCAAGCTCAAGGGTCTTGTTGAGGCCATAGATAGATTTTCAAAGTTTACACACTAAGGAAGAATCTTCCACAAAACCTTATGGTTACTAAATATAAATCTCCTCCTCAAGGTCTCTATGAAGAAAGGCACTCTTCACATCCATCTGATGAACATCCCAATGATAAGCTATGGCAATGGAAAGAGTGAGTTGAATAGAATTTATTTTAATGACTGGAGTAAATGTTTTAATATAGTCTGTGCTAAAAACTTGTGAAAATCCTTTTACTGCCAATCATGCTTTGAACTTAACCACTAACCCATTTGCTACAAATTTTTTTCGATAAATCCACCTACATTGAACAAGTTTCCTTCCCTTAGGAAGGGGTACTAAATCCCAATTATGGTTCCTAATTAAGGAACTATACTCTTCATGCATAGCTGTATCCCACTCAAGAATGTCAGATGCATCATGAAATGACTATGGATTAGAAGCACAAGCAATTAAAATATTTGGAACACCCTAAAATTTTGAATGAGTTTGTCTAACATCTGATGGATCCCCAACCCAATCACCTGCACTTTGTAGAGTCTATCTAGCCCAAAGAGGACCTAAAGTTAGAGAATTAGGAGGATATTCTTCAAATTCAAAAATATGACTATGAATATAATGAGTTGAATCTCTATCATTATCCTCATCATCTAAACTAGAAGAATAATCTTCATCAGCAGGTATATGTTCTAGATGATTTGAATCATCTGAATTGTCATCATATCCTTGAGATTCTAAAGATGAGGGAGAAGTGTCAAGTATGGAGTCTGATGGACCCTCTTGAAAGCATACACTCCTCTCAATGAACAACTCATGTGTGGTAGGATGAAGAATCCTATATCCCTTCACACCTTCTGCATACCCAACAAATATGCAAGTCTTACTCTTACGTTCCATGGCCTTACATTTCTTTTCAAAAATGTGGGCCATAGCTTGAGATCCAAATACCCTAAAGTGCTTAACTTCAAGTTTTTGATTGCTCCAAGATTCAAAAGGAGTGATCCCTTTCAATGATTTGTGAGGAACATGATTTTGGATATAACAAGCATAATTAATGGCTTCTGCCCAATATTGTGGTGTAAGTGATTTGGAGTGTATCATACAGTTTGTCATTTCCTTAAAATATTTTTTATTATGTTCTATAACACCATTCTATTGAGAACTATATAGAACTATTCATTGCAGATTAATCCCTTCTAAAGTATAAAATTACTCAAAGTGACGACTAACATACTCACCACCATTATCAGTGTGCAAAATCCTAGTGATTTTCCCTAACTGTTTCTCAACAAGAGCCTTGAAATCCTTAAAATGGTCAAATACCTCATACTTTTGCTAAATAAAATACACCCAAGTATACCAGAGAAGTCATATATGATTGTAAGCATGTACCTAGCCCTATTGAATGAAGGCTTTGGAAATGGCCCAGAAACATCATTGTGAATTAGCTCCAAAATTTGAGTGGCTCTCCATGATTTTCCTTTGTCATATTTATCTTAAGGATGTTTAACAATCATGCAACCTTCATAAACACCATCAAAAAAATGAACATGAGGTAACCTTATTACCATATCTTGTCGACTGAGTTATTCCAAGTAGTGATAGTTTAGATGGCCAAATCACTCATGCCATAGTTTACTCACCCCATCAGAATGAGTGAGTAATGCAATAGAAGGGTAATAAATAGAAAATTTTGAGAAGGTGTACAACTTTGATTGATGATTTTCTTTCCCAATGGCCACTATAGTATTACTATGCAACTCCTTATTGATAACAGAATCTGGAGTAAACTCAGCTTTCTTGCCTAATCCAATGTGGGTGATTTGATAAATAGATAGAAGATTAGTTGACAGTGATGAAACATATAAGTCATTTTCAAATGTTCTATCATTAATTTCAACATATTCTCTCCCAAAAACTTCAATAGAAGTGTCATCACCTATTAGAATAGATGGCATAGAACATGGCTCTAAGGATGAGAACAAGTCTTGTGAAGAAGCCATGTGATGTGAGGCACCAAAATCAATCACCCATGTGGATGGATGAGATGTTACTACAACAAGGGCCTTGACCTTACTCTTTCCCTTACTACTATCTGTTGCCTTACAAGACTCATGTGTTGATAAACTTGATTTGACTGTATCAGGGACATTGTTGTTGTTTTTCTCAAGCATTTTTTTCTAGTTGATCAATCTGTTTCTTCATACATTTTGTTTCATCATGCCAAGTTCTCTTACAATAGGCACATGTGATCCTCTCTTTCTTGGGTTTCCTAAATAAAGAGGAGGACTCATATGATACTTTTATCTTAGTATCTAATTTTTTACCCCTTCATTGCTCTTGGTCCTTCTTATTTTGTTTCATCTCTTTATTAATTAAAGTCTTTAGTTTGTCATGACTCAACAAATCATGTGATTTGGAGGAATTCAATGTACCCATTTTGATGAGCTTGTCTTTCTCCATAGTTAATTCTTTAGTAAAATCATCTAAAGATGGCATACTCCATGTAGTTCTTAGGGCACATTTTGTAGCATAAAAGATAGAGACAAAAACTAAGTAAGTAGGACCTAACTTGGAAATAATAGAGAGGATCAATTGTTCATCATTTTTCTCTATGCCACACAATTTTAATTACAACCTAAGTGATTTAAGTTTGGTGAAAAAGTCTTCTATAGTGTCAAAATTTTCTAGACTCAAACTAATGAGCTCATTCTCTAACTCATGACCCCTCATTATATCCTGCTTCCCAAAGAGTTGTTCTAAGGTGTTCCAAATCTCATGTGGTGATTTAGCATATTCAATGTGAAAGATTAAGTTAAGAGAAATAGACAAATATAAAATATCATATGCTTCATCACACCTATTATACCACTCAATTTTATCTACACCAAGGTCTGGTTTAGTTTCCATATCCATAGTTATCCTATGTAAACCTTTACTTTTTTAAAAAAATTGCATTTAAATTTTCAATCGTGATAATTGAATGGAGTGAGAATTTGAACCAAAGTATTATCCATGATGCATTGCAAGTAGAAACTGAATGAGCAATAGAGAAGGCAAGGCACAAAACAACCCCCATGTAACTATCAGAAAGAACCCCTCCAATTACAGAGGTTTGGCACTTTATGTTTTAGTTCGTATAAAATTATCACTTTAGTGTGCATACAATTGGCACTTTATGTTTTAGTGCATATACAATCAGCACTTTAGTGCATATACAATGGGCACCAAATTTTTTGCATAATAAAGCCCATCAAATCTTAAGATATCGTGTAGGGCCAAAAATAGCCATAAACATGAGTATAGACTTGATTCTTAAAGTTTTAACTCATGTAACAAGGATAGATGATGCATATAATGTAAATAAGATACTACACAGTAGATCTACACTCAGATACAATGAACTTTAGGTATAGATCTGCATATTAAACCACATAGATATAGATGATGTTGTTAAAGTGCATGATTTGGTGTGGTATCCACCTTTGTGCAATACACACAGCAACAAGATGACTATCCAAGGTTGTTGAATGCCTAGTCTAGTGTAGTATTTAATATCATGTAATACACATAGAAATAAATTGGTTGGCATAAAAATGAGTGAAATCTTTACCTTAAAGGCACAAATAACAATGCATGCTCATAAAAAATGGATATGAAACTCAATCGAGAATGTATCCATAAATGAGCAATATGTGCAATGATTACATAAGTAACAGTGTAAGATCACAAAAATGGACGTCGAGCTTAGCTAAAAATGCATCCATGAGGAGAAAAAAGGAGTGTGAAATTGTGAGTCAAGCAAAGGAGAGGATATATTTTGTTTTGCTTGTGAGGGGGTTTGACCGCCTGCCAAAACTGGACCTTGCCCTTCATCTTCATGAAATAGAATAAAATGTTACAAAACAATGATAAATAACTTCTTACAATATGATTTCCCACAATAATAGTGTTTTTTTTAAACAATTACAAAAAAGCTCCTTAAATTTTCTCCATCATCAATAATGTAATTTTTTTTGCAATTTTTTGAATAGTATCATAGTTTGTAAAACTATGATAACTTTTGAAATTCTTAATTATTAATAATTTTAAAATGATCCAAAAAGAGGAAACTAATTTTCATAGAACCCATAAAAAATTTTGAGTGATTATTTACCATTTTTTCTCAGTTATCAAAATAATAGTCATTTTTAATTAAAAAATAGATTTGCAAAACAACTTGTAAATCTTGTCTCCTTATCAAAAAATGATTTAGTATATTGTCCAACCAGATTGAATCCTCCTTTTAGATCTATAAAAGGTTACTTATATGTCCAATGTAATTAAAATAATTGCAAATAGTAATAAATTTCATCAATTAGAGAAGAAAGAATTGTAGATGATACACACAAATCTATAGGTTTCTCCTTTACAATCTCAGTTAGAATACAAACTCAAAAATTACTCAAGATTTTAATAAATTAACAACAAAATGGTGTTTGGTACCATAACCTTGCTCTGATATTATGACAAAATTGTCTAAGATCCAACTGATAGAATCAAACACATGAACTACAAATGCAAAGTAAATAGAATCAAAACTCTATTGCTGAGATTGAAATCAAAATAGAGTAGAATTATAATATTATTGAATTCATAACTTATTAAAAATAGCTTATATGAGAGGCATATTTATAGGTACAATGGAGGCATAGAGTCAAGACATTTGGAAATGTGAACACAAGACATTTTCCAAATGGTTTGTGTGCTCCATATGTCAATATTGGTGGGTAAGGGTATCTTTACCCATCGATTTGACTACAATTTTTACATGTGCATATGCACCTTAACTACCTCATTCATGACACCTAAGTGACCTTACAATAACACCTAATTAACCTAAATACATGTGTAGGAATAATCCATAATAATAAATACAAGGAAAATAATATCCTACACTAACAGATTCAAGTGTTCCTCACGTGTCTTGATATACACTAGAATGCCATCAAAAAAGATCAAAACAAATTTCCTCAAGTATATCCTGAATATGTGACTTATGTAAGATTGGAATTTGGCAAGAGCATTAGTTAATCCAAAAGGCATAACCAAAAATTCATAGTGCCCATAATGACATTTAAATGTTGTTTTTTGCACATATTCATATCTAACTCAGATTTTGTGATAAGCTATTTTTAAATCAACCTTGGAGAAGAAAATCAATCCTTAGAGCTCATCAACAAGCTAATAAATCATAAGTATGGGGTACTTATTCTTAATTGTAATCTTATTCAATAACTAGTAGTCAATTCACATTCTCATGGTCCCATCTTTCTTCTTCACAAGCACCACTGAAGAAGTGAAGGGGTTGGAACTAGGCCTTAGTGGGCCATATATAGAATCTCGTGTATAGATTTATCTATGTATTCCTTGAAAATCCTTGGGTGGAAGTAGGGTGTTGTAATCACCACTTTGGTACCTTGTTCCAACTCAATAATGTGTTCAAATCCTCTATTATGGGGTATCCCATGGGTAATGTCACTAAAAACCTTGGCATGTTTTTCAAGAAGGAATTGTACATCCTTATGAAGAGGTTGTTTCCCTAAATTAGCATTCATGTCTTTTTCAAAACATTTATATTCTCACACAACTTACCCTTTGTTGAAATATATTTCCATTCTTTTAGAGGTCACTACAATAGGTGCCCTATTGCTCAATCCATGAACAACCATTTCCTTACCTATTGTTTTGAATTTCAACTTCATATTTTGAATATTTTGAGAGTATTCTCCAAGGGAGTGCAAACATTATACCCATAAAACCACATCAATTTTCCCTATGTCAATCACATGGAAATCTCCTTAAACTTTATACTTCCCCAAAGTGAGTTCCAATCCTAGAATCTTATGGTGGCAAGGAAGAGAATCCATCTCCCAAGGTCACATTGAACCCTTCAAAAGATGTAGTTTGTAAACCACACCTTTAAGCTAAATTTTCATCAACAAAGTTATGTGTAACCCCAATATCTATGAGTATGGTGAACTTATTTTCTTTTAAGACTCCTTTTACCTTAAAGGGGTGGAAATTTGGAATTTTGGTTAGGGTGGCCAAGGTGCCTACCATGATTCCCTCTTTTTTATGGTTTGTTCCTTCCCACAAGGGGCTATTATTACCTTTTCTATGTTATTGTTATTTATTTGTAGCCCTTTTGAAGTCCTTCCCTTTTACTGGAAACTCTCCCTTTGATGTTGAAAAAAATTAGAATTTGTTTTCAACCCTTTTGGATGCCTTTCCCCTTGTTAGAAACACTTTTTTTTCTTTCTACGAAGGTCCAATTTTCCCACATTAAAACTTACCATCCTAGGTTGCCTAAAAATTCTTTCTTCCCCATGCCCAAAAGTATGTAAAGTGTTGTTTTTCTACCTTTCAAGGGGTAAATTTTTCACTATAGGTGTGACATGCTCAAGATATATGTCCCTTTTGATGTTATTTGGAGGGAAGGAAGGTTAAGAGCTTTGACCAATCCCTTAAGGGATTTAGCTAACCCTTCAATGAAAAAAATCATAAGTTTGTTCTCTAAAATATCCAACACCAAGGCTGATATCCTATGGAATTATGCAATGTACTCTCCCAATGAGTGCCCTCATTGTAAATGTGTCAAGTCTTGGATGTGCAACTTTGAATCTGCCCTATCAAACTTGGCAATGATCTTTATGCGGAATTCCTCATAAGTTCTAATGAGGATGTGCCCTAGGTTTATTAACCCTTGATTCCACCATTCATGGGCAGCCCATTCTAAGTGTAGGGTGATTAATTTCAAAGCTTCATATTATCTCATTTGATGCAATGAAAATTAAGTATCCACCTTGTTAATCCAAGCCTTAGTTGGATTATTTATAAAACCATCAAATGTGGATAGGGTAACCTTCTCTATCTCATCATGTCAATCCATATGGCTATCATGTCCCCTATTGGAGCCTCCTCTATCCTTTGTCCATGTCATAAACCCATTAAAACTCATCTCTTTCTTGAAAGGATGGGGGTTTGTCATGTATTCTCAATATGTTGTCAACAAATCATATTTATAGGAGGGTTGTTCCTTCCCTTTCCATGAATTTTCTTCCTTTTGAAAGAACTTGGATTTTGGCATGCATCCTATACATGTGTCCATGGTGCTACTCCTCATGATTTATGATTTTTCTCCCTTCATATCCTTCATTGTTTGAAGTAACTCACCCATCACTTCCTTCATCTACTCTTGTGTTCAAGACAACCTCTCAAGCCTAGCTCTATCCATATCACTGTTTGACATGAAACCCTCACTTATCCCATAGTTGGCCAAGATATTGGCTCTAATACCATTGAAATGTCTCCATATTGGGACAATTAAGAAATAATATGGTTTTCAATCAAACCCTTACAAATCTAAAAGTTATGCTTCAAATTACTAGTAAACCCTAACTATAAGAAATGTTTTAAAAACACACATAATGTTGCAAACTCTAGGCACTAAGTTGATAAACATTAAATTATAGCTTGTTATTTTAATCCAATTTTACTTCACCAAGCATATAAAAAATAACCAAAATATTCTATAAATGAGGCACTATAATAAATACCTTTGATAACCAATTATGATGCCAAAACAAAATTAAAATAGTAGAATGAATTATTAAAAAGTACTTTTGAATATCAACAAGGTCCAAATTGATCTTAATACCACTCCTTGATAAGTCACCTAAGGGTATAAAATACAAAAAAATCCAAATAAACACATAAACCTATTTTTAGGGGTCTTCAAGCCATATACATGTGGCACAACCCTATATGGAGGGGTCTTTAAGTTTATCCCCATCACCACCCTTTTAGTGGCTCTAAACTAGGTAAAAAATCTCCCTAACAATGTCGTTAGGCTAGGAAATCAACACCCAACTAGCTGAAGTAGTTTGTTGCCTATGATAGGTCTTCAAACCCACTCATCCAACTCACAAGGTAATTCACCCACCTAAAAATATAAATTTGGTGTTGAAAACACCATTTTTATGTAATTGAAGTACACTTCAACCTCCTTACGAAGTTGTTCACAACTAAAATCAAGGGTTTCTATCCTTATTTTAGCCACCTTGAAGGGATTCCATCCTCAAGGCACAAGTCAATATTTTCATGCTTAGACTTCAAAGAAACATAATATCCAAAAAGCATGAACATTTCCCAATTAACCCCCTTTAACCATAAGGGACTAGTGTATTAAAGGGATAAACGCATGTTTGCACACTATCCCATAAGGGATGGTAATAGATCATAAGACAACAGTCTTGTAAGGAATGGTGGTAGATCATAAGCCAAAATAAAGAAGGGAAAGACTTTGGGTTTCTTAATAATATTTTTTAAAGTAATTTATTTTTATAAAATTCTCTTAAGTTGTGGTCTTTTAAGGGTCATGGGCATCCAAGCCACTTAAGTTGATTATAAGAAGTGTTATTTTTATAAGAAAATAAAATAGGAAAAATAAAAAAGGATTTGACAGAGGTTATTTAGGAATTTATAAATCCAAAGAACTTTGTAACGTACAAAAAAAATAGATCGTAGCTCCAATACATACAACCTCATTATTTTGGAGAGTGAGTGTTCACAATCACAAGTGCACCTTATTGCGAATAAAATAGCCTAACTAGAAATATGTTTGATTAATCTCTAATGGAGATGACCCTCATTGAAATTTCATCCCTTGGTAACATGTAGAATCCACTCTCTGGTTTGGAAAAAATTAAGTGAAAATGAGTGCACACAAGATAGGTTAATGTTGGGGAAGAAGTCTCCTCAAGAGGGATTCCATGAAGAGATTTATTAAAAAATAATATTGTTTTATAGATCAACACAACTAAGCTCCACATAACAATAAAAAGAGATAGATTTAAAAGATTTAAGGATATTGAGTACCTAAATATTCAAGTCAACAATTGCAATAATACCACTAAGAATACAAATGATAATGCAAGATGGTGTTATAATTATGGCAAGAACCACATATATATAGCAGTCATAATAAGAACCCTTATTAGATATGGAGGCTCAATTAAGGAATCACCTAAAAATAGTAACTAACCATTTAAAACTGCATGTCGATCACTAAAGGTGTCCATGTATCAAGAAATCAAGCTTGCCACCCAATAACACTAAACCTTACTCACTAATGTTTTTTTTTACTTTCAACTTCATTTTGACTTGTCTCACTTGGCCTGTAACATTTTTTTATTATTTTAGCTTGTAGAGTGATTTTTTTACTAAGCCATATTTTTACTATGAATTTTTTCAATGTTGTCCTTGTCAAGGGTAGGAATATTTTATATTTATACTATTCACTTTCTACATATACCAACTATATACTAATTACAATCTATTTTTTATTCAAACATTTGTTGGAATGGATAAGTTCATCAAATAACTCAAAATTTGCAACAATAAATTTATTATGTTTTGCAATCTAATATAAAACATTTATTTACATGGATAATTACTCAATCAACCATAAAAATTTTTCAATATAGAAGTAGGAAATAGCCACTACATGGACCTTGTTTCACTATGAGAATGGCACAACACGTTATTTTTTACTTTTCCATAGAAAAATAGTATCATGTGAATTTGAATTCACTAGAGAGATATATTCTCTCCTCTCATCTTGGTAGAATGCTTCTTAAAAATATTTATCTAGGTACAATTCTCAGTTATTGTCAGAATGCTTGTTTAATGCTTTGTAATAATATAATTTTAGTTTCCTGGTTTGCTTGTGCTTCTGATTATTGCATAGACATCCTTAATTTCTTCCAAAAACAATCATATTTTCATTGGTCCTTAGTAAATATTTGTTGGCAATGGATAACCATGTATATTAATTCCTAATTTTCTATTTATACAAATGCATTTTGAAAATAAACCATGGATTGTAGAAAAAATCTATTTTGAACACATAGTATCAACCATTAAATAGGAGGGAAGGAAAATGAAAATTAGAGATGTGAGAAACATCAATGGATTTGTATATGCATTAAAAAATGAGAGAACCTATTATTATTATTTTAAATTGAAGCATTTTGCTAAATGAAGAGCTTGACTAATTTGATTTACCTATACAATATTCTAAATTTCACATCAATGATCCAATAATTAGGATCTTAAGTTAATTATACTAATAGAATTTATAAATTACGCTTGTTGCTTTATATTTTAAAAAACTAAGTGAGGTAGATCAATGTTAATAAAAATCAAGTTCATCATCATGCACATTGTAACCAGCGGAATGATGGTAAAAACTTAAATACTCACATGCATTGCCCACCATTGTACATGAATTAAAACCTTTTTGTAATTTGTTCTTGTGGCATTTTAAAAGTCCTCTTTTCTAGAAGGAAACAAGGAAAAATTGATGGGGAAATTTGTAGTCTTTGTAGAATTAAAATGTATTACTGATAGAGTCCTTTACTCCCATGGTCACCTTCTTATACTTTCCTTAGGCTTCCACATATTGTAGCTATCATGGATAAACTCCACATGATAGTACATTGGAGTTAGAGCATGCACCAAAATGTGTAAGTGGATGTTGAACACATTTGGACTAATTTTTATACACCATCATCCACACGTACAAACCTATTGATTTGAATCTTCAACATCTCCATAGTATTGATATTCAAAATAGTCTTAAATGCCCTGATACAAATCACCTAATTAGGATCTATTTGAATTTGATTTTAAAGTGAAATTAACTTTTATTTTGGTTATTTGAGTAAGATTTCAACTTTAGCCTATCAATCGTCATTAATATTAACATTTCACATGAAACATGCCCTTATCTAAATCATATTACCTACCCATACCTTGTAAATTACTGTAAAAAATGAAGCATGTTTAACCTATAAGTGTTGACTCAAAATGATCAAGAAGGAGGCATAATGGTTTGATACCCCTTATTAAAATGCTTTTAAATTATATATATATATATATATATATATATATATATATACTTCTAAAGCTTTGAATTAAATACCTATTACTATACAATCTAACCAAAAAAAATGTAAAGAATTGAATACACACACACACACACACTTCTCAATATTTGAATTAAATACCTATTGGTGCATAAGCCGACCAAAAAAAGGCAAAGAACCAACATTCATAGATCCAAACATTAAAATAAAATGAGGAAGGGTAGAAGAGCTCACAAAAAGACAAGAGATACATTCGGCTTGCTATCAAATCCATCTAGGGAACATTTGAATGCAAAGATCAGGTGCTTAATTTTTCTCATAAGAAGAAAGACCAAAGAACAAAGGCAAACTAGATAAAATAGGCCTACAAGCACCAAACAAAAAAATATATAAAAATAAGATAACAAATATAAGTCCATGGGATCACACATAGAATGAGGATGAAATCACAGAGACAAGTATCAGTAAGACCCTAATTTGAACCAATGATCCATGTGCAAAAAGAAATACTAAAAACATTAAAATAACAAGGGTTGTACCAAAATTATGTTTCTACATAATGCCCCTACTTTGATGTGCATATATGAATGAGTGAATGCATATGCCAAAGTATTAAAATAATACATTATTGAATCACTTATCTTGACTTACTTAGGGAAGGAATGATGAAGTTTTTCCATGCATCCATCCACACTTTGATTGTTCACAAAATTGGTATACCTGTGAGCAATGGACATATAGTTTATGCCCACAAATAATCAATGTTGTATAATTTCAATATAAAATATAGTAACTTTGAAAAATTCAAATTGAAAAAATGATCATAGAAATGAATACACCTTTTTATATTCAAACACACATTATTTTTACTTTGAAAAATAAAACACTATTCTGATTAGAACTTTTTAGAAAAGCCTTGGATATAGCTAGGATTTCACAAGGGTTTTGACAACCTAATCCAATTCTTGATCATGGAAGTACACAAATGGACCATTTTTCATTCTCTTATTTATCTCAACTTTACTCAAATTCATTCAATACATTTGATTGATTATGTTTACTCAATTTTGTTTTTTCAATCTGAATAATATTTGAAAATACTTAGATAAATGCCCCCCATTTGAGGTGAGGGATTGTAAAACCTGCTCTTGTGATCACTCAACTCAAGATATATATAGAGAAAAGCATCATGTGTTATAAAATATATAATCAAAGCTTTGAAAATCCTTGAAGAATTCATACAAGAACATGTATGTGACCACCAAAAAATATAATTATGTAAAATATTTGAAAATTTTGTGTAAAACATATATGACTATCTTAAAGTATCATCATATAAATTTTAAAGGTGAGATAGACAAGTAACATGTCCAAATGTAACTACATATAAAAAATAACATCATGTAAAAATCCATGGCAAGATATAACTCTAGGGAGTATGAGGATCGATAGATGGGAGCAAGTATATGCCCCACTTATAGGTGGGAGGTTAGACATGTGGTATATCCATGTGAAACCATATAGGTATCATTGTTCAAATCTAAATATGTATGCATCCTCCTATGAGGATAAATTAAGGAGGGGAAGGGGGTAACAACATGTCCCATTATATAAATGGTAGGAGAGATGGGAAAATAATATGGCAATATAAAATCATGTATTAAGGATAACATCATGCTAAGGTCCATAGGTGGGCTTATCATGATAATAAGGATGAGATGATTTGGGGAACCCTGATGCCCTAATATGAAGACGTGCTCAAATATAGAAATATATGTATCATGTGTGAAAATAAATTATCTTAAGGTGTATGTAAGATAATGGTCTAGACACAAGGATGTGGGAGGCTTCATAGGAGATATGTATCAATAAAGCTCATAGTGTGGAGTGTATGATGATGGCAAGGATGTCCTCATCGACACAAGATGTAATGTCCCCAAATTGGGGCATACCCTAAAAATTGATATTTATCCAGAAACCCTAGCAAAAGATGAAATTAATCCTTCAAACCCTAGCATTACTCATGTAAATTTTGTAATTAAACCCTCAAACCCTAGCCATGAATTACAGAAGATGGAAATAAATAATTAAGGCATCATGTATTCTATTCTTGGTTTTTTGTGGGGCATATTTATAATTTATAGCCTTGAAATTATCCACCAAAGCCAAGCTTTAATACCCCCAACTTGCCTTTTAGGAATCCCTTCATGTATCTAAACTCAAGAGGATTCATCATGAATATACAATCCAATTTAGGTGAGCTGGAATTGCCACACTTAGCATGATAGGAAAATATATTATGGTTGGATCTTATGGATTTCATTCCTTCCATGTGTGCCTTGGAGGGTGTGCTCCTTTAGAAGGTACCCTAATGTGACCCTACACATAAAACATACATGTTAGTGGAAACAAGAGTGTTTAGAAACACTTTTCTGATCACTTCATCATGCCTTATAAGCATGATATTAAATCCTCTTCTATGCCTTGCATTTTCATTGTAATTCCTCCTCACACATATTCCCAAGGGTTCATTTATGTTATTCTGAACATGGATACTATTGTCCATGTAGAAAGAGTGTTGCTCACATGCACTAGAATGGTTATTGTTGACCAATCTTTGGTCCTATAGGCCAAAATTGGGCACCCCCTCCTTTTTCTTTGCAAAGAGTCTTTTACATCCATGATTTGGCTAAGTTATCCCTCAGCTGCCTTGTGTAAAATACCCTCTGTCAAACATGTTCCATGAAAAATCCAAGTGTTTTGTCATTTTGCTTAGCCAAGTGAAATTTCTTCACCTACAGTAGTGCATTTCAGGTTTTACAAACAACTTAACTTATGAAATTTTCATAAGCTAAGTCACTTGCAAAACTTGATTTAGTCTTCACAGACCAAATCAAGTTTTCTAAATGACTTTACTTATGAAATTTTTATAAGTTGAGTTGCTTAATAAACCCGATTTGGTCCTTGTAGTGTTATTCAGACTTTAAAAGCATCTTTACTTATAAAGGTTTATAAGTAAAGTCACTTACAAAACCTGATTTGGTCTTGACAGACCAAATTGGGTTTTCCAAGTGTCTTTACTTATTTGCCTTATTAGTTGAATTCAATGTGAAACCCGAAGTAGAAGCTCCTGGGAAGTCTAAAATGGTTAACCAAGAAGGAATCTAGTTTTCAAAGTGATTTTACTTGAAAGCTTCATGAGTTTTTTATGTTGAAGAACCCAGTTTGGTTTAGCATGCTCACCAAGGCAACTTTGGACTCAAAGTGTCCTTGCAGAGGGCACCTTGGTTGGTGGCAGGACCAAATCAAAATTTTTGAAGGGGAATTTTGAGGCACAAAGTTCCCTTGCAGAGGGAACCTTGAGAAATATGAAGACCATTTCAGTGTTAGGTTGTGGAGCTAAAAGCTTCACCAGGATGCAAATAGGAGGAGGTTGTTGAGTTGTAAGCAACCGACGTCGGCCTGATTAACCAACATCAGTCATCTTTAGTGTTCACAGTAACTAACATCAATTAGGTGTCAGTCGACATCGGTCAGATAGGAATCGACATCGACAGCCTGTGTGTGCATGCGTCTCCCGAACTAGTCTATTTTTGGATGGACAGTTTGTTTGCATGTAAAAGACTAATTTTAGTCTTGGAGATACAGTTCTAATTATTGTAATTAGAAGTCTAATTATTGTTTGTATGGGAGCTATTTAATAGACCCATGGGCTGTATTGTAAGATAGTAGAACCAGAAGGCTTCTGTAGAAATAGAAGGGTTCTATCCAAGGGAGAATCATAAGGACTTGGTGAGGCAAGGACAAGGGTTCTTCCAGGTGTGTATGATCTCGATCAACAGGGGTGCAAGGCTAGGTTGATCTGTGGTATAGCATGATTAGGTAGATCTACATGGTAAGTAAGATCAGTTGATCTGCAGGTGTGTGTGTGTGTGTGCGAGGTCTAGGTTTGCAGGTGTGCATAACTAGGTTGATTTGTAGGTGGCAGTAGGATCAAGGTGATTAGTAACACAATAGGTAGCAAGATCAGGTGAGATATACTTGGAGTATGGTGTGTACTCAGACCTTAAGTATGTTGAGTACTTAGTTAGACTGGCAATATTTATACTGGCTAGTTGGAGGTGAACAACAACTCTGTGTTTGAGTTGATTGTTGTGACCGTAATTGAGAGAGGAAACTCTTGAAGTGAATTACTGTACACTGGGTGTGGCAAGCCTGAGAGGTGTGGAAGAAGAGTGTGGCATCTTCTCTATTGTAATTTCTTTCTAGAAGAGTATTAACACAATTGGGTATTGTCTCTCATATTTTGTGTTATTTCTTATTTCTAGTTACTTGTGCATTCTGGTTAAATTCCGTGTTTAGTTGCTTATACAAAGGTAATCATGTGTGCTCTTTTGAGAGATAGTAGATCCTAACAACTGGTATCAGACTGGGGTTCATCTGAGCTTGGTTTAAAGCTTGGTTCACTAACACCTTGGTTTCAGAGTGTGTTAAGTGGTTTTTGATTATAGGTCACTCACAGGGGTTTCTGTTGGAGTGGAAGTATAGCAATGGTAGAAGAAAGTAAGCGAAGAATGAAAGAGAATAGAAAGAATAATCAATTACAGAGTTATGGAAAGAAAGGGTAGGTAAAGAAAGATTGCTAGTTGGTAGGAGATCAGCATGAAGGAATTGAAGATGTAGATGTTGCAGGTATTGATGCACGGGTTGCTCTTGCATGTTCCTTGGATAAAGTAGAATCTTGTTTTTTAGATTATGTTGCCGCTTTTCATGCAACCCCAGATTGGGTTGGTGAGCCTTCTCAAATTGTTGGCAAAGGTGAAGTGTAGCTAAAATTGCAGACATGCAACACATGGGTGTTGAATGGTGTCATGCAGGTCCCAGTCCTGAAGAGGAGTCTAATTTCAAGAAAGTTAGGTGATGAGAGATGCACAGTAACTCCCACAATGGATGCACTTAAATTAGCAAGTGGTAAAAAAGTAGGTATCCTTTATTTATCTACTTATATTACTGATTCTCCTTCTATTGCAAAGATGTGGCTTTGTAGGCTTGGTCACATGAGTAAGAAGGAGATGCATGTTCTTAAGAGGAAGACTGATGTCTTTGACAAACTTAAGAACTGGAAAGCCTTGGTGTCCATGGAGGGGATGACGAACAGAGATCAGCTCAAGGGATTAGACATTTCTAGGCAGAGCAAGGGAGATTTAGACAGGGTTTTGATCCAAAGTATGCTCATGGGTTAAATTCATCACTCACAGGAGAACACAATTACCGATGTCGGTCAGGTGAGAACCAACATCGACCAAACAGGCACCGACATCAGTCATGTGAAAACTAGAGTTGGTGATGTCAGGTAGGTGGACACTGACATCAGTCAGGGAACCATCATTGATGACTAGGAGGACACTGACATCGGTCAGGGAACTGGCATCGGCAGTTAGGGTAGTCACAGGGCACTGACGTCAGTTGGGTGCAGACTGGGAGGTGACTGATGACGATCACTGGAATGGATTTTGGGCAGACAGTAAGCTGTCAAGGAGTCTCGAAAACCCATATAGAGGACTAAAAGGGTAAGTAAGCCTCAAATTTGTTATTCCTCTTCTTTATACTACTTGTTGCTCACTGATGGTCAAGAACCAAGAATTTTTTAAAGAAGCAGAGTAGGTAGGATCTAAGAAATAGTGGGAGCGTGGCATGACTCAGGATTTTGATTCCTTGGAGAAGAACCAAATGGTAGATTTGGTAAAGTTGCCAACTGGGATGAAAGCACTGAGATGAATGGATTCCAAGGTTAAAGAATAGAGTGAATGGACAGGTGAGATGGAAGGCCAGGTCATATGGTCTTATGAAAGCTCCAGGAAAGTGGTACAGGTTTGACAGGTGTATGACAAAGCATGGCTTTAGTCAATGTCAGTGTAACCATTGTGTTTACTTTACCAGGTTGGATGATGGTCACTACATTATCTTGTTATTGTATGTGGTGTGTGTGCTTGATGCAGGGTCACACATGCAAGGTTTTTTTTTGAGCTAAAGGTAAAGGTAGCTCAGATGTGTGCCAAGAAGGATTCAAGAGCAAAATTCTTTGGCATGGTTTTTTCTAGAGACATGAAAGATCACAGGTCGATTTTGTCTCCAAATGATTATGTGATTAAGGTAGTGGCAAGGTTCAAAATGCAGGATGTAGAACCAGTTAGCACACCTATGGATGGATAGTTCATAGAATGGTGTCCCCAATCACATGATGAGGTTAAGTACATGCGTACTAGACCTGAGGTTGCCCACGCAGTGGGAACTGTCAGCAAGTTTGGAGCCAATCTAGAAAAGAAGCACTGGAGTGTAGTTCAGTGGATTCTCAGGTGTTTGAGAGGGACCAGCAGTAGGTTAACATGCTATGCAGGGTCAAGTTCTTTTTGACATGGGTTTGTAGATGCAGATGCGGCAGGTTACTTGGATGACAAGAGGAGCACCACAAGTTTTGTGGTGGTTGGTCTTCAAGATTGGTCTTGAAGAGGGATACAAGCCAGGAAACAAACTAGATGATGTATAAGTATAGGTACAGGTGTAGCTATTTATCTCCAAGTGGGAGATTGTTAGGTTGTGGAGCTAAAAGCTTCACTAGGATGCAAACAGGAGGAGGTTGTTGAGTTACAAGCAATCGACATCGGTCTAATCAACTGACGTCGATCATCTTTAGTGTTCATAGTAACTGACATCGATTAGGTGTCAACCAACATTGAACAAATAGGAATTGATGTCGGTAGCTTGTGTGTGCATGCGTGTGCATGTGTCTCCCAAACTGGTCTATTTTTGGATGGACAGTTTGTTTGCATGTAAAAGACAATTTTGGTCTTAGAGCTACGGTTCTAATTATTGTAATTAGAAGTCTAATTATTATTTATATGGGAGCTATTTAATAGACCCATGGGCTATATTGTAAGATAGTAGAACCAGAAGGCTTCTATAGAAATAGAAGGGTTCTATCCAAGGGAGAATCATAAGGACTTGGTGAGGTAAGGACAAGGGTTGTTTTGGGTGTGTATGATCTCAGTCAGTAGGTGTGCAAGGCCAAGTTGATCTATGGTATAGCATGATCAGGAGAGATCTACATGGTAAGTAAGATCGGTTGATCTGCAGGTGTGTGTGTGTGTGCGAGGTCTAGGTTTGTAAGTGTGCAGAACCAAGTTGATCTGCAGGTGGCAGCAGGATCAAGGTGATCAGCAACACAACATGTAGCAAGATCATGTGAGATCTAATTGGAGTACGGTGTGTACTCGAACCTTGAGTACATTGAGTACTCGATTGGACTGGTAGTATTTATACTGGCTAGTTGGAGGTGAACAACAACTCTGTGTTTGAGTTGATTGTTGTGACCATAATTGAAAGAGGAAACTCTTGAAGTGAATTACTGTACATCGGGTGTGGCAAGCTTGAGAGGTGTGGAAGAAGAGTGTGGCATATTCTTTATTGTAGTTTCTTTCTAGAAGAGTATTAATACAATTGGGTATTATCTCTCATATTCTGTGTTATTTCTTATTTCTAGTTACTTGTGCATTCTAGTTAAATTTCATGTTTAGTTGCTTATACAAAGGTAATCATGTGTGCTCTTTTGAGAGCTAGTAGATCCTGACATTCAGAAAGCCTGAAGGGTACTTTTAGATGAAAGAAACCCTTATAGAGGGCACCTAGGTAGGAAAAGAGACCATTGCAATTTCCCTAAAGGGTAATTTAGGAAGCCAAGTACCCTTACATAGGGCATCGAGAGGAAGTGAAGAATGAAGACAAAAGGCCTGACAAGCACGCGCCCTTTAAGAAAAGAATCAATCAAAAGAAACAATTCCTTTAGATAAAATGTCTGAACAAAAGTGTGAAAAAAAACCCTGAAATAAAGAAGGCCCGATAAGTCAAAGACAAGCTATGAAGAATCCAAGGCAAAGGAGAAAGCAAGGAAGAGACAAAACATGGGAAAAATAAAGAGCAAAAAAAGATAGCACAAAATAGTTCTAGCAGTTGAAAAGGTTAAAAGGCAGAATCAATGACCACTCAGACCAAGACAAGTGGCATAGAGAACTCAGCAAGGAGAATTAATACATTTGGTGAAATATATCTACCAAAAACCAATAAAATAGATTGGTTTTTGAATTATAGAGGAGAGCAGCCTGTGTTTTCATGCTTCACCATTAATGCACAGCCAGTTGTGCCCCACATTAAAGAGAGCATGGTCTAGCCACAAAAACTTAGGGATGGCTTTGTCAATTGCTAGAAGGAGTATCCCATGCTTTTGTAGGCCTAGAATAGCAAGGGCGGTGACTTGGACATCTAAAACATGGGTCTCCCATACGCAGTTTGAAGAAAATAGTAGTAGCATGGTCTTTTAGTCTCTACAAAAGTGTTTAACTTAGCATAGGTTTCCATTCCTTGATTTGTCAGCATCTTGTTTCCAGCTCTATATATATTTGTAACTTCTCATTTGAGAGGATATCTCTCAACTTGTATGGTGAAGCCCTGTAATAATTTACCTTGAATCAGAAAGAGCATTTTACCTCCATTTGAGCTTGCACTTTTGTATATGTCTATGGTTTTATCTTGTGTTAAGTCATTTTATTTTCATGTTTTCATAAGTTTATTCCAGCATATCTAGTGCATAGTGATTTTCTTCTCTTACAGGTCATAGGAAGTGTCTGAAAAAGTATAGGCAAGTGAATAGGCTACACATTAGTGTGTCTCAAAACACCTCTTGTGCTAGTTTTTTCCTCCCTGTATCTTCAGAGGACCCCCTACTAAAATACTGATGCAAGGAAGTTTTTCTCACCTAAATGAAGTGTATGCTTGTTATTCATGGTTTAAAGTGTATGCCAAAGCTGAGTAGACCAATTGTTTTGGTGCATCACCTCTTAGCTTAGGTCCCATTTTCGGTATTTTTTCTCCCTTTGCATCTCCCCCATTGTTAGCAGTAGGAGATATAGGGCCTCTAGGTGTTCAAGGGGAGCTATCCCCTAATCTATAGATTTATCCCTCATGTTTTCCACCCACAACAAGAGGGATGTATCTATTATGTCATGTGGATGAAAAGAGCTGAGCCTCCCTTTAAAGGGTGCAATCCATCATGTCAATAGTTTCTGGCATGCCTGGTGGAACTAGTTTTTTGTCCAAAGAGTTAAAGAATTTTGGTGTGTCCTTCAACCAACCAACCTTTGGAGGCTTTTCATCAACACCAATGGTGACTTTGAGTTAAATCAACTGATTAAGCAGTCTTGGTGCCATCAATAAATCACTTTGGTATGTATAATCCCATTATTGAGTAGCATGGGCCTTGTGTTCCTTCATATAGTTTTGATCAAGCTCAGGTTGTTCATGGAATCACCACAAGCAACTCTCCTAGTTACCCTTCACCTAGTGTAAGGGAGATAATGTTGGAGTTTGAGAAGAAAGTGATGGAGATAGAAGGATTAGATAAGCAGAATAGATATCAACAAGAGCTTATGTACAAAGAAGAGTGTTTATTCAAGAAAACTCGGGCCTTACAATCCATAAAGGAGGAACTAGCAAGATGGAGGAGCCCATTCATTCAAGGAAATTAACCTTGTATGACCTTTTCCATCCTAGAGCAGCCCCCTCCTACTCAAAATAAATTCCCCTCTTGTATGCCAAATCCTTTCTACCAAATAGCCCTTGCTCACCAAATCTAATCTTCTGGCTCATCTGGTGCATTAATCACTCATGATCTTAATCCTTTGCATCTAGCTTTCCAACACCAAAGGGCATTAGAACAACCTCTTATAGAGACTAACCTTCTCAATTCTTTAGAATGTGGACCCTCTTTTGATAGGAATCACCCTATATCTTTTGGAAAGCAACATGTCTCTCTTGAAGTAGCTCTTCATGTGCATGAGCAGACCCTTCCTAGTTTCCCTCAACCTCCTCAAGTCTTTCAGCATAGGAGTGCATGTTATGAACAAGCTCAAGACTTTGAAGAGGATAAAGTAATTGCCTATTCACAAGGGAAGAGTTCCAATCCCAAGGTCATGAGTTAGAAGCAAACAATGGAATCATGGGGTAAGAAAAAAGAGGAGGAGAGGCCTATTCATTTTTATAGAAGCCTTGAAGAAGATGAAGTTTCTTCTAATCATCATGATGATGCTTGTGACCTCCAAGAAAGGATATTCTAAGAGAATATAGCCAAGAAAATTACAGAGTTGGAGTCCAGAATGAGGTTCCTTAGCCAAGGTGTGATGGATGGTTCAGACCAAGCAGAATATCCTACATCTTAACACACCCCATCTACACCCCTCCAAGAGAGCTATCAAGCCACATTTGATGTGGATGAAGTGCTATCCAAATGGAAGGAAGAGAATCATTCAATTCCATTTCAAGGTTTGCCTCCTCTTCCACATGATTTTAACCATTAGCCTTCCACTTCATCCCTTCTCAAAGAGGAACCTATTTTGAAAGAGGCAACTAAAGATGAGAGGATCCATTTTGTGGCTGATCAAGAGGCCTTCTCAAGTGACAATGAGGAGGATATCATCATGGATTCTCCTTTTGAATACATCATCAACAATGGATATGACATAGGTCATGCGTACATGCAGATGTTCCATTAATATGAAGATGAGGTTGATAAACTTTATTTGTCAACAATGGATGATGAAGAATGTAAGCAGAGCTCTCTCCCCCCTTGTTTGATGAACTTCCTTGTTGCTTTGATGAGGATAATGACCATGCCATGGAACTTGAACCCAATTTGGAGGAGGATCAGGAGCATGTCTTTGAAAAAATAAAGACTCTTATTTTTTAGCAAGAAAAGGAGAGGCCTGCCCATCTTGATAAAATCTTTGAAGAAGAGAGCCTTGAGTAAGAAGATGATGTCCCCTAGGATGAGCAAGTAGTTTGTGATCTCATTCCAGACATCACAACAGTCACCCTTCTTCATGAAGGCCATGATGAACCAAAGGATCAGTTTGATAGGCTCCTCAATGAATCAGAAGGGGACAAGTCAGTCCATGATGCATATCAAGGGGGTTATGAGTTAAATGAGCCCTATGGTGATGAGCTAGCAACCATTGATTTCTTGGTGAGATATATTAGCATTAAGGGCCATCATGAGGAAGTCTTCAAAGAGAAAATTAAATACATATATATTGGAGACATGTTTGTCCCTGATTCACTTGGATATAAGCCAATCAAGGCGATAGGCAAGAAGAGCAAGTCACCAAGTCTTCATTCCATTGAGCCACTTATCTGTCATCATAAGTTTTCTTTTTGTGAAGGAGACTTAAGAAGTTTTCCCTTTGATCCAAGAGGGAGGCAAATGTATCTATTTAGTTGTACATAGTAGTTTACTTTTAGTTGTGTGTCTTTTGTTTCCCCTAAGTGTTGTTGTACATGTGTGTGTGGTTATTTAGCCTTTGTTGTGTGTGTTTTCCTTTGTGTTTAAGGTAAAATATTTGTTGGTTCATAGGTCCTTACAAGGATATTGTTAAATTCTCTAAGATGCATCTTGACTCCATGCCCAAAGGACTTAGAGGTTACCAATCTTTCCAAGCATAGCAAGCATGCTTCCCCTATGAGTCGCCAAATGTGTTGACCAATTTTTGGTCCTATAGGCCAAAATTGGGAACCCCTTCCTTTTTATTTGTAAAGAGTATTTCACATCCATGATTTGGCTAAGTCATCCCCCAGCTGCCTTGTGCAAAATATCCCTTATCAGACCTATTCCATGAAAAAGCCAAGTGTTTTATCATTTTTCTTAGCCAAGTGCATTTTGGGTTTGTCAAGTGCAGCTACTTCACCTATAACAATGCATTTCAAGTTTTACACAAAACTTAACTTATGAAATTTTCATAAGCTAAGTCACTTGAAAAACCCAATTTGGTCTTCATAGACCAAATCAAGTTTTCCAAATGACTTTAATTGTGAAGTTTTCATAAGTCAAGTTGCTTAATAAACCCAATTTGGTCTTTGTAGTGTTATTCAAACTTTACAAGCATCTTTACTTATAAATGTTTATAAGTAAAGTCACTTGTAAACCCATTTGGTCTTGATAGACCAAATTAGGTTTTCCAAGTGTCTTTACTTATTTGCCTTATCAGTTGAAGTCGATGTGAAACCTGAAGTAGAAGCTCTTGGGAAGTCTAAAATAGTCTATTAAGAAGGAATCGGGTTTTCAAAGTGATTTTACTTGAAAGATTCACGAGTTGTTTAAGTTAAAGAACCTGGTTTGGTCTAACATACTCACCAAGGCAACTTTGGAATCAAAGTGTCCTTTCGAAGGGCACCTTGGTCGGTGGTGTTCCCAAAATCTGTCACTCATTTTTGGGACAACATATGAACTATTTTGGTCTTGCAGGCCAAAATTTCTCTCTTCCCTTCTCAAAAATTGTTTTGAGCATTCAAATTCTTCATTATTCAATCTTTTTCAGTGAAGGGACTAGCAAGTTCAATAGGTTCAATGACTTCAACAAGCGAGCTCTCACAATGGAACAAGTTTCCAACACTTAGGCAATTTCAAGGTTGGTTCAACACCAAGGTTTAACCAAAAATGTCCATCGACAAGCTTCAAACAAAGGAATGAACCATTGAACCTTGAACCAAAATGGTTCAATGAGTTCAAAGGTTCAATGACATCAGCAAGCTTAAAGAGTAAGCACTTTGGCAAAAGTTCAAAGTTCAACCGCTTCAGCAAGTTCAACAGCTTCAAAAGACTTAGCAAAAAGAAAGAAGATTGAACCGTTGAACCTTAAACCAAAAAGGTTCAAAGGTTCAATGCGATTGGTTCAAAGTGATTGGTTCAAGCAGTCAATTGAATGAGCGAAACACAAGATTGAACCATTAAACCATTGAACCGTTGAACCGTTGGTCGGTTCAATCAGAAGGTCTAAAGGAGTGCCCCAAAGCCCAAAGGGCAAGTTCCCTTGAGGAAGGTAGTGAACCAAAGGCCAAGTGCCTTTGCAGAGGGCAGTGAACAAAAGCAGACAAAGAGATATCTTTCAAAAATATTTTTTGCGGCCAAATTTTACAAGGGAAATCCTTCAAACAAAATGTCTAAAGGAATGGTCAAAAGCTAGACAAAAAGTGGCTAAGGCAAGGGAAGATTTCCTTTAGAAAAAATGTCTAAAGGAATTCCTTCAGACATTTTGTCCAAAGGAATTAAAGAAGAAGACCGCCCAAAGGACTCAAAGGACCCTAAAGGGCAGGTACCCTTGTGGGGGCCTCTTAGTGACCAAGAAATGGACCTTTCTCAAGGCCCGAAGGGACACCTTCCCTTCAGGAGGTTACAAATATATAAATCTAAAGGAATGATCAAAGGCCCACAGACTGATTTCTATGGACTCTATAGGCTTGATTTCTACAGACTCTGCAGGCCTGATTTCTACAAACTCTGCAGGTTGGTTTCTACGGACTCTACAGGCTTGATTTCTACGAACTCTGTAGGTTAGTTTCTATGGACTCTGTAGGTTGATTTCTATAGACTTATTTTTATGGACTTTGCAGACTTGATTCTATGGACTCCGAAGGAATGTTTTTATAGACTTTGCAGGCTTGATTCTATAGACTCTAAAAGAATGTTTCTATGGACTTTGCAGGTTTGATTCTACAAACTCTGAAGGAATGTTTCTATGGACTTTGCAGGCTTGATTCTATAGACTCCAAAGGAATGTTTCTACAGACTCTATAGACATATTTCTATAGACTCTTTCAAAGCTTGAGAAACTTAGAGAAAACAAAGGCTTCACTCTGAGCAAAGGAAAGAAGCAGAAGATTCTAGAGACCAGCTCAAGGAGAAGATTCAATCGAATGAACCAAAGAAGTGATGAAACCAAGGAGCCGAGAAGGCCACCTGAACTGTTGAAACAATGAACCAATGACGTCCCTACAAACATCAAATTTAGGGTAATGAAATATCTCTTGATTTTTAAATGTGGCACAAAACTTGAAAACAAAATTAGTGACCAAGCTAAAGAAGGAGCTGAAGGAGCCAGCAAAAAGGGGAAAAGATAGCCTGAGAGCTCAAATTGCAACAAAAAAGAGGGAAAGCCCAAAAATATCTGCGTAAGAGTTATTTCTAGTAGGTGGAATAGTCCACCAAGTAGATATTTGAGTTTACAAACATTAAAGGTGCAGCCTATTTTTCTCCCTTGGAGTAAAGGTGAAGTGGACAACTACGTAGATATCAAGAAAAGGACCAGACAACCATGCTAAGGAGAAGACATTTGAGATGAATCAACATGCTATAGTTAAGGCAAATGACCTATTTCAGCATGGCCCTCTTTGACAAAATTGAAAATGCATTCAAGGCATTAAATGCAGCATGGGTCATTCCATGAAACAAATTGCCAAGCCTTTCTTGGCTACTATATATTGTAATATCTTATTTTATGCAAAGGAGATCTCTCTGTTATAAAAGCAAAACTCTACCAAAATTGAAAGGTGATTACTGAGACTTTGAGCTCAGATTATTGATCATATTTCTTTGTTTGAATGAGAAATCAAGTTACTTTCAGACTTTGTGTTGTTATAGCTTGTGTCATTTAGGAGATTGTTCTTATGTCTATTTCCTGAATGCATTCTTGTCTATTTTAATGAAATAAGCAGAACCAGTGGAAGTAATCAGGAAGATGTCTTGAAGCCAACTATGGAGAGACTTTGTGCTGCCACAATTGTCTTTAGTGTGTGTGTTTTTAGTTTATTTCTATGTAAAGGACCTTGAGATGACTTTGTGCCCTCATTATCCTTCATATTTCACTCTTTGGAAGTCGAGGTGGAGACTTTGTGCTAAACTTCATCTTGCTGGTTACTGCACCCTTGTTACTTGTTACCTACCTGAAAGAACTCCAGTTGTTTGCTACAAGACCACTTTTGAAAGAAGAGAAGTGCCTTCAGTGTTTTCACTTAGATTTCTCTTTTGTTTGTGAACATCATCTCTGAAAAAAGAGAGATAGATGGTGTTGTCCTACCCTTGAGTGTTATTTTTTGCATATATATAGTATATAGCCCCTCATATTTACAGGGAACCTCCCCTTGATGAGAGGAGAGATTTGTCTCCTTTTGATGTGGTAAACCTACACATATAGCTGACCGATCTCCCTTGCTATGTTGATACGACCTATTTTTTTCATTAGTTAGCTGGTGACAAAATATTCATGCCAATAATTTGTGGTGACTCCATTGGGGAAGAACGAGTAGTTTTATTTCTTTTTCAATATTTATTTTCTCCACTGGGGACATAGCAATTGTGTGTGATTTGAAGCCTCAAGCTTCAGATTGAAGAATCACTTGTGTCTTATCCATTATCATTATAGCCTTATCCATTTCCATTATATACTCTGAGCTGCAAACCCAAAGATGCTAGAGATCGAACATTTCATTTCAAAAGTCAATTCTCTGCCAGCTTCATGCTAATAGTTTTTGGTGACTCCACTAGGGATAGCAATTTTGCACAATTTGAAGCCTCAAGCTTCAAATTGAAGCATCACATGTGTCTTATCCATTATCATTATATCCTTATCTATTTATGTTATATAATCTGGTCTGTGAACCAGAGTTGCTGGGGAAGAGCACGTAGTTTGAAGCCTCAAGCTTCAAACTGAAGTAGGGCCAGTTCTTTTCCATTTTTATTCCACAATCTAGCAACTCCGTGCTATACAAGAAGCTAGAGAGCCCAAGGTGTTTTTAACCCTATTTTTGAGTTAGTGTAGCTGGGAAATTTCAATTTTTTCCCTCCACAACATCAATTTCAATGAACTAAGAGTCTTTCTCCTATCAACACTAAATCACCAATACATGGCAGAGCTTCTTTTTCTGCTGTCAACAGAGCTTTGCCTATACATACTCCACCTAGATTTGTTATCCCCACTTTCCATAATCAAATCATGGTAGTTCAAGGCCCCTGGGGTAACTCTTTTGGCCCACTCAATTTAACTCCACCTCTACATGAGCTATCACATAGTTTAAGGAAGAATTTCCCCAAATTCTTTGGTGATGGGAGAGTTCACCTTGATGAACACATTATAGCTTTCAGCATACCCTACGGTGTGATAGGCATGAAGTATGAGGACGTAGCAGTTAGGATATTTGTGTAAATATTACAAGGTGTTGTTGTAGACTAGTCCTATCATCTGCAGGCCCAGACTGTGACTGACTGAAACACCCTCAAAGCTAAATTTGAAGCTAGGTTCAAGCCTACAGAAGATGCACATGCCCTATTGGCCCAGCTCACACAAATGAAGAAATAACCCCATGAACCTATGAGGGACTTCATTGCCAAATTTGACAAGTTGAGGAATAGGATTCCCATGATTGCTCAGCCAACACCTGAGAATCTCAAATGCTTCTTCATCAAATTATAGCTGCCTGAAGTGAGTTTTTTGCTGAGATGTGCTGGCCACATAGACCTTACTATTGCTTAGGATTTGGCCACTGAGGTGGAAGATGACCTTATCTTGGGAAGAAAGATAAGGAGATATCCTAATAGAGATAAATCTTCTTCATCCTCTAAATACTCACCTACAAGCACCACTGATTCAATGGTGTAGAAGCTGGAAAATGAGTTGCTTGCTCTTAGAAATCAAATGGTTCAAGGGATGTCATCAGCCCCTTCATACAAATATATACCAAAGAGGACATTCCCCAATTAGTCATACCAAGGCAATGCTGCCAGGAATCAAGGGCAGCTAAATCATCTTCCTCCCCCTCAGGGGAAACTTGCCATTGAAGCACCTCCAACCAATTCAGTAGTTGGATATCTTAAAGTAGAATCAGATTTCTCCTTCCAACCTGAGTTGAACCCTGAAGATGATGTTAGTCTCTTCATAGAAGGAGAAGAAGAATTAGCTGGTGAATCCAACATTGGTTTCCTGAATTACTAGGATGAACTCGAAAGGGAAAGTAAAGTAGTTGATGGATCATACATTGTTTTCACCTGATCCAAGAATCAATCAGCCCAACAATATGATAAAGAAAAAATAGAGTGAGCTCAACCTATAATTTCAATTGCCAAATGAGGAACTTCTCTTCCTTTCAAGCCAAAAGACCCAGTGATTTCTAAAAAAGTAAGTACCCCAAACATCTCTGCACCTTAAACTTCAATTTTGTAGATCAGTCCTCCCCCCCTTAAAAACCATAAGGATGAACTCCCTTCCCCTCTTCATAATTTATTTCAGACATTTGACATAGTCAACCATGTCAAAAAAACTAAGATTCAAATGTCTGAATTTGAATTCCTGCAATCCAACCCTAAGCAGTTGGATAAGTTGGTTCAGTGTGTAAGAAATAAAACCATCCCTGAAGGACCAGTTATTCCCAAGGTGACTCGCATGTCCACCTAGAATAACCTTGTCATTGGTCCTCCTACTACTCTTGAAAGGACTAAACCATTTTACATCTCCCTACTAATAAATGGACACCAGCTAAATAATTGCATCATAGACTCAAGTGCATCTGACAATGTCATGCCTGCCAAAGTGGTAGAATCTCTTGGTCTCACATTGACCAAGACATTTGGGATATGTTTCTCCATGGAGAACAAACAAGTGCCACTACTAGGACAAATCAAAGATGCCCAATTTGCATTTGCAGCATTCCCAAACAAGAGGATCAAGATGATAGTCTTGGTGGCCGACATCCTAGCCTCCTATGACATCCTTCTTGGGAAATTTTTTTGCAAGGATGTTGGTGGTGAGTTGAGCATGGACCTATCTGAGGCAAGGATCCCAGTCAAAGGCATTATGTAGAGATTACTCCCTAAAAAGGAAGCAAAACATATGGTCACTCAAACATCAGCGCCTGAAGCTCAAATTTTGTTTGAGTCTTCAGGCATGGGTAATTATTTCTTATCCATGGAGGAAGTTCATGAGGTGTTTGATGAAGCTATTGAAGGTGATAATCAAAAAATGAATTTAGGAAAAACAACAAAAGATAGGATAGAATGTAGTGCAATCCCAAAGGAATCCTCCCCTCCAAATGAAGAAAAATCTAAGGTAAGGTCAGCTTCTGATGATGTATGGATACTAAAATTCGATGGCAATTTTTCCTCCACTGGTTCAGGAGCTAGGATTGTGTTGATATCTCTTTAAAGAGATATTTTCCTTCTTCATACAAGTTGCAATTCAACAACACCAACAACACTATTGAATATGAATCTCTATTACTCAGATTGAAGGCTGCTCAAGATAGAGGTGTCAAACTCTTTCACACAAAAGGAGATGTTGAACTGATGGTTTATCAAGTGAGGAACCTTGTCAAACCAAGAACAACAGATTGCACCATTACCACAATTTGGTATGGGACTGTATTGAAAGTTTTGATGTTTTTAATATATCTGTAATGTCTAGAGAGCTTCATAGTCATGCAAATTCATTGGTTGTCTCTATGACCCTTTTGTTTCCTCACAAAGACTTTGAAGAGTAGAAGTACACTATCGAGCTGGTCTTTTGACCAAGTGTACCTAACAATGACAATTATTGGTTGGTGTTTGATGCTGACAATCAAATCATGTGCTTCACTGGACCAAAAGAGCAACAAGCTATGATAGTGGACCATAATGCCACATGCCAAAGTAAGGAAAAGAAACTATTTGCCAAGAGAGCAAAGATTTACGGTTTTTAGATTGGAGACCACGTCTTGCCATGGCGCAAGAAGAGAGAACCAAAAGGAGTGCATAGAAAATGTGATTCCTGGTGGAGAGTTCCATTCGCCCATCACTAATTATAGGGAGAAAATAGTATCTTACTAGTTTATCAGGATGGAATGCCATTTTCATTGTCTCATAGTGGGCAACATCTGAAGCACTTCAATCCTTGAAGTATCAGGTGACATCAATTATACATATGTATATTTGTATAGTCTTTAGTTCTATTTGGTGCTTTCATTTTAGTTTTTGGTGCCTTTCTTTTTTGGGTGGCATGACTCCGTAGCCCAATGGCATACTTAAAGGCACTAGAGATTCTAGTTTTTACTCCCCTCAGCTATTCCGAAATTTCAACTAAAGGAAGTTCCCCAACTGGAGCTAGCTGTTGTTCTTAAAATCTGTCACTCATTTTTGGGACAACATATGAACTATTTTGGTCTTACATGCCAAAATTTCTCTCTTCCCTTCTCAAAAATTATTCTAAACATTCAAATTCTTCATTATTCAAGCTTTTTCAGTGAAGGGCCTAGCAGGTTCAACAGGTTCAATGACTTCAACAGGCGAGTTCTCACAATGGAACAAGTTTCCAACACTTAGGAAATTTCAAGGTTAGTTCAACACCAAGGTTCAACCAAAAATGTCCATCAACAAGTTTTAAATAAAAGAATAAACCATTGAACCTTGAACCAAAATGGTTCAACGGGTTCAAAGGTTCAATGACATTAGCAAGCTTAAAGGGTTAAGTGCTTCGGCAAAAGTTTAAAGTTCAACTGCTTCATCAAGTTTAATGGCTTCAAAAGACTTAGCGAAAAGAAGGAAGATTGAATCGTTGAACCTTGAACCAAAAAGGTTCAATGTAGTTGGTTCAAATCGGTTGGTTCAAGCGGTCAATTGAATGAGCAAAACACAAGATTGAAACATTGAAATGTTGGTTGGTTCAATCAGTCAATTCAATCAAAAGGTTCAAAGGAGTCCTCCAAATCCCAAAGGGTAAGTTCCCTTGTGGAAGGTAGTGAACCAAAGGCCAAGTGCCCTTGCGGAGGGCAGTGAACAAAAGCAGACAAAGAGATATCTTTCAGAAAGATTTTCTACGGCCAAATTTTACAAGGGAAATCCTTCAGACATTTTGTCCGAAGGAATGGTCAAAAGCCCGACAGAAAGTGGCTAAGGCAAGGGAAGATTTCCTTCAGACAAAATGTTTGAAGGAATTCCTTCAGACATTTTGTCTGAAGGAATTGAAGAAGAAGACCACCCAAAGGACCCTGAAGGGCAGGTACCCTTGTGGGGGGCTCTTAGTAACTAGGAAAAGGACCTTTCTCAAGGCCTGAAGGGACACCTTCCCTTTGGGAGGTTCCAAAGATATAAAGTTGAAGAAATGATCAAAGGCTCGTAGATTGATTTATATAAACTCTACAATCCTGATTTCTATAGACTCTGTAGGCCTAATTTCTATGGACTCTGCAGGTTGGTTTCTATGGACTTTGTAGGTTTGATTTCTATGAACTCCATAGGTTGGTTTCTACGGACTCTGCAAGTTGATTTCTACAGACTTATTTCTATGGACTTTGTAGACTTGATTATATGGACTCCGAAGGAATGTTTCTACGGACTTTGCAGGCTTGATTCTATTGAATCCGAAGGAATGTTTTTACGGACTTTGTAGGCTTGATTCTACGGACTCTAAAAGAATGTTTCTATGAACTTTGCATGCTTGATTCTATGGACTCTGAAGGAATGTTTCTATGGACTCTGCAAACATATTTATACGGACTCTTTCAAATCTCAAGAGACTTAGAGAAAACAAAGGCTTCTAAGGAAGAAGATGAACCGTTGAACCTTAAACTAAAATGGTTCATAAGTTCAACGGGTTCAATAGTTTAAAGAAAGCTCTGAGCAAAGGAAAAAAGTGAAAGATTCCAGAGACCAGTTTAAGGAGAAGGTTCAAGCAAATGAACCAAAGAAGTGATGGAACCAAGGAGCCGAGAAGGCCACCCGAATTGTTAAAACAATGAACCAATGACGTCCTCGCATATGTCAAATTCAAGGTAATGAAATATCTATTGATTTTCAAATGTGGCATAGAACTTGAAAATAAACTCAGTGACCAAGCTGAAAAAGGAGCCAATAGAAAGGGGAAAAGATAGATTGAGAGCTCAAATTACAATAGGAAAGAGGGAAAGACTAGAAATATCTGTGTAGGAGTTATTTCTAGTAGGTGAAACAGTCCACCAAGTAGATATTTGAGTTTGTAAATATTAAATATGTGGCCTATTTTTCTCCCTTGGAATAAGGTGAAGTGGATAGCTGTGTAGATATCAGGAAAAGGACTAGACAACCCATGCTAAGGAGAAGACATTTGAGATGAATCAACACGCCATAGTTAAGGCAGACGCCTTGTTCCAACATGGCCCTCTTTGACAAAATTGAAAATGCATTCAAGGCATTGAATGCAGCATGGGTCATTGTATGAAACAAATCACCAAGCCTTTCTTGGCTACTATATATTGTAATCTCTTATTTTATGCAAAGGAGATCTCTCTGTTATAGAAGCAAAACTTTTCCAAAATTGAAAGGCGATTACTGAGACTTTGAGCTCAGATTGTTGATCATATCTCTTTGTTTGAATGAGAAAGTAGGTTACTTTCAGACTTTGTGCTATTATAGCTTGTGTCATTTAGGAGATTGTTCTTATGTCTATTTCCTGAATGCTGTCCATTTTAATGAAATAAGTAGAACTAGTGGAAGTAATTAGGAAGATGTCCTGAAGCCAACTGTGGAGAGACTTTGTGCTACCACAATTGTCTTTAGTGTGTGTGTTTTTAGTTTATTTCTATGTAAAGGACCTTGGGATGACTTTGTTCCCTTATTGTCCTTTGTATTTCACTCTTTAGCAATCGAGGTGGAGACTTTGTGCTACACTTCATCCTGTTAGTTACTATGCCATTGTTACTTGTTACCTACCTGAAAGAACTCCAGCTGTTTGTTGCAAGACCACTTCTGAAAGAAGAGAAGTGCCTTCAGTGTTTTCACCTAGATTTCTCCTTTGTTTGTGAACATCATCTCTAAAAAAAGAGAGATGGATGGTGTTGTCCTACCCCTGAGTGTTATTTTCTATATATATATAGTATATAGCCCCTCATATTTACAGGGAACCTCCCCTTGATGAGAGGAGAGATTTGTCCCCTTTTGATGTGGTAAACCTGCACATCTGGCTGACCGATCTCCCTTGCTATGGTTGATACGACCTATTTTGCTCATTAGTTAGCTGGGGACAAAATATTCACCCAACAGGTGGTAGGACCAAATCAAAAGTTTTAAAGGGGCATTTCAAGGCATAAAGTGCCCTTGTAGAGGGCACCTTGAGAAATATGAAGACCATTTTAGAAATCCCAAAGGGTAATTTTGGATGAAATAAACCCTTGCGAAGGGTACTTGGGTAATAAAAGAGACCATTATAATTTCCCTGAAGGGTAATTCAAGAAGTCAAGTGCCCTTATGAAGGGCCCCGGGAGGAAGTGAAGAACGAAGGCAAAAGGCCCAAAGGGTACGTGCCCTTCAAGAAAAGAAGCAATCAAAAGAAAGAATTCCTTTAGAAAAAAATGTCTGAAGGAATTCCTTCAAACGTTTTGTTTGAAGGAAAGCATGGCAAAAATTATGAAATAAAGAAGGCCCAATAAGTCAAAGACAAGCTAAGAAGAAGCCAAGGCAAAGGAGAACGCAAGGAAGAGACAAAACATTGGCAAAGTAAAGAATAGAAAAAGACAAAGCATAGAACAGTTCTAGCAACTGACAAGGTCAAAAGGCAAAATCAATGACCACTCAGACCAAGACAAGTGGCATAGAGAACTCAGTAAGGAAAATTAATACATTTGGTGAAATATATCTACCAAAAACCAATAAAATAGATTAGTTTTTGAAATATAGAGGAGAGCAGCCCATATTTTCATGCTTCACCATTAATGCGCAACTAGTTCTGCCCAACATTGAAGAGAGCATGGTCCAGTCACAACAACTTGGGGATGGCTTTGTCAATTTCTAGAAGGAGTATCCCATCCTTTTGTAGGCCCAGGATAGTCAGGGTGGTGACTTGGACATCTACAACATGGCTCTCCCATACATGGTTTGAAGAATATAGTAGCAGCAATTTTGGTCTCTACAAAAGTGTTTAACTCAGCATGGGTTTCCATTCCTTGATTTATCAGCATCTTTTTTTCAGCTCTCTATATATTTGTAACTTCTCATTTGAGAAGATATCTCTCAACTTATATGGCAAAGCCCTGCAGGAATTTAACTTGAATCAAAAAGAGAATTTTACCTCCATTTGAGCTTGCACTTTTGTATATGTCTATGGTTTTATCTTGTGTTAAGTCATTTTCTTTTCATGCTTTCATAAGTTTATTCCAGCATATCTAGTGCATAGTGATTTTCTTCTCTTACAAGTCATAGGAAGTGTCTGAAGAAGTATAGGCAAGTGAATAGGCTATGCAATAGTGTGTCTCATAACACCTCTTGTGCTAGTTTCTTCCTCCCTGTATCTTCATAGGACCCCCTACTAAAATATTGATGCAAGGAAGTTTTTCTCACTCAAATGAAGTGTATGTTTGTTTTCCATGGTTCAAAGTGTATGCCAAAGCTGAGTAGACCAATTATTTTTGTGAATCACCTCTTATATTAGGTCCCATTTTTGATATTTTATCTCCCTTTTCATCCCCCCCATTGATAGCAGTAAGAGATCTAGGGCCTCTGGGTGCATCAAGGGGAGCTAGCCCCTAATCTAGAGATTCATCCCTCATGTTGCCACCCATAGGAAGAGGGATGTCTCTATTATGTCATGTGGATGAAGAGAATTGAGCCTCCCTTCAGAGGGTACAATCCATTGCATTAATAGTTATAGTAATAATGTATTGCTATCCCTCTTCCTATAAAAGTGTTATCCTTGTTATACTTATTAAAACCAAGCATAGGATAGCTGATAATATACTCCCAACTTGCTTCTAAGCTCAAAATTTTGAACATTCCTTGGGCTAAAAGCTTTCCCAACATATCTAAAATCAACTCCTCCTTTCTCATTAAAAAATAACCATTCAATTTTATGAGATAAATGGCATGTATAACCATGTATCCTATAATTAGTGGGATGTAATAAATCAAAATAGCCTTGTCATAAACCTTAATTATGAGAATTTTTAACAACTTACCTTTTTGAAAGTTGTCTTTTGTAACCAACATTAAAAATAAATATGGTGGTCTTCAAGTTCATACCCAAGAAACTAGAACTGTTATGATCAGCATGGTATAAAGTTATACAATTTCCACCCCTTATGGTTCCATTAGTCATTTTCAACCAAACATGCTTCTTGGAGAGGTACCATCCTCATCCCTTGATAAGATCCAAACACCCATTATAACTTCCAATGAGCCTTAAGGCTCTCTCTTCCATCCTATGATATGGTTCATTAATTTATCTAAAATTAACAATCTTGAACCAAAGTAAAACCTTACTCTTTTTCTGAACCACTTGAGTGCCTACTACTTGAATGCCCATGTGATCACCTTCCCAAATAAAGTAACCTTGTTATGAAGCCTAATGAAGTGCCAATCTAGCCCATAGTTCACTTCCAAGTTGCCCTTTCCCCTCATACCTCCAAATTGGCATATGAGTGCAAAATAATTGTATAATTTCTCCCTCCAAGGTATACTTAATCAAAAAGCAGTAAACATTCATACCTAAATATTGTTACCCCAAAACAAACTTTACAAAGCCTAGGACACCTGCCATGCTTAGAGAGAGATAATTTTTCATTCTTGAATGTAGTTGCCTCATCATCACATTTCAATAATTTAGTGCCTTATAAATGGGCTGAAATTTCATACTTTGAAGGACTTATTCCCATTCAAAAAAATTGAACTTGTTGTCATAGGAAATGGGTTGAGTTTTTACAATTTGAAAGGGTTGTCTTAAACAATAATTTATAGATTTTATTATGTTAGTTGAATAGGGTGTGGTATGGGTTCCCCCATGTTGTGGTGGCTCTCCTAACTCAGAATTTATAGCCTCTTCCCAAGGTATAAAATTTTCACCTAGATCCCACATAAAATATGAACTTTGAACTATCTCCACATCTATCTCAAAAAGTGGATTTTCAAAATATTCAAAGTTATTTCTATCACTTTGTTTAAACCAAACTTCATGTTCTCAAAAGTAACTTATTATTTTTTTTGTAAAATACCCCAAATTAAAATCTTCTTGAAGACTAATGATCTCATAAATTACTTGCTCAATTTACCTTGCCCTTGTTTCATTCTCTTTATCCCTAAATTTTTCTATGACATCAATCTAATTTTTGGCCTCAAGGAGTTCCCTTTGATTATTTTCTAAGGATCACTTAGTTGATTCAGGCTCAAAGGTGAGCTCTTCAACCTTAAGTTCCATTGCCTTAGATGCATTTAAGGCCTCGTTTGAAAATTTGATGGCCACATCCTTGTCTTTAACCACATGAAGATATTTTGATTTTGTTGTTTCTATTGCATCCTTATTGTGTGTAAATCCACAATGGTGATAATTCCCTTCAATTGTTCCCTATTCACATTTTGCATTAATCCTTCAAGGAACCCTTTTATGTTGTCTAACCTTATTAGGACTTGTACCTCCCTCTCACCTATTACTAACAATTCTTTTTTCCAATCTCCCTCATGCAATCTAGAGTTATGGAATGAAAGTGAACTATTGTTAGAATCAATGTAGAATTCCACCTCCTATTTTACAACATACCTTTCCCTAGAATTATTATGCAATATTTCCACTTCATATAATTTGTGTTCTTCTTCCTCAATTTTGGTTTATTTAACAACTTCAAAAAACTATTTTTGAGATTTAGAAATTATAGCACTAAGTTGTCCCAAAATACTTGGCTTTACTGCACTTTTGTCCATCATTTGTAGCACAATCTTCTTTTCTTCTTCATGATTTACTATCAAATAAGGCCTCAATTTTTCTTCACATTTTTTTACAACATTTTAAAATAGCACATGTACAACTAGGAAAATATTGTTTTCTTGCCTCAAACCTACCCATAAGATAGATAACAGTGGTTGGGAAATATCATCATTTTCATTTAACATCAAAGTCATAACTATCTGTATAGAATTTACAACATTTTCTATATGATTTTCCCTAGGAATTGCAAGGAAGTGTTGAAACATCTCAATAGTAAATGCATCACATTCTAAATCTAACATTAAAACACATGACCAATTTTTTTCCAAAGTTTCTAGAATTGTAACCCTCCTAGCCAAAGAAGGTATTTTGTTGTCATATAGACCTTGGAAACTCTCCAAAATCAACTAAAATATCTCCCTCATGATTTTTTTGTTGTAAGGAATCTTGGGATCAGTAATTCTTATAATTTCACTAACACAACTGGTAGTCAAAAGCTTTAACTTTTTATCTAGGTGTCCCAAGAGTTGGTGTTAAACAAGTGATTCATTGAGGGTTGTACCTACCATTCCATTATCACTTATTATGACTGATTTACCTTGGATAACCTAACTTTTACTTCTTCCAAGATGTTGATTAGGTCACCTACCAGTTGGCATGGACGTTCTAGCTTCCTCCCTACTCTATAGAGCTTCTCTTTCCCCACTTCTTCCATCATGCCACATTAATATTTTGATCTAAACCACAAGCTGAAAATATCTAGGCTCTGATACCATTGTAATGTCTCTAAATTGGGGTATACCCTAAAAATTGATATTTATCCACAAACCCCAGTAAAAGATGAAATTAATCCTTTAAACCCTAACATTACTAATGGAAATTCTATAATTAATCCCTCAAACCCTATCCATGAATTAAGGAAGCTGGAAATGAATAATGAGGGCATCATTCTCAAGATATTCTTTAACATTCCTTCACCAAAAACATTCAAAAAATTACAGTGAAATAAATACCTAAAAATTCTAATTTTTAGGATAAATTGGGGTTGTAAAATTATCATGAAAATTATATTAAAAATATGAGAATAATTTATGAATGTCAAAGTAGACTTTTTGGCTTCAAATAGCCATACCAAATAGTAAAATCAGACTCTCGAGGGAGTCATGACCCTAAAATAAAATATTGTTGTTCTTTATGGCTTAATCATTACCCTGCTTGGTACTCCAAGGCCCTTTAAACAGGTTGCCCAACCAAAATAAAATATCAAAAATAAATTTAGTTCTTCCACAAGTAAGTTCAGCTTCAATAATCCCTCCAATTTACTATTATAAGCCCCCAAGGAGGGGTGCCACTTCCCTTAATGGTTCTCTACCCTTCTAGGGCATCAAGCAATGGCTCTCACCTATAATTTCTACCCTTATGTTAAATTTTTACCCCTCAAAATGTTATTCGCCGCCCTACATGCATCCTTGGGTCAATTCACCACACTTGGTGAACTACTCTCCACCTTGATGAATGTCACCTTATTGAATTTTGTCTATGATTTGGTGAATATACTAAAAAATCATACCAATGAATCTCTTTATAACCAATGAATAAAGATTCCCTAGCTAAAAGTAAGGGTTTTCATCCTTAATTTAGACTTTTATTGAAGGGTTTCATCCTCAATGGATAAGCTAAGCATTTTCATGTTCTAAGCTTACAAATTCAATTATCCAAATTAGTATGCCCCCTCAAATGAATTATAATCCCTTATAAATATTCATCTTGTTACTTGGGTACCCCAGATGAAGGGAGAGTAAAAGTGAACCACAAGATCAGCTATCTTTATAGAATCACTTAAAGGCTCTTTGAGTCCTTTAAGTCAAAAAGGGCCCTCCTCAATGAAAAATTAGATTTACTCAAGTGAAAACTCAGTTTTTATCTTTGAAGAGGGGGAAATAGTGCTTCTCATTTTACCATTTCTCCCTTAACCTAAAGGAAACATCAAAAGAACTAGGCTAAGGGTCATGTCCATGCTTAGTCCAAAAATGGGGACATGACACAAGATATGGCAAGGAACTCATGAGGAACAAGCAAGCATAATGCCTTTGTTGGTAGTGTATAAGTGATGAACACTAATGTGTATAAGATATAACTATGTATGTATCAAGTATAAAAACCATAATGTGATGAGATGTAAGAGTAGAATGTAGGGTGTATGGGCCCCTCAAAGTAATAATACAAAGCACATGGGTAAAAAACATTCATGGATAAATAATAGCAATGAGGCTCAAGGAGAGGGCATCAAGAATGATGTCCCCAATGGCAATAATAAATGTGTGAATGTAGTAGAGTCATGTATTTTCAAATCTCAATAGTATTTAGTAATGTGGAGAGGCCAATGTGTTGCCCCAAATGCCAAGATATAAGCAATATGCTCCTAGATGAGGGACAAATAGCACACCTAATGTAATCTATATATGTGTAAGATATATGTAGTAATAGACTTGAGAATACAATGAAGGGTATAATTCCCCTTGATGGTAAGGCAAGGTAGGGACCAATTATATATCCCTTATGTAGATGAGGTGATCCTAAGATGGCTAGATATAATATTAAGTCACTAGCATGGTATAAGTTGCATGGATGAAATGGCACCAAGTCAAGGGAAATAGGCAAGTATCAATTACAAGGTACACAAGATAATATTCAAGGCATCAATGTAACCAAATACATATCCATGCATAGCATAAGATATAGGTAATAGTAAGATATTTATAATTAGTGTAAATGGCTCAATATGATAAACGGAAAGAAATAAAGAAATCACTATAAAATATGTTGTATATAGATGCCCATAATGTAGGGCATACCACCAATGTGATAATAACTCCTAGGGAGTGAGTAGGAATGTAGCTACATAGCATCTGGAAGTCTATAATCATATATAATTTATATATCATACATCTCATCCACTCAAAGAATAATATGAGAAGCATGTGTGTAAAGCATGAATATATAAATCTCTAGGATATGTATGTCATGTCCCTATTTTGTTAGGGACATCTTTGAAGACCCTTTAGCCTTAAATATTTCTTGGGGACTATGGGACAAGTGAGAAAGGAAAGAGAAATAAGTGATTTTGATTTTATATATATATATATATATATATATATATATATATATATATATATATATATATATATATATATATATATATATATATATATATTACTTTTAAAATGTACTTTATTTTTTAAAGAATCACTTAATTTGGGGCCCTTTAAGGGTCATGAGTGTTTAAAAAAAAGAATCTTCCTTATGATTTGAATTTGTATTTCCCTCCCAATTGGGTGTGCCCCTTGGAAAAAGTGGTATAAAAAGAAAGGAGGATTTTATTTGAATACATGTTATGTTGATATTCAAAATATTGGTTATTAAGCATGAAAACACTTGAGCCATTATTTTGAAGATGAAAACCATCAAGTAAGGAAGGGCGTGGGGATGCCAACCCTCATTTCTCAACTAGGACAACTTCATCCTGAAGTAGTACTTGTGCATAATATTTAGAAAATACAAAAATATTACATTTGGAGTGGGGTGACTAGGGTTCAAAGCCTTGGGAGTTAATTTTATAGGATGAATACCCCTCATTGGAGGGTGACATGGATTTTACTACTATAATTGATTATTTCTAGCTAGGGAGACTTGGTTGGAGAGCTGGTTTGTAGGGTTTTGGGGCCTATATCATGACAAAACACATTCTAATTTTATTCTAATATTTTTGAAATGTGGTGACTTGTCTTGTGAGGATTTTTGGCATATTTTGAGGGTCATCCTTACCCTAAAATATTCAATAAATATTTTTTATATTTTTTTAGCTTTGGCAAATTGATTTGAAGGGCTTGTGGCTCCAAATACACTCAGATTTTTCATAATAAATTATTCTTATTAAATTTAATATTTTTATGCAATTTTATGAGGGTTTCACTTAAATATATTAGCTACAAATTTCTATTAAAATTCTATCTTGGAGGCATCTAGGGTTTGAGGGTTATTTCCTAATGTTGGAGGGATAAATTACTTGTTTAGACCAGCCAATTGTTGCTAAGGGCTTAGCATAATTTTATGTTATTTTTGAAAGTATTTGGTAGCTAGGGTTTGTTGGAAATAAAAATCATATTTGGCTATTTACATAGGGTTTTTTAAAAAAATTAAAATTTAGAAAAAATCCCTAGTTAGGGACATTTCAAAGTAGATAAGCATGATATGTATCCATCAACAATGATAAGGAAAATAAATTTTTGATTGTTATGTTTTTTTAATATATTGGATTTTTTAGAATTTTATACAAGAAATAACTAAATCATGCAACAAACTATCCAAGGGGTACACACAAGAGGAATTAGGCAATGCTCAATTAGGGAAATAAAAGCTGAGTGTAATCAAGAGGAAGGAACAAAAGATTCCAAACAACTTGCAACTTCCCTTAGAACTTCATGCTTTTTATGATAAAAGGTTTCAATGTATATTTTGTCATCATCAAGATATTTTCACGTGTTTGAAATGGGATAAATAATCAAAGGGAAAGGGCCAATGCAACATAGTAAGCAACATAAACCAAGTGGCTAGAAAAATATCGATGAAAACAAAGCAAGTGCCAAGATGTCAAATTTAGAAGATAGATGAATAATGCAATCAAACTCAAAGAAAGAGAGCACATGATAAATATGACATATAATGCACGAAATTATGATATCAAGTATCTACATTACAATAATATTATATCAATGAAGTAATGGATATCAATGAGCATGATTAATTAATAATTTTATCTAATGTATAATGTCATAGTCATGAATAATCAAATGCAACATAATAAGTTTCAAAAGTGGTATGCAATATGGAAGCATGAGGTATAGGAGAATCTAAATCATCAATATGAGATAATAAACATGGATAATAGGCTATAATAGCCATGAGCACTTCCCATAAAGAAGTGAATATGGTAGTCCATATATGTCATGTGTAGTAGAACTCTGATAAAGTGGTAAAAATTATCATGTCATTGATAATTAGGTGTAGTAACTCATGTAGTGATACTATGGAGGGGAACTATGTTGGAATAAGTGATAAATCCATACAATAAGCAAGTGCCATATTCTAAAATATAAAATAAGCAAATGTGACATATCCACTATTGCATTCATTTTTTGTAACCATGAATTTCCCAATATAGTGTTGTAAAGATCCAAGGATGATACAACATGAAACAAATTCATAAATTCTAAAGAACCCATAAATGTAAATATCTTAGTGGTGCTCAAAGTAGTTATGGATTGCATTAGTTTTGATATATTTATTTTTCCATATCCAAATATGTAAAGGAAAGTAAGACTCATGATATTCAATTGAGTTACCTTGTCTAATAAATTACTATCTTAAATGCTAATGAAATAAGGTTTCCATGTGAAGAATATATTGATAAAGGATATTTGGTATATCTTTGTGTGTGAGTGGTATACCCTTAGGAGGTTAATTTTATTTTTTGTTGGTAATGCTTATTATTCAAGGTTTTGAATGATCAAGCTTGATTACATCATGGTCAATAAGACCTTTGATTTTGTTTTGCAAAGAAATGTACCTTTTCATTAATTTTATTTGATTCTTTGGTACTCACAAAAGACATTTTCTTTGTAAGATCTTGGTACATGTCTTAAATTGGGATGTCAAATAGAAAATAACTCAACCAAGTGCACGTGTAATAATATTTTTAATATAATGTTGATTTTTGAAAAGATTTTGGGGGTGTTGTGGCCTAAGATTTGATGGTGGTTTTCTTTCACTAGTTTGAAGTACAAGTGTATCCATAGTAGGTGTGTGACTAGTGATAAGATGTGAATATTTAGGTACTAATTTAAAAGCCTTAGGTTATTGAAATCTCTTCTACAAGCGTGGCAGCCATAAGATAAATCATTATTAAGTAGTTTTTCTTTGATAGGTGCTAATAGACCATTGATAAATATATGTTATATTTGAAAATCTGAGGGTTGATATATCAAGGAGTGCATGTAACCTTAGAATATAAATATATAATCATGCATGTCCTCCTTGGGACCTTATTGAATAGATTTAATACTCTCAAAAGTGCATGGGGTCTATTATTCATGATAAATCAATCTAATAAAACCTCTTGTAATCTTTGGAAAGAATATAAAGATCCACTAGGTAAAGCATTGAACCATTTTAAGGCATCACCAATCAAAGTGCAAGGAACCAACTTAAGTATGATTAAGTTGTGTTCTTCATAGTATCTTAAAGAAATAAATATGGAATGAAGGTGTGCTTGAGGATCTCCATTGCCATCAAATAATTAAAACTTTGGTATGACCAAGTCATGTAGGAGAGGCATGTCAAATACATCTCTATGTATAGCGTTTGAAGGTATATAATTATTGTTAGTGTAGGATATTTATTTTCCTTTTATTTTACTATTTGGATTATTCTTACACACATGGATTATTCCTACACTTGTGGAGTTATTTTGCTTAAGTGTACTTAGACATAGAGAGTTACTCTTTTCTGTCATCATTAGTTAGTGGATGTTATTCTTTGGTTGGTTATTCCAAGGTATTAGAGTTACATGCCTATTATAGACTCTTTGTGTTTGTTCATGGAGGAGTTACACATTTACTCTCTTATTTTTACATCTTGATTTATGAGTGGTTGATTAAATCTCATCTTTTACAGTATTCTTATATTCTTTTTGCTCACATCAAAGCCTAAGCATTTGCTTGTCTCTTCTTTGTGAACCCATTCATTTTGTTGATCTAGAGATCCTGAAAAATACACCATTATGGTATCAGAGCCAATATTGTTTTCAATTATTTAATTTGTTTTTTGTTGTTAGTTTTATTTAAAATCATGAGAATTTATTTGTTGTAAAATAAAGCTTGTTTTTTATTTGCTACAAGTTTTATGTGTTGTGGAAGTTTTCTATGCTACTAGATCTTGTCTATTATAAGGGGTATCCTCAGATATGTGAGCTATCAATATCTATTCCATAGACTCCTCTAGCATCATCCTCATGCCTTTAAATATCTTATGACCTACTCTCTTGATAAATAAATCAAGGGAAGGCACTTAACCCTTGGTAGTACCTCCTACATGAGTTGAACATCGTGTTCACATGTAGGCATTTCAACAAATTTAGTTGGGGTTAATAAGGGAAAATGATAGCCTTCCATCCATTCATCATGCATCCTACATAATATCTCTATCTACCTAGCCATGTGAAGGTCTCAAAGGATGTTTGAATTATCTGCTTGGTCATGTAGGAGATCAGAGAGGATGTTTAAATTAGGGTAGGCCTACAATGCATTTGAAGTTGCTAAGAACTTCATGGGGCTGAGTTAAACTCATGATTAAAGCTTGAAATACAATGTGAAGACCATAAAATCCCTCACGTCACCCTTACAAGACCTGAGACTTGCTTCCCCTCCTATTTATCATCCACACTGATCTAGTTTTACTTAAAAGCATGATCCATGACCTACATTCTCCTTGATGGTGATGACAAACTATTGGAATAGTCAAAACAATCTAAGTCAAAAAAATTCCCTAAAATTTTAAAATCTTGCATATTAAATTACCTTTTTTTAATAGATTGATTTATAACAAGGTCAAATAGGCTCTTTTTTCTTTGATTACACAAGTGGGTTCATAAGAGGATTGGTCAAACTTTAGTATCATTGATAAAGAGGTCACTAGTCCAATTCCCATCTCAATTCTAACTGAAATTGTTTTTTATTCAAGTACATTTAAATGTGGTGAAAATTTAATTAAAATAAATAATTAATGATAAGAAACCATATTCATTGTAACTTTTGACTGGTAACTCATAATTGAATGTTGTTTTGTTTAAAAGTGCATGATTTTTCATCCCCAATTTATTGGTATTATTTATTTTGTAAAATGCACTAAATTATAAAGTGTCAAATCTTGGGGGGTGATTGTATTTGATTTCAGGGGGTGTTGTGTCTTGGTGCGTCTTCTTTCTTCTTTTCATTTCTGCAATAACAAAATTTTGCATTATGGATCCTAATTTGATAAGTCCACTCATACCATTTAATTATTATGAATGGAAATCTAAAATGAAATTCATACTAAGGAGCAAGGGTTTACATTGCATTATAATGGGCACTAAAACTAAACCTAATGCAATCAAATTGGCTCTTTTTCTTTAATTTCACAAGTGGGTTCATAGGGGGATTGGTCAAAGATTAGCATTGTTAGTGGAGAGTTCACTAGTTCAATTCCCATCTCAACTCTAACTCAAATTGTTTTTTTAGTCAATTGCATTTAAATTTGGTGAAAATTTAATTAAAATGTACTATTAATGATAGGAAACCATATTCATTGTAACTTTTAATTGGTAACTCAGAATTGAATGTCATTTTGTTTAAAAGTTCATGATTTTTCATACCCAATATATTGGTATCATTTATTTTGTAAAATGAAATAAATTATAAAGTGTCAAATCTTGGGGGGTTGATCATATTTGGTTTCAGGGAGGTGTTATGTCATGGTGCATCATCTTTCTTCTTTTCATTTTTTCAATAACAAAATTCTACACTATGGATCCTAGTTTAATAAGTCCACTCATGCCATTTAATTATCATGAATGGAAATCTAAAATGTAAATCATACTAAAGAGCAAGGGTTTACATTGCATTATAATGGGAACTAAAACTAAACCTAATGCAGTCAAATAGGCTCTTTTTATTTGATTTCACAACTGGGTTCATATGAGGATTGGTCAAAGATTAGCATTGTTAGTGGAGAGGTCACTAGTTCAATTCCCATCTCAGTTCTGAATGAAATTATTTTTTTAGTCAAGTGCATTTAAATTTGGTGCAAATTTAATTAAAATAGACCATTAATGATAAGTGCATTTAAATTTGGTGCAGATTTAATTAAAGTAGACCATTAATTATAGTAAACCATATTCATTATAACTTTTGATTGGTAACTCTGAATTGAATGTCATTTTGTTTAAAAGTGCATGATTTTTCACACCCAATAAATTGGTATCATTTATTTTATAAAATACAATAAATTATAAAGTATTAAATCTTGGGCAGTTTGTTATATTTGACTTCAGGGGGGTGTTATGTCATGGTGCATCTTCTTTCTTCTTTTTCATTTTTACAACAAAATTCTGCACTATGGATCCTAATTTGATAAGGCCACTCACACCATTTAATTATCATGAATGTAAATATAAAATTAAAATCATACTAAGGATCAAGGGTTTACATTACATTATAATGGGCACTAAAACTAAACCTAATGCAGTCAAATAGGCTCTTTTTCTTTGATTGCACAAGTGGGTTCATAGGAAGATTGATCAAAGTTTAGCATTGTTAGTGGAGAGCTCATTAGTCTAATTCCCATCTCAATTCTGATTGAAATTGTTTTTTTAGTCAAATGCATTTAAATTTGGTGTAAATTTAATTAAAATAGACCATTAATGATAGGAAACCATATTCATTATAACTTTTGATTGGTAACTCAGAATTGAATGTCATTTTGTTTAAAAGTGCATGATTTTTCATACCTGATATGTTGGTATCATTTATTTTGTAAAACATACTAAATTATAAAGTGCCAAATCTTGAGGGTTGATTATATTTGATTTTAGGGGGGTGTTGTGTCATGGTGCATCTTCTTTATTCTTTTCACTTATGCAACAATAAAATTATGCATTATAGATCCTAATTTGATAAGTCCATTTATGCAATTTAATTATCACAAATGGAAATCTAAACTACAAATCATACTAAGGATCAAGGGTTTACATTGCATTACAATAGGCACTAAAATTGAACCGAATACAAAAGTAGTCAAAATTAAATCAAATACTTTGGATTGTTTCATCTTTATGTGTCTCCTGGTCTACTCTTTCATGTTAAATCTATAAAAAAATCCTAATAAAGTTTAAAACACACTAGAAAATCTCTTTGGGAAGCTAGATGTGATGAGAGGTTATGAACTGGAGAGTGAGCTCATTCATTTGAGTCCTAGAAGTTTTGAAACCCTATAGGATTTTTTTCATTATGTTTAAGTCTTTGAGATTTTAGCTAAAATAATGTGAAATAGATAAGAAGGATGATCATTTGGTTCTTTATATACTCTCTAAACTAGGTCCAAATTACTCTAGATTCATCTCTACTTTCCAGGCTACCAAAAATGCTCTTGGAGCCGCATGAAAAATGCCATTTTTAGATGATTTTGTTGATGACTTGACTCAGAAGCAAGATAAATTAATATATATGGGTACACTAAAGTCCTCAAAATGACAAGCCCTAATTATTGGAAATGGGAAACATAAAGCTTCAAATAACAAGGAGAAGAAATAAAATAAAAAGGATCAAGAGGAAAAGATTAAAATTCTCTCACATCCAAATTGGCCAATGAGACCTCATATTATAGTATTAATCCTAAGAAATAAAGGATCAAATGTGGGTATTTCTCTAGAAAGTAAATTTTTGAAAAAGCATATTGACCACTTAACTAGCCTTCTTGAGAAGAATAATATAGGTGTTACTGAACATATCAGACCAAGTTCATCAACCCCAAAATCCTCCATGGTAGATTACAATGGTAAAGAAAAGGTAAAATAAAATAGTATGGAGAAAGTAAAAGGAAAGACCCTAGTTTTAGTTGTACCTCTGACTCTTGCATGGGATATTAACTTTGGTGCATCACATCACATGGCTTCCTTACAGACAGTTTTCACTTCCTTGTCAACATGTGACATGTCCACTATTTAGATAGGTGACAACACTTCTACACAAGTTTTTGGGAGAGGGTTTGTTGAAGTGAGTGGTGGAACATTCAAATTATTCTAAGTATTCCCTCACTTTAAACCAATCTCCTATCAATCTACTATATTGCTTACCTTGGTTTGGGCATGCGAGTTGAGTTCACTCCAAATTTAGTTTATGTCAGAGAGTTGCACAGTGATACTATAGTGGAAATAGGAATAATAGATCATCAAACTTGACTATATACCTTATCACACTTTGTCCTTGACTCTCCTTTAGATTCTTCTTCATCAAACTCACCTAAACGTGATGACTTTTTTTAGCCTGAGCACATCTATGATGATGAGGACTCATTTTTTAGGTAATGTAGACACACCTCCAACATCTCCTTATCACCTTCCATACATTGAGGAGTTACTTCTTTATCCACCTACTTTAGATCCACTTTAGACGCTATAGGGAGTAGTTACATTGATCTAGGACTCATTAAATATTGAGTAGTCTAGTACATAGTTACATGGCATTATGCATTATTTCTTTGCTTCTGCTTTTGATGCATGATCATTACATGAAGTAGTTGGCCCATATATTATGCATGAGCATAGTTATTTATATATAAAAACACCTTGGTTGGAGATCCATTAGGTACTTGATAGACACAATCACTATTCTAGGGTGATCCACTCTTCATTGCATCTACTTTTGATCCATAGTCACTCCAAAGAGATCCTTTACAAAATATAGGGTGGCTACAATCAGTTGTATTTTTTAGTAAGGATTTTTAGCCCTCTCTTATTATTTTCTCTCTTTTAGGGGGGAGTTTTTTTCCTATGGATTTTCTCGTTTTCTCCACTTTATGAGAGTTTTTCTGTTCTTGAGTACTTCATTAGGCCTTATTGTTAGGACCCATTTCTTCTACCCACTTAAGTTATGATTATGGGGGGTTTTTATTGTAGGATATTTATTTTTCCTTTTATTTTATTATTTTGATTGTTCCTACATTTTTGGAGTTAGCTTGCTTAGATACACTTATACATAAGGAGTTACTCTTGTATATTATCATTAGTTAGTGGATGTTACTCTTTGGTTGGTTATTCCAAGGTATGGGAGTTACATGCCTATTCTAGGCTCTTTGTGGATGTTCATGGAGGAGTTATACATTTAATCTCCTATTTATACATCTGGATTTGTGAGTTATTTATATGAAGTGAGTGGTGGATTGAATCTCATCTTTTTTAATATTCTCATATTTGTTTTTGCTCACAACAAATCTTTTGCATTTGTTTGTCTCTTGATTGTAAATTTGTGCATTCTGTTGATCCAGAGATCTTGATGAATACTCCATTAATTGTCCACAAGCCTAGCATTATAAATTTTAACATAAACAAATACACCACACACTTGTCTTTGTAAATCATGTATGGAATGCATCATAGTCATTATCTCTTGTGTAGGAATAGTAGAACACTCAAGAGATTTGTTCAAAAGGGCCAAATTATTATTCATTCCAAATATGTGCATGCTAGAAGATATAGTAATAGGAGGTGATAAAACATCAAAAATTGCATGTGCATCATAATTTTAATGAAAACCAACTACTTCATTCAACATCTACATGATATTAAGAAGAGAAGAAAGATTTTGTATAATAAATTATACCATTTGATTAAGTATTTCCCTTTTATTCCTATTACCACATGTAACATCAACATTTGCATCATTCAAAGATATTTCATCCATATCCCAAGAATTTATATTTTGTTTATAAGCCATGAAGCAAGATAAGCAAGAGCACAGGGAATGGAATAAACCTGAACAAACCTTAATCAGTAAAATGCTAAAAATGAGAAATGAAATAAACAACACAATAACCCTTAGAGGAAAACATGTCATGAAACCTTTGATTGAATACTAGATAGGGTTTGGGTAATCCAACTATGAGATGTGGATGTAAATCTAGATGAAAGTGAAAGTTAGGATTATGCTCAATGAAATATATCATGATTTTACTCAAAATCAAAAAATAAAAATTGAAACCTTAAGGGGAAACCTCAAAAGATATTAGCATTCAAAGAAGGGAGAGGTTCATCATTTTGTTTCACCAAATTGTGATGTAATGGTATAGTGACAATAAGAACATGATTAAATTAAGTGCATAGGGGAAATATAACATGTAACAGTTCAAAATAATAATTCAAATCTACTCTAGTGGATGAAAATAGTAAACAAGTTTTAAATGGAATGATTTGATAAGCAATGGACAATATGAGAAGTAAAAGTGATGAAAATTGACACACCTCGACTGGTTTGAATTATAGAAGTGGCACTGGGTTGTTTAGGTATAATTATTTTAAACTCATAAAATATATTTAGTGCTTGATTGTTGCCACCAAATATATATTGTTCACCTTTCTACATTTTGGATTTTTTAGTGTTGTTTTACAATCTGATGTTATGATGTTTTGTGCTATCACTTTGTTGATTTTATGGGTAAAAATGTTTGATTTGATCTTCTTTGTCTATTTGACTAAATTTACCACAGAACACTTACAAGGGAGAAGGGAAGAAGTAGTTAGATCAAGCAACCTTTAGGGAGTTGCAATTACATATCCCATACATTAGAATCAGACCCCATGTATTTCTAGTGTAGTAAAAATGGATTATTTGAATAAGGGCTTCAACTTCCTCTTCATAGGTAGGGATGAAACTATATGCACATTCACCTATCATCCTTTTGGTACAAGATGTAAATTAAATCTTTGATTCAAATCCTTGAGCATAAATAATTTTTTATAGGGTGTGCCTAGACTTGAAAATTATAGGTGAATCTCCTTAATATCTCTTATTAAAATAATTTTAGATGATTTGTATATATATATATATTTATCAAGCTTTAATTAAAGACCTTGGTACACAAGCCAACCAAATAAAGGCAAATAATTGACATATATAGATACAGACATCAAAAGGATGCAAGGAAGGGCATAAGGGCCCAAAGACAAGGAATAAATTCAATGGGCCACAGAATTCTCCTACGACACATTTGGTGGCAGAATTCAAGCACTAAATCTACCCCAAAGGAACAAAGACTAGAGAACAAAGGTGTAATAGAGAAATAGATCTGTAGGCACCCAAAAAACAAAATAGAAAAGGAAAATAGAAAAATAGAAGATCACAAGATCACACAAAGAGAAGGATGAAAACACACAAATAATTGAAAAAAAGAACCTAATTCAAACCAATTACACATATGCAAAAAAAAAATATTAAAACATTGTAGTAATAAGCCTCGTACTAAAATAGATGTCTACAAGCTCAACCTTCTAGCGAAATCCATTTGAAACATTTATAACAAGCATTTTTTAATCAGAAAAATTGAAAAATCTGTTATATGAAATGGAAAATAGTACCAAATGTATAAAAGAATATTTTTACAATAGCCCCAAAGATTGAAAGCCTAACAACATTTTGATTCTCACCCAATACATAGTTATGCTAATATAACTAGGAATAGATACAAGTTTTTTGATCCCTAAATTCTACCATAAGAACATATGGATACAATATTTTCATATTACTAAGTCAATAAAATTGGGAATAGAGAAAAGTTAAAACTTATCATAAAATACTTTATAAGTGCCTAGGGTATTGCCTACTTTTGTATATATGGCAAACTTTTGCATAGTAACTAAGTAATTGTTGAAATGTTAGGATGAGTATCTTCGTGGAATACATGTAATCTTAGTTTCTTCTTAGAGATTTCTTCTTTTCAGAATGCATCCACAAATTGCATTGTTCTAATAAAAAAAGGGCAAATTATTTATCTTTCTTCAGTATTTGCCTTGGGAAAGATTATTTATTGGCTTTATGTCATTTTTGTGTATAATTATTATTATCAATGTTGCTAAGCATGTTTATCTCTCTCCACAAATTAATTTTGGTGGCAACCTTTTTTTCCCATCAACCCATATTGATCAGTGAAATATTATATAAGATTTTTCAATTAAATATGCACCAAGGTAATTGATTTCATGTTGATTTCTCTACTATGAGTCTTACGAGTGCCAATCTTGAATATAAATAGAGAGAGGGTGAGGGTTAAATGACAAATAGGTAAATACAAACATTAATCCCTAAATTTCTAATAGTTTTAAAATAAAAGAGAATAAATCTAGTGTTAACCAATTTACAAGTATGAAGATGAAGCAAAGAAAGAACATTGATATGCATCAACCTCATATTGATGATGAAGAAGTTATTACAAAGCAGACTCTTAATGTTGAACTACCTTTAACATTTCCCTAATAGTAAGATTTGAATCATCCCAAGGAACTCAACCTCACTTAAGTGATGGTCAACACTCCCATTGTTTGAATCATTTTCTTTCTATTTACCTTAGGCCACAACCTATCTCTCAATTTTATTTAGTGTTTAAGATGTATCGAATAAATCTTAGGGCCCGTGCCTCTTTGGATTCTAATTATAATTGATTTGGAATTACCTATCCATATGAATATCCCAAGTGAATTTTATTCAATTTATCCAATCATTAGAATCTCTCCTAATATCCAACCTCACACCTTTCAATTTACTCCTTGTAATCATGGCCCCAAAGGAGATAATATTCAAATGCTCTCTTTAGGGTCTTTGGAAAATCAGAAAGGCTTTAATAGTCCTATTGAAAACATCAAAACTGACTATTCTCTGCTTGTTACTATCCCTATAATAATTGTTACCATCAAGAGAAATAACAAAAATATTGGTGATCAAGGGGTCCATAATCCATACATGGAAACTGGTCTTGCAAGACTCTTACATGTGGTTTCCAGACAAAAAGAAAGGATTGATGTTACAAATAATTTTATTGACTGTATGAATGAGATGAGTGAGAAACATGATCAAACTCTGCAAGCTATTTATAATCTACCCCTATTTGAGAATATAGGAGGAGAATTATTGAGATGGTACAAAAACAAGCTGAGATGGCTCCATACACAAAAAGATATGTCACTCATGCCAAAATCTTGACAACAATAACTATGAGAGGCTTAGCTTAGAACAGGCCCCTCTTCCAGCCTTAGAACACTGTGGTTATTCCAATATGGCCTCGTTGGGATACTAATGAGGAAATCCTATTTCCCATACTACTCATGGATCTCCTCATTATAACAAATAGTTTTCATATGGAGTCATATCAAATTTTATTTTATCCATGGATAATTCAGATTTGGTTTACTAATTTTAATACCATAGATATTAATGCGATAAGTTGTAATATTAATGTACACAGTAATAGTGATGTACACTCAAAATTCTAGGATTGCTTTTAATACTACTGGCCATTACAGTAACAAAAAAATTTATAGGCAATATAGCATTAGTAATTATACAAAGGTCCTAAGGCTATACAGTTCAATGAGGATAAAGTTTGGAAAAAACATCATTAAGTTGGAACAAAAAAATAAATTAATCATTTTAATTTTATAAAAAATAAATGCATAAATATGTTAGAGGGATAGAGTGGAGAGAGATTTCAATCCTTTGTTTTTAGTCAGTATATGTACATATTGTTTTACTTATTTTAGATTTATGTGATCTAAATAAAGTAAAACTAGTTAATTTAGATTGTGTAAAATATATTATTAATACCTAAATATGAATTTAGAAATAGGTGAATAAATATTGGACTTAGAAGATTAGAACTTGAAAAAGCTAGAGAGGAGAGATGTACTTAGCTTATTTTTGACTTGTGTCACTTATAACAGTTATCACATGTTCTAAAAATATTCTATAAATGCTTTGTAATTATTTATATCAGGAAACTGTAGCTCAAACCTTGTTTGGACATTATTGGTAATAGTTAGACCCCTATGGTAACCAATACCATCTCACCTCTACAGGCAGTATCCCTATAGATTATGTAGATATGTGACTCATCAAACTATTTTGCCTATGCCTGTACATGTTTCTTATGTATGCACTCACCTTTGACCATGTGCATTGATCTATGTTTTTTATCCTTCCTTTGAAACCATAATTTCACTTTTGACCACCAAATGACCCTTTAAAAAGGGGTAGTATATTGGGTTGGACATCCTCAATCACTCCCTAATGATTGATTGAGCTTTATTTACATTTCAATACTCCAAAGAGGGCTCAAACCACACAGTTTTAAAACTTTAATTGTTTGTAACATCATTATCAATTGGATTTCAACACTTGGCACCATGTAGCTTTAACCAACATGTTATTTAGACTTTGATCTAGGGCTACTTCTTTGAGGGGTTTTCAGATGTATAAGCCTTTGTGATGATGTCTCAAGAGAGTGATAATTAATTTCTCAATGTTATTTCCAAGTTGTGACCAAGTTACCAAGTAAGTCTAACCTTAGAATTTGTATTTAGAGCTAATTTTTTGATAATTCCAACTATGACTGACCCATGAAATGAATCTAAGTTAACCTAATGGAGACTTCCCAATTTGAAAAATAGTCATTAAGTGTTTGCAGGCATTGTTGATAGAAGATAGGCACCTATAAAATTATAATTTTTTTACCATTACCAATACTGTTATGGGAATGAAAATTAGTTATATGGAATATTACAAAGGTCTATTTAAGATTTTGGAATGTTCTTGCACAAACAACGTTAATCCTGAATAATTATATCTAGTAGATAAGGTTGGCTAGATAACATGAGGGTAGATGCATAGATGAGAGTGTGCACAAAATTCACATGTTTATGCAATTTCTAAGTATGTCAAAGTGCCTAATACCAAATTTAAGTGTCTAAAGATTGGATAAAAGAAGAATTTTGGCACCTATGATAGTTGTTGACTATTTTGACCACAAGTCAAAATAGGTCAACCCCCTATAGTAAAAAACTTTTATAAGGGTATATTAGAGTGTTATAAGGTATGCCATGGTCAATTTTATGTCATTTAATGAGCTATTAACCTTGGTCATAGTCAAATCATAATCCTAAGTCATTATATGTCACTTAAGGGACATATTTGAGCCATTTATGAAGGTGGTATGATTTTATTAAGTAGACAAGTGTTCCTTAATATATTTCAAAATCCAAAATGTTAGATCTTATCAGTCATTTTCAGTACTAACTAAAAACTTGTAGGTGCCTAACTGAAATCAAGAAAATAGTTTAAAAAGAGAGGATTTTATAAGTTGTATGGCTTATAGGGGAGTTTGGCACATGTGGCAAGCTCATGAAATGAAATTTAATTTTACCTAACTTAATTTCCATGTTTGATCTACTTTGGAAGCCTAAAAATTGGTCAAAACCCATTCTACTCCTCCATCACTCCACTAGACATGTAAAATTGGTCAACAGGTCTTCTGATGGTACAACCAGTAAGAGAGTTTCCACATAAAATTATATTGGTATCATATATTAAACTTGGTATAATTGATTTTCATGGTAGGATTTCAAGGATTGGCTACTTATGCTTTATGAACCATCCTTTAGAAGTTGACCATTTCATTTTGTATGCTAATCCCCACACCCTACAAGTTTCCTTCTTGTTTGAGCTGGTCCGTACAATACAATTGGTGAAATTGCTTCCAAAGTATGTTGACTCCATTATTTCATGGTTTCCATCCTTTTTTTCATGTTTGAAGGTGATTTGATGAGCTCAAACTTATTAAGTTGCAAGTTGAGATATCCATTGCTAGTTGTAGGCAGGTTCATCAATTATAGATGTTGTCATTTCCTATAGTGTTTTAAAATAGATATATATGTATGTTCCATGTCTCTCATATTTCATAACAATATTCCTCCTTAAAAAGCTTAGTTTCAAGGGATAGCATTAATGAAGTTGCAGTCATACATGGAACATAGTCAGACTTATATGCATATATTCACTTACAATCATGTTAAATGAGGTGTGAGAACATTCATGGAGAGTATATGAAGAGTCTTGAGAGTTTGGACACCTTATTGGAACATGAGAAAATAAGTTAATCCCTTCAAATGACAAGTAATGGACTATGATGATCGATTTAGTCCTTAACACAGTCCTGCACCATTAATGTGCACCTACAGGAGGCCAACAATGTTGGAATGAGGATTCTTGATCTTGTTTGAAGCATTTTAAAGTTATAAATATCAGTTTGAAGATTACTAAGAGGTATAATGTTTATTATAAGACCCTCACTATGCATATTGTCCACATTCTATCCTCACTACCCTATATATTATATATTCACCTATAAGTGGCTCTTGCAAAGGCTTGAAGGTGTTAAATGAAGAGTTTGGATATGTTTTTAGACCTCCATAGAGGTTTGGAAGATTGATAAATGCCATAGCATTCAATGGGAGAGCTTTGGAGTTACAGACAGACTCGAGGAGTCATGTTCACATATGAAAGAGAGTCTAGAGACTTACTACCTTAAAAACTCCAAAATAGAGCATGGTCTACTTTTGGTGCTACCATATAATAGTGTAACATAGAGTATAGATAGGTCTAAATGATTCTATAATATAGCCCTATCATAGGAGATATGCCTTAACTAAAGGAATTGGATGTTTGGTTTCAAGAGTACAGTGTTATAGGTTTCCCAACTTATGCATTATTTCACTACATTTTTTTGGTGTTTTCTATAGTATGATGAACCCCAGATGATCTCATAGTCCAAGGTGGTAGGATATGAGCACATATCCATGACAAATGATCCCACTGAGATAAGAAGAACACTTTGGGAGTTCAAATAACATAAATAAAAGTTAATGTGTGAGGTTTTGACTTGAATCACCATCTACAAATGTGCCTTGCCCTCAAAAAGGGTAACCTACAGCCTGACTATAGGCACCTACAGGCTCATGACATAAACCTTAGAGATTTGGCATGCAAAAACAAACATTTGAAACTTGGATATGCCTATAAATACCTCAAAGGAATTATATGATGTGTAACACATATTTAAAATCCTACATATACACCTACATGACCCCTTTTTGCTCTGAAATGGTCAACTACAGTCAACTGTAGCATGACAACCCACTAGAACATGGTGATTTGGAAGATGGCCTAACAAAGTTATGGTGTTAACAAGTCCAAATTATTGTGAGATGGCATAAATAAATTTAGGAAGGTCTTAGGGTAGTGTACAAGGCCTATAACATATAAGTGCTCACCTACAGGCATACCTTTCTCTAAGTAGAAGCACAATCATAGTTGACTGCAATTAAGCTTGGCAAAATGGAAGGTATGTATTGAGAGATTGGTAAAGGTTGAAATGATAAACCTAGTTGAAGTGCCTCCATAATAGTAGGACCATTTCATTAGACTCCCATCATATGGAAATAAATCATGGAGAGGTTATAACTTGCAGCCTACAATCCATACTCAAATCTTGCATAGTCAATGAACACCACAAAAGTTTGCCTTGGGGTTTGTGATAATTAAAGGGGATATTGATGTGATATGATCATGAAAACCAATAAATGAGGTCCCCATAAATTTCTCAAGACTTTCATAGGCTTGTTTTACATGAGGTAAAGGGGAGATTCCCTTTGTTCTATCTCAGACAGAGGGCACTCCCAGATGCACAAACCCTACAAGCTTAGTGAGGTATGATGAGAAAGTGAGTGAGAGACTATGGGAACCCTGAAGAAAGGTGTATGATTTTTATTTCAACATGAATAGACATGATTAGGGCCTCATAGGTTCTATAATCCAATCATAGTGGTCTAAACCCACATAGGTGTAGGTAGACCTACTAGGCCTAAATTAGGCCTATTATCTAAAATAGGTTCAATTCATTTTTTAACACTAAATGGGCATTATAATGAATTGTAACATGTTCATATGGGGTTATAAGAGGTGTGTAAAATCCTTTGGCATGTAGAAAATATCATATGGGATCCATTTCTTGGCTTAAGAAGATGACAGGGTGCACATAATACCTTAGAGAGCTCGATAGGCTAACTTTGGAAGCTCACAATTGTATGCATGCCTAGTATAGGATCCTGAGGAGATGAGATAAGTTTTATAGGTTCTTAAAAAATAATTTAATGGAATTTTTTCACAAGTTCAACATCACAGTTTTATGAACAATCCCTAGAGGTCTAATTTACTTAAAACCCTCTAAAACCCTTGATAAGGACATGATTGAAAAGATGAAGAAGTGCATATAGATGAACTAGTATGACTTGGGAGATGATTGGGACTTGCAGACAAATCTCTAAGTCTCTCTCCCATCAAGTTAGCTTATACTTTATTTGTACATATAGGGTACAAAACTACTTTTCTTGATTTTTTTAATGTTTTTTAGGTTCAAGAGAGAGTTAGAAGATTTAGATCACTTTGGGAGATAGAATGAGACTTAATATAACTCCCCATGTCCATTTATTGCCTTAGATAATCACATAGATATCTCTGCTAACACCTCCACTTTAGCCAGTCCAGAATGACATAGTGAATGAAGAGTGATCACCTAGTGAGAAGGTGATAACTCCAATTAGGAGGCCTTTTAAGGTCTGATTGATGGATCTAAGGGAATGAAGACTCTTGATAAGTGTCACATCACCCTGTGTATGGATTTTATTGGAAAATTGAAGACTACCTTAGTGCCAAGTGTGAAGATAGGTCTAAATAAGAATGATTATGACTACAGGTAGTGAGAACACTTGGCCAAAATAATAATGATGATTACGGACACATCTAATGCATGTTGGAGCCTATTTATAACCCCTCCCTCATACTTCAATTATCTCATCTATCCCTAGTCTAATGTGGAGTACTCAAGAGAAGCCAATGATGAGGGTAATTTCAAGAAGCCAATTGAGAGACTTCTAAGCTAAATCTGAGGAGTTTCATACCTTTAAGGGAAATTTGTCCAAATAAAACTTGAATGGTATATCCCATACTTCATTCCTCTATAGAATTAACTCCTTCTCTTAGCTTGATAAGTTTTATTATTACTCTTGGACTTCATTCTCCTCTCTCCTCTCTCACATTCTATAAGTACTAGCCATTTTGGCTCTCGTCTAATAATTCCACACCATCTATGACAAATACCTAATGGTTTGATGTTGTACTTTGCCTTTGAATAATACAGTCAATCTAGTTTTGAGTTCACAAACATCTTGTCTAAGTGTGCAAAGAGATGAATGGTGAAGTCTAGTGATTATATCCTTGCTTTTCATTATCCTTTCATGTCTTGTGCAAGAAGTTCTCATTTTAATAGGTTATATAGAGTGTATCTAGTGTTTTTGTCTCCCTTAAAGTGTAAAAGTGTCCTTAAATTCAACAATCTGATCTCTAGTCTACTTACCTTGAGTTGTCTCATGCATATCACCTCTATATTGAAATACTTATGTTAGAACATCCTAAGACTTTGAAACTAGTTTGTAGGTATTGTTTCTTAGTGAAAGAAGTATGATATAATTGTGTAAATATTCATGGTGTATCACCCCCTTAGATTATATTTATTTTATGTATACTTATGCCCCTTTTCTCATAATAAAATAGTTAGTATAGGTGATAAGCACTTTAAGACAAATTCAGGGAGTTAGCCCTTAAACCTAGAGGTCTACTTCCACTATTTAAAAACCCACATAAATATAAGTATTCCAATGTTACCCAAATATTAGAGTAGGATTGAACAACCTCATCTAGGGTGAAATATTTGGTGATAATAGTTCTGGTACACCTAGTGGGATGCATTGTCCTAAAGGCAACTTATCAAAGTGAATGTTGGTCTTGATGACATCAGATACATATTGGTGTGCTACTCAGCATTTAGTGACTCCATTCAAGGTAAAATCTAGTTGTATACCATTATGTTGTAATATATTTAATCTCATACTTCATGGTCATCACTAGGTCATCTTCTAGTAGAGTTTTCAACCCCATCAATCCACCTATTCAACTTGAACTTCCACTTGAAGTTCAACACCCTCAACCTATTCTACCCTTTGAAGAGCAAGAAGAATTTGTTAGCCAAGAAGACCAAAAGAGTGATCACTTGCTTGAAGAAAACATGGGTAGGCATCATGCCTTTCCTACCTTTAATACTGAGAATCCAATCCATCTTGATTCCTATGATGACATTCCTCTTAATGCTATAAAAAGTGTTCTTAAATTTAATGGTGAAGCTCATGTCACACCTAGTGAACACATCAAAGACATCTCTAATTTTTGTAGTTTTCATAATGTCACTGAGGTCAATATTTACATTGCACTCCTTTCCATGTCCCTTAAAGGGAAATCACTTGATTGGTATAGGACTTTGCTTGATGGATGCATTACAACATGGGATGACTTTGGAGTGTTACTAACTTTAAGATTTGAGGATGAGAGTGACCATACTTCACTCATCCACCAACTCAATGTGATCTAAAAATATCCTAAGGAAATAATACATGACTTCAATGAGAAGCATCAAAATACTTAGCATAGGTTACCTCCTATTGACGATTTTGACCCTACAGGTCAAAATTGAAACCTCTACCAATCAAAACTTTGTAGTTCTTCTTGTGAATCAGTTTTGGGTCCTGAATAGTCTGAAGGAATTGTTCAAGTCTACATGGTCTCTTTCTTTTAAGAGAATTCTCCAAATAGAAATCTTGAAGGGCATCCACAAAATCGAGGTCATTTCTTTCAAAGAAGTTGAAGGGTCTATTTCATTCTTTTGAAGGGTATTTACAAAAGTTTGAAGGGTCTTTTCCTTTCTAGAGGAGGCATTTCAAGGGGAGAGGTACTTAATAGAGTTTCAAAGGATTTCCTTCAAGAAGATAAAGGCCTCGAAAGAAAAGAGATAAAGATAAAAATCTCAAATATTTAATTCCTTCAGACTTTTTGTCTAAAGGAAATGGACATTCACTAACACCCGAAGGGACATTACAAGAATCTCGAAGGGTAAGTGCCCTTCGAGAAAGTTCATTTATAGGAATCTCAAAGGGTAGAGTCTCTTCAGGAAGGTTCATTTTAAGGAGTTCTAAAGGGTATGTGCCCTTTAGTAAATTCATTCCCAAAATGCTGAAGGACCATTCGTAAAAATCCAAAGGGTCAATTCTGTGGAAAAGTGGACCATTTTTAAAAAATTGATGGGCAGGTGGACAGATACATTTTTGTCGAAGGGTAGTTCGTAAAGGCCATGAGGTCTACTATAGAAAACTTGAAGGGCACCTTCCCTTTGGGAAAGTCCATTGTCAAAATCAAAGGGTCACTTTGCAAAAGCCTGAAGGGTAGTTTCAAAAGCCAAAGGGTAATAAGGAAAGGAAATACACAACCATTCCTTCAGACTTTTTATCCAAAGGAAAAGAAACATCATGACAAGAAGTTTAAAATAATTCTTTTGGACAAGAATAAATTGTTCAAAATAATTCTTTCAGGAATATTTATCTGAAGAAAAGAAAGACACATAATTTCCTTCAAACTTTTTGTCTGAAGGAAATGGACAGAAATGACTCGAAAGGATAAGCTCAGAAGAAAAAGAAAAAAAATGAAAGGACTTTTTAGAAAGTCCAAAGGAATTCCTTCAAACAAATTGTCTGAAAGAATTCCTTTGAAAAACTTTTCCATGAGAAAAAGGCCATTTAAATTTTTTTGAAGGGTAGAATCCCTTCAAAAAAAGATCAATTAAAAAATATCGAAGGGTATCTACCCTTCAATAAATTTTGAAGGGTTATTATCCCTTTGAAAAAAGACTTTACAAAAAACTCGAGGGGTCACTAGCAATAAAGTTGAAGGGTATGTGCCCTATGAAAAAAGGCAAGTGGCCATTTCAAGAAAATTGAAAGTCCACTTTAAAAGTGTTGAAGGGACATTTTAAAAACCCAAAGGGAAATTTACTAAGAATAAATTCCTTTAAACTTTTTGTTCGAAGGAAGTTTACATAGGAAAATGATAAAGTGTCATTTCAAACAGCCTCGAGGACCATTGCATAATCTTGAAGGAAACAAGTCTAAAGTAAGAGAACATAAATAAAAGGCTGAAACAAATAAGTCCACAACAAAGCCAAAGGAAAAAGGAAGAGCCCAAATAAATTATCCATAGGAAATAGATAGATGTGAAGAACCAAAAACAAAATACAAGAGATTTCAACAGCCTATAAGTAGATTAACACATTCTACAGCATGTAAAGTGGCCCAAAGCATGATTATATGTGTCCAAGATGTGTAACCATTTCAAACATGACACTTCCAATTCTAGAATAGAGACTTATTTGCATGAAAGCCTCAAGGAGTTTAACATTGGAGAGGTCAACACAAAATTTCATGCATGCACTCTTGTTAATTCAATCCTTTCAAATGTTTCTAGAATTTCAAGTGGATTTCTAAATTTGGATATGGTGTAGCTTTTTCATGCAAGTGGAGTTGATTGTTCTTATTTTAGAAGTTGACTATTTTTAATTTATAAAGTTGACTGGTTATCAAGTGCCACATATACTCATGATTTCCATGCAAATGAGGACTTCTCTTATTCCAACTCAGCTTCAAATCAGTTCAAGCTTGAGTTAAGACATCCAAGATTGACATAGATTTCATGTATAAGGTAGATTATTCCAAGCTTGAGCCCACTATCCATTTTCAATTCCAAAGAGTTTTTCATGCAAGACAAAAGAGAAGAAGATATTCTTATAAGGTTTTGTTATCTTGGCATAATAGACTTGGTTAATGTAAGAGTTGACCTACTTTTCTATTTTCAGTGCCAACCTCTTGGTTTTTGTATGTTTACTATATAAGTTGGCTTTTTATCTTTGAATTGTATCCCTCTTTTGACAAGATCAAATTCTGCCAAAGATTGCATTTCTAACCTTTTTTCAGATTAATAAAAGGATTATTTTTATTTTCCAAAATGTTGGTATAGTGTATTCATGTCATTGATTGGCATAAGTGATAAAATTTATCTTCCTTGTCGAGTCTTGATTCTTACCTAGCAGCATAGTTGATCAGTTTATGTAGGTCATGTTCCTATGTTTGATGTCTCTTGGTTGAGTTTATAGTGGATATAATTGGTTGGTTAGTGCCTTAAATTAGTGCTATTCTTTCATTTACCTCAATATTTGATCACTAGATAGAACCTTTTCATGAAATACTAATGCATAGGGGTCATTTGGAGTTTAAAAATTCAATCTTTTTACTGTCTGATTAGTGCTTTAGGAGCTTAAATTAAGTGGATCAATCAAAATTCAAGTGTATCACCATCATTAGATAGAATCTCCATTTAATTTTATTTCTTCCCTTTTCCCTGGTAGTTCATAGCATAGAGTAGAGATCTAAATTGATACATCAAAGGGAGATAGACCTTATAATTTAGATATTCAATCCACTAATTAGGTCACCCACAACCTAAGATTGTTTCCATATTTTAGTAGATTGTGAAGGCCTAAAACTACCTTCATAAGGGTGCAAGTCTGATTGACAACAGTTTTTAACACACTCGGTGGGACCAACAAAGAAATATTTTATAGATCTAAAGAAGTTTGAAACTGAAGAAAATGTTTGGAGGAGACACGAATATTCACCTTCCTCACAAGCTTAAGATTCTTCAAGTTGCAGAGTTTATAGCATCATTGAGGTAGCTTTTTAATGACAAAAGTTACAACAAGGTCAACAACTAAAGGTATTCCTTTTGAATTTATATCTTATAAGAGATCAAGATTTAGGAGGGCAAAACCATATTAGTATTTGCCTCCTGGTCATCCTACTATTCTAATCACTACAACCCCCACTACCCAAATGGCCATCAGAAATCAGGTGTTTGTTCCATTCAATAGAGGTAACCCACTGAATTTAGCCTAGTTTGATGACATTTTGGTGTCTACCCTTAAGACCATCCCATTCTTCTTAGGAGAGAATCAAATAACCCCTATTGAGCATATCCAAGATGGGGCTAATCTCTGTTTAGTCCATGATGTTGTTGAGGATAATGTTGCTATTAGATTGCTTATTGCCTCCTTCAAAGAAAAAACATTGTAATGGTATAGAAACCTTCCACTAAACTCCATTTATACTTGGGATGAATTGGGTGCAACCTTACTCAAGCAATTTGAGGAGAAATTTGATCACCTATCTTTAGTTGAGCAATTGACCACCATAACAAGGGCTCCTCATGAGTTCACATCTGATTTTAACCTCATATTACTAAAGACATGGACCAGAATACCTATGTTGATAAGGCCATCCCTTGAATATGCATTTTTGTGCTATTTGAAAGCCCGTAATTTTGACATTAGTGTGATGATACAATCTAAGGGTGGTGTTACTTTGTCAGATGCTTATGAACTTGTAATAAGGGTAGAAAATAGTTTGATACAAGATGGTAAGCTTTCTCCAAGATCTCCAATGCCTATATTTCTAGAAATAAGTTCTATACCAACCCCTCAAGTTCCTCAAATTCCATCCTTAGCTCCTATTCCAGCACCTCAAGCTCAAATTGTAGCCCCTACTAGCCCAACTAGTGAGATAGGAAAGTTGAAAAGCTTGTTGTAATATTTTGGGAATGAAATAGTGCAACTCAAGAGACATCAATATCAATCTAATAGGCCATATCAACAACAAAAGTAGAACACCTATTATCCCTTCAAAGATCAAAGGCCTCCTTATCAGGGTTTTAAAGAGAATAAACCACCTTATCAAGCACAAGGATCCATAAATCTAGCTAAGCCATATGCTACCCTTGATCCTAATGATCCTTCCACTTCAAAGGCCATAGTTCCCACCGCACCTCAAAACAACATGATGCAAGATTCAAGTTGGCAGCCCTCAAATCTCAATGATGTTCAAAACCAAGCCTTATGTAGACACCAAAATTGTGTCAACTCCCCTTGGTCCCTTACACACTTTATTAATTTAAAATAAAGTACTTATTTTAAATTAATGACATCACCCTAGACACCTCACCTTGGATACCTCGCCTTTAGGCCATTTATCACCCATGAGTCACCCTATGACTAAGGCCTTCAAATCATAAATTACCTAAGACCTATCCCAACTCTCTCACTAACTCTTGCACCTATTAAACCTACCTTTTGGCCATTCACCAATGACAAATAAACTTGGTAGATGGAGGAACGGGTAAAAGGCTAAAAATAGCCTTTTTACCCATTCTCTAGCCACCGAAGTCGGTCAACTGTCGACCGACGTCGGCAGGATCGCCAGCGTCGGTTACTTAAAACTAAATTCTAACCTTGGATGGAGGGCGGATGGGATTTCTCTTGCTCCTCGACTCTTTGCATATCAAAGGCAAGTTTTTGGGACAAGGCATCAGCATTCTATCATCACTCTCCAGGCTAAGAAACTCTACAAAATTCACTCTAGACATTGGATTAGAAGGTTGTACGAAGTCTCCTACATCAGCTACATCAGGGACAAGCATCCTGACACTCTTGGTTCTCCATCCAAATAGAGCTAAGAATTCTTTTATTTCATTTCAGTATTTTAGTAGGCATGGGTAATTAGTTTCCATTGAATATTCTTGAGTACTGTTAATAGACAACCCGACTTTCTTCTCAGAGAGGCTGAAAAGCCTTCCTCTCATTCTTATTCTCTTTCCACCCCTGTCCTCTATTGGGGTCCTTTTCTAGACCATATTCACTATCCTACAATCCTGCACAAACCATTAAACTCCTACAGACCTCCCAGACTCCTCCATCGACCAAAGACATCAACCAAAAGCCCATCCAAAGGCCCATTACCCCTATCAACATCGGTAATATAACCGACGTCGGCAACCTTGACCAACCAATGCCGGCAGAACTACCAACATCAGTGATTGTGGGAGACTTACAGTAGAATATAGGTACACGTTGTTTACTTTTTATTTCTTAGTCTTTCATTATTTCTCTTTATCTGACATTCTTTTTATCAACTAGTGGACTATCATCCCTCTAGGAAGCCTTTACACTTCCGAGACCGAGCATGTGCTTGGCAGTCCACCATATATCTATCTAACATTTTCTTTATTTGAGTCTCTTTCTCTCTACAGGTGTCTTCCTCCACAGCCAAAGAGGAGCTCCTACAATGTCTGGATACGGTGTGCAACTTAATCTGGATACGTATAAACCCCTGACCATTATCTTTAGTTTCTTATTTCTTCTGAATGTAATAAGCAAAAATGAGTAGAAACATTCTGGCACGCCCGGTGGGACCCTGGAGTTTTCCTTGGGTTCATTTCTTCTAAAAGGCAAACTTTCATATAGGTGCATTAGATTCTCTTTTCACATCCTCCTTCTATCTCTTTATTTCGAAAAGAAATCATAAAAAGAACCTCTTTCTTTTTCTTCTTGTCACCTTTTTCCTGCATCTTAGAGTAGTGAAATTCATACTCTTAACCTTTTCCCCACTTGTTTGCATCTAAACAAAACATTTCAATTTGGGTTAAAAATATATTGCATCTCATTCCTACTTGAATGCATTTTTAGCTCATCTAGTAATTAAAAATGCATTATGAATAAATCGTAGTGCACATATGTTACACATCCAGACCACAAGCACATCAAACTAAACATCTAAACATACTAGAGACAAGGCCCGACTAAGGATTTCATCACCTAGCGGATACCTTACCCTTCCTGGTAATCCTACTTAGACTTCACTACCAAGGGGAGAACCCACTCTGTTCTCTGGCAGAGTATAAACTATAGGGGAAGTATATATTGGCTAAGTGACCCAGCTTGGCTCTGGGCTCGTGAAGTGAGGGGAATAAACCCCTAGCACCAAGCCACATATGGAACCTAACACAGAATTTTGAGCACCAAAACATAACCTGAAACCAACCTTAGACTGCCTCTTTTAGGACCCGTTCTAAAAGCCCAATTTCCAAACATATTCTTCTAAAGCATAAGCCAACACGACTCTAAAATTTATTCTTAGGAATTTAATGTTTAGAGGTTGCTTGCCTTCATCTACTTTTCTATTTTTATCTGGTTTTTTGAGCTGGTAAGGATGCATTATTTTGAGCTCCAAAAACAACTCAGAACTTTCTTCTTTCTTCCAAAAACTTTTAGTTTTTTGAGTTTCTAGAAATACACAGTAATCGACATCAATTTTTCCATCGACATCGGCAATTGATCTTCACTGACATCATTTATCTGACCGACATCGGTAACTTACTTCACCGACATCAATTTTTCTACCGATGTCGATCACTGTCAAAAAAATTCTTCTCAAATAGTAAGCTAAAAACCTGACCTTTTTGCTGTTAAAAACAAATTTTGGTATACTAAGGCTGAAACATATAGTTTTTAGAACCTAAATCTATTTTGCCTTAGATGGTTTTGACACGTAGTCAAAAAACTCTTGTTGACCATGCAAGGCAACAACCACTCCCGCCTTCGCCTTCTATATCAAGTTCCCAAATGGAGTATAATTCAGAAACTGAACGTACTCCTATCCAACCAACCCCAACTCAACCCCTATTGTTCCCAAAGGGGACCAAGACTTTGAAAGGTTCCTTGACCTCAATGTCAAGGCTCTTCAACACTATCTCGTGAGAAGTCAAACGTGAGATCCTTCAGGCAACCTAGTTTATGGGATGCCAACTTCCTTAGTTGAAACGGCAAGCATATCAACAGCCTCCGTAACCCAACCCATGGTCACCTAGGCCATTGCCTCAACTAACAACCCGACCATGACCAATCTTCAAAGTGTGGCCTCTCCTTCTATTTCTGGACCTACCTCTATTGGAGTTTCTGTACCCCCTCAACCACAAACCATTCAACAAAGTTCTACACCATTCCAGAACTTAATGTCTCCATCCCACCTACTCTTGCACCTATAAATACAAGAGTGACTACTTATCCTTTGGCTAGTGTTGCCACCATCCAACCACCTTTGGCGACATCAAGCCAAGTTATGCCTTCTAGCTTTATGACACAACCACCTTTGACTTCAACATCAGTCTCTATGACTAGTTACCAATATGTTGTGCCTATACAAGCGCAACCAACTATGTCATACGCTCCACTTAACACCTTCCAAATGCCTTACAACCTAAGGGGTGCCCCACCTAAAAATCCATCAACCGATCTAATCCAGATGTTGATGGATAAGATGTCTAATCTTGAGACATCCATTTCGGGTTCAAAAAATGTTCTCTCATATGAAAAAATCTGTAATGAACCTATTCATCCTTCGGTCCCAATCTGACCATATCCTAGTCAGTGGGAACTTCCCAAGTTTACTCGCTTTTAGAGTAAAGAGAACCCACAGCAACATCCACGAGCATTTAGACATGCTTGTTACCTTATAGCACATGATGATGCATTGTTACTACGCACATTTTTTATGTCACTTTCTGGTGCTGCCCTCGATTGGTATAGTTCTATTACTAGTCACTCTCTATTTACCTTCACCCAACTAGCTCAACTATTTCTTGACCACTTTTCAATTAACATAACTAAAAAGGTCTCCATCACGGACTTATATTCTATCAGACAAGTTGACGATGAATCAATAGCTGATTTTGTTGCCCATTGGAGAGGCTTAATCAACCAACTCTCCTTTTATTTACCTCAACCAGAGCTCATTGAGCTCTTCTCTAGAGCATGTGCTAAGCACATCTCATCTAATTTGCAGGTCCAAACATTTTGCACATTTGACAAAGCTTTCACCATGGCTAGGAAGCTTGAACTCCATGATGTCGAAGAAAATAAAGTCAAATTGTGTAGTAAAAAGCCCAACACAAAATCAAATGACCCTTCCTCCGAATCTTCTTCCTCCAATTCCAAATCCAATGGATCAGCAAATGCTATGGTACTTAGATCATCATCATCGACCACAACTAACCAATCCAAACCTTCCACATCTCAAAGCATTACACAACGATTCTAACAACGATACGTATAGCATCAATATACTCCAATAGGAGAATCATACGCATCTGTGTTGGATAAACTAGTCAAATAATGGTATAGGGAGAATGACTTCTGTAATTATCATCGTGTCAAAGGCCATGACATAGACAATTGTAAAACCCTCAAGAATGTCATTCAAGACATGTTAGATAAAGTTGATCTTGTCTTGGATAACCCAAGCGCGCCACCTAACTAAAACATAGACATCTTTAGACAACCATTCCCTAACCATCCCCCTAGCCAAAACAATGTACAGACCATGGCCAAAGACCCCCAAGAGCGTAATATATGCACGGTCGATATAGTTTCACCTTTCTTCCCTAACCAACCTCTTCCACAAACCGAATAGGTTAGTCAACCTATCCCTCCACCACAGGAAGAAGAGCCTTCTTCTCTTAATAGTCCTCCATCTACCCCTCTTATATTGGAGGACGCTTTAACCATACCAACGCCATTAGCCCCATCTTCATCCTTCCTACTACCAATGGAGGACCATACCTTTCCTGCTATTCAACCACAAGTAGAAGGAATGATCATCCCTATGCTATTTCCTCTTGAAGAACCCCATTCTCCAATTCCTTCTCCACTGAGAGAAGAAACCCTATTCTCTAACATTGTCTCTTCACCTACTTCAACCGAAGAGGATCCAGTAATGGCTCTCTCTCTCCTTTGGCCTGAGATTGCCACATCTAACACATTCCCTCTCTCACAACCACCCAAATCTTTTGAAAAACCAATTATAAAGCCTAGCACAACAACTTCTAAACCATTCTCTCGACTAGCTGAAAACTTAGGATTTCTCCATTCGAAGAACTTAGAACATGAGGCATTATAGGAGTGACTCAAAGCTCCTTATCTTACACATCCCATCTCATCTCGTACTGACGACCCTCCTTCAACAAAATCTCCCAAAGTCTCCAATGAGGACCAAGCTTCTACTTCCAAATTTTTAGAAGCTCAGCCATCCACATCTGAACCTAAACCCTCACAAACATCCACCATACCAAAATCAGTTAAATCCCTTGGTGTTCGCCCCATATCTAACCTCACTCACCCACAAGTGAAGGTCGATTTGAATCTTACCTCCTATAATAGTGGTCCTCATACCATATTAAAGAAGGCTACTAAAACATGTCAGAGAACTCCCCCACCATCACCATTGCCCTCTATTTTGAGCCCTCATCCTTCTACCTTAATAGGAGTGCTCTCTACTCCAACACCTAACAAAAATAAGTTGCCTCCATTACTCCCTTTACCTACCAAAAACATACCTCCTCCAAAAAATTTGACACCTCTCACCAATAAAGCCCCATCTACATGAGTGGCCACACCACCAATCAAAAAGGTGGTACAGAAATCTCCCTCAACAACTCCAAAACAAAAGTCATCAACACCTAGTGCATCAACAAGCACAGACCCATTAGTGGGTTCATATGCTTTGATACTACGCTAACTTTTTCAAACTTCTAACATCACTCTTCCACCTATTAAACCATTTCAACCTCTCAGACCAAAATCATCTTGGTTCAATGACACTAAAATCTACTTATATCATCGCTCACCTAGGCATGATACTGAGAACTGTTGTGCCCTTAAGTTTGTCATTCACCAACAATTCAAAAAAGACACCTTTCTTATTAAGGATTCTTTCAACAAATCTCTGACACCATCCCATGTCTCTCAAACCTCCTCACCTTCATCAGAATCCCATCATCAGACTATGGTCCCTTTACCTCCTTCACCCCCTTTATTTGAGATTAACACCATCAATGTGGCCACTAGGTCACAAACTTTAAAGGATAAATCAAAAGAGAAAGTTGATATTCTTTGGACCTACCCATTTGTCAAACCTGCTCAACCACCCAAACCCAAGACTTCTATCTTGGGTACATCCCAACCCACTTCTTCAGAGGCAATCCGTGATTTTATGGTGAAACAGCTTCACCAAACTCCCATGAAGATGACTTTATATGACCTCATTCGAAGCTCTCCACAACATCATCAAGCTTTAATCAAAGCTTTATAGGTAGTGGAGGTCCAACCCGAGGACCCCCAACCATTAGCTGCCTTAGTCCAATCATTACCCATCGTCGCCTCTATTACCTTTAGTGATTCTAAAATTCCTACCTCCAACTTGGAAGATTAGGATGCTGCCCTTTTCATCACAGTCTATGTTGATCGAACCCATGTTAAGCGAGTTATGATTGATGGGGGCGCCAGTATCAATATCATTTTCACCCATGCCTATGACTAATTAGCCCTCCCAAAGAATTGTATGTCTAGAATTGATGCAATTCTTCGATCTTTCAATGACTCTACTGCCACTACCATTGGCACCATCGTCTTACATATTCGTGTTAGCCCACAAATAATCTCAGAACTCTTCTACATCATCGAAGGGGAGTTCCAATACAACATGTTATTAGGATGACCTTGGATTCGTGCCATGGCCTGTGTCCCTTCTACATTACACCTTTGTGTCAAATTTGAACACAACGATCAAGTCCACGTCATTCCCACAGACCCCTCCCTTTTCAAGACATGCAACACAACTTATCGACCCAACGATGTTCTCATTCCTTTTTAAACATCGACCCAAACACTACCTCCATCCGTGAAAGCTTCAACAACTACGCAAATGGTAGTTACACCTACACCACCTCCTCAAGTGACAACAAAAGACCCTATGGAAGATGCCTTCTAACGTCTTTCACTTGGGGAGTATTATTTACTCACTTTGGACATGTTTCAGACTCCTCAAGAGTATGGACAACTTCATCACAATCCTAGCTATGACCATCGTATCGGAATGGTCGTCCCTTATGGTCCTCCTAATCTTCAAACAAATCTTATCTATGGAGGGCTAGATCGAGCTCTCACTGATGGGAATCCTCTTTCATCACCCCAACTATTTACGTTTGACTTCTCTTTTCTTGGCAACCCAAACTTTGCTCATACCTATCTTTATAGGTGTGCATGCAAGGACTTTGGCTTTGGGTGCTACAAACAAGGCTCCCACCAACCCGTCGAACCACTGAATGATGAGGCCATAAAGAATGCCAAGAAGCGACATGGCTTGAGTTTTGAAGAACTTACTAAATTTTTTAAAAACCCTCACCCCGAACCTATCATCGAACAATCCCCTCCAAACTCACCTATTCCCCCATCTTCACCTACCGAGTCAGTGGTTTCCATCCCTCTTAATTTATTTTTTTGCATAAATGCCATTCGCTTGGAACCCCTAACCTATCAAATAGGTGGGGTATCCAGGTCTCTCCCTCTCATTTATCCAAACATGATAGATGATGAATCTGCTACCATCAACACTGTCTAATGCGTAGACGATGATGCCATTCTCACCTACATGGGTGCAGACGACTCTTTCATTCAATGATCACTTCCTTCAGAAACACAAGTTATGTTAAATGAATCGACCATTAACATTAACCTTTCATCTTCTGATGTTCCTCACGTTTTAAAGATTGGTCAATCTTTGGACGCCTAAGAACAAATCGACTATACCAAATTCCTTACAGATCATAGCAAAGCCTTTGCTTGGACCTATAGCGATATGCCCGGCATCGACCCTAACATTGTCATTCATAACATTGTCACAAACCCAGAGGCTAAGCCTGTTAGGCAAAAGCTTCACAAAATGCATCCTCACGTTGCACTCCTTATCAAAGAGGAGCTTCAACATCTTCTCTCCGTCTCATTTATCCAACCCATTGATTATTTGCAATGGGTGTCAAACATTGTCCCTGTCACAAAAGTGACTGGGGAAATTTGAATTTGTATCGACTATCACGACCTCAACTTAGCTTTCCCAAAGGATGACTTTCCCTTGCCAAACATCGACCAACTTGTTGATCTTATAGCTAGTCATGAGATGCTATCACTCATGGATGGGTTTTCAAGATATAATCAAATCTTGATTGCACCAGAAGATCAACATAAAACCACCTTCATCACTCTATGGGGGACATTTTGCTATAGAGTTATGCCTTTTGGCCTCAAAAATGCAGGCACCACATACCAACACGCCATGACTTATATCTTTCACGATCTCTTCCACAAAATCATGGAAGACTATGTGGATGACCTACTAGGCAAATCTAAACTTTGTCGTGACCATTTAACCATCCTTAAAATAATCTTCACTCACCTTCTACAATATAATGTTTGCTTAACCCCAAGAAATGTGTCTTTGGGGTTCTCTCAAGAAAAATTTTGGGTTTCATCGTTTCTCTTCATGGCATTGAGATTGATCCCATTAAGATTTGAGCTATACTTGAGATGCCGCCACCTACCAATCTAAAACAACTTCGCAGCCTACAAGGGAAGCTTCAATCTATTCATCACTTCATCTCACAGCTTTTCGACCGATGTCAACCCTTTCATGACCTCCTCAAGAAGGACGTCTCCTTTAATTGGGATAAGAATTGCCAAGAGGCTTTTGAGGCTCTTAAACGTTATCTTGTCTCTCCACCAGTCCTTATTCCACCTAAAAATGACCAACCTTTCTATCTTTACATCTCAGCAACAAATCATTCTTTAAGTGCCATGATCACGCATCGAGATGAACAACATCGAGAGTAGGCAGTTTATTATATAAGCCGAACACTCATTAACTATGAAACTCTGTATACTCATACCGAAAAACTTTGCTTGGCATTAGTCTTTGCCACCTCCAAACTTCGTCATTATCTCCTCAATCACAAAACTTATGTCATCACTCATATCGACCCTCTCAAATACATACATTCCAAGCCATACCAAAACCAACGTATGGCTCGTTGGCTCATGCTTCTTGCTGAGTTCAATTTGGAATTCATCCAACAAAAATCTATAAAGGGGTAAACAATCGCTGACCAACTAGCAGATGCCCCTCTACCTGACAACCAACCCTCTCACTGTGAATTCCCCGATGAATCTATCACCACACTTTCCACTGATAACATATTCTATAAAATGACAATGTTCTTTGACGGATCCAAATGTCAACTCGATGGGGGTGCAGGGGTCATTATCATCCCTCATGAGGGTGAGCCCATGCCCCTATCTTTCAAACTTGACTTTGAATGTACCAATAATATGGCTGAATATGAAGCCTTAATTTTGGGACTTCAAACTACCATTTCCTTAGGCATCAAGACAATCAACATCTTTGGCAACTCACAACTAGTCATTAATCAGATTAACGGTTCATACCTTTGCAAAAAAAAAGTTTTGCAATGGTGTAAACACCGTGTTGACACATTACTAAAGTCTTTCGACCATTATCTCTTACAAACTATTCCTCGCTCTACGAATAAATTTGCCGACACCATGGCCTCTCTCGCCTCATGCATACCATCTTCATCTTCTTCTTCAAGAATTTATGTCATGGTATACCATTTGGTGTTACCTTCGTATATTTCCACTGACATCAACTTTGTCAGCAATATCGACTCTAATCCACACAATGTTTGGTATAAACAACTTGTTGACTACTTAACTTTTTCTATCATTCCTCCTGATCTCTCTAGCAATGCATGGTGGGCTTTTATCAAGAGTACTGCTCGATATACCATGTTAGGGGGTCTTCTCTACAAAAGAGGTTTCGATGGCCTCCTTTGATGTCTAACCTCCACTGAAACATCTCATGCCAGTAAACAAGTTCATGATGGGATTTGTGGAGGATACTTTAGTGGTAACTCGGTTGTAAAACACATCCTTTACCTGGGCTATTATTGGCCCACTCTTCACCAAGATTGTAGTGACTATGTTCGGTGTTGTATCAAATGCCAGCAACACGCTAACTTACTTCACATCTCTAGCCACGCTTTACAAGTTGCTAAGGATTTTTGGCCCTTTTCACAATGGGGCTTAGATCTGATCGGTGAGATTAACCCTCATTCATCTTTCCAACATCAATTTATTATCACCATGACTGAATACTTCACTAAATGGGTGGAAGCTATTCCCCTCATCTCCACTAAAGCTGACAAAATTGTCGACTTCATCAACCACCACATCATCTGTCGTTTCGGTGTACCTCACAAAATCATCACTGATAATGGCAAATCTTTCAAAAATAAAACCATTTAAAAACTTTATGACTATTTTAGCATCAAACTCAGCTTCTCTTCGCCTTATTACCCACAAGCCAATGGACAGACAGAGGCTTCTAACAAAATCTTAACCAAAATCCTAATGAAGGTGGTCAACGACACTGAAAGGGATTGACACATTCACATTCCCTTCGCTTTGTGGGCCTACTGCACTAGCATTCAAACCCCTACGGGTGCTACACCTTTCTCTTTAGTGTATGGAACTGAGGCCGTCTTGCCTCTTGAATTACAAATACCTTCTCTACGCATCTCTTTGCACGACATACTTTCTAACGATGACTTTTGTCAAGATCGATTAGCTCAACTTGAGTTACTTGACGAACATCATCTTGCTGCTCTTAATCATCTTCATATCTACCAAAATTGCATCAAACGTGCCTTTAACAAAAATTTGAAAGAGTGAGATTTCAAAATTAGGGATCTCATCCTTAAAGAAAACCAACACGTAACCAATATGGAAAGAAGTAAATGAGGCAAGTTTGCTCCTAATTGGCTCAGACCTTATATCATAACACACAAGTATGGATCAGGGACTTATTGTCTATCTTTTCTTGAAGGCTAGCCAGAATCTGAGCCCCTTAATGCCTTGCATCTGTGACCATTCTAATGTTAATCAAGTACTCATTCACTTGATATTTAATTTAAGCTCGTCTCTCGAGCAACCCCTGTCATCCTCATCCCTATTCCTTTCAACCCTTTTTCTCCGTAAACATTAGTTAATCTTTTTTGCATTAATACTTTGTCCTACTAAAAGGGAAACCCTTAAACCTTTATAGGCTAGTCCATGACTAAAACTTCAGTCCACAAAACATATAAAACTGGGATGCCTATTCAAAGGTCATAAAACTATAAATGTAGACTACTCCCTCGAAAGACAGCTGCATAATCGTTGTAATTGATAGACTGCTCCCTTGAAAGACAACTATTCACAGACATTCAACTATTCAAAGCAAAATATAGACCAATCCCTTGAAGGATGGCTATGCCCAAATCTTGCTACAAACAGCACTCTCTCAGAAGCTTCCCGCATCGATCAGCTTCACAAATGACCACAAAATAAAACAACATCCCCATGTAGACTTTCCACATTGATCAGTCTACCAAAAAAAAAAAAGGAAATTGACTGACAAACTATTAAGTCATGGACTTGCCTATAGTCATTCTCAGGGTCACCTATAAAAGGGGCAAAGTTATCCTTGCTAAAAAGGGTTACGCTATCCTCACATCTCACATAATCAAACCTATTACCCCAACATACCCAAAGGATTTTGAGCTCACTTAACATCAAGTGATTTGAATACTTCTTTAACACAAACAATGGTCAATGACTTAATGCATGAATGGGGCTTTTGTTTGCAACAACCCTATCTATGCTATCATTATGGTCCTTGTCAATGAAAGATCCATACATCTTTCACTTCTTACATACCTTTGTCACATACAACCAAATCATTTTTCAAACCAAACCAAACCAAACTAAAACATTTTCTAACCATTAGCATAACCTCATGATTTATTTAATGAAAATATCAATTTGTATTATCATAGCCCATTCACACTAGTTTCTATGGAAAATAATACACATGAAAACTAACAACCAAACACAATTTATGTCAATCATATATCATCACCAATACAAACAGTGTTGAAGCATAAATAAACTCATTTTATTTTTGGCATACATCCATCACCAATATGGAAACTTGCCAGGGATGAAAAACCACATAACCTATGTTACAGAATACACCATAACATAATATGGAAAAGGCTGTAACATCATCATACACTCATCATTTCAAGCATGTAGCATCAGACATATGAGAAGTGTTAAACCATTAACATGACCAAACCAATTATCGACCTCTTTGACTCTTCTTCCATTTTGGGAGAACTACATTGGCCTGAGGCCCTTCAAATAGGGGCTATGTAGGCAGCACTCAGTTGACATGGGGTCTTCTAAGGTTAGCTTGGCCATTCCTTCGTTCGTCCATCTGATGGACCAACTATCTATACCAACCCAAAATCATGACCAAACAACCATCCCTGACACTGTAGAAGTCACCTTAGATTTTTCATGGGGCACATTGGAAATTGCATACATCTCCCCATCCACAACAAACTACACTTGAGATGACTTATATCTTAGCCTGACTCGACCAATAACCTTGGAGATCATGACTATCTCCTTAGACCACGACCACTTTTGAGATAACTATGCCTTGGTTGTTTTGATTGCATATGCTACCTCATGAATACTTAGCAAATTATCCACAACCCTTACACCTATTGTCAGATCGTGAGCAAGTTGATCCCCAATATTTATGACATTTTTGTGTTTTCCAAGAGCACTTTCTAGCCCAAAATACTTAGAACATGATGACCATTGGAGCTACAACTTTGATCGAATAATCTAATCAGCTATGACCAAAAAGTTGGGGACTAGTTATTTTGATTTTAGTCTGCTTCGACCATTGGAGCTATAACTTTGATCAAATAATCCAATCAGCTACGACCAAAAAGCTAGGGACCAGTTATTTTGATTTTAGTTCGCTTCGACCATTAGAACTATTGCTTTGATCATTTAACCCAATCAGCTATGACTAAAAAGCTAGGGACTGGTTAATTTGATTTTAGCACTCCTCGACCTTGACTTGTGACAATTTGACCTACCTATCACGTGAAGTGATATACATGTAATCCCAACTATTACAGCATTCACACTTCAACTTTACTATACACATCCACTACCTATCAAATCGGCACCTGATATCAGGTTACCTTCTCTCGACTCCCGCTTTGAGGGGGAATACCTCATCCCTTACCCGGAGCAACCTATACCTCATCCCTTACCCGAAGCAACCTACACCTCATCCCATACCTGGGGCAACTTACTCCTATTTTTGTCTTGCAATTTGTCAGTACAACCAATAAGACAAAAAGGGGAAAATATAGACACTAAAATTGTGTCGACTCCCCTTGGTCCCTTACACACTTTATTAATTTAAAATAAATTACTTATTTTAAATTAATGACATCACTCTAGACACCTCACCTTGGATACCTCGCCTTTAGGCCATTTATCACCCCATGAGTCACCCTATGACTAAGGCCTTTAAATCATAAATTACCTAAGACCTATCCCAACTCTCTCACTAACTCTCATGCCTATTAAACCCACCTTTTGACCATTCACCAATGACAACTAAACTTGGCAAATGAAGGAATGGGCAAAAGGCTAAAAATAGCCTTTTTACTCGTTTTCTAGCCACTGACGTCGGTTAACCATCAGCTGACGTCGGCGAGATCGCCAACATCGGTTACTTAAAACTAAATTTTAACCTTGGCTGGAGGGCGAATGGGATTTCTCTTGCTCCTCGACTCTTTGCATATCAAAGGCAGGCTTTTGGAATGATGCATCAGCATTCTATCATCACTCTCCAGGTTAAGAAACTCTACAGAATTCACTCTAGACATTGGATTAGAAGGTTGTATGAAGTCTCCTACATCAGCCGCATCAGGGACAAGCATCCTGACACTCTTGGTTCTCCATCCAAACAAAGCTAAGCATTCTTTTATTTCATTTCAATATTTTAGAAGGCATGGGTAATTAGTTTTCTTTGAATATTCTTGAGTACTGTTGATAGACAACCCGACTTTCTTCCCAGAGAGGCTGAAAAGCCTTTCTCTCATTCTTATTCTCTTTCCATTCATGTCCTCTACTGGGGTCCTTTCCCAGACCATATTCACTATCCTGCAATCCTGCACAAACCATTAAACTCCTACAGACCTCTCAGACTCCTCCGTCGACCAAAGACATCAACCAAAAACCCATCCAAAGGCCCATTGCCCCTACCGACATCAATAATATAACCGACGTCGGCAACCTTGACCAACTGATGCCGGTAGAACTATCGACATCGATGACTATGGGAGACTTACAACAGAATACAGGTATGCATTATTTACTTTCTATTTTTTAGTCTTTCATTATTTCTCTTTATCTGACATTCTTTTTATGAACTAGTGGACTGTCATCCCTCCAGGAAGCCTTTACACTTTCGGGACTGAGCATGTGCTTGGCAGTCCACCATATATCTATCTAACATTTTCTTTGTTTGAGTCTCTTTCTCTCTATAGGTGTCTTTCTCCACAGCCAAAGAGGAGCTCCTACAACGTCTGGATACGGTGTGCAACTTAATCCAGGTACGTACAAACCCATGACCATTATCTTTAGTTTCTTATTTCTTTTGAATGTAACAAGCAAAAACAAGTAGAAATACCTTGGTATCATAGAACATCACTATGCCTCAAATGACACAAGAAGAGTTTTCATTTCAAAGAGGTCAGTACCAAGATATAGGTTTGGCATCACAAGGAGAGACTCATCAAGTTCAAGGGAAGCCTGATGCCATTAATGTATATTGGCAAGAAGACGATCATGTTACTTTTATTCAAGGTGTTGAAACTAACAATTCAAGTGGTCAAGTTGTAGTTGTAACTAGAGCTAAAAGAAGAGCCATTGAAGAGGTTCAAGAGGTCAAAAATGGTTCAAGTACTCCTATGGTTATGTCTAAGAGTACAAAAGAGTAGCTTTTTATCCTTAGAACACAAAAAAATCAAAATATAGAGGTTGGTAAGGTTCATCAACTACCTCTAGTTCGTGAACAACCAATGATTTAGAAGGTACAACCAAAGGTTAATAGATCTCATTTTAGTATAGTAGATCAGATGAATAAGTATAACATCAGCATTATCAATTGGGATTCCCTTTCCCTTCCAAGATAAAAGGATAAGCTCATTTAAGAGCTTTCAACTGTCAAATTGTCTCCAAAACTAGTGGAGAAAGGTGTTGTCTTGACTAATTCGGATCAACCAACTAAAAAATAGATACAACAAGTAAATAAGATGGCAAAGGTGGACAAAACTAAGTAAAATCAAACAAAACTCCCCCTTTTTATCTTTTTTTTATAGTAGGTGATACTTTGGTTTGTAATTTTATGGTGGATAGTGGAGCTAGTAGTATAGTCATGCCTAAACAAATTGTAGATAAGCACAGCCTTATTTATGATCCAAACACTAAAGGAGTATTGCAATTGGATGGATCATCAAAAAATATGTTAGTCATCATCAAATATATAAAATTGACATTACATGCTTGTCCCAATGTTACTATTCAGCAGGATGTTGTTGTGGTAGACTTGCCTCCTTACTTTGTTATGTGCCTTTGACTTCACCTCAAAGATTAGGGGATATTTATCAGCTAATTGGACTTATTTGATGTTCAAAACTAGGTATGGTACCAAGGTAACAACTCATTTTGAACCTATTGCACGTTTCCATATGGATCCATATATGCCAAGTGTTGTGAACACTAATTATATCATCTCAGATGAAGTGCTAGCAGCTAGTGAAGTAGAAAGTGAATCACCTTTGGATGGAGTTATAGATTTATTCCTTGACGAGTGGGCTTCTACCTTACATGAGAATGATCCCTAAAATCTAATTGAAGGACTTGGTGTGTATTGCCTTCATGAGAATGATGCACCAATTCCAACCATGGTCAAAGAAGATGAGTCTAATGAAGGTTTGTGAAAATTGTACTTTGATGGGTCAAGGAATAAGCATGGAACCAGAGATGGAATGATGTTGGTTTCTCCAACAAAACAAAGGTATTTATCTTCTATTAAATTTTAGTTTCATTTTTTAAATAATATTGTTGAGTATTAAGCACTAGTTCATGATTTACAGCAGACTAGGAAGATGAAAGTCAACACCATACAAGTTTTTGGTGATATATAACATATAGTTCACCAAGTAAGAAGTTTAAATGAATGAAAAAATATATTGGTTAAGTATTATAGGCATATAATATGGGACTTACTTGAATATTTACAAGCTTTCAACATTCAGGTAATACTAAGAGGTGAGAATAAACATGATGACAGGTCGGCTGCCATTAGATCACAATTTAGTATCCCAACTGATATAAAGAGTGAGAAAATTTAGTTACACATAAAGGTGGTTCTAAGGCCTTCTATTCCAGATAATCATGAGAATTGGCAAGTGTTCAAAGATGACAATCAGATTGTGAGATTCTTGCAAGAGGAGGCTGAGTTTTCTTCAAGAAATTAATCAAAACACTTGTGGCAGTATAGTGATCAAGTTGTGCAACTAAAAACAAATAATCTACCCAAGGGATTGGTCACACTTGAGAAAATTTTCAATGGTGATGATGAGTTAAGGAAAGATAAGTCATCCTTGTCAACAAAAGAAGAGCACTATGCCAATGTAGAGATTACAGTTGGTAAGATTTTAAAGTTGGGTAAGGTATGCACTCCTTCACAAAGCAAGCTTTCATTAAGTTATGCACAAGTTTTGCTGATATATTTTCATGGTAGTATAGTGATCTCAAGGGATTTGATCCAAGTTTTGCTCAACACATCATTAATTAGAGGAGACTAAACCAGTAAGACAAAGATAAAAGCCAATCAATCCTAAGCTTGAGCCTTTGATGAGAGATGAGCTTCACAAGCTCATAGAATCAACTATTATTTTCCAATCAAGCACTCAACTTGGGTGGCCAATCTCATTTCAGTATGGAAGAAGAATGGTGAGATTCATTTGTGTGTTAATTTCCATGATTTTAATAGGGCTTCACTTAAAGATCACTATCCATTGCCATCAATGGAACAAATTTTACAACTTGTTACAGGTTCAGATAGGTTTTCTTTGTTGGATGGATATAGTGGCTACAATCAGATTTTGGTCAAGGAAGAAGACCAATTTAAGACAGCCTTCATAACTAAGTGGGGGACATTTGCATACATAAAGATGCCATTCAGTTTGTCTAATGCTGGAGTAAATTTTCATAGAGCCATGGATATGGCATCCCAAGGCCTTCTTAATACATTTATACTTGTTTATTTGGATGATATAATAGTATTTTCAAAGAATGTAAAAGATCACATGGATCATCTCAAGCAAGTGTTCGAAAGGTGTAGGCAATTTGGGGTATCTCTAAATCCCAAAAAGTGTGTTTTTTCCATTCATGAAGGTAATCTTGTTGGACTTGTTGTTTCAAATTATGGTTTAAGCATAGATTCAGAAAGGATTGACTCCATTCTTGCACTTTCTTTGCCTAAGCATAAAAAGGCTATGCAAGGCTTCTTTGGGAAAATTAACTTCATAAGGAGATATATTTCAGTATTTTCCATTTTAGAAAAGCCACTTACATCCATGTTAAAGAAGGATCATGGATTTAGTTGGTCCAAAGAAGGAGTAAAAAATTTTGAAGATATTAAGAGGGCCATAGCTAGTGCTCCTATGCTTATAAATCCAGATTTCACAAAGGATTTTATTTTGTATATATATGCTAATATGGACACCATTTCAGGAATTCTTATGCAACAAAATCATGAGGCTTTGGAGCAACTAATAGCCTTCTTCAGCCAAGGCTTGGAAGAGTATGAAATAAGGTATTCTTTTGTTAAAAAGCATGTCCTTTCAATTATAAGATCTCTTAAGAAGTTTAGACACTTGTTGTCTAATAATAAGATACATCTAATGGTTTCCCATCTAAGCATCAAAGAGTTTCTCTTGAAAAAGGATATAAATGAGAAGAGAGTTGGTTGGATAACCAAGGTAATGGAGTATGATGTGGAAATTAGGGTCACAAAGTTGATTAGAGGCAAAGGACTTTGTGAGCACCTAGCTCAAGAATTGCAAGAGACTAATGAGTCTATTTTGGTGTCAAATGATGAAGAGATTGTAGTTGTTCATACCTCACCTACCAGTTGGTTTCATGACTTGGTAAGCTATCTCCAACATGGTATTTATCCCTCTCATATAAGTGCTTCAAAAAGAAGATATTTAAAGTTGCAATCTATTTCATTTTTACTTACTGATGGTGTGTTGTTCAAGAAAGATATCAATGGCATGTTACTAAGATGTATACAGCCAAGTCAAACTCAGAGATTGCTTGAATAATTCTATGATGGACATGGTGGAGGAAATTTTTTTTCAAGAACTACAACCCTTAAGATTATGAGAGGTGGGTACTATTGACCTAGTATATTTGGTGATTGCCATGCATGGGTTAGAAAGTGCAAACTATGTGCTATGTTTGTAGGAAAAGTGAAACTTGCAGCCTTACCTCTTCAACCAATTGTGGTGGATCAGCTCTTTGTCTAATGGGGATTAGAATTTATTGGTCTCATAAATCCTCTTTCATGTTCAAGGCATAAATAGATTCTCACTACTACAGATTACTTCACACATTGGACATAAGCAGTAGTATTGAAAGAAGCAAACAAAACCAACGTTCTAGATTTCTATGAAGGTTTACTTACTAGATTTGCTTCAACTATTATTTCTAATAATGCAATGGATTTTATGGGATCTAAGATCAGTCAATGGGCTATCCAACATTGAATTTACCTTAGCACTTAATCAAACTATTATCTACAAGGTAATTGCTTTGTTGAATCTATGAATAAGAACATATTGAGGATCATAATAAGGACTATTGAAGACAATTAGAGGTTATGTCATCTCAAGTTGAAGTTAGCTCTATGGGCTGATATGATCACATACAAAATATCAATAGCCAACTCCCCACACAAGTTAGTATATGGTAAGGAAGCAAGGTTACCCATTTCTCTTGAGTTTTTTGCTTTAGAACTAATGCATCAACTTGAATTGTTGGAGAATGAGCCTATGGAAATCATGTATGCTAAGCTTATGGAGTTGGAAGAGACAAGAAATCATTCCATGATAGCTATGGAAATTCATCAAGCACAAGTAAAGAGAGATTTTGACAAAGGAGCTTCTTCATGAAGTTTTAAAGAAGGAGATTTGGTCCTCAAGTGGGATGAGGATAGATCTAAACCAGGAAGGCACGTAAAGTTTGATTCCCTTTGGAGTGGCCCATACACAATCTCTAGTTGCAAATCCCATAATGCCTTCCAACTTGTAAAGATGGATGGTGAGGAGCTTCCAATCCCAGTCAATGGGATACATTTGAAACATTGATATTGAAGAGCAAAGCTCCTTGTACATAGTTTGTTTTGCTTTCCTCCAAGTGTTATTTAAGCATAGTAGTTTCATTCTATTTTTTTCCAAGTAAGTGCTTGTTTGCACATTTGATTTTCTTAGTTAGGTTTCCCTACTTTGTGTGTTTACCTTCTATTTTGGAGGATGAAGGTTACCTTTTTCAAATTAGATGTTGTACTTACAGTCATAGACCAGATTTATCATTGTTTTGTGAGTTCAATATCATGTATATGGCTAGGTTCTCAATCATAGCAGGCATGCTTCCCAATTGAGTCACCAAAATGTTGATGATTTTGACCCTATAGGTCAAAATTTCAACCTCTACCATTCAAAACTTTGTAGTTCATCTTGTAAATCAGTTTTGGGTCCTGAATAGTTTGAAGGAATTGTTCGAGTCTACATGGTCTCTTTCTTTCATAAGAATTGTCCACATATAAATCTTGGAGGGCATTCTCAAAAGTAAGGTCATTTATTTCAAAGAATTCAAAGGGTCTATTTCATTCTTTCAAAGGGCATTTACAAAAGTTTGAAGGGTCTTTTCCTTTCGGGAGGAGGCATTTCAAGGGGCAAGGCACTTAATAGAGTTTCGAAGGATTTCCTTCAGGAAGATAAAGGCCTCAAAAGAAAGTTTGAATAAAAGAGATAAAAATAAAAATCCCAAAGATTTAATTCCTTCAAAAAATTTGTCCGAATAAAATGGACATTCACAAACACCTAAAGGAATATTACAAGAATCCTAAAGGGTATGTGCCCTTCGATAAAGTTCATTGGCAAGAATTCAGAAGGGTTGAGTCCCTTCAAGAAGGTTCATTTCAAGGAATTTTGAAGGGTATGTGCCCTTCGAGAAAGTAACTCCCAAATGGTTGAAGGACCATTTGAAAAAATTTAAAGGGTCAATTCTATGGAAAGTGGACCATTTCAAAAAAATAGAAGGGCAAGTAGACAGATATATTTTTTCCAAAGCACAGTTTGGAAAAGCCATGAGGTCCATTATAGAAAACCCAAAGGGTACCTTCCCTTTGGGAAAGTCCATTATCAAAACTGAAGGGAACTTTGAATAAGCTTGAAGGGTAGTTTTGAAATCCAAAGGGTAACAAGGAAAGGAAAGACACAACCATTCCTTCAAAAAATTTATCCAAAGGAAAAGAAAGGTCGTGGCAAAAAGTTTGAAAAAATTCTTTCGAACAAATTGTCTGAAAGAATTCTTTCGAGAAGATTTATCTGAAGAAAAGAAAGACACATGGTTTCCTTCAGACTTTTTGTCTAAAGGAAATGGATAGAAATGACTCAGAAGGATAAGCTCAAGAGAAAGAAAATAATGAAAGGACTTTTCAAAAAGTCTGAAGGAAATCTTTTGGACAAAATTGTCTGAAGGAATTCCTTCAGAAAACTTGTCCAAGAGAAAAAGACCATTCAAAAATTTATGAAGGGTAAAATCCCTCAAAAAAGGATCAATTACAAAATCTTGAAGGGTATCTACCCTTAGGGAAAGTTCAAAACAAAAATTCTAAAGGGTTATTATCCCTTCAAAAAAAGACTTTACAGAAAACCTGATGGTTCACTAGCACCAATACCAAAGGGTATGTGCCCTATGGAAAAAGGCAAGTGGCCATTTGCAGAGTCCCAAAAGTCCACTTTAAAAGTGTTGAAGGGATATTTTAAAAAATCGAAGGGTAATTTACAAGGAAGGAATTCCTTTGAACTTTTTGTTCGAAGGAAGTTTATGCGGGAAAATGATAAAGTGCCATTCAAATAGCCCCGAGGACCATTGTATAATCCCAAAGGAAACAAGTCTAAAGAAAAAGAATAGAAATAAAAGGCCAAAACAAATAAGTCCACAACAAAGCCAGAGGCAAAAGGAAGAGCCCAAATAAATTGTTCATAGAAAACAGATAGAAGTGAAGAACTAGAAACAAAATGTAAGAGATTTGAACAACCAATAAATAAATTAATGCATTCTGCAACATGAAAAGTGACCCAAAGTAAGATTAGATGCATCTAAGATGTGTAACCATTTCAAACATGACACCTTCAGTTCTATAATAGAGATTCATTTGCATGAAATATTCAAGGAGTTTAATGTTGGAGAACTCAACATAAAATTTAATGCATGAACTCTCGTTAATCCTAGCCTTTCAAATGTTTCTAGCAGTTCAAGCGGAGTTCTAAATTTGAATGTGCCATAGCTTTTTCATGCAAGTGGAGTTGACTATTCTTATTTTGGGAGTTGACTTTTCTTAATTTATAGAGTTGACTAGTTATCATGTGCCACATCTACTCATGCTTTCCACACAAATGAGGACTTTTCTTGTTTTAACTCGGCTTCCAATTAGTTCAAGCTTGAGTTAAAACATCCAAGATTGGAATAGATTTCATGTATAAGGTATATTAGTCCAAGCTTGAGCCCACCATCCATTTTCAACGCCAAAGAGTTTTTCATGCAAGACAAAAGAGAAGAAGATATTCTTAGAAGGCTTTGTTATCTTGGCATAACAAAAATTAGACTTGGTTAATGTAAGAGTTGACCTACTTTTCTATTTTTAGTGACAACCTCTTGGCTATTGTATGTTTTCTATATAAGTTGGCTTTTCAACCTTGAATTATATCCCTCTTTTGGCAAGATCAAATTATGTCAAAAACTGAGTTTGTAACCTTTTTTTAGATTAATAAAAGGACTATTTTTATTTTCCAAAATGTTGATATAGTTTATTCATGTCAGTGATTTGCATAAGTGATAGAATTTCTCTTCCTTATCAAGTCTTGATTCTTATCTAGCAACATAGTTGATCAGTTTATACAGGTCATGTTTTGTAATTGATGTCTTTTGATTGAGTTTATAGTGGATATAAGTGATTGGTTAGTCAACTAAATTAGGGTTATTCTTTCATTTCCCCTAAGCTTTTATCACTAGATATAACCTTTTCATGAAATACTGATGCGTAGGGGTCATTTGGAGTTTAAACATATAGTCTTTTTATTGTTTGATCAATGTTTTAGGAGCCCAAATTGAGTGGATCAATCAAAATTTAGGTGTATCACCATCATTAGATAGGATTTCCCTTCAATTTTATTTCTTCCCTTTTCCCTAGCAGTTCACAACATAGAGTAGAGTGTAGACACCGAAATCGTGTCTATTCCTTGGTGATCCTCCTCCTTGGTCTCCTTTGATCACCTTCTAAACATTCCTAACCCACACACTTATTAATTTAAAATAAATTAACTATTTTAAATTACTAACCCCCTTGACACATCACCCATGACACCTCACCCCACCTAGGATACCTCTCCTTGGATGCCTCCCTCACCCCATGCCAAATCTTAATTACTTAAACCCCATTTCATCCCTCCCACTAACCTCTCATGCTCATTTAATCCACCTTGGACCATTTTCTAATGATAATTAGACCTGGCAGTTGGAAGAACGGGCAAAAGGCTAAAAATAACCTCTTTTTCCATTATTTAGCCACCGACATCGGTCAGTAGTCGGCCGACACCGACGGTTTCACCGACGTCAGTTCTTTTAAAACTGCATTTCTGCTTATGTTGCTCCCCCCTGTGAACGTGAATTCTCTTGCTCAAAGCTTCAAGTTCTCTTGCTCTTTGATCTTTTGCAGGCATTAGCATCTCAACAGCACTCTCCAGGCTTAGAGGTTCTGCACCAGTCACTCCACACCGGATTGAAGGTTACATGAAGTCTCTCACATCTACCATAACGAAAACAGACCTCCTGCACTTCTAGTTCTCTGCAAGAGCTAAGTTTTTCTACTAGTTTTTATTTCAGTGTCCTTTTAAATACATTAGCAATCAGCCCATTGTCCATTTCCAAGCACTCTTGACACAACCCAATCTATTCTTCTCGGAGAGGCTGAAAAGCCTTCTCTCACCCTTATCTCCCTTTTACCCCTGTCCCCTATCTGATCCCTCTTTTAGGTCACACTCTCTACCCTGCAAACCCAACACAAGCTACTAAAACTCCCACAGGCACCTCAAACCATTTTGTTAACCACAGACAGACTTGAGACTCATCTAAAGTACTATTGCCCCGACCAACGCCAGCCACCAGGCCCATTGCCCCTACCAACGTCGGTAGACTAATCGATGCCAGTGACCTTGACCTACCGACGCCGACAGAACTACCGATGTCGGTGACTGTGGAAGATAGATTGCCAAATACAAGTACGCATTTATCTCTATTTCTTTTATTTAGTCTTTTATCATTTTTTTTCTAGCAACATTCTTTTCTTTATCAACCAGTGGACTATCACCCCTCCAAGAAGTCTTTGCACTTTTGGGATCAAGCTTTGATTGGTAGTCTACCACCTATCTATCTAATAATTTTCTTGTTTAAGTCTCTCTTATCTACAGGTGTCGTCCTCCACAGCCAAAGAGGAGCTCCTTCAGTCATCTGGATATGGTGCACAAACTTCATCCGAGTATCATCTAACCCCTGACCATTATCCTAGTTTCTTTCATCTTCTGAATGTGGAAAAGCAAAAATAGTTAGAAACATTCTGGCACGCCCGGTGGGACCCAGGAAGTTTTCCTTGGGTTCATACTTTTTCTTCCAAAAGTAAACTTTTCATATAGCTGCATTAGGTCTCTTCTTGCATCTTTTTCTTCTATCTTCTCCGAAAAGACACCATCAGCAAAGTTAAAAAGAATCCTTCTTTTTCTTTCTTTTCTGCATCTTAGAGTAGTGAAATTCATACTCTTCAACCTTTTCTCTATTTGTCTGCATTCGAACAAACATTTCAATTTGGGCTTAAAATCTATTACATCTCATTTCTGCTTGAATGCATATTTAGTCCACTCATCTAGTAATTAAAACTGCATTATGAATAAAGTGTAGTCCACATATGTTACACATCCAGACCACTTTCACAAATCAAACATCTAAACATACCTGAGACAAGGCCTGACTAGGATTTCATCACCTAGCGGATACCTTACCCTTCCTGGTAATCCTACTTGGACTTCACTACCAAGGGGAGAGCCCACTCAGTTCTCTAGCAGAGTATAATATCATGAGTTAATTTATTATATACTTCCCCTAGAGTTTATACTCTGCTAGAGAACTGAGTGGGCTCTCCCCTTGGTAGTGAAGTCCAAGTAGGATTACCAGGAAGGGTAAGGTATCCGCTAGGTGATGAAATCCTAGTCAGGCCTTGTCTTAGGTATGTTTAGATGTTTGATTTGTGAAAGTGGTCTGGATGTGTAGCATATGTGGACTACGCTTTATTCATAATGCAGTTTTAATTACTAGATGAGTGGACTAAATATGCATTCAAGCAGAAATGAGATGTAATAGATTTTAAGCCCAAATTGAAATGTTTGTTCGAATGCAGACAAATAGAGAAAAGGTTGAAGAGTATGAATTTCACTACTCTAAGATGCAGAAAAGAAAGAAAAAGAAGGATTCTTTTTAACTTTGCTGATGGTGTCTTTTCAGAGAAGATAGAAGAAAAAGATGCAAGAAGAGACCTAATGCAGCTATATGAAAAGTTTACTTTTGGAAGAAAAAGTATGAACCCAAGGAAAACTTCCTAGGTCCCACCGGGCATGCCAGAATGTTTCTAACTATTTTTACTTTTGGGATCAAGCTTTGATTGGCAGTCTACCACCTATCTATCTAACAATTTTCTTGTTTAAGTCTCTCTTATCTACAGGTGTCGTCCTCCACAGCCAAAGAGGAGCTCCTTCAGTCATCTGGATATGGTGCGCAAACTTCATCCGAGTATCATCTAACCCTTGACCATTATCCTAGTTTATTTCATCTTCTGAATGTGGAAAAGCAAAAATAGTTAGAAACATTCTGGCACGCCCGGTGGGACCCAGGAAGTTTTCTTTGGGTTCATACTTTTTCTTCCAAAAGTAAACTTTTCATATAGCTGCATTAGGTCTCTTCTTGCATCTTTTTCTTCTATCTTCTCCGAAAAGACACCATCAGCAAAGTTAAAAAGAATCCTTCTTTTTCTTTCTTTTCTACATCTTAGAGTAGTGAAATTCATACTCTTCAACCTTTTCTCTATTTGTCTGCATTCGAACAAACATTTCAATTTGGGCTTAAAATCTATTACATCTCATTTCTGCTTGAATGCATATTTAGTCCACTCATCTAGTAATTAAAACTGCATTATGAATAAAGCGTAGTCCACATATGTTACACATCCAGACCACTTTCACAAATCAAACATCTAAACATACCTGAGACAAGGCCTGACTAGGATTTCATCACCTAGCGGATACCTTACCCTTCCTGGTAATCCTACTTGGACTTCACTACCAAGGGGAGAGCCCACTCAGTTCTCTAGAAGAGTATAAACTCTAGGGGAAGTATATATTAGCTAAGCGACCCAGCTTATCTCTGGGCTCGTGAAGTGAGGGGAGCTCGCTCCTTAGCACCAGGCCACGTACGGAACCTAATACAAATTTTGAGCACCAAAACTAACCTAAAACCAACTTTAGACTGCTTCTTCTAAGACCCATTCTAAAAGCCAACTTTTCAAACACACTCTAAGGCATAAGCTAACACGACTCTAAAAATTTATTCTTAGAAATTTAACGTTTAGGGTCTGCTTGTCTTCATCTTCTTTTCTATTTTTTATCTGGTTGTTTGAGCTAGTAAAGACGTATTATCTTGCCTTGAATGGTTTTGAAACGTAGTCAAACCAAGACTCTTGTTGACCACGCAAGGCAACAACCACTCCCACCTTCACCCTCTATAACAAGTCCTCTAATGGAGTATTATTCAGAGACTAAACGAAATCCCACCCAACCAACCCCGACTCAGCCCCTTATTATCCCTGAAGGGGACCAAGACTTTGAGAGGTTCCTTGACCTCAATGTCAAGGCCCTTCAGCACTATCTCATGAGAAGTCGAATGCGAGACTCTTTAGGCAACCCAATTTATGGGATGCCAACCTCTTTAGTTGAGACGACAGTCATACCAATAGCGTCTGTAATTCAACCCATAGACACCCAAGTCGTCACCTCAACTAATAACTAAACCATGACTAATCTTCAAAGTGTGGCTTTTCATTCTATCTCTGGGCCCACTTCCATTGGGGTTTCAGCCCCCCATCAACCGTAGACTATTCAACAAAGTTCTACCCCTTTCCAAAACCTAGTTGTCTCCATCCCGCCTACTCTTGCACCCATCAACACAAGGGTGGCTACTCATCCTTTAGTTAATGTTGCCACCATCCAACCACCTATGGCGACATCAAGCCTAGTTGTGCCTTCTACCTTCATGACATAACCACCCTTGGCTTCAACTTCTAGTTATCAATATGTTGTGCCTTTACAAGCGCAACCGACTATGTCATACGCCCCTCCTAGCACCTTCCAAGCACCTTACAACCTAGGGGGCGCCCCACCTACAAATATGTCAACTGACCTAATCAAAATGTTGATGGACAAAATGTCTAATCTTGAGACCTCTGTTTCGGGTTCAAGAAATGTCCTTTCATATGAGTAAATTTGTAATGAACCCATTCATCCCTCCATCCCAATCCGACCATATCCCAGTCAGTGGGAACTTCCTAAGTTTACTCACTTCCAGAGTAAGGAAGACCCACAGCATCATCTACGAGTATTCAGACATGCTTGTTATCTTATAGCATATGATGATGTGTTACTGCTATGCACATTCCCCATGTCGCTTTCTAGTGCTGCCCTCAATTGGTACAGCTCTCTCACCAGTCACTCTCTTTTCACATTCACCCAGCTAGCTCAACTTTTTCTTGACCACTTTTCGATCAATATCACCAAAAAAGTTTCAATCACAGACCTGTATTCTATTCGATAGTTTGACGATGAATCAATCGCTGATTTCATCACCTGTTGGAGAGGCTTAATCAACCAACTCTCCTTTTCTTTACCTCAACCCGAGCTCATTGAGCTCTTCTCTCAGGCATGTGCCAAACATATTTTATCTACTTTACGGGTCTAACACCTTTGACGAAGCTTTCACGATGGCTAAGAAACTTGAACTATGTGTCGTCGAGGAAAACAAAGTCAAATCACAGAGTAAAAACCTAAACACCAAGTCCAATGACCCTTCTTCTAAACCTTCTTCTTCTAATTCCAAATCTAAGGCATCAGCAAATGCTGTAGTCATTAGACCATCATCTTAGACAACAACCAACCAATCTAAACCATCCACATCTCAAAGTATCACACGATAATTCCAACAATGATACGTGCAGCGTTAGTATACTCCAATAGGAGAATCATACGCATCAGTGTTGGATAAACTTGTCAAACAGGGAGTCCTCAATCTCCTCCAAATTTGACCACCCCCTCAATTTGATCCCTCGCATGTCATCCCTGCATGGTACAGAGAGAATGACTTCTACAATTATCATCGTGTCAAAGACCATGACACAGACAACTGTAAGACTCTCAAGAACATCATTCAGGACATGCTAGATAAAGGTGACCTTGTCTTGGATAACCCAAACGTGCCACCTAATCAAAGCATAGACATCTTTAAACAACCTTTTCCTAACCATCCTCCTAGCCAAAATAATGTGCAGACCATGACCAATGACTCTCAAGAACATAATATGTGCACAGTCAACACGGTCTCGCCTCTCATGCCTGACCAACCTCTCTCATAGTCTCAAGAGGTTAGTCAACCCATTAGTCCATCACACATGGACGAACCTTCTTCTCCTATTAGTTCTCCATCGACTTCCCTTATATTAGAGGATGCTTTGACTATACCAGCACCACTAGCCCCACCTTCATCCTTCCTCCTACCAATGGAGGACCCTACCCTTCCTACTCCTCAACCACAAGTAGAAGGCATAATCATCCCTGCCCTCTATCCTCTTGAGGAGCCACATTCTCTGATTCCTTCTCCACCAAAAAAAGACCCTGTCTCTTCACCTTCTCTGACCAAAGATGATCCAGTTATGACTCCCTCATGCCTTGGGTCTGAGATTGCTACACCTAACACATTTTCAGCCCCGCAACCATCCACATCTTTTGAAGGACCAAAGCCTCATCCAACATCTTCCCAACCATTCTCTCGATTGGTGGAGAAACTAGGACTTCTCCATTTGAGGAAATTAGAACATCAGGCATTATGGGAGCGACTCAAAGCTCCTCATCTTACGCATCCCATCTCATCTCGTGTTGTTGACCCTCCTATAACAAAATCTCCAAAAGTCTCCAACAAGGACCAGACTTCTACTTCTAAGCCTTCCAAAACCCAACCATCCACATCAGAACCTAAACCCTCATCCACCATATCAAAACCAATCAAATCCCTCGGTGTTCGCCCCGTATCTAACCTCACTCACCCGCAAGTGAAGGTAGACTTGAACCTTGCCTCGCCCAATAGTAGTCCTCAAACCAAACCAAAGAAGGCTACTAAACCATAGCGGTGAACTCCTCCTCCACCATCACCATTTCCCTCCATTTTGGGCCCTCATCCTTCTACTATAATAGGAGTGCTCCCTACTCCAACCCCTAACCAAAACAAGTTACCTCCACTACTTCCTTTAACCACCACAAGCCTACCTCCTCTGAAAAATTTGGCACCTCTCACAAAGAAAATGTCATCTACGCAAGTGGTCGCACCACCAACCCAAAAGGTGGTATGAAAGCCTCCTTCAACACATCTCAAGCAAAAGTCATCAACACCTCGTGCATCAACAAGCACGGACACTTTAGTGGGTTCATACACTTTGATATTGTGCCAACTTTTGCAAACTTCTAGCATAACCCTTCTGCCTATTAAACCATTCCAACCTCTCGGGTCAAAACCTTTCTGATTTGATGATACTAAAATTTGCCTATATCATCGCACACTGGGACATGATACCAAGAATTGATGTGCCCTCAAGGTTGTCATTCACCAATACATGAAAAAAGACACCCTTCTTCTTGAGGACATTGTTGACAGACCTCTGACACCTTCCCATATCTCTCAAAAAATTTCATCATCATCAGCATCCCACCAACAGACTATGGTCCCTTCATCTCTTTTGCCCTCTCTCTTTGAAATTAACACCATCAGTGTAGCCACTAGGTCACAAAAGGATAAGGCAAAAGAAAAAGCTGCTATTCATTAGACCTATCCATTTGTCAAGCCACCTCCACCACCAAAACCCAAAATTTCTATCCTGGGTGCATCCCAACCCTCTTCTTCAAGGGCAATCCATGATTCTATGGTGAAACAGCTTCACCAAACGCCCGTGAAGATGACCTTATATGACCTCATCCAAAGCTCTCCCCAGCATCGTCAAGCTCTAATAAGAGCCTTACAGGTAGTGGAGGTCCAACCCAAAGACCCCCAACCACTAGCTGCCCTGGTCCAATCCTTATCCCCCATCGCCTCTATTACTCTTAGCAATTCTGAAATTCCTACCTCTAACTCAGAAGATCAAGACACTGCTCTTTATATCACAACCTACATTGATCGAACCCGCATTAAGCAAGTTATGATTGATGGGGGCACCAGCATTAATATCATTTCCACCCATGCTTATGATCAGTTATCCCTCCTAAAGAATTGCGTATCAAAAACCGACGTAATCCTTTGATCCTTTAATGACACCACTACCACTACCATTGGCACTATCATCCTACATATTCGTGTTGGCCCATGCACAGTCCCAGAGCTCTTCTACATCATCGAAGGAGAGTTCCAATACAACATGTTATTAAGACGACCTTGGATCCATGCTATGGCTTGTGTCTCTTCTACACTACACCGTTGTGTCAAATTTGAACATGACAGTCAAGTCCATGGCATTCCCACAGACCCATCCCCTTTTTAGACTTGTAACACGACTTATCGACCAAATGACGTTCTCATTCCTCTCAAGACACCAACCTAAACACTGCCTCCATTCGTGGAAGCTTCAACCAGTACGCAAATGGCAGTCGCACTCACACCACCTCCTCGAGTGATAAAAGACCCTATGGAAGATATCTTCCAATGATTTTTACTTGGGGAGTATTGTTTACTCACCTTAGATATGTTCCAAACTCCTCAAGAGTATGGACGACTTCATCACAGTCCTAGCTATGACCATCGAATCGAAATGGTCATCCCTTATGGTCCTCCTAACCTTCAAACAAATCTCATCTATGGGGTGCTAAATCGAGCTCCTACTGATGGGAATCCTCTCTCCTCACCTCAACCATTCACATCTGACTTCTCTTTTCTCAGCAACCCCAACTTTGCTCATACCTACCTTTATAGGTGTGCATGGAAGGGTTTTGGCTTTGAGCACTACGAGTAAGACTCCCATCAGCCCATCGAATTACCAAATGACGAGAACGCCAAGAAATGACATGGTCTGGGTTTTCAAGAACCTACTGAAGCTTCTGAAAACTTTTGCCCCGAACCTATCTTAGACCAATCTCCTCCAAGCTCGCCTATTCCCCCACCTTCACCTAGGGAGTCAGTGGTTTCCATCCCTCCTAGTTTTTTTTTACATAAACACCATCCGCTTGGAACCCCTAACCTATCAACTAGGCAGGGTATCCAGATCTCTCCCTCTCGTTTATCCCAACATGATAGACGATGAGTCAACAACCATCAACACTATCCACTGCATAGACGACGATGCCATTCTCACCTACATGGGTGTCGATGACTCTTTCATTTAATGCTCCCTTCCTTCTGAAATGTAGGTTATGTTAAATAAATCAACCATTGACATTAACCTTCCATCTTTCGATGTTCCTCACGTCTTAAATATTGGTCAATCTTTGGACACCCAGGAGCAGATTGACTACACCAAATTTCTTTCAGACCATAGCAAGGCCTTTACCTGGACCTACAGTGACATGCCTGGCATCGACCCTAACATTTCCATCCATAACATCGTCACAAACCTAGAGGCTAAGCCTGTCAGGCAAAAGCTTCGCAATATGCATCCTCGATTTGTGCTTCTTGTCAAAGAGGAGCTTCAGCATCTTCTCTCTGTCTCTTTCATCCAATCCATTGATTATCTGCAATGGGTGTCTAACATCATCCCTGTCACCAAAGTAACTAGGGGGATCTGAATCTGCACTGACTATCACGACCTCAACCTGGCTTGCCCCAAAGATGATTTTTCTCTTCCCAACATCGACCAACTTATTGATCTCACGGCCGGTCATGAGATGTTATCACTCATGGATGGGTTTTCAGGATATATCCAAATCCTGATTGCATCGAAAGATCGACATAAGACTACCTTCATCACCTTGTGGGGGACTTTTTGCTACAAGGTCATGCCTTTTGGCCTAAATAATGCAAGTGCTATATATCAACGTGCCATGACTTACATCTTTCATGATCTCCTTCACAAAATCATAGAGGACTATGTGGATGACCTGCTAGGCAAATCTAAGCTTTGTCGTGACCATTTAACCATCCTCAAAATCATCTTCACTCACCTTCTTCAATATAATGTCTATCTTAACCCCAAGAAATGCGTCTTTAGGGTTCTCTCAGGGAAGCTCCTGGGTTTCATCGTCTCTCTCTGTGGAATTGAGATAGATCTCGCTAAAATTTGCTCTATACTCGAAATGCCACCTCTGACCAATCTAAAGCAACTTCACAGCCTGCAAGGGAAGCTCCAATCCATCTGTCACTTCATCTCGTAGCTTTTTGACTGATGTCAACCCTTTCATCACCTCCTCAAGAAGGGCATCTCCTTTAATTGGGATAAGGACTACCAAGAGGCTTTTGAAGCCCTTAAACGCTATCTGGTCTCTCCACCAGTCCTTATTCCACTTAAAGATGACCAACTGTTCTACCTCTACATCTTAGCAACAAACCATTCGTTAGGTGCCATGATCGCGCACCGAGATGAGCAACACCGTGAACAAGCGGTTTACTACATAAGCCGAACACTTGTCTACTATGAAACTCGATATACTCATACTGAGAAACTCTATTTGGCATTAGTCTTTGTCGCTACCAAGCTCCGTCATTATCTTCTCAATCACAAAACCTTTGTTATCACTCACACTGACCCTCTCAAATACATGCATTCCAAGCCATACCAAAGCCAGCATATGGCTCGTTGGCTCATGCTTCTTGCTGAGTTTGACTTGAAATTTATCCAGCAAAAATCTATAAAGGGGCAAACAATTGTTGATCAACTAGCAGATGCCCCTCTTCCTGACAACCAACCTTCTCAGTGTGAGTTCTCAGACGAATCTATCACCGCACTTTCTACTGATGACACATTCTATCAAATGACAATGTTCTTCAACGGCTCTAAATGTCAACTCAGTGGGGGTGCGGGGGTCATTCTCATCCCGCATGACGGTGAGCCCATGCCCCTGTCTTTCAAACTCGACTTTGAATGTACCAATAATATGGCTGACTATGAAGCCTTAATTTTGGGACTTCAAATCACCCTTTCCTTAAACATCAAGACCATCGACATCTTTGGTGACTCACAACTTGTCATCAATCAAATCAACGATTTATATCTTTGTAAAAATGAAATTTTGCAAAGGTACAAACACTGTGTTGACACCCTGCTAGCTTCTTTTGACCATTACCTCTTGCAAATTGTTCCTTGATCTACGAATAAGTTTGCTAACACCATGGCTTCTCTCGCCTTGCATATTCTATCTTCATCATCCTCATCAATAATTTATGTCACAGTGCATCGTGTGCCATTGCCTTCATATATTTCCACTAATATCAACCTAGTCAACACCATAGACTCTAGTCCATGGGATGTTTGGTATAAACAACTTGTGGACTACTTAACTCATTCTATCATCTCTCCCAATCTCTCTAACAATGCACGGTGGGCTTTCATCAAATGCATAGCTTGATATACCATGTTAGGGGGTCTTCTCTATAAAAGAGGTTTCGACGGCCTCCTTCATTGTCTAACCTCCACTGAAGCATCTCATGCCATTAAACAGGTCCACAACGAGATTTGTGGTAGACACTTCAGTGGTAACTTAGTTGACAAGCACATCCTTCACCTGGGCTATTATTGGCCCACTCTTCATCAAGACTATAGCGACTATGTTTGGCATTGCATCAAATGCCAATAGCATGCTAACTTGCTTCACCTCCCTAGCCACGCCTTACAAGTCGCTCAAGATTTTTGGCCTTTTTCACAATGGGGCTTAGATCTCATCAGCGAGATTAACCCTCATTCGTCTCTTCGACATCAGTCCATTATCACTGCCACTAAGTATTTCACTAAATGGGTGGAAGCTATTCCTTTCGTCTCCATAAAGGCTGACAAAATTGTTGACTTCATCAACACCCACATCATCTGTCATTTCAGTGTACCTCACAAAATCATCACCGATAACGGTAAATCATTCAAAAACAAAACTATCCAAAAACTTTGTGACTCATTTGGCATCAAACTCAGCTTCTCCTCGCCTTACTACCCACAAGCAAATGGGCAGGCCAAGGCTTCCAACAAAATCTTAACTAAAATTCTCATGAAGGTGGTCAACGACACTGAAAGAGATTGGCACATTCACATTCCCTTCACTTTGTGGGCCTACCACACTAGCATCGAAACCCCTACGGGTGCTACACCTTTCTCTTTAGTGTACAGAACAAAGGCTATCCTACCTCTTAAAGTACAGATCCCTTCTCTATGCATCTCTTTGCATGACATTCTCTCTAACGATGACTTTTATCAAGATCACTTAGCTCAACTTGAATTACTCGACGAATGTCATCTTGATGCCCTCAACCATCTCCATGTCTATCAAAATTGCATCAAATGAGCCTATGACAAAAATCTGAGAGAACGAGATTTCAAAATCGAAGACCTCATCTTCAAATAAAATCAACATGTGACTAATATGGAAAGAAGTAAACGAGGCAAGTTTGCTCCTAATTAGCTCAGACCTTACATCATCATGCACAAGTATGGGTCAGGGACTTTTCGTCTGTCCTCTCTCGATGGACAGCCAAAACTTGAGCCTCTTAATGCCTTGCATTTGTGACCATTCTACTGTTAGTCGAGTACTCGTTCACTTAATATTTAACTTGAGCTCATCCCTTGAGCAATCCCTGTCATCTTAATCCCCATTCCTTTCAACCCTATTCCCCTAAACAAACCCTATGTAACCCTTTTATAAAGTATGAATGCTTTGTCTTAATAAAAGGGACCCTTAAACTTCTATAGTCTTGTCCATGACTAAAAACTTTTGTCAAAAAATAAATCAGGATGTCAAAATATCAAAGGTCATAAACTCTAAAGGCAGACTACTCCCTCGAAGGACAGCTATTCAAAGCCCTCAAAAATATATAAAGCAAAAATATAGACCACTCCCTTGAAAGATGGCTATGCCTAAAATCTTGCTACAAACAACACTCTATTAGAAGCTTCCCGCATCTATCAGCTTCACAAATGACCACAAAACAAAATGACATCCCTATGTAGACTTCCCACATTGATCAGTCTACCAAAAAAAAAAGTTATGGACTTGACTAGTAGTCGTTCTCAAGGTCTCCTATAAAAAAGGTCAAAGTTATCCCTACTAAAAGGGGTTACCCTATCCTAACATATCACATCACCTACTCAAGGGATTTTTAGCTCATTTTAATGTCAAAGTGATTTGATTACTTCTCTAACACAACCAATGGTCAACGACATAATGCATGAATGGGGCTTTTATTTCTAAAAACCCCCTACCTATGCTATCATTATGGTCCTTATCAATGAAAGGACAAAAATGCCTTTCACTTCCTACATACACTTTGGTCACATTCAACCAAATCATTTGCCAACCACACCTACCCAACCAAACCTTTTGTCAACCACGAACATTCTCATAGCCTATTCACACTAGTTTCTATGAAAACCAATACACATGGAAACTATCGACCACACAATTTATGTCAAGCATAAACCATTACTTATTGAAGCATAAACAGACTCATTTTATTTTTAGCATACATCCATCACCTAATATAGACAATTGCTAGGGATGAAAAATCCCGACCAATGTTACAAAATACACCATTACACAATATGGTAAAGGCTGTAGCATCGTCTTCCCCCTTATCTTTTCAAGCATGTACCATCAAACATATGGGAAGTGCTAAATCATTCTCATGACCAAACCAAACACATCAACCACTTTGACCCTTCCTCCCTTTTTGGGAGAACTACATTGGCCTGAGGCCCCTAAAACAGGGGCTATGTAGGCAACACTCAGTTGACATGGGGTCTTCTGAAGTTAGCTCGACCATTCCTTCATCACATTCCTTTTTCACATTTCTTCATCACAACTAATCACATATTTCCATAATCATTCACGTTATCATAACTCATTCACATTAGTTTCTATGAAAAACAATACACATGAAAACTAGCAAACCAAGACGCAAATCAATGTTACAGCATACATCATTACACCATAATAAAAAAACATAACAATATCATCATCGCATTAATCATTGGCATCATCATAATCATTAAGCATCATCATAAAAATCAAAGCGCTCACATCATAAACCTCAAACATCATCATATAATCATTTACATCATAATCACTAAATATCATCATAATCATCATCATCACATTAAGCATACATCATTAAAACATATGAACAATGTTGAAAACACTAAAATCCAAAACATTTCCATAACACATCAGTAATCTAGCCAAAATCTCATCATATATATATCAATGTTTTTACGATAGCACAATCTGTGCCTCTCTCTCAAAAAAAAATAATGTACATCTCGCAGGCCGGTATATACATCATGCCAAAAATGTGCCCTCAAGGCTATGGTTGTGGTGGTGGTGGCCGTGGCCATGAAGATGTTGTATCATCACCACCCTTTGATCTGCATCGTCTATGAGAACTCGAGGTCATCACTCGTGACATAGACTGTTACCAGCTCTGCTCTACCCTCATCTCAGAGTATCACTGTATCTGAGGGAACCTCCTAATGGCCCCCTCATAATACGTGATCTTATCCAACATAGTATTGTACCTAAAAATAGGTACAGTCTATAGTAGACCCATCAGACCTGTTGCCACACCCTGCACTGAACCCTGTGGCTGTGACTAAGCTAACTGCACGGATGTTGACTATGCTAGCTACTGAACTGGCTGCTGAGGTGGAGGCTTAATAGGGCCCTACCCTCCAAAAACTTGTCTTGCCAATGCCTGGGCCTGGGCTACGGCCAACTGCCCCTGTAAAATAGTGATTTGTCCTGTCAGAGCAGCCACCTAACCTGTCAACCCTACCATCTGCCCCTATAGTCCTATGACCTGGCTCTCCAAAATGGTCACCCATCCTCATGTTGCATCCCTCTCATGAATGACAGCATCTCTCTCCTATCATGCTGCATCCTTGTCCCTGATCACTGCCTGCAGATCAGGCTGTGGTCTTGCATGCACGCCTGTATACTACCCTGCCCACCATGTCGAGTAGGCCTCTGTACATCCTAGATCTGCTATCCCAAATCCTACTGGCAGCTCCTCAAAATTTAGCCCCTCTATCTCCTCTGGCAGTGGGAGTGGTGCCTCTATATCATCTCACCTGTATAGTGGAAAGGTAGGTGGCACATCTTGAAGCAACCCAAATTGACACCACACTCTCTCCACTAACACCCTCTCGAGCTCGCTAGCTCACCTACCCTTGACCCATCTCAATCTCTACACTCTGACAAGCTGCTCTCCCTGGTCTCTAAAAGCTAGATACACTAGGTACATTCTCCAGATAATATATGATGGGATCAGGGCCTCTAGTACCTCTCTGTAGTAGTCAATGTCTCTGACTACTCTATCCATGCGCGTCTGTGCCATCACCTCGGGCCATCACCTGAAGCCAACCCTGAAGCTAGCTTGAATCACCACTGGGAGGTTGAGAGGTCATGTAACCATGATGTGCTCATATGCCTAGCAATGCAGGAGGTGGCCTACACATAGACTGTATCGCCACCACTGACTGACACCCCATAACTCTCTGTATACCTGGGCCAAAAAGACGGGCACCCAAGCAAACACTGTCTGTTGCTTTATCATTTCCATCAAAACTCTGGTCATAGCAACTAGAAACCTACCTCCCTCTGCATCTGGTAGTGCGTAGATTGTGATGCCAATCATCATAAGGATCGCCCATCGATGCACATCCTCATCAGCAGCATATAGTGGCTCATAAGCAAAACTGGCTGAGTGGTAGCTCGTCTTAGCGACGTGCTCTCCAAATAGTGTCACCATCTATATATCATGCACCTCTCTCAAGCATGCATACAACTCTACTCCGTGTACTAGTAGCCGCAAAATTTGGTACACATCCTCGATCGTGACTGTCATCTCCCCTATCGACAAGTGAAAGGTATTGGTGGAGTGATCCCACCGCTTGATTAGAGCCACCATCAGGTTCACATCCCTAGCCACTCGATAGTAGCACTGCAACCTGTCAAGTCCCACTACAGTCATCTGGGCCAATTCCTCCCCAGTTATGTCTCGATGCATCTACATCAGCAATGGTGGTAATCGATCTTGTAGCATCAGTGTCTACCTCGCCTGCACCCAACCAACACACACAAAATCATGTTAACAAATGACTACCAATCCATATGACTCTTCTTCCCTTTTGGGAGAACTAGCTCAGCCATTTACCCTTTTGTCTACCTACTTAACCATCTACCTCCCCCTCTATGCCTAGCTCGACACTCGGGAAGCCCTTGGCATAGCTTCGGCCCCTCGACTTAGCATTTTTCACAACCTTTTTAGACCAAGCAGCCACCGACATCGGTTAGCATGTCGATGATGGCACTTACCTAACCGACATCGGTCACTTCATGATTGACATCAGCAGGTAAGTGACCAACGTCAGTCACTGGTTGGCCGATGTTGGAGAACTCACCGACGTCAGTGACTGGTTCGACCCTAGGGTCGAACGGGGTGAGCCCTAAAATTAGGGCTTCCCCCACTTCTCACCCATTTCCCCCCAAAACCCTCCTAAATCAACCTAAAATGACCTACCTATCCTTTCCATCCTCTTAACTACACTTCCCTCTCAATTTCTAGCTACAAACACTAAAAAATTCAAAATCAACACAAATTCAAAAATAAACCAAAAACATTCACATGCACCCCCTACTCATCCCATCGATGTCGTCGTGGTGGCATGATAGGTGCCACTAGTGGTAGTCCTCCCACAGGGCCTCCTTTGCCCTCTGCCATCTCCTTTATCTCACTTTCTTCACACATTCTTGCTGGCCCACAATTGCCTCTACAACCTCCAATCACTACCAATTCACTCACTCTCTCCACCAATCTCACTCTGACACTTCACACTGCTAAACCGGTCACTTAAAAGTCACTTTCACTTAGTCAATCTAGAGCTCACTTTTCTCACTTTTTCAACAATCACAAATGACTTTTGGTGGGCCGCCAATCCGGTTTTGTCAGATTTGGCAGGCCGCTGAAATCGGCAAATTGTGCCCTAGGCCGCCGACATTGGTTGATTTCTACCGACATCGATCCCTTTTAGCCATCGACATCATTTTTATAACTGACGTCAGTGGCCTTAAAACCTCAAACTTCTTCAAAATGACCACAATCATGCCCAACACAGCCAGTCCTCACCGTAGAAGTCATCTTAGCCTCCTAAGGCACACTTGAAATCACTTTTACCATGGCCTGACTCGACCATAGACCTTGGAGATCACAACTATCTCCCCAAACTATGACCACTTTTGAGACAACTCTGCCTTGGTTGTTTTGATTGCCTTTGCTACCTCATGCCTAGTTAGCAAATTGTCCATGACCCCCACAAGTATTAGATCGTGCTCCAGTTGATTCCCACTGCTTATGGCCTTTTCGTGTTTTCCAAGAGCACTTCCTGAGTCCGAGATACTTGAAACATGACGACCATTAGAGCTACAGCTTGAATCATTTAACAGAATCAGTTATGACTAAATGCTAGGGACTGGTTATTTCAATTTTAGCACTCCTCAACCTTTGACCACGATAATTTGACTTACCTATTGCGTGGTGTGGTATATGTGCAATCCCACTCTTTGCAGCATTCACACTCAAACCTTCATCCACTCTCTGTCAAATCAACACTCGATCTCAGGTTCCCTTCCCTTGACTCCCATTTTGAGGGAGGAATACCTCATCCCATACCTAGGGTAATCAACTCCTATTTTTGTTTTGCAGTTCGTCAAAAACAACCAACAAGACAAAAAAGGGCAAATATAGACACCAAAATCGTGTCTATTCCTTGGTCATCCTCCCCCTTGGTCCCCTTTGATCACCTTCTAAACATTCCTAATCCACACACTTATTAATTTAAAATAAATTAACTATTTTAAATTAATAACCCCCTTGACACATCACCCATGACACCTCACCCCACTTAGGATACCTCTCTTTGGATGCCTCCCTCACCCCATGCCAAATCTTAATTACTTAAACCCCATTTCATCCCTCCCACTAACCTCTCACGCTCATTTAATCCACCTTAGACCGTTTTCCAATGATAATTAGACTTGGCAGTTAGAAAAATGGGCAAAAGGATAAAAATAGCCTCTTTTCCCATTCTTTAGCCATCGACATCAGTCAGTAGTCAGTCGATGCCGGTGGTTTTGCTGACATCGGTTCCTTTAAAACTACATTTTTGTTTCTGTTGCTCCCCCCCACAAACGTGAATTCTCTTGCTCTAAGCTCCAAGTTCTCTTGCTCTTCGATCTTTTGCAGGCATCAGCATCTCAACAACACTCTCCAGGCTCAAAATTTCTGTACCAGTCACTCCACACCAGATTGAAGGTTGCATGAAGTCTCTCACATCTGCCTGCACTTCTAGTTCTCTGCAAGAGCTAAGTTTTTCTATTGGTTTTTATTTCAGTGTCCTTTTAAATACATTAACAATCAACCCATTGTCCATTTCCAAGCACTCTTGACACAACCCAATCTATTCTTCTTGGAGAGGCTGAAAAGCCTTCTCTCACCCTTATCTCCCTTTTACCCCTGTCCCCTATTTGATCCCTCTTTCAGGTCACACTCTCTACCCTGCAAACCCAGCACAAGCTACTAAAACTCCCACAGGCACCTCAAACCATTCTGTTGACCACAGACAGACCTGAGACTCGTCCAAAGTCCCATTGCCCCAACCGACGTCGACCACCAGGCCCATTGCCCCTACCGATGTCAGTAGACTAGCTGACGCCGGTGACTTTGACCTACCAACGCTGACAAAACTATCAACGTCAGTGATTGTGGAAGACAGATTGCCAAATACAGGTACGCATTTATCTCTATTTCTTTTATTCAGTCTTTTATCATTTCTTTTTCTAGCAACATTCTTTTCTTTATCAACCAGTGAATTGTCACCCCTCCAGGAAGTCTTTGCACTTTTGGGATCAAGCTTTGCTTGGAAGTCTACCACCTATCTATCTAACAATTTTCTTGTTTAACTCTCTCTTATCTACAGGTGTTGTCCTCCACAGCCAAAGAGGAGCTCCTTCAGTCATCTAGATACGATGTGCAAACTTCATCCAGGTATCATCTAACCCCTGACCATTATCTTAGTTTCTTTCATCTTCTGAATGTGGAAAAGCAAAAACAGTTAGAAACATAGAGATCCAAATTGATACACCAAAGAGAGCTAGCCCTTACAATCTAGAGATTCAATCCACTAATTAGGTCACACACAACCTAATATTGTTTCCATGTTTCAATAGACTATGAAGGCCTAAAAATACCTTCACATGGGTGCAAGTTTGATTAACAATACCTCCTCCCATGAGACCACTTGCTAGATTTGTCTTCCCTACATACTTGAGAGCCATTGGTACTGATATTGCCATCATGCTACAATCCATGGGTGGTTTCACTCTTCCTAAAGCATATGAACTTGCCATTAAAGCTGAGAATGGCCTCATTCAAGCTAAAAATTTTCCTCCTAAAGTGTTTATGCCTCTATTTCCTAATGTTTTTTTATGTTTATCCAAACATTGCCCAAGTTCCTAGTGAAAAATCTAAGTTAAAGTCTACTCCTAAGAAGGCAGAAGATGATGTTGATTGGAGGGAAAGATTCCTAGCCTCAAAAGATAAACTTAGGCAAGAAAGAATGCAAATGGGTGCTCATAAAAATCCATATCTCTATCATGATCAATATCATAAAAAATATGGGAGAATGAGAGGTCGAATGTAGCCTAATGTCAATAGGCCTGCCAATGCATACAATCCTAATCTACTTCCAACACAAGAGAGATGTTATTGATGCATAGCAATTTGGTGAAAGGTGAATATTGGTAACAAGGCCAATTCATGGATGCCAATTAGGGTGGAGAGAAAGATATAGTTTCTCAAGGAGGATTCACTCCTCTCTTATCAATAGAAAATGAGGTCTTAATGCAAGCAAGTCAAGGTTGACACGCTCAAGGAGAAAGCTTCACCAATTTCTTAGTTGAATATACCTTTATGCTCAACTAAGGAACTTATATTATAGATAATACAATATTCAAGAGTAAGGATTTAGGAGGTGATAATAATGTTCCTAAAAGTTCATTTAATCATCCTATAAGGTAATAAGGCATGATTTCAAGCATGGTAGTCCCAAATACTCCTACACCTCCTCTAAATCAGAATGTGGTAAGGTCTACTCAAGGTGCCTCAATTCCTTAATTATCAAACACTCCCTTCCCCACAAGGACTCAATAAAAGGTAATCACTTCTACTCTAAACATAGTGGATTCATTGAATAATGCCAAGGCATTCATTTCCCTTTAGGATGTCTTCCATATGCCTAAGCAAAAAGAGGTCTTGAAAAAATAGTTGTCCATTATCCCTACTAGTCCTTCATCTTCAAGCAATAGTCATGGTCATGTAGCTCTTGAAAATTTCCATAACAACATTATGGAACCATCTAACAAAGCTGAGAAGCCTCCACCTTTCTACCTCACTCTCATTATGGGTGACAAACTAATCCACAATTGCATAGTTGATGTGGTGCCTCTACATCAGTCATGCCCAAAGTTGTAGCTGATAAGTTGGGCCTAAAATATAAACCATGTAGTAAAGGAGTGATTCAATTAGATGGTACACCTATCCAAAAAATAAATTTGATAAAAGGGTTGAAGGTTTTCCTTAGTTTCCCCATCCTTAAAGACATTGTTGTTGTGGACTTGCCTGCTCATTTTGCAATCTGCCTTTCAAGAGATTTTACAGCCAAGATAGGTGGCTACCTCTCAGTTGACTAGTCCTTCTTAGCCTTTAGGACAAGATATGGAACCAAGGTGACCATAAGAACTCAACCACTTTCAAGGTTTCACATTGAGCCCTATGTTGAAGTAAGCTCTAACTTGAATTATGTTATCAATGAAAAGGAAGAGTTTGTTGTAGATGATGGTGTTTCTTCTAAGCTTGAAGGTATATCTAACTTGTTTCTATATGAGTATGGTGCAGGTGATTATGAGCATGATCCTTATACCTACTTTGAACAAACTGGCCTTAACACCTATATCATCCATGAAGAAGCATTTGATCAAGCTAAGGTAAGTGTTAAACATTCTTTCTCACAAGTTACTGAGAGTAACTACTTGATTCATGTATATGATAATGATAGTTGAAGAACATGATAGATCACCATAATGAGAAGAGTGATGTCTTTTTGCCTACAATTGATGAAGTCACCCTTGATGATGACGTTAATGAGGAAGAGGAAGATGACTTGTGGCAAAGGTTCAATGCCATATGTCAAGAATTTGAGTAGATAGGTAAGACTACTCCTCCTCCAAAGGATTGAATATCTGATGTCAAGTTTTCTAATGAACCTAATGAGCAAGATGTTGAGTGTTCTATTGAGCATGAAGGTATATGCCAATTTGTTGTCCAAGAGTCTACAATCATAGAGAGTCCTAAAGAAGTCAAGGCAGATGTGTTTGTGTTCATGGAACAATCAAGAGCTCAATCTAAAATAGAACCATATACAAAGGTATTGGAACATGGTGAAGAATAACTTGATGATCATACACACATAAAGTATAGTCTACCCAAGAAGATGGAAAGATTAAGATAGTTGTCATAACTTCTAATCTACAATTTGAAGAACACCAATCAGGTATGACAAAGATTAGTCAAGTTATAGTTCCAATCAAGGTCTTTGGAAGGCAAGAAAGAGTATCATTGAAGTCCCAAAGTATACCACCTACAAGTATGAGGAGACCTAAAGATGGTAAGCTTCTTGACCATCTACATACTCAAGTGGTTGATGATGAACATGCTTCACATGCTAGATTACCTTTATGGAGTGATAAATATTCAAGGGGGGCCATCTTTGACCCTGGTTAAAGTATGGTAAGATGTTTTTAATGTCAAGAGTGAGGTCTTTTAAATATTAGGTTAGGTGTGTGTCTTTGTTTCAGTTGTGTGTGTGTTCCATAAGTATTCTAGTTGAACACATGTTTGTTTCCTTTAGTGTGTCTTGTTTTGTGTGTCCTTTATTTGTGTTTTATTGTCATTTCGAATTTAACCTCAGTGTCAAACTTGTGTATAGGTGAATCCATGGCCCAATGGATAGGATTAGGCTACTGGTCTTGGCATAGCAAGCATACCACCCCTAGGAAATCACTAAGAATCTTGACTATTTTTACCACAAGTTAAAATAAATCAACCCCCTATAGTAAAAAACTTGTATAGATATATATTATAGTGTTATAGGGTATGTCATGGTCAATTTTATGCCATTTAATGAGCTATTAACCTTGGTCATAGTCAAAAATAGTGCTAAGTCATTATATGTCACTTGAGGGGCATATTTGAGCCATTTATGAAGGTCGTATGTTTTTATTAGATAGAAAAGTGTACCTAACTATCTTTAAACATACAATATGTTAGATATTGTCATTGATTATCATTACTAATTGAAAACTTGTAGGTTCCTAACTGAAATCAAGAAAATAGTTGAAAAAGAGAGGATTTTGGCAGTTGTACAAACTAAAGGGGAGTTTGGAATGTGTGAAAAGATCATGAAATGACCCTTCAACTTAATTAAATTCATTTCCACACTTTATCTACTTTGGAAGAATAAAAAATGTCTTAAAACCATCTTGCTCCTCCATTGCCCCACTGGACATGCAAAACTAGTCAACAAGTCTTCTAATGGAAAGACCAGTAGGAGAGGTTCCAAGTCAAATGTTAAAGGCGGTAGATAGTAAAATTTTATACTTAATTTTAATGGTAGGATTTCAAGGATTGGCTTCCTATGCTTTATGAACCTTCTTTTAGAAGTTGATTGTCTTATTTTACATGTTAATCCCCACACCCTTTAGGTTTTCTTCTTGTTTGAGTTGGTACATACAATCAAATTGGTGAAATTTATTTTAGAGGATGTGAAATCCATTATTTCATGGTTTTCATCCTTATTTTCATGTTTGAAGGTGATTTGATGAGCTCAAACTTCTTAAGTTGTAGGTTTATATCTCTATTGCTAATTGTAGGCAGGTTCATCAACTACTGAGGTTGTCATTTCTTGTAGTGGTTTCAAACAAAGATATATTGATGTTTCATGCCTCTCATATTTCATAAAAATATCACTCCTTTTAAATCTCAATTTCAAAGGATATCATTAATGAAGTTGCAGTCATACATGGAACATAGTCTAACTTCCTTGCATATATTCACTTATAGTCATGGTGAATGAGGTGCGAGAAGGCTTGAGAACATTCATGGAGAGTAGATGAAGAGTCTTAAGAGGTTGGACACATTCTTAGAGCATGATCAAATAAGCTAATCCCTTTAAATGACAAGTAATGGACTATGATGACCAATTCAGTCCTTAGCACAGTGCTACACCATTAATGTGAACCTATATGAGGCCAAACACATTAGAATGAGGATACTTGATCTTGTTTGAAGCATTTAAAATTTGTAAATATTAGTTTGAAGATTGATATGAGGTCTAATGTTGATTATAATTCCCTCACTATGCATATTGTCCACATTTTATCCTCATTGCCTTGTATATTGTATATTCACCTATAGGTGGCTCTTACAGAGGCTTGAAGGTGTTGAATAAAGAGTTTGGACATGTTTTGATACCTCCATAGAGATTTGGGAGATTGATAAATCCCATAACATTCAATGGTGGAGATTTTGAGTTATAGACAGACTTGAGGAGTCATGCTCACACATGAAGGAGTCTAGAGACTTGTTACCTTAAAAACTCCAAAATAGAGCCTGGTCTACTTCTGGTGCTACCATATAACAATGTAACATGGAGTCTAAATAGTTCTAAATGATTCTATTATATAGCCCTATCATAAGAGAGATTCCTTGACCAAAGGAAGTGGATGTTTGGTTCCAAGAGTATAGTGTTACAGTTCCCAACTTATGCATTCTTTCACTGCACTTTTTTAGTATTTTCTATCGTATGATGAACACTAGATGATCTCATAGTCTGAGGTGGTACGATATGAGCACATATCCATGACAAATGATCCAAATGAGATAAGAATAAAACTATGGGAGTTAAAATAACATTAAAGTGCAATATTCTAACCTGTATTACCATTTACAGGTGTGCCTTGCCCTCAAAAAGGGTAACCTACAGCCTCACTTCAAACACCTACAGGATGATGACATAAACCTTACAAATTTACCATGCAAGCATGAAAATTTTCAAATTAGATATTTATATAAATACCTAAAATTAATTATAGTATGTGTATCACATATTTAAAATCCTACATATACACCTACAGGACCCCTTTTTGCTCCAAAATGGTCAACTACAGTCAATTATAGCATGACAATCCACTAGAACATGGTGATTTAGAGGATGGCCTAGCAAATTTATTGTGTGAACAAGTCCAAATGACTATGATATGTCCTATATAACCTTAGGAAGCTCTTATGTCAATGAATAATGTCTATAACATACAAGTGCTCACCTACAGGCATTGCTTTCTTTGCATAGAAGCACAATCACAATTGACTGCAACTAAGCTTGGCAAATTGGAAGGTATGTATTGAGAGTTTGGCAAATTTTGAAATGATAATCCTATTTTAATTGACTCCATAGTATTAGTACCATTTCATGAGACTCCCATCATATGGAAATAAAGCATGGAGAGATTTCAACTTGCAACCTATAGTCCATACTCAAATCTTGCACAGTCAGTGAACACCACAGAAGTATGCCTTAGGGTTTGTGAGAATTAAATAGGATATTGATGTGATTTGGTCATGTAAACTAGGAAAGGAGGTCCTAATTACTTTCTCAAGCCTCTCATAGGCTTATTTTTCATGAGGCAATAGGGGATATTCCCTTTATTCTATTTCAGATAGAGGGCACTACTAGATGCACAAACCCTATAGGCTTAGTAAGATATGATGATAAAGTGAGTCAAAAACTATGGGAACCATATATAAAGATGTAGGAGGTTGATTTAAACATTAAAATACATGACTAGGGCCTCATAGGTGCTAGAAGCCAAGTAAGTGGTCTAAACCCATATAGGTACAAGCATACCTACTAGGCATAGACTAGGCCTATTATCTAAAAGAGGTCCAATTCATTTTTTGACACTAAATGAGCATTAAAATGAATTGTAACATGTTCATATGGGGTTATAATATGTGTCAAATTTTTTGGCATGCAGTTAATATCACAAAGGAGCCATTTATTGGCTCAAAAAGATGAAAGGGTGCATAAAATACCTTGGATAGCTTGATACGCTAACTTTGGAAGCTCACAACTGTATGGATGCCTAGCATGGGAGCTTGAGGCATTGATATAATCTGGAGAGGGTCCTAAACAATAATTTATTGGAATTTTTTCACAATTTCATAGTCATAGTTTTATGAACAATCCCTAGAGGTCAAAACTAATTAAAACCCTCTAAAACCCTTGATAAGGACCCAATTGAAAAGATGAAGAATTAAGTGCATATATATGATCTATAATGACTTTGGAGATGATTGGGACTTACAAATAACTCTCTATGGATCTCTCCCATCAAGTTGACTTCTACCCTATTTGTATGGATAGGGTATAAAACTACTTTTCTTGATATATTTTAATGTTTTGTAGGTTCAAGAGAGAGTTGTAAGATGTAGATCACTTTGGGAGATAGAATGAGACTTAATATAACTCCCCATGTCTATTTATTACCTCAATTAATCACATAGATATCTCTGTTAACACATCCAATTTAGCTAGTCTAGAATGACATAGTGATTGAAGAGTGATTACCTAGTGAAAAGGTGATAACTCTAATTGGGAGGCCTTTTAAGGTCTGATTGATGAATATAAGGGCATGAAGACTCTTGATAGGTGTCACATTATCCTTTGTATGTATTGGATTAGAAAACTTAATACTACCTTAGTGTCAAGTGTGAAGACAGGTCTAAAGAAGAGTGATTGTGACTGTAAGCAATGAGACCACTTATCCAGGAGAATATTGATGATTAAAAACACATCCAATGAATTTTGGAGCCTATTTCTAACCCCTCCCTCATAGTGCAATGATGTCATCTTTCCCTAGTTTGTTTTGGAATTCTCAAGAGAAGCCAATAATGAGGGCAATTTCAAGAAGCTAATTGAAAGACTTCTACACTAGATTTGAGGAGTTTCATGCCTTTGAATGACATTTGTATAAGTAGACCTTGCATGGTTTATCCCATAATTCATTCCTCTACATATGTAACTCCACTCAGTTTGACAAATGTTCTTGTGACTCTTGGACTTCATTCTCCTCTCTCCTCTCACATTCTATAAGTACTAGCCATTTTGGCTCTTGTCTCATAATTCCACACCATGTATGGTGAAGCCTTACTAGTTTGATGTTGTAATTTGCCTTTTAATAATACAATAAATCTATTTTTGATTTCATAAACATCTTGTCTAAGTGTGCAAAGTGATGAATGGTGAAGTCTAGTGATTTTATCCTTGTTTTTCCTTATCTTTTCATGTCTTGTACAAGAAGTTCTCATTTTAATAGGTCATATAGAGTGTAGCTAGTGTGTTTGTATTCCTTCAAGTGTACAAGTGTCCTTGGATCTATAAATCTCTGGTCTATTTACCTTAATTTGTCTCATGCATATCACCTCTATATTGAAATACTTATGTTAGAACATCCTAAGACTTTGAAGCTAGTTTGTAAGTCTTGTTTCCTAGTGAAAGAAGTATGATAGGATTGTGTAAATCTTCATGGTGTATTAACCCCTTAGATTATCTTTATTTCATGTATACTTCTACCCCTTTTCCCATAAGTAAACATTTAATATAGGTGATAAGCACTTCAAGACAAATTCAGGGAGCTAGCCCTTAAACCTAGAGGTCTACTTCCACTATAGGTAAACCCACATACCTATAAGTATTCAAATGTTGCCCAAATCTTAGAGTAGGCTTGAAAAACCTCCATAGGGTACAAGATTTTGTGACAATAATAACCACACTTGGTGTTGACAGGTATTCCCCAAATGTCCCATTTTCTCCATGTAAAACTTGTAAGGAAACATGTATAGATTGATGTCCTCCCAAGATAATAAATATGAAATAATCTACATCATTAAATACATGAAATTGAAAATCCAAGAATCAAATACTTTAGAGGGTATAAAAAGTAAGCTACCACTTGTTGAACTTGTTTGGACAATGTAATGGGGTGATTATGCCCCAAAGAGATACAATCGCTGAAACCACATGTTGAGGAGTGTTAATGCCTCAACCAAAAATATGAAAAAGGTGTAATAAAAGTTAAGAAACACTAAAACCTCAACTAAACTACCCTCAATATCATAATAATTATTTTTTGGAACCCGTTTAGGTTTGTATGTAAAGGTGTAACCCCAAAATGGGTTCTTATGTAAAAGTGGAACTCCAAAATAGGTTCGAATGTAAAAGGATCAACTACAAAAAGTGATTTAGAATGCCAACATTTTTTCTTCATCATATCATAGAATGCCCTCTTAATCTGCTCAATCTAACCCATACTCTATTATGTCTATTATGATTTGAATCTCTAAGATAAGCTTACTATATTCCCCCTTTTTGATATGAGGGATGAAGCATGTGAAACATTCATTTTAAAATAAAGAGTTACGAGCATATAAGTGTCATGTCTAGTAGATATATCAATTAAACATGCATTAATAATAATCATGGTGGATGTATGATAAACATCATGGCATCATACATAATAAAAGTATATAAGATATACATCACAACATCAAGCTCATAAAAAACCATATATGTAACCACACACATGCACACAATATCTTGATCATGAATCACTTGAGACATGACACAAATCTAACCTAACATAAACACAACATGGTCATGACTCAGACAAGAGGGGACTTTAACACAACTATCACATGACACTACAAGACAAGATTAAGGCACTTAAATAACACATGATATATCACATCAATGATCACACAATTTCATAATCATCAATATCAAGCACACACAAAACAAGCAATGTTAGTATGCATAATCAATCAATGTCATCATCTAGTATAGTAAATAAAATATCCATAGGAAATAGGACTCGAAAGTATAAGTAAGAGAAAATCATGTGTAACAATCTACCATGATTAATGGACCAGTATATAAAGATGCACCCTAATAAGTGTATGAAGATTCCCCCAATATAGGCATGCCCCCCAATGTAGAAAGGTCAGCCTTGGGTGTAAATAATGTCATGCATTTGTATGCCTAGGGATCATATCTAACATGTATGTCCTACATTTTTCTCATATACCATTAAAAGCATGTTCATTGAGAATATATATGTAATTCACCATATATATGATAACTAACATTAATCAATCAGTTGTACCAACAAAGTATAACACGCATAGATCCTGGTTTTGTATTTTTCGAATATGTATATATATATATATATATATATATATATATATATATATATATATATATATATATATCTTTGTATTTTTGCATTTTTTGATATATTTTTTTATTGGTATTTTTGTATTTTTGAATTTCATTGTCCCAACTAACCTATAATACCATCAATGGGATACTCACATGTAGGTCTTGGATAAATCGATGTGAATGTCACACACTATGAACAAGGAATAGCATGCATATCATTATCCAAATTGGATAAGTGATCATGCATTGTATAATATCTGTCATTGTCATCATAGTCAACATGATCATGTATGCATGATGTAGCTCTAGTAGACATAGTAACCCATGGACCCCATTGTATGTCAGGGAAATTTTGTATTTTGATCATTCATATGTTTTATTAGCATATTAAAATGATATCAATGTTAATGTTCGTAGTAATGATGTGACATGTGAATGATATAGCATTTTAGTGCAATGAATGTCTTGATTGTAACTAGTTAATGATCTCATCACAATCTAAAAATTTGAATGAGGCACCTTCAACTAACCAAATATGCATATACAATAAGTGATCTTCACTTTTAACATTATGTTGACCTAATTGATTTATCTCATGAGTAAGGGAATCCTGCAAATATACACTTGGCATTGAATTTGTATGAATACTTATGATTGCATTTGCATTAGATATTTATTTTGAACCAACTTGAGACAATGCGTGTAATGATACTCGATCCATCCTAATAGTTGGAAACTCCTCCTTTTCTTGATCTTTATATGGAGTGTAGTGTGTGTACTTAATAATTACTTAGCTACTTCATTTATATTGTGTTTACTTTGCTTTGGCACCCATTCTTGTGTTCTTCAAGATGTAATTGTACTCTTGGTAGAAATTTGCTTTTAAGATGTTCAATCTCTTTCAAATCTGAGTAAACCACCTTAGAAATTGAATGAAATAGTATTTTTGACATTATCCAATCTTGCTTCTATTTGATTTAATAATGATTCTCCAAATATTGTGTTGAATAGTGTAGTGGTAGGCTTCAGAAGAAAAAAATTACTCCATTATCTTAGGCCCAAAAGAAACTGATATGGTGATATGTCCCAATGCCACCTCATGGGTGCTTAAATGTTGAAATTCACTTAGATCATGCCCTAATTCCTTAAGAAAATCAATTTTACTCATGTTATATTATATCTTGTCATCAACAACAATTTATTTCCTATGTTCACCTTCTATAAGAGCTCAAATGATCATTGGTTCCTTATGTTCATATGGCAATGTATGGCATTTAGAAACTTCCTAGGCAACATTGATCTTCTTAGATTGTGAAATAAAATAATATGGAGAAACCAACATTGTAAGGGTGTTTTGAGATTTTTCAAATGATGTGTTGTAGGAAACGCACCCCCACATTTCCCCCTAAAAATGTTTTTGGTACAAAAACATAGAGAAAACATCGTGGAAATGTCTCGGTTACTTCTCAAGATGTACTGGAAGCATTTATGACATTTTCATGGCATACTCGAGAGTACCTAAGTTTTTCCATGCATTTATGTGGTGTTTATGGTGGGTCCCACATAGGTGTGGAGGAGAAAAAACTACTAAAACATTAAAAAACAAAACCTACACTTTGCCAAAAATCTATAAAAATCACCCCCCTCACTCTAATAAGACACATAAACAAGTTTGTAGCAATAACAATGAGTAGTTTCCTATAGTTTGTAAGTAGTTTATCATTGTAAGTAGAAGTTGTTTGTCATTACAAGGTACCAAGGAGGAGGAGTTCGCAAATTTTCCATTACAAAGAGGAATAGTCTGTGGATGTAGCCATTGGCACATTGCAAGGAGGAGAATTTTGTGGAGGTAGACGTTGGACCATTACAAAGAGGAGGATTTAGAGGTAGTTGTTACAAAAAGGAGGGTTTTGGAGGCACCCATTACAACAAGGATCGATTTAAAGGCAACCTTTACTTATTCAATAGGTATTTTTCATTTATTTTATTTTTTTAATTTATTTGCAATTAATAATTTAACTTGGAATTTCATTTTCTAAATTCTTATTATTATTTTTTAGTTTTTCAATATTTATTATTTATTTTTTAAAATTTTAAACACCATGTTTATTGTTTCAATGTTTAGTTTTCTTTATCTAAATTTAAATGTATATATTTTTTAATCTAACCCTAACTTTTATGTATGCTCCTCTTGTGCATTGTGCAATCTTGAGAATTAGAAATAGAGTTAGTTGCTATAAATTTAATTTTTTATTTTTATGTAAAGCTTAAAAAAATCAAATGTATAATTATAATTTATTTTTATGTTGGGTTCTAGTTTGATAATATCCTAATGTAGCATATGCTCTCACCTTATACCATTTAGGTGATCCTAGTGATTAAAAATAGATTAGGATATTCATATCCTCATATCTATGGCATCTATTTCAACTCTAGGGAGAGGGTGTGGTGAAGCAAACCAAGAAGAAAAGTCAATTACAATGAAAAATGACCCCGCTTCTCCTCTTTAGAGACGTGAAGATACTAGAAAATATTGTTGGTGGTGGTACTCATATGTGGGTATGCAATCATTGCCATGTCACATACAAGTCCTCATATACTTGACTTAAAACTCATTTGATTGGGTATGAAGCCTTGGGGATCAAAAAATGTGATAAAATTCTAAAGTCAAGAATGGTTGAGTACATGAAAGAGCAAGAACAAGTATATGCAGAAGTTGCTTCAAGAGTTCGATGTAGAATAATTCCTCATCAAAGAAACATATCAGGTAGATCACCCACAACACCTCCATCTATAAGTCATCCTTTCATTCAAACTCAACCCTATTCAATTACAATTCCTTTGGAAGAAGAGGCAGATACCACTTCATGAAAAAAAACAAAAGACCATTGGAAAAAGCATTCAATGTTGAGAAGGACATTGTTGATGAGTTGGTTACTAAATGTTTTGAGGTTGCCTTAATGGAAGCAAATGATGAAAGTAATCAATGAAGCTCCATAAGGTTACAAAGGCCCTAATTATGATAAGGTCCAAACCGCACTCTTGGCAAAAGAAATATAACACATTCAAACTTCTTTAGAACCAATTAGAGATTCTAGAAAGGATTCTAGAGTGTCCATTATCTCATATGGATGGAAAGATGCTCGAAATAGGCCATTGATCAATGTTGTTGTAATATGCCCTAAAGGGGCAATGTTCATGTAGGCAATGGACTATGAGGATGACTTGAAATATGATTAAACTATTATTGACATTTTGATAGAGGCTATTGAGTTTATGGGCCCCCAACACATTGTTCAAGTCATCATGGACAATGCAAAGAATTGCAAAGCAGTTGGATTAGTTATAGAGGGTAGATACGGGCATATATTTTGGACACCTTGTGTTGTCCACTCCCTCAATTTTATGCTATAAAATATTGGCAAAATCTCATGGATAGAGCAAGTTTATGCAGAAACCAATGACATTCAAATGTTTATCATAAATCATCACATCTTAGGTGATATTTAGGAAATTCTCAAGCTTAGAGTTGTTGAAGGTAAGAGAATAATTTTTTACTTTAGAAGATCTAAATTTATAATTCTAATTATTTAGAAACATTTGGTCAATCAAACTTATAAGTCTTATTTTCTTTTTATAAATTGCTAAGACTAGATTTGCCTCTCACATGCTTATCTTGAGATGACTTGTGAAGGTAAGAGAGGCACTGAGCAGTATGGTGATTAGCAATATTTGGAGCATGTGGAGGCAAGTAAGGTCCAAAATATCCCATAAGATCAAAGCATTGATCCTTGATTATAACTGGTGGACCAAGATTTAATATGTGCTCAATTTTACAGATCATGTTTTATCTATGATTCAATATATAGATACATATTTAGATTGAATGAGAGAGGTTTATGATGGGATTTACTCCATGTTTGAAAGTATGAGAGATATCATATAAAAGAAAGAGGAAGATCCAGAAGAAACTTTTTATAATGAAATCAAGTCTTTGGTCATAAAGAGGTGGAATAAAATGACCACGTCATTGCATCTCCTTTCTTATGCTCTCAATCCAAAGTATTATAGAAATGAAGTAATTTGGATACCTAATAGGAAACCACCATATGATGATGCAAAGGTTGTAAATAGAACTAGAAAAATGTTCAGAAGGATTTTTCCTGATCTATCTGTAGCTAGTGTGGTCCGCAATGAAATGGGTATGTTTATAGCTTTAGAAGGTAACATGGGAGAAATTGAGGCTCTTTTTGACAAATCCAACTTGACTTAAATCAAATAATGGTATGTACATTGCCATGATGCCAAGTACCTATGACCTGTCACAATTAAAATTCTCTTATAGGTATACAATTTGAATTAAATCAAAACATTTATTAAGTTATTACTTATAGTTATATTTAATTAAGTGTTATTTTTTGTTTTTTTTACATTGTTACTAATTTTAAATTTGAAAATTCTAAAAATTAACTTTTTTTGTGATAGGTGGCTTGTAATTCTTCAACAGAGCAAAATTGGAGTACATATGGCCTTATCCACATTGTTAAAAGAAATAAGTTGGTAGCCAAGAAGGCTAAAGATTTGGTATTTGTGCATTCCAATTTGTGCTTCCTTTCACACAAGTATGAGGATTAAAATAAAGGGCCTAACAAACCTGGGGGCATCCTTTCAAAGACTACAGACTTGGAAGCCTTCACATCTACTCTTGCCCAATTTTCACTGCTTGGTATTAATGATGACAATCAAGAGACTTATACACAAGGGGTGGAGAGTGGAGCTAGTGGGAGTGGCTTTCATGATTATGAGGATAATTTGAATCTAGATGATATATTCTAGTCTCTAGATTTGAAGGTATTTGTAGTGTCTACTTTGAACTTTTTGAAGTAATTAATGAATTAACACTATGTATTTTCAAGTGTTTTATTAAAAAAATGAGTAATATGCATTGTTTATATATATATATATATATATATATATATATATATATATATATATATATATATATATATATATATATATATATATATATATAATAAAATATACAAATGTACCCACAACATTTCCAAATCAAGGTTTTTAAAAAATGGCATTTTTGTGTACCCGAAATGTACCCATACCCATACCAGTACCAAAATAACATAGTTCAAATGTAATAACACTCTTATCCACAAGTTGTTCTATTTTGCATTGCAATGCATAATAATTATTATCTTTATACCCATTGATGTGATAATGGTTACAAAATTACCTTGCCCCCACTCATGTCAAACGATGTGTAATGTGATACTAATTAAAGGGTAATTTGATTAACTACTTGGATTAAGAAGCATTTGTAAAATAGTACTTATTTTATCTTTGAGTCTTCAAAATTGTATTAGTTGATCCACACTAAAATGGGTAGGACTTGTTCAAGTTGTCTCCTTATTAATTGTCTTATATGTACCATCCTTGGATGGAGAATCATTTTTGAGACTTGAAGTTGTTGACTTTTGGGAACTTGTAAAATCATATGCACATGTGTGTGCATGTATATAATACACTCATAAGCAAATATATCCATGTGAATTCACTTAAAGTAACTATATGTATAATAAAGTGTTTTTTCATTAAGTGGAGGTAAAAAAAACTTTACTAAAGATTAATTGCTTTTCCAAATTAGTTGGTTGATATATTAAGCACTTTAATGTATTTTTAAATCTTAAAATGTAATATTTTATAAGTTTATCATGACCTTATAAAAGGTTTTGTAGATATTGTAATGTTAATATAGGACCTATATTCTTGTTAAAATGAGATAGGAAAACCTCTTCTAGTTTTAGAAATAAAGTTATAGAACCACTAGGTAGATTCTAGAATCAACCTAAGGCTGTACCTTTTTAATTTTGATGAAAGTTTTTAGTAATACTATCCCATCACATAAATGTTCTCCAAGAGAAGACACAAATTGTGAAGGGCATATATGAGGATTTCCATATCCATCAAATAAGAAAAATGTAGGGATAATAAATCATTTTGGATAAAGATGATAGAGTATCCTTCATACTATAGGTTGTCCTAGTATAACATGCTTATCAAATTTAGAATTACATGTTGTAGAATCCAAGGATAAGGTAAAAACTAAAATTTGGAGTTCACCCATGGCATGCATCATGGGTACCATATAACTAGAATACATGTTTATCGATTACAAAGGTTTATTCATAGATTTCATTTCACCATATATCTCAAACATGCATATAACAAGGTCATTACAAGCATACCTATCATTCCCTTGTTATAAACATTATCACATTGCATATCAATATAATAATAATTGCATTCCTTAGAATCATCATCATTTTGTACATCAATAGAAGGATCATTACATGTCATTTTAACAGAAACAACATCACAAGGCATAGGATCATGAGATATAACAACATCATGAGTAGTATAAGAAGCAACATGCATATCATCTATCCATTTTTTATTGTATCTAGAAAACATTGATATTTATTAGTGATAAGCTTATCAAAATTAACATTATATGTTGCCTAATCCAAGGATAAATTAATAATTAAATTTTGGAGTTCACCCATGGCATGCATCATGGGCACCATATGACTAGTAAACATGTTTATTGGTTGCAAAGGTTAATGATTGAGTATCCTTCATACTATAGGTTGTCCTAATATAACATGCTTTTCAAATTTAGCATTATATGTCGTAGAATCCAAGGATAAGGTAACAATTAAATTTTGGAGTTCACCTATGGCATGCATCATGGGCACCATATGACTAGTAGACATGTTTATTGATTGCAAAGGTTTATCCATAGATTTCATTTAACCATCTATCTCAAACATGCATATAACATGGTCGTTACAAGCATGTCTATCATTCCATTGTTAAAAACATCATCACATTGCATATCAATATATTAATAATTGCATTCCTTAGAATCATAATCATTTTGTATATCAATAGAAGGATGTTTTCATGTCATTTTATTAGGAACAACATTGTAAGGCATAAAATCATAAGACATAGAAACATCATGAGTAGTATAATAAGCAACATCTATATCATCTATCCATTTTTTTATTTTATCCAAACAACATTGATCTTTCTTAGTCATAAGCTTAATTGTTGGTTAATTTCATTTTACTATGTTCTTCTTCTACTTTATAACCAACATTACTGGTTCATTGAAATTAGCTTATGTTGGGCATTTGAGTTCAAACCAAGTTCTAGTTTAGGTATGAATCATTACCCCAATGCCTAGGGTTCATCCCTAGGCACCCAAGTGCGTTTGGGGTTCTTCCCTAGGTGTTGGGGCAATGAACCTGTAGTCTACTATGAAAAAAATAGTCAAAAACATATATTTTTATTTTTTTCAATTTTTTACCAAAACCAATGCAAGTTAATAATAAAAAAGACATTACTGAACCCTAAAAGCTAAGTATAAACAAAACCAAAAGCTAAAAACTACACAAATGATAAAAATAAAGTGACAAAAGGAAAACACTTGCCTCTTGTTTTTCTATGTTTTTCATTGCATACTTGCCCTCCATTGTTATTGTAGGTTTGACTCTTCATCAAGCATCAATATAATCATTTGCCTACACCCTATGGTGATTGAGGAGCCCATTTGTTGTCAAGGTAAATTTTGTATTGTTTTATTTATTTATTTTTATTATTTTAAAAAAATTTACAAGTTGTTGCCCTAGGGTTTGTTTTGATTTTTTTTTCATGTTTATTTTTAAACTTGTAGTTATATATATTATTACTACAATGTCTCATAGTTATTCCTCTATTGCCCAAAGGCAACACAAAATGGGCTTGACACACTCATCATTATGGAAATATATGACACTAATAGACCAAGTTTTAGGTGGTGGGGTCTATGTTGTGAAATGCAATATTTGTGATTCTCAATTTACAAGGTCATACTTTAACATGAAAACCCATTTATGTCACATTACTAATTGTGACATCAAATTCTGTATGGGGAAGACTAACTTTCCATTACCACAGTAAAAAATCCTTAAATTCATCAAATATCAAGAAGATTTAGATGTTGCATATGCCAAGAGACTCAGTCACTTTCTGGCAAAGAAAGGCAAAGGATTAGGGAAGCCACCTATTTCCCCAAGTCCTACTAGCATTTCTCCAGTTGTGCCCATTGGAAGACATCCATTTTTTAGAGCACCCTCCATGCACAAAGAGGTTTTTCTTCCAAACAAAATAACAAGAGGACCATTGGATGTGTATTTCCAAAATTAGAATAGGGAGATTGCAGATCAAAAAATTGCATAATGTATATATGCAAATGGATTGTATTTCAATGTGGTTCAATCACCATATTGGCAAGAAATGGTGAGAGCAATAAATGAGCCCCCCTAAGATTACAAAGGCCTAGGGTTTGAGAAAATCCACACCACTTTATTGACAAATGAGAGAAAATATGTTGAAGATTCTTTGAAGCCAATCAGAGATTTATGGGTTGAAATAGGGGTCTCCATCATTTCTGATGGATAGAAAGATGAATGAAATAGGGCTTTGATCAATATGGTTATAGTGTGCCCTAAAAGGGCAATGTTTTTGAAGGCCATTGATTATGAGGGGTGTGTAAAGGATGCCAAATTCTTTGCCAATATCCTCATCGAATCTATTGAGGTGGTTGGACTTGAAAATGTTATCCAAGTTGTAATGGTTAATGCCAAAAATTGTAAGACCATGGGGATGTTGATAGAGGCAAGGTATGGACACATTTTTTGGACACCTTGTGCTATCCACTCAGTCAACTTTAAGTTGCAAAAGATGGGGAAGGAAATTGATTAGATCAAACAAGTGTATGATGAAGCTACGTAAATTCAAATATTTGTCATGAACCATCAACTATATCAATCCATTTTCACATCTTTATCGACATTAGAGTTATTGAACGTATTTTTATTTTAGTTTTAAAATTTTAACTTTGTTATCTTTTAATCTAGTATTTATATATTTAAATATTATTATTTTCATAAGTTTTTTTAATTGAAAATATTTTCATAAGTTTTTAATTTTGTAATAGGTTGCTCTAACTAGATTCACCTCTCACACAATCATCTTGAGATGACCTGTGAAATTGTGACAAACACCTAGTAGCATAGATAACATAACTAACGGGTAACCACTGAATACTTGGTTACTTATTAGTAAATCGCAATGATGAATAACCACCATTTGAAACTACAACATTTTAAAAAATTGCATATATTTTAACTAGTGAGTAACCATCGATTACTTATCAGTTATTCATGAGTAACCGATGAGTAAAGAGAAGTTACTCATCGACTTTTTATCTATGCTCATTATATGTAAAATTTCTAGTAAAACACAAGAAATATGTGAGAATGGTGTTAAATGCTACAAAAAAGTTGAAAATACACAAAATTTTGTCTTATAAATTGCCACACCCCCCTCTCATTTCATTCACACAAGATTTGGAGCATTCAAGAGCATACTAGAAGGAGAATTCAACAAAGCAATTTCCAAGTTAGTACATTTTTAAAAAAATTCAATCATGTAAAAGAGTTTTAATTTAATTATAAACATGTTTGATAAATATTTTAAATTTTAATATTCAAATTTGATGCATTTCATTCAAATTTCATGCATTCTATTAAATTTTAGTGTTTAATATTTACAATTTATGCCTATTTTTTTATAATTTTTGATTAAAAATGTTATTTTTGAACCGTTGGCATTATAATTAGTTATTGTTTAGCATTATAATTTATTTACTGTTAACCATTATAGACTACACTTTTCAATTTATTCACTAAATCAAAATGTATTTTAGTTTGTGTTTAATATTTTATCATTATAATTTATTTATCATATTTTAATGCGTTAAATGTTTTTTATTTTTTATTTTTTAATGTTTTTTTTAACATGTTAATACTTTGAAGGTTATCCATTAGCAAACAATGACATCCACTAGTGCATCAAGGTTAGATTCAGTCAGTGGTAACCAATTGGCTCCCCTTAATGCTCGCACCAGTACTTGGAAGTATGCCACGTGGGTTGGATCATCCAAAATAATTTCAATTTGCAAATTTTGCTTGAAAAAGATGTTAGGAAGCATAAATCACATGAAGTAACACCTTTAATTCATTCCTTACCACAATGTCATGCCTTATCATAATGTCATAAAAGAGGTCAAATGAGAGATGATTTCAAAGCTTGCATCGTTGGATAAAAAGAAACTAAAGAGGGCAAGGATACAAGCAACCCTAATAACAACCATTACTCCCACATTGGTAAAGGAATATGCAGTAATGATGATAGAAATTATGGGCTCTACTTATGGTCCATACAAGTGCCATGACATATCTTCATCAACTTCAACTCAAATACACTTCTTTTTGTGCTTAGAAACATACTTAGGGCACAACCTTTGTTTCAAGGTACATGATGGAATAAGCAAACGCATGTGAAAGCAAATAAATCATGCAAATTTTTTTGGTACTTCAACAACCTTCTATTCAACATGGTGAGGAGCCCATACTGGGAATATTTGGTGATAACATTGACAGTTATAGGGAAAGGATAAAAGGCATCCTCTCCAAAAGACTTGAGTGGCAAATTGCTCTAGAATGTAGTTGAAGATGCACAGGTAATTGTCGAAGATTAGAAGAAGTTGTGGCATAAGTTTGGATGAACCCCTTTTTTTTATGGATGGATAAATGGAAATAATCGCACCCTCATCAACTTTTTAGCGACTTCAAATGGTGAGCTGGTTTTTTTGAAGTTAATTAATACATCTAGCAAGATAAAACAATGCAAAAACTTTGAGCTTGATACTAGAGCAATTTATTTTAGATGTGGGCATCGAGAATGTTGTTCAAATTATCATAGACAATGTAACAACACATATGGTGTGTAATATCCCTTTTTGGCACTTAGCCAATTTGTGCACAATTACCCAATTTTCAAGTCTTCCAGAGTCTAATTGTTTAGTTAGAGAGAACTCCAATGTTATTGGAGAAGCTTTGGCTCAGTCTTATAGAGAATTTTTTCATGGTTTTAAGCTCAGATGGTTTGATGGAGGCCTTTGATGATTTCATAATCAATTTTTGACCCTTCAAGTGTTCTCCAAACTTCTTGGAGGAGTAGGCTATTTTTAAAAAGTCACCTGATTACCTCTGATCATCTTCTTAAGTATTCAATATCACTTTGATATGATCATAAATACAAATTTATATTATTTGGGTACTTTTTGCAACTTGGGTATATTATTGAGATATTTAATTAATATTTCACTTAAGTTGTGTAATATTAGAAATATTAGAAGGGACAACCTAGTGTAATAGCTCATTTTAAAGGTGTTGAAAATTATTTCATGTGAACATCTTTAAAAAAGGACTTTATTCATGAGAAAATATCATTATTCCTCAAAAGGGTGAAAAATGCTCCATAAAGTCAATTATTTATTTTATAAAAGGAGTTTTGGAACAAATAAGGAAAATGTAATATTTTATTACTTTAAAAAGTTATAAAAGGAGGTTGAGGGCTCATTGTGGAGGTTGTTGATGAATTGATTTTGCTTTTGCATTTTGGAGAGAGCTTGTGTTTTCAGTTTAGCAAACCCTAAGATGAAAACCCTTAGGTTCTTGGTTAATTGGTTGAAAACCCATCTCAACCAACCTTGGTGGATTCACTTAGGATTCATAGATGCTTCTATTTGGTTTAGATTTTAGAGATATTGAGCATGGAAAGATATATCATCTTCACAGAGGGATTCCATGAAGATTGACACCTCATGATGAGGATTGTGTGTATGTATGAAGGGACAACTTCCTCCTATAACTCAACAAAACCTCTTTCCTTCAAGTTGTAGTACTCCCAACATCAGTCACAACCAATAAAGAGAGATTATTGACTGATACAACTTCATTAAAGATCATTATATGTATAGATTAAGGAATTTGGGGTATAAACAAGGACGTGGGGAACTCAAAAATATTGGCATTGCCATTTGGGTAGATTTATCATAATTATATCAGTTACCTTGAAGAAGATATCAGCTGCACATAGTTGTACACTTCCTCTGTTAGTAATATAACATTGTATGTGATCATCACAAGGTCAAAATTTATTGGCATTTGATATTATTGTACTTCTATTTTATAACAAAAATATAATGTTCATCATACAATATTATAGTGATAATGGTACAACAACAAACTATTTGATATAATGTTTATATTATATGTTTGATATTTGTGTGGATTGTTGGATGTCCTGAGCTCCAAAACTACAAACAAATTGTTCTATAACTACCTCTTCTTTGATCATCCCTAGAATGGGTAAAATACAAAATTTTTGATGAAATGTATGCACTATAAAATCAGAGATTTTATGAAAATTTTGGATATAATCTAGAAGGGGTCCTTACATTAGTATCAAAGCTGAGATCTTGCCAACCTGGAGGGTTGTATGTTAGTATTTTGGTCTTATACAGTCAGGAAAAGGTGCTGACATATATTATTTTTGAAGAAGACCAGGTCACCCACTGGAAGTTTTAGAAATTCTAGTAGAGATTGATCCTTTTGTACGTGTTGATCAGGTAGAAGTGAACATGGGTGATAGTGATTGTGAGGATCATAACACTATGGATATTCTCAATGATATCGATAAAGGGAAATAAGAGATGGTATAAATTTTGACCTGATTGATGCAATAGAATGTGGTAAATAAAAATGACAATCATAATAATAACAAGAATAATAATCATAATGGTGGAAACAATGGGAACAATAGTGAAATGTGTAACTTGAACAACAATGTACATACTCAAAATCACACTAGACCACACAAGCTTCAATAGTTAGGCCCCTTATGCCTAATTTCTTAGATCAATAGGGCGGTGGACAATAAGTTATAGGAGAGAGTTTTGTAGATTATATGTGTGAGTGGCAATCTTTGGGTGATGAATTTTATGACACCATGTCATTATAGGATTTCTATTAGCTAAAATATAGGAATAGCCACCTATAGGAGACAAAGGGCAGAACCAAAAGTTATAGCAAAATTTGGGTAAGGTATCTATTTCACCTTTTGATGGCTTGATTAAATACACTACATGTGCATGGATACATAAGTTAGACAACTATCTCAATTATTACCCCAGGTTTGAGAAGGAGACCATCTATTTTATTGCTTTGCACTTACATGGTGATGCACATGATTGGTGGTACGATGGGATGGTTACACAGGGTTATAGCCTTGTCACTTCATATGTTGATTTTACACAGAGGTTGATATACTAATTTGACAAAGTAAATCTTGAACTATATTTCAGAGAATTAGCCCAACTCAAACAGAAGGATTTAATAGATGCTTACATATCTAATTTCTAGAGGCTTGCAATTATGGTTCCTAATGTTTCAGAGGACAGGTTGTCTTGTCTCTTCATTGAGGGCTTAGAGGAGCCACTCCATGGTTGGGTGAAAGCATTATACCCACATACTTTTTAGGAAGCCATAAAAAGAGTTAGGAACATTGAGTTTTTAGCATTAACCAAAAATAAATTTCAAAACAAATCACTTTCTTCCTCTAAGAAAAATAATAAGAAAAACTTTCAAAAATATTGGCCTAAGAGGACAAATTAATATATAGAGGCAAAAAATGAACTTGGGAAGAAGAAGCTTTGCTTTTCATTTAGAAAACCTTGGGAGCCTAGACACATATGCCTTAGGAAAGGCAAGGTTCATTATATCGAGGTCACTTCTAAATGTGAGGAGGAAGAGGAGGTGAATGCAGATTCTAGCTTAGATAGTGATTAAGAGGAGGCAATTGTAGAGCATGAGGAGAGGATTATAGGAGAACCTATGAGAGGTATTATTGCTTTTATTTTAGGTACACCTAGATATCATCCTTTCTAGTTGAGAGGAGTCTTATAGGGATATCGTGTGATAATTTTGATTAATAGTGGGGCAACCCACAATTTCATAGATGAAGGCGTAGTGATGAAAAGAGGTCTTCAAGTAGAATATTTTCCTAGATTTAATGTTATGGTTGTTGATGGATTCACTATGAGATGTAAGAAGAAGATTTTGTAGTTTATCATTACTTTGGGTGACCATCAAGTGACTGATGATTTTTATGTTGTCAAAATTGGGGAGATTGACATCATTCTTAGCATTCAGTGTTTGCACTCCCTTAGAAAATATTCATATAACTTTTAGACCATGAAGCTCAAGTTTAAACATGAGGGAAAAAATATTGTTCTTAGAGTAATGTCGAATAAACCACCTAGTGTGGTTACTATGAAGAGGGTGGAGGCACTATTCTAATATGGAGAGGTGGCTTGGGCATCCCAATGTTTGATCTCTTTTTAAACCCCTTCTAGTGGAGATGGTTAGTATCATGTGGATATCTAATCCATATTGGATAAGCATAGTGTGGTTTTCAATTATATTCATCCTACAAGACCACCTAATAGGGGTTTTGAGCATGTAATAGAACATGAGAATGAATAAAGAGCTAAAAAAACCAATAAAGTATTTAATGAGCTTGATTGTCTTTAAAATGAATTTAACTTAGAGGGTTTCCCAAAGAAATCAGAAGTTGTATGTGTAGATTTGAATCAACAAGATGGGATTGTGTAAGAGTAAATCATATGGGATATGGGATAAGTTTCAAAACATGAGGTAGAGTGTGGTTTTTAGCATGTTGAAGATTGGGAAACATATCATGAGGATGTGCCAAACCTTGTGGTTGGTAATCCTCTAGGGAGCCCACTACATAAAGATTATGTTAATGAGGTAGAAAATGAAGTCTCTACATGGTACAACATGGAGACTTCAACATTCCTAATTTTGAGAGGATCCAAAAAGTGATTTTGAGCTTGCTAGAGTTTTCAAAATAGTAGTAGATAATGTGCGTTTAGAACTTAATTTGCATGAAGATTTGGTAGGTCAAGGGTTTAATCATGATTTGCACTTACTTGACAATCCACTCTTTAGGTTAGGAGCTTATTTGACATAAGCTAATCCTTATTTGAAATAGAATATGGAGACACCAATTGCTCCTAGACCCTTAGTTGTTGATGCTTTCATGGTTGAGTTATAATAATAAGTCAAAGATGTCATAATCTTCCATGAAAAGTAAGACAATGAGTTCAAGATGGATGTAAAATTATATGATGGTTACAAAAATCCTAGTGCCTTGGAGGTGAAGTTTTTTGATAACACTTGGATGATTTGCATGAGAGGCATTCTTTTTAGAGAAGATGCCTTTAGTTTCACAAGGAGGTCTTCTAATGAGGCACACATGAATAATAGAGTTGCACAACACAAACATGGTAGAGTTGCTTCATTCTTTTGAATTCATGATAGAGGTCACCAACAAAGTATGTTGGAAGGTTATGGTGACTAAAGAGATGTTCCTTGGCCAAGGATAGTTTAAAATTTTAGTTTTGACTTTGTTATTTTGTTGTAGATCAGCCACCTCATACTTTTGTTTGCACACATCTATGAAGGTTGGCAAAATATTTCAGTCAAGGAATGGAAGAATTTTCAATTGTAGGTTAATTGGGAGTCTTTTCCAAGTTGATTTTGGGCAATTTAATGCTCATATCTCATGTTCATGCGTAGATACCTCAATTTTGTAGTTGTTGTCCTACTTATAGAGCATTTATTTTGATAAAATAAGGCTATGATTTACAAATATTTTACCTTAGAAAGCCACATGTTGATTTGATTTGGGGATCATATACCTTGGTTGGATGATAGAGAAAGGTTTTAGATGTGGGAGAGTAATATTTCAGCCTTCCTAGCTTCAAATTGGGCATGGAAATTTCAGTGGGATGTCTTAAAACATTCCAAGTGTTTGCCTTCTACTTTATTTATGAGGATGGTAACACATGTTGGAAATTTGATGAGAAGGTGCACATGGTGGAATAGTGTGATGATGTTAAGTCATCCTGACTTTTAATTACTTTAGGACAAGTAATTTTGGAAAGGAGGGAATGCAATGTCCCTTTTTGGTGCTTAGCCAATTTAAGCATAGTTAGTCAATTTCCAAGTCTTCTAGAAGCTAATTGGTTAGTTAAGAAGAACTCAAAAGTTCTTGGAGAAGCTTTAGGTCCATCTTGCAGAGCATTTGTTCATGGTTTTGAGCTCACATGGTTGATGGATCCCTTTGATGCTTTTAAAATCGACCTCTGACCCTTCAGGTGCTCTCCAAACTTCTTGGAGGAGCACAATATTTTTAGAAAGTCACCTAGTTGCCTCTGATCATCATCCTAAGCCTTCAATATCACTTTGGTATGATCAAAATTACAAAGTTATATTATTTGGGTGCTTTCCACAACCTGGGTATATTATTGAGTTATTTAATTAATATCTCACTTAAGTTGTCTAATGTTGGAAATATTAGAAGGGATAACTTAGTGTAATAACTCATTTTAAAGGTGTTGAAAAATTATTTCATATGGACATCTTAAAAAAAGGACTTTATTCATGAGAAAATATTATTTTTCCTCAAAAGGGTGAAAAATTCTCCCTAAAGTTAATCATTTATTTTATAAAAGGAGTTTTGGAGCAAATAAGGAAAAAGTAAAATTTTACTAATTCAAAAAGTTGTAAAAGGAGGTTGAGGGCTCATTGTGGAGGTTGTTGATGAATTGATTTTGCTTCTATATTTTGGAAAGAGCTTTGGCTTTCAATTCAAAAAACACTAGGATGAAAACCCATCTCAACCAACCTCGATGGATTCACTCAGGATTCACAGATGCTTCTATTTGGTTTAGATTTTAGAGAAATTGAGCATGGAAAGATATATCATCTTCACATAAGGCTTCCTTAAAGATTGGCACCTCATGATGAGGATTGTGTATATCAAGGAAGGGCCAACTTCCTCTTATATCTCAACATAACCCCTTTTCTTCAAGTCATAGCACTCCCAACATCAGTAGTAGCCAACAAGGAGAGATTTTTGGCTGATACACCTTCATTGAGGATCATTTTATGTATAAATTAAGGCATTTGGAGCATAAACAAGGATGTGGGGAACTCATAAAGATTGGTGCTCCCATTTGGGTAGATTTTTCATAAATACATCATCTACCTTGAAGAAGATATCAATTGCACATAGTTATACACTTCCTCCATCAGTAATATAAAATTTTATGTAATCATCACAAGGTCAAATTTTGTTGGTATTTAATATTATTGTACTCCTATTTTATAATAACAATATAATGTTCATCATACTTTATTATAGTGATAATGTTCATCATACTCTATTATAGCGATAATGGTGCAACAACAAACTATTTGATATAATGTCTATACTATATGTTTGAGATTTGTGTGGATTGTTGAATGTCCTAAGCTCCAAAACTGCAAACAAAATTTTTCTATAACAACATCTTATTTGATCATTCTTGGAATGGATAAAATAAAAAATGTTTGAAGAAATGTTTTCACTATAAAATTAGAGTTTTTGTGAAATTTCTGGATAGAATCTAGAAGGGGTCCTTATATGGCATCTGGGAGACTTCTCAGAGAGAGAAATCCATCTCTCTTTTAGACCCCTTGTGTGGCCCATTGCATTGACCTTATTTTGGAGGACATATGCAAAATTGATCGGGTGTGACCGATTTTAGAAGAAGCTAGAGAAATAACAAAATATATCTACAATCACCCTTGGGTTCTCAACTTGATGAGAGAGCACACCAAGGGAAAAGAGCTTGTTTGAGTAGGGGTTACTTGTTTGTAATGAGTTTTCTTATGTTGTAAAGTATTTGTAATTTATTAACTCCTTTGAATCAGATGTTTGTGTCTTAAGCATGAGTGGAGTCATCATATTCTAAGAAAGCTCATGGAGTCAAGATTGGGAAGATAGTTTTTAATGAGACCTTCAAAATGAGAGCTACAAAAATCATCAAGGTAACCTAAAATTAAAATTAAAAATTCAATTGTTTCCCTTATTTTTAAAATTTTAAACATGAAGTACATATTTTATAATTTATTTATAAGTTTCTAACACTAACTTTAATTTATTTCTAACTTTGTAGGTGTCTAAGCCTTTGGTGAGGGTTTTGTGATTGGTGGAATAGGGAGCAAAATCCAATGGGTTATATTTATGAGGCCATGAATAGGGCTATAGAGATTGTCCAAAAATGTTATAGAGGGCATTGTGCTATATTTTATCCCATTTAGGAGTTGATTGATTGGAGGTGGATCAATCAACTCCACCAACCCATCCATGCAGCGGGGTACTACTTTAACCCTAATTTTTTATACTCTAATGGCTTCACAGTTGCTAGTGGAGGCTCCCAACATACATTGAGAGTATGGCACCTAACATTGAGGTGAGGGACCTCATTATTGCAAAGTTATATAACTACAAGTAGGCAAGGGGGAGGCTCTTTTCTTCAACACTAGCTATTTGAGTGAGAGTCATACAATCATAGGTAATAGAAAATAAAGTCTTTACTTGTACCTTACTAGTTACATATTTACAATTATTAATTACTTATAAAGTTTTGACTATATTTTTTGTAGAGTCATCATGGGAAGATCAGGGTGGAAACACCCTACATATTCAAAGGCTAGCCCTCCACATTTTATCTCAACCTTGTAGCGCTTATGAATGTGAATGTAATTAGGGTTTGTTTGACTCCATTCACACGAAGAAGCACAACAAGTTAAGCCAACAATGCCTCGATGACTTGGTTTTTATGAAATACAACCTTTGACTTTACACAAAGAAGTTGAAGAATTCATCAAAGGAGCCTATCGATCTAGATAAGATCGATCCCTACAATGATTAGATTGCACAGGAGGAGGAGGCCCCCATGTTCATAAAGGATGAGATTGTTGATTTGAGAGGTAAGATTTGGAAAGTGTAGTTGTAACAGAAGGAAGAGAGATTGGATAGGAGGACATACTTGAAGATGAGGTAGAGTCAAGGTAAAGGTAGAGGTGGAGGCACAGGCATAGGTACATCCTTCTAGATAGAGTGAGGTAGGGCAGCCGAGTGGGAGGACTAGAGTTTCTTAGTCTCCTTTAGTTTTCTAGAGAGTAGGGAAGAGAAAATTATAGATTCTTATAATTTGTAATCGTAGATTCTTGTATAAGACTATAAGTAACATTGAAGTCTATGACTCTATGTATTCACATGATTATGTAATTTTGTACTTTATTTATATTCAAATTTAATAGGAAACACTTTCCCAACACTTTACAAACTCATTTGATCTATTTGACTTCTGCAATTTCTAAAAAATATATGTTTTTTGATAAATTTAAGTATTTTTTATCTTTATCAATTATTATTAGTTATTCAACCAACTTTGTCAAATAACGGTTAGTTACCCAAAATGGTCCCTTGGTGAGCATTTGTCATTTATGGTTATGTAAACTATGCTTAGTAGTATGGTCATTAGCAACTTGTGGGGTGGATGGAGGGAGGAGAGTAAAGAGCGGGCCCAAAGAGTGAAAAAATAGATCCTAAATGACTATTGGTGAGCCTGTGTAGATTATTTATTGAATTTCATTGATCCCATCATGAGTGTGATCTATTTTGATGACATGGACCAGCCATGTTTGGGACAAATATTTGATGGCATCGATTCAATGATTGAGAAGATAAAGTTCATCATTAATGAAAAGAGCAAGATCCTGAAGAGACATTTTTCAAATAAGTGCATTCAATCCTTGTTGATTGGTGGAGAAAAATGACCACCCCACTACATCTCTTTGCCTTTACATTGACTCCTTGGTTCTATTGCACAAAGATCATTTATTTGACGAGGAGGGTGCCACCATATATAGGGATGTCAAAGTGGTTAAAGGGTACAAATTAGCATTCTTTAGGATATTCCCCGATCTCAAGATAAAAGACATGTTTATGAGCGAGTTTGGTGCTTTCATTACCTCCTGAGGTCATAGTCTTGGCAATCTTTGAGATAAATATAGGAAGGATGGTCCTCTGTGGTAGTAACTTCATGGCCAAGGATCACCAAATGTACAACCTCTTGCAATCAAGATCTTCTCACAAGTAAGTTTTATATTTTTTAAGTTTTTAAGTTTTTCTTTTTCTTTTAAAAATTTTAAATTTATGTTTAAATTTTAATATAGGTTGCAATTTCACCTTCTTGTGAGCATAATTAGAGTGCATATAGCTTCATACACTCATAAGAGTATAACAAGCTCACAACTAAAAAGGCCAAGGAGTTGGTCTACATACACTCCAATTTCTGTCTTCTCTTGCACAATAACCCAAAGTACAAGGAGGGGATGTCAAAGCATTGGGATATAGATCTAGAGGTCATTGAATTAGATGCTTCCATTTCCCACTTCTCATTAGATGACATTTTCAGTCCTTTGGCTTTGATGACACAAAACTTAGCTAGTGGGAGTGGCAATGGTGATAGTCCATGTGGTTCTACTTATAATGAACCAATTCATGATGATGATGTTGATGTTGATGTTGATGCTCTTGATAAAGATCAATATGAATATGAAAATTAAATTTTAAATTTTTATGTGATTAAGTACAGCCATAGGTTAATTATTGATATTTCATAGTTTCCATTTTAATATTTATCATTTATGTTTAATGGTTATCAACTTCTCAAGATGCATATTATGTGATTAATGAGAATGGCACTAATTGCCTATATATCAGGCTAACATTTCTATACTTTTTAATTTTTTATATATTTTTTGTATGTACAAACCCAAGAAAAAAAATCATTGTATTGGTGAACAAGATTCTTTGTACCATCACCAGAACCAAAAATGAACCAATAAATTAGTTCATGACGAGTAGAAAGGTCTAAAGAAGGGGAAAGAGAGATAGTCTCTTGAATTATAGAATTAGTTTGACCTATTTCTCTTTTGCTACTCTTCTATAAAGATATATCACTATCATATGAATCCTCAATATCATCAATCGCATAATCATAGTTTTCATTCACAATCATAAGCATCATCCACACAATCATGATCATCATTCACATAAGTAATATTGTTGTTCACACAATTATGATCATCAATATTTATCCATTCATTATCATAATCATAAGGCACAACATGTGTATAAAAAAAAGAGCCTATAAAATGCAACATAGTAGGGTTCGAAGGAGAACTACGTAAACTACTTTTCATGGGTTGGGAAGATATAGCTTTATAATCACAAACTTTAGACATTTTAGATTTGATATTAATGTAATATGTATTACTAAAGAGAACAAAGATTTATTTGTGTATGAAATCATCCTTAATTTTATGGAATTTTGATTCATTACTTGTTGTCTTAAATATGAATGCATGATATAATCGATAAAGGAAATATACGATTGTGAACACCATGATACAAATAGTAGATATATATATATATATATATATATATATATATATAACCCATGATTACAATCACATAATGCTTAAATAATGAAACCCTATGGGTGTATGTATGCAAAGGATGAATTTGACAAGGTCCAAATAAAAAATCAAGCACCCTAAGAAAATTGTGATGAATTTTTGGAAACAAAAAGAGGATTTTGATAACTATCAAAAGAAAGATGAAACCAAGAATTTGTTTTAAAAATAGATATATCCTTTTTCCCATTAGATCAATTTTAGTGAAAATAGAAAAAACCTAATTTCAAAAATTGCATTATGAATTTAGAGAACAACGAGTTTTTAATCTAATTAGTGCAATTAAGAAAAACTTTCAAGAGTTTTGAAAACATGATGGTTTTCAATAAAATATCTGTTGCAAATGTATGAAGACAAGCCACAATCCTAATAGGAGGATAAGAATAAAACCTTAGGGCAAAGATTAAAAAAATATTTGTGCATATGACAAGGGTAAAAATCAGATCTAAAAGTCAAACCCTAATAGATGATAAATTTGAAATTCTAAGAAAAATTAAAACACTAATGTAGGAGGCAACACAAGTTTTTTAATAGTCAAATCAATGATCCAATTCACCAGAATGTTTTACTTATTTTGGATTAATTTGATCTATGTGAATTGAAACTAGGGCTGATTCAAATTATGTAAAATATAACGATAATACCCTAATCTGAAGTTAGAAATGTAAGAATAGATATTACACTTAAAATATTAGAAATTGATAAACCTAGAGAGGAGATAGGTACTTAGTTTATTTTTGAATATTATTGATCATAGCAATCATCATATGTTTTGAAAAATATTTTGTAAATTCTTTATCATTGCTTAGATCAAGAAATTGTAGCTCAAACCTTGCTTACATGTTACTTGTAATAGTGATACTGAAATGTTGCCAAATACAAGACCTTAATTTCAAGGTTTTGTAAACCCTAGACCCAAAATTATTATTTTTATAATTTTTAACAACAAACCCTATGTTTAAAACCCCCTTATGTTGTCCATTACATCCTTGATTATTTGTAAATCCACAATAATGACAATTTCCTTCAAGTGTTCCCTCTCCACATTTTGCATTAATCATTCAAAGAACCCCCTTGCATTGTCCAACCTTGTTAGGGCTTGTACTTCCCTCTCAACTATTACCAACAATTATTTTTTCTAACCTCCCTCATGAAAACTAGAGTTATGCAACGAAAATGAACTATTGTTAGAATCAATGCAGACATCAACATTAACTTCTACAACATACCTTTCCATAACATTATTTTTAAATATTTCTACTTTATAGGGCTTGTGTTCTTATTTCTCAACTCTGGTTTCTTTAACAACTTCAAAAATTTATTCTTGAGGCTCACTTATTCCCTTAATACTCTCCACAGTCTCTTCCCTTTCATTATCTACCATTTGTAGCTCCTTTTGCTGCCTAAAAGCTTGATGTAAAACCTCACCTTGCTATCCCAAAATATCATGTTTTATGTACTCAGAAAAAACAACACTTGGTTGCCCCACAATACTTAGCTCTACTACATTAATGTCTTCCAATTACAACTCTCTTTGTTGCCCCAAAAGGTATAATTTTTTATGTTCTAAAGTTGCAACCTTGGTTTGCCCCAAAATGTTGTCCCTTTGTTGTTTATAGCGTTTCAAGGTATCAATTTTTTATCACTTGCTAACCCCTTTAACATCTGAATTGGTTCGCTCTTTTGGTGATGAATCCTTAGGGAAATTCACTAGAGGTTCTTCCTTCTTTGCTCTTTTACTTTTATTTCTTTTGTACAACTCTAAAAATTCTTCCAAGGTGTTATAGGTTGCCTTCATATCATCCTTCATCTCATATTCATCAAAGGCCATAAGTTTGTCCCCATCTTCTTTATTTTATTCCTCTAACCATGCCTTTTAAATAGAATCATTCCTTTGCCTTTCTTTGAAGGATGTTAGGGCTACATCGCTAACATTAAATTATTGCACAAGTTGATACTTAATGTCTTATCTCTTACTTCTATCCCTATCTCTTGTCTGAACATGCATAAATAACTCCCAGATACGATCTATGTATTCCTTATTTGGTAAAAACTTAGGCTACTAATCCATTGTATACAATTCCAAACCCCATATCTGGGCAAGAAAAAACTCTGATACCACTAAAATATCCCCAACTTGGGACAAGACTTGAATTTAAAGATTTTGCAAACCCAAGCCCTAAAATTATTCTTTTTTTAATTTTTAACAATAAACCTTAGGTTCAATACCCTTACAAAATGTTGTAATTAAACTATCCAAACCTTAGGATCAGAACTCTCAATTTATGGAATTCATGAACATAAACCCTAGCCAAATAATCATGAATTCCTAAATTTTCCATTCGAAACCCTAGATAAAAATTATAGAATGTTAGAAATGTAATTTTCCAAGTAAAAATGCAATGTTTAACTCTCAAACATTCACCAAATAATTATGAACAATATTTCCAATATAATTACCTTATTCTCTAGATTTTTGGGTCATTCAATAACTGGAAATTACTAATAAAAATAACAATTTATCAAATATTTTAGATTAAAACATTTATCGTAAAAAGGCTTACAACTTCATCATATTCCACCCAAAGGGGGTTTGCCCAGATTGTAGCAGCAAATATATGCCCTAGTAACCCTCAAACTGTCAAAAATAACCTCAATATGAGGTGTCCAACCCCAAAATAAGGGTTACTTTCCTCATGTACCAAATCATTACCCTTGAGGGTCTTCAAACCCTAGATTTATGTTCATTTTCACCTCAACCCTAAGTGTCACACCTAGAATAGTTTTCTACCCTATAAATGGTGTTTATACTGCAATTTTAAACTAATGAAGCTCAATGTAACCCCTGAATGAGGATGCCATAGTTGAACATAAGGGTTTTTATCCTTACTCCAACTTCCATTGAAGGGTTTCATCCGCAATAGATTAGCTAAGTGTTTTCATGCTTAAGCTTACAAATTTAATTATCAAAATCATGCATAACCTTTTCAAATGATCCCTTGCTTGCCTTTATACCCATCCCCCAAAGGGGTGTGTCCAAAATGGAGGGAAAGTCCTTTTTTTAAATATAAAAAATCACTCATGTAATGTCCCAAAAATAGGATGTTTTTTGAATTCTTAAATTTATACAAAACCCTAGGAAAAATATCAATTTTGACTTTTAATTCCAACAAACTCTAATGCCCCAAATGATCACAACAAGGCTACAAAAATCCAACTAAAACCTTGATAATAATTTGACCAATTTCCAATGAATAAATAGGGCAAGGAAATGAGTGTTTCCATTCAAACCCTAGACACCAAAGTTGGAGAAAATTATAGAATTAATAACTTGCCCCTTCACTTCAATTTATGCAAATTTATGACCAAATAATCAATCCAAAATTAGTGAAAATAAATCTAGAATTAATGCCTATTTTATGGTAATTTACGAAGTAATAAATGTTTATGAAATTCCTAAAAGATAGAGAATAAAATTTAAGAATTTATTCAAAATATGTGAGGCCCTAGAACCCTCCAAAATACCTCAGAAATTCTTAAATAAATGTTGAAAAAATCATACAAAAATTTAGATTGGGGTTAGGGTATGAAAAAGCCCTCAAACCCTATCAAATACTCCCAATAACAATTCACCTCAACTATAAAATATTACAATAAAATTTATAATATTATTAGGGTAAGAAATGACCCTCAAACACTGGCAAATCACTCTGAAATCCAAGCGCCAACCTCCACAAGCAAGTCAGCCCACTTAGAAGCCCTTCTTTTTGTCTTTTTCTGAATTCAATGATCTATGGCAGCTCCAAGGTGAAGTTTCCCCATGAAAGAGTGAGGGTTTTCATCCTCAATCTCTTTGCTTGAAGGTTTTCATCTTTAAGGAAAATGGATCAAGTGTTTCATGCTCAAATTCCAAGATTTGAATATCAAAATTAGCATCCTCTTCAAATGATCCCCTCATTTGCTTTTATATCCTTCCCTCTAAGAGGGGCATTGCACTTTTGGAGGGAAACTCCACTTTTAAATAAATAGTAATTAATTTATAACCCTCACTTAAGGTATTGGGTGCCCATAACCCTTAAAAGGCCACAACTTAAGTGAAAGTTAGACAATAAATCAACTTTTTGAATTTTATAATTAGAACACGTTTCTTCTTTTTTCAACTTCCCTTAGCCTTTAAAAACAAATAACAAATAGGCTAAGGGTCTTTAAAAGCCTTGTGTCCAAAAAGAGGACATAAGAATCCTCCCCACCCAAAATTACTTATCCTCAAGCAATTGAAGTAACCAAAGAGTTGTCCCTACCATAGACTTTATGAAAAACTTGATCCTTAGTCTTTCCTATGGGTAAAAGTCCTCATGATGAATCCCCTCACTATTGTACATGAAGATATTGTATTGTTTGTGCAAACTAAAAATGAAAAAGCATTAACCTTTAGCCCTTTCCTCCCATCTCCTTGGGGCCCCATACCTTAGATGTGTCAAAAGGTTGAAGAGGAATGAAAATTTCTATGAATTTGTAGTACTATAGTGGTTAGAAAAGTATTTTCTATCAAGGTAGTCTTTAACAATTTGGGCCTTGATTTCCCCTATATCAGCTCTTGCACAAGACACAAACATATTAGCCCAAAAAAAGTTTTCCATCTCCCTTTGACAAGTGAAGTGGCTCAAAACAAGTGTGGAGATGCCCTTGATATCACATGAAAGATGTTTATGTTGCCCCTACCCTCCAAAATAACCTCACAACTCAAAAATCTTCTTACTAGAGGAGCTGGAAGTCTCCTCACCATGCTTGAAATCCACCCTTTACCAAAAGACCACCAACACAAGTCCACATACCCTAAAAGAAGGTAGAACCAGCCACTTCCCTCTTGATTAGTGGGTTGTGTGTGCAAATTTCAAACCTCTCATGACTCCAAAATATGAATATATTCTTCCATAGCTCACCTTTAGAGGGTAAGATCATGTAATAAACCTTCCCCAACCTTAGAAAATTCTTCAAACTCACCATTTCATGCCTCAAACTCACATGTTACCTTACCTTAGATGGGATCACTTCAAAAATTAAACTTGTACCTTATGTTATGAGGGTTGTGTTTATACCTTCCATCCTTGTAAGTGCCCTAATAATTCAAATTTTTCATTACCATCTCACTCTTTGAAGAACCCATCACTTCAACAACCTCAAGAGGAATCCAAATAGAAATTTGAACCATCTTAGAAGAGTCATGATTGTCATAACCAACCTGATGGAAAATTACACTAAGGCTCCCTCTTATGACCATTCTCTCTTGCACTTTTACCTTGGAAAATGAACTCCCTTGGGATACATTCCCATGCCCTTTAGGTCCCTCAATATGCCTTGAACCTCCTTCATCAAACCATAAGTATGACTTTCTCATTTGAATTATGAAAACAAATTTGAATAATATAGGGCACATACCTTTCGTGCAGACAACATGATGAAATGAATTATCTTTTCTAAAACTTACCAAGTATGAATAACTCTGATTTTTCCTAAAAAAATCATTTTTTTATTATGAACAATTCTGATTTATCCCACAAAGTTATAATTTTTTGAGTGTAAACAATTCAAAAATTCTTATGGTTTTCCTAGGCACCAACAACTCTAATGTTTCACCACAAGTGCAGACTTTTCGGAGCATATACAAGTCTAATTTTTCCCAAAAAATTCTAATTTTTCTAAGTGTTTCCTATGTATTTTATCCATGCAGAATTTAGACCTGCTTCCCTTTCTTACAAACTGAAAATTCCCCCCTTCACTCTCTTATTGGGTAATCTCATTTTAGGATTCATTAAGTTTAAGGGATAGTGAATCAATTAATTTTTAACATATATTGATGGCTGCCCCTTGGTCATGTGGTTGATCTATTTTGAAAGACAATATTTCCCTACCTTTTTTTCACTCACCAAACCAAGTGTGTGTCCAAATTACTTAATAAGAGGTGGTTGTCCCAAAATAGAATGCATGCAATGTAGAACACTCACCATGTTTGCAAGAAGCCAAGGCATCTTGCCTTGGAAGGGTTGATCCTGAGTTTCCAAGTTCCCCTTTATTTTGCATACAGAGGGTCCATCTTCCCCTTCATCGAATTTGCTAAAGGCTGAAATGAACCAACTTTTCCAAAATTTCGTGATCATGAGAAACTCTGATTTTTCATGGAAAAAACAAAATTTTCTAAGTATAACCTAGGCTCATTTATCATGAAAGTTTCAAACTTTATTATATCTTCCACAAGATGAGTTTTTACCCTTTCATAAACTTACCTTGAACTTTCATTTTCATAATTTGCAAAGTTCATGAAACATCAAATCAAGTAACCTTCTATGTACCTTAGTGGCTGCCCATACTCAATTTTGGCCACTTTATTGGCCCCTTGTGAAGAACAACACCTTCCAACCTTTGATCCCCTTACCAAACCAAGCATGTGATGAATTTTCATAAATGGAGGTGGTTGTCCCAACTTAAAGAATACAACCTTCCTTATTTTTGTTGTTGCCTCTACAAACGGTCTCTCATGGAAGGTCCCTTCTCTATGGCATAGGTTACAAATTTTTATAGATGATGCAACCTTGAACATAATTAAAGTCATACCTTTATTATGTTCCACTAGATTGCCTACCTTCACAATTGCCATGTGAACACCATCAAGGCCTAGAATGTAGGAATCTTAACCAACTTTGTCACTCCAAGTGATCTTCATTATATCTTCACTTTCATGTGGTTGCCCAAAATAAAGGCAACCTTGCCATGATATACATGAAAGTGTAAATATTATCCATGGCTCCTTTTCATACATATATTTCCCCTTAAAACCATACCTTCTAGATGGCTTGTGAGTGTATAACAAATATGGAACAGTTCCACACCTTGAGTTATCTTCAACATGCCCATCCTTCCTTATAAAGTGGAGAGGGTTTGTGACCTTTTTATCATCTTCTAACTTAGAATTCAGAAATTTCTTCTTCCTCAGAATTCAGAAATTTCTTCTTCAAAGCATACCTCTTCAAAATGGACTGAACATAGATCTCTATATACTGCTGCCCCAACACAAGATTTGTAAGATTTAGGGTACTTACCAAGCTTAAGATGAGTTGAGTTCCCCTCCTTGCAATTGGTTTCCCTATTACGAGATTTTTAGAATTTATTGCACTTTTAGTGGGTTGATTCCACTCAAAAAAATTATAATTTATTACACATGAAGTGAGCTAGAAGTCAACAAAAAATTCTTAACCTTTTCCCCTTGGGTTGGGCTGAGTTTTTATCAAAAACTCAAAACTTTCTATGAGCAAATGGAGTTGGTCTTCCACCAACATTTCAAACTTTCTTGCACATGTATGTCATTGAGTTTCCACAAAAAATTTAGACTTTTCTATATAAATAATGAGCCGATCTTTTTCACGAATGGTTACCCCCATTGGTTTTGCTTCTTCTACACACCCTTGAATCACTTCTCTAGGTTTACCTCACCTTTGTCTTCTATTTGTTACTCTCTTTTATGCCTGTAAACTTATTGGAAACCTTCATCTTGTTGTCTTAAAGTTCTGATTTTTACAACTCAAAATTTTTAGTGGTTGGTTGTGAAATAGTTGGGCTCCTCCTAACCTTAGGGTCCATTTTTGTTTTAGATGGTAGAATATGAATATCTTCCTCATGTGTGTAATTTTTGGCCTTCTTTTTCAATAGATTCTTAGGATAATCAATGCATAACACTTCCTCTCAAGCTAGAACATTTCTCCCACCATCCTCTTGCATGGTGGATACCACCATGTGTTGTTTATTAGATTTTTTTAAATCTAGATTATTTTGTTCCCCGATTCCTTCCTTGGGATGCTTGTAGGAGTTTGGCTTTTCCAAATCATGTTGTAGATTCCCTTGCCTACCCTTTGGTTTATGACCAACCCTAGAACCCTTCATGCCTCCCTTCCATGCTACAAACTTGGTAAGACTCATTTCCTCTCTAAATGGAGGTGGATAAGTCATATATTCCTCATAATCAACCATCAAATTATCCTAAAAAGAAGGGCATTCCTCCCTTTTAATGATTTCCTCTCTTTGAAGGAAAATATAATAGTTAGAGCTTTATGTAGACCCAATCCTTACACCCAAATCATTGCCTTCTTGATCCTGTAGTGCGTTTCTCCTTATGTTTTTCATTGTTTGGATAAATTCACCCATCAATCTTATCATCTGCTCTTGGGCTTGAAAAAACCTATCAACCCTAGCTCCATCCATGTTACCGTTTAACATGAAACCCTTATTTATCCTATATCTAGCTAGGATATTGGCTTTTATACCACTGTAATATCCCCAAAATAGGATATTTTTTGGGTCCTAAATTTTTTTCAAAACCTTAAGAAAAATATCAATTCTGAATTTTAATTATAACAAACCCTAACACCCCAAATAATCATAACAAGGCTACAAAAATTCAATTGATACCCTAATAATAGTTTGAACAATTTCCAATGAATAAATAGGGCAAGAAAAGGAGAGTTTTCATTCAAACCCTAGATGCCAAAGTTGGATAAAATTGTAGATTTAATAACATGTTCCTTCACTTCAATTTATGACCAAATAAAAACCCTATAATTATTGAAAATAAATCTAAAATTAATGCCTATTTTTTAGAATTTTTGAAGTAATAAATGTTGACAACATTCTTGAAAAATAGAGAATAAAATATAGGAATTTATCCAAAATATTTTAAGCCTTAGAACCCTCCAAAATACCTTATAATTTTTTAAACAAATGCTAGAAAATTCATATAAAATTTCAGATTGGGGTTTGGGCATGAAAAAGCCCTCAAACCCTATCAAATACTCCCAATACGAATTCAACCCAGCTAGAAAATATTACAATAAAATTTAGAACATTATTAGGGCAAGAAATGACCCTCAAACACTAGTAAATCACTCTGAAATCCAAGTGCCAACCTCCACAAGCAAGTTGCCCCACTTGAAAACCCTTCTTTTTGTCTTTTTCTAAATTTGATGATTTATGATAGCTCCAAGGTGAAGTTTCCCCATGATAGAATGAGGGTTTGCATCCTTAATCTATTTACTTGAAGGTTTTCTTCTTCAAGGAAAATGAATCAAGCATTTCGTGCTCAAAGTCCAAGATTTGAATATCAAAATTAGCTTCCTCTTCAAATGATCCTTTCCTTTGATTTTATATCCTCCCCTCCAAGAGGGACGTTGCACTTTTGGAGGGAAACTCCACTTTTAAAGAAAAAAGTAATTAATTTATAACCCTCACTTAAGGTCTTGGGTGCCCATGACCCTTAAAAGACCATAACTTAAGTGAAAGTTAGAAAATAAAGCAACTTTTTAAATTTTATAATTAAAACATGTTTCTTCTTTTTTCAACTTTCCTTAACCTTTAAAAATAAATAAAAAATAGGCTAAGGGTATTCAAAAGCCTCATGTCCAAAAGGGGGACATGACACCTTGTAATTCACTTAAGTGGTTTGGGCACCCATGACCCTTAAAAGACCACAACTTAAGTGAAAATTAGAATAATGAAGCACTTTTACAATTGCTCTTAGAAACCCCAAGTGTTTCCCTTTTTCCTTCTTTTTCCCTTAGCCATTTGGAAACAAAACAAGGCTAAGGGTCTTTATTTGCTCTATGATCAAAAGGGGGACATGACATATACCCTTGCGATAACCAGTATTATCCTACCTCTACTGATAGTGTACTTGTAGATTGTGTAAGTCTATGACTCCTCAAACTATTACACCTATAATTGTAGATACTATGTATGCCCGCATCTTAAGTCCTATGCATTGATCTATGTTTTCCTTTTCCTTCCTTTGAAACCTTAATTTCTCTTTCAACCAAAAGATGATCCTTGAAAAAAGGGTTAGTATGTTGGGTTGGACAACCCCAACCGTTCCTTATCAAGTGACTAAGTGTTACTAACATTTCAATACTCCTAAGAGGGCTCAATCTGCATGTAGTTATCCCACTTAGGTGTTGATGTACAACATCATGATCAATCTAGAATGCAATGCAATGTTTGGCTTTCAACACTCGACACCATGTAATTTTGACCTTTGTGTGTATTCAGACTTGGCTCTAAGGTTGCTCTTTTGATGGATTTTCATATGTGTATGCCTTTGTGATAATGTCATAAGAGAGTGTTAATTGATTTCGCAATTGGATTTCCAGGTAGTGACCAAGTGAGTTTAACCTTATGATTGATTTTATATTTATAGATGACTCTTTGATATTTCCTGTTATGACTAACATATGGAATATTGAAAGGAATATAAAGATAGTGGAAACAATTCCTTTACAATAAACCTTGAGAGGAGAATATGCAAACTAATTTGAACTTGTTATAGAATTAAATAAAACACATGTAATTGAAAACAACAATATACTAGACACAATGATTATGTGGTGAAAACCCTTTTGGGAAAAAAATTCTACACACCAAAGTAGCTCAAGGTATTAATGACAATCAACAATAGTTACAATACACTTATAGAGCAAGCCTTCCAAGAGCATCACCTGTATACACTCAGGATAGAAACTGGTTCCAACAGAGCTTCAGTGCCTTGCATAACTCTCTTACTTACACTCTTGTAATTTACAAATTGCATACAAATATAACAATCCTTTTGCTTAGCTTAGTTCATACTTATAAATGAGAAGACATTCTTACTTATAGAATTTTCAATGAGAGGAAAAAATTATAAATTAGAAATTTCAACCAAAGGGAAAATTCATCCCTCTTGGTGGGGATATAATTTGGCAATAGTAAACCTTGTCCCCCTCACATGTGCTTAGTTAAAATATGTTCCCACTTTTGACTTGAGGATCTACACTTCCATGTGAGTCCAATATGTTATGCCCCACTTCACATGTGCCTCTAATCTGTAATAGTACCTTGTTCCCCACAATCCTGTGTGCACACACATGAGTTAAAATATTCCATGAATTTTGACTTCTCCCACATGTGACAAAGATCTCCCACATGTGTCCATGTCTTCCACCATCAAAAGCATACGAATTTAAAATTTAAAAAAATTTCCATAGTGGAGTGGTAAGCCCTACTCCATCACATACACTTACATCATGTAGATTCCTCACATGGACCATCTCAACCCAACACAAGCCACATCAACACTTGCATCACCACCTACATCACCTGCATAGTCATTACCAACTCACCACTACCACCTCATCATGTGAATAGTGATTATGAATAGTGTGTCATAAATAGTGTCTCATGAATAGTGTCCTAACTTGTCAAGGTTGAGACACCTCAAATACCAACATTCTTCCACTTATCAAATACCTCGAAAGACCCAAAGGAACCATACCAACATAAACTTAACAGCTAGGGACTAAGAGGCCCATAAACTCTGAATACCATCTGAACTTCTCTATGCTCATGGGCTTAGTCAATGAATCTATAACATTCATCAAAGTTTCTACCTTTATTAGCTTCACCTCACCATACTCAACCATGTCTCTCATAAAATGATATTGTACATTAATATTTTTGGTCTTGGCATGACAAGTCAGGTTTTTTTCTAGGTAAATAACACTCTGATTGTCACAACAAACTATCACTACACCCTGTTTTAACCCAATATCTGAAAATAGTCTCTTAAGCCAAATGGCTTCCTTATAAGCATGAGTAGCTACCATTGACTCTACCTATGTAGTGGAAAAAGTGACCACAGCCTACTTGCTTACTCATCCAAATTATTGCACCACCAAACAATGTAAACACATAAGCACTTATGGGTATTCTACTATGAACATCACCTACCCACTCTGAATCCACAAACCAAGAATGTCAAGAGGATGAGGGTCTCCAATAATGCTACCATGATAACATAAGGAATACTTTGAGGTAACCTGCAAATATCTGAAGACCTTTCTAACTACATCCCAATGAATTCTACCAGGATTAAAATATAATGGGAAAGAACTCCCACTGCTTGGGCAATGTCTAATATAGTGCAAACCATAACACACATCAGACTTTCAACTACACTATGGTAAGGCACTCTTCTCAAGTCATCCATCTCTGATGGGGATGTAGGATATTGTGTAATAGATAAATTTGTTCCTACTAAAAAAGAACACACAGTGGTCTGTAATCCTTCAAGTTAAACCTATGTAAAATAGAATTCACATACTTACTCTGGCCAAACCATAGCTTTTTGTTCTATCTGTCTCTGCTAATCTCCATCTCAAAAATGTGTCTTGCATCACCAATATCTTTCATCTCAAATTTTACTATGAGTTGAGATTCGACATCTAAAATCAAAACTTTCCCATTGCCAAAAAATAACATATCATCAACGTATAAGGCAATAATTAGGAAATGATCACCATCAGTTTTATAATAAACACAATGATCAAATTTAGACCACTCAAACCCCAAACTCAATACATATGTATCAAATTTCTAGTACCACATCCTATGACTCTGCTTGAGACCATACAAGGATTTTTTCAACTTGCAAACCAAATTTCTTTTACCTTTCACCATGTAGTGCTCTAGTTGTGTCATATAAATCTCCTCATCCAAATCACCATAAAGGAAGGCAATCTTCACATCCATTTTCTCAATATCTAAATCATGAGTTGTTTCAATAGAATGCAAGAATATAATGGATGTCATTTTAGCAACAAGAGAGAAAATATCATCGTAATCAACACCCTCAACCTAAGAGTATCCTTTTGCAACCAATTGAGGTTTTTACTTCTCAACACTACCATCTGAACCAATCTTTTTATCAAACACTTATTTACATCCAACAACTTACGTCCTTCAAGTAATGGTACAAGGTCCCAAGTATCATTCTTTTTTAAAGCTGTCATCTCTTCTTCCATAACAACCTTCAAGGACTCTTCATCATTCATACCCAAAGCTTCTTTTGCAAATCTAAGTTCATTAATGTTAGTACTCAAAGCAAATATACATCTCCAATCATTAAGAAAATGCCTTTTTGGTGGTTGTTTATGCCTTGTAGACTTTTGAACAAAATTAGGTTAAGGATCTTCTTCATCTTCCTCCTCTTTAAAAGACTCAGAGCTTGATGAGCTCTCCTCAACTTCTTGTCTCTCTTGTGGCCTCGACTCAACTTTCTCAGGCATAAGAGGAAGTTAAATCACTTCTTTCTTTTCTATTTTCTCTAGCTACAGTGTAACAAAAGAAGGCTTAGTCTAAAAAAAAAATCAAAATCTATAATATATTACCTTCTGTGCTACCAAATCCCAAAGTTTGTATCCTTTCACACCATAACTATAATCGATGAAGATACATTCCACAGCCTTGTTCTCCATCGTTGTTCACTTCTCCTTTTTGCACATGTGCATATACCTCACAACCAAAAACTCTAAGATGTCTCAATTGAGGATTTCGTCTAGACCATGACTCCACAAGTGTTTTATCAACAAGCTTTGATTTAGGAGATCTATTTATCATGTAGTAAGTAGTGGCTACAACTTTGGCCCAAAACTTTTGTTCTAGTTTGACACCACTAAGCCTACTCCTAGCCTTCTCCATCAATGTCTTGTTTATTCTTTTTACAACTCCATTATGCTCAGGTGAATATAGAGCTATCTTTTGTCTCTATATACCATAATCTTTACAAAATCTGTCAAAATCATTAGAGCAAAACTCACCACCATTATCAGTCCTCAAACACTTTATTTTCTTTTTAGTTTGTAACTCAACCATTGCTTTAAATTATTTAAAATGATTGAAAACTTCAAATTTACTCTTAAAAAAATAAATCCATGTCCTTCTATTATAATCATTAACAAATGAAACATAATATGTGCATTTTGAAATTGAAGGAACATTTACAGGACCAAAAACATCAGAATGAATAAGATTCAAAACACTATTAGATTTATGAGAACTCGAGTAAAATTGAATGCATATTTATTCACCATAAACACAATGCTCACAAAAATCAAATTCAAGATTGAAGTCAATCAAACCTTTAGCAAGGTTTTTATTTTTTAAGGCCCTTAGAGAATTTTCATCAATGTGGCCAAGTCTCTGGTGCCATAACATAGTCTTCTCTGTAGACAATTTTAACTCCATAGAATGAGCACCTTTAGGTACCCCAAAATAATGACCATCTATATAAATAGTAATTACCCCTTTATCCAATAGAGTAATCTCAAATGTAGTCTTCGCATAAGTACTATTGCACTCAACCATGCATGCATCAAGTTTGTACAAAGTGCTAATCTTGACACCTTTAGCTATCACCATAGCACCTTTGATCATCTTACAACCTGCTTCAAAAAATACAACCTACACACCCGCATTTATTAATTTGATAACAGATAATAAATTTTGAGCTAGCCCTGGGATATGCAACAAACCATCAAAATGTTTAATCCTTCCATCTAGAAATATGATTCTAACTCTATCATGACCAACAATGGTTAGATAAGAATCAACACCCAAGTATACCTTACCTCCATCAAATTCCTCATACTTAGAAAACCAAATTCTATTGGTGGTCATATGATAAGATGCACCTAAATCAATTAACCATGCATCATTACTTGTATGGGTTGCCAAGGCTACAATGAAAGCATCACTACCTTCCTTCTTGAACTTGAAATCAAAAACATACCTAATCTTCTTATTTTCCTCTTTACACTCTGATTGGTAGTGACCATGCTTTCCATAATTCCAGGATCTCACCTTGGGCTTTCTAAGAGATTTGGATCTCCCATTGGACTTGGATTTAGAATTTTCATGCTTCTCATTCTTCTTGCCTCTTTCTTTAGATCTTCCTCAAACATGCAGGGCCTCTTTGGTACTACTGGAAAGTTTCCTTTTCATTTCTTCAAAAAGTAAGGAACCTAAAACATCCTCAACTTTCAAGGTTATACAAGTACTTCCTATAACCATAACAAGAGAGTCCCATGAATCAGGCAAAGAACAAAGCAAAATTTTGTCAGGAACCTAAAACAATAAACATGCTCCGATGCCTACTTAGTCAGGATCTTGCTCTACCAATAGAGCACATATGATTACTTCTTGTATTAGCAACTAAACACAAAATTTAACTAGAATCAATAAGTAACTAGAAATATGAAACAACACAGGAATTGAGAGACAATACACAATTGTATTAATAATCACTCAGAAGAATATACAATAAAGAAGATGCCACTTCTTCTTCCACCTCAAAGGTTCGCCACACCTCAAGACCTTCTTCCCTCTCTCTCTTGGTCACAACAATCAACTCCAATACAGAATTGATGTTCACCTCTCCAATCAGTCAGTAACATGCTGCCAATACACCAAGTACACAACCGTACTCTAAGTAGATCTCCTGCTCTCTGCTGCTACCTGTAAATCACTAAACCTTACTCACCATTATAGATCTCCTATAGAAAGTCATGCACACATGCTGACCAAGATCATACACATACGAAGAACCCTACTGATTCTCCAAACCAGTACCCACCTTGGTACTGTGGCACTAGGAGGAACACACCATTGCTCTCTTCTCTCTGAAGGAGCTTATTGCTCTCTTACTCACTAGCTACAAGTTTACAATACATCCCATGAGTCCATATATAGATCTCATGCTTACAATAATTAGACTAACCTAATTATAATAATTAGACACGCAACTCAAGACTAAGACTAGCCTTTGACATGCAAATAAACAGTCTAAAAATAGACTCTCTGGGATCAACATGCAAACTGCCAGTTCTCGCACAGGTTGCCGACGTCGGCTCCTCCATGACCGATGTCGGCCGACTGGTGACTGATGCCGGTTGCTTCCTCACTGCCATCTGACCGACGTCGGTTGATCAGACTGACGTCAGTTTCCCTACAACGCATTCAACAACTCTCTGCAACTCTGCATCCTCCGTAACTTCTCTTGTCTGCATCCTGGTGAAGCTTTTAGCTCCACAACCTAACAATATCCCACTTAGAGATAAATAGTTGCACATGTACCTGTACACCATCTAAATTATTTCCTGGCTTGTATTCCTCTTCAAGATCAATCCTAAAGACCAACCACCACACACCCTGTGATGCTACCCCTGTCATCAAAGTAACCTGTCACATCCGAACCTACATATCCATGTAGTGAAGACCTTGACCCTGCATAACAAGAATCCCTACTGCTAGTCCCACTGAACTGCCCTCCAGTACTCCTTCCCTGAATTGGCTCCATACTTTTTGACAACCCCCACTGCTTGGGAAAACTCAGGTCTACACTAGACCTCATGTGATTTTGAACACTTGTTTCAAGCTAAGCTTGAATTGTCCAACCCTTAGTGTGCTTTCTGATTCTGCAACCTGCATCATGAACCCCGCCAACACCGTCTTCACATCAGCTCCCACTAGAGATAAAATCTCCATGTCTCTTATGCCAAAGAATTTTGCTGCTCCAAATTCTTCATGACACACCTCTGAACTAACCTTACCTTTAGCTCAGCAAAACCCTGTATCTCTGAACCTATAACTAGTATACCATTCACATACAGTAACAGAATAATGTTGTAATCATTATCCACCTGGTAAGATAAACACAATAGTTACACTGACATTGACTGAAGCCATGCTTAGTCACCACCTGTCAAACCTGTACCACTGTCCTGTAGCTTCCTCAAGACCATATACCTTGGCCTTCCATCTCACGTATCCATCCACTCTCTTCTTTAACTTGGGAATCCATTCCGTTTCTCAGTGCTTACTTCCAGCTGACAACTCTACCAACAAATACATGTTTGGTTCTTCTCCAAGGACTCACACTCCTCATCCATGCCAAGCTCCCACTATATCTGGATTCTACCTGCATTGCCTCTTCGCATCTTCCTGGTTCTTGACCATCAATAAGTAATATAAAGAAGGTGAACAACGAATATGAGGTTCATTTACCCTTTCTGACCTCGACATGAGTGTTTCAGACTTGTTGACAGCTTGCTGTCCGCCCACCATCCATACCAGTGACCGATCTCAGCCATCTCCCAGTCTGCTCCCGACCGATGTCGGCTCCCTGTACTGACCCTGACTACCGACATCGTTTCCCCAGCCGACGCCAGTATCCTTTCTGCTGACGTCGATTCCTTCATGACCGACATCGATCTTCCTGTTATCGACGTCGGTTATTGTCTAACCGACGCCGGTACCTGTGTTCATCTGTGAGTGATAACTTTTTACCTGCGAGCTCTCCATAGATCAAAACCCTGTTCAAATCAACATAGCTCTGCTCAAAATAATTCAGTCTCCTCACCTGATCTCTGTCCGTCATCTCCTCCATGAACACCAAGGCTTTCCAGTTCTTTAGCTTGTCAAAGACATCTGACTTCCACTTCAAAACCTGCATTCTCCTTCTACATATATGACTAAGCCTACGAAGCCACATCTCTGCAATAGAAGGTGAATCAGCAATATAAGTAGATAGATAAAGGATACCTACTTTCTTACCATCGTTTAATTCAAGTGTATCCGCTGTGAGAGTTATAGTGCATCTCCCATCACCCAAATTTCCTAAAAAAATTAGACTCATCTCCAAGACTGGTACCTGCATGACTTCCTTCAACCACTGTGTGTCATCCGTCTGCAATTTTAGCTTCACTTCCCCTTCGTCAATCATCTGACAAGGCTCTCCAACCCCTAAATAAATCTCTCCAAAGTCTCCAAAGACATACCTATGAAAAGATGCTCTATTTCAGGTTGCATGGAAAGAGGTAAAAGAATCTGTAAATAAAGATTCCACTTTATCCAGAACATCCTGTGCAACATCACCTACAACATATTCTTCTACGCGCTGATCTTCTACCGACCAATAATCTCTTTTTACCTGCTCTTTCTTTCCATCAATCAGACCATTCGTGCTATTTAGTTTCTCCATTCGTAGCTTACTTTCTTCTGCCATTGCTATACTCCCACTCAATCTGAAACCCCTGTGAGTGACCTGTAATAAAAAACACTACCAGATCTGAACCACCTGTTAGTCAACCCAACCAAAAGCTCTGATACCACTTGTCAGGAACCTAGAACGATAAACATGCTTCGATGCCTACTTAGTCAGGATCTTGCTCTACCAATAGAGCACATATGATTACTTCTTGTATTAGCAACTAAACACGAAATTTAACTAGAATCAATAAGTAACTAGAAATATGAAACAACACAAGAATTGAGAGACAATACACAATTGTATTAATAATCACTCAGAAGAATATACAATAAAGAAGATGCCACTTCTTCCACCTCAAAGGTTCGCCACACCTCAAGACCTTCTTCCCTATCTCTCTTGGTCACAACAATCAACTCCAATACAGAATTGATGTTCACCTCTCCAACCAGTCAATAACACGCTGCCAGTACACCAAGTACACAACCGTACTCCAAGTAGATATCCTGCTCTCTGCTGCTACCTGCAAATCACTAGACCTTACTCACCATTGTAGATCTCTTATAGAAAGTCATGCACACATGCTGACCAAGATCATACACATACGAAGAACCCTGCTGATTCTCCAAACCAGTACCCAACTTGGTACTATGGCACTAGGAGGAATGCACCATTGCTCTCTTCTCTCTGAAGGAGCTTATTGCTCTCTTACTCACTAGCTACAAGTTTACAATACAGCCCATGAGTCCATATATAGATCTCATGCTTACAATAATTAGACTAACCTAATCACAATAGTTAGACACACAACTCAAGACTAAGACTAGCCTTTGACATGCAAACAAATAGTCCAAAAATAGACTCTCTGGGATCAACATGCAAACTGCCTGTTCTCGCACAAGCTACCGACGTCGGCTCCTCCATGACCGATGTCGGTCGACTGGTGACCGACGCTGGTTGCTTCCTCACTACCATTTGACTGATGTCAGTTGATCAGACCGACGTCGATTTCTCTGCAACGCATTCAGCAACTCTGCATCCTCTGTAACTTCTCCTGTTTGCATCCTGGTGAAGCTTTTAGCTCCACAACCTAACAAATTTGACATCTTTTTTCCTTATCCATTTTAACACCAACTGATACTAATTGAGCTACCAACATATTAAATGCTTCTAGGTGGTTTGCAATTTGTCCACCTTATTCCATTCTCAAATAATATAATTTATTTCTCAAGAAAAAAATATTAACAAGAGACTTAGCTTGGTAGATCTCACCTAGTTTCATCCATAATTTATTTGATGTAGTATCTTCATGAAATTAATCAGTACAGAGTTTTCTAAGCACAATCTTATGAGACTTTTGGCTTTCCAATCCATCAAGTCATACTTATCTGCTTCATCTAGATCTACAGGTCTCTAAATACTTTCATCAATGGCATCCCATAGATCACAATCAATCAAAAGATCTACCATATTCAACTTCCACATCTCAAAATTATTGCTTGTAAAAATTTCAATCTCTAATCTCCCTGATGTGTTTGCCATCTTAAAATCATGCAACAAAGAACTCTAAATTTATCATTTCAAAAGATCCCACTCAAAGCAAATTAGTTCAAAAAATCCAACACACCCACAACTAGTACCAAAATTGGCCAGACTTTGATACCACTTGAAAGGAATATAAAGATAGGGGAAACAATTCGTTTACTAAACCTTGAGAGGAGAATATGCAAACTATTTTGAACTTGTTATATAATTAAAGAAAACACATATAATTGAAAACAACAGTATGCTAGACACAATGATTACGTGGAGAAAACCCTATTGGGAAAAAAACCCCACACTCCAAAGCAACTCAACATACTAAAAACAATAAATAATATTTACAATACACTTGCAGAGCAAGCCTTCCAAGAGCACCACCTGTATACACTCAATGGAAGAATTGGTTCCAATAGAGATTCAACGCCTTGCACAACTCTCTTACTTACACTCTTGTAATTTATAATTTGCGTACAAGCATAACAAGCCTGTTACTTATCTTAGTTCATACTTACAAATGAGAAGGCATTCTTACTTATAGAATTTTCAATGAGAGGAAAAAATTACAAATTAGAAAATCCATCCAAAGGGAAAATTCATCCCTCTTAATGGGGATACTATTTGGCAATACTAAACCTTGTCCCCCTCTCATGTGCTTAGTCAAAAGATGTTTCGACTTTTGACTTAAGGATCTCCACTTCTATGTGAGTCCAATATGTTGTGTCCCACTTCACATGTGCCTCTAATCTGGAATAGTACCTTGTTCCCCACTATCCCACATGCACATACATGAGTCAAAAGAGTTCATAACTTTTGACTTGTCCCACATGTGCCAAATATCTCCCACATGTGTACATGTTTTCCACCATCAAAAACACGTGAATTTAAAATTAACAAAAATGTTCCATAGTTGAGTGGTAAGCCCCACTCCATCACATGCACTTACATCATGTAGATTCATCACATGGGCCATGCCAACTCATCACCAGCCACATCAACACTTACATCACCACTAGTATCACCACCTACATCACTTGCACAGTCATTGCCAACTCACCAATACCACTTCATCATAGGAATAATGACTATGAATAGTGTCATGACTTATCAAAGTTGAGACACCTCAAATCTCAACATTATCCCACTTGTTAAATACCTTATAAGACCCATAGGAATCATATCAACATGAACTTAGCAGTTAGGGGGCAAGAGGCCCATAGACTTCAAACACCATCTGAAATTCTTTGTGCTCACAAGCTTAGTCAATGAATCTGCAACATTCATCAAAGTCTCTACCTTTATCAGCTTCACCCTGCCATCCTTGACCACGTCTCTCACAAAATGATATTATAGATCAATATGTTTGGTCTTGACATGAAAAGTTGGGTTCTTTGCTAGGCAAATAGCACTCTGATTGTCACAACAAACTGTCATTGCACCCAGTTGCAACCCAATATCTGAACACGATCTCTTAAGCCAAATAGCTTCCTTAAAAGCATGAATATCTACCATATACTCTACCTCTATAGTGGACAAAGTTACCATAGTCTGCCCATTTACTCATCCAACTTATTGCACCACCAAACAATGTAAACACATAAGCACTAGTGGATCTTCTGCTATCAACATCACCTGCCCAATTTGAATCCACATAACCGAGAATGTCAAGAGGATGAGTTTCTCCAACAATGTTACCATGATAACATAAGGAATACTCTGAGCTGCCCCAAAAATATCTAAAGACCTTTCTAATTGCATCCCAATGAATTCTACCATGATTAGACATATAATAAGAAAAAAATCCCACTACTTGGGCAATGTTTGGTCTAGTGCAAACCATAACATACATTAAACTTTCGACTGCACTCTAGTAAGGCACTCTGCTCATGTCTTCCATCTCTAATGGGGATGTAGGACATTGTGCAATATATAACGTTGTTCCTACTGAAAAAGGAACACATAATGGTCTATAATTCTGCATGTTAAACCTATGTAAAATAGAATTCACATCCTTACTCTGGGCAAGCCATAGCTTTCTATTATGTCTATCTCTACTAATCTCCATCCCAAGAATGTGTCTCATAACATCAAGATCTTTCATCTCAAATTTTATTGAGAGTTGAGATTTGAGCTCTAAAATAAAAACTTTCCCATTGCCAACAAATAACATGTCATCAATGTATAAGGATATAATCAGGAAATGATCACCATCAATTTTATAATAATTATAATGATTAGATTTAGATCACTCAAACCCCAAAATCAATATATATGTATCAAATTTTTGGTACCACATCCTAGGAATCTACTTGAGACCATACAAGGATTTATTCAACTTGAAAACCAATTTTTTTTCACCTTTCACCATGTAGTGCTCTAGCTGTGTCATATAAATATCCTCATACAAATCACCATGAAGGAAGGTAGCCTTCACATCCATTTTCTCAATCTCTAAATTATGAGTTGTTGTAATAGAAAGCAAATATATAATGGATGTCATTTTATCAACATGAGATAAAATCTCATCGTAATCAACACCCTCAACCTAAGAGTATCCTTTTGCAACCAACAGAGCTTTGTACTTCTCAACATTGTCATCTAAACCAATCTTTTTCTAGAACACCCATTTGCATCCAACATGCTTATGTCCTTCAAGTAATGGTACAAGGTCCCAAGTATCATTCATTTTCAAATTTTTCATCTCTTCTTCCATAACAACCTTCCAAGACTCTGCATCATTCATACCCAAAGCTTCTTCTATAGATCTCAGTTCATCAATGTTAGTACTCAAAACAAATACACGTCTCTAATCATCAAGAGAATACCTTTTTGGTGGTTGTCTATGCCTTATAGACCTTCAAATAAGTTAAGGTGAAGGATATTATTCATCTTCCTCCTCTTCAAAAGACTCAAAACTTGATGAGATCTCCTCAACTTATTGTCTCTCTCGTGGCCTAAACTCAACTTTTTTAGGCATAGGAGAAAGTTGAATCACTTCTTTCTTTTTCTATTTTCTCTGGCTACAGTGTAACAAAAAAAGGCTTGGTCTCAATAAAAATAACACTTCTAGAATATATTACTTTCTATGCTACCAAATCCCAAAGCTTGTATCCTTTCACACCATAACTATAATTGATAAAGATACATTTCACAACCTTCTTCTCCAACTTGTTTCACTTCTCCTTTTGGCACATGCACATATGCCTCACAACCAAAAACTTTAAAATGTCTCAATGAAGGCTCTTATCTAGACCATGCCTCCATAGGCATTTTATCAACAAGCTTTGATGTAGGAGACTTGTTAATCAGGTAGCAAGCAGTGGCTACAACTTTGACCCAAAACCTTTGTTTCAGTCCAGTGCCACTAAGCATACTCCTAGCCTTTTCCATCAATGTCTTGTTCATTCTTTCCATAACCCCATTATGCTCAGGTGAATATGAAGTTGTCTTTTATCTCTGTATACCACAATCCTTATAAAATCTATCAAAATCATTAGAGCAAAACTCATCGCCATTATCAGTTACAAAACCTTTATTTTCTTTCTAGTCTATAACTCAAACATTGCTTTAAATTCTTTAAAATGACTAAAAACTTCAAATTTACTGTTAAGAAAATAAATCCATGTCCTTCTACTGTAATCATCGATGAATGAAACATAATATGTGGATTTTGAAATTGAAGGAACATTAACAAGACCAAAAACATCAAAATGAATAAGATCCAAAACACTATTAGATTAGTTTGCTCACATATAATGTAGTTTTGTTTACCATAAATACAACACTCACAAAAATAAAATTCAAGATTGTAGTCAATCAAACCTTCAACAAGGTTTTTATTCTTCAAGGCCCTTAGACATTTTTCACCAATGTGGCCAAGTCTCTAGTGCCATAACATTGTCTTCTTTGCAGATAATTTTAACTCCAAAGAATGAGCACCCTTAGGTGCCTAGAAACCATGACCATCTATATAAATAGTAATTACCTCTTTATCCAATGGAGTAATCTCAGATGTAGTTTTCACACAAATGTTATTGCACTCAACCATGCATGCATGAAGCTTGTACAAAGTGTCAATCTTGACACCTTTAGCTATCACCATATCACCTCTAACCATCTTACAACCTGCTTTAGAAAATGTAACCTGCACACCTGCATCTATTAGTTTGCTCACATATAATAAATTTCAAGTTAGCCCTAAGATATGCAACAAATCATCAAAATGTTTGATCCTTCCATTTGGAAATCTGATTTTAACTCTACCATGACCAACAATGGTTAGATAATAATCATCACCCAAGTACACCTTACCTCCATCAAATTCTTCATACTTAGAAAACCAATTTCTATTAGAGGTCATATGGTAAGATGCACCTGAATCAATTAACCATGCATTATTTCCTGCGTGGGTTGCCAAGTCTACAATGAAAACATCACTACCTTCCCTCTCAGACTCAGAATCAAAATCATACCTTTTCTTCTTCTTTTCCTCTTTACACTCTGATCAATAGTGACCATGCTTGCCACAATTCCAACATCTCACCTTGGGCTTTCTAGAAGATCTGGATCTCCCCTTGGACTTGGATTTAGACTTTTCATGCTTTTCATTCTTCTTGCCTCTTTCTTTAGATCTTCCTTGAACATGCAGGACCTCTTTGACACTAATGGAAACTTTCTTTCTCATTTCTTAAAAAAATAAGGAACCTACACATCATCAACTTTCAAGGTTATATAAGTACTTCCTATAGCCATAACAAGAGAGTCCCATGAGATAGACAAAAAACAAATCAAAATTTGACATCTTTCTTCCTCATCCATTTTAAAAACAACTGAAACTAATTGAGCCACCAACATATTAAATGCTTTTAGGTGGTCTATAATTTATCCACCTTCTTCCATTCTCAAAGAATATACTTTCTTTCTCAAAAAACTTTATTAACAATAGACTTAGCTTGGTAGATCTCGCCTAGTTTCATCCACAACTTCTTTGTTGTAGTCTCTTTGTGGATATTAATCAATATAGAGTCTACCAGACACAATTTGATGAGACTTCTAACTTTTTGATCTATCAAGTCATACTTAGTTGCTTCATTTGGACCTATAAGTCTCTAAATACTTTCATCAATGGCATCCCATAGATCATGGTCAATCAAAATATCTTCCATCTTCAGCTTCCACATCTTAAAATTATTGCCTATAAGTTTCTCAACCTCCAGTCTCCCTGATGTGTTTGCCATCTTAAGATTCCTGCAACAAAGAACTCCAAATTTCTCCTTGAAAAAGCTCCCACTCAATCTAGATTAGTTCAAAAAATCCAACACACCCACAACGAGAACAAAAACTGGCCAGGTTTTGATACCATTTGAAAGGAATATAAAGATAGCAAAAATAATTCCTTTACACTAAACCTTGAGAGGATAATATGTGAACTAATTTGAACTTATTACATAATTAAATAAAACACATATAACTGAAAACAATAATATACTAGACACAATGACTACATGGGGAAAACCCTTTAAAAAAAAATCCACACTCCAAAGCAGCTCAATGTATTGATGACAATCAACAACAGTTACAATACACTTGCAGATCAATCCTTCTAGGAACACCACCTGTATACACTCAGGAGAGGAACTGGTTCCAACAGAGCTTTAGTGCCTTGCACAACTCTCTTACTTGCGCTCTTGAAATTTACAATTTGCGTACAAGGATAATAAACATTGTGCTTAGCTTAGTTTATACTTACAAATGAGAAGACAATATTACTTATATTATTTTTGATGAGAGGAAGAAATTACAAATTAGAAAATTCATCCAAAGGGAAAATTCATCCCTCTCAGTGGGGATATTATTTGGTAATAGTAAACCTTGTCCCCCTCACATGTGCTTAGTCAAAAGATGTTCCCACGTTTGACTTGAGGATCTCCACTTCCATGTGAGTCTAAGATGTTGCACCCCACTTCACATGTGCCTCTAATCTAGAATAGTACCTTGTTCCCCACTATTCCATGTGCACACACATGAATCAAAAGATTCTATAACTTTAAACTTCTCCCACATGTGTCTGTCTTCCACCATCAAAAGCATGTGAATTTAAAATTAACAAAAATGTCTGATAGTGGAGTGGTAAGCCCCACTCTATCACATGCACTTACATCATCTAGATTCCTCACATGGGCCATGCTAACTCATCACAAGCCACATCAATGCCTACATCACCACTTACATCACCTGCCACATTCCCTGCACAATCATAACCAACTCACCACTACCATCTCATCACATGAATAGTGTCCTAACTTGTCAAGGTCGAGACACCTCAAATCCTAACAAATATGTCTATGCTAACATAATGGAGGCTTCCCAATTTTAAAAATAGTTATTAATTATTCCTGGACGTGGGTAGGAGAAGCTAGACACTTGTGGTAACCACAATTGTTCACTATTAGCAGTATTATCCTAGGAGTGAAAATTAGTGATCTGAAATATGGTGAAGGTTTTTTTAGGACTATAATGTTATTTCACATTTTGAGTTCATCCCAAATAATTATATCTTGTAGATAAGATTGGACAAGACAATAGGTGGGTAGATGGATAGGTTAAAGTGTGCACAAGAGTCACGTGTATGCAATATCCAAGTATGTCAAAATGTGCCAAAGTTGATGTTGCGAAGGTGTCTAATACCAAATTTAGTTGTCTACATATATATACACGTTTTAAAATAATGCAAAATTATGTCAAAAACTTCCCATGTAAAAATAATGAATAAAGTTCGAGTTCATGTTAGAAAAAGGATAAAGTTCAGTGATTTTTGAACTTTTTCCATAAAATTCAACATACCTTGTGACATAGGAAAGGTTTATAGAAATAGGGTAAATTTGAACATTGATAAAAGACTTGATCTTAAGGTCTCTACTTTCTGTGTATTATGCAAATATATAAAGCAAAATATCGAAAGCCTAAATTTTGTTTCTCCATGCATTCACAAAATGAGTGAGTTTTTTTTGGGTATGGGTTCAGTAATTTGGGTTCATTAGTACACCAATTTTTTACTCAGGGTACAATTTGGGTAAGGTCATACAAAAAATTATATAAAAATAGAAAATATAAAAATTATAGTCAAATATTCTAAACAACTATTGTTTTGAGTTAGTTGTTTTAGTTTTTAGCATCTTCATGAGTTTGTATTTTCTTTTTTTCATTAATTTAAGTCTAATAATGAACAAAATTTAAAAAAATTAAAATAATAAAATAGGGGAAAACCATGATTTGTGAATTGTGCATGCATGATTTGTACAACATAGTTTTGGTATTATTAAACGCTGAATGCAAAACAATTGTCTAGTTATTAAACCATTATCCAAGAATTAAACTTAGGAGTAGGAACTAAATTTGATTGTCGACCCAACCTATCATGTAAATTTGGGGTAAGAGTTACCTATTCAACATTGCCCTTCATATGTTAATATAACTCATATAAGAAGAAATAAAATATAAAATACAATATATGTTTGTTATAATTTTATATATATATATTTTTATGCTCTACCCAAAATTCCACCTTGCATTGGATACAATTTAATTTTAATATTTTTTTTGCAATAATTGCCTGATGTATTAAAATGCCTTGCTTACTAATATCTGCACTGCTCTATTCAACTCAATTACAATAACATGGTGAAGAGGAGTATAAAGAAGCAGTAGGGAGAGTTAATTTATTGTTGAACTCGTGGTGGAATTGAGTGTAACTCATTATGGAACTCATATGAGAACTCACAGTGGTACTTAGTAGAACTCCAGATGGAACTCTAGGTGGAACTCACCCTCTCACCCACTTAACCTCTTATCACACCTAAGTAAGCTAAAGTTACAAGTGTAGGAATTATCCATTTAATAAGTAAATGGAATAATTAATATCCTACACCAACACCCCCCTTAAGCATAGCTTAGGTGGGTGGAAAAGAAAAAATGGGTCTTGGCAACAAGGCTTAATAAGGTACCCATGTACAATGCAACTCTCAAAAGTGGAGTAAAAGGATAAAACCTAGTGGGAAAGAACTCCCTCCCAAAAGAGAGACAAAGAAAAGAAGTAAGGATTGGAAATCCCACACCAACACCCACCCTTAACCATAGCTTAGGTGTGATGTAAAATTGGGTCCCGACAACGAGGCCTGATGAGGTACCCAAATACATAGTGATGATCCCAATATCCTACAAAATATGAAGGATGTGTGCCTCCACAAAGAAAAGAGAGAATGTATGTGTAGAATGTCACATGGTGAATGTTGTAGTAGGTTCCTCTACATCAAATGTTGTCTCTTCCTTTTGGAAGAAACAAACCATGAGCTGTCAAACTATTGAATTCCCGCTCAAGTAGAATGTGTGTAGGAATCAAGATGAAAATCTCTGAAAAATGCTAAATTGTCTCTTTGTTAGTGCTTGAATGTGTCAAAGTCTGATCAGGTATCATAGGACTAACTGTAGAAGATGACTATGTAGAAGCATATAATGAAAGAGAGAGAACAACCAGAGAAGAAGATAGGCATGAAACATTCACTAAAGGAATGCCCATGTGAATAGTGGAGCATGACTCACCAACTGAAGAAAGAATGTCCACAAGAAGAGATGAGTCATCGATGCTCATAATAGGTGTACTTGTACTAAAATCAGTAAAGTCCTCAAAAATGCAAGTCTGTGAAGGCTCTAAAAGAGCAACAATATGCACAATAATGAAAGTAGAATTTATAATAGGACAACTAAGGTCTAGTAGAATCTTGTCCTGTAGTGGGGGCTCAACAAAAAGAAGAGTATTGTCCACCATGGATGTTGATATCATCACAAGAAATAAAAGCATGAGGAGAGAGTACAATAGTCTCAGAAGAGACAATAGGAAATGAAGGAGGAGGTATGACATAAATCTCAGTAGGATCACCAAAAAGACTCTGTAGTATTCTCCAAACAGTGCATAGATACTCTGTATATTCCACATGGCAATGAAGATCCATGGAAATATGAAGTAATAGAGTGGCAAAAACCTTGTCACAAGTATTAACCCACTTATCAAACCGAACATGATCAGTGGGTGCAAGAATCTGTCAATATAGAAATGGAATGTGATTCTTGCGTGTGAGCAAGTGTTCCATATAAACATGCCACAAAGCATAATTGTCCTTCCCAAGAAGGATCACTGGATATGAAACAACTCTCCTCATCTGGAATCTCTCAAATGAGGTCGACATGATCGAGAAAAGACACTAGGAAAGTGCATAACTGCACAAAATACTTTGCAATGAACTCCTAAAGGATGCTCATGAAAGGGATATTGGGCACAACCGAGAATGCATCCAAATGAGGAATTTGTGCTGGAGTAAGTAAACAATGGTGCACGCTCAAGAGATAGACTTCAAACTAGGATAAAAATGAGTCCATATAGATGAGAGCAATCAGTGCATGAACTATGCTATAGAAAGTAGTAGGGCCCAAAAACCCCTCTTGAATATGACACTTTATAACTTGAGTGCATTTTACAAAACTAAGTAGACCAATGGAAAGAGGATGAAAACATGCACTTTTGAAAAAAGTGGCACTCAGTTCTAAGTTATTACTCAAAAGTTATAGCAAAATACTTTTTCCATCATTAATGGCATATTTAATTAAATTGTACTTAAAAGTGTAAATGCTTGACATGTTTAAGCACAAAACATGCCATGTAACCATCTGTTGAAATCGCCACAAAACCGTGAACCTCCCCACATGAACAAAAGTAAAAAATACTCCTTTTGAATTTGTATTTTACAAAAAAAAAAGTGTAAATATGGTCATATGACCATCAAATTTATCTCCTACTTGGGAGGGTATCATGGTTAACTAAATCTTTGTTTTAGAAATTGTGTGTACTTGGCAAAATTTTGCGAGTACCCAGCTGAAATTTTGCAAACAAGAAACTGCCTAACTTACTGGGGTACGGGTCAATCCCCGTTAACCCCTTGGTGAGTAACCAACCTTGGTTACTCACTAAAACCCATAGTTAATAAGGATCAACCCGACAAGTAAATGAATATAGCAATTAAGGTTTAAAAAATACGTCATTCTAGTATTATATGCCATGATTTTATGCTATGGAATTTCCTCTTGATATTTTATCATTGTGATTTGATAACATGAAGAATCGCAAGCTAAGGGAGTCTACATCATTTTGGTCATGATTTGAGTTTGGATTTGACTGCTAGTGCCAAGGGTGCTTGTGGATTCTAAAACAAAGCTTCAACAACTTATCAACTAGCTCACAACTTTACAAATACACTAATTTCATGAGATCCATAACATCAATTGACTTAGAGACAATATCATCATCCTCATTTTCCTATTATCGCCAAAGGAAAATAGTTAATGCATACAATAAAGACCAACACAATTTGAAAACATAGCTTGCTACAAAAATAACATATTTATTTTTTTGATTTCTTGTTTGCCATTGAAGCTCGTTGCTAAGTTTTTAACTGCTAAGATTGGCTACATTAAACAGTTTGAAGTGCCGGTTTGAGAGGTAAGAAGATTCGCTGTATCTTAGGTTTAATTTTTTATTTACTTATATTTTTCTCATCTTCTTCCTATTTGTTCAAGGCTTCTTATGCTAACATTTTAATTGTTTTTAATGTTTTTTCTAGGGTTTCATGTTTTCAACTTCAAAAATGGCATTTGGGTCAAATTTCCATGCTCGTAGGCCTAGGAAGTCTGATGACCCTGCATGGAAGCATTGTGAAGACAACCTAGAGAACACCTATGTCATATGTAGTTATTGTGTATTTAAGATTAGTGCAATCGTCAATTGCCTAAAATACCAAATAACACAAATTTTGGGTAATGATTTGCGATTGTGCGACAACACGCTATTTGAGATTCAAAAAGAGATCATTGTTTTAGTTGCTTTTGAGGGGGGAAAAATACTTACGCACTTGTAGCCCTGATGAATATGGGGGTAATGAGAGTTGATTTTGATGAGTTAGGAGCCTCTAGCTTTTCTAATGCTCCAAGGGTAGTTCGGGGACAAGCAACATCTTCTAGAGACAGTTCGGGTTCTCCTACATAAGTTTTTTTGTATTTCAAAATATTCCTATGGCACAACCTTCAATCAAAGGTACAACTTGTAACCATAAATTACAGAATGAAGTAAGGGTGGTTACAAAAAACTTTTGATATCACAAAAACATTCCATTTAATGTGGTGAAAAGCCCGTACTAGGAGAATTAGGTAACTACATGGACCATTATTGGCAAAGGGTTCAAGGCCCTTACTCATAATTTGAAAGGCCCAGTGTTGAAAGACACTGTAAAAAATACAAATTATTGTAGATGAGCAAAAAAAAAATGGTGCAAAAATAGTTGTAACCTTTTGTTTGATGGGTGGACGGGTGGAAGGTACCACATCTTCATTAACTTTCTAACGGCTTCAAGTGGGCAATTGGTGTTCTTGAAATCAAATGATGCCTCCCATCAAATGAAAAATGCAAACACTATGTGATATGTTTGATGAGGTGGTCATGGAATTGAGTGTGGAGAATTTCATCCAAGTTGTAATTGACAATGTCGTAGCATATGTAACAATGGGGAGACTTCTTAAGGAGAGACACCTTTCACTTTTTTGGAGTCTTTTACTTGAGGACATAGGAAAGATGACATGGGTGAAAAATGTAATTTAATAGGTGAGAAATATTACAAAATACATCTACAATCATCCTTGGGTGCTAAGCTTGATATGAGATCACACTAATGGAAAGGAGCTTGTGCGACCAAGAGCCATGCGATTCACCAAAATTTCATCACATTGCGGAGCATTTCAGCTTTACTAATTTCTCTTAAGCAAATGTTTTTGAGCACACGGTGATTGGAGTTTCCCTATAACAGGAAGGCCTAAGGGGAAAGGGTTGTAAAGACCATTTTTGATGATGTATTTCTGAAGACTACAGGGGAAATCATCAAGGTAACTTTAACTATTTTATATATTTATCATTATTTTTTATAATTTTTTGACTCAAAATTCTCTTAATTTTAATTTTAAATTTTCATATAATTTTGTTTCAAGTGTTAGAGCCTTTGGTTAGACTTTTTTGGTTAGTAGATGGGGAAAAAAATCGAGTGGGTTATTTGTAGGAGGCCATGGATAGCGCTGAAGAAGCCATAACAAATTATTACAAGCAAAATAAAAAATATGAGCCTATTTGAGGCCTAATTGATGGGCGATGGAACAAGTAACTCCATCGATATATAAATGCAAAGACTTACTATTTGAGACCCAAGATTTTCTTCTCTGATTCATTTAGGGCCAATGAGAATGACATGAATGGCCTAAACACATGCATAGTGAGGACAATCCCTAATGAAACCACTAGAGACATAATTGTTGATGAGCTACAAATTTATAAGACTATAGAGGGGAGGCTTTTTTCCTCGCCTTTATTTGTTCGAAAGAGAATGACCCATCAGTTAGGTAAAAACAAAATTCAAATCGAGTCATTCGATTGTAGTTTTGTTTCTTATTTAATAAATACAAGCCTAATTGACTTCCAAAGTTAAAATGTCCTATTTGCATATTTGTAGTGCGAAGATTATGGTGCAAAAACATCAAATCTTTAGATGTTAGCTATCTGCATTTTGTCCCAACCATGTAATGCTTCTGGGTGTGAACGTAATTGGAGCATGTTTTAGGCCATCTACACAAAGAAGCACAACATGTTGACAACCCAATGCCTTAATGACCTTGTCTTTGTGCAATACAATCTTCATTTTCATATGAGACAAGTGGAGAGGCAAAACGGTCACGAGGTGATCAACTTAAGTGATATTGATCTATACACAAACAAGATTGTTGACCTTGAGGATGCACAACATCGACGCATGTCTACTAAGAAGGAGATCTCAAATTTGGAGAGAGACACAGAAGATGCAATAGGGGAATCATAGGTATCGATAAAAGTTGGTGAGAATTTGGACAATATATTTGCCAATGATGTTCCAAAGGAAGAATCTTTACCTTCCACTTCGCACAACGAAGGAAAAGCCGGATATGAGTTTGTAGTGCACTGATGACTAATCTATGAGTATTGTAATATTGTTGTTTGCAAAACTGTATTGTAATATTGTTGTTTGGAAAACTAACCCCAACCCTAACTAACCGGTTACAATCACGCTTTAAATGTTTCCGCAGCAACAGTAGCACCGTCAATGTTATTAAATTTTACTATGGGGCCGTTGGCATGTTTTAACAGTGTCTTAAAGTATTAGAATATATCCCTGAATGAGCATGGTGATGGAAGTGCTGTGTTCGAGTCCCGGCTGAGCTTGGACGTTGTGATCAGGCTTTTTTAGTTTGGGGGAATTCGTCGCCCCTGCTGAATGTCCAGGTAGTGAAGTCGAAATCATAGGCGCCGGTGCAGGCTGCGAAAAGGCACTGTAAATCCAATGCCTGGCAGCATCAAAACGGTAAGGTTGGTGTAGTCTGTAGATCAATATATTATTTCAGGGGAGCGTACTTCTGTGTTTTAGAAACAAAGATTCTAAAAAAGATACACTCTGAAAACCTGCAATCAACTTCAAACACCTGCAAATTGAAAGGAAACGTTACGAAATAAGGGGAATCGTTGCACAGTCATTAGAAACGCCACGGCAGCGTCTGAAACGGTGGTTCGCGTTGCGGATGCCGTTTCGTCCGTTTTAACGCGCAATGTCGGACATTCGTTGCTTTTCTGGCAACAGAGCGTAGGGAAGGAGACGAAGATTTCTGGGAGCCGTTTTGCTGTTTGGTCGGTGGACATTTTAATAGTTTGAGATCCCTCAGTCACTGGTAAGTAGTAACAATAAAGGTTTCCTTATATTTTGTATTGTTTTTCTGTTGTTTTTATCAATTTATTTTAACTTAGCAGGAGCAAGGTCAAGCGATCGAGTCCTTGGACATTTTTGGACAATAATGGCCGAGGATACAGGGGAATTTTATGTTAGGTATTATGTAGGACACAAGGGAAAATTCGGCCACGAGTTTCTTGAGTTCGAATTCCGTCCGGACGGGAAACTTCGATACGCGAACAATTCAAACTACAAAAATGACACAATGATTCGCAAAGAGGTCTTTCTCACAGAGGCTGTGCTCAGAGAGTGCCGCCGGATCATTTCCGAGAGCGAGGTATGTATATATATTTAAAGGTCTAAGAGCTTGCAGTTTGTGCTTGATTTGTAAGCTATAATGTACAAAACGCTAATGTTGTAAAACCCCTATTTATACATATGTACGTATTATATATATTGAGTTTTAACATATATGTAAAACCCCTATCAATGTTTTTTAAATTTTAGGGGCAACTTTCGGCTTAGGTTCCATCATTGAAGGGTATCTCTTCCCTCCCAGCCTCATTCTTTGGGGTATGCGGCAACCAGTGTGTTGGATGCGGCATTTTACTCTATTTCAATTCTTTATCATGTGCCCTGTGGTATGAATCCTGTGATATGAACCTGGGGCTCTGTTTAGAAAGCCGATTTATTTTACCACTCGACCTTGTCGAATTAGACCTTTTAAAAGTTTGTTTAAATGCTTCTATAATCAGTATTTAAAAAAGATTTCAGGGTTTTAATGTGAATTTTGGCAAGCACCTTATTAAACTTTCTTAAATGTTGCACAGGCCACTTTTAAAAAGGTTTTTAGGGTTTACATGTGAATTTTTCTAAACTCTAGTGCACAAAAACCTAATTAGGTTTGCTAAATAATGTAGATCATGAAGGAAGATGATAATAACTGGCCCGAGCCGGATAGGGTTGGACGTCAGGAGCTGGAAATAGTGATGGGTAATGAGCACATTTCATTCACGACTTCCAAAATAGGGTCTTTGGTTGATGTGCAGAGCAGCAAGGATCCTGAAGGCCTTCGTATTTTCTATTATCTTGTTCAGGTATGTCTATTTGCCTCACCTTTGTTTTCCAAAGATGGACATTATAGTAAGGGTTAGGTTAATAAAAATGAAACAAATATCAACACACATTTCTCTTAGTTAATTTGGTGGCCTGATGAGTGTGGATGGAAGTTATTTTTCCCTAAATAATTTTAAAGAAAAACCACAAGCTATCAGGCTGTAAACATCAGCAGGTTTACTTAGGATAGTAGAAACCCTGACTTGCAGAAATTCTTTCCGGTAGGCTTGAAATCTATTTCAAGGATTATTAAACCTTTGCAAACCATGTCTTATTATGTAACTGTGGCTTGAAGTATCTTGTAAGTTTCTTATGAATATCCCTTGTGTGAATTGGTTTGAGGTTTTATCTGCATAGCTTTGCTGATAAATAGTTGTAGATACGTACAAAAGGTCATTTCCTGTTTTAGAGCACTGATCCAGCGAACAAGGTTGTCCAGTGAAATGAATACACTTTAAAGCAAACTTCACTTATTGCAGTTGCCCTGCATTACTGATTCTTAGAAGAATATCCCGTCCCATCCTAGAAACTGCACATTCATTACTCTCTGATGTTACTTTCACAATAACAGGTAAAATTACCAGTGAACCTTTTATTCACTAGGATACCATAGCACAGTCAGAACTAACTAATGATGTAAATAAAGAACTATTCCCATATCTGTCATAGTATACCTGTATAGGCACTGAAATTGTTTGTCTTCGAGCTGATTCCCCGTGAAGTCAATATAACAATCCAAAGATATATCTATATTTTGAACAAATAGATGATCGATATATTGGATCAATAGCTGTTTAATTCCCTGCATAATGAGAATGAAACTTTGAAGTTAAATGGAGCAATAATTCGTCTAATATAATCAGAGAATCCTTTTTTAGAAAGCTTTATACTTCTCTTTAGGAGAATCGAACTTGTGTTTCCTCTTTGACTAAGGAGGTTTGTAGCATTGCTTGGATCTTATTCCTGAGTTTTAGTATCTGAATACTTCATATTCATTTCTTGAGAAACAGAGGTTGTAGCCAGATTATCACCAGGGTTTATCAATCAGAATCTAAGTTTTCCTCACCTGGAATCATTGCATTAACATTATCCCTTCTAGCTCTCTACAACATTTCCAACTCCAGGGCCATTGTATATTGTACATTTTGTCAATGTGTGATGGTTGCCTCTGAAATCGTAGGGATAATATGCTTTTTTAGGAATATGCATTAGCTATCATAGGAAGGTGGGGAAACAAAGGTACTTGGACAGAATAGTGCTTTTGTGCTCGAAGTACTTGGAATTTTTTTTAAGGTCTGCAAAAAAAGGGTTCATGACAACTTAGAATTCATACAAAGATAGTGCAGAAAATGCAAATCATTGGTAAAATAAACATGCTATGAATCCATTGTTTGAGAAAATGCTGGTGTTATGGAATACAATGATTGCTGGATATGCACAAAACTGGCTTGTTTAGAAAGCTTTTGAGATTTTTAAACAAATGCAATTGGCAGGTGTAAAGCCAAACTCAGCATCTTTTGCCAATATCCTGTCAGCCTTGTGCCCAAATGGCAACTTTAGAACTGGAGACCCATAAAATAATAATTGAAAGTCAATTTTTGTCCACTGTAGTCATTCTGACTGCATTGATAGACACATATGCAAAATGTTGAAGCATGGAAAAGGACACATTGTTTAAGCAAATGCAATTTGATTGACTTCAAAGTTTCAAGATAGTTTGGAGGTATAAGCATCAATGAAATAACTGGATGGTTTTCATAATCTTTTTTTGGACAGCATCAATGAAATAACTGGATGGTTTTCATAATCTTTTTTCGGACAGCATCACAAATCTAGAATTGTAATATCAATTGCAAAAAATACTAAGACAAATTTAAGAAGAACTCAGAGCCTGCTCTATGAAGAAGTCAACTTGAATGAAATCTACAACCACCCTTGGTAGAGAGAATTATTGTGGGTATTGACATGTGAATCATCAGAAACTGTGCAATTATGAGATAAAATCCCGTGCTTCAACAAACAGATCTACCGCCGTTGTAACCCAGTGGGTGGGGTATGCTTAGGCCTTTTCGTCAAACTGATAATATAAATTGGTATTCTGTTTATGGTTGGAAGGAATTTGGTTTCTGTTTATGATAAGGGGTTGGAGGTATACATTTATTGCTGAAAAAGTTCCGGTGAGTCCTCTCTTGTATAAACACTGGATGCTTTGGACAGATGCCTGGGACCCATAACTGCTAAGATCCTGGACGAACATCACAGGAAAGGTTTTTCCCTCTCTTTGTTTACTGATTGTTTTCCCTCGTGGCTCTGCATGATAAAGGAGAAACCAAATAACCTACAGTAAATCTCTGGGTTACAATTTAATTATCTTGTTAACCAGTATTTCCTTTGTCATAAAATGGGCCCTGGTGGGGTGAGGTGCACATGCTACACTTCCATAGAAGTGCTAGGATTGCTGCATGGATGGGTGCAATTTTTTGACGCATAACAGGCTGTCTCAGGGTTTAGATTTGATGTCTCCCCTTGCCCTTCATTTGGAAATAGAGGACGGCTCCAATATTATTTGTGACAGTCATCATAGATTTATACAACATCGAAGCCCATTAAAATTTGCATATTAATTATTCATTTTTCTTCTAAATCTCCATATTTTAAGAGGAAAATAGTTTTATTTTTCTAATCTCCATAATTCATGCAAGCTAACATTATGATTATGCAGAGCAACAGAGAATAAATTTTTTACTACAACTTTGGTCTACGCTCACCAACTTGTTACATGGACAAATTGTTAACCTTTTTTATCTTGGGTTCAAGGGTTAAAATATTTATAACCATCTACAGTTGACAGTTTCCTTGCTGTGGAAAGAAAAAATATTATCGCAATTATCATCCGTGACTTTCAACATAACAATTAGTACATAATGAATTTAATGCAATATGAAAATTATATAACCTTATCAAGGGATTCTTTTGATGAAATGTTCGATGTGTATTTCATCACTTCATAAACCTTCATATGTGTTGTCTGCTATATGCACTTTCTGATGCTTGAGCCTTATTCCTATCTGATGTGGATGGGAATGAGGGGGCCAAATTAATGGCTGCCTTGTTCCCCAGCCTAGACTCTCTCAATCTCAGTGGGCACACTTTCAGACACAGTACTCAGACTTGGAATCAACCACACACTTTTTATTGCAATGAATGACAGTGTTACAGAGATTTTATACACAAACTCTTGTCTAGGTCATTGAAATCCAACATGAAGAAGATTATATCCCAGACAGAGTCCCTTTCCGGACTCAATACTCTTTTGTCTTGGTTCTGAACACACACCTTCCTAGCAAGCTTCTTACAAGCTTCTTCCTTCTCTCTTACTTGCTGTCTCCAACTGAAGCTAACCGAAGGTGGAACTAACTGAAGCTTACCTTCTCCAACTGACTCTCCTCAGATCTTGCCAACTGATATGAATCTCCTCTTACTATGTCTGACTGCTGGAGGGACTCTTCAAGTTTCCCTGTTCCTGAAAAATGGTCCATAATTCGAATTTTCTTGTTTTGGGCAGTTAACTTACCTTTTTTTTGAACACAGGCAAAACCACCGGATAACGCAGACTGGCTGTTTCAAAACTGCTGCCTTCATAAGCGGCGGTTTTGTCATCTGCCCAAAAGGGGTCAATTTGACCTGTGATAGATGACTGAAACCACTTCACTTGATGTGCCTGGGATGTTTGAATTGTGTTGATGCTGTTTGGATTGGTTCTGATCGTATTTGTCATGTGCAACGATGTCAACAAGCGGCAAACACACACAAACTCCGACTCATGTTTTGGTTGTTGCAAGATTGCTAGTTGACCTGGATGCTCCTGCACCTTTATCTCACCAATAAAATATTGAATTCCATGGGAACCAGTTATGCTATCCCTTGAAAATTGACAAAAGGGACTTATTACTAAAAGTGTATAAAATAAAAGGAGACTGAAGCCTCTGCACCAATAAATTGTGTTTGAGATTCATCAGTATCCTCAGCCAGTCATAAGCCAATCAAACATTTGTTCCATGTCTGCATTTAATGGGAAATAAAATAATATTGTCAGAAAAACAAAGGGATCTAAGCAATAACAAACCAAAAAAAATCTTCCTTGCTTTTCAATGTGTGTCTGTATCCAATATTCCCTCTTAAGACCAATCTGCCAACTCGTATATTGTTTCTATACTTTTCAAACTCACATTTGGTTATCTCTCGTCACTCATTCAAGGCTTTTAGAACGACAAGGAAAGAAAAGCAAGGTTAATGAAACATATTCAAAGAGAACTTATTTCAATATAAAAGCCTTCTCAGCCCTATGTTTACGTTTCCAATGGCTTTAAATCAAGCTTTTGGCATATGCAGTGCTAACATCTGCCCAATGGCATCTTTTGACAGGGGGAGCTTTGGTTTTTTCAATAATCTGTGCACCCTTAGGAAGGATTTCAGGTTTGAAATGTAAAGGAAGCCCCCGTTTCTTTTTCAATTTCAGAATTTGTCACGTATGAAGAGACAAAAACAGAATATGAAGAATCAGATACACTGTTTTTCTCGTTGCTTAAAATATCCAGTATGTAGTCATGAATCAGGAATAAAGTCTTTGTTGAACAATAAGACTGTGTTTAATAGAGCAAAAGATTTGACCGAGTTCATAAAGATCTTGCTTTGCATTCTTGGCAACAAAATGACATTGTTGACAAGAAAATCTTGGAATAAAGGCTGCTATAAAAGAGGCCAGCTGATAGTCGTTACTTGGCATGGAATCAATTACAGTTTGAATGATACATCATAAAGTGAATTGAGTCATTGATGATTAGCAGCTCTTAATCAGTGGAATTAAAGGTTATCATTTATGCAAAATTTGAAGTGCAGGGCATCGGTAGCTTGAGCATTAATCCCAACAAGGGATACAAATAGCTTTGGTGGTTACGTCAGAATCCCAAAGAAAAATCTTTGCATTGATCCCTTAGAAGTTATAGCCATAAAAGTAGGCCAAAGAAATTGTGTTTGAATTGCAAATTAGAGTTTGTTGAAAATTTAGTTGCACTTATCAAAGTTGAAATAAACAGGTATGATAAGGAACCTGAAACATGTCACTTTGAAAAACAATACACACTAAGGTGCTGGATAACACTTGAAAAAGAACCTTCACCGTCATGGCTCCAAGATATTGATGAAAACTTCATGTCGTAAACAACAGACCTTTTGTCATCAATGTCCACAAGGGACGAAGAATGACCAATGAGACTGATGAAGAGTATATAGCTGAAATGTAGACGAAGGGAGTGCCTATTTCATCTCCAGAAAAGTAGAGCAAGAATTACATGTGGTGGAAAACTCTAAAGATGTAAAAGCATAAATCAAGTGGTGAAGGGCCTAAAACATACAATGATACAATTGGTGTGCACGTGAAAACTTCACACTTTTGTTTGACATATGATCAGAGATAAAACTATCCTAAACATATTGGATAGCTTTAAAAATGCCCCTACTCATTACAAAACCATGTGCACGACCTTGTTATCTCATTTCTACTTAAACCTTTACCATAAATTTGTTTCTTGCTGGTAAGCCCTGTTCTGCCCGATCATAAAATTAAATGATGGCATGCTGAACAAAAAGCCACTAAACGTATGTGCGAAGGAGTATTAAGTTCTATACTCTTATATGCTATTTGAATAACCTTGATGTTTATCCAGGCACTACTGCTGGTGCTTAAACCAACTGCTAAGAATTGGGCATTTTCACTGATAGCATGTATTTGAAGAAACTGTTCCATCTTCATCGAGTGTGTTGGGGCGAAGCAAGACATGTCAGCTTCTGATTTCAGAATATCTTGAAATAAGTTGGAAGCATCTCAGACACAACGTTAGCAATTTAAATATACTGGTGAACTGTCCACGCATGTTAAAAAATGGGATTTCTTTTAACCCAAATTTTGAAAGAAAATAACAGTGCACAAAATAATACAGCAATGAAACAAGACAAGAAAAGAACAGTAAATACACACCAGTTTTACGTGGAAAACCCTGGAAATATACCAAGGAAAAACCACGGGGCAAAAAATCTCTTTGTTGTACTTTATTAACAGCAAAATCAGAATTACAATGATATATCAAACCTCAATAGGTCATGGTTATTTTACAAAGGGCAAAGAAGGATCTAGAAATCGCGTCGTACAACTTCTAGAAGAATCGTAAAGTGTCGTACAATCTAGAAGCATAGTACAATGTCGTACGGTTGACATGGGATTGCCATATACCACATCATAGTGTTGAAGATCGAAATATTAACTTCATCTCCTAACATTCTCCCACTTGAAGTTAATTTTGTCTTTTGCTGCTAACCTTTGTACCAAAGAGATCACTGCCCATGTTGTTTATCATCAAGTTATATGTAGTCCTAGAGAAGTTCTGCACTAGATGAACTACTTTCTTTCAATCGATTTTGTCAACATGTCTGTAGAATTGTTATCAGTATGAATTTTCTTCAATAAGACTTGTCCTTCTTCCACTACATCACACACAAAATGATATTGCATGCCTATGTGTTTTGTCTTAGCATGAAACGCTGGGTTCCTTGCTAAGTGCAAGGCACTTTGATTGTCGCATTGAAAAACAATACTGTTCTCCTTGATTTGTAGCTCTCCTAGTAAAATCTGTCCAGCAATATTGCTTCCTTACAAGCTTGCGTTGTTGCCATATATTCTACCTCTGTAGTTGATAATGCCACTGCTGGCTACAGTTTTGATATCCAACTGATTGCACCACATCTGTTCAACCATACTGCTTCCATACAAGCTTGCGTTGCTGCCATATATTCTACCTCTGTAGTTGATAATGCCACTACTGGCTACAGTTTTGATATCCAATTGATTGCACCACCCGCAAGAGTGAACATGTACTTTGTAGTGGATTTGCATCTGTAATATCCCTTTCCAAGCATAAGACAAGGGCACAACCATTAAAGAGGGCGCAACAATTATAATCGCCTCTCTTGAGGGGAGCGCCACATTTAATAAAAAATAAAACTTACATAGGCAGGCCGACTCACCTAAACACCAAGGGGTGCCACCCTTTGGGACATCGCTTCCCTTGGGAAAAGACATTAGAAGGGTATTTATGAAGGAAAGATGGTGGAGGAAGGGCAAATTGGAAAAAATAAGATTTTATTCAATAAATACACTAAGTTGAGCAACAGCTCTAAAAATGGACTAGAGGACGAAAACCCTCATTTACAATTTAGACCCAAGGATGAAAACCCTTGAGGCCTAGTGGGTAACTTCATTTAGGAGTTACACTTGTGCTTCACTTTGAATATTTGACTATTCTTATTCGGAACATTTGTCTAAGATAAAAATCAAGAATTCGGTATTTGAAATCAGAGATTTGTTATATTTGATTTATTTTTATAAGTTCATAAGAATTTGGTGAAAATATCAATGATATAGTTTCCAGTAAATAGGATTAAGGCAAAATCCAAATTTAAGTATTTCAATCCTATTGGTGATATTATAGTGGTATCAGAGCAATTGTCCCTGTCAGCGTGTAAAAATGGATTTTGGATTTGCTGCATAGTCTATGACTCATGGAGTTAATAAGAAAATATGATTTGAAAACAAAGTTTTGCAGATTGGGAAATGAACTTGAGCATCTACATCATTCAAAAAATGTTTTGCTCAACGTTTTGGAGGAAGTGGATAATTGTTTGTTGTCGGTAAGGCAATCAAATTCTAAGCCTATGTTTTGGGCAATGAATTCTTTGGTAACTCATATGGCCGAGTCCAAACTGTTGAGATACAGATGTGAGACTTGTGGTTATCACTTGTATTAGTGAAATTTTAAGGATAACAACACCGAAATTGCCATATAGTGACAACACCATGAAGGAAATATTTTGACTAATGGTGGAATGTTTTGTGGGTTTAGATGGCATCACAAGTTCTTTTGCTAAGAGGGTCACAATCCTTGACATTATGGCAAAAATCAAATCTTGTGTGCTAATGTTAGATCTAGGATGTGATGATTTGATTCTTCACATGTTTGAATATTTCTTTGCTACTATCCATAAAAATCATACAAAAAATTTAATAGAATCAATGCAGTCCATTATGACTTTGGCCTGAATGAGAGTGATGATATTTCACAACATTGTTATCCATACCAATGGCTGGTATTGAACATGAATCATCACCAGTGGCAGATACACTAGCTACAAAGATTGTTGCTCAATGTTCAGAGAAACTGACTATTTGTGACAATTGAGGGGCACAAAGATATGTTGCTAGATGAAGAACCATGGAAAGTATTAGATGCAACGGAATCTCCTAGGAAAGAAAAAGAAATCATGGAGAATGAACCAAAGAATGAAGAATAATCTGAGATGCAAGATTGTGAAGAGAATTTGGTGGTGCAAGCCAAATTTTCAGATGATTTTACTGATGTTCAGCTTGATGAAAATTTCAAAACAACCAACTATATGAAGCAAGTAGATGATGAAAGGGTTCAGTGCATGCATCAGACAGATAAAGTCAAGAAGGAAAGACAAAGGTACAGTAATACAAATGATTGGGACAACAAGAGTGGACGTTTGAAAGTCCATTACATAAAGATAGATGCAGGAATTTTGGATCAGCCAAAGTATGTCAGAAACGTGAGCTCTTGTTGGCAAGATATCTCTCATTTGATAGGGACTGGATCAAGGCTTTGGGAGCACTACATCATGTTTTATCTCTTGGACATGGTACGTGGGTATGAGGGCTTACAATTGCTTGAGGACAAGCAATTTTGGGAAGGGAGAACTGTAATATCCCTTTCCAAGCATAAGACAAGGGCACAACCATTAAGGAGGGCGCAACAATTAGAATCACCCCTCTTGAGGGGAACGTCACATTTAATAAAAAATAAAATTCATAGAGGTAGGTCAACCCACCTAAACACCAAGGAATGCCACCCTTTGGGGCATCGTCTCCCTTGGGAAAAAACATTAGAAGGGTATTTATGATGGAAAGATGGTGGAGGAAGGGCAGATTGGAAAAAATAAGAGTTTATTCAATAAATACACCAAGTTGAGCAACAACGCTAAAAATGGACTTGAGGACGAAAACCCTCATTTACAATTAGACCCAAGGACGAAAACCCTTGAGGCCTAGTGGGTAACTTCATTCAGGGGTTACACTTGTGCTTCACTTTGAATATTTGACGATGCTTATTTGGAACATTTGTCTAAGACAGAAATCAAGAATTCAGTATTTGAAATAAAAAATTTGTTATATTTGATTTATTTTTATAAGTTCATAAAAATTTGGTGAAAATATCAATGATATAGTTTCTAGTAAATAGGATTAAGGCAAAATCCAAATTTAAGTATTTCGATCCTATTGGGGATATTACAACATCTATCCATATCGCCACCAAAATATAAAACCACAAACCCTGTCACTTGAAGATTTGCCGAACTATACCAAATAACATCTGAATTGCTTCTCAAATAACGAAGGATCTACTTCACAACAATCCAATGATCACAATCGAGATTTGCCATGAACCAACTAACTACTCTCACTGCTTGGGCAATGTCAGGTCTAGTGCACACCATGGAAAACATAATGCTGCCTTATGTCGATGAGTACCCTACATGAGACATCTATGCCTTCTCTGCTTCGTTGTTAGGACTCTGCTTTGAAGACAACTTCATGTGTGCAGGAAAAGAGGTACTAATTGGCTTAGTATTCTGCATGTTGAAACGTTACAAAATCTTTTCCACATCTTTTGCATAAACCAGGTTTCCTGCTCTTCTTGTCTCTCTATATCCTCATTTGGATAATTTGATTTGCAGCACCTAAATCCTTCACTTCAAACATCCTAGCTAGCGGAGCTTTAAGTTTGACAATTCTGTCCATGTTGGGGTCTGCAACCAAAATGTCGTTAACATACAATGCAAAACAATAAATCTATCATCATCATATCTTTTGAAGTAGGCATAATGATCAGCTTCACATGCTGCTGAATCCAAAGCTCATCATGAAGGAATCAAACCGCTTGGACCAACGTCTTGATGCTTGTTTGAGACCATACAACAATTTGTTCAACCTGCATACTAGATTCTCCTTGCCTTTTATCACGAAACCTTCCACTGTTTCATATATATCTCCTCATTGAGATACCATGCAAAAATGTTGTATTCACATCAAGCTGCTCCAACTCAAGGTCAAGTGAAGCAGCCAAAGCCAACAAAACTCTAACAGTAGTCATACATACAATTGGGGAAAATGTCTCATCAAAATATAAACTTGATTTCTATCATATCCCTTAGCTCCCAACTGAGCTCAACCACACCATTTGCATCCTTTTTTAGCTTAAAGACCCACCAATTATCTATGGTCTTGTGACCTATATGCAGTTCTTTTAGCTCCCATGTGTTATTTGTACTTAGAGCCTCCATTTCCTCTTCCAAGGCATTTCTCTTGCATCTTTAAGCCTCACAAGCTCCCTGAAACGAGGTGGGCTCACCATCATCAATAACTAATGCGAAAATTGAGTGTGCATCAGGGATATACCTTTGAGGTGGTTTGGATATTCTTGTGGATCACTTCACCCAATGTGATGTATTTATTATCTTGTGGCAGTTCGCGTTGTTGTTCTTGCTGTTCAGGCATGACATTTTGTTTTGGTTCCCGATTTTCATCATTTTCTACATCCTCTTCCTCTTCTACTATCTCAATAGTTACAATAGGTGTACTTTGTCATTCTTCAACTTTCTGCATGGATTTCTCTTTAAACTTGACATCTTGGCTAATGATAAGCTTGTGGGTAGTAGTATCGCACAACGTGTACCCCTTCTTTCCATCAGCGTAGCCAAGAAAAATGCACTTTTTAAACTTTACCTCCAACTTGGACCTTTGTTATTTTAGGACATGGGCATATGCATCACAATTAAAAGTGACCAAATAGGAGTAATCAACAGGTTTATCTGTCCAAACCTCTTTAGGAATTTGTCTGTTTAGTGTTGTAGTGGGCGACTTGTTGATAAGGTGAACAACTGTACTTACGTCACCCAAAAATTCCTTCCCCAAACCAACAACATTGAGCATATACTTGACTTGCTCTATGATGGTGTGGTTCATCTTTTTTGTTACCTCATTTTGTTGAGATTGATAAGTATGGTTCAGTTCTGCATAGATAAACATGGAAATTCCAGAGAGCCGAACATAGGGAATTTTTTAAACATTGATAATATATTACTTCTGCACACTTTGAATAATTAATCATTCGGGAATACAATACAATATTATCTCTCCACTAATTTCTCTCACCCGAAATCTTATGATTATGCAAACTCCTATTTATGATATATTGTTGTAACTCATTAACAATATATCTCAACAACTATAATATTGTAACTAATATCGTAATATTGTTATACAACAATATTTCGATTAACCAATTACTAATTACTAACCAAATTACTATTTACCTTTCGGTAAATACTCAGAGTTACACAATGTAAAAGCTAAATCCCTAACATCCCCCCATAGTTTTTACATGGTGCAAAAACATTCACACTCTTTTCTGCTGTATGTTCACCCATTGTAGCATGCCCTATTTGGCTCATGACTTTGATATAAAGAGAGTCTCACTCCTCCCATGGTTTTATAGGTTTATCATAAACCTTGACATGAACAAGAACCTCTTTCTATCCACTGTTCACTACCTGGTGGTTTTCTGAATCTCTACCATAAATCCTTTCAAGATCCATAAACTGACTTACATTGGTGCTTTTTGTCTTTTCACAATGTTTTCACTTTAGGGAATTATGTTTAGAATTTGCACACAAATTACAAATCTTGAACAGGTATATTCTTCTGTTCTTATTTTACAAACACAATGGAAATGAGAAACACACCACATTGAAAATAACACACCACACAAAATGTCACATCATTGGGCGGTCTTGTCGTTGGCGACTGATGAGAGGTCGTTGAAAGACTTCCATATTTTGTGTATCCTTCAACCTTCAGTGATGAAGCTACTTCGCTCAATCGATGAAGTCATGAAGATCAATTGCATGTTGCTTTGATTAAAATGGGGTCCCCCCACAATATTGACACATTCGACATTAGGACGTCGCATACAAGCGATAGTGCGTCCTTTACAATATTAATTTTTTTTTTTACATTTTTGGAAAATGACGACTCAATGATTAACTCAATAGACGATTTTTTTACAACAAAAAAGACTCATAAAGACTATTATTTTGACGACACTTATTGACATATGACTAATACCTTTATCATTTTTGTTAGACACAAAATGATTATAATAAGACTCTATTGACATAAACATAAAACTTAATAGAAACTTTTTTGACACTTTACTTTTTTGATAATTTTAACAAATTGACATAAAGACTATTTATATAAAGAAGACTCTTAATTTTTGACGCAATGAGAACGTTAATTTTTTTTATAGGGCAAGTTTGACATGATTGATAAAAATGACTTATAAAATATATGCATAATATAGATTTATTTAATAAAAGAAAACTCTATGAAAATGCATTAACACTAACATTTGAATTTAACTTTTAAATAATAAGTTATATAAATGCTAAAATTCGAAAGACACCAAATTTAGGCTAAACCTATATCAAATCAAAACACATATCCTAAAGACATGGATTTCAATAAAATGACATAAACTAATATATGAAACATCAAACTTTGACACCTATGGACTAGATGCAACAATAACTTGTTGAACAATAAAATCCTGACTTATTATACCGACAATCGACATACCATGCATTAATAGATGTGAGTTTCAACTTTCTCCTTGACACAACTCACTTAGGGACGTCATCCAACAATGATATCGAGACGGATTTAGATCAAATGTATGCAGGGGTTAGAAACAAAACTGCAGAAATAAAACCATCATCACCTAAATCCACAACTTGCATGGAACGTTGGAGATTGTATGGCAGGGATTTATTACTCATGTATAGCTGTCAATGCCATTCAATTCAGGGATGTGAATATGGCGATATGATTTTAAATATGCATTTTGTGACATTCACTCAACCATGTTAAGTGTTCTTTGGTGGAGAATCTACGGCAATATGCACAGGAACAACAGATACATATCATAATTTCCAATGGATGGCGTAGCGTGGAAGGTAGAAGTCTGTAGAATAGATGTTAGATTGACGTTGGGTGAGGATTTTCCCTTTGACGATTTGATGGATGGGACGTCAACAAGCACAATTCCCTCTTATGAATATGTTAATTTGGCAGAATTACCACAAACAATGAACTCTAAAATTATAACCAATCAATTTAGTGAAGATCATGAACTGCATGCTTTTCTACAATATCTTTGTCTTCTACTTGCAATCCTTAGGCTTCCATAATGCAATGGATCAGATGCTGCTCTGATACCAGATGATAACTTTGGTTTAGTTTTGCATAGATAAACACGGAAAGACTAGAGAGCCGAACATGGGATTTCTTAAATATTGATAATATATTATTTCTGCACACTCTGAATAATTAATCATTCGGGGATACAACACAAATATAGAGGAATATGATTCCTATTATCTCTCCATTAATTTCTCTCACCCGAAATTCTATGATTATGCAAACTCCTATTTACGATATATTGTTATAACTCATTAACAATATATATTAACAACTATAATATTCTAACTAATATCGTAATATTGTTATACAACAATATTCCGATTAACCAATTACCAATTACTATTTACCTCTCGGTAAATACTCGGACTTACACAATGTAAAAGCTAAATCCCTAACAGAGGCGTGCTAGGGACTGTTTTCTGCCTAGCTATCGATGCACATTGCAAAAATTATCAAACACCTTCGAGCAAAATTCTCTTCCATTATCAGTCCTAAGACACCTAATTACCTTTTTGATTCTCTACAAGGGCTTTTAGTCTCTTAAAACAATCAAAAGCACTTGACTTCTTAACTATAAACGCCCAAACTTAATGAGAGTAGTCATCAATAAAAGACACA